>JBCFYV010000003.1:70499887-71824887 GCA_039000515.1 Timema cristinae | reverse complement strand
GTAATCAAAAATAAATCATGTTTATATTTAATAAAAGTCCCTTCCTACGAATATCGGACTGTACTTTGGGCTTGCAGCTAATAGATGTCTCTGGTGCGCAGATATTTCGACGCCTACGCGGCAGAGAACGTGTCCTTCTGGGGGGTGACGGCGCAGAACGAACCAACCCAGGGCGACGTAATCCCTTCTGTCATCATCACCATGGGGTGGACCGCGGAGGAGCAAAGGGACTGGGTGGCTCAGCACCTGGGACCTACGCTACAACAGGCCGGGTACGGAGACCTGGCGCTCATGATCTTCGACGACAACAGGGTCTTTTTACCGGGATGGGCGGACACGGTATTTGCACTTTAATTTGGGGCTTACACAGACAGTGTTTTAAATTTTTACAAAGTTGCTGATTAGAACTTCATCCTTCCTAGATTGTTTTTTTAGCGCCAAGTCTTACTGCCCGTCTGGGTTATACGCCTATGTACTAATTACATTAATGGGTTAGGGATTAGGAAGGCTTACTTTTGATTAAATGCACCTGCAATTGCTTGTAAAGAGAGTGGAAAATCAATTAGGAAAACTCAGTGTACCTGACTGGGATCGAACCCCAATCCCCCCGTCTTCAGCAATCTAATCCAACACGAGAGTAGCGCGTAGCTAAATTTACTAAAAACAATAATTGTGTGATCAACACCGCGATTAAACTCTAAACACTATAATATCCAACCAGACACGATGGTGGATACTTGGACAAAGGCGTCAGTCTCGTTTTGTGTACCCTGCCACTGATGGAGATATCGTGTTGTATTAATATGTTTTTTTTTCTGAATTATTTAACTCTATTTCAACGCGAGTTCGGGCACATTTCCTCTAAATTAACCTTCCTCATCCCCCACTCCCCTAGTTTAAGTATAAGGATAGCCCGGAAGGGTATAAAGATGGATAGCACGTACGTATAGGCATATATATATTTATATATATATATGTGTGTGTGTGTGTGTGTGTGTGTGTGTGTGTGTACACACACATTGAGGCCCATATTGACCTTTGATTCTTTAATTTATGGTGAAGTGAAGTGAAGTAAGTAACTATATTCGGCCTACTGTTTGCAAATCATTAGTTACGTTATCAATGATTTGTTTACAACACCCAGCTATTGCACGAGGATATTTACTAATATATTAACAGACCAATCCCGTAAGCAAAATACAAACATATCTTCCACCCGGGAATTGAACCAATGTTTCCTAGACCATTGGTTACTAGGACGGACGATTAGTTGCTAGGGACGCTCTTGTTGACAGGTGCTGGCTGATGAGACAGCAGAGCGCTACGTCACAGGAGTGGCTGTGCACTACTACACCGATACGAGCGTGGACCCGAGCGTACTCACGGAAACACACGAGCATTTCCCGAACAAGTTCATCCTGTATACAGAGGCCTGTGACCGTGCGTAGTCATTCATTTATATGTATTTATCCATACTCAATAAACTTTCATATACATGAGTGGATATGTGGACTCAGACATCAGTCTCGTATACTCTTGTTTGTTGGTGACAAAAAGGTTTGAGGTTCGATTCTTATCCGGGCTTCCTCCACTCAGCCCACGTAAATATGTGTACATTTCCTTCAAATTATACCTTTCTCATCATTAATCCCTTGATGTAAATATTCGGATAGTTAAGAGGAGTAGTGAGAGACCTAAAGTGATATGTCATATTGTATATTTGGGACAAAAAAAAGTATATTTATGAATAATGCGAGGGAAAAGGGAGGCAAAGCCCGATTTTAACTCAAATAGAATTAGTGCTGCCATCTGTTGGACAATCGTGAGACCTTTCTAATGCACTTTAAATAATGGATAAAAGTCTGGCATATTTAAAAAAACAAAATTAAAGTATTTGCTGGGGCCCTTAAGGGTTATTAGATATAAAAGGTGTTGTCCTTGAAAATGTGTGTACTCGTCATAGGTATAAAGGTTATCGTCATAAGCTATCTCTTAAAATAACAGTACTTTTTTTATATTGCATAAAAGTTGAATAATAATTGTTTTAAATATTTTCCGTAGCAATGTCAATATTGGTGTCCATTGTGCGTGTATTAAAAACATATAATTTATTTTTCAGTTCACCAAATCGTGGACAGTGACTTGGGCAACTGGGAGAAAGGAGAACTTTATGGAACGAGCATCATACAGGTCGGCATAGCAACAACTTGTTAACGGAACAAAAATATTCAACATTTGTTCTAAAAATAATATCGAAAAAACTTATAAATAACTGCCGGAGAAGGGTTTTAATTAGAATTCCGAAACGTATAAATAATTAAGAGCAAAAAAAAAAAAGAGGTTGAAACAATTAATGTGACCATGAAACATGTTTGTTAAAAAGGATAATCTTTTTAGGTTTTGGATGTAAAGTAGATTCTTTAAATTGTCACAGTTTTTAAAACATTATATATAAAAATGTATTGGTTATAGGTATAGTAACATTTTCTATGGATTCTACCCCCACCCCCCTTATATACAGTAAAATTAGCTTTCTACCTCCTTGTTTCCCTGACCTTTGACCTTTCCAGGCGCTGACCCACTGGTCGGGGGGTTGGACAGACTGGAACATGGTCCTGGACACTCAGGGGGGTCCGACGTGGTCCCCCAAACCTTATAACGCCCCGATCATCGCTAACCTGACTTCTGACGAGTTTTACAAACAGCCCAGCTACTACTTCCTGGCCCACTTCTCTTCCTTCATCCCGCCGGGCTCCAAGCGCGTGGGACTTACCACGGAGGACGCTCGAGGTCTCGAGTACGCGGCCTTTCTCACGCCTGAGGATAGAATCGTCGTCACCATTCAGAACAAGTAAACACCCCCTTTGCATCAGGCAGATATTATACGATGCGCTATTTCGAAATATGGTTCACAAACAGCCCCATATTTTGAGTTTTATCTAAAGAAACAAATGTGGGAGAAAGTGACATAAGCTCATCTTCAACGACTTTTTAATCATATTGGTGGAGGGAGCTATGAAACTAGCTCTAGACTTAGCCTTCCTCCAACAAATACAGTAATACTGGTGGAGGGAGCTATGAAACTAGCTCTAGACTTAGCCTTCCTCCAACAAATACAGTAATATTGGTGGAGGGAGCTATGAAACTAGCTCTAAACTTAGCCTTCCTCCAACAAATACAGTAATACTGGTGGAGGGAGCTATGAAACTAGCTCTAGACTTAGCCTTCCTCCAACAACTACAGCAATACTGGTGGAGGGAGCTATGAAACTAGCTCTAGACTTAGCCTTCTTCCAACAAATACAGTAATACTGGTGGAGGGAGCTATGAAACTAGCTCTAGACTTAGCCTTCCTCCAACAACTACAGTAATATTGGTGAAGGGAGCTATGAAACTAGCTCTAGACTTAGCCTTCCTCCAACAAATACAGTAATACTGGTGGAGGAAGCTATGAAACTAGCTCTAGACTTAGCCTTCCTCCAACAAATACAGTAATACTGGTGGAGGGAGCTATGAAACTAGCTCTAGACTTAGCCTTCCTCCAACAACTACAGTAATATTGGTGGAGGGAGCTATGAAACTAGCTCTAGACTTAGCCTTCCTCCAACAAATACAGTAATACTGGTGGAGGAAGCTATGAAACTAGCTCTAGACTTAGCCTTCCTCCAACAACTACAGTAATACTGGTGGAGGGAGCTATGAAACTAGCTCTAGACTTAGCCTTCCTCCAACAAATACAGTAATACTGGTGGAGGGAGCTATGAAACTAGCTCTAGACTTAGCCTTCCTCCAACAACTACAGTAATATTGGTGGAGGGAGCTATGAAACTAGCTCTAGACTTAGCCTTCCTCCAACAACTACAGTAATATTTTGATAGACTCACAACAGAAATTTTAAGTTATTTGATAACTAGCAGCAAGACTGTAGTCAGAGTTTTTTTTTTATCTTATGAACAAAATATATATTGCTTAGTTAATTTAATGGTTCAAACCATATCAAAATTAATGTACAAGTACAAATTAGGGGACTGTGTTACCATAAAAAGCACTTCAGAGAGCTTCTAGAGGTGTTTTATATTTTAAAATATTTCCAGTCTTCAGCAGTTATGGGGTTATGTTGCCATAAAAAAAATACTTCAGATAGCTTCAATAACTCTTTATCACTTAGAATTTGTTCTAGCCTCCGGCAATTGGGGGATGTGTCAACCCCCACACCCCCTGAAATTACTACCTTGACTAGCAGCGAGTTTTCCTCTTTACCTTGAAGTTTATTAGATTTAAGATATATTTCCCTTCTTTCTTATTGACATTACAAAGGGGGGGGGCTGTTGGTAAAGTGCACCTCAATTTCGTTATGATAAGTTGATACATTCATCTAGGAAAATATTTAATCCTTTTTCACTTTTCATTTTAGGTTTAAAGATTTTTCGTTATCATTTATATATTACTGAATTAAATTCAGTAAAATTAATATAAGAATTAAACTTGTTTAGTTTTGTTTTCAAAACATGTGTTTGACTTTAAAACTTATTAATTAAATTAATAACAATTTGGCATTCCTCAAGTTTTTAATATAGGATAAATGTATCAAATAAGAAATAAGCAAAATATATAATTGTTAGTAATTGACCTGTAATAATATATGGTTCTTCAACAGTTCGGACTCTAATTCAGGTCAATAAAATAATATTATTAATTATTATATATAGAATAAAGCAGTAGTTCAAGAAAGCTATAGAGACTATAGTATTTTAAGCCGTGTGGCTTGACAGCGATTGAGACTTTATCGTTGATCGAGGCGGCCACATTAAATTTTGATTCACTTGAATACAAAGGAATAGCGCCAGAATCTTCTGTTATAAAAATATGGATCCCTTAAAAGAACAATGTGCTTAGCCATTGAAACAGGAATTTTTTTTCCCCTAAAATATGTATTATTATTATTTAATTTTACTATACGAAGCCATTAATTAATATGTTTGATTTGTTAATTACTGGGACCTCCTTGTATAATTCTTTTAACAGGTGTTCAAAGCCGAAACAATAAATATGGTGGATAGTCGTGTTAGCCCTTTAAGCTACGACCAAATATAATGATGATTTTAAAACAATTTAAAACGACACGAGAATTGATACCAGTGCCCTTGGATAATAATTCTCTACTAACTTACTGAGCTATCCCGGATCCATCCCGGTCATTTTTCACTCACAGATTAATTGATAAAATCCTGGCTAGCTCAGGGGTAGAACTTAAGCACGCTAGACCAAGATCCCTGGGTTCGATTCGTGTGTAGAGGTTTAATTATTTTTAAACTAAATTATTTTAAGAATCGTGGCCAAATCCCCACCAAAACAACTACTCTCACCTAAAATTTAAAAGCGGTATAATGTTTTAGATAATGTGTGTGTTTTGTTTCCTGCAGGCAAAATAGTTCGGTGAGTTTGACAATCGACCCGAATGACCCGGACTACGGAGTGCTAGTCACTGTGGTACCAGAGAGAAGTATAACTACTTTGATCTACGTCTAAGAGTGTCATGTTTCCCCGGGACTCACTACATGGTGCGAGGGCTAAGAGTAAAACATATTGTGTTCTTTATTTAGTGTTAATTACTGTAAACATCATGTAAATATATACAATCACTATTAAAAACAATCTTAATACGTTCATAGTTTTAATATTTATTTCATGTCTATAGATATTATTACCACGAGCGTAGATAGTGTGGTGCAGTTGTTTGAGGGTCCGGATCCCCTTCCCCCTGGATGGAATTTGGTGGACCTTCCACATGGAGGGCTCCATAATATAAGTGTAAATATCTTTATCTTTATCCTCTAGAAAAAATTTCTTTCCACGCCCTTGATTGTTAATGTATTTACCGCGACCTTTTTAATAAACAAGTTATTTCAGAGACATTTACTTACGCCTGTGACTTTCCTCACTACACAACATGACACTGTGAACGCTGCATATCGTTGTCATGACTATGTGACGTGTAATAACATAATATGATTGTTTTGGACAAACACTATTATAAATATTTAACGTAGCTTAGATCAATAAAGGATACATTATTAGTTTTAATTAAAACCTAGTGCCTACCATTTGTAATGAATCATTGAAATAAATCAAATGAAAAACTCTGGTGTGAATTTTATATCTAAATATTTGTGTTTGTATTGAGAGTTCGTTTTCTTTGTTGGATTATAAGCCTATTAGAGCTCTAAGAGTTTTCAAACATTTACACTTTTTACAATAATGCTAATATTTCAAATAATCTCTTTTGTAGGCCTAGTTAAAATAAACCTATTCCTCCTCGTCTTAATGTCTTTATATTTTTGACTGGTCTTAAATTCAGACAAATTATTCATGTCACCCAAAATGAATCAAACACTGATTCCCTCAGATGTTGTAGGTAAGCTGATAAGACTGTTGCCTAAATACTCTCTGTCTTAAATATATTTTAGTTATATTAATATATTCACAATTTAAATACACATATGGTGTAACTGTTCAATCTATCTGATTGACATGCTACAACTACATGTCATCCTCAGTGTACCGAGCTAATGTTGATAAAAATGATATATTTATAGCGTAACCAAGAAAATGTAAATGTGTTTACAATCATGAACAAACAACTTTCAAGTTGTTTTGGATTTAACTCATAAGGTCCTGTTTTTGTAAGATTTTTATTTTCTATGTTGACCATAATATTACCTAAAACAATAAACTGAAAGCTTATTATCTTAAACTTCTCCACAATATTTGAAATGAGCACATGATACTAGCGCTTTTTTGTATCGATGTCTGATCACTAGAACTAAGCCGTAGCCAGACCTGTATACATTAGATCTTGTTTAATACTAAAGGATTTTATCTAACCATAAAAGTATTGTGGTAACACTGATTATCTTTCTTACTTGAAATTTTGTGTAATTACATACTTCAATTCGTCGTGTTTAAAAGAAAACATTGTTTATCCACAATAAAGAAAAAGGACCTCTAATATGGTAAGAAAAATACTATATTTAATCTTTTACAATGTCAATTATAAGTGTAACTATTAAGTATATGCAATCATCATTACATTCATTGCCATTATTGATATAGCTAACACACAAGTCGATCTATTATTTATCTCAGTATTTTAAGGATACTGGTATGGATTTATTTTAAAATTTGAGAAATAAATATAATTATATAATAATTTACAATAGATTCGAAACCTAGCCTATTGTTACTATCAACCTTACTATCGACAAACTCATTATTTATCATGTTCTAATAAATAGTTACTTTCAATACCTCAGCCATATAGGGTACCGCGGCTGCCACTATTCCCCATCGACACCAAGATGCACAAAACAAAGCTATAAAGACCACAATTGATCTACTAAATTTATGCACGAGCAAAAACCTATACACAGAAAATGACATATTACCAATCTTAGGTCCTCACAAACAAAAACAACACTCACACAACACAGTTACCACACAAGACATGCTGGTGATTTATACCTAAATTAAATTAGAACAGGGTACGGAAAAAACAAGCTCTCATTTCATGGCTACCAAATGTACAACCACCTCCTATAACCACTCAAAAACATACGCATATTTTTTAAAAAGAAACTTAAATATATTTTAATTAAATCAATAGCTGCATGGGACTCTGTTGTCTCCAATTAATATTTTCTATACTTAACTTAATTTTTAAATAACAGCAATATGCTACAAACAAAGCAATAATTTCCATAAAATTGGCCACTATAACATTATTGAATTATTCTATTTAATATATTACTGTCTAAAAATATGCACATTTACTTGTTCCTTACTAGCCTCTATTATAATAAAATATCCAACAGGCTTGTATTGTATCTATTTCAATGTGCCATCATCGTCCGCCATTGAATAAAATTGTTAAATTAAATTTGTTAGATCTCCACCTAGGTCTCTGCTCAAGAAGATCAGATAATTTGGTTGTTAACCTTAATAATTACTTTGTAACATTGATATTAAAATTGTAAAATATTGTATTGTAAACTTGAATTGAAAAAAATAAAAACCTTGGAAATATGATACGTATGTAGCCAAAGATTATGATCCAGACAATAACGTGAAAGCGTAGGTACCTAATGGGCTTATCAGGCTTTTCAGTTTATCATACTACTTAACTGTCTTTATTTATCTGCATGGTGGCTATAGGGAAAACCTAGAAATTAAGAGACTTTTTTTGCCAAGAAAAACGAAGGAATATCAGGCTAGCCCCTATTTAAGTAATTAAAGCCCATTTAATTTTACACCTAAACACTAAAACAAAAGAGAGATTTTGCTACTCGAATGTTAACAAAATGCACTGCCTCATTATGGTGTTCTAACGTGAGATGGTTGTACAAGTTTTGTTTTTATACTAGATTCACGTTTGTCGTTAAATCTTTAAAAAGTCTGAGAATTTTATATAAGATGGTTTGTAACCACTCTTATGTATAACATTTTTTTTCCCCAGGGTCTCTTGTCAATCCTGCGTAAGTTGAAGTCTTCCCCAGAAAAAGAACTGCGGTTGCTACTTCTCGGCTTAGATAACGCTGGTAAAACCACCCTTCTCAAGTCACTAGCCTCGGAAGACATCGCCCACGTTACGCCCACTCAAGGGTTTAACATAAAATCTGTCCAGTCGGAAGGTTTCAAACTCAACGTGTGGGACATCGGAGGGCAGCGGAAGATCCGACCGTACTGGAGGAACTACTTTGAGAACACGGATGTGCTTGTAAGACTTTATGATTGCTCTCTATGCTGGTAATAGACCGTAGATTTTCATTTTTATTTTAAAATACGGACTAGGCAACATATTTAGTTTTTAAATAGCTAAAGTGCAACATTTAAGATCTTATCAAAGGTAAACCAACTTGTTTAGATACGAATAGCCAAAGATATTCACAGTTTATATTTGATCCGCTTTGTTTGTTGAATTAGATTGGACTCCTGGTTACAGAGATGATTGTTCTAATCTCGGTTGGATGTATTGGCGGTGGGTTTCCATAAATAGTTTTTCACTATAGCTCCCCACGAATGTAGGTATATTTCCTCTATATTCGCCCTTTCTCGTCCCTAAGTCGCACCACACATCCAAGAGTGTTGTTCACAGATATACGTGATCGACAGCTCTGACCGTAAGCGGCTGGACGAGACAGGACAGGAGCTGGAGGAACTGTTATCCGAGGACAAGCTGGTAAACGTTCCGCTGCTGATTTACGCCAACAAACAGGACCTGTTACACGCCGCCCCGGCAGCGGAGATCGCAGAAAGACTGGGCCTGCACACCATAAAGGATCGTCCATGGCAGATACAAGCGTGCTCAGCCACAGTTGGGGAGGGCGTTAAGGTGCATCTTCTCGTAGCCTTGCTGCAGAAAATTGACTGTACAGTACAATTTTCATAGGAAGGGTATTTTAGAAAAGATAAACTTTTCTTTTTTCAGCCAACATTGATAATATTTTGTTATATTATTAGTCTTATTTTAAAGGTATTGACAAAATGTATCAAAAGTTACATCTGCAGATCACATGACTTGACGTATGAATACAGGAAAGTAGATCTAGTGTTTTTTCTAACTGTTAGGTAAGAAGGTCCTTCCTATGAAAATTGTACTGTAGCTAACATTATTTTGACTTGACTAACTTCGTACACTTTTGTGAACAACTAGGCTGACCATAATTCCTTTAGACAAAAACAGAATGGTGTCTGGGGGAGGGGGAAGGAAAGGGGGATGCTCATAATGAAGACTTTTTTTTAAAAAAAAACAATGTTATACCATAAAGAACATTATTGAACGTACAACAATTCTTCACAGAACCTACAAAATGCTTTTAGGAAGAGTGAGACTGCGTTTATGATGCTCAAAACATGAGTATTTTTCAGACAAACTTAATTTATGTAACAAATTTTCAAAAATTTAGACCTAAAACTTTCAAAAATGTAAAATAAAAACTAATGAGTATGCGAGATCCATATATTGCAACCAACAAGTTTACAGAACAGACACTACAAATGTTGGCTACACTGTTTTTTTTTTATCAATGCGCCGCTACCGATGGTGACACAGATGACTGGTTCTTGTACTACCAGCGATTGATGAAAACTTGGTTATATTTTAGGATTGACCAATATTCTTAAAGTATATTTCAAAGTTTTTATGTAAACAATAAACAAATAGCATTTTCACTAAAATGATGGGACAGCCAAGATATAGGGGGAGGGGAAAATTTTGTACAGTCCCGTTCAAAACGATAAACAGGTGACATTACAGTCCAGTGGCAGCAGTGTCACATGTGAACTGCTTCTCTTTTCACTCCAAAAGCCATATCTTGTTTATTCCTGCCCTGTACTTTCTTCTGTCCGCAATTGGACTTGGAGCTAGTTACAAAATTAACTTTCATCTTCTACATTTTTATGTTTTCATATCTTTAAGTTCCTTTTATTTAAATGTAAGGGAAGGTAGCCAGTCTGAAAGGATACCTAAGTTACGCCTCGATAGAAAACAAATGCTTCTCTCTTCATTTATTCACATAATCTTCACACTTTCAACTAGAGGACTTTCACAGTTACACAGGATTTTTAATTTTCAAAAATAATCCTTTTTCATATTAAGAAAGACAGAAAAACAAAAAAATGTGTCAACTACATATCTTAATATATTGCCAACTTTTTGTGTGTGTGTTTTACTGTATTTTTAATCATCATGGGGTGACCTGGTGGTCTAGGAGTAAGGTGTCAGACTTCTGTGCTGGCGGCCGGGGTTCAATCCTCGGTCCCGGCACAGATTTATCTGATTACCAAACCCTTCCTTCACCTCTGACAAGACATCTTGTGAATGTGGGGAATGCCAGGCCTCCACCGTGGTTCGGATTCCACGTTAAACTGTAGGTCCTCCATTTCATCTCACAATCACCCTACCATTACACATTAGCGTAAGTGTTTTATAACCCGAACGGGTAGTAAGACGTGGTGCTAATAATAATAATAATTTAATCATCATCATTATCAACTGTTTCCAGACTGTGGTCGGATCAGTTTAGTAAAATACCTCCATCTCCTTTTATCCTTCCAACATTCTTCCTCCTTTAATTACTTCCATTCTTCTCCTCTCATTTGCACACTTTCTGTTATCTGCTCCTCCCATCTCTTTCTTGGCCTCCCTTGCGATCTTTTTAATACATACTTAATTTCCATAATTTACCTTTGAATCTAAATTTTAATTTGAATCTTGGAAATATTATTAACATAAGAAGAAATATACAAATATAATAGAATAAAAATAGGAATAGTAACTAAATGTTAACATTATTTCTTACAATCCACACATTATAACATTCATACATTGAGTTAAGTGTTAAATTACTGTTCTGGGCCTGGTTGTTAAGCTCATTCTATAATTATAATTGGTTCTGAACCACCAAAAAGCAGTATTAGATCTCTAAAACAAATTACCGTATACTTAAAAAAAAAAATATGATTTGAGTCTCGAATTTGAAATGTTCTAGAATTTCTTATGAATTTAAAGGAGTTGATTGATGGTCCTATCCCATATTTTAAGTTGATTACATTTTTTTTTACAACTCTTGCTATTGCTAAACAGGTAGTTCAATAACCTAACTTTCTTTGTGTGTTTTCAATGTTCTCTTCGAATGATAAGGGAACCGCTCCGAAAATTCAAAACAATGTGTGAAGTGTAATGAGTGCAATAGTTCAAGAAGAGAGAGGTGTGTTTTTCTATCTAGACCTAATCTAACTACCCTTTCAGGTTGGCTTCCTTCACCATCAATTACTTACATTACTGTACAGTGTTTCTACACTGTCAAGCTATTTGGCAATAATTAATGTTATTTCTAAACTCTTTTGTTTTTTTCATCCCGCAGGATGGGATGGAGTGGGTTTGCCAAACTGTCAAGAAGAAATAACTCTCCATGCCAGTGTTGACGAGACGGCATTATTTGCGTCTGTTGCATGAGAAGCGCACACATTACATTTCTAGAGGCCTTAACAAATCTCACATATCAGTTTGTACTGAAACTATAAAAAAAAAAAATGTGCCTCTTTGATTATTTGTGGGAGGGTTGACCGACTGCTGAATATATTGGACAGGAAGTTGAAGATACTTGAAACCATTATTTTTGCACATTGCGCCTATTTTAAGGGGAAAGAAGACACATAAATATTACTGTATTGTACTTTGTTTTTTGTTTTAGTTAGTTTTATTTTAAATATCTAGACCATTTGACTTTACATTTTGAATTTAGTAATTTTAATAATTTTTTAATTCAAATATGTTTGTGGGAACAATTTTGTCAACTCTCAGTCACTAGATTGTATTTGTCTAACGTTCTAGTCATTTTGTCCATTAGTCAATTGAAAGAAGTATTACAGATTAAATATAACATATATCTTTAAGAAAAATCTAATTTCACTTTTTTGAAGATATGTTTTGTTGTATATGGAAGTAGATATAGGAAAGAAGGGGAGAAACGCATTGGTTCTGTTTTATGTGTTTTATCGGCTCTTTCTTGTGCCTTGACATATAATAAGATTAAATAATTCCTTCTTTCTTAACCCTTTGAGTGCCAATGTCGCTCGGAGCGATGCACAAAATATTTGCTAAAATTGCCAGCGTCGCTCACGATTTCATGTTTTCGAGCTCTTAGTTCAGTATTAAGTCAACAGATAGGGTAGATTTTATTTCCACTGCATTCTCATATGTTAACACTACTTTTATTTATCTTTGCACGAGTTTCGATTTATCAAACATGAACATTATTTTTTAACTTTATGAGCTTTATCTTTGGCCTTTGTTTGTAAACATGGCTACTAAGAGACACAGAAATATTTGCAATATTTATTGATAGCTCAAGCGAGAGTGATCAATTTGTTAGCGATTCTAAATTTGTAAATAATGAAACTGATTAGGAATTATATTATAGGTGAAAGTGAAAGATCGGAACACGTAGAAGTAGCAGCTGGCATTGATAATGCGAGTGTGAATACGAGTGATTCCTTAGGGATGAAATAAATCTTGAAGATCAGGATAATCCACCCCATCCTCTTCATATTTATGCAAAGTACCAGGTTTGAAGTCCCCCCTCCCCCTGCTGATTCCAAGCCAATTATTTATTTTAGGCTGCTAAAGTTGGTGGTCACTGAAACAGCTGCCATGCATAAACCAATTTTGGTTTAGAATCTAAAGTTAGTGTCTTTAGCTGGTTTAGTTAAAAATTTGAGTGCAAGAAGTTCAAAGACTAATAGGTTATTAAAATTTAAACAAAACCATGTATTTTTCAGCAAAATAGCTTGGCACTTTTAGCACATTTTTTTTTTTGTCATTTCTCTTGGCACTCAAGAACTTAAACATAATTAAGAATAAGTTAAATAAGCTTCCATTAATTACCTAATGGTTGCTGTTGAAAGTCATTAGAGGGGTTGATGCATAAATACGAATGACCAGAATTCAAATCTCTGTTCTGGTGTTATTTTTGTTTTTAAATTTTACAAACTACTTTGGCTCTTTATTCCCCATTGGGGTGAATGGAACAGTCTTGTTGATTGTGGAGGGCAGTTTCAAATGAAAATTGTTATGCGACCGCAGCAGTTTCTTAAGTAATATTTGTGACATAATGTTTTGTTTATTTATCACGTTTAGTATAAGTATGTATATCATATTGATCTTAAAATAAGCCTCAAGTTTGAAGAATTGATGTTAAATTAAGTTTTGTGTCATTTTTTAATATGTGGCATTGATCTGATCCGTCCATTTTATACCTATAAATTATTATTTTACTTTGAACATACCATTTGTTTTTGCTAAGTCAAGGCGAGTTCACTATAATTAGCTTGCATTTATTACTAGTAGCTTTTATTTGATTTTTAGGTTGATCTAGTAAAAAGCAGACGGCTAAATACTATCATAATAATTGTATTGAGTTAATTTTTAATTAATGTATTTTAAATATTGTTTATTTTTAGTTTTAGTCAATTATGTTGTTAACTTAAATTTATCGTTTTCTTCTTTTTTTTGTGTTTAGTAAAAGTTGAAATATTAATTTACAACACACTTTACTACCTATCCCGACTATCCATATATAATTACATTAATGGGTTAAGGATAAGGAAGGTAAATTTATTGAGGAATGTACCCACATCTGCATGAAGAGAGTGAAGCTATTTAGATAAAACCACCCTCAGTACACCCAACCGAGATTCAAACCATGAGCTCCCTGTCAGCAGAAAACCAGACCAAATGAGCCCACCAATGTGAGTAATTATTGAATTTAGAGTAAGTGTATTATAATAACATCACACGCTACAGCACAAAGCGATTAATTTGTGTTTATTTAAAATCTGTAAAATAAACCTTTCATAAAATTTTTATATTAGTTGAAAATTACAAAACCAGGTCATGTGATGTTCTCCATGACATGAATACATCACATGTGTATAGTTTAATGTGCTTCTGATGTTTTGTTGATAAATAGCACACACCCCTATAAAATATAAAGATAATTGTTATGTCTGGAGAGGGAATAGCTCTCACTTTGTAACAATGATCGGGTCAATATCACATCTTTACACTAGAACACTTAACATCAAACACAATAATAACAGTCTGTAACACTAGGACCACAATCAACTTAACATTCAGCTAACCTAAAATATATGTTTTTTAAATGGAAACAATTATGGTTCACTTAATGTTCACTTTGTGTAAGATTTGTCCAAGGAATAAGTACCACATTTTCCTGTTGTGAACGTAAACACGACTATTTAGTACTTCATTTGTCTGTTAATATTGTGCACACACTTTCTGTATGATGAAAATCAACACTTGGGTTACTAATCATTGTAGAGACAGTGCCGTAATTACAATGATGTTGATTTTCATTGAGATTTCACTTAAGAGCGTGCATCCTAGCAAGCTCAGCTCCCGGCGCGCGTGAGGTATTGTGGGAGTAAAAGGGAAAAGAAAACACCAAGATATGCCAGAAATGTGTGCAGTGCATTTGTATTTGAATGATTACTCGACATTTTTCCGTGGTGACAATGAGGGACAAAGCGACACCAAATTTCCTTGTTAGTAACTACGGTATGTCCTTATTAAGACAAAATAAAGATTTGTGTGCAGTGTTTAGCTGTGAAGCCATTCTAAAAATGGTCAAAAACGGTCTTATCAACGCAGTTTTTGTCCAAATATAATTTAATATTATGTAACTTACGATTCTCACGTGTCCATCATAGACTCAGCCTTAAAACTTTGAATGAAGAATGACCCTGAACTTGGGACGAATCCTGAATAACTTAGTAGTAGAGCATCAGGGTGCCAAGCCAAAGGTCTCGGGGTTTTATTCTCACAACGAAGTGTCATTTTTCAACTAATTTAAACTAAACCTTCTGTATATTTAGCGTTTCGCAAATAACAAAACTTTGTGGCCTCGTCTTACACGTTAATTTGTCAGTACACTTTAAGTGCAAGTTCTTGAAGTCAAGAACTAAATGCTCAAGTATTTGTCTAGTGAACAATTTGTTTCCAAATGGCATATATTCATGTTATGTTTTGTTCATATTACGTTACGTTACATAAGATTTGATTATGATCCTAACATAACTGTATTAATGCTTTTAAAAGTTTATATTACTTGAAGAATGAAGCAATCTACTCCTACCTAAGAGGTGCCTGATTCAATTCCCGGCTGAGGGCCTCAGGGCAGACAACAAAACAAATGATTAATTCATATTGACAGTAATCTCATACAACTAGATAAAACATCATTATAATTTAACTAGTGGTTTAAACGTGTGTTGTATAATTATAATTTTTTTATTCCGAGCTTTAGAGAATAATATAGGATAAAGGGTTTTATATTTACTGAAGACAACACCAATTAAGAATATTTCATGTATTGAGGTAGAGATAGTTAATTTTATTTGTGATGTTAGATCAAGAGTTTAAATAATACTAAACTATTATTCATGTATATTTATATAAGAATTAGAAGTATAAAAATATATGTATTAAACACAAATACAATATAAAGAGAAATCCATATTATGGAATTATTTGAAGTACTGTAATCTTGGTACATTAACACTCAAATGTGATCACTTTTTTTTTCCATAATATATTTACCCATTTATAGATATTGTTACATGAAAGTCTATCACAGTTTTCTTCTGGTCAAATGACCGAACAACTTCTCAGGTAAAATAGAATGCTGTTTAGGAGCTGTCCCTAGAAATATAAATATAGTTGAACAAACCACTGAATCAAATTGTTAAGAATTGACTCTGGCGCCATTGTCATCCCAAGGAAGGGTTATTCCACACCCGACAAGAGTCAAACCAGAAACAACATACTCGGCGGCCACAAAGACTTCATCTAAATACTTCTACGAATCAGGTAAAACTATATGTTTCTTTGGCGTTGCAATGCCACAACACACGTTCTTCACACTGCTGTGTGATTATTCGCGGTCAATCATCTCGCCGTGTATCTCACAGATTATCCTTCGTTGAGCGTGTTATCGAGATCAGAGCTCACTGTGAGCGTATTCAGTTGTTGCTTTGACATCCAGTTCATGAAAGTCGCTGCAGTCTGCAGGGTACTTCACCTAGCCAGAAAAAACAATTATTAAAATAGATTTTAAAAAAAATAGTATGGTTTGTTGTGAATCTTTTGTGCTTATTTATTCTATGGTCTTTTATTCAAGTTTCACATGCATTTTTGTGATTTTATGTTTGGTTCACCTTGCCTTACTACCCATATTTTATGTTTGGAGCACCTTGCCTTACTACCCATATTTTATGTTTGGAGCACCTTGCCTTACTACCGGTATTTTATGTTTGGAGCACCTTGCCTTACTACCCATATTTTATGTTTGGAGCACCTTGCCTTACTACCCATATTTTATGTTTGGAGCACCTTGCCTTAATACCGGTATTTTTACACTAGATGTTTAATGATAAGGAAGGTAGATTTTGTGTGAAAGGAGAATGGGAAACAATATAATTAAAAGAAATTTGCTCGGTACTCCTGACCAGGATTCGAACCTTGGTCTCCTCACTATCGGCGATCCAGTCTAATGCGAGAGTTGACGTGTTAAGACTATGCAACCACCGACACAGGTGTTTTACTTATAATATGAGTCATGTCATTTCACTCTTTAATGTCTCAACTTAGTTTAGTAGTCATTTTATTTGCAACGAAGAAACATTCTATCTTTTAGGTTAAAACAAAAGTTTTAGCTCGAATAGCACTCTTAACACTTGGGACTACGCAGTCTAGGGGGTGCGTGAGGCTTTCAAATGTCGAAGATCAAATCTTTTTAACCTCGACCTTGAAACCACAACAAACTTCGCATCTTCGGAGCAGTTCCATGGGAAAAGAAAACTTGAATATATTATGATAAAATATGAACAAATATTAAAGATCTCACCAAATATGACATATTTCAACATATAATCATGATTATAACAGCCAAAAAACAATATGTTAACACTATGATGTAAGCATAGACAAATGTCAGCATAAAATAATAATTTGTGCTTTGTTTTTTCCTCTAAATCTTTCTTTTCACTTTGATGCTCTTTTTTTTTAGTACCGCATCTTACGACTCATTTGGTTTACACGCTTATATACTAATTTTGTTAAGGATCTTAGGTATTAGGGAGGTTATATTTATAGGAAGTGTACCCTCATTTATGTGGGGGGAGAGTGTAAAACCATATTGTAAAAACCACTTTCAGTACACCCGACCGAGATTCAAACCTCGAGCTCTTCGTCATCGGCAGTCTAGTCTACTACGAGAGTAGCGCGTTAGACCACAATGCCACCGAAGCTAGTTTCGATGCTCTTAATTGATAGGCTAGTTAAACAATTAATAGTACTGTTATGTGACGATGACAACAACAACAAAATTATCTTTGATGCTTTGCAATTTTAAAACTTTGTCGGTGACCTGGTGGTCTAGGGGTAAGGTGTCAGACTTCTGTGCTAGGGTCCGGGGTTCAATCCTTGGTCCCGGCACAAATTATCTGATTACAAACCCTTCCTTCACCTCTGACAAGACATCTTGTGAATTGTGGGAATGCCAGGCCTCCACCGTGGTTCGGATTCCACGTTAAACTGTAGGTCCTTCATTTCATCTACAATCACCCTACCATTACACATTAGCGTAAGTGCGTTATAACCGAACGGGTAGTAAGACGCGGTGCTAATAATAATAATAATAATAATAATAATAATAAAACTTTGTCTTGCATTTAAATATGCCCTTTGCACATTCCTAGTATAGTCGACTACAAATCTTTGTGCGTTGTCTATCTTTGCATTGTATGTTAATGTAAACCGACAGAGATTCAAACCCAAGTATCTCTGAGCATCTTAAACATGACCTCTCGACCATGACCAAGGGAAATCTTGGCCCACCGTTTCTTGGTTGACATTGAATCTCTGTCGCCAGTCGTATCCGTTAAACAGCTTGACCGAACCTTCCTTTCTCACCTGGCAGTTATGTTCCTCAGTGGCGGCGTTGTAAAGCTTCCAGAAGGGGGTCCCGGTCTCACCTGACAAGAACCATGACGACACAATACTGCAACAAGACGTCCATTTTGTTTGACAATCGCAAAACAGTTTGGTGTTTTAAATGTATGAAAATAAAAAGTATAGTTTCCATTTATGTGGTTATTATCTGCCTGTAATATGATACAGGTGTTCATCAAATCTAAATCATCTCTTTCATTTTTATCTATTCCAAGAAATGGATATTTCCAACCACCTGAGCATTTAAGAATGTTTTCAAGTACACTCATTATAAAAGTAAGCAATTCTATGGGAATACATGTAACTTAAAATCAATTTGGCTTTTTCCCATTACATACTTTCATACTTGTTACAACCAAGTTCGAATGTACATTACTATTCTTAACAGGGATTCATTATATAATATGGTGTTTGTTGGTTTAAAGTTAAATTATTGATAAAACAAAACCCTTCCTTCACCTCTGACAAGACATCTTGTGAATGTGGGGAATGCCAGGCCTCCACCGTAGTTCGGATTCCACGTTAAACTGTAGGTCCTTCATTTCATCTCACAATCATCCTACCATTACACATTAGCGTAAGTGCGTATAACCCGAACGGGTAGTAAGACGCGGTGCTAATAATAATAATATTATTGATAAAACACTAACAACTAAACTTTACTATCAGTGACTAATTTCTTACAACCTTATAGTGTAAATCTCTCCTTATTATGTTCTTAAACAACTAATTAAGTCGATGGTCGGAGCGGTGTACTACCTTGCCAGCTTGGTGACGCCAGGTTTGAGTCCAGCGGTATGGACGGTGGTACTCTCATGCCGGTTCAGAGCGCACACCAGGTAGCGGTCACATTGAGGATTCTGGACGCTGTAACGATAGGCCCTCCACACTCGCAGCACCGGCTCAATCACCTCTCCGTTGAGTGTATCGGCCAACTTGCTCTCTATCTCCTGGGACTTGAGGTGAGACAGACTTAAACCTTTGCTTTGCCCCAACTGGAATACTTCCTGAAACATCACAGATTGGTTTTCAGATTAGTCACAGTTTTTATTTTCTGGAATATGAGTGAAATTTGATATATGCACAAACTATGACTGTGGAAGCTATTTTGAGAAAACAATTTTATAATCTTTAAGGTGCTATGGTAGGGAATGATCGATAAGTCAGTATTTTTGGAGTGGTTTTTTTTAAAACGATAACATCCTCATTGGTGGTCGCATGATCTAAGGCCTCATTCTCACAATATACTGGACTGCCGATGATCGGGTGGTTGAGGTTCGACTCCCAGTTGGTTGTACTGAGGGTGGTTTCCACTCTGCCTCCAACCAAATGCTAGTACATTTCAACTAAATTCATCCTTCCTCGTCTCCCTAACGTATTAGCAAAATTAGTACATGGACGTATACTCCAAACAGCTAGGAAGACGCGGTGCAAAAAAAAAATCAATTTTGGATTTAAAAAATTTGTGCCCATAGGTAGGTTTAGTTTAATTTTTTCCACATAATAATATCAACAATTATTGTTGAATATTTGTCAAGGGCGTTGCATAATTCAAGCAGAACCTTTTGTCAAAATTTTAAAAAGTTTCTCTGTTTTTATCAAGATGATACTATAAGATCGAGCCTTCACCTGTATGTAAGTGACGGCTGGCTTGATGTACGTGGCGGAGTTGACCTTGAGACCAAACTGTCTCTTGAAGACAGCATTAGTGAGGTGACTGAGGGACTCTGCCGGCCGGAGGGGGTCGAACAGGGCCCCCTTGTGGTAGCCCTGGGCCTTCAGGAAGTTGTTGGCCATGAACTGAGCCGTAGAAATATATCTGTATCGATAAAGCGGCACAAAATTAATCAAGTGTTTAGTTGGTATTATTTACAATTTACATGCAAATATACTTTGACTATAGTTGAGGTAAAAAAGATTCAATCTAGTATTAATAAAAGTTGCAACTAAATAAAAGATTTTTTTTTTGTAACTGTATGCAAAGTATTTAAAATTAAATAAACAACAGTAAGACAGTAGAAGTCCTGAGTTCTTTACTTCAAAAATGCAAGGAAATTTTGTAAGAATTAATACAACATCATTAAGAGGAGAAAATTAATTATATCATGAATGTTGACCTTGATGGTCTTGGTATAAAGTGCTCACCTCGGACTCGATAATTTTAGCCCGAAAGGGTGCCAGTTGTTTAGTTTTTATTTTCTCCTTTTTTTTTATAGTTGCCTACTTTCAACTAAACTAGTCGGTTGTACAGGTCAATTTAACTTATTAAACTTTTATTATATCTCATAAACTTTTGAATGACACACTTTTAATACCTGCATTGCAAACACAGCCATCAAAATGGAAACAAAAGTTTATTTATCCATAAAGTATTGAAAAATTACGTGAAATAAAGTTATTCCTGACACAATTCTACTATTTTCAATATATATATATATATTTAGAGAGAGAGCTGTATATTGTAGTTATTACTATATATATTATATATAAAAATTTTAACGTTAACATCAATACTTTTTAGAGACATACAATCACTGATTAACGTTAAGTTATTTATTTTATATATGTATAGATATACACACACACATTTTCTAAAAGGTCCCTTCTACCAAAATGCTACCATACAAGCCCTGTGAATTGTACAAACAAGAAAGTTTTCTTAGGTTAAGTTTCTCCTGGGTCCTACTAGTATATAATATTGATAAGTATAAAATAACATAAGCAACTATTAGGCGTACAAATAACGAATCTTACACTGATAAATTATCTATTTTTTTCGTTTTGAAGGTTTGTAAGGAAGGTTTTGGAGATCATTATCATCATCATCATCATGACAGTTTGGACATAAGTCCTCCACCGCCTCTTTTCCTCCACCTTAGCTCAGTCTTCTCTCCTCCACACTCCTCCTTACTCCCCTCAGCCATCTGTCTCTTGGTCTTCCTCTCCGCCTGCTTACCCCCCCCCCCCCCCCATCACCGTATCCAACATCCTCCTGGTCATTCTTCTCACATATACCTAAAGTAGTACCATGGCTTCTTTGGTGCTGACTGACAGCTGATAGCTTTGAAAAGCTACCAGACTAAATTATGTATCCCTACGCCGAACCATATGATCGGCAAAAACATTTGTTAAGCAGCTGTCCCTTCTGACAGTCAACATTTAGGTATATACCTAAATGTTGACTGTCAGAAGTCAGCTGTGAGCTGTCAGTCAGCACCAAAGAAGCCACGGGGCTACTGTACCACCTTATACTCCATTCACGGTAGGAATTACTCTCTGAAAGGTCTTTTTTCCTACCAATATCTTACGCTGAACAGACATTAGTCTACCGTCTTCTCTCTCCTGTCCTGAACTATACAATTTTGAAGATAAAAGATCAAAATGAATTTGTTTTATTTAGATTTTAGACCATTCAAGTTACATTCAATTAAGGCAAATTTGTATCAATTCTCATATTATGTAATGTAGATAAAAACATAACGTTTTATATTGGCATATTGATATCAGACATAATGTTTCAATTATGGTTTATTTAAAACGGCGAAAACCCACAGTAATTATAAATAGCTCACATTAACTATTATTATTATTATTATTATTATTATTATTAGCACCACGTCTTACTACCCATTCGGGTTATACGCACTTACGCTAATGTGTAATGTTAGGGTGATTGTGAGATGAAATGAAGGACCTACAGTTTAACGTGGAATCCGAACCACGGTGGAGGCCTGGCATTCCCCACATTCACAAGACGTCTTGTCAGAGGTGAAGGAAGGGTTTGGTAATCAGATAAATCTGTGCCGGGACCGAGGATTGAACACCGGCCGCCAGCACAGAAGTCTGATACCTTACCCCTAGACCGCCAGGTCACCACACGTTAACTATGGTATTCATTAATAAATAAATAAATATTGCAGTTGAGGGACAGACAAAATAATGTCTGTGAAATCTTTTCGACTAGTTAACTTTTCTTCTATGTATTTACTTATCTCATTATTATCGTTTTAATTAACCCCGTTTCATTAAATGGAATTGATACTTTCTTTCAAGGACACATAGAGCCATAAAGTTAATACTGCTTTAAAAGTTTAATATATACATACATATAAAGCAGAAAATAAACTTTTTTAGGATTTAAAGACAAATGTTTTGGGTTTGACTTAATTTACGAAAAATACATTTTGACTAGCGCCCAACTTAAGACTTGAAAATTAACCTAGCACAGCATACACAAAAACTAAAAGCCATATAAGTATATTAGGATTTTGGTACAAAGTATATTTTATAAAATACTATCATATTTTTTGCGGTCAATATTGATAATATTTTACTATAATATTATTATAATTTTATAGGTATTTATATTATCTAGTTGCAGTGACAGCTGAAGATAACATGGCCTGACGTATTAATACATGAAAGTAGATCTGACAACTTTTCTAGCCGTAAGATAAGGTTCTTCATATGAAAATAGGTACAGTAGCCCCGTGATTTGTTTGGTGCTGACTGACAGCTCACAGCTGACTTCTGACAGTCAACATTTAGGTATATACCTAAATTTTGACTGTCAGAAGTGACAGCTGATAAACACATGTTTTTGCAGATCATATGGTTCGGCGTAGGGATACATGATTTGGTCTGGTAGCTTTTCAAAGCTTTTAGCTGTCAGTTCAGCACCAAAGAAGCCATGGGGCTACTGTATCAACTATGACGTGGTAAAATGTAAAGGGAATTAGGATTTATTAACTTAATGTGTACTCTAATGGGAGTATTTAATGTGAATTTTAGAAACAATAATAAACTATCATTATCACCCAACGACTTGTTAACTAGCTTAACCCAGAACAACAATCAATAGTGCCATGCGTTTAACTTTTGATGCCATCTGAACTCGAACCAATGGATCTTATATGTTTATTTAATTACTCAAGTTTCGTGATTTAATTTTAAATCGGGTGACACATGAACTTTTATTTTATGAACACACGGATAATATCAGCACTTGACTTACAAATTAACTTAACATAAAAGAGTGAGTCAAATATACAGCCAGCCCTAGGTATTTACTAATTAGATAAAACTTATTTTCACCAGCATCGCCTCGAAACAAACCAAGTTCCTAAACCGGTGGTCCATTCTTTTAAAACCATTTAGTGTTATGGATCACGACATTTACGTGAGTTAAGATTGTTATAATCTATTTTAACAGATGAGATCTAACATTAAGACTGCAATTACCTTGACATTCGTCATCCAAGTCTAAAGAAAGACAAACACAGGCTCATTATCCGTGAACCGGAGAGAACTAAACCTCAAGGAAAGGTATATATCCGCGAGGGGAATGACTTCGGATGACAGATCTTTGTGGGGGACATTTTGAGTACAAGCGTGACAAACTAAACGTGACAAAGCGTGTGTTTTATGTGCACTTTACCCAAAGATATTGAGCTGGTCTTACCAATAAGCGCATCTACCGCCTTCAATTAACAGTACGCAGTATGCTTCAGTGGTTGAATGGTCTAAGGCGTCACAATCTCGCGATATAATGGGAATATCAAGGTTCTAATTCCAGTTCAATATAGTGGTGGTGGTTTTTTTTTTACTAAATGGTTTTATATTCTCTCCACACGCAAATGCGAGTACACGTAACTTAAATTTAATCTTCCTAATCCCTAACACATTAGCGTAATTAGTAGATACATCCTGAACAGGTGCTAAAATAACGTAACAGTTCCAGGGGTAACGTTGGCAATCCCGCTACGCAGTCATGTTTTGTGTGAAGGCTAAGAGCAACGGCGAATTGACATCACTAGACAGACCGGGGGACTAATGAATCAGTTCTAAAAAGAGCAGATGAAGAGCGAACCATTCTGCAGGTGGTTTTAAGAAGAAATATCAACCGGATGGGTAACATTAGGAGAATAAAATATGATTTATTGTATTGAGTGACGTCATAGAAAGCAAGGAAGGAGGGGATCAGGATGATGCTGCTGATAGGACGAGCTGTAGGAATAAATTTGTACCAGGCATTGATTGACCTGTCGACTTATTTGCAGCAGGCAACAGTAGAGACTCACCTTGTCTATAAAGGAAGCAGTAGATACTCACCTTGTCTATAAAGGCAACAGTAGGTACTCACCTTGTCTATAAAGGAAGCAGTAGGTACTCACCTTGTCTATAAAGGAAGCAGTAGGTACTCACCTTGTCTATAAAGGCAGCAGTAGGTACTCACCTTGTCTATAAAGGAAGCAGTAGGTACTCACCTTGTCTATAAAGGAAGCAGTAGATACTCACCTTGTCTATAAAGGCAACAGTAGGTACTCACCTTGTCTATAAAGGAAGCAGTAGGTACTCACCTTGTCTATAAAGGCAACAGTAGGAACTCACCTTGTCTATAAAGGCAACAGTAGGTACTCACCTTGTCTATAAAGGAAGCAGTAGGTACTCACCTTGTCTATAAAGGCAGCAGTAGGTACTCACCTTGTCTATAAAGGCAGCAGTAGGTACTCACCTTGTCTATAAAGGAAGCAGTAGGTACTCACCTTGTCTATAAAGGAAGCAGTAGGTACTCACCTTGTCTATAAAGGCAGCAGTAGGTACTCACCTTGTCTATAAAGGCAACAGTAGGAACTCACCTTGTCTATAAAGGCAACAGTAGGTACTCACCTTGTCTATAAAGGAAGCAGTAGGTACTCACCTTGTCTATAAAGGCAGCAGTAGGTACTCACCTTGTCTATAAAGGCAACAGTAGGTACTCACCTTGTCTATAAAGGAAGCAGTAGGTACTCACCTTGTCTATAAAGGAAGCAGTAGGTACTCACCTTGTCTATAAAGGCAGCAGTAGGTACTCACCTTGTCTGTGTGTTGGGGTCCGACACATGCGCTACCCACTCGGCCACGAAGCTGGTGAGGCTCTTTATCCAGCGCCTCCTGAACGAGTGGTTCTCCAGTGAGCTGAAGATGCGTGTCACCTGGAAGTTACCCTCCTGGTCCGTGAACAACTGCAGCGTCGCTTCCATCCCACTGCTCTTCCACAGCGTCTGCCCCAGCTCAGAGCGCCGGAAGTGGTCCCAGTACTCGTACAGCCCCGAGAGGAATGGTGGCACGAACGGCGAACCGCCGCCTCCCGACGCAGTGTTCCGCCTCTCCCTAGCGGGCTGCTGCCTCTGGTCGCCGCTGTTCCCCCCCACGCTCTGCAGGAGGACGGGGAGTAAGTTGAGCAGCCCCTCCATCCCGCCTCCTCCACCTCCTCTCTGCTGACCACCCCCCGCCCCCATGAACGTGGACGCCAAACTCAGCATGCTCTCCCAATCCACCCCGGCCGCTGCCGCCGCAGGCTTCCTCTTAGCGTTCCCCGCGCCAACCTCGTTATTGTTGATATCGACGCTATTGTCACCGTCCTCGTCGGAGACGCCGCCCCTGCGAACATACTCATCATCTGACCGATGAGCTGCGGGTCTATCCCACCCCCACCACCACCTCCCTGGTTGTTGGCGCCGGAGGAGGCGATAAGGGAGCCGATACCTGACAGGATGTCAGCGGCCGGGTTTCCTCCACCCCGGCCCCCGGCTTCCCGCCTCCCATCAGCATATCACCAAGGTGGCGTCCCCATCTGACTGTAAGAAACCTTGGACGAGGCCACCCAGACCCTGAGCCACCCCTGCGCCACCACCGCCCCTCCCTTGGAGCTGGTCTTGCAGGAGAGTTCGAGCCGCCTCCAAGAAGGGATTCTCCTCCACCTCAGCCGCCCCTAGACACGTCGCTAACAGCAACACGCCGAGAAGTACCCGCGCACAAGTCCCATCGCAATCAATCGACACAAACAATTGTCTGTGATCAGTAGCGCACGTAGCGAGTAGTATCCCCGCACGTAGCGAATGACGGAGTGAAGTGTCACCGAGCGAAGCTAGACGAGAACTGACGAGGAAGTGTGTAGCGGTACTCCTGGGTACCTGGTCCACACCGGCCGAGCATAACTGTAGCTACCTGCCCTGTCATTGACCTTGTGTCTCTCCATCTCGCTCTTCCTTGAGTCATCCACCTCCTTGATGGCATGTCGCACTTTGTATGAGGGCTGTTAGAGAAAGTCATCCACCTCCTTGATGGCGTGTCGCACTCTGTGTGAGGGCTGTTAGAGGGAGTCATCCACCTACTGATGGGTGTCGCACTCTGTGTGAGGGCTGTTAGAGGAGTCATCCACCTCCTTGATGGCTGTCACACTCTGTTGAGGGTGTTAGAGAGTCATCCACCTCCTTGATGGCATGTCGCACTCTGTGTGAGGGCTGTTAGAGAGAGTCATCCACCTCCTTGATGGCATGTCGCACTCTGTATGAGGGCTGTTAGAGGGAGTCATCCACCTCCTTGATGGCATGTCGCACTCTGTGTGAGGGCTGTTAGAGAGAGTCATCCACCTCTTGATGGCGTGTCGCACTCTGTGTGAGGGCTGTTAGAGGAAGTCATCCACCTCCTTGATGGCATGTCTGCACTCTGTGTGAGGGCTGTTGAGGGAGTCATCCACCTCCTTGATGGCATGTCGCACTCTGTATGAGGGCTGTTAGAGGGAGTCATCCACCTCCTTGATGGCATGTCGCACTTGTGTGAGGTTGTTAGAGGGAGTCATCCACCTACTTGATGGCATGTCGCACTCTGTGTGAGGGCTGTTAGAGGGAGTCATCCACCTCCTTGATGGCATGTCTGCACTCTGTGTGAGGGCTGTTAGAGGAGTCATCCACCTCCTTGATGGAGTGTCGCACTCTGTATGGGGCTAGTTAGAGAGAGTAATCCACCTCCTTGATGGACATCGCACTTTGTATGAGGGCTGTTGAGGATCATCCACTCCTGAGAGTCACTCGATAGGACCAGCTTCTCTGTGTGAGTAGTTAGAGAGAGTCATCCACTACTTGATGGAGTGTCCCTGTATGGGGCTAGTAAAGCAGTATCCAGTTCTGATGGAGTCACACAGTGTATGGGGTTGTATATGTATGCAGAGTCTCAGGACCAGTTTTAGTCAACTTTAGTGCTTTAGACTTATGCCATATTGCATTCAACATTATATTCGCAGAGCCATTCTCTAATAGTGCGTCTTGCATCATGCAACGACCAGGTTTTCACTTTATGGTCGCTTTCATGATCAATTGCTAGAACTCATCGCGGGAGCTTGCGCAGATATCGTCATTTTACGACGTAGAACGAAACGGAGGTTGTGATTCTAATGAGTCAGTTTCTATAATCAGAAATATTATCAAGGGCGCGAATTGACAGATGTTCGACTATTAAAGAACTTCACATATGTTCAACGTTCGATATTTGGCTGGTTGTTGAACACGCATTTAACAAGATATATTATAGCCGCGTCTTATACCGTTCGGGTTATACGCACTTACGCTAATGTGTAATGGTAGGGTGATTGTGAGATGAAATGAAGGACCTACAGTTTAACGTGGAATTCGAACCACGGTGGTGGCCTGGCATTAATTTTTTTTTTTTAAAAACGTGTGTTTAAATGGTAAAAATTTAAATTTATATAAACTGTTAAACCAAAGAAATTTGCTTTGTTCTTTGTTCATTTACATGTGTTAGTAACGTGAAAATTTGTTTCTAAAGTAAATATATTTTTAGTTAAATAAAGATATATAATAAAACTATAAATAATAATTGTTAAAGAATAATATATTACCCACTTCAATGGCCGCATAGCCTAAGGTGCTACTTTTGTTGTAGACCAGACTATCGATTACGAGGGGATCGTGGTACAATCCCGGTCGGGTGTACTGAGGGAGGTTTTTTCCTAAATGGTTTCTCACACTCAAATGCGGGTACACTTCCTCATCCCTAACCCATTAGCGTAGTTGGTACATAAGCGTGCAACCCGAATGGGTAGTAAGACGCGGTGCTAAGAAAAAAAGGTCCCCCACTCCCCTAAACCACTGCTCCGCCAAGCAGGCCCACCAAACACGCGAGCAGGTTTCTTCCAAACAAAACAGGTAGTAGAGCATTACGTCATCTTTCGCAGTTCAAAGAATTCTCGAAACCCGTGAGCGTAACGGTAAACCTCGAGGAGGGTGTATGGCTGTGAGCAGACACATACTCCCTCCCCGGATAAAAAAAAAACCCAACAAAACTGACACGTTTAGCTACAGGGTGACCCAGTATCTTTTAAACTCACCCGTGAGAAGGTTTCGAGTTCATATTGTGTGTGCTAAGAATATTGCCCGGATATTCGGACTTTTGAGTCCATTTAACGGTTGAACCGGTAGGCCAGCTTCGGTGGTAAAATGGTCTAAGGCGTAACTCTCGCACTTTACTGGACTGCTGATGACGACGGGGATATCGAGGTTTGAATCCCGGTCAGATGTGCTAAGATTTTTTTTTTCCTAAATAGTTTTTCACTCTCCACACAAATGCTGGTACACTTCCTCTAAATTCATCTTGTTCATCCCTACACAATATATTAGTGTAATTATTACATACGCGTATAACCATAACGGGTAGTAAGACAGGGTGATAAAATAATAAAACATGGCGGAAGCAAGGTCTACTGTTCAGTGATCACAAAACTATTTAAGTTATTAGTAAAAATATATAACACATCTTTTAATGACTAAGATTAGACTCCTGGATTATCTTGTACTTAACCTAAATCCATAGTTAGATAAGTTTTAAGATTGCAACGAGGCAAATAACGAACAAAGAACTGGAACTAAACACAAATATTAAGGTGGGATGAAAAGGGACGCGAGAAAAGACGAGTGTTTTTTGAAGTTTTTATGGTAAAACTTTTTGTTTTTGCTAAAAATCAAATATTGCTCCAGTAAAACAAGAGTTTAATTTTATTCACGCGTTGTTATCAACAGTTGTTGAATATCTGTCAAGAGCATAGCGGCATTAGACGAGGAACCTTTTAAATGAAGAGAAAAATAGGTGTCGTTAAATTCCACAACACCTTTGACAGATATTCAAGAAATTTTGAGCTCAACATGTGAAGAAAGTTAAATGATAATGTTTGTACTGAGGCAATATTTTATTTACTTTGGCAAAAAAAAAAAAAGTGCAAAAACACTGGTTTTCCCTCGCGTTCACTTCCGATATACATATAGACACCCATAAATAGGCGATAAGGGGGGCTCAATCCCCCTCTTATCACTCTGCAACATTAACTTTTTTGTTAAGTTGGGATTTGGCTGCAATTTGTTATTAGCAACTTTGAATCAACAATAGCCGATAAATAATAAAATGTATATTTCCTCCCATTCACTCTTCAACAGTTTACTTTTCATTTTATTCTGTTTAATAAACTTGTGAAAATATAATGTTTCTTTTCAATGGGCTCAGCTATAACCACATTAAATTTTTGCTAAAATTGGTTCTTGAAACTCATATACTCAGATCTGCTTGTAATAACCAATCAACCTACTCAAATCAATGTGCATGCACTTTTAGCAACTAAACTCAATACAAGCATACATCCACAGCGGCGTACAGTCTACTGCAACAGTGACGCCTTAAACCATGCGGCCACCAAAATGGGTGTTGCTAAATGATATTAATATTTTTCTGTTCTTTATTAATGTTTTAATTGTTTCACTACACAACACAATAATTTGAAACTATCGTGACAATAATTTAAAAAATGTGTTTATACACAAGAAAGATTTTGTATGTTTTTGTTGCAAAGCATTATGGACCAACATAAATGTTTGCTAGCGTGTAACTTTCTACGTCACTCGAACAGTTTTTTTAATCTCAATTTTCGGCAAACATGTGAACCAGGTTTTATGATTGATGATAACCAAAACCCGGTAGCTACGCTAATTGCAATAGCAATCCTCACCACACGTAGGGGGGAAGGGGGAAGGTAGGGTTAACATCCGTCTCCATCCGACCACGAATGGAATGTATATAATCTACTAACCGTACAATATAACTTGTTCGATAATAGAAGATCGTGATTTTCATTTATCGTGAACACATATAATTTATTTTAATGTAGTGTACGAAGTGTGAACAGCACGTAATGATTGAGGATGACGTCACTAGAGAAGGGGATCCAGCTTAAAACTATTACAAGGCGCCATAAAGAAGAAAGTCGACATTGACACGTTATTTCTGAGATCCAGTTTGATGGTCAGACTTAATACGCCTCAAGTGAGGTGATACACTAGTCACAAGACGACACCTACCTAGAATCGAATGGAATGGGCCGGTTTGGCAAATGAAACTGGCCCGTTACATTCAGGTTAGGATAGATGTCGTATTGTATTTAATATAGCACCGCACTTGAAACGTTCTAAAGGGGCGTTTGGACTATGCCTCTTTTCATGCCACATGCTGCATGCAACTAGGTGCATTGAAGTTGCAGTATGTGGAGAATGCCAGGCCTTCACCGTGGTTCGGATTCCACGTTAAACTGTAGGGCCTTCATTTCATCTCACAATCACCCTACCATTACACATTAGCGTAAGTGCGTATAACCGAACGGTAGTAAGACGCGGTGCTAAAATAATAATAATAATATAATAATAATAATAAAACCAAGGTGTGTGTAAAGGGCAAATGGTATCTATCCTCTGGTTAAGTGAATGTAAGGTTACATAAGTACACTTGAAAAACAATCACGACACTATCAAAATTCAAAAATGACCTGCGCCTTTTATTATTATTATTAGCACCGCGTCTTACTACCCGTTCGGGTTATACGCACTTACGCTAGTGTGTGATGGTAGAGTGATTGTGAGATGAAATGAAGGACCTACAGTTTAACGTGGAATCCGAACCACGGTGGAGGCCTGGCATTCCCCACATTCACAAGATGTCTTGTCAGAGGTGAAGGAAGGGTTTGGTAATCAGATAAATCTGTGCCGGGACCGAGGATTGAACCCCGGCCGCCAGCACAGAAGTCTTGACACCTTACCCCTAGACCGCCAGCGCCTTTTAACTTAAGATCAATGTAATATCCAAGCGCACTTAGATTCCACGTCTCCAACAAATATTCAACAATTGTTGATATTACTGTGTGCGGAAAACTAAACGTATCTGTTGAAGCGATATTGCACTTATTTTAGCCAAAAGGTTGTGTTATAAAAATATTTACCTTGACTCTTTAAGTCCCTTCCCCCTCCACTTTCTTTCTTATTGCAGCGAAAGCAGATCTTACGAAATTTTAAGAAAAATCACAAGCTTAGAGCTATTTTCAACTGATTACAAAGTACTATGTTCCCATAATACCGTAAACCAGTAAAATTATACCATTAACACCACAATATGTTAAACTCATTTTTTTAAGGAACAATAAATAAATATTGCTGTGGAGAAGGGAAGTGCCCTTTAAGTGAAGAAATTGCTGTAGAGCACATATTCAGCAAAAACATGGACATTGAATGTAAGAGGGACTAGAACAGTGGAGGCGATGAGACTGAAGTTTGTGAGGAGCATGTTAGCTGTCACGAGGAGAAACAGGATTAGGAATGAAGTTATCCAGGAAAAAGTAGGAGTACAGGGAGTACATGAGATAGTGGAGGAAGCAAGGATGAGATAGTAATGAGGATGTTGGAGTACATGAGATAGTAGAGGAAAAAGATTGAGATGGTATGGGCATGTAATGAGGATGTTGGAGTACATGAGATAGTAGAGGAAGCAAGACTGAGATGGTATGGGCATGTAATGAGGATGTTGGGGTACATGAGATAGTAGAGGAAGCAAAGGTGAGATGGTATGGTCATGTAATGAGGATGTTGGAGTACATGAGATAGTAGAGGAAGTAAGACTGAGACGGTATGCTCATGTAATGAGGATGTTGGAGTACATGAGATAGTAGAGGAAGCAAGGGTCTTGTTATGAGGATGGAAAATAAGAGAAGATCAAATAGAATGATGGGAAAAGACCGCAAGAGAGACCAAGAGATGTGAGGATCAGAGAACAGAAATTGTGCAAATGAGAGGAAAAGAATAAAAGGGATTAAAGAGGAAGGATTGAGGAAGATGAAGGTATTTTACTAAACTGACCTGGACACAGCCTGGAACAATTTATGATTAAATAAAGATCGTACACAAAATCTCAAATTCTTTTTTTTTTGAATAAACTTTAATTTGATCCACAACAAGCGTATAAAGAATATGACTTATGACTATAAACATTTTGAGCTGGACACTGCACTATCACAGACATGTTTTAACAAGTCAAAAAGGAACCCAAAGCCCACCACAACCTGTACCTGTACTTGCATTTATCGGTGATGAACTGTAAGGAATTACATTTGAAATATCACACTGTAACATTAGAATATTACCATGTAGAACTATAAATTAAAACACAATGAAAAACCACAAAAATATTGTCAGCTTGTCTTTTATAAGTCTTTCTTAATTTGAAAAAAGAATATTTCTGGACATGTGTTACTGTGAAAGTGATCAGAAGATGGAAGAGTGGAGAAATGAAGAGAGGTTTGTTTTCTATCGAAGCCTAACCTAACTTTCCTTTCAGTTTGGCTTCCATTCTTATAAATTATATTACATTGTTGTACAATGTTTCAAGATTGTTACATTTTCATAGGAAGCCATTTATTTGAAAACTGGAAACCTATGTTGCCACAATGGTGGGAAAAAAATATTACAATAATCTATTTTCATTATTAGTGTGTTTAATTAATAATACTAAGATACATTATACAATAGTCTATAAGGAAGTTTTATTAGAAGTTTTTGATAGCTTTTAAGATTAACTTTATAACTAATTAATAAAATAAAATATTTCTAGACACCAAATTTTTGTGAATTTGGATCAATTTTGGTGGTAAAAAGTGGGCTTCCTGTAAACATCAGGGTTTAGTTCCGAGTCAATTAGGCCATCAATAATTTTTTATTTTAGTTTCAAACAGAAACTAAAGATTATTTATTTTATAGTTGGTTTGAATCCACTATTTTATGAATCATAAACTTCATTTTAGCAACAAATCCTGAATCTCAATGTAGAGAGTGTGTTCACAAACACAGCATTGGCCAGGGTGTGTTCGCAAACACAGCATTGGCCAGGGTGTGTTCACAAACACAGCATTGGCGAGGGTGTGTTCACAACACTGTACTGGCAAGCTGGAAGGATTCCATAATGACGAAGACTTATAACATGCTTGATGAGATTTAATTAATACTTATTTTTTGTAGTATTTTCATTCATGTTTCAGTAAAGTTGAGTCATACATTATCTTTGTGTTTGCATTGGTCGGCTGCAACCAATCATTAACGAAAAGATAATAATCAAATTCAAAGTTGGTGTACAGGGAGGGGGGTTTATTGGGGGGGGCGGGGGATTATTTAAACTTGTAAGGAATGTGTGTGCAAGTACAAGTATGTGTGGTCGGCTTAACACTTATTTTAATGTTGGCAGCAACTTTACAAAGAGGAAATTACCTTGAATTCACTTCCTAGTTTATAACATCCAAAACTATCAGGACTTTTTCACGAAAATACTTAAGGCATTTTAGTACATGATATACATTATTGAAGTCGAATATTCAAAAAAATATATCACTCTACCAAGGAAAGGACAACAATTTAATAATTAAAAAGTACAATGAACTCTACGACATTAAGCTTAACATGAAACAAATCTTGGTTCATTAAAAACAAATAATTAATCTTTACAACACATTTAACAAGTTATGAAAAAATCGAATGGACAAAAATTTACATCATTATTGCCATATTTATTATAACCACCCGTATTTGCAAAATTTACAACAATTTACGACAAAGATAATAAATGGGCTGAAGCGGTGAGGTAAAACTTATCTTGCTAGGCCGGACTTGGGAAATTTGTAATTCGTTTTGTTAAAATAATTTCCCAAAAAAAGAATACATATGACAAGTTTTAATTAAAGAATTAATGTTTCTTTCCAATATTGTTGGTATTTGTTATAAAATAATACACAACTTGAGGAAGAAAAAAAATACCTTTCTTTGATTACAAATACCACATTTTACATTTTGTGGAAAAAAATTTGACATTTTACTTTTACTAAATCTGCAAACCCTAAAATGTATAAATTAAGGCAACCAAAATAACACATATAAGATATTCAAGTTACAGTTCGTGTGTCCACAAAGTTTGGTTAGAATCAATCTAACAATAATACAAAAATGACTACGGTGAAATCTCTTAATAGCAGACACCTCCCGGGATAAAAACATGTTCGTTAATAAGTGTTCTTTATTTGGAAAAATAAACATTGTGAAAATATCATAGTGCTCGAACATAGTTTAATTTAGGTATATGAACCAAATACTGTGAAAATTAACTATAACAATCTAATTACTGCATTGTGCAGTTTGTATTCAGGATAATTATGACACGGGAATAAACTTTGTTAGTAGCTTATTGTACAGATTGCATAGTCTACAGAAAAATATGCAAAAAATTAAATGTCGACAACAGACTCTATGCACTGTATATCTAAATGTGCGTGCCCTTGCTGAAGACTCAGAAGGGGAGGGAGGTATGACCTTGAAGTCATTACTACGTAGGCTATTTTAGAAACTTCCCCTAGAGGAGGAAGGCAATAATACTCACACCTCATGTGAGCAAGTGCCATTCCCGACATCAAAACACCATACATGGATCAGTGTTTTTCAAATTCTGTCAGGTATTTAGAGAGTTGTATACGTGTCTAGCAAGTTTACACATCCGTTATCAGGAAACTGTTTCATTGCAGTAGCCAACGCTATTTTGCGAGAAAAATTTAAATTGTCCGTTATAAAGAAGAATCCGCTATTCAAAGATGTCTGTTAACAGATATTTCACTGTATGGACACTAAACAAATGTAAAGGTTGGTAGCAATAGTGATTAAATGTTTATGGTAAAGAACAGGTGAAGGATGTCCGACACTTTTTAACAAATTTACTAGAATTAGTTTTAGTACTCAACATACCGGTATTAGTGTCTAAAATTGGGTGCAAAGATTAGTTACTAATAAAATTAACGTAAGAATAAATATGACTCGGTAAAATAGTCACCATATTAACTTACTAAGCCAACTTAAAGAATATGTTTTTGTTTAGTAATGAAGCCCAGCGGCTTTATTAGTCCTACAGTACCACATCTTGGCTTTCTTGTCAAAGGCACATTAAATACATCGGAGCTATAGTTGTGCTTACTTGAGTAGGGTCAAAACCACTACAGTCAACTCTCGATTCTACGACCTTTCACGGTTCCCTGGAAAAGGGTCGTTATTGGAATTTTAACAATTTTGTTCCACCCCTGACCTTCATATGAAAAAATTGCATTTTTTAGACAACAAATAGCGTGGGTCATCAAAAATTGTTCACAAAATCCAAACAAAATAGTAACCAAATCGAGAATAGAAATAACAATGGCAAAAGCAAGCCTGGCGCGTGATGTAGCGGCAGTCGCGCGCGGGGAAACATTGTCTTGCTTGTGGGAGGGGGTGGACAGAGTCAAGTGCTATTGGCTGGCATTGATGAGGTGGTGTCTATTTTTATACTTGACCCACCCCAGTTACTAGTAATACAGCGCTCACAAAGATAATTGCAACGCAGCGACCTAAATAAATGCAACAAACACATTTTACAACCGATTTCCTTAAACTTTTCAACCTTTTTTCCCCACATTTTTCACGGTTCCCCAAAAAAGGGTCGTTACTTCGAGAGGGACGCTATTCCCGGGGTCGTAGAATCGAGAGTTGACTGTATTTTCCAAATGTGAATTTTCATTTTACCCTAAGTCCCAAATTTGAATATTGGGGAAAAATTATGAAAATAGGAGGAAATATAAATCAGATAAAATTATGGAATGTATAAATAATTTACTAACTAAATGTTAAACGTTTTTTGTTATAAATGCATTCATTGTAACATTCATACATTCAGTTAAATGTTAGATTAATGTTCTGGAGTCTGGTTGTTAGATTTATCCGATAAACATATTGGGACTGAATCACCAATAAGCAATTTTAGTGCTCTAAAACAAATTTCAATTCAAGATTTGAAAAAGAAACAAAGTATTTTTTTTTTAATTCCATATACAATATTTTCTTAAATCCTCTAATCACAAATATCCGTAGTGATTTTAAAGAGTTGAGGATTTGAGGATGTTAGGATTCCATCCTTAGTGCATACCCTTAACTAATTAACAGTATTAACTAAAACAAGTTTTCTACCATGTTTAATAAAAAAAACTGTCATTTGAATGAGCTGAATGAAGACTCTATATTGAGCTTTCTACCAGAATTAGGAAATATCAAATATGTGAGTATTTGTGGAGAGTCGTCTCAACTACTGTTTCTTCTTCGCTGCTTTGGGCTTAGAGGGGTAAATTGCAAACAGTGATAATTGTATTGCACACAATGTGAATCCCACCACATTCTGCAACTGAAATTAAAAATATATTTATATATTACAACAAGAGAAAACAAATATTTTATTTAGCAAACAAATATTTTAATTATTTAAATTGAAAATGACACATAGAAACAGAAATCGATACCAGAACGTTTGTCTCAGTACACAAATGCTCTTATCACTGAGCTATCCAGGAGTTGTCCTGTCAATTCATTGTCAATGTACTATTGGCGGCAGTGATCCCTTCAGAGTTTAAGAAGTCTGCGTTATCTGATAAATTATGATCTTGATTGATTACTCTTACAAAACTGATTTCCTCACGCCTATTACACATGGTGTCTACTCAAAACTTGACCAATGAAATCCCCGACTTTTTCCCTGATTTCCCCTGATCATTTCCTAAAATTCCCGACTAAAAAAGTATATCACATCCTTCAAACTCACCCCCCCTTCCCTCTTCTCGTTTTCCTATTAATATTTTTTATAAATAATAAGAAGTTGTAAAATTTGAATAATTTTTAAAAATTTGTATTAAAATTGTTTACTAGGAATTAAAAATATATTACACAGTTACAAACAAAAAAATGACATTATAATTTACCGATTTAATGATTATTGTATATAATTTTCCCGGATTTTTATTGTGATTTACCTGATTCCCGACTTATTCCCGTTTTTTCCCGGTCACTTCAAATTCCCGGCTAATTCCCGTTTTCCCTGATTTTCCCGGATAGTAGACATCCTGATTACAGTATTAAATATGAGTGAAGAATGGGCCTTGGCACAAGACGACTCCTGAATAGTTCATTGGTAAGAGCAGTGGCGTACTAAGCCTAAGGTCCCAGGTTCGATTCCGGTGTCCAGGTGTAATTTTTCAATTTAAAGAATACAATATTTAGATGCAGCTATAACCGTAATTAACAACTATAATATCTTGTCTATTTAATCAATCAAAACAATACTTATTGTATGTAGTCCTTACAACTTTAAAAACCTTCATGGTTAACTCGCAAATAGCCTACACAATACAAAATTTAAATATGAACCAAGGGACCATAATTTAATTTGTAGTTTAATCACAATTCCAATTTTATGCGGCTCTGATTAGACATTCTTAACTTGAGGCTATAACAAGGGTAGGGGGTGGGTGTTTTGAGGGTTCAATCCCTATCAAAACTCCCTTTAAAAGTATTATTAGTAGTATATTTGATTTATTTGTATTCCTTCTAAATGTTTAAGCCTGTAACTTATTGGAGTCTTATAAAAATTCATACCGCCTACAACCTCTATTATATATATATATTATTTTTTTAATCACCTCTGACAAGATATCTTGTGAATGTGGGAATGCCAGGCCTCCACCGTGGTTCGGATCCCACGTTAAACTGTAGGTCCTTCATTTCATCTCACAATCACCCTACCATTACACATTAGCGTAAGTGCGTATAACCCGAACGGGTAGTAAGACGCGGTGCTAATAATAATAATAATAATAATAATAATAATAATAAATAATAATAATAATAATAATAATAATAATAATAATAATAATAATTTTTTAATGTTAAAAAATATCCTGCCATCTCATGTTGGAGGATTTGACCCCCACAATCCTCCAAAGGTAGAACCCACCCCTCTCTACCTTTAGTAAAATAAAATGTATGTGGAAAAACTCGTATGGACAGTCAATAATGAATGGGTGCTGAAGGAGTTCGGTTTGAAAGGTAATCCAATAGGTCAATGTGAAAGAAGTGTCTTACGTTGGTTTGGTCATGTTGAGAGGATGAGAGTGGATAGAGTGACGAAGCAAATATATGAAGGTAGAGTGGGTGGATCAGAAGGAGGGGTAAGACATAAGACGTGACTAAATGCCATGAAAATGTGGGGGAAAAAGAAACATGAGTTTAAAGAATAAAAAGCCTGTTTGACTTAGTGTATGGATGTTACTGAAGCGAAGGAAGTATGCAAGGATAGGGAAGTGTGGAGGAAGTTAGTGAGGATGGATTAAGTACCGAATTGTTGTTTTTTGAGCTAGATGCGGTTTATTGCCTACCCAGTATGGGAATGGTGTGATTAGATGTTTGTATAGTTTTGGCCTTGGCCTGGTTTTTATCTTTGAGAAAAGCAACAAATTATTGATAAACAAGAGATATTGGTAAATTAAATTATATCCTCCTGAAGTTGTCTGCAATATCTTGGAATGTAAGATTTTATTTGCTATTTTTATTTATTATAGTGTTCCGAGGACAAACATATGTGCCACTTTTTGTAATACGCAGACTGTTGAGTGAAATATTTCAAGATTTTGTTTAATTACATTTTAAATTATTACCTAATTAGCTCTGCTGATTAAGTAATACATTCTTCTGTGAACCAACGAATATTCAACTTGAGAAATGAATTAAAATGTATTCTAAACAAAACTAATTTCAGGAAAGTTACATCTTATCCTGCAAATATAAAAAAATAAATTTATGTTTAATATACTCTTTCACGCAAGAAACACTGGAACGATTGGGCTGAAATTTCGCATGGACATAACTCAAACATCTGGTTAGCATATAATATATGCTATAATAATATATAATGGTGGATATAAATTTTAATTAACATATTATGTTAATTAAAATTTATATCCACCATTTTGTTTCAATATGGTGGCCACAAAACACTCCCTTTTGATGTTTTAAATATATCTCGAACATTTCATTGACATATTAATTCAATATTTTTTAACTAAATATCTTTTAAAGAGATTTCAAAAAGAGAGTTGTTTGAAGAGTCTTTTGGTAAAAGGTTCCAAGTTCATACATGACATTATCTATTTTCAGTAGTTTTAGCAATAATCTTGTCCACATACCTGAATTAAGGAATTATTAATGATTATACCGTACAGCAACCATAGAAATGTCACAACGGCCCCAGAAATAATGAGAGGAAATGGCAACATGGCCGTACTTTTGGTACGGATCACTTCCCCCTGAAAAATAAAAAAATCAATCGCACAATTAGGAAATAAGTTAAACTTTTTGATTAATTTTTAAAATAATTTCCCTCGATTAAATAAACATCTGTTAGCTTCACTCTGAGACATGGTTATGTAAAAAACACAAGAATAAGGTGGAGGGAACATTAAATACTACCTCCAATTAAAAAATATATGAATGTGACCATCAAATCTTCGAATCCTTTAGATTTTTTGGCATTCAAAAAAAATGTGTATTCAAAATATAAGATAATTTAACCCGCCTCGGTGGCGTAGTTGGCTAACGCACTAGTTGTGTTGAGCTCGACTGCTGAGGACGGGGAGATCGAGGTTCGAATCTCGGTCGGGTGAACTGGGGGTGGTTTTTCCTAAATGGGTTTCCACTCTCCCTCCACGCAAATGCGGGTTCACTTCCTCTAATTCAACCTTCCCAATTCCTAGTCCATTAGCGTAATTAGTACTTAAAAGCATATAACCCGAACGGGTAGTAAGACGCGGTGCTAATATTATTATATTATTAATAGATAATTATTTTTTTCTAGTTACAAAGAGTGGCGACGAAGGGAAGGGGTAGTCAAAAATATTTGCCCCACCATTAATTAATGTCCCTAAACTTGAGACGTTTGGCTGGTCACAGCTTTCACCCTCTTATAGGTAAGGCTTGTAATTAAAAATAAAATAAATAATGTATTAGTTTAAAAATTGTCGAAAGCAAATCTAATAAAACACATATGCAAGTATGACTTCACAATTCGCAAGAACTAACAATGTTACCAGGCAGTGTAAAGTGTTTAACAAACATTATTGAAGCCAACTGTCTATTTTCAAGGTAAATAATTACCATCGCAGGCCATGTGTATATCACATGCATGTACACTCCAGTTTTAACACAAACAGCCTTATGTTACAGTTATAAAAGACACTAAATAGTCCAATTTTCACAGTAAGAACCTTATAAGACAATAAAAAAGTTACAACAGTCCAATTTTAATAGGAAGGGCGCTATTTGAAAGCTAGAAAAGTTTATTTTAGCACTGCATCTTACTACCCACTGGGTTAAGCATAAGGAAGGTTGGATTTAGAGGAAATGTATCTTATTTGCATGGAGAAAGTGGGGAAACCATTAAGGAAAAACCACCTTTAATACACTCGACCGGGATCGAACCATGATCTTCCCGCCATCGGTGGTCTAGTCTACTGTAAGAGTAGCACCTTAGACCATGCGGTCACCAAGGCAGGTGCTAGAAGAGTTACTACAGTCCAACATTCACAAGAAGGGCCTTATTTGACAGTAACTATCTAGTTCCATGTATTCATACATCAAGTCATGTGATCAGCAGCTGTCACTTTTGATAGATATTAACAATAACTATAAAATAACAATAAGTAAAATGTTATCAATGATGACCACCAAAAAAAAAAGTATTTGTATTTTCTAAAAGTTTCTTCCTAAAAAAATGTATTGTACATTCATGTCCTTGGTAAAAAGTTTACATGTTCCTGGTGATTACTCGTTTCTAAGTGACAATTCGCTTTGTTTGAGCCCTCCCTATTGGGGACAGTAGTCGGATGTTTAGGAGTACTGTCGAGATATAAGTCAGAGCTACCCACATATCTTGAACTGGGATACAAATTTATCACGCAAGGAGTAGGCCTACAAACACACTTCCTAGATAAATTGGGGGTATATTATTAATAAGTTACCTGACATTTCAAGCTCGAAAAGTTTGATAATTTCCTATTTATTTTGGTAATTAAACTGTGTTTATATTCAGTCCAACTTAGTTAAAGAAGAAGAAAAAAATCACTATCGTATTTTCTCAAATATAGTGCAATATTTTTTCATGAAAACTGTAGTCATACACTGAAAAAAAAAAAGGCATATTCTTTCATGGGTATATTTTATAGCACGCTGGAACTGAACCAGCTGGACCGAATCATTATGCACATTTAATAATAAACTAAAGGTAAAAACAAAAGAGAACCCCATTCCCTGACCTAGGTTTCATTTTATCAGAACAAATCACTGGGAAGTGTAAAACTTTCAACAAAACTTAAGATTTATGTAAAGCAACAAAGAGTACAAAGAACAGAGAAAATGGACAATGGGAAATCTTTTTTTTAACGTTTTGAGATATTGTGTTATATTTAAAAGAAGGTACAGGAAATGTGGATAAACACATATAAAAGGGAACAAACACAATATGATACAAGACTGGTAATTCAGCAGGTTAGTGTTATTTATCAGCGGTGAGGTTCGTACTCACCAACGAAAACAGTGGCGAGGCGATGAGAAGCATCATGATGGCCGTCATAATGACCCCGAATCTGAACTCTACCAGTGAAGGCTCCTCCCACTTGGCGTAGCCGAGAAGTGCCACCACGAACGCAAATGCCTTTAGGGTCTGGGTCAACAGCGCGCCCTACCAAACAGCGGAGTCCCAAGGTTAGGGAACTTTTAGAGCATCCGACTAACATAATTTATAGTATAGTATAACACAATATGAAGAACCACAACTAGGATGCAAGTCTCCCAACATTTCCTCAACGTTAATCCAATTGGTCGCGAATGTATTCATCCTTCAGGTTTTATCAGTTTTAAAAGGTTTTTTTTTATCACTGGTTTTGTGCTAATTCATGAACACGAAAGTTCTTTATTCTTAATATAGCCACCCGAATTTTCAACTCTCTGAACCATTTTTCTAACGAAAAATTTCAGATGATCAACGTTCTAGTGTAGGTCTACTTAAAAATTTAGCCAATTATATTCTTCTTAGTTTAGGTTCTAATCAACTTATTTAGTTTCAAACAGCCCTGAAAAATTGTGTGGGTAAAGGATTTTAAAATATTTTATAAAATTATTTCGGCCCAAATTTAAATTATTTTTATCAGTCTGAATCTTTTAATAATATTCAGAATATTTAATATGTTTGCGATTCACCAATGGGTTAAGAGTAAAGTTTGACAAGATATAAAAAAAAATTATGCTCGATTAAAGATTATCAGGAAGGCAATAATTTTAAACTAAACATGTAAAGAAAGACGTTTTTGTGCCAACTACTTTGGGTTTTCTTGAATTATTTTATATCATTAACCTTCTAAGTATTGGTATCTAAGTATGTATGTATAGAACTCAACATGAGGGTTTGTTGGATCCTCAACAATTACATTAGCTGTAAAGCCGAGGTAACAATGAATAGGAGTACTAGGGAAATGAGGAGTGAGGTAGTTTCCTCATTGAGCCAGAAGGTACTATTGCACATCAGTCTGCCAAGCCACCAACTGACCCTACAAGCGACACCTTCACTCCATTCATCACAGGGACTGGCTATATTGAATGTTATTACTAATATCGTTCATACCTCTGTCACTTTCATTTGTCAAAACTATTAGTGAGACTGAGACAGAGCAATGAAAGTAACAACTTGCTCTAGCATATACCAGAAGATATAGTGCAATGTAAAGGAAATTTAATTTGAATCTATATCCAAACTGTCTCATAAAAGTGGATTTATATATTTGCAAGACTTGAAAAAATGTAAATACTTGGTTCCGTAAAGAAAAGTGCCCCTCAGAAAACAAGATAACATGCAACTCATCAATTAGTAGACTTTTAAGGTTTGACTGAAGGAGATGTGAGTTTAGGTCCATAATTTTACAAGTGTTTATAGCAAAAAACATTTTTAGTCAAAATATACAGAATGATATTTGAGTAGATATGTTTAGTTTAATTTTCCACACATAGTATTCGTAACAGTTCTACAACATCTGTCAAGGGGAACACAACAATCGAACAGAAACTTTTTAAATTAACGAGAAAAGGTTCTGTTTAAAATCCACGGTCCATGTCAAATATAAAACAATGTTGGGATTAGGACAGCTATATGAAAAAAATTAAACCAAAAATATATATCGAAGCAATATTTTATTTTGGGCAAAAAATGTGTTAATTAATAAAAAAAAAAATAACTGTAAAAATATGAACCTTAAATCGCATTCACCTACCACCCTTCCCAATAACAGGTGAGTGATTCATGTAGGCCTATTACAACAGAAAGTTCTGCTTCATATTTTTATCTGAATGACATAATTTCTACGCATCAAACCAATTGCCAACATGTGATAACGCATGAGCTCGTAATCCTTGAAAGATTAGATTACCTTCAATGCAAAGCAGCATGGAATCAACCTACTTTATGGAATAAATGTTGAACGAGAAGAAACTTTGTTCAAAAATATTAAACATATTTGTAAATAAATTATGTTTGGGTGGAGTATATATTGAACAAGTTTCTCACAAATTAATAAAGTCATTATTCTTCAGAGATTAGTCTAAATAAACTGGTACACAATGAATCATTTAAAATTTAAATATAAAGCTTCTGATGAGGGGAATGTTTGTGTTTGTTTTATGTTAGACTATAAGTTACCTTTATAATTGGAAATAATTTTATTCTAGAGACACTACTGTTTTAAAAAATATATATATATAGGTTTACCCTTCCACATTGATAAATTAACAACCGGGACTGGATGCTGTGCCTGTCCTAGTCTTAAGTTCGAATGTAAGGCATATGAAGCATGACAGGCCTAAAAAGTCTGTAGTGAAAAATATATGTCTTGAATAAAAAAGTGACTCGGGCCACAGGCTGGAAACAGTGATATGTAAAAAAAGTACAGTTTTCCTCATAAAAAAGTGCTAGGTTTCCAGTTTCACTTTAAGCCAGCATCTTTATATGTCTTTGCTTTTAAGATTAAAACAAAAAAAAAAATATGAAAATATTTCCAATGTTTAAAGTGTTCAATTATAAAATAAAAACTTAATTTTTTCTCTAAGTTAATGGCTTCTATTGTTACCTTATCAGAAGTATAGAAGTAATAGCACATTGTGTATGCCAAATTCAACACAAGACCAGCAATGTTGACGTTCGTCATGACAGAATCTTGGAGTATCGCTGCATATTTAAACATTAATACAGACCTGCAGAAAGATAATAAACACAATTATAATAGAAATAAATAATTATTTTATTGTATGAAACATTTTTTCTATTACTATATCCCCAGGAGTAGGCACAATGTTTTATGGGGTACACAACAACACAAAAAGCATCATATATGTGTTTATGATTTTTATGTCTGATAAAAATATTACAGTAACGTAGATATTGACATAATTTCACATCTTTATTTAGCTTACCATTGGGGATTTATTAAAATTTGGAACGACCATTTAAACTTTACAAGATACCAAGTATATTGAGGTTTTTTTAATAAGCGCAAAAGAGAAATGTTATCTAGGCTGTACCTTCAAAAGAGGCTCAAGACTGGCCACAGTTTGGATTAAAAAAACTGCTCTAGTCAGAGTTGTTTCATCCACAAAAATGACTGGGAATTAAACTACAACAATGTGAAGCCTAGTAATTGTGTATAACCCTTACATTGCAGTACCACCCAAAAATGGCATGACTGCGATGTTCTTGGTTGAGCCTTGCTTCACAATGTCTCTGCATATGAACCTGCAATCGGAAAAAAAATAAAAATAAATATGCCCCTGAAAACATTTATAAATCTTAAACTTGTATATAATAATATTTAGCACCACGTCTTACTACCTGTTCGGGTTATACGCTTTAAGTACTAATTACGCTAATGGATTAGGAATTGGGAAGGTTGAATTAGAGGAAGTGAACCCGGATTTGCGTGGAGGGAGAGTGGAAAACTATTTAGGGAAAAACCTCCCTCAGTTCACCCGAACGAGATTCGAACCTCTATCTCCCCGTCCTCAGCAGTCGAGCTCAACACGACAAGCGCGTTAGCCAACTACGCCACCGAGGCGGTTTTTAAACTTATATAAACTACTTTAATTTATTCTATATTAAGCTTGTAACTAAATCATTTTCTTTTGAAAGAGCTATCAACAAAAATAACTTCTTTACTGTCCCTCTCAAAAGAGGATCAAATTTAATTTGTTCAATTAATGATCAGCTTCACAAAGAATTTTAATAAAATCGTTTTTATGTAAAAATGTTAAAGCGGTGAATGACTTGAACCGAACTTTGTAATGTGATGCTCATATGGAGCATTACATCACAAAGCTCGGCCCAAAGTTCCCGATTGGGTGTGGCGAATTCTCACTTTGAATGCTCGTCTCGATAGTGCTCCGGTTTTCAAAATTTACTAAAATGTGTCGATCTTGAGGATTCCACAAACTAGTTTTCTTCCTATAATGTTCAATATAAAAAATTAAGTGTTTTCTTAGTTCCACTCCATTTTATTCTGACACTTGCTGCAAAATGATACCTAATAGCACAAAATACGTCTTTACTCCAGTATTACCTGCCTCGGTGGCGTAATTGACTAACGCACTAGTCGAGTTGAGCTCGACTGCTGAGGACGGGGAGATCGAGGTTCGAATCTCGATCGGGTGAACTGGGGGTTGGTTTTTACTAAATGGTTTTCCACTTCCCCCTCCACGCAAATGCGGGTTCACTTCCTCTAATTCAACCTTCCCAATTCCTAATCCATTAGCGTAATTAGTACTTAAAGCGTATAACCCGAACGGGTAGTAAGACGCGGTGCTATTATATTATTATTATTATTATTATTATTATTACTCCAGTATTCACTTTGACGACTGGATCCCTGTGCTCGTCGCAAACACCTGCACTGGCTCCGACTTGTAATGTAACGATCAAAGAGATTCGTGGAAAAACCAACAGTCGAGTGAAGCACGTTTCCATTGGGTGGCTCCATCGTTGCTACACCACACTGACTATATGTTACATTAAAATGTTCTGTTACAAGTCAGTCGCCGACTTTAAGGTGACACACACTATGAATACAAGCTAGTCCACTTCAGTGATCGAATGGTCTCGGCGTCTTAGGAGTCACCCGCACAATAGAGTGGAATGACAGTGATAGGGAGATCAAGGTTTGAATCTTGATCAGCTGTAACGAGGGAGCGGTTTCCCACACTACCGCCAGTCAAATGCAAGTACATTTCCTCTAAATTCAAACTTCCTAATTCCTATTCTATTAGTATAATTAATATAAATGTAAAACTTAAAAATGTTTATTGAGTTTTGCTGGAAAAAACCCACACACTAAGGATCTCTATGTTCTAAGGGTTTGTTTAAAGAAAATGTACCTGCATTTTAACAAAGGCAGGATAGGAAAACCACTTCCAGTTCACCTGGCCGAACATTCGAATCTCGGCCCCCTTGTCCCAGATAATCCAGTTCAGTGTAAACCAGATGTCCTAGACATTGTAACCCCTCAGTCTAGGTTTTAGGTTTAATCACATGTCAATACCTATTAATTGCGCCTTGGTACCAAATCTGAAATTTTATAGTAAATCACTAGTGTGAGTAAAATTACGTTTTAAATTTAAAGCAAGCTTGTTCAAGGGCCTTGCTCTCCAATCAGCATTCCCAGCCCATTGGGGCCAGTAACTTACACTCCAGAGAACATCTGCCCCACGGTGGCTATGCCGGCCACCGACCCCACTAGCTCCTTGTAATCTTCCAGCGGCATTTTCTGTGAAATAAATACAGTACAGACTCCACACAGGGCATGATTAGCCATAAGGCTGATTAGGCTAAAGTCTAGGACACAAGATTTTGAAAGGGGGAGGGGGAACATTTTGGACAAGTTTATTTAATGGGGCGTGAGAACTGTTGAATGAAGAAACGCTGTAATTAATATTATAAAATAAGATAAAATTTGTTTCCCAAAGTAAAAATGAAACTTGAAATAATAATAATATTATAAGGCATTAAGATTCTTATTTAAATGTGAGGCTACTTGAATTTATAATGTAAACGCTAAGACAAATTTGTCATTCCCAGGCTGACGAGCTTGTACCTGTCACTGCCAATATTTTCATTAAAAACTTGAATTTAAAACAATTCAATGTTAAATTTAAGTAGCCTACATACATTTTTTATAGTTAACTCATGTGTGTCAATATGAATACCAACAACCTACTAAATGGTGGGTTCACTTACTACATTTATTAATTTATCACATAATATGATATAATTTACCTTTATTTATTAGTTTATTCTAGCCTACATAGTTATTAATTAATATAGTAACTTAAAACATGAAATAACAAATTTTAGACATGAGCTATATTATGTATTTATTGGTTGATATCTAATTTTAGAACTATGGTTGGGACTAGTGGGTGGGATTACGGTAGGGAGGGGGGGTATTTTAGAAACCCAGACTTTCTTTAAAATGTGATGTTCACGCCTGAATGGTTGAGTTTTGTTCAGTTGAGACAATTATTTTATTGATGGTACTCCTCGATAGTTCGATTATAGACACGAGAGTTCATTTAAAATTTGCTTAGGCCTACTCAAGCTCGCAAACCTAAAAGCTACTTAAATGTACATTAAACTTACACACCAAATATATAAAACTATATAAAGTAAAAATGCTGCAATCCTCAAAATATTTACTTTAATTCTCTGTGCTGTATGTCTAGAACAATAAAACGCTACTTACAACTTGATGAAATAACTACGATACGTAGGAACCGCCTCGCCACTGTTTCCGTTTGCTACTACGAGTCTTGATCAATTGCAATTATCTTATAAAATATCATCCTCTTTAAGCTAACAACACGTGTTGACCTTGAAAGACTCTACGTCACATCATTATGTAGAGCAAATAAATGTCACTGTTAATTGAAAAAAAAAGGTATTGCTCGGTATTGCCTTTTTGGATTCTGCGCGTGGATAAAAGCTTTGCTCGCGTCGACTTTAAGGAACAATTTTGTACCTGTAACGAGTATATAAAGGCGTAGGTTAGGAGCAGATGGAACAGGCTGTTTCTCTCTGAGGCAACGCGAACAGCTGTTTTCAACCTGTGGATGGGTTCGTTTAATAAAATGCCTTTATCTCCCTTTGTCCTTCCATTATTCTTCCTCCTAGACTCTTTTCCATTCTACACCTCTCACTTGCACAATTGCTATCTGTTCTCATCTCTTCCTTGGTCTCCTTCACGGTATATTTCCTGCATACTTCATAACCATTAATCTTCTTGGAATCCTAGCCTCCTCCACCCTCATCACGTGTCCATACCATCTCATATGTGCTTCCTCAACTATCTCATGTACCACCTGTACCCCAACTCTTGACCGTATGTCTTCATTCCTAATCCTCTCTTCTTGTGACAGCTAGCATGCTCCTCACAAATGTTATTCCCATGGCCTCCACTTTCCTTGTTTCTCTTCTATCCAAAGTCCAAGTTTCCATCGCATACGTAACTATGAGTATGAAGTATGTTATATGTACAACACTTCCTTACACTTCTAGGGCACCTCTCTTTTCCATAGTAGGTCTCTCATTTCTTTCAGTACCTACTCTTTTTAAAAATGGCGGAAGAAAACTCTGTTTTAGATCATCTCATGCAATCATCGGTAATCCAGTTTCACAAGAGTAGAGAGCTGGGATATGCAACCACCAGTCACCACATAGTTTAAATCTTAATTTTAGAAATTGATGTATTTTATTGTTATTATTATTATTATTATTATTATTATCATTAAACTCAACTTAACTCTACAATTTACATTAGGTCCCCTAAATTGTGTTTTTAACTTTCAATAAACACCTTTTTGTGCTCACAAATATACTGTCAGGTTAAAAAAGAAGCCATGTTTGAAAACGCATATATTAAAAAATAATAAAATTGTGGAAAAAGGTTTACAGCAAAGTAGCTCCAAACGAATTATATCTGTTTTTGTATTCTAGTACGTTTCATTGGTAGAACATCTTTTTGTAGTCAACTCAAAATTAGTTAATTTTGTTCAATCAATTCAAGATTTTAGGTTAATCTTAACTCGAAAACGATGCGCTTTTTACTCTCCTTCGGTTTCAAACATGCCACACTCACTCACATTTGAGTGATGAGAAAAGGCAGTTATTTTCTGTCATGGGTATAGTTGTAAATCTGCTCCACCGACGCGAATGTAAAACACTAGGAAAGTACAGATATAATTGTTTGTAACAGGCATCCAGAACACAACTAAAGTGTATTAGATTCTGCATATGACCGAGTCCAACATTGGCATTAGACCCTGGTGTCAGCTGCTTAGAGGAAAACATTAGGTGTTTGATAATAATAAACATTTTCATTTACTTGTTTAAAATGGTTCATCAAATAATGGTTTTATTTCAATTTCGTTCTCAATAATTATTAAAAATATCAAATATTAACTTATAGGAATATGTTACTATGTAGTAGTCTATCTTTTATCAACTACGAACTAATTATGAATATAGAAGTTTCAAAGTTTACTTTAAAATTACATAGCAATCTGTGTTTCTTAGAGGTTTCCTTTTTTTTTTTTGTTAAAGGCGGAATTTTAATTATGAATATTGTGCCCAATAATCCATGCACAGCTTGATAAAAAAATAAATTATGTAAGAATTTTAACTCGCTCTCAATATTATAACTAAAGAGAAAGGAATATAATTGTTACATATCTTTACCACAACACATTACTGTTTGTTTTTACAGATCACCCTACATAATTAAGCACGCCTTCCCTTACCTAGTAGGAAAGAAACATCGCATATAGCTCAAAAACAACAACTCCATACCGTATTTAATCCATCCTCAATAACTTTCTCCATATTTACCTATCCTCGCATACTCCCTTCGCTTCACGAACATCCACACCCCGAGTCATACAAGCTCTTTTATTTTTAAAACGTTTGAGGTTTCTTTTTTTCCCCCCACACATTCGTCTACAACATTTAGCCATGTTTTACAGGGTCTACCCCTTTTGGTCCACATACCTTTCCATCATATATTATATTTGCTTAGTCACTCGATCCTTTCTCATCCTCTCATGTTTAAATCAACGTAGACGATTCCTTTCCAAACCGCACTCTTTCAGCACTCATTCATTACTGACTCTGTCCATACGAGTTTTTCCACAAACATTTCTTGGATATCTCATTAAAACCGCATTCACCTTGCTTTTGTTTTTCTCCTGCCTGACAAATATTTATATGTGAGCTTTGAAAAAAATATTTCTTAAATAAACTAGCGGCAACAATTGAACTATGTCACTCAGGAATTCCATCAACTACGGCACTGTATTTTGTTTATGTTTTATACACATAGAGAAATATATTTTTGGTTCATAAAATCTCTTTGTTAAAAAGAATTTATTTTAAAAATCTAAGAAATAAGAATAATTGATTTAGGTTGTTGGAATATGACGAAAATTTATGTGATTTTTATACATAATTTATAAACATGGTAGCTATTGATTTTGATTCATATTTACTCTTTTTTCCATTTGAGACAAACTAGTCAAATTATTTACTCTTCACTTCTTCAAAATGGCAACAGGGGTCTGGTCAGAAGACGAGCTGGGAAGGAAATGGGATGTATGTTTGAATGATGCAGTTTTGAAACTAGGTAACGATTTTATATGGCAATAAATTGACACATTTTATTTAGTATTATCAGAACTAAAAGTGCTAAACCTTTTTAGGTCATAATTTTAATAAACTAAATGCCTGGTGTTGGCCCCTCTATTTGTATTTATGACACTAGAATAATTTTTTTTTATATAAACTGTTATTAAAGTGATTTCATTGTTGGTGTCTCCAATATCTCCGATTAATTTACATTGTCACTTGGGAATATTTATAACCTTTAATAATATTTAGCTAGTAGTTGGTCTTAAATTTGGGGAACAATAACTTAGATGTTGGTTTTATACATTAAAAGGACTGGTGAGTAAAATAAACACATTTGTGATTGAAGAAACTGCCAGAAATTGTATAGGGAAATAACTAAAAGAGTAACATAATCATATCTTGAATATAAAAGGTTCTTATTCGCGGTGCCCAACAATCTTATCTTGAATGAGACAAACTTCTTTTGAACGTGAAATTGTCCCAAGCCCTTCAGGCTTGGTACTTGTATAATAATTAGTAACCAAAGAGGGCGTGTCAAAGAACAACCTTTTTAGAGACCTGGAATGAAGAGAATTCTCCACCTCCCAAAGGTAAGAAAACTGATGCATTGAACCCTGGTGTAATTTAATATACTTTTATAATATAAACATTGGTCACTGTTATTTGTTTCAGGAGGGGGGCTAGCTGTGGGTGCAGTCTTCTCCTTACTCTTTTTTAAGCGTAAGTAATTTATAAAAAAAAGGGATGAAATCTAAGAACAATTTTTCTAGATACATCTGAAAATCACAACATTTATACTAGCATTAAGATATACTCACAAAAATGGGGATTCAATGATACTAAATTCATGACGATTAAAAAAACTTTGGTATAGTTAACAATTCAAAACCAAACCCACTCAAATGATGCAGGAACAAATATCATTGAAAAATCTGTAAACTTTCACGACCAAAGCTTTACATATATTTTAGAGTTGATTAATCATCAACTGTGTCCAGCCTGTGGCAGGGTCAGTTTAGTAAAATGCCTCCATCTTCTTATCCTTTCACCACTCCTCTTCTCTCACTTGCACACTTGTTGTTATCTGCTCCTCCCATCTCTTGACCTTCCTTGCGGTCTTTTTTCTACATAATAAGAATGGACAAAGGGAGGATGCCAAAAATAAGGGTTGATTAAGGCACACACATTTTCTACGGTGACTACACTTTATTCTCTTTTGAAACAGACAAGTTCCTTGTAAGTGTTTAGCTATACTTTAATCTCAACAAAAACACTCTTGTACATCTACTAGCGATTTTACATCTCACCAAACTCGTACAAGACTCCGTTAGAACTGAACTGAAGAACTGAACTGAAAACTCAGTAAAGTTCTGAATGGACACACCCATTGTAAATAAAATATTAAAATAAAGTAAGCCTGATATATATTTTAAGACTAAATAATGTAAGTAAAGGTTTATAATTAGGTTCTTTTCCATCCTAGTTTAACCCAACTTTCATTACTGTAACTACTCAGCTGACTTGATTTAACTTTGTTAACATTCCATTTGCTAATAAATTATAATCTCAATTAATATTCATGAAAGAAACGGTTTGACTTTGGTAGTATAAGATGTTATCTTTTAAGGGATTATGGATCAAACCACATGTTGGACTGTTATGTTTACGTTTGGACTTATTTTGTTGATTTGTTTAAATGTAGCGCAAATAAAATTATTATTATCATTAGATTCACTGTTTCCTTGTAAGTTTAATGGTAGTATTTTTTTTTTTTTTGTAATTGCCATCTTAAGTAAAATTCAGTGTCTCATGAAAAGGTATTTTGCAACGTTCGATAAAACTATTATCTTTAACAATTTGTTATGTTTAATTTTACCACTTTAACTAACTAAATAGCCATAGGCAACATTTTTTTGTGTATTCTTAAATATAACAAATTTATGGCTTTATTGCATTCACGCTTACAATTATTTTTGGAATAATTTTTTTCTTGTGGTTTTTCGTAAATCGTTTCCCTCTTCAGTTCAAATGAGGGTAAATTTCCTCTTTGTTCCTCTTTTATTAGTTTAATTAATGGATGTGTATAATCTGAACGAGTACCAAGATATATATTCATATTCATTTAAGTGAAAAATGACAACCACGACATTGGATTTGTAATCAAAGGCCTTTGGCTTTGCGCACCATTGCCCTTATCACTGAGCCATCTTATATCTACAGCCACTATTCACACGTTGCTCAAGTTAATAGTCCCTCTCATGTTTATTAAAGCTAAGGGGGTTACAAAATATTGTCCTAAACAGGACTGTAGAGTCGTTACATCAGGCCTACGACTCTTTAACTCCTCTATTTTTCTACTGTCAAACTTTGTTCAGAAATGGCTAAAGTATAGTAATAATAATAATAAGTTTACTACAATCATCATAATCATCATCATCATCATGAACCGTTCCCACCCTGTGGTCGGGTCCGTTTAATAAAATCCCTCTATCTTTCTCTGTCCTTCCACCATTCTTCCTCCTGCACTCTCTTCCTCCCACTTGCACACTTGCTGCTATATGTTCCTCTCATCTCTTCTCTACATACTTAATGTCCATTAATCCGTTGGAATCCTTTCCCCTTTCATCCTCATTACGTGTCCATACCATCTCAGCCTTGCTTCCTCTACTATCTCATGTACTCCAACTCTGGACCTTACATCTTCATTCCTAATCCTATCTCTTTTAGTGTCAACTAGCATGTTCTTCATGGCCTCCACTTTCCTTGTTTCTCTTTTATCCAGGTCCAAATTTCCGCTGCATTGGGTATGAAGTATGCTCAATACACTTCCTTACACTTCTATTCCATAGCAGCAGGTCTCTCACACACTTGTATAAAACCTCTCCCTGCTACCCCTATCTCACTATATCTTCCCTGCTTCCCCCTTTTGCCTTAATCTCACAACCAAGATACTTTACTCTCTTTTCTTCTTTCAACTATACTCCATCCAGTTCTATCACCTTTCTTGGCCTTGTCACAAATTTACTACAATAAACTGCTCCAATGCAGATTACTTCATGAGAAGATTCTTTGGCACTGAAAATTTATAACTGAATAAATTTGTCAAAAAAAATTACAAATAAAGGTCATAAAAATATAAAAATTATAAGTTTTTATTTTAAAGTTGGAGTAGGTACAGTACATTCCAAGAACCGTTATGTACTTTGGTTGAGCCAAGTAGAAATAGTTATCCTAAACTCAACACGTCTGCAACAAACGTTGAAGTAATCATTATGGTTGGTGTTTAGGAAAAAGCTGGCCGGTAGCGCTGGGGACAGGCTTCGGTCTCGGGATGGCCTACTCCAACTGTGAACGAAGCATCAACCTTAATTTGGAGTCTTACGACAAACCAAAGGTAATATCATGTAAACTTTTCACTTTTTAAAGAAACAGTTAATATATTTTTAGTTTTGATCTTGATGGATGAAATAGATGTATTAAATATAAAAATAACTCAACGTCCTGAGCCCGCGATTGAGCTATATCGACCGAACTGTGGCTGCTATTAGCAATGAGTGTGCTAACATTTGCAGATAGAGGCTGCCTTGTGGTCAACACAACAAACCCTCTGTCAATTGATCTCAGTTTTTTAGACCGGAGCCACTACCTATTTATTCATGTAGCTCCTCATTCGTCCTCATGAGGCTGAGTCGACCTCATGCCAGGAGGCTGTGAGTTTGTTGTCCAAAACCTTAGCTTGGTACCTATTTGTATGAGTGCTGGGTTTGAGTTTTAACTATGGCTGGTTTTATTTTCTTTCCCCGAGCTATACATATTTTTAAAATCTTTTAATAATATTCTATTTTTGTTTCAGCCAAAGGAAAGACAACATATATAATCATCTTAGTTGATACACAGCAGTCAAATTTTTGTTGTTTACTTAAAAAATATAAAAGGAAACATTGAAATTTTTTAATCAAACGTTAGGTGAGGTAGCTTAAATAATTTATAGACTTCAATTTCATAACTTTCGCACGTGTAAACTTCAATTCACTGAAGTGAAGTCCTGCAGGAAAATCTTGATTTGACGAAGCGAAATCCTGCCTTTTATTCTTGATTTGAATTTATAAATGTACATAATGTTTAATCAGTATATTGGAATAAATATACAATAATAATTATCATTTATTTGTGTTCATAGTTTAATTTATTTTATATTATATGTAAAAAATAAATAATTTATTTGTTTTAAGTTTTTTTTTAAAAACTATGATGAATTATTTCCACTAGAACCTTGTTACTAAAAAAAGTGTTGGTGAATTTTTAACTCCCAAGTTGATGTATTATGGGGCTTTTTTTATTAATAAGCATACTGCCACGTCACTAGGCCAACATCTTTTCTAAACGGGAACTCCCCTGCTGTGTCAGGGTTCAGCGTCCATTTGTTGGGGGAACAAAGGTTGTGAGGCTCCTCTAACCCATAATGGCTGTGTCCTTCGAGCATACATGCACAGCGGGAAATTTAGGAACCGATGACCCTATGCTAGCCATGGATCCCTGTCCTCGTGGGATAACTGGGAAAACAAGACACAAACTTCTCTACTGCGACTTAATACGCTTCTGGTGAACTACCACCAAAATATTGTGTAATTGTTATAGAAAACAAGAACTAATTAATATGCATAATTGTGATTAAACAAATGAAAGAAATTAACATTCCCATGACATCTTTATGAGATGAACAGTTAAGTCTATGGCTGTGATTACAAAACTATGCCACACATCATTAAATAAATTATTACTTGCATAAATCTATGCTGTAACTAATGATTTTACTTTGGAGAGTGTGCCAAGTCAACACACTTAAAATTAGGTTTTGATAGAAATAGAATTTTCTTTTGAGGTCAACATTTATAACATTAAACTATACTATGGTTATATTCTACATACTTCAATTTCATAATTTTCTTTGACAACTTTTTTTCCATTCTCGTTATATGCCGATGCTATCTCATGCACTCCCACTCTTTTCCAATCAGGGTGTCTACCATTCGGGAAAATCAGGGAAAACGGGAATTAGCCGGGAATTTGAATTGATCGGGAATAAACGGGAATAAGTCGGGAATTTGGTAAATCACAATAAAAATCCGGGAAAATCTTATTTTACTCAAAATATTAAACACAATAATCATTAAATAAGTAAATTATGTCATTTTTTTGTTCTTAGCTGTGTAATATATTTTTTTAATTCCTAGTAAACAATTTTAATACAAGATTAAAAAAAATTCAAATTTTAAAACTTATTATTATTCATAAAAAAGATTAATAGAAAAACGAGGGGGGGGGGGGGGGGAGTTAAAAGGATGTGACATACTTTTTTTAGTCGGGAATTTCAGGAAATGTTCAAGGGAAATCAGGGAAAAGGTCGGGGATTTCATTGGTCAAGTTGAGTAGACACCATGCCAATGGCCTCCACTTTCCTAGTCTCTCTTACATTCAATGTCAAATGTTTCTGATACAAATCTGACAATGGGTACAAAGTACACCCTGTACAACACTTTGTCACCTCTCTTACACACCTATAGAACAACTCTCCCTGCTGTCCTCATTCTATTCCTTTACGAGTCGATATCTACATGAATATTTGAAAGGAAGTGTGAGAGAAGAAAGAAAGTCACTTTAGTGTTGTATACTTTATTGGGTATAGTAAACATGGCAGCAATAAATAACATGTTAAAACACATGAGTTTCATAACACAACAAACATAACATACCTTAGTTCGTATCGGTGACTAAGATCATTCACCTGCTTATTTACATTAACACATTTTAGGAGAGAAAAGAAATGTAATGGCTTCTTTTATGTAAGGTTTATTTTGTTAACCTTTAGTTTTATCACACAACATAAACTTGGGATATTAACGCAAGAGATCACTCTTATTTAAAAAATATCAATTTAGCGTGAGACAGTAGAGATGGTGGTGGTTGGTGCCCGAGGACAATTCCCCACTACAGGCGCCCTAGATTAAAAATAATGATTGCAGTGTTCTCCCCAGGGACTTTTTGCTTAAGTGGCCGACTAGAATCAATGTTTGTAGCACAAAAATATTCTACAGTTTCCTCCCTTCTACTTAGTAACGCCACCTGACTAGGTGCTGGATTGTAATGTCCCAGCACCCGACTTGGCTCAATCTCAACAACTGCCAGCGGTCGTGAACCAATATTAATCAACAATACCTTATGTAAACTATACTGTAGAGATGCGCAAAGTTAACTTTTTTCAATTCAAAGCAAACTCGAATCAAATTTAAGAAATACTCACTTGAAACCAAATCAAAAGTTCGAATAATTTTAAAAAACTGTTTTAGGCTTGGGGAAAAAAAAATTCTATTGTTATTTATTTACCTTTATGTACATAAATTATTTGGAAAATGTCTAATTGCACAGTAATATTTGGTATTATTGTTTATCACAACTCAGTTTCATCAGATTTTTTTCATATGAATATTGATTTGTAATGTATATAGCAGCTCAGAATGGCAATAACTCGGCATAAATTGACAATTATAACTTAATATTTATATTGGGGAACTCAGTAAGTCGAAATTTACAAGCTTTGCACCCTCCCTCCCTCCCCCTAAACTGCAAACATCGTAATTAATAATAGATAATTATATGATCTCTGTACAATACTTTTTGAATTAATTGAAAGTACTTAAAAAAACTTACAAATGACATAAAAAAATCACGATAGTTAAAACTCTAAGGTAGGGTGTAAAGTAACACAAGTTAAGATGCATTTTTTTTAAACAAGTGTTTAAAACAAATAAAAATATTGGGCCAAAACGCATAGTCATTGCAACAGTTCTTGAATATATCATGAGCATCACAGGAATTAAAACAAATTTTTTCTCTTTATTTAAAAAGTTTACGTTCAAATACAATAAATATCCAAGAACTGTTGAGTGCTGTGTGTTTAAAACTAAACGTGTTTACTGAAGTGAAATTTTAATTATTTTGGACAAAAATGTTTTTAGCTATAAATACTGGCTTTAGCTGTAGCCTATCCCTCTTGCCACCTTAAATATTATGAAAAATAAAAGAAGAACCTTACAAACTAAAGTTAATCAGAACCTAAATAAATACCATGTCTTTTTTAAAGGTGGAAAGCTCGTTTTGAACTAGCCTTCATAAAATCTACTTTATTCTGTACATGACTTGCTTTTTGATTAAACTTTAGACATAATATAGTACCAATATTTGTTCTAAACAACTAAGAGTAAAATTACTACATTTATATTCGACTCTATCTATAAAAGATGTAAATAGTTTTATTATTAAGAAGTCTTTCATTTCATAGGTAATGTGGCACTTCATTAAAATCAAGACTTAAGTATAATTTGTCTACATAGTTGTCGATTGTATATTTGGCTTACAAGCTATATAGTATTTTGTACATTAATACTAGAAATATGTTATCTGATTATGTTAAGTGAATTGTTTTTCGTGCAACATCGTGTGGTTCAAAAACAGCAGAGGAAATGCAGACCGTGCAATATTGTATAAAAGACAGCAAAAACCACAATCCTAATATTTCTACTCGAAATTCATTCGGTAAAACATCAAAATGTTTTCTTTTATAACACTCATAGCATTTCTTAAAATACTCCCTCTTTCAACATTACTAAATACTTTTTTTTTTTTAAATTTCCAGCATGCTGGGCATATTTTTATGTTAACAATTCCAATGTGATAACATGTTCAATTAGTTCAAACTTTCTTTATGCAATCTAATATCAAATTCAATGTAAAAAACATGATAGATTAGGTTAAAGGTTCTATATTTTTTTTTAACTTGGATATTACATAGTCACATATTACTTTGCAAAAATGTTCAATGATTACTGACTAAACTAATATTTTAAAATGCAGTCAAACTTGGTTATAAAAAGTTTTTATGACTAAACTATTTTATAGCGTCATATGAGTGTCCTGCAATAGAAGGGTGAAAAATAATTAGGGGAAGATAATGAAATAAAGACATAATATTCAAATACATAGGGCCCCGCTCGAATGGCGGGTTAGATTTCAGAGCCAGGCTGTAAAGTGAAACACATCCTTTTTTCACTTTAAAATGCAGGTAAAATGTTTATATATAAGGTTTGTTTGCATTTCACAGGTAAGACACCTGCTATTATCATCTTGAGTAGTCAGCTTTGTTATGTTCGGAGATGATTCTCTCTCTCCACACCCGCACACACACCCACACACACAGCTACAAATGAATAGAATCTTTCATTAGAATGAAAACTATCAAATTATCATACAATAGTTTTCATCGTTTTATAATATATAGTGAACGTGTGTAATTAAAATATTGAAAAACCATAAAGCGGAGCCCTACTGTAATGATTATTTTTTGTGCATCGCGTCTTACTACTTATTCGGACACTATGTGACATGAGCAAGGCAAAGTTTATAAGAAATGCACATACATTCGCATGGAGAAACTAACTACCTTCAGTCCACGCTACTTGGGTTCAAACACCAATCTTCTCGTTATCGGCAGTTCAGCTTTTGCAGAGTATGTTAATGCAATTGGAGGTTCCCAAGTTGTCACCGAATTATTTTTATGGATGACAAAGAGGTTAAATAAAAATCAGTGAAAGTTAAGATGCAGCCTTTGTAATCCTGTCTGTGAATGTTATGTACAATAAAAATGACTTGACTATAGACATTTGACAGCCTTAGGAACATATGCGGGCCATCGGAAATTCACCGTAAAGGTAGTGTTACAGAAGAAGTCCTCAAAGTAACAGGAAAAACTTATATTTTATTTATATATGGGGTATGGGGTCTTCTAAATAAAATAACACATCAGTGGTGTTGCACCCACAAAATGTTACCCCCACTGCCTTGTACTATTCAATCTATCGAAACGATTTAAAATTTAACTTTAGGCTATAAATATTTTGGTCAATGTGTCATAAAGAAGCAGGACGTTAAATAGGCAAGGAAGAAAGCAAAACACTCGTGCAATATTGTACGGAACGAGTTACTCTCAATCAAATGAAGCCGTGTCGGTTTAGTAAAACACTTTTCGTCTTCCTCTTTCCTACCGCCATTCTTCTCCTCTCCTTTGCACAGTAGCGAAGCGTGGAAGATCAAAATGATTCTAAGGTTAAAGATATAGCCGTATCAAGTATCATATTTATAAATTGAAAAACTGACGCCTGGAAAAAGGGAAACGAACCTGGACTCTTTGACTTATAGTGCCTATGCTCTATCACTGAGCTTTCTAGGATTTATTCTGTGCTCAGGATCATCTTTACTTACATTTCACACGTTCATCAAATACTGCCTTAAACAATGAGTAAAAAATTTACCTCAAGCATGGGACAATTCCTGGTTAGCTCAGTGGTAGAGCATTAATGCGCTGCAGCCAGGGGTCACAGGTTCAATTCCCGTGTTCAGGTATAATTTTTCAATTTACGAATTATAAAGCCAAGTTTAACTGAAATTTTAATATAAATCATTCTACCATACATTGCAACTATGTTAACTAAAGTGCTTTGAAGTTTCAGTAAGAAAAATGCATAGTAATTGATAAATTATTCTGTAGTTTTAAATTGAAACATTTTCCTGACGTCTACATTTTAATTTAAATAATTATACAAAAACACCCCTCCAAAAACATTAATTATGGTCCTATTATACAATGTAAAGTTTAATTTGCTCTTCATAGTAAAAACAACTTATTATCATATGTTCACAAGACACATCAAGATTACAAGAGTTCAAATCAATCACCTGATAAGACTAGTATTACTAGTAAAAAAGTGGAATATATCTTTAAAAATGTAATATTTTGACTATTTGTTTCCAAACTTAAAAATAAACTATTAAATAGTGGTGTACAAAGTTTGATTTGAATCAAAGTTGAATTAAAAGTACAAATATTTTTGTAAACTATTCATTTTGGAAGAAAATATTATTCAACTTATTTATATACCTTGAGACACTAAATATAACTAACACAACGTTTCAGTGAGAAGATATTTAACATATTTTGGCCCGAGCTGATGAATCAAGTAAATATCACAATAAATAATTGAACTATCACAGATTTTGATCGTGTGAACATTAATTTGTAATTTACATTACAGCACAAAAGTACCTAAAAAAATTGAACATAAATTTTAACTTTAAATATTTTTATTGACAAAATCGTTGAATTTGGAAGTTTACTTTTGAATCGAAGTCGAAGCTGACATGTGTTCGAAGAAAAGTCCAAATTTTCGAAACTTCCCATATATGATGTAGGAAAGGTTTACCACTAGTATTAAAAACAATGTTGGTGTGACTGTTAAAATGTTCTCTTGGCAATTTGTCTGTTTTAAGGTTATTGAGTAAACTATAATATAATGGTATAAACACAATATCTAAGTGAATGACATTTTAATGTTTGACAAATATATAAAAACATTAGACTACTTTTACATAAACACTAGTTTAGATTTTAGATAACAGATTTAAATAAATACACACGTAAAAAAGGCAATAAAATCAGTTAAAAAAAAAAAAATCATAGTAGACATCAAATTACATAATATTTCATACATTTCAACTGACTAGAAAAAAGGTTTTTGATGAAAAACCTTACAACCAAAATAATTGAATTAAAACAATTTGTTAAAAATATAAGGTAGTACTAAGAGAAGTGTACTATGGAATGGCCATATACAAACATTTGATTAACAATAGGAGAGAAATGTGTGTGAAGTTTTTTTCCGTTCAAAGAGAAGCCAAATATATACAAAATATTCCCAAAGCCAAACCAAAGTTGAATATTCAAACAAAATTGTTTCTGACGATTGTATTGTGGACAATAAAATTATAATTATACAACTTTTCACACAAAAAATAATTTACATAATTAGGTTATGGAAAAAAAATAAAAAATAATGTTGAAACAAAATTTCATCCTAAGCCGATCTGGCAAGTTATCCACCATAACTTGCAATCCAATTACCAAAATGAGGAAAATATTTAGTTTGATTTGTTCAAGTTTAGTAACCTTTGAAGCAGTGGGGTTTTTTCTCTCCAAAGCAAAGTCAAAGTTGACAAAATATTCAAAACGAATTAGAAGCTTGGTTTTAACGACATATTTATGTTTCTTAGCCTATAATGTCACCTTACATGGATACATATTCACATTTTGGGTGTAAGCATGGTAAAGCAATTACAGTACTTCTCGATTATCCGCAGATGGATTCTCAGCTTTGCGGCTTAACCCGGCATCGCCAACACCAGGGTAAACTTTTTTTGAAAAACGCGGCATGGATGGAGAATACAAGATCACCGAATGTTGTACTCAAAATATAATTAGGGAATAAATAATGTCCAGAGAGGACAAAAGTCTATGCAAGGGGGACTGCATTGGAATGGACGATAACCTGCTTAATTATATATAAAAGGAAGCTGAAGCGCCACTATCCGACAAGCTGATATTACGGAAAATACATAGCGAAATAAGAAAAAAAGAAGCAGCAGACTAATACAAACGTTTTAAGTGATGTGTCCATTTTGATTATGCTGTATGCTTACATTTATTTAAAGTGTTTTTTTATTATTATCTTAGTGCGTGAAATATGTATTCATAAATGCAGTCATGATAGTTGCTTAGTTGTTTATGATGTAATAAGAGACAACAAATAGAACTTAGCCTTAAACAATTTTTTTTAAAAATTCAATTTTAAATATTTTTACAACTAAAATAATACATTTTTAAAGATTTGAGGATTTAAATTAAGATTCGATATGTAGAAGAAAATGTAAGCTTAGGATTCGACACATCTCTACTAAATAACACTTAAGCCAGTATGCAAGAAAGAACCTAGCACATCAGAAGGCCGAGAGGAGAATAAAGTTCAACTCACCTTCAATGACTCGACTCGACCTTTCTATTTCGCTCAGCTTTGTTCTTGCCTACGGGCATAGCATATATTTTTTACAAACATTTCAATATTCCGATGCAACCTGGCATCTTCCCCGAAATATTGAACTGTTTTTACTTTATTTGTGCTTTATCTTATACAATTCTATCATATTTATTTAATGATATATTCTAACATGCTTTATGCACGCTATTTAATATACAACACAATATTTTGTATCATTTTGTAGCAAAAAACTTAATGTCAGCTAATTCTTATAGCTGTACCACACAGCCTGCAAATAACACAAACCTTCATACACACAACACTATGAACTAACACACTCAAAATTCGAGGGAAAATAAACGGAAAAAACAACAAAACACTCTACTACAAACTAGAGTAATGATCAATATTTTGTCTTTAAATTAGTTTAGGTTGAGGAAATTAATTCCGGACACTGAGATTAAACATGAAATCTTTGAGTCGACCTGGTGATGTTCAAGATAAATATTTCACTCGTCACGACGGTAGAACATTTTCAAAGTAATGCAAACGTCTTGTTTTATTGTTTTTTTCTTATTTTTTACTACCAACTTGATGCGTCACAAATGACATTTGGTCTTCAATAATAACGAGCCTGATTTCTGGTAAATAAAATGAATTGATTTTGTTAAATAAAAAGGTGTATTTAATTGCAATAGTGCAGTCAATACTATTTTTTTCCCTGGCAATTAAAAAAAATATAATCAGAGGATAGTAACACCTTCTACCGAGTAAACATATTTAAGGTTTGATATCGATAACTAATTAAAATTAATGAAAATGAATATCACTTGCATATAAAAAGACAATTAGTAAAACATTTTGTGAAAAGATTGTTTTTTTTTTTACTTCATGTACACAAATTGTCGAACTCCAATGTAAATATGTTTAATACTAATTTTAATGTGCTAGGTAAACATTATTAAAAACATGTCTCGTGCTATTTCACTGTGTGTATTGATGATTAACTAATAGTCGAGTCAAAATTGAATGTAAAAAACAAACTTAAAACAAATATAAAAGGAAACTATAAACATTCATGAGTGTGAAATATCATATAGCGAGTTTCGGAAAGAATGACTGTTTGGATTCGATTCATGTCAGACACTAGTCGATGTCGGTAATAAATAATAATAATAATAATAATAATAATAATGATGATAATCAATATAGTTTTAATCACTTATACATTCCTACAAAAATTATGTATCACATATCGTAGTTCAGCAACTCACAAGAAGTTACAAACTAAAAGTTGATCAAGTAGTGGTGGGGGGGGGGGGGATCGGGGGGGCGGAATGACTTCCAAACTCAAATTTATAGTAAGTGTTAGTTTTTAGTTATTATGGGCGTGCAAAGTCCACTTTTTTTAATTCAAAGCCAACTGTAATCGAATATATGAAATATTGTCAAAGCCGAATCAAAGTTTTAATGTTTATTGTTGTTTTATGCTTGAAAAAATATTATATTGAGGTTATTTATATTACTTTACACACTAAAGTGATTAAAATTAAATAAAGTTATTATCATTACATGCAAATTATAATTAATTATTTCAGGTTTTGTATTTGACTATAATGGTGTCTACTCAACTTGAGCAATGAAATCCTCGACCTTTTCCTTGATTTCCCCTGATCATTTCCTAAAATTCCCAACTAAAAAAAGTATGTCACATCGTTCTAACTCGCCCCCCTTCCCCCTTTAAGTTTTAAAATTTGTATTAAAATTGTTTACCAGGAATTAAAAATATATTACACAGCTATAAACAAAATAAAATGACATAATTTACTGATTTACCGATTATTGTATTTCATATTTTGAGTAAAATATCATTTTCCTGGATTTTTATTGTGACTTACCAAATTCCCGACTTATTCCCGTTTTTTCCTGATCACTTCAAACTCCTGTTTTCCCGGATGGTAGACACCCTGACTATTAACTTGTAATGAATATAGCAGCTCAGAATTGCATTAATTGAGTATTTTAGCTAACACATAATGTTATTGACAAAACTTCATAATTTTCAGTGCCAAATTTTTTGTTTTAGAAACAACTTCAAAGCTGATATTTGTTTCGAAGTCAAGTTAAAGTTTCAAAGCTTCGCACACACCTTGTTGCTATTTAAGATTATTTGGAATAAAACGCTTAAACTGAATCATGGTTCAAATTAGTATGGATATCCAGCACACTTACCTCAGTGATACTGGAATAGAAAATATTTGGATAAAACAATAAAAAATACACACAACCACATTTTACTGCACAAACAGCTTCTTACTGAGAGTAAACATTCTCTGTATGTGGCAGTGAAAGCTTGCCTTTGAAAATGTGTTTGTGTGTTTTGTCCAAACAATTTCTATTCCCATATCCTTAGGTGGGTTAAGTTATTAAAAAAAAAATCCCTTTCGAAATATTGTAATTTCTGTTCTCTGCATGATAAGATAACTTGTTAAACAGGGATGCATGAGACTCTAAAATAACTAAATTGAGACAAGCCAAACAAATCTGGAAGTTGTTTCAAAACTTGAATTAAAAAAAAAAGAAAGAAAAACGCAAATAACTGTCCTAAGAAATTTACAAACCAAAATGTCAAAAGTAACTTTCGTCCTTTATAAACTATAATTTACTTTAATAAACATACTTTACATTTTTGTAATTTCAAAGGAGGTTTTCTCTTCTCGATATTGTCTCTACTTGAAAAAGTGGTTCGCACACATCCATACTGTAAAATAAACACGGTGACTCCAGAATTTCAATTTATGGTAAATTTTTGCCGTTTTGAAGCGGTTAAAAATTGCATACAAAAGAAATATGAAGAAATTAAATTTTAAGTTGTGACAGTAACTAATTTTATATTAAAAAAAAGTGCAATAAAACATTTTCCAAGTAATTTAGGAAATAAAGTTATACAAATAATAACAATATATATTTTTATGGTATAATACAACTAAAATATAATATACAAACTTTGATTTGACTTCGAGAATATTTCATATATTCCAATTCCAATTCACTTTGAATTAAAAGAGTGGGTTTTGCACACAACTAATATGAATTATGATACAATCCTTTTTCTCTTAAAGTTTGTATCGATATACAAACTCAATTAAACAGACTTAATATAATATTATACATTATTATCCAATACTAACAGTGTATTAAAAGCTATTGTGTGAAAGTCTTTCACAATCTTCACTAATACTAAGTATTCAACAGGTTCATTACATCATTCTTTACAAGCTCTAGATTAGATTATAACTATTGATATATAATAACTAATTGATATTTTAAATTGAGAATCATAGAGTTTCAAGCCCAAAGGGCAAAATCATTAATTTAATATGTATTTTGAAATTGTTTGCGACTCAACCTACTAACTAAGATATAAGAAATTTAAAAGATGTCAATATTTTACATTTGAATTCTGCTTCTTTTTTCCCCCTAATTTATTTCCCACCCATTGGGCCCTTTTGATTCTAAGTATTAAACCTAATTGATAAAAGTTATAATAAATATTAATAATCCTTGCCATAAGAACAAGAAAAATAACACTTGCGCTTCTGTACTTTACTTTAATAAATATTAAGAGTGTCCCCCACAATTGATTAGCCAAGATATCAAATACGAGATTAAGCTCAGACCAAAAAAAACATATATCAAAGTTCAATTCTCTTAATTCCCCACTTGAAAATATTGAAATTGGGAACAACTTTATATAGTTTATTTTTATAGCACCGCGTCGTATTAACCGTTCAGTAGCTCCATGTACTGGGTTGAGGATGAATTTATAGAAAGTGTAACCACATTTGCAAAAGAAGGGGCGGGAGAGTGGAAAACCATGTTGGAAAAACCACCCTCAATCCACCTGATCGAGATATGAGCACCGATCTTCCCGTCATTGGCAGTCAGGCAATTGCGAAAGTGACGTCTTAAGCGTTGTGGCCACCGAAATGAGTTATATCTTTTTTTAAATATAGTAAAATAGTTTCACTGTCTCCATTCCACTGTCTTCTAAAGTATTATATATAAAAATCACACCAAAGTGTGACGTCTGGTTCGAGATGTATTACCTACATAAGTTAAGTGTTATATCTGTGGGGTGATAAGGGTTCTTAACAGATACATTCCTTAAGATCACATTATTATATTAATGATAACATATGTTCACATGTGATGTGTACTTAAAACTGACTACAAGAGAGAATATACAGTCTTCTGAAGTGAACAATGAACAGCTACTGGTGAAAGCTACTTTTAAGAGAATGTAAGCATCAGTGTAAGAAATTTGTGATCTACTTAACTATATTATAATTATAATATATATATATAGTTTTGTTTAATAACGCAGCTTAACAAGTTATATTTGAGATATTTTTGACAAAATATTAATCCAAAATGACTAGAGTTTATTTGAGACTTCAATTCACTATCCATTGTTCCATGTAAGAAACAATTATTGTTCTCGTTCAAAGAAGTCAATCAAAATTAATAGTACAATAAATGTCAACTAAAACAAAAATACTGTTGTTAACAAATGTAAAAAAAAAAGTGGAAATTATGAATTATTACTAAAAAGAACCATCAATTTTATTGATTAAGCTTGTGTAACACTAAATACACACACACTAAATACTTTCCGAGGCACATCGGGTAATTCCTTCTGAATAAAAAGCGTTTAAATGAAAATTATGTTGATGTGTAATTTGTCACGTATTCAGTATTATCTGTAGACCTTGTCCAACTCGTCTATTTTTCCCCCCCATTTGGTGCTCCCCCCGTTTCCAATGAACTCTTACCATATGAAGTATCAAATTTATAACCACAAAATCTTAAATCACTTGACTACCATTTATATTAAGTCCATATGGTTTGTAGTAAACAAACAATAAACTTCTCTAGCATTTGAAGTGATTTAATATTCGGTAACAGACCAAAAAAACAAGATAGCTTTTAAACTTGACACGAGTTAAAATTTTAATAAGACTTTTTAATTATTCGGAAAGGATTTTTTTGTTGTATACTCACTCTCTCTAGGGTTGGATTTTTAAAACTTTTCTTGCGAGAATTAAAACCACAAGATATAATAAATAAATAAACATAGTTTCTCGAGCATGCATTTGATCTGTCCTTACAGAATATTTCACCTCTTAAATTCTGTTTAATAAAAGTCAAAGATGATCGAGTAAAATAGTTTTGTTACTTGGGGTTGAAGTCTGGCCAGTAGTTGATATAGTAACGATGCGTTGTTCCTTCAAACAACCGATCCAGCCAGTTCGGCAAATTATCCAAGAGGTTACCTTGAAACACCACGTTGCTGTATTTATCTGAAAGTGCCGTCTGAAAGTATAAAACATTTTAGTACCCGTTTAGATACATTATGCCAATAAAATAGGGATGAGAAAATGTACCCATATTTGTGTGAGGGAGAGTGAGACACCTTTTTATGTAAAATAACCCTCAGTTCACCCCACAGGTATTCAAACTCTGGTCTCCTGATCACTGGCAATCCAGTCCAACATAAAACTGACTTTTTAATCCATGTGACCACCGTCATGGGTAATTGAATTATTGAACAGCAGGTAATATGAACTATTGAACAGCAGTAAAATGAACGATTGGACAGCAGGTAATATGAACTATTGAACAGCAGGTAAAATGAACGATTGGACAGCAGGTAATATAAACTATTGAACAGCAGGTAATATGAACTATTGAACAGCAGGTAATATAAACTATTGAACAGCAGGTAATATAACTATGAACAGCAGTAAATGAACGATTGGACAGCAGGTAATATAAACTATTGAACAGCAGGTAATATGAACTATTGAACAGCAGGTAATATAAACTATTGAACAGCAGGTAATATAAACTATTGAACAGCAGGTAATATGAACTATTGAACAGCAGGTAAAATGAACGATTGGACAGCAGGTAATATAAACTATTGAACAGCAGGTAATATGAACTATTGAACAGCAGGTAATATAAACTATTGAACAGCAGGTAATGAACTATTGGACAGCAGGTAATATGAATTATGAACAGCAGTAATATGAACTATGAACAGCAGGTAAAATGAACGATTGGACAGCAGGTAATATGAACTATTGAACAGCAGGTAAAATGAACGATTGGACAGCAGGTAATATAAACTATTGAACAGCAGGTAATATTAACGATTGGACAGCAGGTAATATGAACGATTGGACAGCAGGTAATATGACTATTGAACAGCAGGTAATATAAACTATTGAACAGCAGTATATGAACTATTGGACAGCAGGTAATATGAACTATTGGACAGCAGGTAATATGAACTATTGGACAGCAGGTAATATTAACGATTGGACAGCAGGTAATATGAACTATTGGACAGCAGGTAATATGGACTATTGAACATAGTTTATTACTCACATCATCCAGGCGTTTGCTGCCACTCTCCAGATCTGAAGTTTCCGTATCTTCCGACTCGCTCGTGTTGAATCCCATGAACGTACCCTTTATCCTGTCAGGTTCGTTGCTAAAGGACTTTGCCATCTTTACCATCCTCTGAAATATTGACCAATGACTGATCAGCACTCAATAAAACAAAGTAACGGATTTACAGAATTCATAAAATGTGTTTATAATTACACTAGTGTAAGAATCTGAAACTGTATTTTACAAACAATCTTGAATTAAAAATCTTAATGGGAATTTATCCTGGGACCTTTGTTCTAATATTGCTTATTGATGGCTCAGAACCAATTATAATTATATGATGAAATCAACAACCAGGCCCCAGACCAGTAATTTAACATCCAAACGAATGTTATAATGAATGGATCATAAGAAAGAATGTTAACATTTAGTTATTATTGTCTCTTCTATTATTCTAATATATTTATATTTCCTCATAATTTTTTCCAAGATTTGAATTCGGATTTGTAAAATGGGGGATTCAACCCAACTCTAATTTATATAATAGCCCTTTTCTTGAGGGAAACTAAACGACTGTATTTCGACTCAAAACACACACAGAGAAAACCACCTTGGATCCCTTGGTCTTGATGCATTCCGGGTGCTTGGCATGGTACATGCAGAAGTACTTGCGATGGCCGTTGAGCGACAGAACAGTCCGATGCAGTTCCGAGGGTTTATCTTCAGATCTCGCGGCTCGGGGAGACTCATTGTGAGTAGAGTCTTGTACCAGTCTAGTCCCCGCTCCAGCGACATGTGGCCAAACATCAAAGTCTTGTTCCTGAACGAGAGAGACAGAGAGGGATTCACAAACCGAGATTTAACCTACACTCATCAAAGAAGACAATATTTTTATATGGAATGGAACCCTCGATCATCAAATCTCTCGAATCCTTAAGGACATTAGAGTTTTGGGGTTTCAAGAAAATATCGCTTTTTAGATTTTTTTTCTTTGCAAAATTATGAATTGGAGTTTGTTTTAGAGCCTTAAAACTGTGTATTAATGTTTTAATACCAACATAAATGTTCCTGCAACATTGTATATTAATTATTATTTAATTTAAGGTTTTTGGCAGAGTGTTTCTGCAACAATGTATATTATTTTGTTTCACAAATCTTAAAGAATTTTTATTAAATTTCTTTATTTTAAGATTAAAAATTAAGAGAACATATGATGTTTTCATACATTTTTCAAGCGTTTCTACACTGTCTTATTATACAATTTAAAAATGTGGTAGCTTATTTACAATCTGTATTTGTTTTGACTGGTGACATTTTAAATATATATATTTTACTTTTAAAATAAACAAATATATACTATTAACAATTTAATATTAAGCATATACTTGAACTCAACTTGAAAGCTATTTGAAATACTAAGCTTGGGTTTGGCTGTAAAGAACAAATCCAAGCTTGCAGACACCTAGTTTTAATTATGCTGAACGATGGATGTATAAGGCAGAATTATGGAGGAAATAGCCAAAATAAACCCCCTGTTTGTGTGAAATGAGATTGGGAAACCATTTATAAAAATATCCAACAACATTTTACATTCTTTTATTTGGAGGTAATTTAACACACACTTTCTGAACTGAATGATTATTCCAACACACGAGAAATTCTATCAGCGTGAGCAAAAGAACCAATTTTGCCAGGAAAGGTATTTTCATAAATCTTCCAGGGGTATTCTACATGCTTCAATTGACATGGGACCAAAGGTTTTACTTCCCCCCCAAAGGAAGTTGTGCTGCGGATTTTTATCACCCAAGAAAAATTCATTGACCCCGGCCGGGTTTGAACCCACGGACATTGGGTCCTGAGGCGAGCACTTTACCCCAAGACCACCGAGGAAGTAAAATGTTGGTTGATGCAGGAGATTTGAGTGATAACTCACTTCCTGTACGGCCAGATGATCCTGTGAAAGTTGGGTATGAGCTTGTTCCTAGAGTCGCATCCACCAATAAGATGATTGTACGACAGCCCGGCTTTAACAGCCGCACCATTCCGTTGTAAGTCTCTGCACGACACTCGTGAAGGCGCAGCTGCGAGGAGGAGTTCGACTTGAACATCCGATAACAAGGGGACTGGGCATTTGTAGAGGGTTCCTCGAAAGTGGCATGGCCGTTCTTGTACTGTTTCTGAATGTTTTCCTCTTCAAGTCGACTGGAATGAAGAAATAACTATTATAAACAATCTCTACAAGTAAAGTAAAGCAATGTCAAAGCTTTCCAAAAATTTCACACATATACTGTGAGTGTACCAGGTAATTAGGAGTATAGGGTCCAAACAAATTTTCAAATCCAAAATTTAGCTTATGTCGCTTTGGTCCATTCTACATCAAAGAAAAGAACAGTAGAGTCAAGCACGTAAGCCCACAACCGACAAAGTGGCGTTCATCGAGATTGACAGATCCCCTACCATCAATTCTTCTGAGCAATACTCACACAAGGTAGGTCATGACGTATCCTCCGACAATGATGAAAATGATTGTCGCCAACACAGATATGACGGGCAGCAGCTGATCCCTCGTCACGTTATCTTTAAGGAACTCGGCAGTGACCAAGAGTTTGGTGAGGATGCGGGAAACAATGCCTTGTGCGTGCTCGTCGATCAACTCCTGGCCAACACACAAGCACAATAATGACAACATGAGAGGATGGAAATACAACGCTCTTTAAGAAGGACTCCATAAGATCTCGAAAACAAAATTCCTTGGCTTTTCTAGGATCCAAAAATACAACTTTCCCTGACTAAAACTTATATCGAGACTTAAAAGGATTTAAAAAAAAAAAAAACTCAATTCACTTAAGTTATTTTTGAAATGCACTAAAATTAGCTCATGTTTTAGGGAAGAGAAAAGTCCAATTTAGAGGAAGTGTACCCAAATTTTCATGAAGATAAAAGTGGAAAACTATTAAAAAATAAAAACCTCAGGACATCCAACAGTGATTAGAACACTGATCTCCCATCATCAGCAGTTTAGTTTATTGTAAATGTGACTGAAGCTTGGACCATTCGTCGACAGAAGCGGTTTCACTCGATTGAATTTGGCTAACAGAACTAGTCCCAGGACAACTATCATGTATTAGTTTGCTATACACACGAACAAAATACTATATGCCTCAGTGGACGCATGGTGTAAGGTGTCACTCTCGCCTGCTGAAGATGGGATATTAGAGTCTCGATCGGGTTTACTGAGAGTGGGAGACCACTCTCTCTCCTACCTATAAAATACTTCCTTCCTCATCCCTACCCCATTAGAGTAATTATCGTACATGCGTATAACCTGAACAGGTATTAATACACGATGATAAAATAACTTATTTTACTCCAGAAGTTCACTTTTTTTAAAGTTGTTTAATCCTTCCATTAATGAGTATAATTTTAGTTTATTCCTTCTCTTAATATGTGACATAACTTAAAACCAACAAATCATTTCAGGTGACATTAATTTTAAAGTTTAACTCATATATTTAATGCGCAATTTATGAATCGAATGATTATGTAAGCACACAACTTATAGACTAACTTAAATCTTGATCAAACACACCATCCAGCTATCAATTCATCACTGTGAAAGGGGAAACCCACATTTCACCCACAATAAATTTTTCGACCAAGGCGAGAATCGAACCCAGGACCTCTAGCTAAGTAAGCAGACACGATACTGACCAAGTTAAGGTGTCAGAGATGATTCCTCCTGAAACAACACACAATATATTCTAAATAAAATAGGACTAACGCCCCAACAGTGGCACAGTTCCTCCACTCTACCGACTGAAACCTCTCCTCCATGCCAGCGTGTACATCTATACCTGTCGACTCCTTGCTCCTACATGGTAGGCAACTCACCTTGACAACAGCTTCATAAGAGAGGGCCTCCGAGTCGTGGAGTAGGCGCTGGATGGTCGACTCGAGGTGTTCGCGAGTCTCGTTCCACTCGTGGGTCTCTGGAGTGTCCCACATGTGTGAGAGCCACTCGTACTTGATGCGGCTCGAGTCTCGTCTCCAGATGATCACGACGTGCAGCGTGGGCTCTGGTGGACTTCCTTCCCCTGACATCGCATTAGCATTAGTGACGGCTTGATTCAGATTCTTAAATTTCTAGCCCTCTATTTTTTTATTCTTGAACTATAACCTTTATTCTTCTATTATCTGATTCTCAATTCTTATTTTTAAATCCTAAATTGTATTTTCTCATTCTCCATGCAGTTTTAAATTTTAGCCAACGTTTTCTCATTCTTAATTCCTGATTCTCTATTCTGATTCTTAAATTCCAGCCTCTATTTTTCAATTCTTAACTTCTAGCCCCTATTTTTATTAATCTTAAATAATTCTTATTTGTGTGTTCCGATTCCTAGATTTTAAACTTTGTTTTGATTAATCCTAATTTGTATGTTGTAATTTCTAATTTTTTTTTTTTTAAATTAGTTACGATTCTTTAATTCCAACCTCTTTTTTCCGATTCTTATATTCTAACCCCTCTTTTTCCAATTCTAGAATTTTAACCTAGAGTAAGCCCTATTAAAACTGCAGTATTCCTACCGCTGGTGAGAGCGCTGATGAATTCCGGCTGCCGCTCCTGGAAGATGTATGTGAAGCGAACCCTGTCCGCACTGTATGGAGACTCTTGAGCGAATTGGCGCAGTGCCTGCCTCGGTTCGTCATGGAACGGGGTGTTCTGAGACACCAACACCACGCACAAACGCTTGCGGGGGCGAGCCCACTCGGGTGGACAAAGAGCGTCAAACATTTCCTAGAGAGGTAAGCGCCATGAAATATGAGCCATTTGTTTACATTGTGAGAGATATATATGTAATCTAGCCTCAGTAGCGCAGTGTCTTTAGGTTAGCGCGTGAAAGAAAAAGGACTAAGCGAAACAACAAAACTAAAACTTGGCTTGGGAAAAAAAAATTAACAGCTTTGACTTTATTTAAGAATAAAAAAATCCGGCTTTGACAAATTCGAAAGGCGTAGCTTACAATATATGGCCATAGTAAAGTCTGTTAAGGTAAGATTGCTACAATTCAGGGTAAACGGAGTGTACATTACAAATTAATACCTACCTGAAAAAATCAGAAATAATCGAAATTGCATTTTGTGCAAATAATTAGAAGGAAATACTGTATTGGCCTGAATATATTGCGCTGTTTTTCTCCTAAAAATCTCCTTATGAAAAATGTACTCATATTATATGCACAGCCTAATATTTTCAGTGATAAAAAAAAAGGCAGATTCTTACAAAGTTCATTTTCTACCATTCTGGAACTGTACTAGCCAGCTGCTGGGGATGTAAGGGACGCTGGAATCTTCGAGTCCACTTAATAATAAACTCAGGTGAAAATGAAGGGAGGGAGAGGAAGGATTTCTACCCTTCAGTGTCAGTTGGTAGCAGAACTGTGCTGTGTAATGATATTAAAGATTCACTTCTGGCAGATCCGCAAGTGAGGGATCCCGTTGGAAAGCAGGCTTCTTCAGTGTCTCAAGTAAACAAGGGAATGAGAAGAAGCTACAATATACATCTTAAATGAACAGTAATACACGAGACGAAACATATATCACGCGAATTTGGATAAAATAATGAAAAGAAGATTTAGGCATGTCTACGGTCCAAGAAAAATATTCAGAGAGCCTGTATTCGTTTAAAATGTGTCAAATAGGTTAAGTTTTTACATTTAGGTAGGCTTATATTTAATACCTTTTATCTTTAATGTAGAACACCTTCAAAATTTTAGTGTCATGTTATGTGCAAGCCGTACTTTATTCAGGTCAATACAGTAATACAAATAAATGTGCAGTAAAATATTTTTAGGTGATTTTAGTAAATAAAGCACAGTATGGAAATGATTTAAATCATAAAACAATTAGCAAACCATAGTCGGCTTCGACTTGGCACTAGAGCCGTGGAATCTGTACGTTAAGTCTTCTACTCCAACCCCTTTATTTTTCTGTCTGACTTTCACTCCTTTATAAATTACTAATGAATAATAAGACAGTGTAGAAACACTGTACAATGGTGTAAAGTAATTGATAGTGAAGGAAGCCAACCTGAAAGGATAGTTAGGTTAGACCTGGATAGAAAAAAAAAACACTTCCCTCTTTATTTCTTCTCTTCTTGAACTATTGCACTAATTACACTTCACACATTGTTGAGTTTTCAGAGATGTTCCTTTATTATTAAAAGAGAGACAATGAAACATTGACATTTTGATTGTTCCTTTTCTAATGATAAAGGAACAGATTTGAAAATTCAACAATGTGTGAAGTGTAATGAGTGCAATAGTTCAAGAAGAGAAGAAATAAAGAGGGAAGTGTTTTTTTTTCTATCCAGGTCTAACCTAACTATCCTTTCAGGTTGGCTTCCTTTACTATCAATTACTTTACACCATTGTACAGTGTTTCTACACTGTCTTATTATTCATTCCCAAGCCATTAGGTACTAATTCTTTTACTATCATAAATGACTAATATATATTAATTAGTAATAGCAAACTTAATTAAGTAAAATGCTCAAATACAGATGAATTCATGGGAAACTTCTTTGACATTGGGACTGTATATTTATATAATTATGTCAATCCAAATTACATTAGTATTTGAGAATAGAAAAAAGTATAAAATTAAAATTATATATTTATCATATATTGTTATGTTTTATTTTAAAGTCAGGACCGGTACATTTTTACCAAAAGCGACTCAAATCCCACAGCCGTGTAAGAGAGGTTATATCAACTTACCTGCGAGGACAATCTAGGTAGCACCAGATACTTGTTGCTGTTAATTATATCCTGCATGGTCTTGATTGGCATGTCCGACATACTTAGGCTCGCGACTGGTCGCTTGATGTTCTCGTTGAACAGCAGGAGCGTCTCAATGTCGAGGGGTACTTTAAACCTTTGCTGGGTCCTAAGCGCTGCTACAGAGTTTAGCTGGACAAACCTGTCGTCATCAACATAAATGTACCGGTATTAGGGAGGGGAGATTCGAATCGTTCAGGGCATTTGAGATATTGAGGATTCAAGATTCTAATTAAAAAAAAATCTGTATTGGAATGTGTTTTATAGGTTTTATACTGCTGTTTATGTGTAGTGTTTTTTTAACCACCTCTATAGCGTAGTTAGCTAACACGCTAGTTTTGTGTTGAGCTAGACTGCCGAGGATGGGGAGGATCAAGGCTTGACTATCGCACAGGTGAACTGGGGTGTTTTTTTCATAAATCGTTTTCCACTCTCCTTCCACGCAAATGCGGGTTCACTTCCTCTTATCTTCAGTTTTCAACCTTCCCAATTACTAACCCATCAGTGTAATTAGTACTTAAGCGTATAACCTGAACAGGTAGTAAGGTGCGGTGTGAAATAATAATAAAGAAAGATGGATGGTTTTTGACAAACACAATAATAGTACAAACTTAATAATTAGCCCCTAGATTAGAAATTTACCATCTAAATGTATATCATCACATTAATCGTTTCCAGTCTGCATAGTTGGCTAACGCGCTTGTCGTTTTGAGCCCAACTGCCGAGGACGGGAGAGATCGAGGTTCGAATTTCGGTCGGGTGAACTAGGGGTGGTTTTTCCTAAATGGTTTTCCACTCTCCCTCCACGCAAATACGGGTTCACTTCCTTTAATTCAACCTTCCCAATTCCTAATCCATTAGTGTAATTGGTACTTAAGCGTATAACCCGAATGGGTAGTAAGACGCGGTGCTAAATAATAATAAAAAAGTTTCCAGACTGTGGCCGGGTCAGTTTAGTAAAAATGCCTCCATCTTCCTCCTTTCATCGCTCAAAGATCAAATCATTCTTTACCAATTTCCGTTATCTCCCCTTTGTCTCTCTTGGTTTCTCGTTTTAGGAAGTTGCGTTGCGCGTTTCACACTCCTCCTCTCTAATGAGTTCAGAGGCAATTAAAGAAGGAAGCATGGTGGAAGGATAAAGGACAATGGAGGCATTTTACTAAACTTACCTAGCCACAAGCTGGAAACAGATTTATGATGTGCGAAACTTGAAAACTTTGAAAATTACAAAGCGTCGCCAATATAAACAAATAAAATACTCAATGTAAGTTATGTCAAATTATTGGTATTCAAAGATGTTACTTATATTCCGAATAAATATTCACATGGAAGAAATCTTTAAATAATTGAATTAGAAGCTGTGATAATAACTTAATTTATCAGATTTGAACAAAATATTTTAAACAAATTGTGCAATAAAACATTTTCAAGTGATTTTAGTGCATAATGTTTTATATATTATCAAAATATATTTTTTACCAACATCTAACAAGAAATATTCTAACTACGATTTGACCTCAGAATATTTCATATATTCAATTCCAGTTCATTAGAATTAAAAAATAGATTTTGCGTAATCCTAGTTTGATATATTGTGAAACTTTGCTAGTAGTATAAAGCTTAATATTTTGTAGCTCAGCAATTTTGATACAAAATAGTTCCCTGAGGCTATTTGAATTCCAAACAGGAGGTTGATCCTTTGATGTTGACAACTTTACAGCCCTGATTAATGAGGATATTTCTGTGCTATTGTATTTTGTGTGTCTGGTGATTAATTACTTTGATTACTTTCCTCTCTACTTGTCTGTATGTTGGTTGTGAAATGTGTTTTTATTGTAAAATCTATTCATGCTAATTGTAAATTCAAATATTTTTTACTATAATTCAAGTAAATGATTGGTAAGATACACCTCGATTTACTGAATTAAAAAAACCTCACGCTCAAATAAAAAATGTACAAACAGCAGATATTGCTATACGAACCCAAACGCGACTCTGTCTCGGTAGTAGAAGGCCATGAGAAGGTATCTCAGTCTTATGGCTTCCCGGTGTTCAAAGATTAGCGCGCGCACACGGTTGTCGACCCAGCCGTCCAGGAATGTGTCCAAAGTCTCATCGCTGATTGGTTGCACCAGTTTGTAAGGGAACTTACTGCGCACAAACTCTGAAAATACCAAAGTCCAACAAGAGTGACGAGGCCAGCCTATAAAATGGCAACAAGAGTGCAATGACTGTAAATTTTAACAAAATGAAATTTAACCAAGATTGTAGAAATATACTTGATCAATGTTTCTCATCCTGTGTAGGCCTATATTTTTTTTATAGAAGAAACAAAATCAAAACACCACAACAAATATATTAAAAAATAATGTTAGGTTATTTTTTTTTGTCATTCCACCTCACTACTTGTTTGAGCTGTCTTCATTTAACACAAACTAATGTGGGAGTAGTAAATTATGAAGATAAAATTTAGAGGAAATGAACCTGTATAAAATAGTTTTAAATCCATGTTACTTAATGTAGTGGACTCCTTCTGGTTTCACTGTAGCCTTACCGATTATCTTCTGCACGCTGAATACGGTCTCCTTGTAGATGCTGGGCTTGCCATCGATGAGCATGACAAGCGAAGGCAGCGTCGATACTCCGATCTTGCGAGTCAACAGCTGCTCGTTCTCGGCATGGATGGTGGCGAGTCCCATACCTAGAGGCTCCAATTCCTCCAGGATGCGTCGCCAGACAGGTTCCACTTGGGAGCATGCAAAGCACCAGTCGGAGTAAAACATGATGAGGTACGGGAGGCGCTGGCTCTTGGGAACCAGCTTGTTCTCATAGCCCCTGCAACACCCGACGTATAAAATGTGATCATACGTCATTTAAATTGTCTTGTGTTACATCAAATTTGAAGAGTGGGGGAAGAGAGGGAGAAGTCCTATTTTAACTCAAATTGAGTTAGTGCTACAATCTACACTATTACCTTGCTAATCCCAACTAAATGGGACCGAAGCTTGTTAGGATTAAACAGGAGACTATAGGGATCAAGTGTTTTCATAAATTTTTGATTATAATTTAATGAGTGAACAAATTTTAATTGATTTAACTAGTGTATAACAAATAATATGTACTATAATTGGAAGAAGGTACAGTGAAGGTGGATAGAAACATATAAAAAAAGGGACGAACACAATATGGTTTGTACAATTAAAACGAGAACATAATTAACACTTTACATTGCCGCCACTGGACAAAGATATAATGGTTGCCTCTTAAAGAAAATCGATTGATCCTTTGTCCAGTGACAGCAGTGTAAAGTGTGAACTTAGTTTTTTTTCTTTTTGTTGTAAGAGCCATGTTGTGTTTGTCTCTTTTATATGTTTCCATCCACCTTTCTTGTACCTTCTTACAAATATAATACAATTACCTCATAAAGGGAAAAGAGGTTTTCCTTAGAGATACTTTAAATAATATGTAATGTAATTATTTCTAGCTACAGGAAAACACATTGTGTTGACTACAACATGTAAATATTAAGCATTTATTATCAGATATCATGGCAAAAAAATTGTTAAAAAAGGTTGCTTTAGACATTTAAGTTAATTAAAAAAAAGAAGAAGTATTTGGTCGGCTCTGTGTGTGGTTTGAGATATAAAGGTTGTCCTGGAAAACATGTGTAATGTGACTCCCCCCCCTTTTTCCCTTGTGCCTTCCTTTGTATAGAGAACAGAAAACAGTTATAACAAGATACAATTGTGAATATAATACTTTTTAATTAATCATTTTATCCACTTTGCTAGCTCTTGTTGCCACAACCGTGAAACAAAAGAACATAATTGTTTTATTAATTTTTTTTTTGTTCTTTTTAATTAGGTATGAAAAGGTCAATCATACAGTAATCCCCAGAGAAATATTATTAGAAGTGAATGATAACACAAGTTTTGATTGATGTAATATTACTAAGAAAATAGTAATGATTTCCATTTAAGGACACAGGTTTACATCAGTGACTTTCAACCAATGTTTGCATCGTAAAAATCTTATGCTAGCTGTCAGTTACCCCCACCCCTATGCTGGTTAGAATATATTTAAAGTTTGCAGTCTAATGTTCAAAATTCATGAATATTTTCGTATTAATATCTTTTTTTAGTTTGTGAAATTCACCGTATTTTCCCGCGTTTCATACACACACAAAATATTCCCAGTATTTTCCCAAATCTCCAGGTGTAAGACAAACCTGAAAAAAATTGAACATGTGCCTACAACATAATAATCTTTTTAGAATGTTATAAAACGAGATGGTTTTCACCTGGTGGTGACACTGAGTTTGTGGAACAGCGTGACGTCTCGGTCTTGGTAATGAAACTTGAATCCGCCAAAGTTTGGTCCAAACAGGTCATCTAGAGGATCAAACTTGCGGTACTGACTGTAGTCTCGCTTGTTGCGGAACTTTGCCTCGTTTTCCGTGACCCCCGTGTTGTCATAATGCTTCCTGCGCTCCGGGTCGGCCAGCAGCTGATCGGGGGGGACAGAGAAATCGTGATCATCCTTGGATAAGATTTGATATTTTACCAGCCGAGTCTTACCACTGGTTCAGGTCAGACAAATAGGTGTTATTTAAGATTAAGTGTTAGGGATGAGAAAGGTCCTCATTTTGAGGAAATGTACCCACATTTGTGTAGAGGGAGTGGGAAAACCATTTAGGAAAAAGCACCCTCAGTACACCCGACAAGTATTCAAACCTCAATCTCCCTGTCATCAGAAGTGTAGTCTATTGTGAAAGTGAATCCTTAAGAGCAAGAGTGGGCAACCGGCACGTGTGAAGAGAATGGCACATGGACCGATTTTCAATGGCACACCTAGCGACTTGAATAAACATCGTATAAAACCTTTATTTTTAATTAAAACCATTAATGCGAGTAATAATTTTAATAACATGTTTTGTGTTTCAATAATTCAGTTGTTTTGTTTCAAAATTATGTATTTATATCTTAAATTTTGTAAAACACATAGCGTTTGTATTTATGCTGATTTATCAGATTTATGTTAAAATATTAAATATTCAAGAAACTGTAGTTATTAATATATTTTATTTAGAAACATGTTGTTACATTTACGATCAACGTAAATTGAAAGGTTGCCGACCCCTAGGTACCTTAGAGCATGCGGCCGCCAAAGCGACTAAGATTTTGTTGCTTTAAAATTTGTTTTAGGTTAAAAGAATCACTCACGGATTATGTTTTGTTCCAAAAATTAAGTTATCTTTATTTCAAGAACCATCCTAAGTCCATAATTTGAATTTTGGCCTTTATTTACCACTCCAATAATTTCAGCACCACCTGCAACTGGTGTGTGTGTGTGTGAATAATTAATTTCTAAAGAGTAGTACTAGGTCTATGAAGAAGGTACAACACATTAAACAGGTTGGTAGCCAGTTTATTTCATTTATTTATTACTGGTAGGACTATTTATTATACATAATATAGGCTATATGTCAATCTATTTGTTTCCAAATCTAAATCTTTTAACTTTACAGAGTGATAAGTATTACTGCCTATAGCAAAAAACCCTTAAAAAGTGAATTGCATTGCAACTAAATTTGGGTCAGATCCACTATTTTACTAATCCAAATCTTGAATATGAATCATTTCTGGTATGTTTTTCAAATTTCAAACTCAAATCCCAAGAAAAATTAAGAACATCCAGGACATTATTATTATTATTATTAGCACCGCGTCTTACTACCCGTTCGGGTTATACACACTTACGCTAATGTGTAATGGTAGGGTGATTGTGAGATGAAATGAAGGACCAACAGTTTAACATGGAATCCGAACCACGGTGGAGGCCTGGTATTCCCCACATTCACAAGATGTCTTGTCAGAGGTGAAGGAAGGGTTTGGTAATCAGATAAATCTGTGCCGGGACCGAGGATTGAACCCCGGCCCCCAGCACAGAAGTCTGAAACCTTACCCCTAGACCACCAGGTCACAACATCCAGGACAATAATTATAATATGGTACTGGAAGCTAGATATTAAACATTTTATTTTGTTATATTGAATTTAGGCCTATTTTAACATCTATACATTCAGATAGGTGGTGAATTAATGATGTGTGGTCTAGTTAATTTAGTCTTAAAATTTTGTAAGGGGTGATCCATCAATAAGTGGTATTAACTTACTTTCAAACATAATTATATTTCAAAATTTAATAGAAAAAATAATATTTTATTAAATATCAAATTTGATACTTTTTAAATTAGCCTAGGTACTTGGGTCCTATACTTAAGGATCAGAACTATTAATTAAATTCTAAAATTTAGTACCATTTCTTATTAGAACCGCGTCTTACTACCCGTTCGGGTTATACGCTTTAAGTACTAATTACGCTAATGGATTAGGAATTTGGAAGGTTGAATTAAAGGAAGTGAACCCGCATTTGCTTGGAGGGAGAGTGGAAAACCATTTAGGAAAAACCACCCCAGTTCACCCGACTGAGATTCGAACCTCGATCTACCCGTCCTCAGCAGTCGAGCTCAACGCGTCTTAGCGCATTAGCCACCTACGCCACCGAGGCGGGTCATTTCTTATTACCTGTTCAGGTTGTACGCTTAAGTAGACCTTCTAATTAGGCTAAGGGGTTAGGACTTGGGAAGGTGGAATTTATAGGGAGTGAGCCCACATTTGTGTGGAGGGAGAGTGGAAAACCGTTTAGGAAAAACTACCCCCAGTCAGGAGTACAGAATATGTTCAGAGCTCCAATATTTCCCCAGAACATAAAAAAAAAAAATCCATAGCACTCAAAATAAAACATTGAATATTTGATAGAGGTTGAAGCGAATAAGGATTATTACCTACTACATAGTTTGGAAAATTCAAATTTAAATAAATTTAAATATATTTTTAATCATAGTTATTCTTATAGTACCTACTTTACAAGAATTTAGTTGTCTCCCAGAAAGGACAGCCTTCCCATTTCCTTGTGTGTATTACATATTGTTATTAATTGTTCAATGATACCAGTAGACTTACCGGTATCAACATTTAATTTTACATCTTAAGAGTAAGAGGTAATGGAGTGTAATTCCGAGAGGCATTGATTTAATTGTTGATTTTCATAAAATTTTTGTTTTTTTGTAGATTCACCCCTACTGCAAGGTCTATCACTATCAACCACACTAGAGGAAATACTAACGCTATTTATGACCATGAGTTTTTCCTGATCACATAATTTACGTTTTACAAAACTTGCAATACCCCCTTGATCATTACTTCTAGGTTTTTCTTGGGGATATTTTTTAGATATGTGATAACTGAGTTTATCACGTCTGCCAGGCCATTCCCAATAAGCACAGTTGACGTCTTGTTTTCTTTTAAAAGTTGACACAATAAACATTTGTTTCACTTAACAATCTAATATTTAATAATCATTTATCTAATGTATGATACAAACCTTGATAGATCCACTAAAAAAAAATATTTCATGGCTACACAATTATTACAATATGCCTGTCACAAATTTAAATAAACTTTACGCACATCACCGTGTAATTAGGCCGCAGTATAATGGGTGACTAAATTCAAACTAAAACAAAACATAGCTCACCCTTTCCTACCCTCCACCTCCTGCCCGCCATAGCTACCAAACACCCGCGGTAGGGTAGGTGACTGATGACTCGTCACTAAATCACGTCATTAGTCAGGTTGAGTTATATTTTTCCTTTGCCCCTTATCTCAACCTCTGACTTCTTATTTGGAACTCTGACACATTATCTTAGCCCCTAGACACCGCAACTCTTTGTGCTAACACCGACACTGCCTCACTATGGCACATACTGGTAATGTCTGCGTTGAGTGTTATCAGCCTTTGTTTTTCATACAAATGAGACTACAATATCAAAACCAGAATGTACTAAAAGTGTCAAACAAAATTGTTGGACTTTTCCCTGCCACAAATTTCCCCAGGACTGCTTTAATTTCCCCTGAACCTCGTTCGGACATATTCTGCACGTCTGCCCCTGAGTTCAACTGACCAAGATTCGAACCTCGATCTCCCGATCCCCGGCAGTATAGCTCAACATGAAACTAATGTATTAGCTAATTACACCCCCGAGGTGGGTTTAAGGAAAGGTATCATCTCAAAATAGAATATTACTCCATAGCTAGGCTATCAATGTTTCGACTAAATGCTATGTGACAATAACAAGATTACCTCATATGCTTGGTTGATTTCCACAAATTTATTCTCAGCAGCCGGGTTGTCATTTTTGTCCGGATGCCTGTACAATCAGAAGCAGACGTTAAACATATCCAAAAAGAAATACTTTGGATAACAATTAGAGAATTATTCAGAGATACTCGGGTATTAAAACAATATATTTCATGCAAAATAAGTTAATTAAGTTGAAATAACAATAAAAATAATTATGTACATCTCAAAACAATTTAATAAAATGTGGTGTGTCACAATTGGAACAAAAATTATTTCAAAGGTAATAGATGTATAATGCACCCTTAAGAGATAATGTAGGTATAAAGAATATCGCAACTACAGGTGTGTCGGATAAGTTAAAGAACAAACGCTTAAAACTTTAGAAACTATATTTTAAAAAGAGTTCAGAGCTATTAATTAAATAAGAAACAAAAAATGTCAGCCATTAAAAAATTTGATTGGATATTTAAATCATTAATTAATTTTGAAGACGATTTAAATTCTCAGATTTAATGCCTCTTGGTTCCTACATCTCGCCACAAGATACACCCATGATAGATTTGCATCGAAATGGCATTTATACATGTATTAATCTATCCAAATGTTTATTTTTATTGAATTATTATAAACTTGGAAGGTTAGGTTAGTCTTGGATGATTAATTTGTGAAATAGATGAGTCTAGAAAATATTTTATTAATTATTGAATGATATTGGCTGTATCCGAATTATTCAAGCCTCCCCAGTCGGACCCATGAGTTTTAGACTTGATGCAGTCTTGATGATTTTACACTTCTCGCACTGTTCATAGCAAAGATTTTATCAACATATTCAAACGGCAACAATCTTATTTAGAATGTCGGAAAACAAGGTCAGTACTCTAGCAGACAAAACGAGAATACTAAAACAACTGCCAGTCAAACATCGCAACAGAACAGCACATGGCTGGTAGTCTTCGTATTCATGGGGACCAAAAACCACGAGCAGAGTTCAAGAAGGGTGCAAAGGCTTGCCTTCATAACTATTCAGACATATCTATACTTGGTCATATGATTGCCAATACAGTTATCAAGGGCATGAGTCAAGGCGACACTACGTAAGTAGACTACTCAGATACAGCCATAGGCTTAGTATATAGCCGGCTAACTTTTTTTGTGTCTAATATTTATTATAAGTGTTTAGTAAAAATAATATTACCTTTTTAAAAACAAAGTGTAATTTTTTTTACCCACAATTACCATTATAAATAATTTCTAGCAAATAGAATAGAACTAAATCCCCAGTTACACTTGAACAGTCGAACCAAGTTACTCAATTACAATTGGATTACAGACTAGTCAAATCTGCCAGTCTTTCAAATTAAGCTGAATTATTAATAGGTTAACATGAGGACTACTCTTTAACATACAACTATGTTGGATATAAATTAAGTAATTATCTCTGATTTAATTAAATGTCAAACTCACCATTCTTTTGCCAATTGTTTATAGGCTTTTCTAATATCCTGCACATTAGCAGACTTAGTAACCCTAGGATTTTATAAGGATCACCTAGTCCCTGAACACCGAAAATAAACACAAATATAAGATAAAGAAACTGTTTGTGCCATATCATTGCTTCTAGCCCTTTCAATAAAACCAAAAGTTGGTCAAACTACCATAAAAATTACAAACATTCACAAAAGATAGTTGTAAAATCACAAAGTATTGATCTCATCCGCCATGATAAAGTAAAGTAACTAAAACAATGATAGAAACATATAGTCGAAAATTACCCTAGGGTATCCACGAACTAGCTTTGAGATTCTATTTAATACGAGTTGGCTGAGTTCTCTTCTCACACCGATAGTAAATATTCAGAGCACATAAAATATTTAATTTGCTTTCAAATTAAATTATCAAAAATATGCATATCTGGATAGCTAAAACTCTAAAGGTATTCGTTTACAAGTTTGACTACGACTAATTTCAAATTTCTTTCCGATATAATTTTTTCTAAATTTATATAATCAATACCTAATTTAAATGTCATCTGAAAATACATTCATGTTTGACTTATAATATTTTCAAATTTCATGTAGGCCCCTATAGAGCTATATAAACACAAAATATGAAGGAAATAAAAATTGGCGGTTAATAATATAATTATATATGATTATATATATACACCCTCTTAATGTACCTATTTCACCGAATGTGTCATACTTTATACACCCAGACCCACAAACCAGCTCAATAAAGCATTTTGAAACAAACTTATCAATAAATAAGTAAATGTAAACTTACTAATTTTTGGAAAATATATTTGAAATTATCAAAGAATAAAACAAAACCTCTAGAAACCAGTTATTAAACGTAGTATTGATTATAATAACATTAATTTTAAAAATAATCTAAATCCATGTGAAAGGAAGTGCATGGACGCACTTTCATGCAGCTTCGGTTGGCTTACATTGCATGAAGCTGCCATTGACCGGGATATATAATTCGAATTTGGTTAATGTGGATTATAGTTGTGCTTTACCATCCTTTTTAACGGTGTAGATGCACTTTCTTGAAGCTTATTTGAACCCTTACATTTACAGTAATATCAAGACATTAAAATAGTGCATTAAAACTAACAAATTGTATTATCGAATTACAAAATAGATTATGTTTATTATTAAGCGTTAGTTTTTGGTTATCTAAACGAAAATATAGTTCGACATCTACCCAGTGGAAAAACCAATCATTTTAATTATTGTACGCTTCACTTACCCTGAAAACTTAATTTTATTAGTTAAATTATTATTATGCATTTTATAAGATAGGACCATACTATAGTCAGTTAAGGTAAAATTTCTATCTTTCAGAATTTACATCACAATTAATTTATCTACCAACATTTTAATTTTCAGTGATGACACGTTAGTTACGCAGTTTATATTTAAATTGGTGGGTTGTATTGTAAAAGTATTTGTTCATGTTAGAATAATCTTAAATTCCATTCATATATAGAGGAGCTGTCATAGTACCTTATTATTTATTATTATTATTATTATTATTATTATTGATGGGTTTGGTTTTCTAGAAGCTGGGGAAGAATATGTTATGTGTTGTGTTAAAACTATTTAAAAAAGTATCAATTATAAAATATGTTATTCCTGCATGATTAGTTTTTTCTTATACATTTTAGTCATATTTTGACTATCGCATCAAGTACAGCAAAATTTATAAACTTCTATTTTCCCGAATAAATTATCTTTCTTTTAAATGTTGTAACCATCCAATAACAGGCCCCACGTTGTGCTGCCATATGTTATGCTGTCATAACGTGCCCCTTACTTAGGACGCCAATTTGAAACATCCTTCGCTACTTGCCCTTAGTTGGGACGACAATTGTAATGTCATATATCTGGCACCAGGTTTAGGCACCAATTTGTTACGCCCCTCGTTGTGATGCCAATTTGTAACACTCCCGTAACGGGCACCTTTACTTGGACGCCAATTGTAATGTTACTATGTTTCAAAGACTATTGCTATGGGTCCAAGTTGTGCGCCTATTATTACCTTACGTAATAGTTATTATTATTCCACGACGTTGGGCTTCACTTTTTTGTGATATAAATATATAACGTCAGATAAAGTTTATATTAACTTATTCAATGATAGTAACATTGATACTTTGATAGAAAATGAAAAATGATCATTATGTACGAGCGCCGAGCAAACGTCCGTCCGTGACAATGACTGAGATCAGAGTGTGTTTGAGATTGCAACACTCGTTTGGTATTCCAATATAACTTAATAGAATGTTTGAGAACCGGAAACTGCCTCAAATTAAACATCTACATTATTCTGGTTTGTTCGAGAGCAGGAAGTTAATTTTTAAAGCACTTTAACATTGCAATTTTGACTCAACTTTACGTCACACACTGAAGTTAGTTCCAGTAGCTGATGCCTCCTAACTTCAGAGCGTGAACTTAAAAACAAGAAGTAACTAGTAATTTCCTAGTTAGAATCTGATAAGTATCATATCTGAATAATTTAGAAGAAGACGTGCTTTAAGAGGCAAGTAATAATATATAAAATTCAAATAAAATAATATATATATATATATTATAAAATTAAGAAGAGAATATTGTCAATGCTTTAAAATATTCCTTAGGGTCAAATCAGGGACATTAAACTGTATATGCATTAATATATATTTTTTATTTTAGTAGCTTTTTTCCCTATTACAGTGAAACCTTAAACAGACCCTTTACTAAGCGGAAACGTGTCTTGAATGGAAATAATTCACGATCTCGTGACTTTAGGGCTGAAAAACATGCAACGTTCCCTGGATTAAGCGGAAACTGTCTAACTCGGAAACCGAATTCAAAATAAGCCCTTGCACAGAAAATTTCCAATGTTCCGGTGGACATCGTTTGGAAAATTTTTGGTATCTTATACATTCTATAGATCTTTTTTCTCTAATTCTTCCTTTATATTTTAGGAGTTGAAACATTAAGTCAGGCATATTTACGTTTTCCTTATTAGGTCTTTTGTTACCTTGCTTACAGAATTGCTAAATGTTATTGCCTCTTGATTGTTATCTCTGTTCTTCCCAGTTTCCACACTAATGACTTGTCAATCACCCTCATAATTCTGCTTTTAACAGTACAGCAATACCTGTATTGAAACTCAATTGTTTGTCCCTACCAAAAATTTTACTCAATATGGACTCCAAGCCTGTATTTTTAATTTAGTTTGGCAGTTCTGGTTATGGCTTCAAAGATAAGAGTTGTGCTTTATCTAAACACGAGAGTAAAATTAATTCATGCGAGTGAGCGAGATAAATTATCTGTTAATCAGATCATGAAGATGTTTAGCGTCGTTAAAACGAAAGTGTACGAGATTTTAAAGAAGAAAATGGAAATTTTGAAGTTGTGGTAAAACTGTGCTAATGGAAAAATAAAAATAAAACTAAGGAAAACTGCAAGTGAAGACATTAATGAAATAGTGTAGGAGTGGTTTGTCAGTGTTAGGGCGAAAAATCACTCTGTTTCGGGTCCAATGGTGCAGTAATACGCTAAAAAGGTCGCTCAAAAACTGGAGAAAACTGAATTCAAAGCATCTAATGAATGGTTAGAGAGTTTTCGCCAAAAATATCGATTTTTTTTAACAAACTTTGTGGTGAATTTAGTGGTGTAAATAGTGAAACCACTGAGGAGTGGGTTGCTGAAATTCCCTCCATAATCGAGGGATATGAACCTGGAAACTTAGCAAATAGTGACAAGACTGGGTTATTCTTTCACGCACTACCGAATAAATCCCTGTGTTTGAAAGGTGAAAAATATTTGAGAAGAAAATCGTGCAAAGAATGAGTGACTGTTTTTATATGTGGTCTTATGTCAGGTGAAATGGAGAAACCCTTAGTTATCGGTAAGGCAGCAAAGCCAAGATGCTTCAGAAACATGGACATACGGAAACTTCTCGTTGAATGGCGATCCAACAAAAATGAGTGGATGACGTCACAGATCATGGAGGAATGGTTAACGTCTTTTAATAACAGACTGGAAAATAAAAACTGTAATGTTTTGTTGTTTTTGGATAACGCAACATGCCACCCTACATTGAACTATACAACGTGTGACTTGCTTGGTTCCCTATAAACACCACAAGTATCTCTCAACCAATGGATCAGGGTGCCATTCAGAATGTTAAAGTGCACTATCGCAAATTATTAATGCAATCTTTGCTCGCCAATATGAATTATACATCACCCGCCTCTGTGCTTACAAGAACAATCTCGGTTATAGAAGCGGTTATTTGGATAAATCTTGCTGTAAAGAAGTTGTTTACAGAAAATGTGACAAAGGGTTTTGAAAAAACTGGATTTTATATGAGTGAGGTTACTGATAGTTTAGAAAATGAGAATGACCAGCAGGACTTACAACACAACATGAACGAAGCTTCTTTCAATAACTGCAATGCTGATGACTACATCAACATAGACGTTAATGTGCAAACTGAACCAGACACAATGGATATCGATGCCTTAGCTGAGAATTTTAAAGAAAGTTGGAAAGAAGTAAAGGAGGAGGAAGAGGAAGAAGAAGAAAGTGAAATTATGTTGGAAGAAGAAAATTGTAGCGTGAAGACTATCAATATGCTGTCAAAAATTTAAAAATATTGCAGTAATTTTCCCTACAACGGAATGATTTTGATATGCTTAGTGTGATTTCTCAGTCTAAAGTGTTTGTAGAAAGTCATGAAGCCAAGAGAGTAAACTGTGTGCAGAAAAACCTGCTTGACTACTGTAAAAAATAAAGACAGAGTGATTAATGTTTTTCTGATCAGTGTAATGTTTCCATATGTTTTTTTTTTATTCATATATTTTAAATCCCCGACAGCCTAGGCCATCATCTGGGACTATTTTGTTACAATGTAGCAGATGCTTACAGTACACATGAAGTTTAATTACATAGGTACAATTAATTTTTCAAAAGTAAAATTTTACAAGATAAAGACATAGTAAAAGATTTATGACAAGATATAAAAATTACACATGGCAGCTAATGTAAATAATAAGATCATTCAAACAAATCAATGTATATAAAGAGAAAAATATTAAGCTGTAATCATTGTATAAATCAAGGTTAGGGGTTTTTATTAAGTACACATTTTATAGACTAAATGAAGGAGACGGGCAAAGTGATTAGCCTACTAATTATATTACAAAAGGAAATTAAAGTTAGTAATTATGTGATATTATTTTTCAAAGGATTTTTTTAGTAAAGTAAAAATAAATGAAAAAGAATACTATATTTCTTAGTTATGTAGGCCTATATACCCTATATAGTTTGTAGGTCCAAGCTATCGTTGTGTAGTTATTTAAAACTATTTACGGACAAAGAGTAAAGCAGAATATGAAAATATAGAAAAAAAGATAATAAATCGTCAAGAGTTAGGCCTATTAGCCTACTTAATGACTACATGTTTCACCATAGTAATACAGTTCAAACAAAGGAGTATAAAGATAAAAAAAGAATATATAAAAAGTAAGAAATAAAATAACCAAAATATACTAAAATACCTAGATAGCACTCAACAATTATTATTGTTGTTGCATTTATACAATTCTGCTCTAAGACAAGAGTTGTTTTTTAATTGCACCAACAAAACTATTCAAAGATTCACACTCTCTTATTGTTGGTGGAAGGTTGTTAAATTCTTTTAATGCTCTGTTTTTAAATGAAGTTATACCAAATTTAGTAGTTTTTACTGATGATTGACATATTTTAGTAGTTCTTGCCCGAATCTCATAGTTACATTTTTTAGATAAAGTCTCAAATTTTATGTTTGAAAGTAGTTTGTTATTCAGTACTTTATACACAAATTTAACCATATTTAAGGAAATAGTTTTTTCAAGAGATAATATATTGTATTTTTTATATATGTTTACTGAACATGTATTGCTAAAATTATCAGAGTTAAAAAGATTTCTTATAGCTCTATTTTGTATTACTTGTACTCTCTTCAATGTTTTTTTTGATGTTGATCCCCAAATTATGTTCACATATGATAAATGTGAGTGGAATAAAGAGTTATAAATTATGATTTTAGTGTTAGTTGTAAGTTTGTGTTGAGTTCTTCTAAAGGCCCCAGCAATAGGACAAATTTTCTTACATATACTATCAACATGTGGTATCCATGTGAGATGCTGATCAAGAATCAATCCTAAATATTTTATTTGTGATACTACATCTATTTTTTCTCCATTTAGGTGTATATCACTTATGTAGTTATTATTGTTCATAGTGGGTTTTGTAAAATAAATTACTTTTGTTTTTTTAACATTTAAAGATAAACAGTTATTATGAAGCCATTGAGTCAATTTTTTTAAATCATTTTGCAAATTGGTTTCTATTTCTCTTATAGAGTTACCAGAGTACAGCAGACAAGTGTCATCAGCAAACAGCTGTATTTTGCCATAGAAACTATTTTGATATATATCATTAATATATATAAGAAATAATAAAGGACCTAAAACAGAGCCATTTTTTATAGTGTGAATAATGAGTACTTTGTAATAATTAGTATGATATTTTATTTTATGAGTTTTATCCCAATTACGTGCATGTCCCTGGTTTAATTTTTATGCTACATCTTCATTAAACGGAAACCTGGCTTTAGAGGAAAAATATATTGGACCTTTGCGATTCCGTTTAAGGCAGGTTTCACTGTACTTGACAAAGTGTATTTAATTTAGTACTTCATTCATATTATCACAATTATTCCAAAACTAATATAGAAACATTCACTTTGTACCACTACAGTGGATATATCCGTTTTTGTTTCCTAACACATTTTTATCATAATAACTTGTTTTTAATAATATGTAAAAAACATAAATGCATAATCCTCAATAACCTTTACACCTTCGAGTTAGTAAAACCTGAAGTTTAAGCGCAGGTTGTATGATAACTTAACATTGAAACAGGTAATAAACATCTCAAGCTGAGGTTATAATTTAACCTCAACAAAACCTGACATTGAAACAGTGGCCCTAAAGTGTACTTAATCTATTTGTATCATTTAATTTAGTAACCAAATAAAAATAAAATATTTGTATCGAACGCTTCGAAAATTTGAAAGAGGGGGGGGGGGCATGGTTTTCAAACCAAACAAGTAGCAATAATAAGTAGCTACCCCCTCTTTATTTGTCATGTAGATCAATTTATAATTAAATAAACTATTTTACCAAACAAAATTAGCTTAATATTACGTAAGTTATCTACTTTCTTCACGCATAAATACTACACAAAACTACTGACTAGCAAGGTGGCCGGGGCAGTTTCTGAATCAGAAATGACACTTATTCCATTCTCTTAAACTCCTCCTTGATATCATCAAGGATGTCTTGCTTCACCTTTTCTATCTCTTCCTTCATTTCCTCAAGAATCTCCTGTTTGAGGGTTTCCAAGCCCGGAAATGTGGCAAGAGGTGGAGGCTGACTAGTTTTTGGCTCCTTGATCATCTTGGTCTTGGAGCGCCTCGCCAACACATTAGTTAGCTCTTGTACGACGCTGGCCTGCTGGTCAACATTGGAAAGGGTCTTGCTTGATTTTGATCTCTGCTGTGGGATGGCGAGATTCTTCTTAAGGGTCATCGGTGGTGGAGGTGGTGGAGCACTAGGTGGTGGTGTGGTGGTGGGGCACTAGGTGGTGGTGGTGGAGGTGGTAGTGGTAGGGGGGCACTAGGTGGTAAACTTTCATGGGACGTTCTCCCTGGTACATCTAATCTGGGCTGCTCTAAGCTTTGATGCTCGGTCGTAACCAGTTTGGACACAGTTGTTTCGGCCAAGGTCTGGTTAAGATTTGCCTTGAAAATAGCACTAGAGAGTAGTTCTGCTTCTTTTTTACTGTCGAAGGTGAGCCCATAGATTTTCTTGTTACATCGCAGCTGGTAAAATGTGGGTGTGGTCATTGTGTACTTGAAGTTCCTTCCGATGGTGCAGTCAATCATCATCTCCTGGTCCTTCACCCCATGGCACACAACACGGGCTTTGTTTTCTTCTTTGTGTTCGTAGAGGTGTATAAAGGCTGGCCCTATGTTTGTCCATTTTTTGGTGTTGGTGTCGTATACTTTGACGTTAACAAGGGATGAGGTGATGCTTTTCTCACCAGACTGTATCTCTTCCATCTATAAGAATAAGGTAGATAATCGACTAAGCTAAACTAAGAGTAAACGTTCTAAGAGATGAATACTTATTTACCAACTATTTGGCAACCATCCAACATGTTTGATTACTGTGAATGCATTTCAACCATTTATAATTTTTTTTGGCAAAGTGATAATTATTATTTATTAAATTATTTTCTGTAATTAAAAAAATGTGTCATTAAATTTTTATAAAAACAGTATTTGATAAATAGTCAACCTATTATGTTGCCTGGTGTGACAAACCGTGTGTCATTATATTAATACTTTATATTATAATCGTATAGGTACTTGGATTTGTAATCTGAATAATACAAGCAATTTTCAATTTCAATTAAGTCCATGTTAAAGGCTTTTATTTAATGTCACCTAGCAACACCATCATAATTAAACACGAATCAAAATAATACCTATATAAAAATCATTGTGATAATTAAAAAAAGTCCAAGTATAAAAACGCCCATTCAAGTTATTGAATTCTAAATAACTAAGCTAATAATAATGTTAGGTATGCTGTAATAAATAGTTGTAGGGTGGGCTTTGGGGTAAAATCATTTCAACCACTGATGGCTTGTGGAACCATGGATTTTCCTCCATGAAATATTTGTATGTGTGTGCCTCAATACATGAATATTAAACCATTATAAACACCCTCACACCTGTGCTAACTTGATAACCTTACAAACACCTCCTACCAACCCACCTTTTTTTTAGTTAACTAAAACTCTATTTGAATATACGCCTATACAGCCTTAAATATATTTTGACTTCATAAAAGTGCACTGAAATTATATACAAAACAAACAAATTTACGAAAGTGCCTATCATTATCAATTTAATCGAATGTAAATGGAATATAAAAACACAAGCTGAAGATCATCACAATAACAACATATTCAGCTATTTAAAAAAAAACAGTGTGGCTAAGGACAATACGAGCACATTTATGGCTTACTAAAAAAGAGAGAAACTCGCATCGGTGGGAATGTGGACTATATTATTTTTAAGTTTAACTTAAACTTCCTGCTGTAGTAATGTATGAATTGGTCTTGCCCCTTCTTGAGACTTAGGGATCTTCGCTCTGTGTGTTACTCATATGGAAAATTCACTTCTAATTTTAGTATAGTAAGGGGTAGAATTTGTTGAGATAATAAATTCATGCCTTTTTGGTTTTATAAACACTTTGTCTCTATAAACATGTATCATTTGAATATGGCCGATGCCACTTTGGTCTTATATGTATTCTATTTTTTACTATCTATGTTAAAAAGGGTTCTAAACTCGTTCTGCTTTTTTTTAAATGTAACTAAAGAATGCTCCCCCTCTCCCCTCAAACTTCATTGCTACGTTATTGGTTTACTGCCAAGCAATGGATTTTTTTTTTGTTGAAAGGAAATTTTCTCAAAAACTTATTTTGTTTACATATTATGTTTAATCATATTGAAATCACACTCCTGTTTTGATGGATTTTCTACATGTATAGTGATAGAAAATAACAGACACTTAACAAGTGACTAAGAATTATACTTTAAAATGATAAGACTATAAGAATGTGATTGAAACACAATTAATCCTCCATCCCTGAAAAAAAAAAAACACTGAGCATTGTGTTGTATGTAGTCTACTACATACAATGTACCCTATTCTCTCCTCCCCCTACAAGGAGGTTTATTATAAAGGATTTGCAAATGTGTCTGTCAAATACATTGTAATGCAATAGATTGACCCTAAGGAGTATTTGAAAGCATTGACCATTATCATTCTAATTATTTAATATTCAAAAATATATAAATTAATTAACATATTTTTACTTTATTTAATTGTACACTATTACGTGGCGCTTAAATCACGTTTCTCTAAATTATTTACTAGTTAGTTCGCGCCTGAGGTACGATTGCACTCTACTGGAGCTAAAACTTAAGAAATGTTAACGTCTTTTAACGTAATCCAGACAGTTAAGATCTTTTAAAGTAATTTCCTCTTCGAGAAGTTTTCACACGCAATAGGTATCTTTTCTGGTTTGAGGGTGTAATTTACGGTGAAGGTTCCTTCGAGAAGCTCTATGAACTCAGATATATGTGACTTTTTGAAACTTCGTATTTTACTGTCAATCAGTCGTGGTCTTGAATGGACGTGCTTTAAGCGATCGGTGATTATAAGTTGTAGGCCTCGACATGATCGTGTTTCGATTAGAATATTAATACCAATATGTTTTCATTTAGGAATAATAGATACAAACTTTTGATATATTATCATTTATTTAAAGTCTAATGATAGGACGAGGCATTATAAGTAAAGCACATAGTTGCGTAATAGAAACGATGATTTACGGAGTGACTCTTACATGATTCTGTTATGTAATATAACAAATAGCATTCTAACGTGGGGAGGAGAAATATAACAAATGACGTCCAACGAGGGGCTGAAAAGAAGTATAACAAATGACTCCCAATCACGGGGCTATTATACGTCAATAAGAAGAGAAGTGTAGCAAATGGCGATACAACGTGGGGGTTAATATGCAACTATTAACACTTGCCACGAACGCGTAATGTAACAACATGTTGATACCTCTATAGCATCTCTTAATCATAACAAAATATTGATTTAAATGTAGCTTGATGAAAAGCTTGCTACCAGTACTAACTATTGTATATCAAATGTAATATGTATTTATTTTATGTAAATTCTAAGTATTATTAATAAATAATATTTGTGATCTTGACTCTTTTCTAAATAGTTTATACGATGTTTGGCCTGCTCTTTTAGAATGTCAGGCCATAAGTGTAAAACCCACGGTTCATTGGCTAAAGTTTAATGGCGAAGGAAGGGAGCAGGTTGGGGTTTTATGGTGGGGAGTGTTTTAACTCTAAGCAAGATCAATGAATCTCTATAGCTCGGTTTTTTGTTATAAGTAGCAGGTCCTGGGGTTCAAAATTTATAAAGTAAAGATTATTAGAAGAAGAATTACATAAAACACAATATAGTTGGAAAATGAAACAATACTCATTTTCAAAACAATTTTGTTTCATCCCCAAGAATATGGGCTTGTACCACACGACGAGCATGCCCAAAGAATACGCCACTGTGTTACAGTAACATAATTAGCACATTGTAAAATCAAGAGTGTCTTTGTTATATTATTTGTATTTTATAAAAAATGTATACATTATATATGTTATATATATACATATAAAATTCATATAATTAATATATGACAATTATAAGATAGCTAAAAAACCAGTTTGACTTACCAGATGTTGTCTTATTTGGGGTCCAGCGGTTATCAATTGAAAACACGAAAATACGGTTTTAGCTGTGATTTGGCTAGTCCACCCAGCAACCCTTGATGGTGGTCGAACAAACCCCATCCCTTCTAGTTTCTTTAGCTGATCACTTAACAGCATAGAAACGATTATTTTATATAAATTAGTAATAGGCATTAACATTAAACACATAAAATAATTATACGTATAAAGATTATTGTTTCCTATAAAATAGACAATATCATTTGTTTAGCCTATATAATAGGCAGTGGCGGCTCGTCACTTTAGAAGCTGAATGGCCTGGCCTGTTTAGTTCATTAATTATTTCTAAATAATACATTTAAAAGAAGACACAAAGTTTGGAATATGTTTAGTTAAATATTCATTTATTTAAACTAAAAAATTAATATCACAAACAACATGCAAAGATAAAAAAAAATTAAACTCACTCCAAGAACGCGGATCTGTTGTAGAATCTCTGCAGCTGTGTAATGTACATAAATATATAGGTATGTATGTTCAATGGCCTCACAAGCTTACAACATTAATATCATGTAGGATGCACAATACTTACATTATTTTCACTTGCGAGAAATGACTTAGCACGCAATAAACAAACAAATTATTTATATACGAAATACTTACGCCTCTCCTTTAAGTTAATGAAATTTTCCACAACTTTGTGATTAAAGTACTTCATTTGTTGGATAATTTCCTTGTTGATGTGTACCATCGCTAGCGCATTTAGTCTGTCATTTGTTGTATTCCTTAGGAAAGTCTTTATTCTTTTCAGTGTTCATAAGCAAAGTTCAGATTCAGAGACCTCATTGGGGTCGTTATGATAATTTTTCGTAGCTTCGTCACCTCACTGTAAACTGAAATAATGTTATTTTTCTCTATGTAATTCAATAGTTGTTTTGCTCTTTTTTGTTTAAGTCCCGTCGTCTGTATAGTAGTCCCAATTCAGACCAGAGTTTTTCTTTTTCTAAGAAAGGGTAGTGTTGGAGTACTCGCGTGAGTTTTTCTTCCGAAAAGCAGGTAGAAAATTGTGAAAATGACTCGTTACATAAAAAAGAAGCTGCCTCCAGATGACCAGTAAAAATGAATCTTTCTTTTACACGAGTTGTAATGGCATCACACACTTCTTTTGCATCCCCCACTCTGGTGCTACATTCAACATTACTTTTCCTTATTATTGGTTTTTCAGGGCACTCTTCGTTAAGTTGCTTCTCTATTTCATTCACTTTCCCCCTCTCTATCTGCATCATTTTCAAAAATGCAAATATTATTTTGCCACATTACTCTGTCTCTGTTTTTGGTTTGTAGTTGTTGGTACAATATATCTACGCGAGGTAAAATTTTGTGGAAAAGAGTTAACTAGAACATTAAATTTGGGCCCTAAAAATCTCTTCTGTGGCTACTCACCTTGTTAACTGTAAGTTTGTTTGTGCACTTTTCCTCAAGAGCTTCGAAGTACTCCTCCAATTTATCTTTATTTTAATACACAACGTTAACCGTTCAAATGTTGTAGTTATATTTTGTTGTAGCAACTCTGGGTAGTTTGACTTGTACTACTTGCCCCAAAACGTCAGATCGTAGAGATGAGTGTGAAAAAATAATTGTGGATTGGCAGAAAGGTTTGAGAAAAAACTCGAACTTTGCTGTTTGCACTGGTAGCTTTTTCCAATATTAAAGTTAGCTGTTGAGGGTAACAATGTATACAATAGGTAAATAGGTATGTTTCTCTAATCTTGGCCTGTACAACCCCAACAGAGCCACTCATAACATTAGTACTATCATACGCCTGTGCTATTAATTTTCTTTTTGAAGTGTCTAGAAGATGTTTGATGGTGTTCATTATGTAATTCTAAGGTGTCTGCAAATCTTCCTTCAGGAATAAGAAACCCCCAAAACCTCTCACTAGTCAACCCCTCAAACACAAATTTAAAAACTATACCATCTGACAATGGTTTGTTACACTCATCACATTCGATGGCTACAAATTCAGAATCTCGTGTCTGCTTTTCTATTTCCTCCCTAAATACATTAATCATGCAGTCCAGTATGTCATTTTGTATTATTTTCGATGTTCCTTTGAATACAGTGACCGATTCTAAATGGTATTTCATTGCAGAGTCCAGCTCAGCAGTATAATTAATTAGACCTTTGTAGACACCAGGATTGGTAGATGATACTGATTCGTCATGACCTCTGAGTGGTAATTAAAAACACCACAGAATTTAACACATGAAATCAACCTTTTTAACATGTGCCTATTTTTGTCAACGTGAGTATTGTTTTTTTTAACGTTTTATTTGTATTGTTAGTGTAGACTAGACGATATGTTTACTTTGTATAATAAATAAAGATCAACGACACTATTCATGTGATTCAAAGATACTTCGTGTTTCTTAATTTTTTCTGTTAAATGTTTTGTAGCGTTTATTACCGTAAAGCTACCACAGTTAATGAATAAAAGCAAGACTGGACACTATTGGAATTAAAATGAGTAAACTAACCGTTGCACCATTTAGCAGTTTCACCTCACTAGTGTACTGCCCGCACAGAATTAATATGCCACAATGAATTTAACTGACACACTAAGCGAGTGAAAATCATGCAAGCTTGAACTGTGCATAATCGTGGGGCATGCTGAGAAAAGTGTGACCCGCATGCGCAAGAAGGTGGTGATGTGTTAAAACATTTGATCTGGAACTATCTACAAGCTGCTCAATTGTTCTACAGTCGTCTGATTATCCCCTCCCTCTCTTCGTTGTTTTGTGTTTGCCTTTGTTTTGATTACCCTCTTCCTCCTATCATAGCTAGAATATTTTTGTATATAATGGTGTAGTCCAGATGGACGGTCTTCTCTTGTCAGGATCTTGTCCTTGGACGCACATAGGTGTCCGGGATCTTTTTTAAAGGTACACAATTCTTTTTCGGCTGTTATATTTGGAAAATATCTTTGGGAAATTAAGGCTGCATGAAGGTGGGACTGTTGGGTGAGAAAAGAGCAAAAATAACACCTAATTTGGTACATTTTTCCGGGATTAAGAAATATCTCAGGAGTACGTGGTATTTTTATTTTGTAGTTCAAATATATTTCTATGTTTCTATATAAAGATATTATAAACAATCCATTGATTAATTTATTAAATTGATGCAAAATGTTGCATCTCTACGTTGTGATCGGGGTCAAATATTTTTCTATATAAACAATGAATTTTAGCTCAAATAAAGGTACGTAATTTTTTCAAATTAAAATACCACATTGAATTTACGTAATTTTGTGCCAAAGTTTGTTTAAATTAGTTCAGCGGTGTCCTGCAAGGAACTCTGCTATCGTTTACGTAACCTTCCTACCCCCTTCACAAAACCCAACTCGGTTATTTGTCAACCTTCTATTTAGGCAATGTCGGGTGACAGGTACCAGGAACAGCTTAACACCATCTTCCTCTCCCACCCCCTCCAGAACCCTTTCAATATCGGTCTTGGATTATTAACCAGATATATATGCTTGCCAGCACATCTTGGAAGTTTTGGGCATGCCCTTTCAAATACATTGAAGAATAAATATATTTTGGTTTGGTTATGTCTCGTAGAGTAGTTAACCTTTTTAGGTGTTATCAAATAATGATCATCTTAATGTTTTGATTTAAACTGTCAAATATCTTAACAGTAGATAACTCTTTCGTAGCTATTGGTCATTTTTTAAATGTGTTATCAGTATTGTTTTTGTTTTCGTGATTGAACACTTACTCTACATCACACAATTAGAAGCGTCGGGCTATTATGTGTCTGAACGCTGTCGGTGGGCCCATCTAGCATCTTCTATGATACAATTCTACTTGTCATGAGGAAAGCGAAGTTTATGACTTTCCAATCATTAGTTTAAAAAAAAGGTCAGTCCCGAATGAATCACCCTACATTATGTGTGGCTGTCTATAGAAGAAACACCGTACTAGAATAGCATCTGACAGCTATAAACGTTACTTAAATTATTATCATGTGTCCATGTGTCATGTGATCTAAATCTGTAACGTTTGAAAGATATTATCAATAACTATCAACTTATACTAATAATATAGTTGAACATTTCAATGATGACCACAAAAATATGTTTGTATTTTTTAAAAGTTCCTTCCTAGTGTTCTTACTGTACCCAAAACGTTGTGTACAGAATACATAAACATTCTACCACAGTGAGTGCACCCCATGTAAGTTAAAAAATAATATAATAGAAAACGGATTATTTATTTATTTCAGAATAAGGCTCCTGCCAATGACTACAAAATACCAAAAATTAAAATTTACCTATATAATATGTTACGGTTTGTCCATAAGAGTCATTTAAAGTGTAACGTTATTTGCCACCCTACCATTTATTTCCTTATATTTTTCCCAAGCTTTGTAAATAGTTTCAGGTTTATTTTCGTTTGAAACATGCTGTGTCGCCGGCGTGACAAATAATACTATTTGTATCCATTAAAATAAATTAAAAGGACAGAATATAGAACATCTAACACTGTTTTAAATAATTTAAACAATTAATTTTGACCTAAGGAAGAACACTTACTTTTTTTTTTAAACATATTAATTTCCTTCCAAGAGGTCTGTTGACTCTTCTATTTATTTTGGATGTCAGCCATGATTTATTTTAACGCATGCGCAGATATGATGAACAAGTGAGTGGCGAGTCTCGTGCTTGTAAAAGTAGTAAAAAAAAAAAGAGAGAGAGAAAAAAAAAAAGACGTTCCAAAATAGCGCGCATTTCAATTGTGACAGATTAAAATAAACATTTAATTCTCTTAAGAAACACTGACATATATTTAAATCTTGATACTAAATTTGTATCTTATTTTATAAACAGTTCATAGCCAACACTTTATCTTTTATTTTATTGTATTAGTTTTCTCTTTGGACTTAGTAGAATATAGAACGTTTTTTAAATTTAAAACTGAGAACATTTTTTGAAGAGGATGAGGCTTTTTTCTTCCGGAGTGTCATTTAACATGGAGCAAATTTATATAGCTCCTAATTAAATTTAGTTTTCAAGTGGAACAATGGTTCGAAAGTAAAAGTGCAAGTACTCAAATGGAAAGTTAAGTGTCTGGAGACGAACTAGAGTGTTTATTTCTTCAAATGGTGGACGAGTTAGAATAAATAAAAGGAAACAGACTTCAGACATTCTGGTTTCAACATGGATGAATTCATTGGTGAGGTCCAGCCAAATCTTCAATTTTAAATATATGTTATTTCTCATTTTTTTTTATTTGTCAAGCTATGATACATGCAAAAACTTTCAGAAAGGACTAAATACACTCAGACTCTATCTATTCCAGGGAATTGATTAATATTTTATTTTTTATGTAAAAATATTAATTCTATTGATTTTTTTTTTTTTTGTTCCTCAACAATACCTTTTTTTTTTGTCTTACTCAAAACTATATATTCTATAAAAGTTTAGCCTATACATATATTATTTTCTCTCACTCTATTATTATATATATATATATTAAAACTCCTAAATTTAATCATTTCAGAGATTGTTCATTTAATTGTTTAACTTTGTTTAAGAATTTATGTAATACCATATATTTTATTTTGTCATATTAGCCTTATATTTATTCGGATATCCTTAGGTAGGTTTGGGATGTAATAAAAGGGAAACAATAATGATAATAATAATAACCCACAAAAGTTTCAACAATTGTTTTTTTTTTATTGTAATCTCAATTAGTACATTTTTTGTTTTTTTTTATGATCCATTGTATTTAAATTGCTATTTTTTTTATTATTTTTTTTATTTTAAGTACTCTCAACTCTTGTGGAAGTCTACAACACACCATTGTAACATTGACATTGTAATATCTAGGTAAAAGTTCCCGAGCACACCCAGAGGTCTCGAGCATTTAGAGTCGTCGTGCATTTGTTCAAATTAGTCGAGCTAAAGTTTATTTATATTTTTTTTTTATCATTATTATTAGTTCTCCTAGCTTCCAGGAGTGGCGCCCAACACAAGTTTTTTTTTTATTAATCTCGACGTTACCCCTTTTTGTTGATAAGACACAATTAGGAAATTTATATTAGAGTGGCGCACAACGTGGTGGCTCATTTGTGTTAGGGAACTGTGTTGTAATTAGGGCATGAGCGGAGGAAGCTACTTTACTAGAAGCAAGGCCAGAGCTCTAATTTCAAACACTAAACTGAAGATTGTAGGAGAAACTTCAACAATGGAAGGTCAAACCCTAGGAGAAGATGTCGACAATGACACATCAACAACAATGTCCTTAGAAGTAAGTGAGTTTAGGGATGTAGACCAATTCCATGAGTTTAGCGGAGAGTTTGCAGAGACGAGTTTGGGTGATCCACCACAATGTATAGAGACTGAACCAACCACAATATCTGTTGCCTCATGCGTGGAGACCGAACCAACCACTACAAATTTGACACCTGTTGCCTCACCTCCAGAATTTATGTCAGCGATACAACAATTAATATTTGGGATGAGTGAAATGAGAGGAGTTTTAGCAGCCAGTTTGGTTGAAATCAGAGGAGATTTCAAAGCTAGTCAAGACGAAATTAGAGGAGAGCTTTCAAAGCTTTCAGATAGTCAGGTTGAAATGAGAGGAGATTTCGCAGCCAGTCAGGAAGCCATGAAAAGTGAAATCTTGAGTTGCATGAGTTCGCTAGCCGACACTATCAGGAAAGATTTTTATGTGGAGATTACCCAGACAAAAGCTGACCTGGAGGGACAAATCTCATCTGTAAAACAACATTGTAGCCAGGAAATTGAAGTGGTTAAGAAAAATTCACTAGTTTCACTAGAAAAAGTTAGTCAAGCACTGGAGTCGGACACAACATTCCGTAGCAAAACAGCTCGGCCAACACACAGTACAGTTAGAGGAAGGTCTAAAGAACCTTAGTATGGAGGTTGATGCAGTGAATGCAAGACAGAATGAGTCCTTGCTGGCTGTGGCGGCAAAGAATCAGGAGTTGGCTCTAGTTCAAGAGGTTCTAGGTCAGAAGCTAGACGACACTACCAGAGTAGTTGTGTCAGTTCAGGAACAAATAAGGGGTTTGGGTGAAGAGGTAAGGTTAGGGTATGTTACTGGCCCCAACTTACTTAGCACACCCACCTTGACCATTTTGGGGGGAAAGTCGTTGGAGGAAAGACTTCCCAGATTCAATAGAAGGAACCGACAGAACCCGGTCAGTCACCTGTTAGCTCTTGAGGAGTTATTTGAAGGGGCAACTTGGAAATGGACTGAAGTTGAGGAAACAGCTTTTCAGAAGGTGAAAAGTTTGTTCATGGAATCTCGAACTTTGAAACAACCGAAACTGGGTCAACCGTTCTACCTGACAACAGACGCTAGCGCCTATGCTTTGGGGGCTACCATCAGCCAGCTGGATGGAAATGGACAACATCAGTATATTGCCATGAATAGCCGTAAGTTGAACTCTGCTGAGCGCAGGTACACCGTAACAGAAAAGGAATGTTTATCCATTGTTTGGGCATTGCAGAGGTTCAGAAACTTGTTGTTAGGACAAAAGATAATAATTTTGTCAGACCATCGAGCACTTTCGTTTATGAACACTTGTCGATTGAAGAGTGATAGGCTAGCTCGGTGGATTTTAGCTGTTCAAGAATTTGGGCTGGAATTTGAATATCTACCTGGCAAGGATAACCAACAAGCAGATGCGTTGAGTCGATATCCGTTGAATGACCAGGGGGAGCTGGAGCCAGAACCATCCCAGGCCCCTGACAGTTTTATGGTATTATTAGGGCAGCTAGCAGGGGAACCTGATATCGACTCACAACTTCAAGATATCCAGAAGTTTCAGAATGAAGACCGAGAAGTCTGTGACATCAAAAATCTCCTAGAACAACCACAAAATAGGAATTCCAATTCCAATAAGAATAATGCTGGGCTAAACAAGTATGTAGTGAAAGAAGGAATCTTGTACAAGAAAACCAAATCAAAAAATCCATTAGAGCTGTCCGGACAAGTTGTCATACCAGAGGTTTTGAGAAATAAGCTGGTATCTCACACCCACCTCAAGCTAGGACATTTTGGAATACTTAAGTGTTACAACATTTTAAGACGTTATGTATATTGGACTAACATGTATAAGCGTTGTGCTGAGATCATTTCCAAGTGTGAGATGTGTCAAAAATCAAAATACAGTAACAAGAATTTTGAAGGGGCATATCAGGCCATAATACCTGAGGGACCAAACCAGTTGGTTTCAGTGGATTTATTTGGACCATTACCAAAGGCTACTAGGGGGCTAACATATATTTTTTCAATGGTAGATGGATTTTCCAAGATTTGCCAGCTGTATTGTTTAAAGAAAGCTACCGCTGAAGCATGTATTGCTAGAGTAGAGAAATACATTGCCAGTGTAGGTAAGCCTACACAGATATTATCAGATCATGGTTCACAGTTCACCAGTCATAAGTGGTATCACCGATTAGAGGGACTGGGCATTCAGGCTACCCATAGTTCCATTCGCCATCCCTCTTCGAATCCCTGCGAGAGAGGAATGAAGGAGATTGGGCGATTTTTGAGATGCTATTGTCACCAAAAGCATACCACCTGGCCTAATTATGTACCCATATTGGAGGGATTGTTGAATACTTTAGTACACAGCTCTACACAGTTCTCACCTTACGAAGTCCATTATGGAATACGACCAGGAACATTCTTGGACAAACATTTCCACGACCCTAGGGTGGATGGAGAGAAAGCCAAGGAAGATGATCCAGCAATAGTGTTGCCCACTTTGATCCGAATTGCAAGACGCCGATTGGAGCAGGCGGCCAAGGCGAGAAACAGGTATCAGAAGAAAAAATCAATTTCTTTCAATGTTAATGACAAGGATTATTAAGGGACCACCCTGTGTCAGACTTCTTCTCAAAAGAAACTAAAAAAATGTTTCTAATATACTCCGGTCCCTATTTGATCACACGTGTCATCCACCAAAATGCGTACGAACTGAAAGAGGTAGCAAATGGTCAAATAAAAGGGGTTTTTAATATGTCCAATTTGAAGAAATGGATTGAGTGATATAAAGTTTTGGGAGACATGTTAATCCCTTGAATCATGTGGTTCGACAGTTGGCTATAAGGAATGTTGTAGAACAGTTGAAAGTTGAGAGCAGTGTCAATCTCTGAAGCACTGGACTTGGAAAGAAACCAGTAACAACAGGGATAGTTCGATAAGCAGCATAAGGCGTTGGAAGGTAAAAGCTATGGATTTGTAGGAGTCAGTAAAAGCAGAGGTCTGAGGATCGTATCCATATGGGATGAAAGTTTATTACACTTTGTGAAGCGTCAAGTTTTGGGAAAGTAAAAAGAAGAAAATATACATATATTTTAAAGAAACTAAAATCTGCAATGTTCATTTATAAATGTATCTATTGGGTATATTCGAAGATGATTCTGACTTTATTATAATTTTGATTTTTATCAAGAAGAGAGGTTATGCAAGGACACCCATGGAAAATCAGAACAACCCCTGAAAGCCAGTAATATGAATGAGATGACAAGTTTTAAGTTACGAGATAATCTACGAGGAGGAGTATTTTAAAAGGAGTAAGAGTGTCGATTTTGGGAGGTCATATCTGCGTCACTGGCCGTTGATAGACAGTGACTGCCTGAGGATATAGACGATTATTATTCCAGGACCTTGTGAATGAGATGAGTCCATCACAAACGGTTCCTGATGTGTGTATAAGTTACGTCGAAATATGTTGTTTTAAGGAGAAAACAAGAAAGTTGTTAAATTTTATATCGTCGGAAAGCAAGTTTTATCAAAGTCGTCGAATTATCAGTAAAGTAAAGGAAGTCATCAAGAAGTCATTGAAAACTGTGTAGGGAATCTATTTTATACCCTGGAGTCCAATTATTAAGTTGCTGAGATAGGCAAAGCTCAAAACAAGTGAAAAGGGCAAGAATTACTTGATAAAGTATTACATTTTAAATAAATAATAAACTAAGAATGGAAGAATAAATAAGGTCTTCAAGAACAGTATAATTACCTTCACAACGTGTAATCCAACGAATCAGAGCTCACAAATGGTCCAGAAGTATAAACCCTCCCCAACGTCATAACATCATGCCAAGTAGCTGTAGGGGGCCACTCCGACGGTTCTGTAAGAAAAGAGAAAAGATTGTAAATATTTTTTTTGGGATATGTTTGTTTAATTAATTAAGATATTTTGGTCTATTGTGTGGTGTGTGAATTTATTTTATAAGCTCAAATTTGTTTAAGTGAATATGTAATTAATTGTAAAATGAATCAGTTTCAATGGAAAAAACAAAGATTTTCAGAGCCAAATAAGTTATTATGTAATGATATAAGTTGTCATACACCAAGAGAGTAGGGGGCTAACCCAATGAATGTATATCTTATGTTCTAAACAAGTTGGTATAAATGCCAGGTCTACTATGTAACATTCAAGTGACACGATAGCCTAGAACGGCTAAATTATGATTTGCTTTCTCAGATTTTAAAATACTAAGCATCAATATATGTTAATTCTGTGTATGTCAATAGATGCATAAAAAACTGTATTTATAGAGTTCATTGAGAGAATGGTGATATTCTAGCCATAAGTGTTTGGCCTACTCCTTTTATTGTGAAAAATTGGAAGAAAATTACACCAGGAGTATTTCCTTTTTCAAGTTTTGAAGTATTAATTATAAATATATTTTAATGACATTGTTACATCACCTAAAGCTGAGGTTGTAGTAGCTGTATTCATTGAGAGAATGTTAAATTCTAGCCATAAGTGTTTGGCCTATCAGATTTCCTGTATTCTAGGTCACTAAAGTACAATGAGTGAGTTTACTTTTTCCATTATTTGTTATGAAATAATGATCTCTTTATGTTTAAAATGTGTTAATTAGTTTAATGAGGATCTATGGTTGTTGTACATACAGGTCTCAAATCAAAATGTTTAATGTTTAAATGATTTATGTGTAAAAACATTTTATACATGTTGAGGGTTGACGAAGGCCTAGGATGGAGTAATGTGATTTTCCTTTTTTCAAGGGTTTCAACATTAATTGTTGATATTTTTGTACAGCAGGTACCTGTTAATTAGTATATATATCCATTTCATAAAAATAATTATGAAAATTTGACTATAAACACTTGGCCTATGAAAGTTGGTTATGATAATTAAAAAGTGCCAAGTAGTTAATTTGCTTTTTGCTATAATTTGGTACCAAGAATTGATATTGTCTGGTGATGTATCTTCATTAGTTGAATAAGGTGTCGAAGTAGATGTACTTACAGGTGGTAATTTGAAATGTTTAATTTATTTGCTGATTTTGTGTAAACAAAACCCAGCATTTTTGAAGTGTTGAAACTAGGCCTACTTTTGTGTGCAATACAAATATGATATATTTTTATATGAAATCACCTAAGTGATAAATAATACATGTATTTCCGAGGGAAGGACCTCAAGTGAACATACATAAGCCGTTTCGACATTTTAGTGAGAGGAAATTTAGATTTTAACTCACCTAAGTCTCAGCGGAGGAAGTGTTATCAGCGAGTTTAAACGAGTGCAGTGAAGTCGATCTGGATATTCAGCTCCACTGAAAGTGCTCCGGTTTATGCTACAAGACAAAGAAAGAGATTTTGTTATTCAAGTGAAGTTTAAATAATATTTGTAAAGTATAAATATAAGGCGTGGCGGTTGTACTATTTTTCTTGTGATGAAGAGCGATCCTTTACAGCAGACGACAAGAGGTTATATTAGGTTGAATAAACCGTCTATGTAGCTACAGACTTACTACGTGAACATGCAAGTTAAACTGAATTGTACAAAAGCAGCTGTTTTCGGAAAGACTAGAGAAAAAAAAAAACAATGCCATCCTTACTTATCGCCTTGAACCAGAACAAGTAGAGGCACTTTGATAAGACTAATTTACTAATTTTATAAGGAGATGGAATCTAGATTGTGATATTTAAGATTCTAGGCCTACTTTATGGCAAAAACATTTATTTTTTTCCACGAAGTAATTTTAGGCTTAAAATTAATTCGTACAAAAAAAAAGGGGGCACTGTAACGTTATTTGCCACCCTACCATTTATTTCCTTATATTTTTCCCAAGCTTTGTAAATAGTTTCAGGTTTATTTTCGTTTGAAACATGCTGTGTCGCCGGCGTGACAAATAATACTATTTGTATCCATTAAAATAAATTAAAAGGACAGAATATAGAACATCTAACACTGTTTTAAATAATTTAAACAATTAATTTTGACCTAAGGAAGAACACTTACTTTTTTTTAAAACATATTAATTTCCTTCCAAGAGGTCTGTTGACTCTTCTATTTATTTTGGATGTCAGCCATGATTTATTTTAACGCATGCGCAGATATGATGAACAAGTGAGTGGCGAGTCTCGTGCTTGTAAAAGTAGTAAAAAAAAAAGAGAAAAAAAAAAGACGTTCCAAAATAGCGCGCATTTCAATTGTGACAGATTAAAATAAACATTTAATTCTCTTAAGAAACACTGACATATATTTAAATCTTGATACTAAATTTGTATCTTATTTTATAAACAGTTCATAGCCAACACTTTATCTTTTATTTTATTGTATTAGTTTTCTCTTTGGACTTAGTAGAATATAGAACGTTTTTTAAATTTAAAACTGAGAACATTTTTTGAAGAGGATGAGGCTTTTTTCTTCCGGAGTGTCATTTAACATGGAGCAAATTTATATAGCTCCTAATTAAATTTAGTTTTCAAGTGGAACAATGGTTCGAAAGTAAAAGTGCAAGTACTCAAATGGAAAGTTAAGTGTCTGGAGACGAACTAGAGTGTTTATTTCTTCAAATGGTGGACGAGTTAGAATAAATAAAAGGAAACAGACTTCAGACATTCTGGTTTCAACATGGATGAATTCATTGGTGAGGTCCAGCCAAATCTTCAATTTTAAATATATGTTATTTCTCATTTTTTTTTATTTGTCAAGCTATGATACATGCAAAAACTTTCAGAAAGGACTAAATACACTCAGACTCTATCTATTCCAGGGAATTGATTAATATTTTATTTTTTATGTAAAAATATTAATTCTATTGATTTTTTTTTTTTTGTTCCTCAACAATACCTTTTTTTTTGTCTTACTCAAAACTATATATTCTATAAAAGTTTAGCCTATACATATATTATTTTCTCTCACTCTATTATTATATATATATATATTAAAACTCCTAAATTTAATCATTTCAGAGATTGTTCATTTAATTGTTTAACTTTGTTTAAGAATTTATGTAATACCATATATTTTATTTTGTCATATTAGCCTTATATTTATTCGGATATCCTTAGGTAGGTTTGGGATGTAATAAAAGGGAAACAATAATGATAATAATAATAACCCACAAAAGTTTCAACAATTGTTTTTTTTTTATTGTAATCTCAATTAGTACATTTTTTGTTTTTTTTTTATGATCCATTGTATTTAAATTGCTATTTTTTTTATTTATTTTTTTATTTTAAGTACTCTCAACTCTTGTGGAAGTCTACAACACACCATTGTAACATTGACATTGTAATATCTAGGTAAAAGTTCCCGAGCACACCCAGAGGTCTCGAGCATTTAGAGTCGTCGTGCATTTGTTCAAATTAGTCGAGCTAAAGTTTATTTATTTTTTTTTTTATCATTATTATTAGTTCTCCTAGCTTCCAGGAGTGGCGCCCAACACAAGTTTTTTTTTTATTAATCTCGACGTTACCCCTTTTTGTTGATAAGACACAATTAGGAAATTTATATTAGAAAAGAAACACCGTGAATCAGACTAATGTACTACGCCAAATTTAAGGTATGTTTATAGAACCAAAGTTTAGTTTTCATTCAAATATAACTAGAAACCATCAACTATACGTAGAAATCGCGCCGGGGTGTTAACGCCAATGCTCTAATATCCCTGAACCATACAGGTTTCGTCACCTACCTTAGAGCTGTCAGAAAAAGCCATCGATGACTTGAAGTCATGTGTTTGTTTGGCGCCTTTTACAGCTTCCTTTGTATATTATTGGATATATTCGCAATACACACATTGTAAAGAATAAGGTCGTTCACTTTGTATTAATATAAATATAAGAGAAAAATGATACCTCACTTTAATCGAGCTCCTGACATTTGGCTAAACTTATGATTTTTAAATATATTAAATAAGTACTAATTGAACGACTGCAACCCAAACTAAACTATAATATCAATATGTTGTGTAATAAATAATTTTAGTGTATTGTCAACTTTTTATAACAGACCTACAAATATTGGGATGAATCATGTAAGTCATTTTTCCTCCATATCTTACTGCTCATTTGGGTTATAGGCGTTAATGTACACTAATTGGATAGTGTTAAGAAAGCTAGAATTGAGAGAAAATATTACTGGATTTACATAGAGGAAGAGAGAGAAACCACTCATAAAACCCACTCTTAGTACACCCAGATGTAGTTTGAACCTCATTATCTCCACGTCACTTGAAAACATGACTAGATGATTTTGATATTCTGTCCGTGTGCCAACCGGCATGGAACTGTGACACTTAGTTTCTACATAAAAAATGAAAACTAAATGCAAAATAAATTTTAAAATTTAAATCCAAAAGTGATATTATATCAACTTGAGTTTATCATGTGTATATGCTAATTATTCAGAATTGATACTGAAAACATATCCCTTTTTATTGCCACTAAACTATGTCATTGCAAGTATGGGCTAAAACAACTTTAATTACAGTCCAGTTTCAATAGAAAGGGCCTACCTTACCTGACAACTAGAAACTATACTAGATCTATCTACTTCCCTGTATTGATAGGTCAAGCCGTATGATCTACAGCTCTCACTATGGATATATCATCAATAACTATAGAATAACGCTAAAATTATAGTAAAATGGTACAAAACGTATTTTATAACTAAAAGGCTCTTCATATTACAGTTGGACTGTAGATGGATCACCATAAGAAGAGTCTTTTAAAAGATATAAAATATAGGAGGGACAACATGATCAAATATACATTTCTTTTTCATTCAGTAGCTGTTGAGATTAAGACTATGTCAAAGTGACAACTGCAGAACACTTTATGTGGCAGTTAACACATTATGGTTCTTTCTATTACAATCCAACTATATCTAGCGGTCAACAGAGATATGTGAGGCCTACTCATCCTCTTCTGGAAGCAAAGTAAGTTGTCTAGTTCCCGAGTCCAAGTTGGTACATGTTACTACAGTATGATTTTGGTAGTAAGAACAGTAGAAGTTAGTTACTAAAGCTACTAAATCAATTTTAATATATTCATTCACCAAGTTATGCTATCTTTAGTTGTCACCTTTAATACATATTATCAAAACCTATAGAACACCTCAAATAGTATAGTAAAATGTTACTAATGTTGATCGTAGGGAAATATGTTTGAATTTTATAAACTGTTTTTCTAACCAAAATCAGGGTATACTTACTCTCTATAACATCCAAAAAGATTGAACTGGGAAGATGGGAATAAAAATATGAAAACTTGAAAAAAAGTTTTGCAAACGTTTGTCTTCTGCATCTTAAATGTTTTGACCAATATTTAGGAATGCTTCTATTTATTTTATTCAACTCTAATAGGTGGGCAATCCAGAAAAGGCTTCAATCTAGTCTTGTCCTGTTTGCCAGTGATGAAGAGTTCGGGATTTGAATCCCGGCAGTTTATAAGTAGATGCTTTATTCTTAAATAGCCTTTCATTTTTTAGCACGTAAGTGTGTGTGAACTGCATATTAATAAATTCTACTTTCCCTATACCGACCTCCTTAGAAAATATATCAAGATAGTTTTGACGGTTAAAATGCTTTAGGTCACGTAATATAGCACGGAAAAGTGGCCGAGTGGTCTAAGAAATAAGCCCTAAATGAAAATCATCTATGGAATCTATATTATATATATATATATATTATATATTATATATTATATATATATATATATTATATATATATGAGCAGGCAAATTTCTGCACAACAAAATATAGTATTGTAAATTTTTTAGGACATGAATATTGTGATTTCTTTGGTTGATCATAGTGTTTACATTAAAAATAGAAATAAAATTGTAAATAATATAATGCAGTTTAAAATTCAAAAGAGTTAGATTTTTACCTTGTAGCTACAATTTTAATATACTAGCTAATAAAACTTTTTAATGAAACAAAATTGTGTAAACATTATTAAAAAAATCGGATGGGATTGTCAAAGCTAGAAATCTAAAATTGATACAACTTTATTGATTTGAAGCAACCACTGTCACATACTAGTAATTTAAAATGGGTAGTGAAAAGTTACTACTAGGAAATGTGCGTGAGTTAGGCTAGGCTCAGGCCACCCCTATCTGTTCTTGACCCTTTCAAGGAATCCAGAGATTAACCGGCTGACAGCATTCTAACAGAACTGTCAACTTAACCCCTTCTCCTTTGTACTTTTTTCTTTCTTCAAAGCAATGCTTCAAAATAACAATACCAATACACTGGCGAAACTAGCGACACCTGTTGGTGAGCATAGCAACTATGACTCACCGCAACCCTCACTCTCCACCCCAAAACTGAAAAGGAGGTCCATTAAAGCGCACACTTAATGTTTGGATTTAAAATCTTTTACAATTTTATAGATAATTACGTAGGGATATCACGTATTTGCCCGTACGACATTTTTTATTGTTATGAGAAAGAACTGTTAGTAACTTATAACATGTATGGCATGAAAGTTTTATATTATAATGAGATATGTTAGTAACTTTTAGCCTGTCTGGCATGAAAGTTTTATATTGTCATGAGAAAGAAGTATTAGTAACTTATAGCCGTCAGGCATGAAAGTCTTACATTGCCATGAAAGAAATGTTAGTAACTTATAGCCCATCGGCATGAAACTGATTTTTGTAATATTCTTTACTATTCGTTAGGGGTAACCTTTTATAGTATTCCATTATATTGGTTGTTAACCAACTCAGGGTGATTGATATTGCCCTCAACTATTGTTTTTGTTATTATATTCACACACACACACACACACACACACACACACAATATATTATATATATATATATATTAATATAATATATATATTATTATAAACTGTTCAATATTTAATCTCTCTTTATTCAATATCAATAAATAAAATGTCATTTACTGAGATATTTATTTATATCAAATATTCATATGTTATATCCTTCACTGGTAACCGTAATATATATATATAAATATTCACATTACTAAATAGTTGAAGAGTGGGTTCAGGGAAGCAGAAAATGAATAGACCTGATACGGCCTATTTACTTTTGTAATTGTCTTTTCGGCTCCTCTGCAATTACTATTGCTTTTTTTATTCTTAGTTTTGTTGTGCACCAGCCTTTATTCGTTGGGGAATAAGGGCAGTGTTACAGTTTTATATCATTGACGCCTTTTACTATCCACAAGCTTTCATCACTATTTCTGGGAGAAAACAAAATACACGGGTAATAGTACAAAGATTTGTCCACATCACAGCCGCAAATCTAGCCTTTTTTTGGTATGCATCTTTGGACTTGAGCTGCCTTTTAAAAACACCATTTTCATTATTTTTTTTGTTTCAATTTGTTCCATACAGAATTCAGGACATGGTCTACCTAATAATTTCAATTTTCTTTTTTGATCAAGAATTAATACTGCAACATTATCTTAAGTGCCTGAATTGAAATATTTATATTAGGCCTAGCTACGAAAAATGTTAAAACATATAATTTAAATAAACACTATTCTAAATAACCCTACATAATATTATTTTAAACCCACACGCCACACACAGCCTCAAGATACAGGAACACGCAGGATTACTAACAACAATTATTGCTGGTTCACGTTATACACATTATCTCACAATCTTTCAACCTTAGGGCGCGTAAGGCGAGTGCACCTTCACATGAAGAATAGGCAATGCTAGCTAATCGTAGCAGGATGGTGACAATATGTATGGGGAGAGATGATTTGGTTTCACAATGCATGGCGCTGACCACCGCTCGCCTAACTGTATGCTATTTTTGACAAGGGGTGAAGGGATGGCAGGGTTTGGTTTCACAACGTATGGCGCTGACCACCGCTCGCCTAACTATGCCATTTCAAAAACATTTACTCCTATTACTTAAACTTAAAACGTATGTTTCTTGAAACTATTATAGCAAAATAAAATTGTGGTGAAAGTGCGAATAATAACTTTAAAAAGGAAATGGGGGTTCGTGGGAATGGGGGGTGCGCGCATGCCTTCACACCCCAGATAATAGGTAGACTATAATACAAATTTAATTGATCAATACATCTTTGAAAATTATTGTTTTAAAATATCAATCAATAATATTTTCTAGTAGAAGGAAGTAAATCTTGTGCCAGACGACCTCAGCATAAAAGTTTAAATTTGAACTTCTACTTTTTGTCAGACTTATCAATTGCGACTGCAGTGCTATGAGCGTAAATGGTAAATGTTTTGTAGCAAAGGTTGTTTGCATTGTTGGGTGCTTAATATTTTTTTCAACAGGAACAGGATATAAACCACTTGCCACGGATATATATAAACATTTGTTCTCACAAATCATATTGATGTGTTTCAAATCTACGTTGTTGTCATAAAGTGAGTTTGTATAACTTAACTTGGTAGACACTGGAAATAAAAATGGAAATAATTTTTAAATATACGTCACTATTGTAAGCAGACGAGATTTAAAACGCCGGCAAGTAGGTACATTTTGACACTTCTATTAAAAATTATATTTCTTTAACATTTTTAGGTAGCCTATTGTGTATCTCAATGTCGTTCTAATAAAGCAATATAATATTTCTTACTAATCATCTTGTGTGACGTAGCCCCTACTGCATTCAGTGTTTAATTCTGCTAAGGGCCATCTTAACTAAAATATAATTTCTGGCCACATAATTATTTCACTCGCTAATTTAAGAACGATACTCACTAATTTAAAAGATTTGCTTTATTTTGATATTATTGCACTCTTCCACATGTACTTGTGTTAGTGATCTACTCCTTACTAAAGCTATCTACAGATTCCACATTTGTACAGTTTCTGTTAGGTATCTGCCACTCCCATCTCTTTTTTTTATCTCCCCTGCAGTATTTTTCCTACATTCTTTATTTCCATCATTTTCTTTGGCATCCTCTCCTTTTCCATCCTCATTACATGCCCATACCATTTGTCTTGCTTCCTCTACTATCTCACGTACTGCCACTCTTTCCCGGGTAACTTCATTCCTTATCTTGTTTATCATCATGACAGCCAACATACGCCTTATAATCTGCATTCCCATTTCAATGTGTATATTTCTGCTCGCGCTAGTCGTGTATAGCTCGACTGCTGAGGACGGGGAGATCGAGGTTCGAATCTCGGTCGGGTGAACTGGGGTGATTTTTCCTAAATGATTTTACACTCTTCCTCCACGCAAATGCGGGTTCACTTCCTCTAATTCAACCTTCCCAATTCCTAATCCATTAGCGTAATTAGTACTTACAGCGTATAACCCGAACGGGTAGTAAGACGCGGTTCCAAATAATAATAATAATAATATTATATTTCTGCTGCATATGTGACAATAGGTACAAAGTACACCCTGTACAAAACTTCCTTACATTTCAAGGGGGACTTTTTTTTAGCTACCATTACACTTCCAAGATATTTCACATTCTGTACTTTTCTCCTTAACTAAACTACTAGCCTAAAATGTCAGACTTTTGACTAAAATTAAGATTAACTGTCTATTTTTATTTCTTTTTTTTCAGATGGGCAGATGATTATGGCTCTAGACAGTTTCAAAGAATTGCTAGCAGTAACAGCGTCCGTATCCACCATACTCCAATTCTTGACCGGAGTGTAAGTGTTTGCGTGACCAATAAAACTAAAAGTAGGACACTCGAATCCTTATTTCCTTTGATCCTTCAAATCTCATGATATCCGAGAGATTCGAAATTCACTATTCATAAGAATAGAAAAAAATGGTCTTGAATACAAATACTGTGAATGTCTACTGGGTCATAAAAAAGTCGCTAATTACTAAAAAGATAATGAAAATCTCTGAAAAGTCACAAATTTTCAATATTTTGGTTTTAAAGTCACAAAAAATATTTCTCTTTGAATTTCTTACGATGCGTAACACGAACATGTCGAAAGTCACGCCACCCACTACCCATGATGTCATGCGCTAGCAAGTTGTCTGATTGTTTTTACCGTGATACCAAGGGCAAAGTTAACATACACCATCTAGTTAGAGTTCATTGTTGTGTGTGAGTACACTATGTAAATATGAAAATCTTGATTCCATAAAACAACTCTAAGCAATTGGTAAAAGTAATTAAACAGACCTGTGTAATTGGGAGAGAAACAAAATCACACACAAAAAAAAATGCCAAATTTGTATTATTATAATTATATTACCAAAGGAAACAGTTTGCTTTATTGTTCATGACGCAATAGACGTGACAATAAAAATACCATTTGTCGGTGGCACCAAGCCTTAACTTATTTTTGGAAATTCTATCTCACATATTTTTACTTTAACTAAACTTGTACATTTTTTTAAAGATTTGAGGACTTGATATGGATTCAAGATTAGAATTTTAGAAATATAGAATTCAAGGGTGTCTACCATTTGGGAAAAACTTGAAATCTAGCCAGGAATTTGAAGCGGCCGGGGTAAAACAGAAATTTGGTAAATTACAAAATAAAATAAAATTATAATGTAATTCAAACTGTTATTTTATTATTTTAATTAGCCGTGTAATATATGAACTGTAGTTTTCTAATTCCTAGTAGATTATATTGATACAAATTTAAAAAAAGTTTATTTCAATGTTAAAACTTTATATTACTCATAAAAAAGATTAACAAAAGAAACAGGTTGGGTTGAGAAGGGTGTATGCAATACTTTTGAGTCAACAATTTAAAGAAATGATCAGGGGAAATCGGGGGAAAAGTCAGAAATTTCATCGATCAAGTTGAGTTGAATTCAACCCATCTATAAATAAAACCAAAATTTAAGTGACATTGTCATTATACATACTGAATACCCAGAAAAGTTATTGGTCATAAACTGTTGCAAAATACTTGCGTGATTCCACTTTACATGGAGACATTGCTAAGATAATTAGTTACCTTCTTGACTCTAAGGTCGAAAATTAATCTATGGTGTCAAATAAAAAAAAACTCATCTAGTGCCCTCGACTGTAATTTGAGGTGTTGGGTTCACTTTAAATCTCAAACAGGTGCATTTGTGTTATTTTTCAATATTGTCATTGCAGTTCTTCCCCATTGGTTCTTTGATCAAATTTTCAAGCACATCTTTAAAATTCATAATATTCCTGTTTTTAAATTAATGTAAGCTGTGAATAGTCATGCTGTCGACCTCAGTGGTCTTGGTGTAAAGTGCTTGGCCTCAGCACCTGATGTTCGTGGGTTCAAACCCAGTCGAGGCTGATGGATTTTTCTTGAGTGATAAAAATCAGTAGCACAACTTTCTTCGGAGGGGGGTAGTAAGGCCGTCGGGTCCCGTGCCAACTGTGGCATGCAAAAGAATCCCGGAAGATATGTCAAAATACCTTTACCGGCAATATTGATAAGCTCTTTCACACTTGCTCTTAGAAATTCTCCTGTGCTGATATAATCAGATGGTTCAGGAAGTGCACATTAAATTCCTCAGATAAGTAAATTAAAAATGTTTATGCTGGTAACGTGAATCATTTTATGTAGCACTAAAAAAAAAAGAAGAGTTTATAAGTTTGTTTTCAGACTATAGAGTACTTTGTATGAATCTGATTTTGGATTAAACCTTTCCAAAGCAAGAGATTTTAAATTTAAATCTGATAGAAATACATACTAAATTATAAACACACTTCTAGATATTTTTAATTATTTAATTGTTAGCAAACATTATTTACCAATATGATTAGATGTAAAACCTGGAAAAGCTAAATTGTTTGACCATTCTAAATATCAAATCACTGGTACCACAAACTGTAATATAGAAACCCAACACTGCCGAAAGTTAACCTATGTTTACAAAATTTGAGTTGATATAGCTATCCAAACCAGGGATCCGAACCGGAACAGAAAGTGAAACCAATAACTGAAATTAAGTTATTTTTAAGAATAAGAATCAAAATCCTAAAAACACTATTCTGAAGAACCAGAATTGGAACCATTAAATAATTTTAGGTTCATAAAGGTCCTAAGAAGTCCTTAAAGGTTCCTAGTTTAACAGACATTAATATAATTTTGATAAGTTGCATACATTTTTCTCTATTTCCTAAGCTTAATTTAATTTTGAAATGTTGTGTTTCTCTTTTTCTCAGTAAGTTCTGAAAATGCTTGATATATTTTGGTTTACTACTGTATCTTGTTTGAAATCTCTTTTCTAAGGTGATTAGAAAATAGTTAATGAGCATTTAGCAATCCACACTAATGAGTTTAGATTCAGGAGGAATGTCATGTTACATTGTTGACGGTTTTCTCATTTAAATGTTTAAACTAGAGGCTCAAGAAAATGTATTTAAGTTTTATAGACAGCAGATAATACCACATTCTTTGTAAGTTGAAATAGAGAAATTAATAGAAATTATAAATCATCTCCTTTAGACACGTCTAAGTCTATTGAACTTATTTCTTCCTGGAAGTGAAAACTAATAGTCTGGTGGTTTGTCGAACAGCTTATAATAAAGGGGAAAGGAAGGTGGAAAATGCAAACTTTAAATTCTTTCACTCAAGTTTAAATTAGGAAGTAGCTCAGTGAATGTGTTCCTTGTGGTTTAAATAATATTATTGATGGGGCTCGGTAAAGAAAACCCTGTTCTGAAGTTTTTTGACAATAAGATTGACGGTGTCAGATCAATGATGCAATATTGTTTTAAATCTAGCAATACTTTTGATTCAGAGTGTTGTTTCCGAAATGGTTCTCTGCTCTCCTTTCACGCAAATGAGGATGCACTTACTCTAAATTTAAAAATATAACCTTCCTTATTTATTAAAAAAACATTATCAAAATTAGTACATTAACTTAACCCGAACAGATAGAAAGACACTGTGCTGATTTAAAAACAATAATTAAAGAGTCAGAACACTATATCAGGAACTGAAAAGAACCGGAACTATTATTTTGCTGGAACCAGAACAGGAACCTTTAAAATGTTTGTTTGGAGAACAGAAACTGGAACAGAACCGATAGAAATTTTGGTTCAACTTCCTGATTCAAATGTTATAGCAAAGCCATTTTGGTTAATTACTGTTTTAGCCTATATATACACCCTATAAAATAACTTAAATTACATCAAAAAAATACTCCATTAAACATTAGCAAAAAAAAAAAAAGAAGAAATGAGCAACATTATTATTTGAACCAATCACCAAAAATATCTAGTTATTATATTCTTTAAATTGAAAAATGACATTCTTGGATAGCTCATTAGGAGCATTGTTATACTAAGCCGAAAGTCCCTATAGGTTCCATTGTTGTGAATAATAAAAATATGAGTGAGCTAGATATATATTGTTTTCTTTATTACAAAACACAAAACAAGTTGAGAGTATGGGTCTATTAGAATATTTATTTCGGAAGCATTAAGTACAACCAATGCACTAACTTTAACCAATACCCACCTCGGTGGCGTTGTTAGCTAATATGCTAGTTTCGTGTTGAGCTAGACTGCTGAGGATGGGGAGATCGAGGTTCAAACCTCGCTCGGGTGAACTGGGAGTGATTTTTCCTAAATGTTTTTCCACTCTCCTCCACACAAATGCCAATTTACTTCCTTTATATTCAACTTTCCCAATTCCTAACCCATAAGCATAATCCGTGATTAAGCGTATAATCGGAACCGAGTAGTAAGATTCTGTGTTAAATAAAAAATAAAACTTTCACAAATAAACTTGGTAAAGCTAGAATAAATTCTACCACAAAAAGTCTGTAAAACTAAATACAACATAATGTTTTATAAAATGTATAGTTTTTTTAAATGACAAACTGTTGTGTTTGTTTCAGATTGATCTGTCAAAAGTTTGTGCAGAAAGGCACAACTGGTGAAACATCTGGTTTATCTTTTGTTTCTGCCTTTTTATCGTAAGTTTATACATAGTTGACTTCCTGCTTTGTTCTCTCGGTGGTACAGTTATAACAACTTGCGTGATGTTTGTCAAGGTCATATTATGTTGTTCCTGTTGGCACTTGATAAGTTTAAATGTTAAATGCTGGGTGGAAAAAGAACTTAACAGGATCTCTACATAATGTCAACTTGTTAATAGCAACAGTGTGACTTAGTACTAACTTGGAAATAACATCAGTGTGACTTAGCCCCATCTTAACATCAAATTGGTCATAACATCAGCACATTTTGTCACACTAAACATTAGAATGATGGGCTCAGACCTAGAAAGCAGCTGTTGGATCCCTTCTAGAAGAGGTTTTCACCAAGTTGTTCTTTTGTATCGCTTTAGAAAAATACCGGTACATTTCGATCAATCCCTTTACCTTACTAAATGCTGCCACTAGATTGGATTGGAAAATTAACCTTTTCATAGTATAGGAACATTTATGTTCTCTTCTCATACTTTGGACACACATGATATTAAATTATAGCCCGTTTCTGTGGCCGCATGGTCTACTCTCACAATAGTCCAGACCGCCAACAACGGGGAAATCATGGTTCATTCCTGGTCGGGTGGTTTTTTTTAAAGGGTTCCCTACTTTCCACGCAAATGTGGATACACTTCCTTTAAATTCAACCTTCCTCATCCTTGACCCATTAGCGTAATTAGTACATAAGCATATAATTCAAACAGGTAGTAAGCGAGGTTCTAAAATACTGTTATTGATAAGGATGTGAGCGAGGCTTAAGTGTCCTTAAATACTCTGAAACGACTATAGGTCTATGACGGGGGGGGTCGGAGATAAGTCTATGAGGGAAAGCTGCCCTCCTTTTTTTTTTTTGGTGGAATATGTCCCCACCTTTCTAGAAAAATAATTATAAAATAAACAAAACGTATATTTTCATATTAGACCACTTACTATATGATCAAGGTAATTTTGGTCACAATCATTTGAAAAAACATGATATTTTTGTAAGCTTGGAAGACTCAAAGATTGACTTTTAATGAGTAGATGTAGTTTCATTACGTGATCGACTGAAATCTGCTGCGAGATCGACTGGTCGGTTGCAATTGATCAGCTGCCGACTCCTGCATTAGAGTAGGGCCCTATCGTCCACCAAGAAGACCAAAAACCAAGCGATTAATCACTCACAACCAATCACCCAGGCAACTTTTGCATCCAAACAATGGTTCACTCGTCCACCAAGGAGACTATGACTTTAGTGCTTGGCGATTCATCGTAAGGAGACCGAACATATTGGTTGCCAAGTATTAAGTTACCTGTTAGTCGTTGACAGCGTGCACTTGTGAGAGCTGTATCGAAGTGTTCTATTTTCATTTGTGCAAGCTTAAGTTTCAATCTTTTTACGAAAAAATGCCATGGACAATGTCACAGAAAGAACAAACGATTAATGTAAACTTTGTTATTGTAGAAAATTATCCAATTGCCCAATTTTTTTTTTCCTTCCAAAATCCGGATGAACCCAACAAAATTGTTTCCGGGACTTTTTTTTTATGAACTTTTAAGTACACATAGCCAACAACCAGGTCCTCATCAGCCGACGACATTCTCGCGACTGATAGAAAATAGTTTTCTTGTGTGGATGAGAAACTGGGTAACTTATATTAAATGACCAGTTGCCCGCGATGTATCACGTTACATTGGTTTTCTCGGTGGACGAATGGGCTTAAGACAGGGTGACATAAAAAACTTTGTTTTTATGTTTCCAGATGCAGCCTATGGTTGAGGTATGGTTTCTTCATCAGGGATAACTCGATAATACTAGTCAACACATTTGGGGCGTCCCTCCAACTAGCATACGTCATAACCTATTACCTTTACTGTGTCAAGAAGGTAAGTCAACAAGTAATGCTTTGGAAAACTGGCATAATTTTCACAATTTGGAAAACTAGGACGATTTGTATGATTTGGAAAACGAGCACGATTTTCACAATTTGGAAAACTAGAACGATTTGTACGATTTAGAAAACTAGCACGATTTGACCGATTTGGAAAACTAACACGATTTGCCCGATTTGGAAAACTAGCACGATTTTCACAATTTGGAAAATTAGCCGATTTGCCCGATTTGGAAAACTAGCACGATTAAGTATTAATTTTTGAGAAGGGAAAAACACAACCAGAGTATTATTATTATTGACACCCGCTTTGGTGGTCGCATGGTCTAAAATGTTACGCTCACAAGATTGCATATGATGGTCGATTTGAATCCTTGTCGGGTGTGCTTAGATGGTTTTTCTTACATGATTTTTTCAAACAAATGCATGTACACTTCTGCTAAATTCAACCTTACTCATTCCTAATACATTAGCATAGTTAGTACATATGTAAATAACCCAAACAAGTTGTATGGCGCTTTGCTAAAATAAAATTCAATAAATAGAGATGCGATTCATTTAGGGTGTGCGAAGTCCTCTTTTTCAATTCGAAGCAAAGTCGAATATAATAACATTAAATATTATCGAAGCTGAATTGAAGTTTCGAATATTAAAAAAAAAGTTTAATATTGTATGAAAATATTATACTTTGCAAAATCTAGGTATTAAATATAATCTACAAAATGCTTCATATCAAAGATATATTTTATCTTAAAATGATAAATTAACTTATTACAAAATGCAATTTAATTATTTTAGATTTTTTATGTGAACACTAATTTGTGATGAAAATAACTGCAGAAAATGAAAATAATAAACAGAAATGTGTGTTTTAAATTTTATATACTATATATTGGCGATGCTTCGTAATTGTCAGAATTTGCAATTTCACTTTGGAATCAAAGTTGAAAAGAACTCATTTACGAAGCCAAGTCAAAGTTTTTGAGACTTTGCGTGACCTTATGAGTCGTTAATTCTTCAGCCGTTTGTTTGGTTGGTTGCAGTCGCTCGTATGTAGACAGATGTTTACTGCCTGCACGATACTGGTGGTGACTCTGGCCTACTCCGAGTACGAGACAGACCTTATTGTCGCCAAGCACCGTGTGGGGCTCTTGTGCTGTTTCGTCACCATCATCTTCTTCGCCGCCCCTCTTACGATGCTGGTGAGACAAGCTGACAAACACCTCAGAGCTGCGATTAGAAATTACTAGATTCACTTAAATATATATAAGACAGTGTAGAAACACTGTACATTAGTGTAAAGTAAGTGATAGTGAAGGAAGCCAACCTTGAAAGGCTAGTTATAGACCTAGCTAGGGTCAAACACACCTCTCTCTTCATTTATTCTTACATGTTTCACTTTAAAAACCATGTGAAAGTGTGAAAAAGTTGAAAGTGGGAAGACTAGACAGGGAAATCAGGGTTTGATCCCTGTCGTGTGTACTGAGGGTGGTTTTTTTCCTTAAATGTTTTCCACTATTCCTCCACGCAAATTTGGGTACACTTCCTCTAAATTCACCCTAACTAATCCCTAACACACTATTGTAATTAGTACATAGGTGGATAGTAGGAATGGGTAGTAAGACATCCTAAAAAAAAAAATTACCCTTTCATGTTGGCCTCCTTCACTAGCACATCATCACCATCTTCCTCCATCTTTTCTTTTTTAATTGCTTCTGTTCCTCTCCTCTCACTTGCACACTTTATGTTATATCTCTTCCCATCTCTTCTTGCTCTTCCTTGTGGTGTTTCCTAATACTTCATTTACATCATTCTCTTGCCATCTCTCTTTTCTATCCTTATCACATGTCCATACTGTCTCAGTCTTGCTTCCTCTACTATCTCATGTTCTCTCTGGATAACTTCATTCCTAATCTTGTTTATCCTCGTGACAGGTGACAAGCTCCTCACAAACTTCATTCCCACAGCCTCCACTATGATGTATAATAGCTAACAAATCAACTGTGTGCCCTCCTAGGCTCATGTGATCAGAGTGAAGAGTGCGGAAACGCTCCCGTTCTCTTTGATCCTCGCCACGTTCGTCGTATCAGCCCAGTGGTTCCTGTACGGCTACCTGCTGAACGACTTCTTCATACAAGTGCCCAACGCTCTGGGCACGGCCCTGTCTGGGTTCCAACTCTCCCTCTTTGTCATCTACCGCAGCGATTCGTCCGCAACCAGTCCGCTTATACAGATTCGATGACACGCCCGCAAATATTTAATTGGTTAAATTTTTTTGGTTAAGGGAAAGATAATTTGAGGGATGGAATGAACGTATTTAAAATAAAAAATATAAACACATAGGAAATGAATGACAAACTTACTTTGCGTTTCTCTGAAATCGGAGAGAAGTGTTGATGAAAGTGTGATGGAAACTTTCATATTACAGTAAAACATGCATAGGTTTTAGCCGCAACTTTAGTAATTGTGTAGGTTATACTAATTACGCAACTGTGGTAGGGAGGAGGAAGGAAGAATTTAGAGGAAATATTCTCGCATTTGTATGAAGGAGAGTTGAAAACCTTCATTAGACCCGGCTTGGGTTCGAACTTTGATCGTCTATGGTGAGAATGGTGCCTTAGACCAGGCGTCTTAAACCCGCGGAAATATTTTTTGTGGCCACTGGCTCATGAAAAATAGAAAAAATGACAAATACACATATGCATTTTACATAGTCAACTAATAAAATATATACTTATTTTATTTATGTTTTTTATGTGATTTTATAAATTATTTTTACTATTTTACTAGAAGAAAAGAATTGAAATTCATACAAATGTGTTTTTAACTGACAAATGACAACTCAAGTAAATAAGACAAAATTGTGCTACCTCCTGCTATGATAAATCTAAAAATAGGAGAGAAAAACCCAATAGAACATACGTCACGAGAAATCTGAAACTTGTTGTGTTAGAGACGGGCCTGATCCCTAATGTGAGTATAAGAATGAGCTAGTACGAATATGTTAATATGTATTCAATCCATATATTGTGGGTACAGATTTATGACTCACAAACGATAGAGAGACAAACTTTAGTCCTTGGACATAAAAAGGTTAAAGACCCCCCTGCGTTAGTCATTGAGCAATAAAGCACTGAAACTTGTGATATTTTAATATTGTCACAGTGACAAAAGTATCTTCATAGACAGCGTGTCAAATGACACATGACTAGCAAACCCATTCTTGCATTTATTACCTTTGTCTGTGATGGTGTATCTAATTTTAGACATAAGAATGTTATTTAATTTGTCTGAAAAAATAACCCTCAATTGTTTATTAACATTTTTTTGGATGCTATTAATTTTTTTTTCACATCCATTTTTGTTTCCAGCCAGTGGCCTGGTTCAGTTTTTTTTATCCAAGTCATATATTTTCCACTACCGGCTTGCTAGGCCTTTATAGCTTCATATATGTCTTATAATCAATTAAGACTAGGACAGGCACAATATCCAGTCCCGGCTGTTAATTTATCAATATGAAAGGTTAAACCTATATTTTCATCAATGAAAATTTGTCGGCATGGCGGGAATCGAACCCAGGACCCTTATCTCAGTAGGCAGATACGCTACAGACTGAGCTAAGGTTTGCCATTAATTTGAACTAAGTGTTTCAAATAGTTTTAAAAACTATTTTTATGTGTTAATATATTTGTAAGTGTCTTAAATAACATGTGTTGGTAGGCGTATATTAAATTTTGTTTAATTACCAACAGGAAATTTAAAAAAAAACTTATTTTCCCCTACAAAATATACTTCTTCAAGACATGTGATATTTAGCTGTCACTTTTGATAGTTAGTATCGATACATATAAAAAATACTAACGATATAATATGTCATCAATGTTGACCATAAAAAATATACTTTTTTTATTTTATAAAAGGCACTTCCTATGACAAGGTCAAAAGGACAAGCAGAAAATTACTATTTGATATCGTCTCTTCCCTCATGAGATAACTTTTTAAATTGGATCATTGTGATATTTTCATAGTTAAAAAAAAGGGTATGTATGTACTCAAAATTTTGAGTTTTAGTAGCTGCTAAAACTCGACTGGAAGATTTTTATAAAACTCAAACAGAACTTTCAATCTTTTTCTTCTTCTTTTAATAAACCAAGTGTAATTAATTTAATCAATTTTAAGATATTATTTCACAGCAAATATTTTTATTATTTCCTTATGTCTAGTTAAAAAAGATGATGCCGTATTAATATATTTATTAAAAAATCCCACTTTGTACGATCATAATTTTATTTTCTAGAGAAACATTTAATTCTAATATATATATTTTCATATTATTGTACTTATGGTTTATGCATGGGTCTTTTACAAAAATTCAACTTGAAATATTTCTAATACAAATATTAATCTTAGTAAAAATTAAAAAAATAACTCTTTCACTTCATGGAAGAAAAATGTTTCTTCTTAATTTACCTTCACTGATGGTTGATAACAAACAATTTTGACTCTTAAGTTTTTCATCTGCCATCAAACTAAGCTATGCCCTATGTATAAAGGATACACCACTTCGTGTCTGCATAATTTATTGTCGCATACTAGTTATTGTTATAACTTGTGTGAAATGTTGTCTGGTTCACTGCAACTCAACTCATCAAAAGCTGATATGGGCAAAAATTGTGTGTAGCGAAATTAATTCAATTTGTTGACCAAAATGTTTCTGAACAAAATAGAAAATCGTTGCAAATGTGCACAAGTAAAATTTTATGTTGTGTTTCTTTAACGTCCAAAGTATGTGAATATACATATTATATGCCAACTTTTTAATAAACAAAATCCAATAATTTTATTTGCCACAAATAAAATTATTGAATTTAGTTTAGTAAAAAGTTGGTAGATAAACATTTATTTTTGGTTAAAACAAATGAACTCTTATTTATGTGGTGTGATACAACGGATATAAAAAAAATTGCATATACTAAACAAACCAAGTGTAAGATGTTGAAAAATTATTATTTTGTTTGCTTGGCAATATTTTAAATCTTATTTTTAATCTTCAAATATATGCTGATCTATAGAATTTACATAATTTACATTCAAGTTACTATTAAATTACTATTTTCAGGGTCAATTTTACTATTTTACTTAAGTGACCCGGTCATAGGCTAGAAGTAGTTGATGATTTCATAACATTCTAATGGTGTTAACTTAAAATGTGTAGTGCCTGCACAAAATATAATGTTAAATGCTACGCCTTTAACCTTTGCTATACAAATTAAGAACTCCTGTATCTGCAAAGAACCAGATATCGATTGTGCTCTAAACTCTCCTGTATCTATCTTTCGTCTCCTCTCCCCCTCTTTATTCTTCTTAGTCCCTCTCCTTATTCACATCTGACGAGGTCTTCCATCACAGCATGAAGGTAGCCATTGTTTCATTAACTATTCGGAACGTTTATCCGCCTTGCAAAAAAGATTACACTTTGGTTGTGGAATTTGGTTAGCACGTTTTGTCTTTATAAAATAGTTTGCAAAACGGAAACGATCGATCCTATAAGTTATTGACCTCTCAAAGTTTGTTCTTTGTTCCTTTGTGTATAGATCTATTAATTTAAAGCTAATAATGATATGCTGACATAAATATTTAAAAAAAAAACTTGATTGATATGTTACTAAATTAACATGATTGAACGTAGAGAATAAGTACAAATAAAAGTAAAAACACATATTTACACACACCTAAATATTTCAATGTCGCACGGCAGATTACTCAGGAAGGAAGCTTAAGAAACTCGCACAGGTGGGTGCACTTTTCAAGATAGTTTCTCACTCTCCTGCCATAGAAATGTGGGTAAATAACTTATAAATTCCTCCTTCCTCGTGTAGTTGAAATGCAAATAACCCGGGCGGATAGAAAGATGTGTGAAGGAAAAATGATTATATTAAGTTTCAAAATGGAAAGAGATATTTAACACAACAGTTGTGTTCCAGAAAAACTGTGTGCTATAGAAAAATTTGAGTTTATATAATATATATATATATATATAAAAATAATAGTGTTATGGTAAAATATAGGTTGGATAGTAGATATTGACCAGACCTTTGAAAAATTACTTTTCATTCATATTTTGAAATATTTTATGGTTCATTTTTGTTGTATATTTACACCATGGTGTTTCTTAATATGCTATCAATTTTATTTTGACTATTTGACACCTGTATTGAAGTGTGTATATTTTAGTGTTTTTACTTTTTTTTGTGCTTCATTTTCTAATACGTTTTAGGGCACATTAACATGCTTAAGTTGCTTTTTATTTTTTTTTTTTACAAATTATTGGAATCTACTTAAATGAGGAAATATAAAATTAATGTTGTTCATTTATTTTTTGCACCAACTTGTTCAAATGTATACTCCACTAGTTGATTTAAAGAATGTGTTCGTCTTACCTATCTATACACTTCTATATTATATTTGGAAGAAGCAAAGGAAAGTTGGATATGTAATTTGTTACTATCCAAGTGTCCTATCATTTTTTTTTAGCAATTTACTTTTTCTCTGTATTTTTGTTTTGTTTTTGTTTCCTCTTCTAGGCAGTTGCATTGCGAGTTTCACACTCCCTGCTGATTAGTTCCGATAGAATGAAACCTAGGTCTGCAGGGGATTGGGTGGTGACGATCAATTTTCTTCAAGATGTGGACATTACCTCTTTGTCCAGTGGCAGCAGTGTAAAGTGTGAACTGTGTTCTTCTTTTCATTGTAACAGCCATATTGTCCCTTTTATTGGTTTCTATCCACCTTTCCTTGTACCTTCTTACCAAATATACAATCACCTCATAAAGCAAAAAGAGGTTTTCCTTATACAAATATACTATACACTTTTATAATGTAGTTTGAATTGTTTAGTATTATAAAAGTACTCACCTTATCAATTAGTATTTTTCTTATTGGTTAATAATTTAATCATGTAGTTTATCTATTGCACGTCATTTTAAAACTATTTGTTCATATCTTAAACATAACTTACTCAGGCTAATAAGTTGAAAACTTGTATTATTTTCCTGAAACTATAAAGGTTCAAGGTACATTAGTTAAGTATTATATTATTTGTTTATTCAAAAAGGTGTTTTTGAGGAAATGTTTTAGATTGTGTGTGTGTTTCTTATCCAATATAGAATATTAACTGTTAAAGGAGAAAAAAAAATTGAATTATAAATGTTTTCTATTTATTCTTCGACACTATTGTATATTATTAAGCTCAAACTTCCAAATGTGTGATGATTTTTAATTTGTGGTTGAGTTATAGTATTCCAAGTGTTAGTAATACCTTGAATGTAGTCATGGAACCGAGTTACTTTTATTTTGTAAAAGTGTATGTACAAAAGATTCACTCCGCGACATGTCTCTCTGTATGATTTGTAAATACTGTGTATGGTTCAAATAGTTGGAATTAAAATATTTTATACAAATCTGATGTTTGTAGCCAATCCTCAGTATTGAATGTTTTGTTATTACTTAAAATGTTATTATTATATATACTATATTTATTTTTTAGAGTTGGTTCAAATTTTATATTTCCCGAATCTCAAATTTTATTTTGAGTCATTGAATTTTTAGAAATATAATTTATTTTAGCGCCACGTCAAGACAAAATTTTATATTTAGAGTAATAATTGTACCCAAATTTGCATGGAGAGTGGAAAACCATCTAAAAAAAACTCTCGGTACACCCGACCCAGTTTAGAACCTCAATCTCCCTGTCATCGGCACCAGTCCAGTCTATTGCGAGAGCAGTGGCTTATATTGATACAATGTCACAACCCAAGTTTATATAATTTCATTTACCATTTACTTAAAATTGTTACTTAAGGTATTAATCAATGCATTCGAGAAACTTTGAGATTTCTTAAGAATCTTTCGAATACTGTAGGATTTGAGGTATCATCAACTGTCCCATCTTTTAGATATATTATTTCAGCAAAATGTATTCCATTTGACTTAGTATTGGTAATTAGGTGTTTTTTGAAGCTTTAAAACTTGGTTTAGAATAATCATCAGCTTCGACATTGTTTCGAAAAAACCAACTTGCTTCAGTTTACTAAGCTCCAAAATTATTTCAAAAACCCAACTTGGTTCAGTTTACAAAGCTTCAAGAGTAAAAATATTGAAGTTTCGATACACGTGTTGCCAAAAATCCACCGTGATAACAAGATTAACTACTCAGGGGGGCATATATGTTAAACATGTTTTCGACATATTTTTTAAATTATATTTATCTTAATCTATATTACTATGCAAAAAATTAATTTTTAAATATTTGAACTTAAATTATTCATCTCTAGATTTTTTATTTTAAATCAATTCTTTCTTCAAATTGGAAAAGTAAACTCGGCATCCTATTGGCTCGGTTACTCAATGATAGAAGGATATTTAGATCTTAAAACTATTCAAGCGTCATACAAGGAACAAATTACTAAGATTTTATTTACAACTTTGTGTTGTTATCACCAGAAACCAAACTGAATATGTTATTAATAGGAAGATAAAATTTTAGACGCATAGAATTATGAAAAGGTCAAGTTTGGACGGTTTAAAAATCTAAGATTTTTGATACTTCCAAATTAGTGGTATCTCCAAATAATTATCTTTTATTTACATTATTAGGGAATGTTAACCTCAGAGGTGTTGGGGTAAGGTGCTCGCTTCAGGACCTGATGTTCGTGGGTTCAAACATTCCCTCTCGATCATAGAACATTCTCGTATGCTGATAAAAAAAAAAAGTTGGTTCAGATACACAGTTCATGTTAAATACTTTTAATAAACGGGGGGGGGGGGGGGGAGGGGAATGAACAACCATTAGGAGACAAGTAAGGGATGAACCGGCAAGGATTGTTATGCCTCATCAGGTGCTGCTAAGTGTGAATTTATTCTTGTTAAGTAGGGGCCTACCTATTATTTGTATTTAAGAGCACGTCCATACCTGAAAATAGGATGCCAGAACATAGTATAGTTATTTATATGGGTGACAAAGTCCGACCCCTTTGTATCCGTCATGTTGATTGGTACTGTCCAATTTTCATAAGAAGCCTGTCATTTGAAACAAGGAAACTCATGTTCTCACAATGGTGTGAATAAAAATATTACAAATGTATTTTATTTTCTTAGTGTAATTTATGGTGTCAAGAAAAAGTTTGGTAATATACTTCCGATTTTGTGTTTTACTTGGTGGGCTTAAGAGTCACGAATGAAAATTAGGTATCGTGAATAGTAAGCTGAAGGCCTAGGCTTTGTGGAGGAATACAAAACGTTCTGCGAGACACCTCCCTAGGCACGACAATGAATCTGATTCATTAGCTTTGTTCATGTCGACTTTTCACAACAGTCTGGACTTAAGAGAGTTGGGCACTTGCTGATGAAATATTTGTTATCTGTTCTCTTCAAGGTAAACATAATTTATGATAATCATCATGAATTGCACAATATCGATGGAAGTATACAGCTTAATGGGCATTTAGATCCACACTAAGCACGTGCACAATTTCCACTTAATAATCGAGTCTTGTTACTTGTTAAGATTCATATTTTATTCAAAACGGGAAAGATTTGTATTGGATTCTAAGCTTACAAATCCTGAAATTTTAAAATCTCGTCATTATTTGGACAATTTATATGCCTTTTTTTTATAAGACTCAATCAAAAATATACATAATCTAGCCTAATATTTGATTTGATGAACATTTCATTATAAAATAATTTATCCGAATCAAAACGTTTTCATTAAGAAATATTAAATTTTGATTCAACTTGAAACATTATTTTAAAATATACATTTCAAAATTGAAAAGCTTGGATTCACACTGCCTATATACTGTCAAGGTTTTTGGTTAAGTCACCCAAACGTTATTCTTATTTTAACTTCATAAGCCTGTTATAAGTAATTTGCTTACTTTTAAATGTTGGGTGGATTAAGGTAAAAATACACTAGCCAAATATAGATCTATTTGATTGTGCTCAACACAGATAATCAGATTTAGATTATTTATCAATATAAATTATACTTTAGTGACATTAGTTAAAAGAAAACATTAAAGAATAATTAAATATGCCTATAAATAGAGGGACCTACTACTAAAAATAAAGATAAATTTGTTTGTGTGTTGGGATTTATTTTGTAACTATATATCAGATACACATGAAACACAGATCAACATAGAATTACAACGATGAACGCACACCCACCCCCTAAGAGCTAACGAGCGTTAACACGACATGGAACATATAGAATAACATTAAAACATGTAGCGCCCTGACGGGCTGATTAAATATTGACAGTAGGTACAGGGGCGAGAAATTGGTTAAGGTGCGGCAGAAGGGAGCGCGAATAACTTTACAGTTTTTATAGCGTTGCATTTTTTTTTTACAAAATAAATAAAATATTTCTCCAGTAGCAACATAGAGTTAAGTTTTCTGCATATGCTAATATCAACAGAAGATCTTGAATATCTCTCAAGAATGTCCTGGAATTTTGTCATAACTTTTTCTCTTTGTTTAAAATGTTTTGACAACATTACAGGACACCCTTGACAGATATTCGAGATCTTTTGATATTAGCATGTGCAGAAAACTAAAGTCTATGTTGCTACTGGATAAATATTTGATTTATTTTTGCCAACAAATTTATATTCTAAATAATGTGAAACATAATTGCACTCCCTTCTACCACACCTTAAAAGTTCCGTCCCATCACACATATCGGGTTGACATAGATCATAAAAAAATATAATAGTACTACAGGGTTTGTTTGATTCATCAAATAAATTACGTGCCAATATCAAGTTTTTTTTCTGCAAACCTGCATCATTCACAGTCAATGAAGAAGAGCAGAAAATCAGTTCCTTTTTCTGCAAGGAACTGCTTTTAAACGTAAACATTCAAAATAGGAATGTTTTACGTGAATTTTACATAGGTAGTTTAATACATAGCTACTTCATGGTACATAAATACTTTTATTTTAATAATAATTGAAGTAATCTCAAACCTTCAGTTCTCAAGATAGTAGCGCAACCTGATGGATTTTCTTTTCTCGTAAAATCTAATATTAATTAGTGATATTGCTATATCATTAGCTAAAGCATTGAGATTGAGATAATTTTTGTTTCACATGATGGTACAAGTGTGAGTTAACAAAATGGCGATGTCCTATAAAGATTGTTATGATAACATCAATTGACATACTGTTTATGTATAATATATATTATATTGTTTATTATTATTATATAAATATGACACCCTATTAATTAATTTGTTGTAAAAAATTATAAGATTTATGTATCTAATCTGTATATCAAGACTCTAATAAGGTATTTAAGGGTAGAGCTATTTACTATTTATATACGTTTATTCTCGTTTCATAAAAAAATGGATGAAGTCGAAAAACTTGAACACTTGTCACTCGTTTCTAAAATATGTACTGAACTTGAAAACCATCTAGGCCTGAATGACAAAGATTTAGCAGAATTTATAATAGCTCTCGCAGAAAAAAATGACACCTTGGAATCGTTCAAGAAAGTTTTGGTGGAAAATGGGGCCGAGTTTTCGGACTCCTTCATGTCCAATTTGTTGCGCATCATACAGCACATGAAGCCCAAAATTTCGAAGGACTCTTCCTCCGAACCAAAAAGTGGTAAAGATGCATTGGCTGAGAAATTCCCAGGTCTTGCTATCCCCAATGATCCTCGCACGCAAGTGGTGGTAGAAGTAAATGACCTTGACAGAAAGAACAGTAAGAAAAAGAACAGAGAAAAAAAGGAAAAGGTTGTCAAGTCGGTTGAGGATGATGTTGTCAACGATGCCATGGCCGAACTTGAAGCACTTGCGCCATCTCAAATAGGGTCGAGTAAGGTCGAAGTTAAACAAGAGAAACAATCGAGTAGCTCTGGTAGTTCTGACGAAGATGAGGGGAAGGATAAAACCGCAGCGCCTAAAGTACGAAGCAAGGATCCGACCGTCAAAGTGGAAAGAAGTGACAGTCGTGAGCGGGACAGAGATAGAATGCACAGGAGCCGTGATACAAACAAGAGTAGAGCTAGCGATGGGAGAACGCGAAACTGGAACCGCCAAAGTCGAGATAAGAGGAGTCGAAGCAGAGACCGTAGAATTCGGAGTCGAGATAGAGACAGGCATAGGAGTCGAGAACAGGACAGGCACAGAAGCCGAGATAGGACAAGTCGCGTCCGGGACAAAAGAATCGTAGCCGTACCCGCAACAGAAGTGGGGACCGAGCCAGACGGAGAGGTAGTCGAGAGAAACAAGGACGACACAGTCCAAGCACTGGAGAGAAGAAGCGGCAGCGGTCATCCAGCAAGAAACAGACAAGGACAAAGAAAAGAAGAATCTTGAAGACTCCTCTGTCTCTTCCGAACCTGAAATTGGCAAGGTACTGGTACTTTATATATATATATATTCACCTCTTGTTATTATACGTTCAGGCATATATTATGCTAATGGGAGAGGAATGAGGAAGGTAGAATTTAAGATGAAATATACCCACATATGCATGGAGGGTTAGTAGGTAGTAAACCATTTAAGAATAAACATCCTCATTACACCCACTCAGGATTCAAACCCAAACCCTTATCTCTCTCATCGGCAATTCAATGAAACAGAAGAGCGACACATTACAATAGGTGACTGCCAATACGAGTAAGGATTTATGTTTTACATAACTAAGAAAATGATATTTTAACTAGTCCTATTATCATTTAGCTTGTGTCGACTATTTGCGTCAGATAATCAACTCTTATTTTAAGACGGGTTTGGTTCACTTGCAATAAACAAAGGGAAGTACAAACTTTCAACAGCTTCATTCATGTGTGGTTTGTCTTTTTCAGATTTACTCTGGTAAAGTTGCCAACATTGTTCCATTTGGGTGCTTCGTACAGCTTGAAGGCTTGCGTCGGCGTTGGGAGGGTTTGGTACATATATCCCAGTTACGTAGAGAAGGTAGAGTCACCAACGTCTCTGATGTTGTTGCAAGAGGGCACAAGGTTAAGGTATGCATCAACAACATATCCAGCTAATTGAACTTTGATATACTGGAAACTAATTCTGTTTGCAATTCTAATACCAAGCTCGATTTATAAAGCTCCTTGAAATGCATGGCTATGTCAGCTCATGACCTACAACTAACCAAGCTAGGGACGGAACACCAAACTCTAGAATCTGGAACTATAATATTATTTGGCCGCAAGGGCTGGAGTGACTTGAGCCAATAAAATCCGTACAGGGTGCTTTTACGTGGTGGCCCCCCGGCTAAAGTCTGTACAGACTGACCACCCGGGCAGACGGCTAAAACCCTGGAAGGTCATTTATGTAGAGACGGGGGGTCCCTTGGCCATCAGGACACCTGTACAAGGTCCCCACTGGACAATATTTTAAGAAACCTTGGCAATCTCAAAATCTTCAGATTTCTCGTCTTACTCCATACTAATACCGGTTATTATAGAGGGGCCAACTCCTTCCGCCCCTGGAGCCAGGATATGGCAAGCTTTTTTCCTCTCGAGCTACCCAATGAGTTTTGGATCATCAACTGACAGGGATTGAACAACCAGCGGTTTGACTTTAGCATGTTAAGGATGATGTGAATTTACCATCATGGGTGCCATATTCTCTCTCGATTATGATATTGGGTGGTTTACCACCACGAAAGAGCCTTTGGATCAGCTAACGATAATCTTGAGGTACCTCTGTGGGGCCTTTCCTGTCTAATATAATGGGGATACTTATTGACCACTAGGACAAATCTCTTCATGCGACAAATAGTGGTTTCTTTAAACCTTCCTCTGAGAGTGAATCGAGCTTATAACACTGGCTATTTATTTATTTGCATAGCAATTGAGTCAAACAACATAAGATACAAGGGTATTGGTATAGTTAAAACAGACACAACTATAAATCCAATAAATTTCAGTAATGTAGTTTAGTTTCTTTATAATCTTCACTATACCTCAAAACAAACTAGGCTGCCTTATTAGTTATCAGATGGACAAGGGTCCTCATACATTGGCCAATGTAATTTCTTATATGGTAATCGCTGACTACTTGACACGAGTTAAACCCTGTGGTTGGTAGTCTTAAGAGCTCGAGTCTTAAATCATTTCCATTCTACCATAAAGTGGAGACTTATTATGGTGGCTAATAATCAATTACAGGCTAATATCCGATATTATTAACTGTTTTTAAATTTGAAAAAAATTATTTGCTCATTAATTTAGGCTTAGCTAAATCTAAAAATATAGGCTTACAAAATGAATGGCATGAATAACATTTTAATGTATCATTGAGTGGTTTTTTTTTCCAGGTGCAAAACCATAATGTTTCTTGCTAAAAGACTTAACTTTGAAACAAATGAACAGAAACAAAATGTAACATGTTTTATATTTTCGCGCCGTGAAGGTGAAGGTCCTATCCTTCACGGGCCAGAAGGTCTCCTTGTCGATGAAGGATGTTGACCAGGACACGGGCGAGGATCTGAACCCGACGAGTGGCGCGATGATGCAAGGGAAAGAGAGGGACGAAGATCAGGCCCACAGGAACCCCGATCGTCCCACTTCTCTCCTGGAGCTCCAAGGTACGCTTGCGGAGGAAGATGAGACAAACAGTCGCAAGAGGGTCCATCGTATCTCCTCGCCGGAGAAATGGGAGATCAAACAGGTAAGGCTACCGACCGCGTATCGATTAATTTGAGAGTAGGTAACAGATAGGTTACCTACTGCGTGCCTGTGAATTGAGAGTAGATACATTCAGGCTAGTATTTTTATTTAGATTAGTACTCATTTAGACTATACACATATGCACTAATTACGATAATGTGTTAGAGATGAGGAAGGTTGAATTTTAAAAAGTCCACCCACATTTGTGCAGAGGGAGAATGTATAAACACATTGGGTAAAAACTACTCTACCTAGAATATAACTCTAATCTCCTCATCAAAAGCAGTCCAATCTATCCCGAGAGTGATGCCTAAGACCATTTGACAATCGAAACGTGTTTTAAAACTATGGACACTAGTACACTTACCTTGACAGGTTACACTATTGAGTAGTGTACAAGATATTACCTTATTGTAACCGATTGGTTGCCCTTCTTGTCTTCAACTAAATCTCCTTCCAGCTCCACCGCCCACACCTTATTTACGGTTTTTGCAACAACATAAGGCAGGTGAAGGTAGGCAGGGCGGCCAAAAGCAGAAAGGCTGCCCATTCTCCAAGCAAGAGCGCATGTATTTACATCCAGTGAGCACCGTCTAACCGCAATAGCTGGACACACATTACATTTGTGTTCACCTTGAGTATATCTTTGGTTTTATGACTAATCTTCAACGGAATCACTGTCCCTATCCAGATGCTCTCTGCTGCCTGCATTGATAAGTACGAGTTGCCCGACTTTGACGACGAGACAGGACTCCTCCCCAAGGAGGAAGACGAAGAGGAGGATATCGAGATCGAGATGGTGGAGGATGAACCTCCCTTCCTCCAAGGTCATGGCCGTATGCTTCATGACCTTAGTCCTGTGAGGATCGTCAAGAACCCTGACGGCTCTTTAGCTCAGGTGAGGCTCATTAACACTAGTCACTTTACCAAACATAGGGATTTTTGCAACTCCATCCAAGTTATGTTTTGTATAAAATGCAGGTTTGACCATTCCTTGGGTTATTAAAATTATGTCCGTTTTTTGTCCCATTCCATCATCATCAATTGTTTCCAGGCTGTGACCAGGTCAGTTTAGTAAAATGCCTCGATCTCCCTCTTTCCTTCTACCATTCTTACTCCTTTATTCGCTTCCATTCTTCTCCTCCTACTTACACACTTCCTGTTATCTGCTCCTCCCATCTCTTCTTTGGTCACTCTAATGATCATTCCCCTCAAAACTTCAATTCTCCTTGTGATTATTTCTTTTTCCGTTATCATTACACTACCAAAACATCTCTTCCGTAGTTTCTTCTAATATCTCATACACCTCCTACATCTCGACTCTTGCCCAACATCTTCATTCCTAATCCTGTTTCTCCTGCTGACAGCTGACATGCTATCCATAGCCTCCACCTTTGTCGTCTCTCCTGCATCCGATGTCCATGTTTCTGTTGCATCCCCTAATGAATCCAAACCTTTGCATTAAACAAGGAATATTTAGCTACTTTATTTCCATACAAACATTTTAAAATATATAAATGTCACATGTTATAGGATGAACTTTATTCCTAAAATTTTAATTTATTATATTACACCCAACTAACATAACTATGAATGGGATGATTATTCTAGAAGAATCAAATAAAATAGAATAGTAAATTATATGATATTATCTTTAAAGTGACTTGCCTCTTGGTTAAGTGAAGTGGTCTGTGTTATTGGCTATTAATTTAGAGGTACAGAGGTATAGGATATATTTCCCTGAGGGGGCTTGTTCCTATTGTCGCATTGTGATCTGGTTAGTTAAGCTTAAGTTAGTTTTTTTTTACTGACCCCACAAATTATCATCATTACATCTTATCGGGTTCCCCAACCTCAGACATCGGTTACATATCGGCCAACAATAGTAGAAGGCCAAAAATGTCAAGCCAACAAACCCTGGTGGCATTAAAACAAATTTTTTCGGGGAAAGTGAATCTATTTGGTTCATATCATTTCATGACTTTTTGGCTATGCCACATTTTTATTCAAATTTGATGTGAGATAGACATAAAAAAAACTTGATTACACTCAAAATCTTAACCACTCTGCTAACCTAAAGTAAAGCATATGTGCTAATGTTTCTACAGGCAGCCATGATGCAGAGTGCTCTTGCCAAGGAGCGCAGAGAAGTGAAAATGCTGCAGCGCGAACAAGAGATGGATTCCATCCCCACCGGACTAAACAAGAACTGGATAGACCCCCTTCCAGAGGCAGACGGTAGGACTCTGGCGGCCAATATGCGCGGCATCGGACTCACCAACCAGGACTTGCCCGAGTGGAAGAAACACGTGATCGGCGGCAAGAAGAGCTCATTTGGCCGCAAGACCGACATGACTTTGCTCGAGCAGCGACAGAGTCTGCCCATCTTCAAGCTCAAAGATGAACTCACCAAGGCCGTGACGGATAACCAAATTCTGATAGTGATCGGGGAGACAGGCTCAGGAAGACGACCCAGATAACGCAGTACCTAGCGGAAGCTGGGTTCACGAGCAGAGGGAAGATAGGCTGCACGCAACCTAGGAGGGTGGCGGCCATGTCCGTGGCAAAACGAGTTGCCGAGGAATTTGGTTGTCGGTTAGGTCAGGAAGTCGGTTACACCATCCGTTTCGAGGACTGCACTAGTCCTGAGACTGTGATCAAATACATGACGGACGGTATGTTGTTGCGGGAGTGTCTGGTAGACCTTGACCTCAAGTATTACTCGGTAATCATGTTGGACGAGGCTCACGAGAGGACCATTCACACGGACGTACTGTTTGGGCTACTGAAACAGGCGGTGAAGAAACGGCCCGAACTGAAGTTAATTGTGACGTCGGCGACACTGGACGCTGTCAAGTTCTCACAGTATTTCTTGAAGCTCCGATCTTCACCATTCCTGGCCGAACCTTTCCCGTGGAGGTGTTGTACACCAAGGAGCCAGAGACGGATTATCTTGATGCGTCGCTCATCACGGTCATGCAGATCCATCTGAGGGAACCACCAGGTAATGCCGTCAAAGATTTACCAGATTAAACCATATGCTTGATTAAATGACTGCCCATGTTTTATAATATAGTGGCTTAAAACCCGCTATGAACTTGGTTCTTTTTTTGTGCTACAATCATATATCATCATCATCATCATCAGTCAACTGTTTCCACCTATAGCCTGGTCACTTTAGTATAAGTCTCCATCTTCTTCTATCTCTCCACCATTATTCTCTCACTGCACATTTTGTTATCTTCCCCTCTCATCGATTTCTTGGACTCCCTACCGGTCTTTTCCCTACATACTTTATCTCCCTCAATCTATGTAGTATTGATATTTCTTTTTGAAATATGTGTATAATTCACATTTGTTATGGTCCTGCAGGTGACATTCTATTGTTTCTCACGGGTCAAGAAGAGATTGACACAGCGTGTGAGATATTGTACGAGAGAATGAAGTCCCTGGGACCAGACGTACCTGAACTGATCATCCTACCGGTATACTCTGCTCTTCCCAGTGAGATGCAGACCCGCATCTTCGACCCTGCGCCCCCTGGTTCCCGAAAAGTCGTCATTGCCACCAACATCGCGGAGACGTCGTTGACCATCGATGGCATCTACTACGTAGTTGATCCCGGGTTTGTCAAGCAGAAGGTGTACAACTCCAAGACTGGCATGGACTCGCTGGTGGTCACCCCCATTTCTCAAGCGCAGGCAAAGCAGAGGGCCGGACGTGCCGGTCGGACAGGCCCGGGGAAGTGCTACCGGCTGTACACGGAGCGGGCATACCGAGACGAGATGCTGCCCACACCGGTGCCTGAGATTCAGCGGACAAACCTGGCCACGACCGTGCTTCAACTAAAGACTATGGGCATCAATGATTTGCTCCACTTTGACTTCATGGATGCGCCCCCGGTGGAGAGCTTAATAATGGCTCTGGAGCAACTGCATTCGCTGAGTGCTCTCGATAACGAGGGGCTTCTCACCAGACTTGGCAGGAGGGTGCGTTGATTCATTATTTATTGTTGGGATTTAGTTTAAAAAGAACGGCCTTTTTCACCAAGAGAGATGTTGTAAATTATATAAGTTTGAATAATTGACTGACTATCTTAAAATGTAACTCAAAAATTTAAAACTCACGTGGATTTTTACACAGTATTGTCGGTTAGGGGTTTGCAAGCTCTTTAATTTCGAGCTCAGAATCAAAAATGTTTTTATCTTTTCATCGGTTTTTAGCGCACTCTTACTAACTATTCGGGCTATACACAAATGAACTAATTAAGCTAATTTGCCAGGGATTAGGGAGGCTGTATTAAGAGGAAATTTACCTATATTTGTGTGGAGGGAGTGTGGAAAACCATTGAGGAAAAATGCCCTCAGTACGCCCGAACCGAGATTCAAACCCCAATCACCTCGTCATCGGTAGTCCAGCCTATTGCGAGAGTGACGCCCTAGGCCGTTTAACTGTCAAAGCAAGATCAAAACAGTGTAATAAATATATATTTTTAGAGCTTCCCCCCGAGTTGTTAAACTGTTCCTACTGTGAGTCATTCTTAAACAGTTGCGAGTTTAACTAACTAGAACCATTAGCTAGCTATCATAAAACCTTTTAGCGGATAAATTGATGCACACATTTTGAGCATCATACATTGCTTGTCGCAGATGGCGGAGTTCCCTCTGGAGCCGAACCTTTCCAAGATGCTGATCATGTCCGTTCATCTCAACTGCTCTGACGAAGTCCTCACCATCGTGTCGATGCTTTCGGTACAGAATGTTTTTTACAGGTAACAAAGGCCCTTCTCAAGGTTATTTTAAATGCTTCAGCAGAGATGCAGGGTTGGTTCAGTGGTTTTCAAGGGTGCTGCTGAGGGGGGTAGCGAGGGGACACACATTGTTTCCTAGGTCAATGTGATTCCCCTGAGAGGGGGGCTATTAATTCAAAGTGTCTTTGAAAGAACTATAATCATCAATGGAAAGTTTTATGGGTCGTAATTGATGAGTCATTGAAAACCATAAGAGACACCCTATACCCTTTAACCTGACCTAAAAGCAGCCTTTCTCCTTATGAGCATTGTGAGAAGTCAACTCATTAAATCTTCGTAATTTACCTTTATTTGCAGATAAAAGATCAAATAATCAATTTCATGAAAAGATTTAATTTCATTTTAATATACCAATTTAACACTTTTAAGTAAAATTTCCCATAAACACATCTCGCGATATTTCGGTTATCTTTATCAATGAAATGTTGCAGGCCTAAGGACAAGCAAGCGCTGGCGGACCAAAAGAAAGCCAAGTTCAACCAGGCTGAGGGCGACCACCTGACACTCTTGGCCGTCTACAACTCGTGGAAGAACAACAAGTTCTCTAATGCGTGGTGCTATGAGAACTTCGTCCAGATCCGCACGCTGAAGAGGGCTCAGGATGTCCGCAAACAGCTGCTGGGGATAATGGACAGGTAGCATACTTTCTACTTGAAATGGCCGACTCCAGATTAGGCATGTGGTATTGAAAGAAAAGTATCTATACTGTACTCATTAAAAGTATCGAAAGAAAAATATCAAAAGCAGTAAGTTTTTGTATCGAAAAAATTTTTTCCCTGAGATCCTTTTTTCGCTATTCATATTCTTAAAAAACTTCCATAGTTGATTTCTGAGAGGAGCCATGTTTTAACACTACATTCATCATTTAGATACTTTATCAAGATAGATTATTAACTATCAACAAAAAACTAGAAGAATAGATGCCTTGCCTTGCTTAAACAACCCACATACACATTCTGCTTCATCTGCTTGGAGCACTCTTTGAGTTGACTAAGTTCATTGCGCCCTACAAAAGCTTCTTTTGTTTAGTTTGCAATGACCTTGATCATTGATAAAGGAAAGTGAAGTAGATGGTCGCCACTTGCCTCGTCACCTGTTCAGGCATCAGGATGTATTGATAAAGATGAAAGAACATCTATAAATTATGATGAGCTAAAAGAGATTGAATAGCTAAAGATGCAGAAAATGAGTGAGATTTGAGAAATAAGGTAGTTCATTGTTCCTCCACTGTCCACCCTTGTAAACATTTAATCTCAGGATGAGTGAAGATAGCAAAAAATGTTGTTTCTTTCGATACCGGAGTGTGAGTACTATATTCGGTAAAGGTATCGGTAAAAAAAATATTGAGTATTGAAAGTAAAATATCCATATTAATAAAGTATCGATACGATTTTCACATCCCTACTCCAGACAATGTTTTGTTCTTTGTTCTTGTTTCGGTAAAGAGCACTAAAGTGATGTTTGAAAGTCATCATGAACTGTTTCCAACCCGTGGCCGGTATCAGTTTTTTAGTAAAATGACTCCTCCATCTTCTTCTATCCTTCCTCCACTCTTTATTCTTTATTTGTTTCCATTATTATCCTCCTCTCACTCGCAAACTTGGTTTTTATTTGCTCCTCCCATCTCTTTCTTGGTCTTCATCGCTCTCCTTGGGATTATTTCCTTTTCCATCCTCATTATGTGATATACCATCTTGTCCTTGCTTCCTCCTCTCTCTCTCTTCTCTCTCTCATATGTATCCCACCTCTTGCACGGACACTTTGTTCCTAATCCTGTTTCTCGTGATGACAGCTAGCGTCATGCTCGCCATGCCCTCAACCTTCCTTGTCACTCTTGCTGCATATGTAACTATGGTAATGAAGTATTCCCTATACAGCACATCTTTACTCTTCTAAAGTACTGATTATAAATATATTTCAAAATAAGTGAAATTGTTTAAAATATAAAATAAGTTTTAACTGTCCCTACCTATTATATCCTTTACGTTCTCATCTCAACATTAAATCAAGTCCCCACCCACATAAATTGTGTTTCTGCCATATCCCGTGTGTTTAATTAAAACTTTATGTCTACAGACATAAATTGGACGTTGTGTCTGCGGGCAAGAATACAGTACGCGTCCAGAAGACTGTGTGCTCCGGTTTCTTCCGTAATGCTGCCAAAAAGGATCCTCAAGAAGGTTACAGGACTCTTGTAGACAGTCAGGTGGTCTACATACACCCTTCGTCTGCCCTGTTCAACCGCCAGCCAGAGTGGTGAGATTAAACACTATTAACACCCAACCCACTTCAGTGGGGAAACGGTTGAAGGAGTCACCATGGAATTAGACTAGACTGCAGACGACAGGACAGATTGGGGTTAGAATCTTGGTCGGTTGTACTGAGGGTGTTTTTCCTTTTTAAGTGTTTCAGACTCTCCCACCGTGCAAATATGGGGACACTTTCTCTAAATTTAGCCTTTCTCATCCCTAACACATTAGCTTAATTAGTATATAAGCATACAACCTGGAACAAGTAATAAGATGTGGTGCTAATATTTTAGGTTTTTTAGGTAGTCGCCAATATTTACAGCATGTTTACTCTCTACAGGGTGATCTATCACGAGTTGGTCCAGACAACGAAGGAATACATGCGGGAAGTGACCACTATAGACCCCAAATGGCTGGTGGAGTTTGCCCCGGCCTTCTTCAAGTTCTCGGACCCGACCAAGTTGAGCAAGTTCAAGAAGAACCAGCGTCTCGAGCCTTTGTACAACAAATACGAGGAGCCAACGCCTGGAGGATATCTCGCGTCCGCAGAAGAAGGAACTGAACTGTGTTTATTCTGTGTGTGATCTTGTGTTTCGAGTTGAAGTGGACATAGACTCATCTTGAGACTGTGACGTCTTGTGTGACCGTTTGTTTTTTGGTCGCAACGTCCTGTTTGCACAGGTGAAGTTTCCGTAAACTTTTATCGTGTTAGCGACCATCTACCATGGTGAATATTTGTTGGTTGGTTGATTGATATTAATCAGCACACTGGCTGGAGTTCTTCTGTTTTCCTTCTTGCATCCCAAAATCATCATCATCATCACAACAACAACTGTTTCCAGGCTGTGGCCGGGTCATTTTAATAAAGAGCCTCCATTTATCACTTTCCTTCTTCCTCCTTTATTGCCTCCACTATTCTCCTTTCATTCACACGCTTGCTGTTATCTGCTCCCCTCCATCCCAATAACGCCGGGTTAAATCATTGCCCTTGAAGGCACTAAAGTGGACTAGATTATCTTTATAAATTATACAACCAGCTTCCTTACAAAATATGTAATGAGAAGATGACTATACAATAAGGAAAGATAAGATAGTTAGGTGAAAATTGAGTGAAGAAAGAGGGTAAAGAGGTAGAAATTATCCTTCATCTTTCCTTCTGGCTTTTTGAGTAGAAATTGTCACACACATATTCAAACACATAGTTTCTATATTCCGGCATTATTGTCTATATGAATGTATAGGATAAGAAATGAGAGGGTGGGAGGAGCCAATGCAGGACAAGACAGAGAAGTCACGACTAAGTTCATACAGCTACGTCAGGAGAATGGAGGAGAAGATACCAAAGAAGATGTTGGATATTGAAAGAGGGAAGGGAGGAGGAGAGAGGTAGGGAGAGGAAGGGAAAGAAAGTATACTTTGGAGAGGCTTGTGGTCCAGTGGCTAGAAACTGTTGAAGACGACGACGGACCGACAAAATGATTTCTTCTTCTTCTTTATAAAAAGAAGAAAAATATGATGAAAAACATTAAAAAATAAAGTAAAACTATGTCACATTTGTGCATTGGATTCTTCACACATTTTTTTCCCTCTTTCCCAAAGTGCGCTTTCTTCACTAAATTTTCAATCCATTATTAAATCTTTACTTAATTTTATCAAGTTTTCTTATTTTATAATCATTTAGCCATATTTGGCTACTAGTTTATTTAATTTAATAAACTATGCGGAAATTACACTTGTGGTTTGGGACATCATACAATAACTCTTGAGGTATGTGTGTGTGTCTCTTTGTGAAAATTGTATTGTATTAATTATAAACATGGCAAATCCATTTTATTTATATGACATTTAAAATAAATATTGTTTTATGTTTATTTTCTTATACAATTGAGAGGTTCTATTTAGTTGCGTGAATGTACAAAAATTACACTTACTCTTTCAATAAACTTCTGCTAATTAGATGGTTGTGTACATTTATAATGTATCCATACAATTTAGTATATTATATTATATTAGAAGGTACAGAAAAAATTGATAGGATATGGACCACTTTGAGTGTCAAACTTAGTACGCCTCAAGTGCGGTGCTATAATAAATACAGGACAACGTCTGGGACATTCTACCTAGACATTCCATTCAAGCCAGGTGGAATGTCCCAGGTGATGTCCTGTATTTAGTATAGTGCCGCACTTGAAGCGTACCCGACTATGAAACCGGCCAATAGGCCATAACCTCTTCTCCCAAAGACTACACATTTACTTTAAATCAATCACTGTTTCCAGCCTGTGGCCTGGGTAAGTTTTTTTTCTATTCAAGCCATATATTTTCCACTACCGCTTGCTAGGCCTGTCGTAGCTCCATATGTCTTATAATCTAACTTAAAACTAAAACAGGCACAACATCCAGTCACGGCCGTTAATTTATCACTATGAAAGGGTAAACCCACATTTCACCTATGGTAAATTTTTAACCATGCCATGAATCCAACCCAGGACCCTTAGCTCAGTAGACAGACATGCTACCGACAGAGCTAATGTGTCGGTTTCCCAAAGACTACACATAAAATTATGCAACCTGCTGGTACCTCAAAAGTGCAAATAAATACATTTTACCTAATAAATTAATATCCATGCACATTCTTTATGCCATTGTTATCTCTGATAAAAGGTTTTTCAACTCTAGCCTACTGATAATGTACCATAATTTTGTATACATTTATTGTATATTTCTCTCTACAATAATCCATATTTGTATAGTTTGAAATGCATATCATTCAATCAGATTATTTGTGTTTGTTTTAAACCCCATCTACAGAGTTTGTAAGCTCTGCACCCTTAGAGTCTTTAAGTCCTTAATGGTCCTTAGAAATGGAAATTGCCTCTACACAGTCCGTATCCATTAACATGTGACCGACAACCAATAATAAAGTTGAAAACAACGTCCAATTAAACTCTTTGAAAGAAAATTTTCTATAGCTAGGCCCAAGTGGAAATCATCTGGGATGCACTCGCTATCCCAGCTGAATAATAACTATAGTAACTACACAAATATATGTTGATTAAACGTCCAGGATAGGCAACATTTAAATGGTATGCTAATGCAATCACAAATAATATATTAAAAATATGAGCTAGTTAGTGTAGTTGCTATGATAATGCCACTGATCCTTTCATTTCAATATGTGTGCATGCTTACTTTGCTGTGATTGTTAGTCCTTAACAGTCCTATCAATTAGTCCTTAGAAAGTTAGAGTTGAGTCAACTTCTATGGAGTAATAAGGACTAAAGAGTTAGGGATGAAGAGACTATAGACAGAAATTGTTAGTGTGGAGTCAATCACTTACGGAATACTATGCACCTTAGAGATATAAAGTCTGTAGATGAGGCTTTAGTTTGTTTCCTTCAAAACTACAAAGTTTGTTAAAAATATAATTTGTAATTAGGCTTGTACCACGATTGTCAATTAAACATGCGGTTTTAAAAATATTAGTGTATTTATTGTCCTGATAGTAACTAAATTTGGCTAAAATTATTTTAGAATCGTTTGATAACACTTTTGATTGTTATTATTTTATTACAAAGAAAATAACAATTATTTTCTAATTGGTTGACATTCTTGAAAGCTGCGCCATAGTGTAATAAGTTAAGATAAGAGTGGTAAGTACCGGTGCATTTTAAGGTAAACGAAGGGTACCTACATTCTGAGTACGGTATATGCTTAGGTATTTATTTAGGTCTATGTTTAAAAAAAAAATACATTTAATAATATTTTGATCTAGTTTTGTTGGATATTGGTAACACTAATACAGTTAACATTATTTACAATGTGAAAATACACTTAAATTACAGTTGGTTTTATATATGAGCGGAATCAATAAATAGCTGTCTGAAATATTATATTCCTAAGAGATTTAATATGGTCTATTTAAACCTTTTATTGGATGTAGTTTACATGCAGGATAGTAACACTTTTAAACCAGAATAATACTATGCTAACACTATTACGTATCTTAAGGAGAATCTTTAAGAGTGCTATGGCAGGATGTTGGAAAACAACAAACCACTTCCTAGTTACTGAGGGTAGAATTTGAAAGATGGCCTTACGAGTTAAAATATAATAAAGAAAATACTACACAGTAATTTATTGGGAATCGTACATATTAAAACTAATAATTATTGTAAGGCCGACTATTTCATAGCAAATGCTCTTATTTGTACATACTATAGTTGTGCTATAGCGCTCCTATAAGCTTGTAATCTGATTCTCAAATAAAGTTTATTTTCAAAAACAGACATTAAAGTAATTGTGGGTTTGAAATGTTGGCTAACATCTACCTGAAAATCGATACGCGTTTGTTGTTATTTTCTAGAAGTAATGCAAATTTAGCTTGTCCTATCTTTGATATTGTGGTAATAATGTTATAAAATTAGATTTTCGAAATGGAATTTTATATCAAGCTATACAGTGAAATCATGTTCTTCTTTGTTCGATGGCAATCTCTAAATAACTAATATATTATCATTCAATAGTTTAGTCTTGTTCTAAACAACCATTTTGGTCGTTAATTGAAGAGGAATGTCTGCATTGTTCGCCTGCTCCAAGTGTTTTTCAAGGCACCCATTCGAAGAACTATCAGCAGGCCAACAATTGTGCAAGGAATGTAGGGGGTCTTTTCCCGTGGTAAAGTGTACTTACTGCCGCTCAGAATTCCAGCAAACAAATAAGAGTAGCCCCAGCGCCATTTGCAAAAAGTGCGAAGCAAGCGTCAAGAGTTACGGAAAACCGTCTGCGTGCGGCTATTGCAATATAATCGCGGCTTTCATAGGTAACAAGTGCCAGCGTTGTAACAACGCCGAGAAGAAGTACGGACCCCCTGTCACTTGCGAGCAGTGTAAACAGAAGTGTGCTTTCGACAGGAAAGACGAAGATAAGAAAGTTGACGGAAAGCTTTTATGTTGGCTGTGCACTCTATCATACAAACGCGCTCTAGCCAAAACCAAACAGACAGACTCTGAAAGACGAGCTCATCTGAAATTAGCGTCTAGCTCTCATAAAAAAGAACCTTCAAAACATAAGCGTCACCAGAGACCTGATGTAACCAAGATGATCCTACCTACTCCTGGACAAGATGGAAACGAAGGGGGTGGACCTCCTGCAAAGATATCGCGTGCTAGTGTCGCAGGGAACAACCGTTTGGTGGATATCCACGATCCAAACTCTTCCGACCACGTGGTGGCCATGACGCAACTGAGGGATCGGATAGCGTCGCTACAAAGAGCGATTTCACTAAAGGACAACATGTTGCTGACGAAAGATAAACTGATCACGAGCTGAAGGCGAAGCATTTCACCTCGGAGAATGAGCTGCGTAGCAAGATGAAGTCTAACATGAACGATCATGAGAAGAAACATGAGATACTCTCGCAGAGAATTAAGACTTTACAAAAACAAGTAGCTTCGTTGTCTAAGTTGACCACTAATAGCAACGCCACAAACAAGAAGAAAACAGTCGCCTCAAACATTGATGTGGCAGGAACCGCCAGTGATAGCGATGACAATGACAGCCCATCTCTGGCTTAGTTTTAGTTACAGTAGGATATAGTAGTATTTCGGTAAGTTATAAACTTTATTCTTTCACGATTATGAATTAATGGCCGGGGGGGCTGGGTGTTGTGGGTTTACTAGATTTAAATTAGTTTACAAGTTGTGTGCTGATGCAATCAATCATTTCAGAAAGTGAACATTTACCTAAAAAAAAAAAGATGCGATAAGGAGGGTAAACTTTAATCAAATGCACAAGCATTCACCTTAGATGATGGAAAGCCATGCTTAAAATTTCATCTAGTGTACAACGCTGGGATATTAACCAAGGCTTTCCAGATCAGCACTTGTAAAGAAACATTATTGTTATTTATTAGCACCGCGTCTTACCATCTGTTCGGGTTGTACACACTTACACTATTGTGTAATGGTAGAGTGATTATGAGATTAAATGAAGGACCTACAGTTTAACGTGGGATCCAAACCACGGTGGAGACCTGGCATGCCTCACATTCACAAGTTGTGATTAATACACTTCTTGTCAGAGGTGAAGGAAGGGTTTGGTAATCAGATAAATCTGTGCCGGGACCGAGGATTGAACCCGGACCCCCAGTACTGAAGTCTTACACCTTACGCCTAGACCGCCAGGTCACCATAAATAAAAGTAAAGTAACTGACCACCTTTATGGACTATCAAGGGTTGTGTGTTTTGTGATATCTTATTAAAGAGTAGGTACAAATAATATAACCACTTATAAGTGATTTAAAATAATAGATTTGTGTTTATTTTCATTTCAGACTTTTTGATTGTATTATCGTCTTGGTGCGAAACGTCTTCAAGTCGAGAGTATTCATGACACAGTGCAAATTTGTAATAAAAAACCTTTTTGAAAAATACTTTTGTTTTGTCGGCACCTGTGTATTTTTTAACCTAAGTGGGTTACTCAGGAGGCGGAGAGAAAATGAACATTAATTAAACGTCAAATGAACATCCGAGTGTCTCTGTCTAGGTTCAAACCTATTGATATGCCTGCCTCTTATTTAAAACCAGCCAGATCCCAAAGTTAGATAAACCACAGCGTAATATAAACCGGATTTAAGTATTTAAAATTATTATTTAAAGTTAAAAGATTCTAAAGTTTGATCTAATGGTGTAGGTACCTGATTCAAAGTTTTGTCCACCATCTTAGTCTGTGTTTTAAATTGATGCGAAACTAATGACCAGGGCCCGATTTTGATGTCCTAAAGATAATAAAAAAATGACCTAAAAATTCTAAAAAATAATTTTTTATCAAAAGAATAAAGACCTAAAATATCAACAATAATTCATACTAAATGCAAATGGCTAAATCATACATGCAATTTACAAAATGTAAAATGCGATGAAAAGCCTTAACATGTAAACTCTTACAGTCTGCTAACTATAACATTGATTTATAAATATCTCCTTCAGAAGTAATAGCTACCCCCTCCCAACGCAACCCTCTAGAGCCTAGTTGCAGTCTCACCAGGAATGTGTATTTTACAACCAGACAAGCAAAGATAATACAACGTTAATTGCCTCATCTTTTTATTTAGACAACTGTTTTGAAAATATAGCCTAGGCCTATTCTATATTTGAACTTAAAAGATATACTAATTCAACATGAATGTCTTAAAATGACCCATAAATGCCTAAAAACTACTAAATCTATAAAGTTCTTAAAATAACCCAAAATTGATTTGTTAAATATATATTTCTACATCAAGAGGACCATGAGAAGTGTTCATCTACTTAAGAGCATTGCATGTGATGAACCAGAAAAAAGATGACATGTCATCAAAACTCAGGCCCTGCTAATAAAAAATAGCGTAGAATACATTATGTGTATAAAGTTATAAACATAACTATAATCATTTCATTGATATCTTTGACAACTGAAACAAAGCTATTAGTGCACAATTCATTTAGTTGGTTTAACTACAACTTTCGATGTGTTATACACGGACTTGAACCTAGGCAACTCTTATACTTGAGAAATATCAGCCAATGAGAATGCGAGAATAGGCTTCAGCCAATTAAACACCAGTAGCCTACACACAGCAGACGGAAAACATTTTCTGTTCACGTTTTAAATTTAGCGTCAATTACTACAATTGTTAATTTGATTGAAAATAAAAGGGGAAATATTACATTTTTTATAATGTTATTGAGAATAATATTGACACTAGTAAAATTGTAATCAAAGAAAGAATCAAACATTTTCTGTACGTATATTACTTTCTTAATGTTTTTGTGTGAGCCTCTAAAAGATGTAGGGCCTAACCTATTTCTAAAGACCATTTCTACCAGAGCAAGCAAAGAGGATAGTGGTAACATTTTCGTGCAATCTTTTTAAAATTGGTTTTATTTGTTAAAATAAGTTTTTCTTTTATCTAAGTTTCATTAAGATAGGTACTTTTTTCTTTTAACTTACTATCAGGCCTCAACAGAAGATAGTTTATTTCTATATTATTATTTTCCAAATTTAACATTATTATTATTATTATTATTTCTCTTATCTATTATTATCATCATCATCAGTTTTCTATAAATATTAACCACAACCAAGGAATTTATCTCTACTCCCAAAAACAATTGGCACAATTTGTTTCTAACAGTTTAATTCAAAATTCAAAATGGAGTAATCCATTGTTTGTGTTATTTGTACTCTCTTCTTCTTTGTGTTTGATAAAGGCAACAATGCTGAAATATTATTATATTTGTGTTTAAAATGTGTGTGTGACTACTTCTACTATAGAAGACAGAAGAAAGGAAGAAGATGTCACCTTTGTGCATTGGATTCTTCCCACATCTTTCCTCTTTCCCTAGGTGGGCTTTCTTCATCAAATTTATTCTTAGTAGTTTATTTTTCCGTTTTCTTTAGTTTTATCAATTTCCTTTATCATTTTCATTTGTGGTTTATCGATTCAATTTAGTTTGTTCATTATGATATGATAAAGGATATTCAATTTGAAGTTATAATACTTTGAAATATTTGTGTCAAACTTAGCTTGGTGTTGATAAATACTAAGAATAACTTAGAACATCATTTTGTTTACAAAATAAACTAATTTAAAAATGATGTAAGTCAATGTTTGGTAGGAAACCGAGATCTGTGAAGATTTATGTAGACCAAAGTCTTGAAACGTTTAAATAAATACCAACTACCAGAGATATTTTAAGTAGGTATGAATTTTCTATAAATGTTTAAAAATACAAGTAAACCTAATTGTTAATTGATTCCATTCTTAAAATCTTTTGTTTGGTATTAGGTCATAATAAACCCTTAGAGCAGAATTGTGTCAGATATTTTTATTGACTCAATTTAATACTTTGCCTAAAAACTCGCAAACATGGGAAACATTACATTTATAAAGTTTGATAACATAACCTTAACAGATATGCAACATTAAGACCTATTTTAGTTATTGTCAGTGACAAAAACATCTTCCTGATAATTTCTAAATTTTAATTCAAGAGTGCTCTTAAATGTACAGTAAATTAGTTTCTGACTATATTACCTCGGTAATGTTAAGACTTAGTTTTTATCAAATACAAAAAAGGGAACAAAACTCTCTTTAGACCTCTCATTTTATGTGCTCAATACTTTATCAAACTTTAGTGGTACAACAATAACACTAGGCCCTATGATAGTTGCAATTTAGGCGGTAGAAGAAGCAATCTTTGATTTTTGGAACTGTTAGAGGAAAAATTCTAGTATCGTTTTGAGGAGATCCTTATTAGTTGATAACCATCGTCTTATGATATTGTCCATGCTTTTACTTATGGTAGTTTGTTGGTAAAGAATTATTGATGGTTTTGAGCTTTGTGTTTTTTATTTACATGGTGAATGGAAAAACTAGATCTATCACTGCGGTTCTTTAACTGGGATCCAAGGACTCGTTTAGCGACACTTTATACATTTTTTTTTTCAAATCTGTTTCAAGGCTCTTTTTTTTTAGAAATCTCTTAACTACTTTTTTTTATTACTCCAAGAACCCTGGCATAAAAGTGTCCATAAATTCACCGATTAATATACTTTTTTAATAGACATTTTAAAATTCCAACTCAAGGCATGATCATTATATTAAAGATAATATTATTTATACATTAATATATATATATATTTTATTGAGAAAACTTAATTAGTGGACCTAATTGGGGTGATGACTCTTTGTCAAACATGTACGGAATATTGGCGGGTGGGGGTCTATATGATACATTTATAGGAAACTCTTATTAAATCTGTAAACTGACACTACAGATTCATCCCACTATTACAACATGCTGGGGGGGGGGGGGCAGACCTATTTCATCAAACTAATCATTGCCCTCTCTTTTTTCACTTGTTGATGCAAGACTGTAATCTATTAATATTAATCATCATATAGTTGCATAACTGGCGTTAAAGCATTTAAAACTGATGGAACCGTTTATAAACCACTAAATCACAGAGTGTAACACATTGATGCAGCATGTAACATGTTTTTAAACAAACCAAGTCTCCCAGGAAGCCTGCGGTGTCATGTCGCTAAACCGTCACATCAGCGAGGCAGCTGCTAGATGCTCGAGCTATAGTCATAATTTAAAACCGCCGAATGTGCAAAGTGTCGGAAAGGGAATTGTCGCAAAGCAGGGTATGTTTGTATAGAAATTGTTGGAGCTTACTTAAGCTTATGTAGATACCAACATTAGTTCTGTGACCTGTAATTTTATATTGCGAATTTGAGAAAAATCATTGCTTGCATTCAGTTATGGTGTAATATAACTGTTGAGACATTTTGATAACTTTTGTCTATTTTTCATGACGATCATTTCTATGTTCATGCACTGGTCACATAAAATAAGGTTCGTTAATTAAGGTACAATGTGTATCTTTGAAATACTGGTAGGAAGTTTCTTGAAAAAACCGCTGCAATATGTACTCTTAAATGTACTTACCAGTGACTTTTAATGAACAATAACATCAGTGCAACTGTTATTTTTATTTGAAAATTTTAGTGGACATATAAACAATGTAAAAAAAATGTGAAAGTTTGGTGCATGACAGATCTACTTTATATAAGCTCTTATTATGGTAGTTGTACTTGTGTTAGAAATGTCATTATTAATTGATGTGGGAGAGATTATATTTCAAATTGTAAGAGCACAAAGGTAATTTATATCTTTTACAAATTACAAATGTATGAAACTAGGCAAGGTTGGAGCCAGGCTGGAAAATTGTCGAAGCAAAACGATAAAATAGTGGAATGAACAAACAAACAACATACATGTCTTCTCAGAGGGAACTTCAAGGAAATGTCACCTGTATAGGGATTTGAACTCTGGTCCTCTAACTTTATGTACCTACTGCTCTACCAACTGAGATATCCAAGTTCTCAAATTTTTTTGAATTAAAATAAAATAATCTCTAAACAATTTTCACTGTGATACAGGTATGTTTAGGCATCTACTGCGTTCTGTGTACATCTTTTAAATTATACGATGACGTTGGTAATCATTAGTCAAACTGTTGCAAGTCATAATTTGGATAATTTTAGAGTTGTGGTAATATCATTAGCTTAAGGCGGCTACCTCGGTCATTGAGAAAGTGTCAATCGCTTTCTGGCCACACTGCTTGAAATACACCGGACTGTGTCATTTACTTGCTTTACTTCTCTATTCTGTCTAAGTTTATACTCTCTTTCACCCTTCACCTGAAACCCCACTTTGTCATTTCAATAAGAGGGGAAAGAAAACTATAAAACTGCTTATCCGGTAAAGAGGAAAGCTCGCTGCTAGTTCTCGAATTGTGAGTCTATAATAAAACTGTATTTGTTAGAGTAAGGATAAATCTAGAGCACTTTTTCATCAAGGCTAATTTCATAGCCCTGCAAATATTACTAACAAATAGATGAAAATGAACTTATGTCACATTTTAATATATTTGTTTCTTTAGATAAAACTAAAACTATCTAGTTACAGAAAAAGAGCTCTGTTGGAATCTTTCGACTTTATTTGGACATGAACTATATTTTTGAAATAATGGATTGTATGATTAAATATTGTGTTAAGAGCTGAACATCCACATGGCACATTCATCTTTATTTATGGCTTTCAGTATTTATCTGGATTTGATTAATCGAGACCCCCTTTGTGGTCTAGTGGTCAGAGTCCTTGTCTACAGATCCATTGGTCCTGAGTTCAATCACAGACACTTCCAGATCTGTCTGTGAAGGAGTGTGTCTGAAACAGCCTCCTGAGGACAGGTGAGATACTTGGATGAAGGAGTAGGGGATCCGGTCTAGAAAACTGAGATTAACGGTCGGAGAGAGTGTTGTGATGACCACATGACACCCTCTATCTGCGGATGTTGTCACTGTCTTCACCAACAAGCGGTGGCCACTCGGTCAATATAACTCACTTGCAGGCTGATGTCATAGAGGTTACTTTTTCTCGACTAATCGATAGCTTGTATTAAAAGTCTGAAAATTACACTGAATATTATGTATTACTATATATTTAGACATGTTTGTAGCATCTTAAAAGGAAATATGAGAAGTGCTTCTTGGCTATAGATAGCTTGGTTGGTAGTTTACCTAGAGGGGCATACTTAGCAAAGGTCCAGGATTTAAATCCCTTTCACAAACACTCTTAACATACTTATTTAGTATACAATTTATTACTCTTTTAAGCCTTTCCAAATCTAAGCTAGTAAGTTTTTGAATTAAGTACAAATCTCAACTTTTTTAATTTATATTGATCTCAAAAATTTATTATCAGTTTTCACCAAAAATTATGTTTAAATAATTTAGGCTATGTAAAATTTGAATCGAAGGTCATTGTTTTGAAAATGTTAGCATTGAATTTTTAAATAGAAAACATACCTTATGCTATCATATTCACGCTATAACTATGTACACAAGGCTTACCTCAAGAGGTTTCATTCTTTCCTCGATTACACTACAGTGTACCTCATAATATAGAGCCATAGTGTAATCAGTACAGATCCTGATTTGTGGTAAATAAAGGCATTGGATTTATTTAAATAGAAAGTTGGATTTTGGTTTTAAAAGCCAGTAAATAAAAGGTATTTTTCTGTTATAAATGGTAAAAGAATCAACTCAAACTTAGGTTATACAATGATATGGATAGAAAAATTATAGCTGAACTTCAAAATTTTGCCTTTAGTCACAATTTGACTTTATTAATAACCAGATCAAATACATACTTTATTTCTTTTTTAACAATGGTCTTTGAGTAAGGGAAATATTTTTTCTGAACTGGAAACTTAAGATTTGTTGTAATAATACTAAATATAAAACTAAAATAGTGTCTTTGATGCTCTTTTTTCATGCAATTTCGGGCAAAGAACAATCCCTTCCACTACTGACTAAAATTGTGTATAGTTTGAATATCGTTAATTCTATTTAAAATTGATATAATTGACCATTATTCATAATTTTTACATGATATGATATTTGTACTGAGCATTGTAAATAAGTAAGCTATTTATAACAAAACAAATATTTACAGAATGTCTGTCTACAAGTTTAAAAATAAATAAATAAATCATGAAATGAAATTTTTGTCATAAATGTTATGAATTAAGTTTCTTAGTCATGAATAAATAATGTGAAGAAAAGATTAACATTACTTGTAAGAATCATATTTTTAATACTTTTTCTACATATAAATAAATGCCTAATGCTATTATATATACTTTAACTAGGTATACCATTAAATTCTTAATTGTCTCATTTCAAGGACATATACAATCAAATTTGTTGGAATTTTTGGTTGTAGTCGTGAATAACTATTTTAAGGTTGGGCCTAGTAAGAAGATCACTTAGAATGGCTTCAAATTGTTCGACTTTTCCCTGATCCAAATATATCTAGGCAGCTAAATTTACTATTGTCATTGACCGATTTCAAAATTTACAGACATTTCTAGGTTTTGCCATATTTTACCTGATTGTGGCCATCTTGTCATTCCTGGTTTATTTCTAAAACTCTATAGACACCCTAGTTTACGTCGATGTCTAATAGTACAAATATATCAGCTTAAAATCTGTTTAAACTTATTTATTTAAGTGTTATACAAACGTATTCCAAATGAAAACTTCCATTTTGATGATGAAACTAATAAATAACAAAATATCAACATTTGTTTTGAATCGACAGTACCATGTGTAAAATTAGTAGCAATAATTTTAAATACATGTATACTAAATTTATGTCAATATAAAATAAATGTGTTGCAATTTTTTTTTAGGCATGTTTTATTCGTTTGAACGTTATCTTATGGACTATCAAAATAATATTATAAAAATGAGTAAATAATAATAATTATTATAACATTTTCCTAAGTGTATCATATGGATTATTTCTGAAATATGTAAGTACTTAGTTAATTTTGATAATATTATTTATTTGCAGCCAAGTTTTAAACCATCTCCTGTAATATTTCCCAAGAAATAACCGGTGTCGTATTGTGCACAATGTCTTTTGCCTCGGTTTGTATCTTGGCTATGAATTATCGTTTGACGATAATTGAGGAGTTAAGAGTTGAAGTCTTGATCTATCGACTCCTCATCACTGCTTCCTTCACTCTAAATTAGTAGTATAACATCAAAGAGGGACTCGTTTTGTTATAGGATTTTAAAAACTCGTCCACAACCTTAATTGTAAATTGATAACCGATCAGGGTGACCTGGTGGTCTAGGGGTAAGGTGTCAGACTTCTATGCTGGCGGCCGGGGTTCTATACTCGTCCCGGCACAGATTTATCTGATTACCAAACCCTTCCTTCACCTCTGACAAGACATCTTGTGAATGTGGGGAGTGCCAGGCCTCCACCGTGGTTCGGATTCCACGTTAAACTGTAGGTCCTTCATTTCATCTCACAATCACCCTACCATTACACATTAGCGTAAGTGCGTATAACCCGAATGGGTAGTAAGACACGGTGCTAATAGTAATAATAATAACCGATCCACAAACGCATGTAAGAGCATTACAACTTGCAACCCATTCAAACATCCAGGTAGGATCGGATGTAGGATAAAGTGAATGACACATATGAACATTTTGATGTTTTTTTTTTTTTAATTACATCCTTGGCAGTTATTAGTTGTGTCTCATCATATCCCCATGTCCTCGCATACGTACACATATCCAATGGTGGTATAAACGAACTGTCAAGAAGTAAATAATCTCCGCTATACTCAGAAGGGAACATCCCAGAAATAGGCCAGCAATGCCACCAAATGCGACTGAAAACATAAAAAAAAAACATGCTTTTATGTCAGTTACAGGGAGAGTTTTATTATCCTGATGCTATCTGAGATAAGTTTTAAACCAAATAATTGCCATAAAAAGCTTTTTTTTATCTAACATTTCCTAACTATGCATATTCAGTTGGATCAGTTTTTTTTTCCAAATTGTGGTTTGCATGTTCTAACAGTGTCAGGTTTAACGGGGAGCCTGTATAAACCCCTACAATAAAGAAAACGTTAATTCTAATTTCCTATTGTATATATGTGTTTGAAATAAAGAGCATTGAGTAAAAATAATTTGTAATAAATAAAATGATAGAATAATTGGAAAATAATAGAGCACAAATAGAAGTAAAAACACACATATTTACACACACTTCAACAGTTTAGCCAACCATGTGATCTGGATACTACTTTTGATATAATTTTAGCACCAGTACAATCCAATATTGGGAGATTTCCTAAAAGTAATATCTCAGTGTTCTGCTACAAATAAACAATATAATGCATTAATTATTTATAAAAACAGGTAGATTAATCAATATTGCAATCTTAAAAGTTAGTATCAGCATGTGTTTATTTAGTGCTCATTATTTTTTTAATACACAATTATAGTAACAAAATGTATCCTACCAGTCAAAATAATATCCTTTACGGGTTCGTGCACTATCGCTTGACTAAAGAGTTGGCAACCCTGCTTCAATATTTCAATGCTATTATATATAGCATCTTCCTCGGCAAGTAGTCGTAGTATTATTAAGGGCTTCTACTATCTACTCTACTACTACTACCTAAAGAAGATGCTATAATAGCATCAAAATATTGAGATGTGTGTAAATATTTGTTAGTATTTTTACTTTTATTTGTGGTCTACTATTTTTCCACTATTCTATCATTTTATTTATTACAAACTATTGTAGATATATTATTGTGTGCCTACATTTATGTTCTTCCTGCAATAAATAATGAGTTAAAAACAAATTGATGGATGTGCAGTTTAGATCAAAACCTAAAAATCCTTCTGAGACTTGAAAGATTTACCAGGAAAGTCCTTGTGGATCATTTACAAATTCTCGCGCCAACATTTTATGAAATCAAAACAGTTGATTAATTTTTATCTTTCCTCAGACATGCTATGGTGTAATTTATATGGGCTTATGGGGGACCCACTCACTCTATGCCGCCTCGAGGACTCCCACATTGCCCACATTGCCCACATTGCCCACATTGCCCATATTGCCCACATTGGCATTGCGTTCCATAAAGTTTTACTAATCATAACTTATTTTGTTCCCTATGTTATGGCCTTGTTGAGCTAACTTCTAAAACTCGGTTAAAATTTAGAAAGACAATATTAATTATTCACAAGATGGCAAGTATTTGTGTCATTTTTTTTCTAGTAAGAACTGGAGAGGGTATGTTGGAAAAGCCATGGCCCCAAGAGAGATACGTGACTTGTGAAAGTTTGGGAAACATTTAAGTTAACCCTTTACATGATGAGTATTACAAAAACTGATATGGACAAGTTAAACTTGATATTCAAAGGCAGGAAGTCAAACCGGAATCGATAAACTGAAATTAACAGTTATTTTTAAGAAACTAAAAGCAGAAAATAAATTTGTTGGGAGCCGTAATTGGAATTTATATTCTTTAAGGTTCTACATTTTTACTAACTTGGGTGACCTGGTGGTCTAGGGTTAAGGTATCGGACTTCTGTGCTGGGGTCCGGGGTTCAATCCTCGGTCTCGGCACGAATTTATCTGATTACCAAACCCTTCCTTCACCTCTGACAAGACATCTTGTGAATGTGGGGAATGCCAGGCCGCCACCGTGGTTCGGATCCACGTTAAACTGTAGGTCCTTCATTTCATCTCACAATCACCCTACCATTACACATTAGCGTAAGTGCGTATAACCCGAACGGGTAGTAAGACGCGGTGCTAATAATAATTTACTAACATAATTTTTGTAAATACTCTTTGACACTATTAAATAGAATATTGAAAAGATCTAGAACCTTGTTAAGAACCGAAAAGATTGATTTCTATAACTGAAATCATCAGAACAGAAACCTTAAAAATGTTTGTTTGGAAAACCATAAAAACCAAACGGATCAATATATTTGTTCGACTCCTGACAAGAGAATTTACTATGCTTATCGAGAGACGAAATCGATAGTATGGCTTTGTGGCTCTTCATAAAGAATTAAAGGAATGTATATGATTCCTGTTCGTATAATTATTCTAATCAATGTTATACTAATGATCATGTCTTATTTCCAGTAAGTGGTTTGATCAGACTGTCTTATCTACTGAGAAACGCACCCACTAACTCGGACCAGCCGAAGATGACGTCGGTGCGATACAGGACCACACCGTGGGAAGAGAAGTGAAAGTCCATGATGATTTCTTGACTCCTTTCACCGCTCTCTCTGAATATTAAATATACAATCAGGTGTAACAACATTACTAGCTTGTTTTACTTCTTTGACTTGTCACTCTTTATTTTTAAGAAGTATGTCGCCTAATGGGAATATTATCTTAAGGTACAAACATAAGACGTTGAAATTCATCATTCTCTCAATGACAAAAACCAAATACATTTTTTTCATTTAAAATTTTCTTTTTCAGTTATTTTGATAGGTGGAACCAATTTTACCATTAACTGTTAAAAAGTTGTCCTAATTTCTACTCATTTAAACAAAATACAACAACATTATTTATAATATTATGTTTTAGATTGAGGGTATGTGCAGCAGGTATTCTTTCTTATCCCTCCATTTTGTTTTTTGTTTACACAATAGTATTTGCGTTTCTGTTGAACATAGTAGATGTGGTCAAAATATCATTATCCCTCTCCATATTGCCGGGATCACAAACAACTTAACATTCACTTTAAAGGTAAAATTTCGCTGCACACGACAAGACAACGACAGAGAGGGTAGACCGAGACTGGTCGCTTCTGTTCTGCTCCTATGCAATTACATGAATTACCTTTGATAGCACAAGACAGAGACTAGTGACCGAGACAAAGTGCACTCGACCGCTCTCGGACCAGTAGTGTTGAGCAACACACACAAGAAACAACGTTTGTTTGGCGTTGAAATATAAAAATGGTATAATTTACTGGGGAGAAGAAGAAGAAGAAGATGACGAACAATTGATAGAATTAGTATAAAAAAAACACCGCTTTTACCATCCCTTAAGAAAAAAAGTACGCAAAAATAAACAGGATGATTTTTTTTGATTATTTGAGGAAACGAGACAAAGGCTGATGAATTAATATTAATGGAAGAGTTGAGCGCCAACACATCCAGACAATGTCACTTTATTTGGGAATCTTGTAAAATATGTTCAATAGAAGGTGGTCTAGGGGTAAGGTGTCAGACTTCTGTGCGGGGGTCCAGGGGTTCAATCCTCGGTCCCGGCACAGATTTATCTGATTTCCAAACCCTTCCTTCACCTCTGACAAGACGTGTATTAATCACAACTTGTGAATGTGTGGAATACCAGGCCTCCACCGTGGTTGGATTCCACGTTAAACTGTAGGTCCTCCATTTCATCTCACAATCGCCATACCATTACACATTAGCGTAAGTGTGTATAACCCGAACGGTTAGTAAAACGTGGTGCTAGATAATAATAATAATAATAATAATAATAATAATAATATAATAATAATATAATAATATTGGGAGTAACATCGACACTACTAGATTGAAACAAGTGATGTTCTTGAAAGATGTATGTTATTTTGGAGTACATGAAAGTGTGTTCTGAGGTAGTGTGGTAATATGCTTACATTTTAGTTTTATTGAAGTGGCATGATTACAAGTTGTGCTTACTCTTGAGTGAGCACAAATAAACTGCGCAAATTTTCTCTCAAACTGCAACAACTCGTTTTAGCGAATAATGATTTTGGCACATCTATCAAAGTTGCGCCGGCACTTCTACTTGCCACCCTTTAGTTAATCCCACCCCTAACATATTTATAATGTATTTAACATATTTTAACAGAAAAACTATACTTATCTAGTATCTTTCATAGTAAATGACAACCACCCCGTGATTGCAAGGTTTATTTACCCAGAAGGCAGTAGGGTGACGTCGGTGACGTAAGTGTACTGATTACAGTCCTCCATGCAGTCACACTGCATACCCTCCACATTGTCATCAAAGTATGGATTCCTCTGTTGAGGTTTTTGATTGTTGAAGACAACTGAAACACAGTCATAAGCCAGAATGGGACAACAATTTGCTCTTTTCCAGACATGCAATTATTCAGGATTTGTGATTGGAAGGTACACACAGGTTCGAGAACATTAAGTTTGGTTTTATTTTGATGACAGGACAGTGTTAAACTGACAAATTTTCTACTGAAAAACAGGTTTTAAATAAAATCATGAACATAGTCTTCAGCACTGGTGTGTTTTGACTCTCACCCATGAGGTTGGGAGTTTGATCTTTGACCGGGATACACTGGGGGTGTTTTTTGTTCACAATATTCCATTCTTTATTCAGCCAAATGCTGGTGCATTTGTTTGGATCTTATTGTCATCAATAGTTATCCATATGCCTATATGAGATAGTTTTATAAAGCAATAATAGCCTAACTCGAAGATACAGACATTGATCCTAAAGTGGAGTTGTTAAAAAGGTTGAACCTTTATACATCTACTAATTAACATGTATGTAGAAAGAAGGGAGTATGGAGGTCAGGACCCCCCCCCCCCCCTCCGGGAATTGGATAAACCTCCATAGGGGAGTCCATGTATACTTTAAAGCTCTTCTATTAGTTTAAGGTATAGTTACATTTTCTATTGGACCCTCCCTAGAAAAACTAGCTTTCTACGGCATTGCTAATTAGAGGCATTGAACACTAAGTAATTAAAACACTTACGATTATTCTTTGATAAGCAGATTAGCCCCATGAGATCGCAATTATGAATACTTGCTGAAATTACAAAGAAAACACTTTAATCTACACAAGAATTGGTTGTTGGAAATACAATTTTTAACACATATTGTCAATACAATTTTTTTTATTAATATTGCAAAGTTATATAAATAAAGTCACAACACTCATGTTTATATCAAACAACATACAAATGCTAAAAAACTAAAACACGTTTTAGAACATAGTGAAGATTTTTAATGTCCTAAAAATTATTCTTTTACCACAAACAAGATTTTTTGTAAAAATACTTATAATGTTTTAAGGTAGAATCTGTAACGGATGTGCGACATTGTCGGCTATATAAAAGTGATCATTTAAGATCATGAGCTATTAGTTTATACAGCCGCCATCGACTCGGGAGGACTTAATGCTGCCACCAGTACAACTACCATTGTACGAATACAATTTTAGATAGTTTAAAAACAAGACATAATAAGAAAATAGGGATGTAACATCGATATTTACTTTCAATAAACAACTAATAATGTAGTATGGTAACCAAGGGCAGCAATTTCAATAATCCGAGTTACCTTACTTAGTCTAGATAACATTTATCAAAGCTATTTTTCCAGTGATGTTTCCAATTTGTAGCTTTTGGGGCACTTTTAATGCTTGTAGTAATTGTAGACTTACCATAGTATTTTCCACACAAATCGAGATACTTTCAGTGTTTCACTCAAAAAGAAGAATCATTAATGGGGTAATTCTATTTGCTTAGGGGGGATGGGACAGTTCTAAAAATATAAGAGTTTGGAGTTTACACCCAAAGAGGAGCCCAAGAATCCTTTCCAGGAAAATTTTGCAATAAAAAGTGATTAATTTAGAAACTTTTCGGAGTAGTCTTTGGAACTGTTTTTAAAAAGTAGTTTTCTCTAGAAGCTATTTAAAGTAATTTTTTCCTGGATTTTTTTTTTTTTAAATTGATGCCCTAGAAGCCATTTGTATGGTCCTAATCTAGGAAATTTCTGAAAATAGAAACATCTTATCAGATACCTATTTAAAACAGTCGTTTTCTGGAAAAATTTTTTGAAAATTAATTTGAGGTGATGGGAGAATCGAAGAGGTGGTGGGTGATCTGCCCTATTTCTACCCCCTCCCCCCTAAATATTCACCGTTAGCGGGAAAGAAGTACGGCGTGCAGTTGCAGTACCGCACCGTGTACAACAGATGGCACTCTATGACGCAGTTGTACTGGAGGTACCCGCCCAGCCACAAGATGTCTCTCTCGTCCGAGTAGAGACAGCGGCGACTCTGCGGTCGCAAGTTCCTCACTCTGGCAGTGGTGTAGGCGACCTGTGACGTGATACTGACCTGCGCAGTGTAGCCTTGCGGGAGCGACTGACCGTGCGCGGGGAAACTGTCCGGACTATGAACCAGAATCTGATAATAAAAGAGCATTGATATTAATTCCGGGAATCTTTCGTAACTAACCGCGAGCTTCTAATGGGAGTACGGAATATTTATATTTGTCACCGCGTCTCAACGGTCGATCGACTGGCCCCGTGGTGTGGTGGTCAGTGCACCTGGCTATCAGCTTAAGACTCTCGAGTTGGATTCCCGGCTGGTACCTCGGGTATTTTACTCCAGAAAGGGAACCACCCCAACGTTCACCAGGGTTTGATTAGTTAAGACTTAAATTAGTTTTACGTGTTCCCAATGGTTTCACACCTTAATACTCACTCACCATCACACGATCACCCTCATATTCATTCTCACCATCACACGATCACCCTCATATTCATTCTCACCATCACACGATCACCCTCATATTCATTCTCGCCATCACACGATCACCCTCATATTCATTCTCGCCATCACACGATCACCCTCATATTCATTCTCGCCATCACACGATCACCCTCATATTCATTCTCGCCATCACACGATCACCCTCATATTCATTCTCACAATCACCCTACTATTCATTCTCACCATCATACGATCACCCTCATATTCATTCTCACCATCACACGATCACCCTCATATTCATTCTCACCATCACACGATCACCCTCATATTCATTCTCACCATCATACGATCACCCTCATATTCATTCTCACCATCATACGATCACCCTCATACTCACTATCACCATCACCTGATCTCATCGGGACATGGAAAGATCCTTCACGGAAAGGATGTACGGTTAGTACATTCGGACGTCCTCTGGACAACGGTATAAACATTTTTATGCTAATGTGCTAACTGTAAGAAATTGAAAGGTTGAATTCAGAGGAAGTGTACCCACGATTGCGTGGGAAGGGAATAGAGTGTGGAAAAGCCACCTAGGAAAAAAAAACACCCTCCGTACATCTTTCAGGGACGTCACAGACTATTCAACAGCAGTCTAGTCTATTGCTAGAGTAACGTCACATATAATTCAACGGCAGTCCAGTCTATTGCTAGAGTAACGTCACAGACTATTCAACCACCGATGCGGGTGAATACGAAATATCAAGTCGCGTCGTGGATATTGTTGCCAGGGCTCGCAGAGATAAACTTGGTTCATACATGAGGGAAGCCTCACCCCGCATCCCGACAGGTCGCAACTCACGATTATACCAGGCGCGATGTTGGCTCCTGGGGGTATCTCGTCGGGAAAGGTGTTGGCTGTCAGGCGGAGTCCCCCCCACTCCCCGTGGATGGCAGTTCGCCGCGGCCGCCTCTCGTTGCTGGAACCGCCGCTAGAGAGATCTGCACGACGACCGCCACCCCTGCTGGAACAGCCGTCAAGGCGGGAACGAATCGGTGGTAGGCGTTCGAATATCAAACCAAGAGTTTATTAATATCGTAACTGGAATGTACCTCCTGCGTGTCTCCGAGACCTCCGAGTTGAAAGAGTAACAGAAGCCGTACTCTGTCATCTGTAGCTCGAACATGTCACAACAGTTGAAGAACGAATTGCGCCACCAGCAGAGGTCTACGAACAGTTCTGCGCACAGTGGCATCGTCTAGAAGAAAAGGAGGTGAAAAAACAACACTGCTTCAAGGTCAAGATATCATCATCATCATCATCATCAACAACTGTTTCCAGTCTGTACCGGGCCAGTTTAGTAAAATGCTTCAATATTCCTCTATCTTTCCACCAGCCTTCCTCCTTTAATAGCTTCCATTCTTCTCCTCTCACTTGCACTCTTTCTGTTATCTGATCCTTCCATCTCTTTCTTGGCCTCATGGTCTTTATTCTACATACTTTATTTCCATCATTTTTTTTTGGCATCACCTCCTCCATCCTCATTACATGCCCATTGTCCATACCATCTCATTCTTGCTTCCTCTACTATCTCATGTACTCCAACCTCCTCATTACGTGCCCATTGTCCATACCATCTCATTCTTGCTTCCTCTACTATCTCATGTACTCCAACCTCCTCATTACGTGCCCATTGTCCATACCATCTCAGTCTTGCTTCCTCTACTATCTCATGTACTTCAACATCCTCATTACATGTCCATACTATCTCAGTCTTGCTTCCTCTACTATCTCATGTACTCCCTGTATCCCAGATAACTCCAATCCTAATCCTGTTTCTCCTCGTGACAGCTAACATGCTCCTTACAAACTTCATTTCCATGGCCTTCTCTTGAGAAAACAGCAAACAAGCAAATTACACCAACAAATTGACAGATTTATTTATTTTGTATAGCTTAAATGGAGGAAATTTTGTAATTTTTGAAAATTACTCCCGAACACCTAACAGAGGGTTGAAAGATAGGACATGTCCGAGAATTAATCAGAACGGCTGGTTATCCATATTTTAAGACGTGAGAATATTTGAGCAGAAATTCATTTTTTGCCGAAAACCAACCGGTTTAATTTTTATGGGTGGAGCTGTCCGCCAGTAGGAGAACATAGAAGGAGTGAAATACAAATGACAGTATAATTTGTGTGGTGACACCTTATTAAATTACATCATTCTATTCACAAACATCAATTCGACGTTCCAAAACAGTTAACTTGCGTTTCCTGGGCGTTCAGCTCTCTAAAGATCAATCAAAAGATGTGAGGGCGAATGTCGTCAAAGACGTGTCAAGGATTTTAAAAGCTCAAAATTAAATAAAACTCAGCTCCCGAAAGTGGTTTTAATTATTTCTGAATTAAACATTTTACACCTTGTATCGAGGTGCCTTTCAGCACAGCTGACGTGTGCAGTAAGAGTGGGGTTAACAACTAACTCCATCGCTGATTTATATTGACTGAAGCTATACTAAGAAGTGGATGTTAGGAAGAGAAGGGTTTGAAGCTTACCTCAAACATCAGTTGGGTGATGTTGATGTTGGAGAGGGTTGCAGGTTTACCTTGAACATCATTGGGTGATGTTGATGTTGGAGAGGGTTGCAGGCTTACCTCGAACATCAGTTGGGTGTTGTTGATGTTGGAGAGGGTTGCAGGTTTACCTCGAACATCAGTTGGGTGATGTTGATGTTGGAGAGGGTTGCAGGTTTACCTTGAACATCAGTTGGGTGATGTTGATGTTGGAGAGGGTTGCAGGCTTACCTCGAACATCAGTTGGGTGTTGTTGATGTTGGAGAGGGTTGCAGGTTTACCTCGAACATCAGTTGGGTGATGTTGATGTTGGAGAGGGTTGCAGGCTTTACCTCGAACATCAGTTGGGTGATGTTGATGTTAGAGAGAGTTGCAGATTTACCTCGAACATCAGTTGGGTGATGTTGATGTTGGAGAGAGTTGCAGGTTTACCTCGAACATCAGTTGGGTGATGTTGATGTTAGAGAGGGTTGCAGGTTTACCTTGAACATCAGTTGGGTGATGTTGATGTTGGAGAGAGTAGCAGATTTACCTCGAACATCAGTTGGGTGATGTTGATGTTGGAGAGGGTTGCAGGTTTACCTCGAACATCAGTTGGGTGATGTTGATGTTGGAGAGAGTAGCAGATTTACCTCGAACATCAGTTGGGTGATGTTGATGCTGGAGAGAGTTGCAGGTTTACCTCGAACATCAGTTAGGTGATGTTGATGTTGGAGAGGGTTGCAGGTTTACCTCGAACATCATGGGTGATGTTGATGTGGAGAGAGTAGCAGGTTTACCTTGAACATCAGTTAGGTGATGTTGATGCTGGAAACGGTTCAGGTTTTACCTTGAACATCAGTTGGGTGATGTTGATGTTGGAGAGAGTTGCAGGTTTACCTCGAACATCAGTTGGTGATGTTGATGTTGGAGAGAGTTGCAGATTTACCTCGAACATCAGTTGGTGATGTTGATGTTAGAGAGGGTTGCAGGTTTACCTCGAACATCAGTTGGGTGATGTTGATCTTGGAGAGGCCCACCAGGGTGTTCTCGTGGCCCGCCAGAAAGTCGTTGAGGAAATCAAAGTCTCCGAAGCTGACTTGAGCCATGGCTTGGAGTAGTCTGTGAAAGTTGGCAATGGTCTCACTGTCGGCCCCTGATAAAAACCTGCCATGTGGTATATAAAACAACAATACAGAAAGTTATCAAATCTAATCAAAGTGAAAAATATAAATGTTTTGATACTCCTACGAGAGAAACTTTCAAAACAGATTCACTCCTTGAATTAGCCTATAGCTTTCCCAAATATTCCCTCAGAACTTGTACATTTATTTTTACATGTCCATGTTCATATAGCGAGATAATATTAAACTTTACATTTAAAAAAGTTTCTACATTATCAAGTACTCATCTGTTTCTGTAAGATGATAGTCATGCCATTTTAAAACCTGTCTACATTATAGGTCACTCAGCTGTTTCTAGAAGATACGAGTCATGCCATTCTAAAACCTGTCTACATTCTAAGCACTCAGCTGTTTCTGGAAGCTGAGCGCCTTGTGCCATGACCTGTTCCTGTCACAAGCGTAACGGCGGACGGGATATTCTCTAGGCGGTGTACCTCGATGACGGAGTCGTAGGGCCTGTTATTTAACTCTCCCACACGACGCCGGCCATGCACGCCCCACCGCCGCCAGGAAGGCAGAGCGCACCCACAGAACCCTGGGACACACACGTCCCCCCCACGATAACATCATTAATTAAGCCTCGCCATATTGTGCCAGAACCGGCTATCAGCAACATGAAACCCGTTTTGGTGGCTTAGTGGTCCAAAGCGCCACTGTCGCAGTAGACTGGTCTGTTGGTGATGGAGATATCAGAGTTCAAATCCCGGTCGGGTGTACTGAGAGTTGTTTTTTTCCTAAATGCTGTCTGATTCTCTCTCCACACAAACGTGGGAACATTTTCTCTGAAATTATACTATACTCATCCCTATTCCATTTGTATCGGGGATAAAAAAAAATGAAACTCGGTGTTGCGTCGCGTACCCTTGATTGTACGCTCACCACAGTCTGAGAGACACTGACCTAGGGCGTAGTCCTAGGTACTGTACCTCTCGCCCCAATGGCGGCCCTCCTCGGTGAGGTACTTGAGACCGTGCACGGTGCTGCTGGAACACAGGTCCTGGAACAGAAGTCTACAGAGCGAGGATTCCTCATGGACCGGTGTCGGCGTCATCTGCACGTCCAGGCTAGGAGTGACTCTGACTGGTGACATGGTCGCCCCTAGGAAGTGACGGACCGTGGGTTTACCGAGATCCTCCTTGGTGGCCTTGGAGTACATCCTGACACACAAGACATGGGGTTATATACCTCCTCCTTGGTGGCTTTGGAGTACATCCTGACACACAAGACATGGGGTTATATAGCTCCTCTTTGCTGGCTTTGGAGTACATCCTGACACACAAGACATGGGGCTATATAGCTCCTCTTTGCTGGCTTTGGAGTACATCCTGACACACAAGACATGGGGCTATATAGCTCCTCTTTGGTGGCCTTGGAGTACATCCTGACACACAAGACATGGGGTTATATACCTCCTCCTTGGTGGCTTTGGAGTACATCCTGACACACAAGACATGGGGTTATATACCTCCTCCTTGGTGGCTTTGGAGTACATCCTGACACACAAGACATGGGGCTATATAGCTCCTCTTTGGTGGCTTTGGAGTACATCCTGACACACAAGACATGGGGTTATATAGCTCTCTTGGTGGCTTTGGAGTACATCCTGACACACAAGACATGGGGTATATACCTCCTCCTTGGTGGCTTTGGAGTACATCCTGACACACAAGACATGGGGTATATAGCTCCTCCTTGGTGGCTTTGGAGTACATCCTGACACACAAGACATGGGGTATATAGCTCCTCTTTGTGGCTTTGGAGTACATCCTGACACACAAGACATGGGGTTATATAGCTCCTCTTGGTGGCTTTGAGTACATCCTGACACAAGACATGGGGTTATATAGCTCCTCCTTGGTGGCTTTGGAGTACATCCTGACACACAAGACATGGGGTCTATATAGCTCCTCTTTGGTGGCTTTGGAGTACATCCTGACACACAAGGACATGGGGCTATATAGCTCCTCTTTGCTGGCTTTGGAGTACATCCTGACACACAAGACATGGGGTTATATAGCTCCCTTGGTGGCTTTGAGTACATCCTGAACACAAGCATGGGGTTATATAGTCCTCTCTTGCTGGCTTTGGAGTACATCCTGACACACAAGACATGGGGTTATATAGCTCCTCTTTGGTGGCTTTGGAGTACATCCTGACACACAAGACATGGGGCTTATATAGCTCTCTTTGCTGGCTTTGGAGTACATCCTGACACACAAGACATGGGGTATATAGCTCCTCTCTTGTGGCTTTGGAGTACATCCTGACACACAAGACATGGGGTTATATAGCTCCTCTTGGTGGCTTTGGAGTACATCCTGACACACAAGACATGGGGTTATATAGCTCCTCTTTGGTGGCTTTGGAGTACATCCTGACACACAAGACATGGGGCTATATAGCTCTCTTTGCTGGCTTTGGAGTACATCCTGACACACAAGACATGGGGTTATATAGCCTCCTCCTTGGTGGCTTTGGAGTACATCCTGACACACAAGACATGGGGCTATATAGCTCCTCTTTGCTGGCTTTGGAGTACATCCTGAACACACAAGACATGGGGTTATATACTCCTCCTTGGTGGCTTTGGAGTACATCCTGACACACAAGACATGGGGTTATATAGCTCCTCTTTGCTGGCTTTGGAGTACATCCTGACACACAAGACATGGGGTTATATACCTCCTCCTTGGTGGCTTTGGAGTACATCCTGACACACAAGACATGGGGCTATATAGCTCCTCTTGCTGGCTTTGGAGTACATCCTGACACACAAGCATGGGGTTATATAGCTCCTCTTGTGGCTTTGGAGTAATCTGACACACAAGCATGGGGTTATATAGCTCCTCTTGTGGCTTTGGAGTACATCCTGACACACAAGACATGGGGTTATATAGCTCCTCTTGTGGCTTTGAGTACATCCTGACACAAGACATGGGGTTATATAGCTCCTCTTGGTGGCTTTGGAGTACATCCTGACACACAAGACATGGGGTTATATAGCTCCTCTTTGTGGCTTTGGAGTACATCCTGACACACAAGACATGGGGTTATATACTCCTCCTTGGTGGCTTTGGAGTACATCCTGACACACAAGACATGGGGTTATATAGCTCCTCTTGTGGCTTTGGAGTACATCCTGACACACAAGACATGGGGTATATAGCTCCTCTTGTGGCTTTGGAGTACATCCTGACACACAGACATGGGGTTATATACCTCCTCCTTGGTGGCTTTGGAGTACATCCTGACCACAAGACATGGGGTTATATAGCTCCTCTTGCTGGCTTTGGAGTACATCCTGACACACAAGACATGGGGTTATATAGCTCCTTTGTGGCTTTGGAGTACATCCTGACACACAAACATGGGGTTATATAGCTCCTCTTTGCTGGCTTTGGAGTACATCCTGACACACAAGACATGGGGTTATATACTCCTCCTTGGTGGCTTTGGAGTACATCCTGACACACAAGACATGGGGTTATATAGCTCCTCTTGCTGGCTTTGGAGTACATCCTGACACACAAGACATGGGGTTATATAGCTCCTCTTGGTGGTTGAGACTCTTGGGTATATCTGGTGTACATCCTGACCACAAGGCATGGGGTTATATAGCTCTCCTTGGTGGCTTTGGAGTACATCCTGACACACAAGACATGGGGCTATATAGCTCTCTCTTGCTGGCTTTGGAGTACATCCTGACACACAAGACATGGGGTTATATAGCTCCTCTTGTGGCTTTGGAGTACATCCTGACACACAAGACATGGGGTTATATAGCTCCTCTTGGTGGCTTTGGAGTACATCCTGACACACAAGACATGGGGTTATATAGCTCCTCTTGTGGCTTTGGAGTACATCCTGACACACAAGACATGGGGTTATATACCTCCTCCTTGGTGGCTTTGAGTACATCCTGACACACAAGACATGGGGTTATATAGCTCCTCTTTGCTGGCTTTGGAGTACATCCTGACACACAAGACATGGGGTTATATACCTCCTCCTTGGTGGCTTTGGAGTACATCCTGACACACAAGGCATGGGGTTATATAGCTCCTCTTTGCTGGCTTTGGAGTACATCCTGACACACAAGACATGGGGTTATATACCTCCTCCTTGGTGGCTTTGGAGTACATCCTGACACACAAGACATGGGGCTTATATAGCTCCTCCTTGCTGGCTTTGGAGTACATCCTGACACACAAGACATGGGGTTATATACTCCTCCTTGGTGGCTTTGGAGTACATCCTGACACACAAGACATGGGGTTATATACTCCTCCTTGTGGCTTTGGAGTACATCCTGACACACAAGCATGGGGTTATATACTCCTCTTTGTGGCTTTGGAGTACATCCTGACACAAGCATGGGGCTATATAGCTCCTCCTTGCTGGCCCTTGGAGTACATCCTGACACACAAGACATGGGGTTATATAGCTCCTCTTTGCTGGCTTTGGAGTACATCCTGACACACAAGACATGGGGTTATATAGCTCCTCCTTGGTGGCTTTGAAGTACATCCTGACACAAGGCATGGGGTTATATAGCTCCTCCTTGCTGGCTTTGGAGTACATCCTGACACACAAGACATGGGGTTATATAGCTCCTCTTTGTGGCTTTGGAAGTACATCCTGACACAAGGCATGGGGTTATATAGCTCCTCCTTGGTGGCTCTTGGAGTACATCCTGACACACAAGACATGGGGTTATATACCTCCTCCTTGGTGGCTTTGGAGTACATCCTGACACACAAGGCATGGGGTTATATAGCTCCTCTTTGCTGCTTTGGAGTACATCCTGACACAAGACATGGGGTTATATAGCTCCTCTTGTGGCTTTGGAGTACATCCTGACACACAAAGCATGGGGTTATATAGCTCCTCCTTGGTGGCTTGGAGTACATCCTGACACACAAGACATGGGTTATATACTCCTCTTGGTGGCTTTGAAGTACATCCTGACACAAGACATGGGGTTATATAGCTCTCTTTGCTGGCCTTTAAGTACATTGTGACAGTCATTGACCGTGCTAATTCCAGAATATTAATAAACTTGAGTAGTATAAATGTACACTATTTATTAAAATAAAATGTACCTTTCCTTAACCTCGAAAAGCATAGCTGAATTTTCATCGAAGATATCTTTTATCAATTAAAAACATATTTTCAGCAGCCAAAATTTATAACTTTTTACTTTACTACTTTATTGTTATCTTTAGTTATTGATATTTAATCATTTATGAAAAGTCACATCTGATGATCACATGAATTGACATATTAATATTTGAAATTAGGTATAGTAACCTTTCTAAGTGTTAGATAAGATTCTTCCTTTGAAAAGTGGAGTGTAACTGTCTTATCTTGTATCATTACCCTATCGTATAGCTCATGGTGTAATCTGTTAAGGTAAGACTGCTACATTTCAGACTAAACGTAGGGCACACCTTAGAAAACAATAATAAATACTTTTGATTATAAAACATACATTTTCCTGGACTACCGTGATTGAACAAATAAACTCTTTAAAAATTTTTTGGACAATTGATGGCCTAACTTTTGCAATACTAATAAAAACGATCGTTTTGAATTGTATGTTTTGAAAAAGGGTGGTTTGGATGGGGATTTCGCTGACATCTACCAATTCCTAAATGACCACGCTAAAAATATTTTTCAATCCATTCAAATTATTCCGTCAGTATTATATTACTAATTTGTAAATTGTGGGATTTTGTTAAGTCATAGGACGGTGATAAACTGATAAATAGCTTCTTTTACAGATCTAAAGTTTAGTAACAGGAATGAAGGGAGGATGCAGGGAATGCGAGCTTAGGGCAATGTTTTTGCAGTTTTTATAGCAAAACATTTGTTTGAACAAAATAAATCAATTATTTCTCCAGTACAAACATATAGTTTAGTTTTCTTCACGTGGTGCTCTTTAATATATGTAAAAGTTGTTCTGGAATTTAATGACAACTTTTTCTCTTCATTTAAAAAGTTTCTCATCTAATGCCACCATGCTCAAGGCAGATTTTGCTATAAAAACTGCAAAAAACACTGACCTTTAATCACGTCCCATGCATACCAACTTTAAAAATAAATATATTACTCTAACTTGCACTTAATTGAATAAACAAACATCTCTTAAGTTGGCCCTTGGATAAAACGTGACTTTAGGGCCACACCCACTGGACTTGGACCCGAGCCATAAATGGTGTGTATTTCTATTGCCTGACAGCCTAAGCCTGGATTACCAAGCTATATATGGTGTATATTATATTTTTATGATGAGGTTTATTATTATAGTTTTTATAATTCCTTTCTACCAGAGTATATTAGTTCTAGTTTACTAATAAAATAAACATGGTAGTGTTTCATGCTCACAAAACTTTTTTGAGTTGAGATAGACATAGAGAGCTGGGAGATGGCTATTTTAAAGTTCTTGTCACGGCGAGAACGGGGGTGGGGGGGGCGTTGGATACGTTTTGTTTGAAATTAAACACCGAAACCCCCAAATCTATGGAAAGTTGATAGCCTTTAACGAGTAAACCTTAAACTAGAAAGTCCAGTGAGGCCCCAATATTATATAACTTTTCCCAATAAAATGTTTTGAATGCATTTTAGCGCGATAGTCTGCACGCATCGTGCGAAGGTACACTAGTATTGATTATATCTTCCTTCCAATAAGATTTATAAATAAATATAAACAACTCACATGAATGTACGTGTGGAATGAGACGTCAGGCTCGTCTAATCTAATTTTAGACGGTGATAGAGTGGTCAGGCCTTGGAATCCCTGACGATGGTTTCCTCAGTTTTTATGCTTCCTAAATGGTTTCTCACTCACCATCCAACAAAATGCGTAAAATATTCCTTTAAATTCTAATGTCTTTGTTTCTATTAGATTGGTTGAATTTATAAGTGGATATTCCGGGCTGTAACGTTTGTATTTTACATATCCCTTTAGGACCAATCAATAGAGAGAATCAGATCTAATCCAACTTAATAATATTCAATATTTATTTATTTTACATTAAATTTCACAGTAAATATCTACGTGATGCAACATCTTTCTGTCTCTATCAGCCACCCAGGCAAAATCTTCTCGAAGGACCAAGGGGGAAAGATGAGGGATGGTTGCATCACGTTATTCGAACATTCTAGAAGCAACATCTTCGTAAACAACCCTGTTGGAAAATGGAGACGAAGAGTCGCGTGTGATAATCACCGAGCAATCAGGACTTTCGTTCGTCAAGAGAGAACATACTTTTTGTTGATCACCAAGCAGTCAGGAACCACGTTCGTCAAGAGAGAACATACTTTTTGTTGATCACCAAGCAGCAGACCCCGTCGTCAAGGGAAAATACTTTTGTTGATCACCAGCATCGTAACACGTGTCAGAGAGAACATACTTTTTGTTGATCACCAAGCAATCAGGAGCCGCGTTCGTCAAGAGAGAACATACTTTTGTTGATCACCAAGGTCAGCTCGTCGTAAAAGACATTTCTGTTGATCACAAGCAGTCAGACCGTTCGTCAAGAGAACATACTTTTTATTGATCACCGATCATAAAGGACCCTCGTTCGTCAAGAGAGAACATACTTTTGTTGATCACCAAGCAGTCAGGAATCAGTTCGTCAAGCGAGAACATACTTTTGGTTGATCACCAAGCAGTCAGGACTTTCGTTCGTCAAGAGAGAACATACTTTTTGTTGATCACCAAGAAAGTCAGACCGCGTTCGTCAAGAGAGAACATACTTTTTTTGATCACCAAGCAATCAGGACTTTCATTCGTCAAGAGAGAACATACTTTTTGATCCAGCTCGGGACCGCGTCGTCAGAGAACATACTTTTATGATCACAGCTAGACTTTCGTTCGTAAGAGAGAACATACTTTTTGTTGACACCGAGCAGTCAGACCCGCGTTCTCAAGAGAGAACATACTTTTTGTTGATCACCAAGCAGTCAGGAACCCGTTGTCAAGGAGAAATACTTTTTGTTGATCACCAAGCAGTCAGACTCATTCGTCAAGAGAGAACATACTTTTTGTTGATCACCAAGCAGTCAGGACCCGCGTTCGTCAAGAGAGAACATACTTTTTTTGATCACCAGCAGTCGGACCGTTCGCAAGAGGACAACTTGGTATACAAGCGTAGACGCTTCGTCAAGAGAGAACATACTTTTTGTTGATCACCAAGCAGTCAGGACCCGCTTGTCAAGAGAACATACTTTTTGTTGATCACCAAGCAGTCAGGACCTTCGTTCGTAAAGAGAGAACATACTTTTTGTTGATCACCGAGCAGTCAGGACCCGCGTTCGTCAAGAGAGAAAATACTTTTTGTTGATCACCAAGCATCAGGACTTTCATTCGTCAAGAGAGAACATACTTTTTGTTGATCACCAAGCAGTCAGGACTTTCGTTCGTCAAGAGAGAACATACTTTGTGTTGATCACCAAGAAGTCAGGAATTTCATTCGTAAGAGAGAAACATACTTTTTGTTGATCACCAAACAGTCAGGAATTTCATTCGTCAAGAGAGAACATACTTTGTGTTGATCACCAAGCAGTCAGGACTTTCGTTCGTCAAGAGAGAACATATTTTTTGTAGATCACCAAGCAGTCAGGACTTTCATTCGTCAAGAGAGAACATACTTTGTGTTGATCACCAAGCAGTCAGGACTTTCGTTCGTCAAGAGAGAACATATTTTGTGTTGATCACCAAACAGTCAGGAATTTCATTCGTCAAGAGAGAACATACTTTGTGTTGATCACCAAGCAGTCAGGACTTTCGTTCGTCAAGAGAGAACATATTTTTTGTTGATCACCAAGCATCAGGAACCACGTTCGTCAAGAGAGAACATTTATTTTATTCATCACCGAATCTGAGTCAGGTCCGTAATTATTCCCCGTCGGTCACTATATCGGGTCAATCCCCAATAACATGTTGATAATCCCAGTTCCCTAAGAGGTGAAATAACACCACGTGTGATATCGGTTCACGAATTCACACACCTAATTACAATCACATAAGTAATTTCAATTATAAACTGATAACTTTTTTCTTCTTCCAAAATGAACTATCTCCACATGTAGTGAGTCCGTGTCAAGAAATAAATAATATTTCAAATATGTTGCCTTCCCCGAAGCATGAACCGTGAACCACCGTAATATCACAATTATGACTACCAACGTCTAAGTAGGTGTGAGAAGAATAACACCATTTCAAGACGGGTAGAAAAAATAACTAGTCCTTAACTGTCAACACAAGTAATTTATTTATTGCAATAGTTTTCCATTTTTTTTAAATAATTATTTATTTAACAACGTAAAGGAATTTTACACATTTATTCCCGTGTCCAAAAATTAACTAATAGATTCGAGACGAAGCAAATTGTATAATATCAATTATTGATTTTCATTCCTTGTTAATATCTTAGAACTATTTTGCAAACAAATTAAAAATGTAAATTTGTTAATACAGGTTATTTAATCCGTAAAAAATGGGTTATATTTCAGTTAAATAAAATTTGAAAAATGACACCTGGAGACGGGAATCGAACCTTTTGTTTAATTTAATTGGAAGATGTTTCCAGATACAGCTGGATCTATAGCTGAGATTAATTCACACCTCCAAGATTATCCATGCCTGGGGGGGGGGGGGGGGGAGTGTGTGTGGAACATGAATTGAAGACAGTTTTTCTGCAGTTCAGTAACAATTTTTTTGGTTTAAAATAAAAAAAAAAATTCTCCAGTATAAACATAGAGTTTAATTTTTCTTCACATGGTGATATCAACAATTGTTGAATATCTGTCATGAGCATAGTGACATTAGATGACAAACTTTTTTTAAATGAAGAGAAAGAATTGTCATTAAATTCCAGGACACCCTTGACAGATATTCAACAACTGTTGATATAACCATGTGAACGAAATTAAACTCTATGTTTGTACTGGAGCAATATTTTATTTATTTTAACAAAAATAAAAAATGTTAATTTACAAATTGCCAAAATACTGCTCTTAACTCGCTTCCTCTATACTCCCATCCTTGACAATCTTTGAGATCACAGAAATATAAATATATTAAATTGTGAGATAAGGGAGGCAAATGGTAGTCTGCCGATAGTCAAATAGGTACTTACCAATGGTAATTTAATTCACACGTCACCCACAGTAAGATAAATATTTACAGTTTATTATTAACTTACTGTCAGACATAAACTCGACCACGCCAATGAACGTTAATTCCATGACTAAATAAAATGTTTATTCAGTGTCTGAAGAAACAACTCGTGTCTATTGTGATGGATGGTGAGACCGGAGAATCGATACACATTATTAAAATTATCTCAGTTTGTGTTTCCTGGGTTGAATCACTTTTTGAAAGTTTTTTTTTAATGCTGTCAGAACATAGTTGAAAGGCTATCGATTTGTTTGTGTTGAGAAATTCATTCCATCACTCACTTTCATACGAACGTTTAAAAGAACAAGAATATTGATTCTGAAATAAAAACATATATTCATCAGAAAATGATACAAATATGTCTTACAGGATTTAATATTATTTTAAATTCCTATATTTTCTTATAATACGTATATTGCATTTGTGGATACTGAATAAAAAAAACACTTGATAGTGTGGAATGGAATAAAATGTTGGAAATTTTGAGATAAATTGGAATCAAACACAATGGTCGAGGGACAATGTACAACGTATACAAAAATCAGACAACAATTACTATAGTTATGAGTATGAAGAGGAAGCTAAAAAAAAATAAAAAAAAAAAGTGTTATAAATGCATGCAACCTAACTCTAATGCTATTTCACGCTTATGTAGAAGAAGCGCTAACTGAGGGAAAAGAAGAAATGATATCTGGAATCATAGAATAAGAGGATAACTTATTAATACACTTCGGTTTGCTGATGGTATTATACTATTGGTGCTGAAAGTGAAGAGGATCGTCAAGAACTACTAAACAGAATGGATGAAATACTGAAAATTGTATATAATATGAGGTTCAGCAACAAGAAAACAAAAGTCATGATGGGAAGTAAAGGATAAATCAATCGAATTAATATAGAGCTAGAATAATAGGCTACAACAAAAAGAGAAGTTCTGCTTACCTAGGAAGTAAAAATTAATAACAGTAGCAAGAAAATATATATATAAAAAATATTAGCGTGGACGAAACAAGCGTTTTTTTTATAACAAGAAGACACGACAATAACCTACCTAGACTAGTAAAATGATATTGGTAGGCGATGGGCGCCGATTGAAGTGATATTGAATTAATCGGTCCACGTTGGGCGTCGATTAAAACGTTATGGATCGACGATGAGCACCGATTGAAGTGATACCGTTTAGTCAGCTGATAATTGCCCCGTGATCGAGCACTAATTTAAGCGTACGGTATTTGATGATATAATTGTTATTATAAGCCCTGTGATCGAGCGCACAATTATATTGATACGAATTATGTGTGATATTTCACTGAATAAATAAGACTTTAATGTCACACGATTATTAAGTTATTTATCTTAGGCACTTGAAGATTAAGTTTATATGATACAGCTTGTTGAATACAGATTTAGTTAGTGGCACTGTGAATTACTGGGTACTGCTATATGAAGCTACCGGCACGTTATAATTTATTATGATTATGCGGACCGGCACTTTAAACGTTTGGGCGAAACGTCTATGTATTCAATTATGATAGTGCGAGGCATGATTAAGATAATATTACGGAGGGAAGGATACAAGTTATACCCGCGGATTGCTATCCACCGCCAGAATAAATGATGCTGCATTTGACGGTGCCGAAGATTCGAACTTAGAATCTTATCGCGACTTTCACCGACAGTCTCAGGAGCAGTTGCCTCCAACCACCGTGGCTCCTAAGGGCGTGCGGGTCTCCGTCCCAATCCCTGACATACAGTCCCCGGGGGGCCCAAAGCCTTGGTTCCCTCCAGGTCACGCAAGACCGTCGGTTACCCCAGGATGCGCTACCACCCACGTTCTAAGACCTGCGGTCTCCAGATGCTTCAGGTTCCCAGTTACCTCCCCCCATTTCAACGCGTGGCCTTCTGAGGTTCGAACCGATCGTATGGCAGGAGGGCGCAATGCGGCCTAGCAGAACTAGGATTCCAAACCCTCAATGGACAATAATAACCGATAATAACAATAGCATCCCCTTCACCACTTTTAAATTCAAATAACTCTCCGACCGATGATTTTTTATGTAGACGACGTGATGCGTAAGCTGATGCCCCGTTATTCTTACCTAGATATTTAAGGCGTAACAACCTATTAATTTATGTAAATTTATATATTATTTCATCAAAATATATTTGTGAACATTAAATGAATTTAAAATAATTTCAAGGTCTTCATAATTGTATTACTTGTGAATTTTTGTAAAAGTTATATATATTATATACATCAAAATATATTTGGGAACATTACATTTCTTTGTTGTTTAAGGGGCTAATTTGTTTTGTGTAAATATTATATATTGGGGGTTACTTTAATTAATTTGTTCAAAATTTTTATCTGATGGATGTTTCATATGGTCATCAAAATAATATGTTGATTTTTGGTGGGAAACCATATTATTAGTAGTTTCCTAATGGCAGATTTCTTGAAAATATTGCTTAATTAGTTTTAACACTGGTGACAAGGGGTCTAAGAGGCAAGGGGTAGGTCATATATAGACCGCTTGTGCGTATGAATCCAGATAGTGATGCACAGAAAAACAGTTCGATTCATCACACGGCTCGTTAAGACAGTGAAGCAGTAGTACTAATCTACACAGCACACAGTATTCAGAACGCGTAATATCACACAATAACAATCCGTAATATAACATAAACTGTGTAATTTTATATAATATATTCAGTACCGAAGGGTGTAATTATTTAAATAAATCGTGTGCAACGTCAAAAATCTTGCTCATTTCATGAGAATAAGTATAATATATAATCAGGTAACATCACCGTGTACAAATGCGCAATGAGGCGTCTACACTTCATTATTATAGATGGTTCTCAATCACATGGCAATATCTCAATATAAATCATGTAGCTTCATAATTGGTGCCGTATCGCGGGTCAATATCAAATATCTCAATACAAAAATTATATCATCATAAATTGGGGCTCGTAAAGTCCTTGGTTACTTTTGATGGGAACCTCACGGTTTGAATCGAATAGTTTTTCACACACGCTATTTATCACTGTAGTTTATTATATTATTATTATTATTATTATTATTATTAGTTTTAGTGGTGTAGTATGCTACATAAGAAGTCTTGCTTTTTTTTTTCCAAGCACCACGTCTAACTACCTGTTCAGGTTATATGGCTATATACTAATTACACCAATGGGCTAGGGATTAGGAAGGCTTAATTTAGAAGAAATGCATCCAAGTTTACATGAAGGGATAGTGGAAAATCATTTAGGAAAACCACCCTCAGTGCACCCGACTGGGATTGAACCCTGATCTCCCCATCTTCAGCAGTCTAGTCCAACAAGATATTAGTACGTTAGACCACATGACCAACGAAGAGGTTATTTATTGTATTATCTATACTTATTAAATAACATGTCCTGATTGATTGACTGACTGACTGACTGATTCATCATCGCCGAGCGCAAACTATCAAGGCTACAAGCATGAAATTCGGACTGTATATTCATTTTGTTATGTAGGCACCCACTAAGAAAGGATTTTAGAAAATTCCACCCCAAAGGGGTCAAAATAGGGGATGATAATATGTATGAAAGTCCGTCATTTTGAAAGTTACATAAATAAAATTTTGTATTTCGGTTATTGACGTAAAACAAATAAATACGTGTTTCAGGAATTTTGGAAATTTTATTTAATAAGGGATGAAAAAGGGGGTGAAAGTTTGTATCGGACTTGCATTATTTTTGATCTGAGGTCAAGTTATGGTCATCAACGTAACGTAATATTTTAAATTAATCTGTAAATACATATGTATATTTTCGTATTTGTATATAATCAACTTCCACGCGAGCAAAGCCGCGGGCAACAGCTATCTAGTATATAATAGGACAGTTGTAGGAAATGCACCCAAATTGGTATAGAGAGAGGATATAAAAACTCCAAATTAATAAATCACTTTTGGAAAACTACCTTCAATAGACCCAGTACTTAATTTATGGCTTGGATCACCAATAAATCAATCTATTACTCCTCCTCCTCCTCATCATCATCAACTATCTCAAGCCTACGGCCGGGTCAATTTAGTAAAATGTCTCTTGCAAGCCTGATTGATACTTTATACAATGAGGCCAATAAACTAGACATTAAAAAAAAAGTGAATTCATGAAGACTACAAACTTATCGTGAATAAGGTTATAGTGTAAAATATCACGAACAAACTTATTGTGAACAAGGTATAGTTATTAAATATCTACCAACAAATCTCAAGGACTTGAACCACACTTTATAAAGAATTTAGATTGTGTTAAAAGATAATTAATGTACTTTTGTATCTCAACATATTTCTTTAGTCCAAACGAATGTATGCAATTACATTATTGGCAAATAAACAAACACACCATAGTTATATTCTATATTTTTATTATAAAATAAAATACAATTTTTAAAAGTAAATTTTATTTATTTGTAGTAAAAACAAGTTTAAGTAAACAACACATTGAATATACATCACTATGCGTACCTAGTTAAAATATTATGATACGTGTATATACACATCTTAACTAGTTATATTAATTAATGGTAAAATATTCAATTACTTTATAAAAAAGAACACAAATAAAATAGAACTATTCTTTGAATATTTATAATCTATTAGCATGCTATCTTTTATTTTAAATCTATATAAGTACATAATTTAGAACTATATATATATATATAAATATATATATATATAAATAAATTTGAATTATTGATATTTTACTATAAATAGGTTATATGAGCATTGACCTCTGAATAAATAATACTCAAACTGTTATCCTCCAGAAGTTGTTAGTAATTGACTTCAATTACTTCATTATTATAATTAAAATGGACTATGCGTCTAAATTATAACAGACTAATTGATATACAATATAGGTATTAGTATAATGTGTCTATTACAGTAGGTTAAAAATATATTAATATAATAAAGGCGCATTAAAAAAATACAAATATACAAAATATAAAAATTGAAGTTTTAGTGGTTTAAATAACTTTACGTCATTCATTTATTCTATCTATTAAATAAATCTTCACTCATGATATAATACATTTATAGCAATAAAACTAAACACAGTCTATTATATTTATAAATCCTCTAAATATAAGATAAAAACTATTTCCCCGAAACAATATTTAACTCCAATGCATTTATTTATTAATCTTGATCGCTTTGTATTTATTCTAGTTCCAGTAACTCTAGCGCGCATGCGCTGTAACAGCTCTCTGAAGACGCGAATTAAAATGAGGATAGTAGTTTCTTCACACAATAATGGCCGCGAATCAAGAGGCCGCTTTCAACTTCACTTTTTAAGGTGGCCATTTATGTTTTAGACCTACGTAGTCAAATAAAATATAGTTAAAGTAATTACATGGAAGATTAGGGGCCGTCCTTAGGTTAAGGCTTTTTTTTTTGTTCGTAATTTTTGACCCCCGTGAGATCGTAAGCTTTTCTGTCATTTCCCCTTTCATCTGTATTATGTACATTTTTTTAATGATTTGGTACATTAGATTATTTTGTCATTTACTTATTTTTGGGCATAAGGGTTGCGTACTAAGCGAGTGAAATGAAATTTTAGACTATTTTAATTATAATAAAATTAGGTGTAACACTTAAGGCTCTTGACCCTGTCGAGTGCAAGTCTAAAACCTCTTTTGTGGGATGGTGAAAAGCGTGGCGTGGCTTCACAACCGACCAAAGTATCCTTCCGCGCCAACAAGAACAGACGGATCAAGGAAACCGTAGATGGCGCTAGCTACCAGACAAGTCTTGCGGAGAAATCATGCGTTTGGAAATATCAATTTTCTCGAGAACGAGTGAAATTTTTACAATAATATTTTCAACACCTCTTCTAAGATAATGTATCGATGTTTATTAATTGTTATACTTTCTTATTTTTTGCTATGAAGCCGGCAGTTTTCTGTTAAAAAAATGTCAATTTTATCGATATTTGATCACTGTTAAAATTATAGAGGAGGCTTATATATAAAAAGTATAGCTTAATCAACATGCTCCTATTATTGAACAAACCGTTTCCGAAAAGAAAATTGCAAAACAATAAAACAATTCTTGAAGATAAACTGTATGTTCCAATGGCTCTGCATTTCCCCACCAAATGAAAAGGGCCAATCGCCTTAATTAAATTAAATACAGTATAGATAAACGTTATACTTAGTTTTCTGCCCTTTAAAAAAACATATTTTATCTCACCATAAACATGGGTAAAAGAAACCTTATGTAATATGTATTTTGACCTCTGCCAGCTTATATTAAGAAAACGTAATAAAATACTGAACCCCTCCCCCCCAAAAACCCTTACGTAATTTAAAGACGGCCCCTTACGAAAAATTGTACTATTGTGAGTCATTTTCGATTTGCGTTTACTTTGGCGATTATTAAGCTGAAAACCAAACCATTATACACGATATTAAAAACCACACGAACATTTGTAAAATACGAGGAAAACATTTTTTTTTTCAAAAGAATAGATGAAATCCATTACCAGAATGTTAATGACATTAGGTAAATCCTTTTGAAACTTATTCTATATGGAACTTGTAGTTTATTGATTTTGGGTAAATTATACTACTATACTTAGTAATTATTATACTCGATAAAATTGTGTGTACAAAAGCTAAAAGAGTTCTTTCATAGTCATCATGGATCAATAACACCATATTGATATTAGCATCGATTGTAAGGAGCGCTACCGATAATTTATGAAGCCCAGAAACAAGGGTATACTGCTTGGAGATAATGAAAGGATTGACTTAAAACAAGATTATATATAATCTTATGATTTGGAAACTAAATTTGGTTAAATCTCCTTATTAATCTTTGAATATGTGAACAAGACTGGCACAAACTCTTTGCATTTTGACTTAAAAATTGATCGACTACTACATTCGAGGTTTATTGAAAGATCTTTTGTAATTGTTTCACCTCAGGATAAATAAATAACGAGATTTATTTCACAATTTGATTCTTATTTTTTATTTTTAGTAAACTAATATAAACATTTAGGACGATCTATCTAGACGTAGATGGGAGGATAGCATTATAATAGATTTGAAAGAGATCGGTTGTAACGAGGTGGACTGGCTAGAACTAGCTAACGATAAGGATAGGGTGTAATGAGGTAGACTGGATAGAACTATCTAAAAATAAGGATAGGGTGTAACGATGCGGACTGGATATAACTAGCCCAAGATTGGGATAGGGTGTAATGAGGTGGAATGGATATAACTAGCCCAAGATTGGGATAGGCTGTAATGAGTTAGACTGGATATAACTAGCTCAATATAGAGATATGTTGTAATGAGGTAGACTGGATATAACTAGCCCAAGATTGGGATAGGGTGTAATTAGGTAGACTGGATATAATTAGCTCAATATAGGGATATGATGTAATGAGGTGGACTGGATATAACTATCTCAAGATGGGAATATAGTGTAATGAGGGGGATTGGATAGAACTGGTTCTCGCTAGGGATAGGTAACGTACTTTTATAAGTGCTGCAATGAACTTCCGATTTAATGCCTTAGAGTAAGTGAGTGAGTAATTTCAAAATCATCTAAAGATAATATTCTAACTATCAAATTATTTTATTTTAGTAAAATCCCCTAATAGCTTGTTTACTAACTCTATTGTTTCGTCTACAACTATATCATTAACGCAAATTTGCAACACGTTAATACCTCATAATGGTGACGAAAAGGTAAATATTCAACTATAGTTTTTCCAAGAAAGAGTTAGAAGGTATTCTAATTTGTGAAACATAGGGATATGAACCTATTACTCTTAAAATTGTCTATCAAATCCACTGCCAACAGGAGTAAAGGTTTTGTAGCCCTCAACACATTTGCCCTTAGTGACGTCACGGCCACAAAGCTTTGTTGGTCGACCCAGGCCCCAGACAAGCTATATAACAGACCCACAGCCTTCAGATTAAGGTGCGGCAGAAGGGAGTTTTTATAGCATTAACTTTTTTTTGGCCAAAATAAATCAAATATTTCTCCAGTAGCAACATAGTGTCTAGTTTTCTGCACATTCTTATATCAACAGATCTTAAATATCTGTCAAGTGTGTCCTGGAATTTTGTCAAAATATTTTAAATAAGGAGAAAAAGTTTTGACAACATTCCAGGACACCCTTGACAGATATTAAAGATCTGTTGATATTAGCATGGGCAGAAAACTAAACTCTATGTTGCTACTGGAGAAATATTTGATTTATTTTGGCCAACAAATTTGAATTCAATAAAAACTGCAAAAATACTTGCGATCCCTTCTGCCGCACCTTCAAAGGTCTGCTTTCATTGAGACCCCCTCAGTCTTTTAGCACAGGGATTGCTACATTCAGCCCAAAGTGACAACATCTTTATCAAACAGGTATTTAAAAAAAATCGCTTCAAAGATGGTTTCACTAGAGAACGACAAAAATGGCCTTCAAGTGTCAATAAGGTGGCTTTCACAAAGCTAGGGCCAGATAATGGCGCCACATCTTCCCCATAAATCAATCCCCCAAAACGAGCCTACTCAGACTGCAAATTACAAAGTAAACTTAGACTACAATGCTCCTTTTTTTTCTGTTCAAGTGAATGTTTGCAAATTGTCTTGTTGTAAAGATTCTTCAAATACCGTCGATCAGTTACTTCTTGTATGTGAGGACTTGGCGGTGTAAGGGTAAGGTGTCAGACTTCTGTGTTAGGGATCCGGGGTTCAATCCTCGGTCCCGGCACAGATTTATCTGATTACCAAACCCTTCCTACACCTCTGTTAAAATTTATGCTTTCAAGCTTTTGAATGTGGGGGAATACCAGGCCCCCACCGTGGTTCGGAACCCATGTTAAACTGTAGATATCCTCTGCTTTCCACCATCATTCTCGGGTATCATCCTACCATCTGGGGATAGTGGAATTCTCCTAAATGCTGTCCCCACCTCAAAAATAAATTCCTCCATAAGTCAGGAGAGCAGAGGTAAGATAAGGTTGAATGGACAAGATCTGGAGTACTAACCCCACCCAGTTACGTGTCTGTAAAGGTTTGTACTTCCAAACAGGGTAAAGGGGTGAGTTCAGTGGCGGAGTTAAAAATTTGTACGCCTCATAGGCCCGTGCTTTGTGGGCCTATAGTATAAATCCACTTCTGGGTGGATTATGGGGGGGTTTCTGGTAGCTGAGCTATTGTGTTCGGACTACCGACCCTTTACAACGAACATTTTGAAAGTGAGTTGTTTCACTGTAAGTGGTGCTATGACTGAGAACTGCCACTAGCGCTCCCAAGTGTCCTAGTACTCAACCTAGTTCAATCAGTGAAGTCTGGAGTATACTTTGTCTATAACCCCGGCAAAGTGACGCGCTGTTATGGTTGCACTAGTCTGCTCAAGTGACGTGACGATCATGTTGGCCGAGTCAGTTGTTACAGGGGAAGAAGATCACGGTCATTCTCGGAGTACTAAGTTTGTAACGACAAGTAAAAACTAGCCCTCCCTACCGCCCGAAAGGAGGAGGCGGTTACGAACTTTTGTCCTCCAAGTCGTTACAAGGGAAGGTTGAACAGTCTCCGGCCGCGTTCCCGATCTCTCCAGCAATCCTGACGCGTTCTTTCAGGGAGGGAGGCACGTACTCGTTGGCCAAGATCTCGCTGGTCACACTGGAAAAACAATCGCCAACACATCAGCGCTGTATTTATATAGACACCAGTCATGTTGGTAAAATTTAGTTCTGGTATACAAATATTTCAGAGACTTTTTATTACAGCAAAAAAAAGTTTGTTTAGTAAATCTCCTGCGTAAAACTTTAAGGGGCAGTTTAGGTACCAGCGTGCTATTTTCAATATTTGTTGAGCTAATCTCTCATTTAAATTAATAAAATTAGAAATTATTACTCCATAGACATGTTTAAAATATCGTTTCTTATAAAAACAGCAAAATACTTTAAAAAAAACACACCAAAACTCTTCACTTTAAAGAAAATATGGATAATAGAATTTGATAAGAAAACACGTATTTTATCTTTAATTCCGATTTATTAAAATTATACTTAAATGCCATTTAATAGTCGGTATTATATTTTACTTATATGTGTTACCAGTTTGTCCATTATATATATATTAAAAAGTTAAACGTGAAAATTAAATATTTTCTGCTGAAAGGCGCCTTTAAAGGTTACGCTGCACGTGCTTTTATTGCAAAGAAATATTGTTAATATTTCTAGAACTTCATTGGTAAAAAAAATCCACTATGCACTTAATTAAAAACAATTTTTTTTATAAAGATAATTCTTCATCTCCTCCTATACCCCCCCCCCCCTCCCCCCACTGTGAACAGAAACGAAAGAATTCTCACATGTTCATGACGTGTCTGTCGAGTTGAGAGGCCTCTGAGTTGGGGTGCCTCAGCTCACAGGCCAGCCTCTCCACGCAGTCTGAGGCACTCTTGTTGGAGGCCCCTGGATTGGAGCACATCAGATAGCTGGCCAACAGCTGTTTCTCCTGGACCATGGCTTGCTCCTTAGGGACCTGCAAGAACAAAACTCACTTGGTATTCCAGACAAAAACTCGTCTTGCCAATCGGCCATCTTGCTATCATCCACTCGTGACAAACTAGTGTTATCGTCATCATATGCTCGACAAAACTCAGGTATTCCAGACAAAAACTCGTCTTGCCAATCGGCCATCTTGCTATCATCCACTCGTGACAAACTAGTGTTATCGTCATCATATGCTCGACAAAACTCACTTGGTATTCCAGACAAAAACTCGTCTTGCCAATCGGCCATCTTGCTATCATCCACTCGTGGCAAAATAGTGTTATCGTCATCATATGCTCGACAAAACTCACTTGGTATTCCAGACAAAAACTCGTCTTGCCAATCGGCCATCTTGCTATCATCCACTCGTGGCAAAATAGTGTTAACGTCATCATATGCTCGACAAAACTCACTTGGTATTCCAGACAAAAACTCATCTCGCCAATCGGCCATCTTGCTATCATCCACTCGTGGCAAACTAGTGTTATCGTCATCATAGGCTCGACAAAACTCACTTGGTATTCCAGACAAAAACTCGTCTCGCCAATCGGCCATCTTGCTATCATCCACTCGTGACAAACTAGTGTTATTGTCATCATATGCTCGACAAAACTCACTTGGTATTCCAGACAAAAACTCGTCTCGCCAATCGGCAATCTTGCTATCATCCACTCGTGACAAACTAGTGTTATTGTCATCATATGCTCGACAAAACTCACTTGGTATTCCAGACAAAAACTCGTCTCGCCAATCGGCCATCTTGCTATCATCCACTCGTGGCAAACTAGTGCTATCGTCATCATATGCTCGACAAAACTCACTTGGTATTCCAGACAAAAACTCGTCTTGCCAATCGGCCATCTTGCTATCATCCACTCGTGGCAAAATAGTGTTAACGTCATCATATGCTCGACAAAACTCACTTGGTATTCCAGACAAAAACTCATCTTGCCAATCGGCCATCTTGCTATCATCCACTCGTGGCAAACTAGTGTTATCGTCATCATATGCTCGACAAAACTCACTTGGTATTCCAGACAAAAACTCATCTCGCCAATCGGCCATCTTGCTATCATCCACTCGTGGCAAACTAGTGTTATTGTCATCATAGGCTCGACAAAACTCACTTGGTATTCCAGACAAAAACTCGTCTCACCAATCGGCCATCTTGCTATCATCCACTCGTGACAAACTAGTGTTATTGTCATCATATGCTCGACAAAACTCACTTGGTATTCCAGACAAAAACTCGTCTCGCCAATCGGCCATCTTGCTATCATCCACTAGTGGCAAACTAGTGTTATCGTCATCATATGCTCGACAAAAGTCACTTGGTATTCCAGACAAAAACTCGTCTCGCCAATCGGCCATCTTTCTATCATCCACCCGTGACAAACTAGTGTTATCGTCATCATATGCTCGACAAAACTCACTTGGTATTCCAGACAAAAACTCGTCTTGCCAATCGGCCATCTTGCTATCATCCACTCGTGACAAACTAGTGTTATCGTCATCATATGCTCGAAAAAACTCACTTGGTATTCCAGACAAAAACTCGTCTTGCCAATCGGCCATCTTGCTATCATCCACTAGTGGCAAAATAGTGTTAACGTCATCATATGATCGACAAAACTCACTTGGTATTCCAGACAAAAACTCATCTTGCCAATCGGCCATCTTGCTATCATCCACTCGTGGCAAACTAGTGTTATCGTCATCATATGCTCGACAAAACTCACTTGGTATTCCAGACAAAAACTCATCTCGCCAATCGGCAATCTTGCTATCATCCACTCGTGGCAAACTAGTGTTATCGTCATCATATGCTCGACAAAACTCACTTGGTATTCCAGACAAAAACTCATCTCGCCAATCGGCCATCTTGCTATCATCCACTCGTGGCAAACTAGTGTTATTGTCATCATATGCTCGACAAAACTCACTTGGTATTCCAGACAAAAACTCGTCTCGCCAATCGGCCATCTTGCTATCATGCACTCGTGGCAAACTAGTGTTATTGTCATCATATGCTCGACAAAACTCACTTGGTATTCCAGACAAAAACTCGTCTCGTCAATCGGCCATCTTGCTATCATGCACTAGTGACAAACAGCAGACATTTTCTATCAGTTTATTACAATGAATTTCATTTTGAAACTGACCTCAAGTACGAAGTGAAGCGAATGGAATACGGAAACGGAAATAACCTTGAAATTCATAAACGATATGAATGACGATAATATTTACAGATGAACTTAAAAAAACTTTGATTTTTTTTTAAAAACTAAAAAGTTTTTATGTTTTAACTTTAATTATTTTTTCTTATTTTTAATCGTTTCACCATATATATTAAATTAATTTAATAATTTTCTTCGATGAAAAGATATTTAAAATAAAAGCTATATTGGCGACACTGGTTATGAAGACTATCGAAAGTGAAGGTGAAGATGCTTACAATAGTTAAAGTCGTTAAATATAATAATAACTATTTTATGTGGATTATTTTAAAATCATTCGAATAATAATAATAATCTAGCAATGAAATACGATGCAGATGCGAGCTGGCCAATTAATTTGCTCACCACTACCTTGCCATAAAAGCGCTGAGGAAAATCAGCCTAGTGAAGTGAATATTTTCTCGACTATTTCAATACCAAATAAGAGTTCTCCTTAGGTTCATTTTCGAAACACAGTTCTCTTTGCTAGATTAAAATCGATCTTGTGTCTACCGTGGCCATGTTTATAAGCTGCAAAGGAATGGCTTGTTTGTATTGAGTTTAGGGCTGAGCGAATAGAATAACAGGACAAAGCAAAACCACGAGTAACTAATGTTTAGCCACTGACATTCAAAATCAACCGTTTGAAGAGTCAACCGTGTTGAATACTCAAGAGTGGTATCGATATGTTTAGCGCATAGTATCGATTATTGCGATATTAGTCGATGCTATCGAGAAATCGAGTATCGGAATCGGCACAGATCTAAAATAAATCATTCTGGAACATTCTATCTTTCGGTTGCACCATGTTTCTATTAGGTTCTAGAAGGGAGGGAGATGCGGAATAAATTATTGTTCTTGAAGTTGTTATGTTTCACAAGTATTTGAAATATACTGTGAACAAAAAAGCTTGTTTGCAAACAACATAAACAATAAATAAATGATCACCCACGTGTATGAGAATATTTCCTAACATATGTGGGCCCATTTAGTTTTATATTATGACATTATTCACTAATTTGGAATATATTAAGGGTGATAACTTTTGATTTGAATTAGTATGAAATGAAAAATCTATTTCATTACAATATGTGAATTTATTAGTATTGCATGATTAAGTCTTTGATCTATCTTTAGTAACAACCTTACTATTAGTAAAATACTACTCGTATATATTCAAACAATCAAGTGTATTATTGAGTGACCTGACGGTCTTGGGGTAAGGTATCAGACCTCTGTACTGGGGTCCAGGGTTCAATCCTCGGTCCCGGTACAAATTTATCTGATTGCCAAACCCTTCTTTCACTTCTGACAAGATGTGTATTAATCACAACTTGTGAATTTGTGGAATGCCAGGCCCCCACCGTGGTTCGGATCCCACGTTAAAACTGTATGTCCTCCATTTCATCTCACAATCACCCTACCATTACACATTAGCGTAAGTGCGTATAACCCGAACGGGCAGTAGTAATAATATTAATAATAATAATAACATTTACAAGCGTACTATTAGTCTACTACCGAGAAGCAGATAGCCTACTATATTTTCTATCACCACCTTTCCTCATTCTATTGACTTGAAAGGTCGTCAGCTAAAATAGCAAGGGTCGTCTATGCAAAACCGTGTTTGAAAGCACGGATAAACTATATATAGCGTCAAAGAGTATGAAATATGCTCACTGGTGTGGAGACAGTGAGGGTTAGTTGTTTACGTTCTCTTTGGTTCTCTAACAACTATAGTTCCTCTTAATTCCGTGGCGCTATGATCGTCTATTGAAATAGGTGTGAGTCTCGAAAGTGTAGTATTATATTTAGATAAAATGTTTTTAATTTCTCTTATCCATTTATGACTAACTTTTTTCCCAATGTTCATGACACGCTCACAGTAAAAATAAGCTATAGAAACTGTTCTTAGTGTAATGTCACGAGCATTGTTTTGTCATGTGTTTTATAAGTGTGACGAGTTCTAATTTTGTCGTAAGATGCGTGCCTCACTTTCTTGTATGGAATGCGGGTAACTGTGACCGAACATTAAGAGTGGCCTCACAGAGGTGTGATTTGTGTTTAAGTTTTTTTATGCTTCTAGACACATTAAGATTATTAGTTAGAATCTATCTTTTCATTTACGTTGTTAATTAACATACCTATACTTTAGTGCCAGTAGTGAATGACCTTTTGAGACGTAAGTTAATAAATCTAAGGTAATGAGATAATGAGGATGGAATGATTTTCCTAGAAATAGGACGGAAAAAGCTATATAAGAAAAAAGGACAACACTTTTTTTTAAATCCAAGTGGGTGGGAGGGGGGGTTAGCTTTCTTAACGAGAAACCATCTCTGCTGGTGTTAGTGAATAAAACCAAGAATCTGAACCTTTATGACTTGTTGCAATTTTGAGAAATATATAACTAGGAGGAACTTTTACTAGACAGTATTTTGATAATTTTCTCAGCAAGAAACGTTTTTGACCAAAATAAATAAAACATTTTTTTTAGTAGATCCATTTGATTTAATTTTCTACGCATTTTAATCTCATTAGTTCTTGAATATTTGCTATTGGGTATCACGGAATTTGGCCGGTACTTTTTTTTAAAAAAACGTTTCTTGTCAAACTCCATTGTGCTCGTGACATATATTCAAGGATTGTTGATATCATCATGGTAGAAAATTAAACTCCATGTTTCTACTGGAGTAAAAATACTGATCTTAACTCACGTGACCTACACCCCACATTAAGGGCTTTTGGGGAATTTGAGAATATTTTGAGAATCTGGTTGCATCTTAACCTGACGCACCTAAACACTCAAGCACAATCACTCTTAGACGCCAATGTAATAAATATAAAGAGAGGGGGAATTTTTTTTAGCAGTTCACCCCTTGAGGATTTTTGTTTATCTGCTGAAAAACACTTCCTCTGTCGAGTTTACACACTCCCTATACTATTTTCGTTTAGACAACATTCAATTCTTTCTTATTTACTATTCTAGATAGATATATGCTTCCACAAACATTTCTGATCTACTTTCTGGAAGGAAGATTCCTACAGAACATTCTGGTGGAAAAACGAAATAGCTTAACTTGAAGATGATTTAAAAATAAAATATGTTCACAACAAAATTATTTCCACATCAAAATAATAAATTTGTGACATTGTAAAACTATTTTAAGAATTAATTAAGAACGTATGGTTTTTGTCTCAATGTTTTATCTTAAAAAAAAATCGCCGAATAAAACGTGAATACATTAACGTGGGAAATACTATCGTGACCGGCTGCAAAGTCACAGGTATGCCACGCTCTTAAACTAATTCTACCTTCCCTGGTAACATTCCGCGCTACGCCACTGTTAACTCAGTATTCATGATTGTATGTTTAACGTAGTAATTATCTGAGTATTATTGCGTCCAAACAAAAGCTACTAGGGTTTACAATCTCCATTAGAGGGGTAATCATCTAGTTCGATAATCACCCGACTTTCTAAAAAGAGACAATGCGGCGCTACTGTCGCGCACGAGGGAACCGTCACACTTGGCGTGAATAGATAGACAGTCACCTGCGCGATGAACTTCTCGAGCAAAGCGATGTCGTCCAGTTTCCTCTGTACGGCGTCCGTCTCCTCGGCGGTGTACTGTTGGGCGTCGCGGCGTCTCCTCTTGCCAGATATGACGCCCAACTGCAGGAGGATGGGATTGGACACGAGGGCGGCGGCCGCCCCCAGGAGCGCCACCCCAGCCAGAGGGACAAGCAAACCTATAACGAGACCAGGCGTCGGTCGGCGTCAAAGACAAATATCGAGGTACGTCGAGCCAGTTTCGGTGGTCTAATGTTCTATGGCGTCACGCTCACAGTAGACTGGACTGCCTATGGCAAGGATATCGGAGCTCGAATCTCGGACGGGTTGACCGAGGGTAGTTTTCCCTAAATGGTTTTCCACTCTGCCTCCAAGCCAATGAGGGGTCATTTCCTCTAAATATAAAGTTCCTAATCCCTTAAAAACGAGTAGTAAGACGCGAAGCTAAGGAAAGAATGAAGGAACTATATTCAGTATTTGTTTTAAGGGGGAGTTACACAAGTTTATTAAGGTGTACCAACGGTTTCATTGGAGTGTACATGCTATTAGTAATTAAAATAATTTAAATTATTCGAGCTCATTAAGGGAATCTATTAATTTAACACCTGCTATTGGTCTCAAATTCGGTTGTATGAAAAATTACAGTCTGGAATCAAACCCGAAGATCATAGGTCCGATTCCCATGCCCAGGTTGTAAATACTCACTTAATTGTAAGCAAATGTCTGTATATAAATTCTAATAAAATTATTTAGAGTACAATTTTCATTGGAAGACTCTTAAAAAAAACACAAACATATTTTTTTTACAGTCAAGGGTGATAATATTTTACTATATTAATGATGTTATTTTATAGGTATTGACTAGATATGTCAAAAGTGACAACTGCCGATCACATTACTTGGCGGATGAATACATGAAAGTAGATCTAGTAAATTTTATAGCTGTCGGATAAAATGAAAATCGGATTGTATTATTCTTCCATTTCGTTGAACGTACCTTTGATGGCGAGCGCCTTGTGATGACCATTTTCATGATGATGTTGACTTATGTGATGATCGTGATGGAAACTACTGGGGATTTGAGGGTGACTGGGGATATGGGGGTAGCTGTTCTCCAGCCCATTGGTGAAGCCACCGCCTACGTAACTCGGCTCTCCTCCGTAGCCGCCGCCTCCCGAAGAATGTCCACCGAAACCACCGGCACCCAGACCTGCGTAGCCGCCCCCTTGTCCGGAGAGACCACCAATTCCTCCTGAGCCACCGTAGCCGCCCCCTTGTCCGGAGAGACCGCCAATACCTCCTGAGCCGCCGTAGCCGCCCCCTTGTCCAGAGAGACCGCCTACACCTCCGTAGCCGCCCTCCGCCTGGTGCTGATACACTAGAACATGACGTCCGGAGGAAACGGAGGTTGAGAAAAAGGTGGACAGGCACGTGACCAGCAAGTCCTTGGAGGGGTCTAAACTAGGGATCAATATTGAATAAAAACACGTCGATTTCTACACCTTAACTCATCCGTTTGTCTCGGGTTCAGTTACCGATACGTCCGAAAAAATTAATAACTAGGGAAAAGTGAGTTCCACCCCCCTCCCCCTTTTTCATTTTTAGCACCGCGTCTTAATGACGGTTAGTGTTATTCACTTATGTACTAATTACGCTGATGGTTTTATGGATTAGAAAGGTTATATTTTGAGTAAGTATACCCGAATTTGTGTGGGGGAGAGAGTGGAAAACTATTTTTCTAATAATCACTCACACTACACCTGACTTAGATTCGAACCTCGACCTCTTCATCTAGTCTGCTATGAGAATAGAGCGTTAGACCATGCGGCCACCTAATCGGGTTTATCTTTCCTTTTTTACAATGATAAACAGCCGGGGGTTCGGGTGTTGTGTTTGTTTTAGAGTTAAGTTAGTTTTATAAGTGGTGTGCTGATATAATCAGTCGGTTCGGAAATTGCACGTTAAATATCTCGAATAGTAATATACCATGGATGTGTAAAAATCATCGTCTATATCAAATCGAGGTTATAAAGAACAGCGTTTTTCAAACTGTGCTCCGCAAGCTATCTCAGGCTCAATGAGCCAATTTTATAATATTCTTTATTTGTTTTTCACAATATAAAATAGCATCAATAGGATTGCTAATTTTTCCTTTTTCAAATATGAATAAAGGAAATTTGTCAAAGCGCAGTTAGAACATGTTTTTAGTTTGCTTTATAATTTTATGCTCTTAAATTTAACTGTCATTATTGGATGTTAAAACATTATAGAGTAGAACATTTATAAGGGCTCCATTATGTATTTTTTTCTGGTGCTCCTTCAGTTTAAAATGTTTGGGTAACCCTGGTATAGATAGAATACCAAATATCGATACATTATAATAAAAACCTAGTTTTTTAAACCAATTAAATAACTCGAAATTAGACTATTTTTCCATGAATTCATCTAAAATTTCTATGTGATTTAAAAATAATTAAATATACAAAATTCATGAACACACATAATTAAAAATACTATTTGTAATATAAGAATATAAAAATAATACAAAAGGGGGAAAAATTAAAACTGTAAAGAATGATAGGTCACTTTAGCTGCGTTGCGCGTTTCACACTTCCTTCTGATGAGTTCCGAGAGAATGAAACCTAGGTCGGGGGATTGGGTAGTAACGATCGATTTTTTTTCAAGAGGCAGCCATTACCTTTGTTTCCAATGGCAGCAATGTAAAGTGTGAACTATATTATTCTTTTCATTGTAACAGCCATATTTTGTTCGTTCCTTTTATATGTTTCTATCCACCTTTCCTGTACCTTCTTACAAATATAATACAATTACCTCATAAAGGGAAAAGAGGTTTTCCTTATAGAGATATAATTATAAGCATAGTAATTCATAGTTTTAATGTCAATAATTTAGGAACAACCACATTCTTACCTAAATTGTTTATGCATATTTATATCGATCTATGTGTCTATCTATTTATGTATAGCAGTATCTCAGCTATTGGTACAATACATAGATTGATGAAACTAATCGACCTACAAACATAGAAACTTCAACTATGATGTTTGTTGTCCATCTCTAAGCAACCTCTACCCCGCATCCCCTTCCTCTTAAATTTCAACAAAAACCACATTTAGTTAAAATTAAAATCCACCTTTAAAAAAAAATTTACATCAAAATTAAAGATATACTATTGTTGGATATTAAGCTATCATAGTATTGTTTATAAATGTTAGAGGTTAACGTAAGCGCGGTCACGAGTCATACATTAACGGTTGTATAAGTTATTTGGTGTCGGCTGCAGATTGTTATTTCCGTGGCCAGTGACGTCACATTAATCATATTGCATGACGCTTTAGTTCATTTAGGAACCACCACACGTTTTATTACAACCAAAATTGCACTGGTCCCATCTGCTCGCTCTCAAAATTGAATCGTGCTTGGACGGCAACAATGCATGAGCACAATGGAATACCGGGTTGCGGAGTCAGTACGCAAAGCCTTCAAACCCCGACTCTTTCATAATTGGTTGTAATATATTAATTAGTAATTAACAAATTGACAGCAGTAAAATGCTCCAATAGAGAGTATTTCATGGGAAGCTTCTTTGGCATTGTCAACTTATATTTGAATACATTTTTCAATCCAAATTACAAATATTGGTCTTTAAGAATAAAAACGTAAAATATTAAAATAATATAGTTACTATATCATTGTCATAATATTATTATAATTTCTATTTTGAAGCAAGAGTCGGTACATTTTTACCCATTCCGGTTCCAGAGCCCTGGTTTGAATCACTAAATGTACGCAAATATATTTATATTCATATAAATAGATTAAAATATATTTATATATTGAGTTAGAAACAATGAAAATATTTAATTTTAATAGATACGTATGAAGGGCTCAGGGGAAAGTATTGAAAGTCACACTACATATATTTCAAGGACAACTTTTATATCTCAAATCCCATAAGCACCTATGAAAAAAAAAAAAAAGTGTTTTAGAATCAATTTGAATATGACAGATACCTCTTTTAAGCATAATCTAAAGTGCATTAAAAAGGTCTTATGATTGTCTAACAGATGGCAGCACTAGCTCAATTTGAGTAAAAAAATTGGACTTGCCCACTTTTTCTCTTGTATGTACCTTCATTTTTACTAGTATATTGAATTTGTCAACACGTCTGTCACAAAACTAAGAGGCGAAACGTAGAAAAAACAAACAAACAAAAAACTAGGCTTAAATTAATGAAAAATAAAGGTATAACATAAGATCTACCTTAGTTTTCTTACAAATGAATATTTTTGTAGCAACTTTTAGTAAAAACAGACATAATATTTTTGCGGTCAATATTGATAACATTTTAATGTATCACATAACTTGACGTATGATTACATGAAAGTAAATCTAGTACCAGTTTTTTTAGCTGTCAGATATATCCATTCATGAAATTTGGGGTTCTGTGGGGTATTGTAGAAAAATACACTTCAAAGAACCGTTATTGGTAAAATGTCACAGTTCATTTGAATAAAGGATTTGATTCAATCACATAATGTAAACGTTATTTACATCGACTGAGATTTTTTTTTTACAAAAGGGTAATTTAGTAATTATGTTCTTACCTGGATAATTGTGTGAGTTCCCTTCTTCGTAATTGTCACCTCTTGATGCCGCCTTCGATGACACCTTTTTGGTCATGGAGGATTCTTTCGGCTGATTCGAAACACTCTCTTGTTGATTAGTTCCTATCAAGATCCCTTCCGCACTGGGCATGCGCGAGACCAGCAAACAAGTGAAGACTAGCATCGAGTAGAAAGCCATGTTTGAAAAAACAACAACAAACAGACGAAGATCTAACGGCTGAACAATGTCGACTCTCGCCGAAGATAATTATTCAAACACACACGGGAGAACAACCCCGTTCGTTTCAAAAGGTAAGGAAGAACGAATGAGATAAGAAACTAAGACGACTCCTTATATATAAGTAGAATTGTTGCACCTCGATGGATTCCTTTTCTCAATCTTCAAAGAACCGTGAACTGTTGTCACACAATAAACAATGAGACAGTTTTTTTGATCATTACGCGCACAGGTTAGGTCTTTCCTCCTTTGGAGATTGTTTATTCTGATTGTTGTTACATCTCCTCCGACTCGGTATTTCAACAATGCATGCAAAGTGTTGCGTGGTTGTTTTGAAATGGTAACTAGAGTCAAGAGAGGATCTACACTGCTTGGTCGCTGTTTGTTATTTTCACCAGATGTGACAGTTTTTTTTGTACACTAATTTAGTTTATGTAACGATGACACAATCTTTTTTTTTACTAATGACTTGTGTCAATTTGAAAGAAAGTACAAACATGTAAATATTTTCTTGTTTATAATATATTAAAGACATTTTCACAAGTAAGTCGTATTTGATGGCAAGCGCGGGAAAAAATGCTAGACATTAAAGTAGTTTAATTGAAAACCTTAGAATCCAATTAATTAAAACCATATTTTTTGCAATGTATTAATCATATTTGGACCTGCCTCGATGGCGTAGTTGGCTAACGCGCTTGTCGTGTAGAGCTCTACTGCTGAGGACGGGGAGATCGAGGTTCGAATATCGGTCGGGTGAACTGGGGGTGGTTTTTCCTAAATGGTTTTCCACTCTCCTTCCACGCAAATGCGGGTTCACTTCCTCTAATTCGGCCTTCCCAATTCCTTATTCATTAGCGTAATTAGTACTTAAAGCGTATAACCCGAACGGGTAGTAAGACGCGGTGCTATTATTATTAAAACGGCCTAATAATATTTCAAACAAGTCAAAAATCTGAATATAATTATGATATTATTGATAATTCACACATTTAATAAATGAGTAACCATAAAAAACAAGAGAATAAAATGTAGTGAAATTAAGCTAGAAATACATTTTTATGACAGATTTAAAATATTAAATTTAGTTCTATCTATTTATATGTCTTGTTAAATAATCCTCAGATTTCAGCTGCCAATTTTGAGAGTTTGTATCAATACTTCTAAAAAATTATAATAAATTAAGTAGAATAATTACTAGGATATAGTAAAATGAAAGTTCTAGCAATTTTCTACTATAGGTGAAAAAAACAACAACACGGATCAACAGATTTATCTGTACCAAATATTAAGGGCTACGAAAACTTAAGGTCAACTAAAAATGTTAGTCATAGGCAAACAATCTAATTCAAAATTCTAAATGAAACGATTCATGCACATACTTGTATATTGGACTTTTAATTTAAATTTAAATTGTTCTGAACAATTTATTGTATAGTTTCATTAGTTTATTTAAACTTTATACTATTATAGGAGTTCCAATACATGGGCTTAGGGAGAATTCAATTTAGGGGGTTGTTTCAAAATTGTAAGTCTATGCCATGATGTTGAGACTTACTACAAAGTCCTAAGAAATAAGAACTTTGTTATTTTATGCGGTAGTGGTGGAACTTTATTTGTGTTAGATGGGACTTTCTACCATTCTTTCTTCTAGTTGATGTTAGAAAATTATATGCTCCTAGAAGCTATTTGTAGTAATCCACGTTTGGAGAGTTTTTGAATATTTTAATAGCTATTTAAAATAGTGTCCCCCCGATTTTTTAAAAAAAATTTGGATACTCTTAGAGGTTATACGGCCCCTATGGCAAATTTTTGAAAATGTTGATGCTTCTAAAAGCTATTTTACCATAATAGCTTACCATAATTATTTGTATAGATTCGATTCCATAGAATATATTTGAAGGCGTCCTTACCCAGAACCTTTTTGAAATTTGAAATGCTCTAAAAACTATTTGAAGTGTTCATAATTTTTTTTTGTACGAAAATTAAATGCCTTTAAAAGCTATGTGAAGGGGTCACAAGATTTTTAAAAATTGGATTCGAAGTGGTCTTCACCTGGATTTAAAAAAAAAAACTAGATGCCCTAAGAACTTGAAAATGATCCCTCCACCATAATTTTGAAAATTTAATACGATTAGAAGCTTTTTTATACGCTTAAATACTAATTACGTTGATGGGCTAGAAATTAGGAGGTTGAATGTAGAGGAAGTGAATCCGCATTTGCACGGAGGGAGTGTGAAAAACCATTTGAGGAGAACCACCCCAGTTCACCCGGCCGAGATTAGAACCTCGAACTCCTCGTCCTTGGCAGTCTAGCTCAACACGAAACTAGCGCGTTAGCTAATTAGGCCACCGAGGCGGGTACTAATAAAAGCTAATTGGAATAGTCATTTCCTGGCAAATTTGGAAAAGTGAATGTTTCTATAAGTTATTGGAAGTTTGGTAAAAGGCCTTCTTTAAGCTTCATATTAAAAACTTCGGAAAATTGGGTGGAGTTTGAGGTGGTGGTTGAACCCCCTAAACCCCCTCCTTACGCCACTGTTCCAATACTATGTCTTGTGAGGTCTAACACTATAGCGTTATACAATTAACTTGATTTCATCACATGTTATATAATCTTTAAATACACACGTACACACACACCAATAATAAATATTAATAGATATATTCCAGATTGGAATCAGGGAACGTCCATTTTGCATTCAGCCTCCATACTCATGGAAGTGACCTTTTTTTTGTGTGTTGTTAGTAATTCATAGGTTTAACTATAATTTTTTGGAACATTCAATTTATCATATAGAAAATTTTAATATTATTCTAGTTTGGTTGCAGAACTATTAAGAGCAACATAAAATATGTATTTTGAGTAAACACGATAACACAATTTCATTGTAGTCAACGAAAAAAAATCTCAAATTTCTGTCGAAGTATTGTATTGGTTTAATCAGTCCTTTACTGGAGAAAAACTACCCAGATTGTTTTTTAAGTACAGTAATTATGCATATGAATAAATCATGTATTACGTGTATCCATAAAGGTCAAGCATAAATTCAGTTACGTGCAGTTTTGGATCCATTAATTATGTAGGGGTTGTAATGCGAAAAAAATGATCTTTGCAAACCATAATTACAAAGGGAACACAGAAAAAAAAAAAAAATCCATAGAGAAATTTTAAATAGTATTAAACTATTTAGTACTCTTTTTGACAAGGGATTTTTTTTAATAGGCTTAAAAATTTGACTTATAAAATCCTGAGCTCACGGGATCCAATCATTTTAAAACAATGGGTGTAAAAGCTACCCAGAGACCAGATGATAATCAAGAAAACCAATGTTTGGATGTTATTCTGAACCTGCTATACATCGCAGGTCTGTGGTATAAGCAGGACACGAGGCTCTACTTTACATACAGATGTTGCATCATGTTCATATATCTGCATTTCTTTGTTTTAATGGGCTACGTGTTCTTGAATGAAGATATTGATGGTATCATAGACAACGCGGGGCATTTTTTCACGTTCATACCGACTGGGTGCTTGATATTTTCAGTACTCAAGCAAAGAGATACATACAGCGAAGTTATACAGCATATCCAAACGACCTTTTCCCACAAAGGTGCCAACAGTAAAGAGAAAAGAGACATCATCAGAAGTTCCATCAAAAGGGAGAAAGAGTTGACGAAATGGTACTGCATGGTACTTACCGTCGCAATCGGCGCCTATGACATACTCCCTTTGATAGGATTGACGTTCACCACCGTTGGCGATACGACTTACATCCACGGGTCTTTACCGATAAACACGTGGTCGCCTTTTGATAGGAGTATACCTCTCGTATTTGCTCTGGAGTATGTTTATCAATGTTGTTGCGCCTCTTTTATCGTCTTCATGACCACGGCTTGTGACCTCCTGAGCGTGTTGCTTATCATGTACAGCGCTCATCAGTTTGAGATAGTTAATGTGGCGACGGAGAGTTTGGTGGAAGGCGCGGCAGTGGAGGAAGAGGTCGACACTGGAAAGGTACTGGCGCTGAAGATGCTTAGAAACAAACAAGATGGAGGAGATTACGATAAAGTCGAGGACGTTCATGAGGAACAGGAAGATTTTATTGAAGACTCCAAAGATAAGATGATGTTCTATAAAGGCGGAGATGTACAGGAATCAGATTTATGGGAGAATAATCTAAAGAACTCTGGAATAAAAGTAACAAAAAACATGAGTGAACTCCACAAGATAGTAAAGTTTCACCAAAGTCTTCTAACGTAAGTAGCTATTTATTAGGTTTTAGTATTCGATAAATAGTGGTCTATTAAGGCGTCAGTCTTACTAATGAGATTATAATAAAACATTTATATTATAAGATAGCGGGCTAAAAAATAAAATTACATTATATCAAAGTAGAATAGGACCTAACTGGTCCTCAACTATGACCTTGGTTTTATTCTAAATATAATTTCTCAACATTTATTGAAGTAAATGCTGGTGTGTTTACGGTCCCTAACCCCATATTAGTATTGAGTCAATAATAGTTCTATTGCTAGCATGTAAATTAAAAAAATAAAGTGTGCTAATAAAGAACATTGAGGTGGGAGTGGAAGGGAAGTGAAGAAAGCTAAGTAGTTTTTTTACCAAACAATTTTTTTTTGTCAAAATAAATCAAATCTTTCTCAAGTAGGAACATAGAGTATAATTTTCTTCACATGGTGATATTAACAGTTCTTAAATATCTGTCAAGAGTGTCCTAGGATCTAATAACAGCCTTTTCTCTTCATTTAAAAAAGTTTGTCATCTAGCGCTGCTATGCTTATGACAGATATTCAACAACAACTGTTGGTATCACAATGTGAAGAAAATCAAACTCTATGTTTCCACTGGAACAATATTTAATTTGGTCAAAAAAAGTTTTGCTACAAAAACTGCAAAAGTACTGTCCTTTTCTTGCGTTCATTGCATCCCCACCTTAAGTTAACTATATTATAAATAGTAAAACATCTGAAGGCAGCCGAACTAGTCCATGGCGCCACTGTCGCAATGGACCCGACTACAGATAATGAGGAATTGGGGTTTGAATCCCGGCCGGTGTGCTGAGGATAGTTTTTCTAAATGTTTTCCCACTCTCCCTCCACGTGAATACAAGTACAATTCCTAATCCCTAGAACATTAGCATAATTAATACATATAGGTATAACCTTACTGCGGTGCTAAAAAATCCAGGTACCAGAGCTGAGTATATAGTATCAGACGTATCAGGTACCAAGACTAAGTGTATATTATCAGACGTATCAGGTACCAAGACTAAGTGTATATTATCAGACGTACCAAGTACCAGGGCTGAATGTATAGTATCAGATGTACCAGGTACTACAGCTGAGTGAGTAGTATCAGACGTACCAGGTACCAAGACTAAATGTATAGTATCAGACATACCAGGTACCAAGACTAAGTGTATATTATCAGACGTATCAGGTACCAAGACTAAGTGTATATTATCAGACGTATCAGGTACCAAGACTAAGTGTATATTATCAGACGTACCAAGTACCAGGGCTGAATGTATAGTATCAGATGTACCAGGTACTACAGCTGAGTGAGTAGTATCAGACGTACCAGGTACCAAGACTAAATGTATAGTATCAGACATACCAGGTACCAAGACTAAGTGTATATTATCAGACGTACCAAGTACCAGGGCTGAATGTATAGTATCAGATGTACCAGGTACTACAGCTGAGTGAGTAGTATCAGACGTACCAGGTACCAAGACTAAATGTATAGTATCAGACATACCAGGTACCAAGACTAAGTGTATATTATCAGACGTACCAAGTACCAGGGCTGAATGTATAGTATCAGATGTACCAGGTACTACAGCTGAGTGAGTAGTATCAGACGTACCAGGTACCAAGACTAAATGTATAGTATCAGACATACCAGGTACCATAGCTGAGCATATAGTTTCAGACGTACCAGGTACCAAGACTAGGTGTATAGTATCAGACGTATCAAGTACCAGAGCTAAGCGTATAGAATCAGACGTACCAAGAACCAGGGCTGAGTGTATAGTATCAGACGTACCAGGTACCAGAGCTGAGTGTATAGTATCAGACGTACCAAGTACCAAGACTAAGTGTATAGTATCAGACGTATCAGGTACCAGGTCTGAGTGTATAGTATCAGACGTACCAGGTACCACCGCATCTTACTACCTGTTCAGGTTATACGCATGTAGTGATAATTACTCTAATGGGGTCGGAATGAGAAAGGAAGCATTTCGGAGGTAGCTTACCCATAAATGTGTTGAAGGAGTTTGGAAAGCCATTTAGGAAACACCACAATGAGTAGGACAGAGCCGGGATTCGAACCCAAATATCCTCGTCTTCAACAGGCCAGTCTAACATGAGCTTAGACCATAAGGTCACTGAAGAGGGTCTTACATTGTGAGCTTGTAGGTTGTCTATTGACATAACTTGTGTGTTTAAAGCCAAAGAGTCTTTCAAACAAACATTTCTCTCCCTTGCAGAAATGTGGACAAATTGCGACTGTTGCTCGAACCTGTTATATTTCTTCACTACCTGATGTCTTCAGCCGCTCTGTGTCTGGTGGGGTACATGTTTACTACGGTAGGTCAGTCCAGGTTTGGACTTAGGGCATTTTTTGTTGTTGATCTTTCTTTCTTTTATACCTACTTGGCCAACGCCTCTTTATTGCTACAATTCTGACCGAACATCCGGTATATCGCCAGGGTGTCCTGACCAGACGTTCATCTTTATTCCCGGACATGTCCCTCTGTCAAGTGTCCGGAAAGAGGAATTTTCAAAAGTAACAAAATTATCTCCATTTAACTAAATACGTATTTAAATTTGTAATTTTTTTGGGTGTGTATTGCTCTCAAAGTAACAAAATTGTCTCCATTTTAACTTAATATTTAAATTTGTAATTTTTTTGGGTGCTATTGCTCTCAAAGTAACAAAATTGTCTCCATTTTAACTAAATATTTAAATTTTTATTTATTTTATGTTAATTGCTCTCAAAGTAATCTCTCATTTAGAAAATATTCCATAAGAAAGCATTTCATTTATCACTAGCAATATTAATGAGTTTTTGTCGGAGCGTGGTGTCCACATGATCACATTTGGGATTTCTATTGGCTGCGTTTATGCCGTCTGCAACCAACCACATTGAACGTCCCATTCATTCATAAGTGATTTCGGCACCGCGTCTTACTACCCGTTTGGGTTATTCACTTATGTAGGCCTACTAATTACGCCAATGATTTTAGGGATTAAGAAAGCTTTATTTAGAGGAAGTGTATCCGCATTTGCGTGGAAAGAGAGCTGAAAATCATTTTGTAAAAAAACCCATCATTACACCAGACCGAGGCCCTAGCCTTGATCTTCCAGTCATCGGCAGTCTAGTCTACTGTGAGAGTAGCGCCTTAAACCATGCCGCCACCAACGCAGTGTGCCGAGCTAATGAGTATTAGCTCCCACAAGGGAATGGGTATCTCACTTTGCGTGGTATCTACGACCTTTCATCGATTTCGCTCCTGATTGGATTTACCGTGGTCCGCCTCTGATGGTGGTAATGTTCTTAGATCTTCACTAATGAGTTTTAATTAATTTGAGTGTTAAATAAAACCTCTTCCAAGAAACTCTTGTAATGTTTGATGATCAGATGTTTTCTGTCTCCCCTCTCTCTCTCGACTCGTTATGCATGCCCCCCTCCCCCTCCAACCCCTTCGCGTACTCCTCCGAGCGCTGTCTTGCTGAGGCGTGGTTGGCTGAACTTTCTACCCCTTCTCTTTTCCCTGTTACTATCCCAGCCGGGGAGTGCTTTGTAAAATTGTACTACAAGTTATATTTTAGAAAAAAAAATACTTCTACTTACTGTCTGTAACTAAACGGTTATCTAATTCTTGTCCTCTTGACCTATATCGCAACGGACCGCCACAGTCTGATCAGGACGCTATGGTGTCCCGTAGAGTGGAATCCTGGACTCGCAGGAGTTAGCCACCGCCACAGCTGGTTTTGCATCAAATATTCTACCGCTGGTGCACTACACGCACTTGCACCTTTCTACCGTGAGGATTAGGATAGACAACTACTAGATACGTTTTGTTTGGTTACCACCCGGCTAATGGGCAGGTTCGACTGTAACTATGGGGAGGAGACATGGACGATGTCTAAGTTTCTTTGCACTGCTATAAGTGTTGTCCCTGTAATAGTAAAATGGAGGTGGTTTAATCTGGCTTGCTAGTCATTGAACTGTTGCTAGCTACAGTAGCCCCATGGCTTCTTTGGTGCTGACTGACAGATGGCGGTTTTGTAAAGTTACCAGACCAAATTATGTATCCCTACGCCGAACCATATGTCTGCAAAAACATGTGTTTAGCAGCTGTCACTTCTGACAGTCAGCACCAAAATTCCACGGGGCTACTGTAGGCTCCCTCAGGGCCGATGGGTTGTTTTGGAGAAATGTAAGTGATGTGTACTTAGTTTAACTAGGCTTCCTCAAGGCCGATTGATTGTTTGGTTAATATGTATTGGGTGTGCATTAAGTTTAGTGGGAATGCCCCCCTTAACAACACAAGCCGGTTAGGTGGTCGGCCGAACAATATTTTCAGTGTGGGTTCGAGCTGTATTATCAGTGCGGGTTTATCAATATTTAGATTTGATATTGGTTATAAGCTGGCTTTTATATCTGAGTGGCGTGTTGCCTTGTAAACATGTGCGTGCTTCGGCTAAGTAAATTTGGTAACGCAAAAGCGTTTAATTAGCTACGAGATTTCTCATATAGTTTAATAGGGAGTTGCTGGATATTATCAACGACATAATCGGGTTGGCCGAGCCTATCATAGGACCCACTTTACTTAATGTTATTTGGTATGATTGAAGCCTCTCATTTTGGGTACGGCTTGTCTGAGCAAGACAGTAGCGGCCCGCTGTGTTGTATTGAATTTTTTCCCTTAGACGGGCTTCTTAAGTCACGTCCTTGCAGGTATTAGACCTGATTTAATGTGCATCATTATTATAAATTTTGATCATGAGCACAGTGTTAGCCAACCACTACTAATACTGTGATCCCCCAATAGGGGCTTACTATTTATTAAACTGTTGGAATACTCCCCCGTATGGTCATGACGTTCACGCAGTTTATCTTTCGTCTTAGACGGGCATACAACTATCTTTGATTGACGTGTGCCAGCATCAGGGTGTCTTTAGGAAACTTTGGTTTATTGGCTTTACCCCTTAATTTGTTAAGCTCAGTCTAAACGACTCGCTAAGGAACTGGCTACCCGGATGGTCGTCAGCTGTATCATGTTTCGTTGATTGATCAACGTGTAAGCTGTTGATCTCTTGTCTGATGTATTATTTAGACGACCAATACCATATTAACAACCTGTATTGATCTGCTAATGTATTGTTTAATGTTTTCACTTAATAAATTATTTTAATTGTTATTCCTATGTAAAGTTACATCCCCCCTTTAGTTTTACTAAGTAGGGTGCAACAGGTAGTAATTAATAAGTTCATCCGAAAAATATGCTTAAACGTACAGTAGGCCTTACAATAAAACATACGAGGTGAGTTTGTACATGTACATTCTTGAACTTTTATTTACGTCCTACATTTTGTCTTCCTTCGCGTCAAAGGTACGTTGGTCACTCCGAGTATATCCGCGAATTGAGCTGGTACTTCTTAGTGCACAGAATGATCAGGGAAAATCATAAAGATATGCACTTGCGTTTGTCTGGAAGGTGACTGGAAACAGAAAAAAAAAGTGTTTGGTGGGTGAAACTGCAATCGGAACAAGGGTACAGGGGGTCCTGACACCCCAGTGACCAGCTAAGATCACTCGGTCACGGCCACCGGGGGGTTTGTCACGGGGAGGTAATGGTTGGGCTTATACTGAAGCTGGTAATTCTACATGTGATTCGTAGTTGTGATTTCCCTACCCCCCTTTTTTCAAACGCTAATGATAGTGTATTTCTTGTTAGTTAATTTACCAAAGCTTACTGCTTGGCGTAAGTCGCTAATGAGTTTGGTGTTGAACGCTATTTTAAAATAAAATGTAGTTACGAATTAACTATTCATTTCTCAGTTTCGCCTTCTCTCAAGCCCTCAAGTCCTCCCTGTAAAGCCCTTGTGTTCTAAGAATGGTCTGTGTGTTCCAGCAAGAAGGTCTGAATGTGAAACTAACCCTCAAGTTCTTCCACTTGGCTGCTCTCCTCATCCGACTGTTTCTGTTGTGTCTGTTCGCGACACAGGTCTCATTTCAGGTAACTACTATAAGAGCCTCTTCCTTATCTGACAGCTAAGAAAGTTACTAGATCTACCCTTTACGTCAGATTACGTGATCTGCAACTGTTGATATATGTTATCAACAGCTTTACGTAAAGTCCTGTATCTCCCTATGGTCCACTGAGGGTGCCGGGAAAACATGGGATATCATATTAATGTTCACAATTATTGACCCAAAAAATATATTCGTGTTTTGTTTAATATTACTTTAGTGTTTTTACTGATTCATTTTAAATCACGTAACATTACCAAGAGTTTCATAACGCCTGAACATAAGACGATCTATATCAAGGATGGCACGCAATATAAGAGGTATATAAAGAGGGTGAAACCCTGGTAAAGAGATTGAGAATAATTGCTACTAAAGAGAAGAAACGGAACTAAAATAAGTGCTGGTGAACAAACAATAATCAGTGACTTTATCAGAGATAAGATGTACTCTGGGTTCTTTATGTTTGGGATATTAATTTCCGGGTTCTTTGTGCCTCGACTATTTATTTGTAGATTCTTCATATCTGGGTTATTTATGTTTGGGATCTTTATGCCTGGGCTCTTTATGTTTGGGTTATTTATATCTTGGCTCTTTATGTATAGATTCTTTGTCTGGGTTATTTATATGTAATCTCTTTATGTCTGAATTATTTATTTCTGGACTCTTTAAGTTTGGGCTATTTATGTCTGGACTCTTTATACCTGGGCTCTTTCTATGTCATATATTTATGTTTGGGTTATTTATGTCTGGGCTCTTTATACCTGGGCTCTTTCTATGTCATATATTTAAATTTGAGCTATTTATGTCAGGGCTCTTTATACCTGGGCTCTTTCTATGTCAAATATTTAAGTTGGGGCTATTTATGTCAGGGCTCTTTATACCTGGGCTCTTTCTATGTCATATATTTATTTTGGGTTATTTATGTCAGGGCTCTTTATACCTGGGCTCTTTCTATGTCATATATTTAAATTTGAGCTATTTATGTCAGGGCTCTTTATACCTGGGCTCTTTCTATGTCAAATATTTAAGTTGGGGCTATTTATGTCAGGGCTCTTTATACCTGGGCTCTTTCTATGTCAAATATTTAAGTTTGGGCTATTTATGTCAGGGCTCTTTATACCTGGACTCTTTCTATGTCAAATATTTATGTTTGGGATCTTTATGACCGGGCTCTTTATACCTGGGCTCTTTCTATGTCAAATATTTATGTTTGGGTTATTTATGTCAGGGCTCTTTATACCTGGGCTCTTTCTATGTCAAATATTTAAGTTTGGGCTATTTATGTCAGGGCTCTTTATACCTGGACTCTTTCTATGTCAAATATTTATGTTTGGGATCTTTATGACCGGGCTCTTTATACCTGGGCTCTTTCTATGTCAAATATTTATGTTTGGGTTATTTATGTCTGGACTCTTTATACCTGGACTCTTTCTATGTCAAATATTTATGTTTGGGTTATTTATGTCAGGGCTCTTTATACCTGGACTCTTTCTATGTCAAATATTTATGTTTGGGTTATTTATGTCAGGGCTCTTTATACCTGGACTCTTTCTATGTCAAATATTTATGTTTGGGATCTTTATGACCGGGCTCTTTATGTCGGGGCTCTTTATACCTGGGCTCTTTCTATGTCATATATTTAAGTTTGGGCTATTTATGTCAGGGCTCTTTATACCTGGGCTCTTTCTATGTCAAATATTTATGTTTAGGCTCTTTATGTCGGGGCTCTTTATGTCAGGGCTCTTTATGTCTGGGCTCGTTATTCCAGTGTGTCCAGTTAAGTGAAGCGGCCTACTTCAGCGACTGGTACTCTTCCACCAAGAGCTACAAGAGGGATCTTCAGATACTGATGGCGCGTGCGCAGAAACCGTTTTACTTCACCGCTGGGAAATTCGGGGTCATGTCCCTCGAGACCTACTCTCGGGTACGATTTGTTTACCGAGAGAGGAAAGGCATAGTGAAGATCATATTTTGATTTTTTTTATCTGAGTTATAAGCGTGGACTTTCTGACCCAAATGATTAGATGAGCACATGACTTATAAAACTAAATTAAATCTAGAACACACACAACACCCAGCCCCCTGTTCGTTAATTTATCACTGTGAAAGGGGGTAGACCACATTTCACCAATGATAATTTGTCGGCCATTCGGAGAATCGAACCGGGACCTTTGGCTTAGTACGCCAATGCTCTATAAGCACTGAGCTATCCAGGAGTCTTATCATGCATCAGGGTCATTATTCACTCATATATTAAGGCAGAGTCTGTGGAGGACGTGCGGAAATCATCAAATACATATGAGCGATCAATTAAGATGTAGCTGACAAGTTCACGCTCGTCCATCACAGACGTTGCCTTAAGATATGAGTGAAGAATGACCCTGATGCACGGGACGACTCCTGGATGGAGGGCCGTATGATAGAACGTTACTCGAGCAGCGGCGTAGATGAAGATAAGGTGGAAAAAACAAAAACCGAATGCGTGACGTCTTGAATGATAGCTGATGCGCGGTGCGTGATATTGTGGAGTCACGCCCAAACCTTCCTCAGGAGTATTGCGTCATCTATTGGAAATAAGCCCGCGTGCTCGTCTTAACAAGCAAATCGACCTTCCCGCACCTTCCCTCCGTCCCTGACTCTACTCTAACATCGTTATTGCACCGCCCTGAGTTGTTAGAACATTGGACTACTGAGACAAAGGTCTCGGATCATTTCCCGTGTCCAGGTGTCATTTTTATATCTAAGGAACGTAACTAACAAACATTGTAGCTTGGCTATTTAACCCAACTTGTAAATGAATTGTTCGTGTGTTTTCCAGTTGATCCAGACAGCGTATTCTTACTACGCTCTGCTACGCAAAGTGAGCGAGGATTGAACCTTGGACCTTACATTTGGTGTCCATAGAAGAAGGGGGACATCCCAATGTCCATCCCTGGTCAGATACAATGCTCTATATCTTCTGGTATAGACTAGAGCAAGTTGTTACTTTCATTGATTTGTCTCACTCTGGTCAGATATAGTGTTTACAATGCTCTATATCTTCTGGTATAGACTAGAGCGAGTTGTTACTTTCATTGATTTGTCTCACTCTGGTCAGATATAGTGTTTACAATGCTCTATATATCCCTGTATAGACTAGAGCAAGTTGTTACTTTCATTGATTTGTCTCAGTCTGGTCAGATATAGTGTTTACAATGCTCTATATCTTCTGTTATGGGCTAGAGCAAGTTGTTACTATCATTGTTCTTTCTCAGTCTGGTCAGAGAGAGTGTTTACAATGCTCTCTATCTTCTGTTATGGGCTAGAGCAAGTTGTTACTTTCATTGATTTGTCTCACTCTGGTCAGATATAGTGTTTACAATGCTCTATATATCCCTGTATAGACTAGAGCAAGTTGTTACTTTCATTGATTTGTCTCACTCTGGTCAGATATAGTGTTTACAATGCTCTATATATCCCTGTATAGACTAGAGCAAGTTGTTACTTTCATTGATTTGTCTCAGCCTGGTCAGATATAGTGTTTACAATGCTCTCTATCTTCTGTTATGGCCTAGAGCAAGTTGTACTTCATTGATGTCTCACTCTGGCAATAAGTGTTTACAATGCTCTATACTTCTGGTATAACTAGAGCAAGTTGTTACTTAATTGATTTGTCTCACTCTGGTCAGATTAGTGTTTACAATGCTCTCTATCTTCTGGTATAGAACTAGAGCAAATTGTTACTTTCATTGATCTGTCTTAGTCTGGTCAGATATAGTGTTTACAATGCTCTATATCTTCTGGTATAGACTAGAGCAAATTGTTACTATCATTGTTCTGTCTCAGTCGGTCAGATATAGTGTTTACAATGCTCTCTATCTTCTGGTATAGACTAGAGCAAATTGTACTTTCATTATCTGTCCTCAGTCTGGTCAGATATAGTGTTTACAATGCTCTATATCTTCTGGTATAGACTAGGCAGTTTACTTTCATTGATTTGTCCATCTGGTCAGTATAGTGTTAAATGCTCTATCTCATTCCCTTATAGACTAGAGCAAGTTGGTACTTTCATTGATGTCTCAGTCTCACTTATGGCTCTGACAAGAAGACAGAGGTATGAACAATATTATCTAACATTCATATACCATCCCTGTGATAATGATGAAGTGTCGCTTTAGGGTCTTGATGCTTGGCAGACTGATGTGTAATATTACCTTCTGGCTCAGTGAGGAAACTACCTCACTCCTCATTTCCCTAGTAGGGTCAGTTGGTGGCTTGCAGACTGATGTGCAATAGTACCTTCTGGCTCAGTGAAAAGTAATAGGAAACTACCTCACTCCTCATTCCCTAGTGCGCCTATTCATTGTTACCTATCGGCTTTACAGCTAATGGAATTGTTGAGGATCCAACAAACGCTCTGTTGAGTTCTATACATGGATATTTAAGAAATTAAAATAATATTAATTTGTTAAGCATTTATGACTAAAATAAATGAGTAAACAATCTAATATATTTAATTTAAATAAAACAAACATAAATCATGCACAATCTCGCACTGATTATATATTATATTTAGATGTGAAAATTATGTTGTGGTTCTTTTTGGATTTTGGTAGAGGTTTAGTATAAAATTGAATTATTTCTGTACTAATATTTCAGTGGTTGGAACATACATTTTTTTTTTGTTTATGTGAAGGGAAAATGTCATTTCAAACACTTTTAAATTTTAATTATAAGGGATTCAAAACTGTGAAATATAGAGACAGGCAACCTGAAGTAAAATTATGTGGTTGTTTAGTATTTATTTATTAAACTGCTAGATATTAAATTGGCTTGATTTAACTGACATCTACAATTGCTTTCTATATAATCTAAATTGAACTTTCTAAAATGATATAACACTATATATATATATAAATATTATATAAAATATATATATATATATATTATAATATATAATATAATGTGTTGTGGGGGGTTTAATAAATAAATTAATTTATTGCATTCATTTCCTTGCAATTGTAAGATATATTATTCGAATAAATGTTAACATCTCAAGGAAAATCATTTTACTCGGCAATATAATCTAGTTTTTTCATTCGCTAGCAAATATTTTTTGTAACGCAAAGGGAGTATTCACCAAACCCCCTTATACATTTAGTATTAAATATTTACTGTACTTACAACTGAGAAAATTTGATAACTATCATTTTATTCTAATAATACTCACCTGCTTGTCTGCAAAAAAAAAAATAAATAAATATCACGTATAGTATAATCTCGCAAAGTTTTAATAATATTTCTAATATCCTATTCCTGGTAAAAAGCTTGCTAATATCGTATTTGACTGCAATAATAAATCAAGATGGAAGAATCCAAAATGAAAAAAAGAATAAACGATAGAAGCAATGCCTTCTTTTTTGTAAGAAAAATAAATATATGTAGGCCTATAGGGCCTATAATTATTTGATGTAAAAAACTTAAAAGGTACCCATTTTAAACTAAATCACTATAGCCGCGTATTAAAATAATCGATAAAAAAAGTCATCAGTAAGCTACCCTTAGCGAATTATAACCCGAAAATCAAGTTTACAGTTCTACTTGTCATGTAAACCATTACCCAGATATAGATTTTAAACAAAATAGTTCGAGTGATTCTCAAAATATTTCAAATTTTAGAAAATCACTCCATCAGTAAACTACCCCAATTTTTACCACAAATACAAGTGTAAGTGTTATTTGTGAGGTTAAACCCTCACTAGATGTCAATTCTAAACAAATATCATTAGGGCTGTTTTCAAAAAATGTAGGGATTAAAAACTTATTATCACTTAACTATCCTTAATTTTTAGAGCTAGAGTAAAAAAGTATCCTGAAATATTATTCTATAACATATAAATATCAAGTTTGAACAAAATCCGTTAAACAGTTTCAGAACTCTGGCCAGGGACAAAGCTAAAAATCGAAGGATAAACAAATAAATAAATTCTGGTGACCTAGTTCAGTGAACCGTGATGCTCTTTGGAAAACCATCATGCTTATTATTAATATTGTTTCTGAAACAGAGTATTTTACTTATTTATGCTATTTTGTGAATTGTGATGCTCTTTTATCCAACATATTTCTTATTAGTTCGTTTATATAATTTTATGATCATGCTTTGATAAAGATTGCCTTGGATTGCGCTTGTTTGTGCACTCAGTTTGTGGACAAGGTAATATTTTGTCTCAAATATTTATTTTATATTAATTTATTAATTACCATGATTGGTTTATGATTTCCATAATTAGTTCAGGATTGTACGATGAAGAACTTTCTAAATGGGTGCAGTAGATGTTGAACTTGAATTTTATATAATTTTGGTGCTTTTTAACCGTGCAAAAAACTGGTCAAACCACTCGTACGTTTAGTAATGAATATTAAGTACCATCCACAAATAGTTTAACATTTTTCACTAGGTATTTAAAATATTTGACCAAACCTAACCTTTAAAAGAAAATAAATGCCAATCCACACACAATAATATAAATATTCTATTTGTTTGATAGTACCATTTTTTTTAAGTGACACCTGAGAAGAAACACATTCAATTATCTAATCAATTTATGTTTTTATACTTGTCAAAATCAAACTCTTTATGGGACCATATGATCGTTCTAAAAATAGTGACTGTTTATTTAGTTATGATTAAAATAATTATTCTACTAAATAGTAAGTTTCTGGCAAAAAGGAATTTCTAAAAAAAAAAAAAAAAACAGTTTGATGTTCAATAATGCTAGCGCTATCCTTTAATTAATGTATATTTTTTTGTATTTATTATAAACATATAAAAAGTTAGAGATTTGGCGTACGAATACGTGAAAGTAGATCTAATAATTTTTATCGTGTCATTATGAAAATTGGACCGTACTATGCCAAACGTTATGTGTTTTTCGGAACTATGTTCTTTCATAACTTTGTGATCATTTGATTATGTAGTCATTTAAATAAAAAAGTAACAACAAAAATAAATGAAACGGGTTTTCTTTATCGTCCGTTCCCCTCTTAAAAAACAAAACTTCATACAAGCCACAGTTTGAAAAAAAAAAAGTCGCGGATTATAAATCAGTTAAAAAAGATACGTAGTAGTTCTCTTTAGTAACTTAGCGTCCAAACCATCCCAGCCCCCCCCCCCCTTTCCTCCCTTTTCAAGGTTACGCAAATAACTTGTCAGCACACAGAGTGTGCTGAGCATTGAGGGGGGAGGAGGTACCCCCTACCTTCTTCCCCTCTTACCCGCGAATCATTCTATCTCTCTCGCACACACGTACATAAAAGGATCGTTTCACAATACCGAAGGCTCTTTGTTCGTGAACGCTCGGCAATGTTCGTTATAACGCGTTCGCCGAGCATCGACCTCTTTGCCTTAGATAACGGTGAGCTGGCACTAGGAACACCGCGTCGTGGTCGTAAACATAGAAATAACAAGTTTTTGTTCGTTCGGTCTTGTCTGCTACACACGTGACATTAGAAGAGGAAACAAAAACCTCACGACGCTATGGAATGGTCTAGGACCCAGACTTTCAAACTTATCCAGGCTTTCAAAGGACACGACATCCTGTGGGATTCCACCAGGGACGATTACAGGGACAGGGCCAAAAAGTTGTGCGCCTGGGCGGCGGTGGCGTCGCAGGTGGGCGCCTCGGTGGACGAGTGCAGGAAGAGGATGGAGTCGATGCTGGCCTCTTTCAGGAGGGAGAGGGCCAAGGTGGTGAAGAGCGCCAGGTCGCCCGTGGGCGGGTACAGACCGAAATGGGCGTACTGGAAGGAGCTGGTATTCCTGTGCGACTCTAACGTCCTTCGGGGGCTCGCGGACAATTTGGTGAGCTATTGTATTGTTATTATTATTATTCAATCAAATGACACGGGAATCGAAAGCGGGACCTTTGGTTTTGTGCAGCAATGCTCAATTATTAATAATATTGCTATTATTATATCCCGTTTTGGTGGTCGAATGATTCAAAGCGTAACTCTCGCATTAGACTAGATTACCAATGATGGGGAGATCGAGGTTCGAATCTTGGTCGGGTGTACTGAGAGTAGTTTTTACAAAATGGTTTTCCACTCTCTCTTCACGGAAATGCTGTTACACTTTGTATAAATATAACCTTCCTATAGGGGTCTACCTTAAAACCATTACCATAATTAGTAGATAAGCGTATAACCCGAAAGGATAGTAAGACCGGTACTAAAAAGAAAGCTTGATTTTCGAGAAATTATCAGAGGGGAGTAAAATAAATTTATAAGGCGGGGAAAGTTTTCTCCAAGTGGGGGGAGGGGAGGGTACCCCTGTGTCTCCCTCCTAGTTTTGGTCACCACTGTCCTTATCTGACAGATAAAAAAAAACGTTACCAGATCTACCGCACGTATTTATACGTCAAGTCATGTGAACCGCAGCCGTCACTTTTGATATATACAGAGTGTCCCAAAAGTTACTGGCCAGTAAAGTACCACGTACCTTGTTGTAGTTCTTTTTACAACAGATATTGTGTTGTGAGCGTGACGCCTTATACCGTGTGACTATATGTGCGGTTCAAGGCATGTTACTTGGTGAGTTATCCGGGCAAGGGGGTAGTTGACGTTAAGGGTACCATCACACTTCATGTTCTCCAGTCTAATGGTCAGCATTCCTGGTTTCTGATCTAGAGGTTCTGGGTTCAGTTTCCGGCGGTATCACAGGTATATTTCTCGATGTGGGGGGGAAGGGGGTTGTTCTTATGTTGCCACGGTCTGGATAGTTAGGCTTAAGTTAGACTTTTATTTGCACTATATAATTATCATCATCATCTCGTGACGAAGTAATCGTACCTACATGACAGTCCGACCCTAGAAGACGTTTACAAATCCGCCACTGTCAGTAAAAGACTAGAAATGTCTAGCAGACATACCCTAAGAAAAAGTATTATTATTATCATCACCGCGTCTTACTACCCGTTCGGGTTGTACGCACCTACGCTAATGTATAATGGTAGGGTGATTGTGAGATGAAATGGAGGACCTACAGTTTAACGTGAGATCCGAACCACGGTGGAGGCCTGGCATTCCACACATTCACAGGTTGTGATTAATACACGTCTTGTCAGAGGTGAAGGAAGGGTTTGGTTATCAGATAAATCTGTGCCGGGACCGAGGATTGAACCCCGGACCCCCAGAACAGAAGTCTGATACATTACCACTAGACCACCGGGTCACCAATTAGAGTCTTGTGTATTCATGGCTACCAACATACCGGCTCAAAGCTACACCAATGTAATCAATAGTTCATGTTATTAGTAGTGTGACAATATCTTGGGTTGAGATCTCGGTACAGTCTGGTACACAATAAACAGTGTTAGATATATCGGTGCTAGTGAGGCGAGATAGGTGTGGGGTGGTACATTGCCTTAAATTAGCCCTTCTAATTACCTTTAAGACGGAATGAATTAAGTTACTACTTAATCGTGCCTGGATATCCGGTGCCAGAAGGTCAGGGTTGAAATCCTGATAAGGTGTGCTAAGCATTCCCCCCATCCCCACCTAAAGGTCTCATAACTTTTTTCTCCGACTTGGAATATATAGGATCGTAAACAACTTTTTTGTTGTTGAAGCGATTGATAATATCAGACACTTGGTTTAAGGTGTGAATATGGGAAGCGTGAGAAAAAGGCAGTTGTTTATAACCAAAACCTTTTTTTTTTTTTGGCAAAAATAAATCAAATATTCCTCCAATAGAAACATAGACTTTAATTTTCTTCGTATGGAGATATCAACAGTTCTTGAACATTCGTCATGAGTAGCATTAGATGATATTTTTTTTAAAAAATATATACATTTTTTAGCGCCACTTCTCATTACCCGTTTGGATTACACACTTATGTACTAATTACACTAGTGGTTTTAAGAATTAGGAAGGTTTATTTATAGGAAGTGTACTTACATTCCCATGGAGGTAGAGGAGAAAACCATTTTAGAAAAACCACCCTCATTACACCCGACCAAGACTCAAACCTCGATCTCCTCGTCATCGATAATCTAGTATACATCTACTTCGAGAGTTGAGTGTTAGACCACGCGTCCACTTAAGCCGGTGTTAAGGGCACTTAAAATATTAAATAATCATTAGGGGTTAAAAATCAACGATGGGAAAATCATTACTGGCCTTTTTTGTGTGTGGAGCGTGCCTTACTACCCGCTCGGGATATAACCATATTTATAATTTTGGAGTAGGGATGAAGGCTGTAGAATTTAATGGGAATATACCAAATTTGCATGAAGGGAGCGATTGAAAATATTCCAGGAAAATCCCCTGGCTGTGATTAGGGCCTTAAAACCCACGTAATTGGCAAACCAGACCAAACAAGGTTGACGTCTTAGCCCCCGTAGCCACATATGAACTCTACTATACTATATTATATATTATTAGCACCAGCGTCCTTACTACCCATTTGGGTTATACGCACTTACGCTAATGTGTAATGTAGGGTGATTGTGAGATGAAATGAAGGACCTACAGTTAAACGTGGAATACGAACCACGGTGGAGGCCTGGCATTCCACATTCACAAGATGTCTTGTCAGAGGTGAAGAAGGGTTTGATAATCAGATAAATTTGTGCCGGGACCGGGGATTGAACCCGCGACCCCAGCACAGAAGTCTGACACCTTACCCCTGTACCAAACTCTACTATAAATGTATTTTATAATTTTCAGGAAGCGTCCAAACGTGCCTCGTTGAGAGTCACTGAAACCCTTCCTCCACCGCCCCCCGAGGAACGTCCAGCCCCTTCGACTTCCAAAGAAGAATACTTCAGAGTGCACGCGCCCCAGAACAAGTACCGTAAGGTTCTGTCGGAACCCGTCTATCCGGCTCCTCCTCCTCCTACAGTTGACGAGGACTCGATGGACATCTTCGGCAAGTTCGTCGCCCAGGAGTTACGTTCCGTCGAGGATAAGAAGACCCAGTGCATCCTAAAACATAGGATCCACACGCTCATCTTCGAGACGAGGATGGAGATGTTTGACGCCGTTCATCAGGAGGTCCCCGCCGTAGAGGTGGACCATCTGTTCGACCCTCTCTCCGTGGCCATCAAGAACGAGTATCACGACAACGGTCCCCAGATAGCTGCGTCCGAGGCGTACGGCGTGTCTTATGTCGTGCCTGCTAGAAGGAAGGTTCGCGCCCCTGAGAGTCCTGACTCCACGCACAGTGACACGAGCAATTCCGTCAGACTCGACAACGACTAGGACATGTTGGGCGTGCTAGCGGTGTCAAGTTGAAACACCGCCATTTCGGACGCCCCTTTTCTCGCTTTTCACACAGCTGCGTATTACTAACCGTCCGGGTCTTACACATATGTATTGATTACGCTAATGTGCTGGAGATGAGGAAGGTTGAATTTAGAATTAGTGTGCCCACATATACTTGGAAGGAGAGTGGAAAACCGTTTGGGAAACAACACCCCAATCGGGACAATCCCGTCTTCGGGCAGTCCAGTCTATTGCGATAGTGTTGCCTTAGACCGGGGATGTACAAAGTTCTTCATATTTAGGGCCAAATCTGACTATCAGTTGGCACCGTGGGCCGCATATATATTTAGTAATCCTATCAAATTATTATAGGTTTACAAACAACACATAAAAAACAATAGTCACTTTAAATAATTTTGTGGTTGTTGGTAAAATCTTTCAAATTTTGCTTCCAGAAATACGTTTATTAATTTCCCAAAAAAAAAAGTATCATGAAATAAGAACACATATTAATTTTCACAAAATACCTTAGCATTATATATATATATATATATATATATATATTAATAAAATAAATCCATAGTAAAATTCAATCATGAGCTTTTTTAAATAAATAATTTTTTTACATAGAATCATCAGCTATTTTACATGTCACCGAGAGCTTCCCTTTAATTTTCCTCCAGGATAATGTGAGGACCGCATTTGGCCCGCGGTCCACCAGTTGGATCACACTGCCTTAGTCCATTCGTACACCGAAACGGGTTATGGTTTGTTATGTTGAAAATATATATACACAAAATTTAGGTTAGTAAAAGTATTTACAAACGTAGATAGAATTTATTTGCTATATAAGGGATCAATTAAAGAGAAAGAAAAATAAATATTAAGCAAAATACAAAATTCATATTTGAATGTTTAAAAATAATACATTAAAAAAAGATTTGATCCAAATAAGGTTAGATTATATCAAAAGGAAAATAGTCACAATTACTAAAATATTTTCGCGTGCACCTAATTGGATTTTGATTGATACGCTAATTGCCACTGCTATAGGTTCTTATAGGAACATAACGACACACGAATGAATGTTCTCATCATAAATATGTTCTATTTATCTCTGAGCCAATCAGGGGACTCTTGTTTACGGAATGTGCTTCAGAAAAGGGGGAAGAGGCAATCTAGATCACAACTTAGCTTTGTTAATTTCTCTCTCGACACCTCGGAGAGAAAGTATTGTGATCGTCAATGAAATCTAACTCTAAATTTTGATAAATGTCGACATTTCATGATCCCCTGAAACCCAAAAGGTGATTTTCTCGATGTCGTCTGTCTGTCTGTCTGGGGTGTTCATGAAGTCTCCCTCGAGGTATTTTTGGAATTAGGTTTTTAACCCTAATTTACTGAAAGAAAAAAAAGAATCAATTTTCTTGAAATTTGCTCTAATGATCTTGATTATATTATACCCATATTTAGACACTGTTTATCGTTATAAACAAGATGTCAATTCTAATTTTCTCACGAGAATGACTTTAAGGGTACTTTACACGAGGGAAATTTTCCAATTTTCATAATTTCTCTGCAACTATTTGAGATACGAAATAACTTATCATTGTAAAGTTGTAGTATTATTAAAGCTAAAAATCTTTTATTTGAAATGTATTTTTATAAAACCAATAGTTCCGGAGCTATAAGCAAATATTTAAATATTTTAAATCTTAATTCAGGTCTTTGAAAAGGAATTTGATTTCTATGCTCTTTGGTGGACAAAGATATTTCTCTTTGATCTAGACTAGACAGCCGATGACGGGGAAATCGAGGTTCGAGTCTCGGTCGGGTGTACTGAGGTGTTTTTTTCTCTCTCTCCAAAATCGCTCAGCACTAAAAATATTAGCGTAATTAGTACATAAGCCTGTAAACCGAATGGGTAGTAAGAAGCGATGCCGTCATAAACAGCAAACAGAACAATTTATTTCATATAAACTATTAAATTAATATAATAATTTTGTATTTTTTTTGTGTGTGTGTGATTTTGTTACCAATATCAAATCTCTCGAATATCATAGGATTTGAGGGATTCGAGGATTTGATTATCCCATCGCTAATATATATATTTATATAACTAGACATATGTATATACATACCTGTATAATCCAAGCGGGTAGGGATATGTAGTGATTAAACCGAGTAGACTTTCATTCCTTAATCATTTGTGAAAGCTTTTGATAAGCAAATCTATAATAATGACGCTTTTAAGAAACTTAAAAAAATAAAAATTATTAGATAAACCTTTAAACAGTGGCCAGGCCACCACCGTGGTTCGGATTCCACGTTAAACTGTAGGTCCTTCATTTCATCTCACAATCACCCTACCATTACACATTAGCGTAAGTGCGTATAACCCGAACGGGTAGTAAGACGCGGTGCTAATAATAATTTAAACAGTGTTCAAGCAAGACTTAGACTTAATATCGTTAATACATTTAAAGTGCACTTTTTAAACACCCAAGCTTTATCAGCTAACAACGTAAAGCTTATAGAGTCCGTCTCACCTGCCGGATAGCATCTAATCTAGGTAGGTGATACTGTCTGAACCAAACGTCGTATCTCGGTGAGGTTTTCTCTATTACACTTTATAAAATGGTGTAGATGATAACAACGAGACCGTTTAGCTATATTCACCAAAATACAGCAACATTTAAAAATAATATATATATATATATATATTTAAATACGTTCCCAGCTGAGGTCGATGTATTTTTCTTGAGCGACAAACATCCGTAGCACAACTTCCTTCGGAGAGGAAGTAAAGCCGTTGGTCCCATGTTGATTGTGTTTTGTAAAATAACCCTGGAAGTTATGTGAAAATACCTTTCCCGGCCATATTGGTAGGACCTTTCGCTGTCGCTCATAGAAATTCTCGTGTGCTGATATAATCAGTTGGTTTAGAAAGTGCACGTTAAATACCTCAAAACAAATTAAATTCTAATGAAGCTGGTTGCACATTAACTTGCGGCACCTACGCACTTAAAGCGCTGTAACACTTATACACCAATGTACAAAATAGAAAGAGAGGGAATAAAATGAGCAGTTCACTCTGAGAGGCCTCTTGTTTATCTACTGATAACACTCCCCCTATTCCTCTGACGAGTTTACACAATCATTATACTATTTGCACCTTGAAAACATGATATGCTTTTTAAATTACCTTTTCCGTGTTTCCTATTCTAGATAAACAAATGCTTCCACATACTTTTTTTAACCTACATCCTGGCAGGAAGATTCCTAGAGGACATTTTCGTGACCAATTTATATAGACTAAAACGTGGATGATTTATATATAAAAAAAAAGAGTTTACAAAAAAACACTTCAAAATAAAAATAATAATTTTTGACACTGTAAGACTATTTTTAGAATTATTTAAGAATGATAATTTTTTTTTTGTTTCAACGTTATATCTTTAAAAAAACTCGTTGAATAAAAGGTAAATTTATTAATATGAACAATCTTAGCTTGACCTTCCCTGACGTCACAGGTAAGCGACATCTTTACTTGGTCCCAATTTGTTTATTGTCAAGTAAAGAATACACTCGGAATACGTTTTTCTGGTTCAAGCGAAATCTTGTATATAATTTCCCGGTTAATCGGGTGGGAAAATGGTTTCCTAACCTTGAAAAGGAGAGCAAATACTTACACACTCAACCGGAACTGTACCATATGTGTAAGAGCCTACACATGAATAGTACACTCTTTTTTTTACTAACCCGAGATTAAAATTAGGGTCGACCTAACCTAATCACTAGACTAGGGGTTCCTAACACCCTACCCCCTTTTTGCTTCGTTCTATAAACTCGTTCTCAACATCCCTTACCTTGTAAACACTTTTCTCAGAGCAATGCTTTTACAAACACACCAAGAAGGAAAATTATCACATGAAAATTAAAAAAAAAAGTTTCATTTAATTGCCCAATTATTCACTTAAATTTTTTTTAAATTAATTAAACTTTACCTAGTGTTAGCAGATTTCCATTGCATGTTATTTTTCTAACAAGTCTCTTAGATATCGCGTTTAGTAATTTAATTAATTGTTCAGTAAATTCTTAAAGCAATTAATGGTCTTGATGAAATGTTACCAGTTTACTTCCTAATGTTTGTTTAAAGTCTCGAAAGGAGTCTAAGATCACCCATTCCGGCCCCCTCCCGCCACACGATTGCATCTTAGCACCCTCTCAAGATAACCCCCCTCCACCTTTATTAGAGGGTACAGATGACTTTGGGGACTATTGTGCTAAACCAGTAGTTTTAAAACTGGGATACACGAACACATCTTAGGGGGTACGTAAAATTTAATAAATATAGATGTATTTGGACTCGAGATTGGAAAGAAAATTTAAGACTCAGCTTCAAGATTCTGATTTGAGACATATATGATTCAATCCACTCTTAATATATAAATATTAATGGTATCCTAGAATCTTCAAAGTGTACTATTTTAGGCTTGGTGCCACTGAGAAATGTGATTTTGTTTGTCATGTTTATTATGTCATAAACAATAAAGAGAACACTTATTTTGGTAAATCAACACGTAAACTAATCTAATTTTATATAATTTTTTGTTGTTGTGATTTTGTTACACTACACGAGTCTACTCGTATTTAATTCCTTTTAACAATTATTGTTTAAAATTGTTATTTGAAGTATAGGTATTCATTGTATTCTAGAAACTTTTTTTTTAGATTGTTAAAAAAATGGAATCTTTTAAAAACCATAGTATTCGTTGAATTCAAGCGTCCTTCTTCTGATATACCCACACACGAATATTTTACTTTTAAAATGTATTACTTAATACATATTTTGTAAGTAGTTTTTTATTTATTTTATATAATATCTATAGCTTGCATTATGAACCAACAACTTTGGAGCAACAAATTAACTTTTTTACTTTTCACCATGTCTTACTACCCATTTGGGCTATACGCCTATGTACTAATTACGCTAATGAGCTAGGAATTGGAAAGGTTAAATTTATAGGAAGTGCACCCGCATTTGCTTGGAGAGAGAGTGGGAAAACCACTCTTAGTACATCCAACCAGGATTGAACCACAACCTTCCTGCCCACGGTAGTTTACTCTATTGGGAAAGTGATGCCTTAGACCGTGCGGCCACCGAAGTGGGTGACTCTAATGATTAATCAGATGAGAGACTGGCTCCAAACAAATTAAGCCCCTCCCTCCCTCTTTACAAAATGTATTATTCTTTTAAAAAAGTATTTACAACCCAATAGTAAGGAAACAATCGTACGAAACAAAAAACAAACAAAAATTAAGTCGATTGTTTCATTAATAATTCAAAAATAAATAAATCAAACCCCAAACAAATAAAGGGGAAATGTTTTATAGACGGTCTTACCCTCTAAGCAAAAACGAATCAATATCTAGGGCACCCTGCCGCCACGTCGCTCCGTACAGAAACGACGCCTAAACAGGGCTGTAGGTAGCAGCAGCGTCGTCTCTTCAACACCCCCCTTCCCCCCTCCGGTTAAACTACCACAACAAACAAGATGGCGAGGCATGCGCACTTCCATAACCTCACTTTTTTTATAGATATTTTTTAATTTTACAATAAACCGTTGGAACCGAGAGTAAGTTCCTCCGAACCGACGCTCCGCGGCGCTACCGTCTCCCATCATCTCGACAGTCAGTTGTTTGACAACAACCTTGGTAGCGAGATGATGCGAGGTTAGCGAGTAGACCTGAGGTGACTGACCGGAAGTGGGAATCTCGAATAACCTTCGCCTGTATGCGTCTATTGAAGTTCGCTCTTTCCCCGCGGCGGGGCACGCGCTGAAGTCATGTAGCTCGGACAAATTTTAATATTGCCTTTTTTTTCTTTCGAGGTTATAGTCTTGCTGACGAATTCAGATAGAGTAGTAACATCAAGACAGCGAGTGTAAGGTGATATGTTGTTGTTCATCTTGTAGCGAGACACCCAGGTGCCCACTTCCCCTCCACTCCCCCCCTCCCCTACCTCTAGTACCTGTCAAGGTATGTGGACTAGTTGCAGACGACTCGCATGTTACTTGGTATCGTCTTGGCAAACTGAAAGTGAAAACTGTTGCTCCCGCCCGCATTTGGTCCCTTAGGTGAGTACATGACCACGTGTGGATTTTTACTTTTCTTTTTATTTTGGGCTTGATTCAAAGTTTTTTTTTTTAATAATATGTTTTTATATCAGGGGGTACAGTTAGTGTTACTTTAGAGCGGTTCGTGACCCACTAACCTACTCCGCCATGGTTAGTCGATATTATAAAATTTGTTGTTACATAAAATAATGACTATAAAACTATTTATGTAATATACAAATTAAAGGCATTGATCAACAAAAACCATTTTGCATAAAATACTTTCCGTAGCATTAAATATTAAACCATTGACTGATAAAACATATTACGCTAAAAATACTTATTATAGGTTATTATAAAAATGTGTAACTACTGATTAACAAAACAATTTACATAAAATATCGAATGTAATTAAAATACTTAAACTAATAAATAACAAAAACACTTGCCCATAGCTTGATATAAAATACAAAAACATTGATTAATATTGTGTTGTTACATAAAATACTTGACGCAATATAAAATATTAAATTTATAACCAACAAAACATTTGGCATACATTTTATGACCTAGTTTAGCGAATTCAAACTGAGATATTTTATTGCAATGTTTGTTCTTTATATGAACAATTGCCAATTGGTGCTTACACCTATTACCAAAGTATCTTAATACATTTTACATGGCATTAATTTTGGTTGATTTTTTTTTATCGGAATAGTTTGAGTTAGTATGCTTGATTTTGACTAGCTGCATTGGGATGGTTTTCTGCTAAAGATCCCCTGAGTTTCTTTAATTTTCACCCTCCTCACCGTGGGATTTTAGATTAAATAGTTGAACTAGAAAACGAGGCACAAAAAAAAATTCAGTAGTTTTTCTTTATAGCTCCGCATCTTATTATTATTATTATTATTATTATTATTATTATTATTATTATTATTATTATTATTATTATTATTATTAGCACCGCGTCTTACTACCCGTTCGGGTTATACGCACTTACGCTAATGTGTAATGGTAGGGTGATTGTGAGATGAAATGAAGGACCTACAGTTTAACGTGGAATCCGAACCACGGTGGAGGCCTGGCTGGCATTCCCCACATTCACAAGATGTCTTGTCAGAGGTGAAGGAAGGGTTTGGTAATCAGATAAATCTGTGCCGGGACCGAGGATTGAACCCCGGCCGCCAGCACAGCCCAAAGTTATTTTTTTTAATACTAAAGTAATGCCGCGCGATTAACATTCAACAATTAAGAGCACCAAGATAATTTTCAAACACTATATTATCTCCCTCCCTTTTATTCAAGAAACACGGGTCATGTATCCGATAAGAAGTTAAGAAGTCTTGTTCTGTCTTAACAACTTCAAGGACGTCGATACATCAAACAAAACACATAAAACATGACATGTTTTTTATACGTTATTTTAGCTCACGTATACACTTACAGCACAAGGTTCGTCGGAATGCTCGCAGCAAACCTGTGAATGTCGGAATGCTCGTAGCAAACCAGTGAATGTCGGAATGCTCGTAGCAAACCAGCGAATGTCGGAATGCTCGTAGCAAACCTGTGAATGTCGGAATGCTCGTAGCAAACAAGCGAATGTCGGAATGCTCGTAGCAAACCAGTGAATGTCGGAATGCTCGCAGCAAACCAGTGAATGTAGGAATGCTCGCAGCAAACCAGCGAATGTCGGAATGCTCGTAGCAAATTAGCGAATGTCGGAATGCTCGTAGCAAACCAGCGAATGTCTGAATGCTCGTAGCAAACCAGCGAATGTCGAAATGCTCGTAGCAAATCAGCGAATGTCGGAATACTCGTAGCAAACCAGCGAATGTCGGAATGCTCGTAGCAAACCAGCGAATGTCGGAATGCTCGTAGCAAACCAGCGAATGTCGGAATGCTCGTAGCAAACCAGCGAATGTCGAAATGCTCGTAGCAAACCAGCGAATGTCTGAATGCTCGTAGCAAACCAGCGAATGTCGAAATGCTCGTAGCAAACCAGCGAATGTCGGAATGCTCGTAGCAAACCAGCGAATGTCGGAATGCTCGTAGCAAACCAGCGAATGTCGGAATGCTCGTAGCAAACCAGCGAATGTCGGAATGCTCGTAGCAAACCAGCGAATGTCGAAATGCTCGTAGCAAACCAGCGAATGTCGAAATGCTCGTAGCAAACCAGCGAATGTCGGAATGCTCGTAGCAAACCAGTGAATGTCGGAATGCTCGCAGCAAACCAGCGAATGTCGGAATGCTCGTAGCAAACCAGTGAATGTCGGAATTCTCGTAGCAAACAAGCGAATGTCGGAATGCTCGTAGCAAACCAGTGAATGTCGGAATGCTCGCAGCAAACCAGCGAATGTCGGAATGCTCGTAGCAAACCAGCGAATGTAGGAATGCTTGTAGCAAACCAGTGAATGTCGGAATTCTCGTAGCAAACCAGTGAATGTCGGAATGCTCGTAGCAAACCAGTGAATGTCGGAATGCTCGTAGCAAACCAGTGAATGTCGGAATGCTCGTAGCAAACCAGTGAATGTCGGAATTCTCGTAGCAAACCAGTGAATGTCGGAATGCTCGTAGCAAACCAGTGAATGTCGGAATGCTCGTAGCAAACCAGTGAATGTCGGAATGCTCGTAGCAAACCAGTGAATGTCGGAATGCTCGTAGCAAACCAGTGAATGTCGGAATGCTCGTAGCAAACCAGTGAATGTCGGAATGCTCGTAGCAAACCAGCGAATGTAGGAATTTCCACGAATATCAAAGGATGTTACGAGGCTCGGCTCAAAACTCACTGGACGGTGCTACGAGCCGAACCACTTTCAACTTTACATTATTGTTTATTTCTAACTAACCTTCCGTCACACTCGCTTGAAATAGTAGATGAGCAGTTGCGTGTAGTAAACTTTACAACACCTTGACATTTTATTTGAGTTTTGTATGTGTGTGAATGACATATTAAATATTAACTGCAAATTCTTTTTATAATAAGCCGAGGGAAATAAATAAAAATTAATTTATACTTTAAAAAATAGAGAGTATATTAAAAACAATATTTACAGTTACATTACTACTCGCGTACTGTTAACTGTACAACGATGTTGATATTTTTTCTTTGAACGTTTATAGCACATTTAAAATAAGTTTGAAACTGCCTCTGGGGAGAAAGGGGTGTACAAAGAATAGACTGTCACCACGGGTAGATTTTGTGGGTAAATATGTCCCAAACCACATCAGTGACGTAGTGGTCTAACGCGTCAATCTCGTGTTGGACTGGAGTGCTCAAGGCGGGGAGATCGGGGTTCAAATCCCAGTCGGGCATATTGATGGTAATTTTTCCTTTATTGTTTCCCGCTCTCTTTCCATGCAAATGCGGGTAAATTACCTCTAAAATGCTTCCTTACTCATTTCTACCCCATGAGATTAGTTATCATTCACATTATTAATTAAATATATATATAATCTGTTTAGAGACTAAAATAGGTGTTGCATACGGGTATAATAGTAACCGGTTGTTAAGAAACGTAATGCTATGGCGAGTCTTTCCTGGACACTGATGGATTCTCTTAAACGTGAACTTTTGGCCCAATCAAACTAATTGGAAGCTTAATCACTTGGTGACATTCGAGTTAAGTTTTTCTATTGACCACTAGTTTCTTGAAATTCAAGTTAGTGGAGCAAACTATTTCCACTATTTTCCGCTCTCCTTGACTACATTATAGTTTGCCACCATCGTCTGTCCTGTCCTTTTTTTTATTTGTTGAATGGTGTAGATAAATTATGCCACGGTAGTCCAATTTTAATTTTCCCTGTTAATTGCGTGTGTAATCCATCTAAGTACATAACTTTATGAAGCAAAATATGGCTCGCAGGAATGTTGAGGTTCGGCTCAAAACGTGGTTAGTGCGATGTTCGGCTCACTAGTCTGGATTCAGTTTAAGCACATGGATACAAACTATTATCCAAACTAATAGGAAGAACTTTATCTGACAACTAGAAAAGTTACTACAATCCAATGTTCATAGGAAGAACCTTATCTGACAACTAGAAAAGTTACTACAATCCAATGTTCATAATAAGAACCTTATCTGACAGTTAGTAGAATTACTAGCTCTACTTTCACGTATTCATACGTCAAGTCATATTACCTGCAACTGTCATTTTTGATAGCTGTTATCAATGCCTATAAAATAACACTAATAATATAGTAAAATATTATCAATTTTGACCGTAAAACAATGTTTTGGAAGTTTTTAATAGTTTTGTCCTATCAAAATATTACTACAGCATTAAAATTATAGAAGAGTGAAAAAACATGTAAAATTAAGGGGGTTGGAGATATCTACCACAGGGGTATTCTCATTATCTCAGGTCCAAACAAAATCCATTTCAATCCATATGGACCTACCTACGTGGCTGTTATATAACATGATTAAAATACACGCAAAAAAACCCAGCAAAATTTGAATTACGAATTAGACATTTAAAACGACTAAATGCCAGAATTTAATCAATTTTTTTAAGGGGAAAATTTGAACCAGCTTCACTCTCTGAAATTAAACAAAAAAATCTGTTGTTAGTAGCTCACAAAATTTACATTAACAGATACATTTTGTCTATTTAATTTCACAATTTTATGTCAAGTTATTTTTGAGCAACAGGTGCTTTTCTTTAAGAAAAATCAGTTTTTATTCCACGTGCAAAACAAACACAATAAAGGTAGTAACTTTATTTATATCAAAGATAGAAAGACTTAGGTTGCACAAAAAAAATATCCTTTCCCGTACTTTTAAGACATAATATGTCTTACATGAGACTTATTCTCAAATGTAAACGCCTATGATCAATAATACATCAAATTAGGGGTGTCGTGATACATTTGAGAAGCACTGTACATATTTATTTGAACTAGGGCAAACCTGCCTAAAAATGTCTGTTTCTAGTCTTCCTTCTAAGCTTCGAGATTTTTTTCGACTGGACATAGGAACAGATAAATTATTGATAAGATTTTGTTAAAAATAATTCAACAATAAAAAATAAAATCGAAAATTCAGTTCCGTTAGTTTCTGGTTCTGTGGACACAGACAAATAATACCAGACACTCAACCTTCAGGTTAAAATGGTTGCGCTCCATTTGCCAGCTTGAGTCCTTCAACACTAGGATCGCTGCGGTTAGTCCTTTCATCATCCAGCAGTGACACTAGCGAAGCCCAGTGTTGAGGGATTGAAGCTGGTAAAAGGAGCGCAGTGAAACTCCCGTAAGGTTAAGAGTTTGTTTATTCTATTTGTCTGTGTGTGGACTGTACTAATACTATGGGCCACCTTAGCTCACTCAGTATCGGGTTTGTCCACTGAGCTCCCTATACAGATAAGGTCACCGTCACAAGTAGTCAGCACATCGACTTAAACTAACTTAAATCCAGAACAGATACAACATCCAGCCCACAGTCATTAAACTAATCACTATGAAAGGGAAAACTCACATTTCACCAATAATAAATTTTTCAGCCATGCCAGGAATAGAAATCAGGATCTTTAACTCCGTAGAAAGACACGATACAGATTGGTTTTTATTATTATTATTAGCACCGCGTCTTACTACCCATTCGGGTTATACGCACTTACGCTAATGTGTAATGGTAGGGTGATTGTGAGATGAAATGGAAGACCTACAGTTTAACGTGGAATCCGAACCACGGTGGAGGCCTGGCATTCCCCACATTCACAAGATGTCTTGTCAGAGGTGAAGGAAGGGTTTGGAAATCAGATAAATCTGTGCCGGGACCGAGGATTGAACCCAGGACACCCGCATAGAAGTCTGACACCTTACCCCTAGACTGCCAGCTTACCGATTGGTTTTTAATCCTATGACATTATTGACCTAGAGGGATATTTTATCCGGTTCGTCGTCAGTGTGTGTGTGTGTGTGTGTGTGTGTGTGTAGGCTTTTAGCCACTCTAGTGGCACAGAAAGTGGCACAGGGTACGCCAATGAGGTTGTCTACACGAATCCGCAATTAGATGACGCCATGATAGTGTTTATGGAGGTGTTAAGCCAAGAAGGATCTTAAAATTAACTCAAGTCTAGTTAACCGAACCATAGTGAATGTTAGGATAATTCCTCTCAAGAGAAGAATACCCAAGGTACCAGCTGGGACTCGAACCCGGGAACCCAAGGATCGTAGCCAGGTGCACTGACCACGACATCATGGGGCTGGTACTCTATCGACTTAACTAAGTTGTTGAACTATCCTAATCATTACTCTGTTGTCAAATAAATAATTAAGAAAACCACATTTTGATATTATTCCTAGTTGAGGCTTTTTTAATTACCTGCTGGCGGCCGGGGTTCAATCCTCGGTCCCGGCACAGATTTATCTGATTTCCAAACCCTTCCTTCACCTCTGACAAGACATCTTGTGAATGTGGGGAATGCCAGGCCTCCACCGTGGTTCGGATTCCACGTTAAACTGTAGGTCCTTCATTTCATCTCACAATCACCCTACCATTACACATTAGCGTAAGTGCGTATAACCCAAATGGGTAGTAAGACGCGGTGCTAATAATAATTTTAATTACCAGCATGACTTAATACCTGTACAGGTTATACGCATAATTGATAATTACTCTAATGGGGAAGGAAGCATTCTAGAGGTAATCTACCAGCATTAGCGTGGAAGGAGAGTGGGGAACTCTTAAGGGGGAAAAAAAAAACACCCTCAGTAGACCGGGCTGGGATTAAAACTCCGATCTCCCCATCAACGGCAGGCCAGTCTAACACGAGGATGACAACTTGGACTGTTCGACCACTGAGATGGGTTCGAACGTAATCTAACTCCCCGATTAATCGGCCGCTAGATGGGTTCTTTAAGACACCTTTTTAAATACGATCTGTAGGACCTGCCTTGGTACTCGTGGGCACATGACGACGTGACTGGCCTACTTCCGGTCACATGGCACATCCGGTGCGTTCACCTGCGAATCGCAATATCAGCCTGTCTTCGGAACAAGATTATTTAAATTTAGTTCGAGCTAATTAAACCTTTCACTGTAAGCTACTTAGACATTTATCTTAATCTGGGACATTTGCAAAGGAATCCTAAAAGCCTCGTTCAAGGCCAAGTCCATTTAACTGAATGACGCGGGGGAGACCAGGTTTCAATCCTGATTAGGGTGTATTTGATTTTACGTATCCTTTTTATTTCTCCAAGCAAACTGGTGGTCTAGGGGTAAGGTGTCAGACTTCTATGCTGGCGGCCGGGGTTCAATCCTCGGTCCCGGCAAAGATTTATCTGAATGCCAAACCCTTCCTTCACCTCTGACAAGACACCTTGTGAATGTGGGGAATGCCAGGCCTCCACCGTGGTTCGGATTCCACGTTAAACTGTAGGTCCTCCATTTCATCTCACGATCACCCTACCATTACACATTAGCGTAAGTGCGTATAACCCGAACGGGTAGTAAGACGCGGTGCTAATAATAATAATAATCCAAGCAAACTCAGGTAAACTTCCTCAACATATATTGTCTTAGTCCCTTCGCTAAGATTCTACCCACCCACTTCGGTGGCTGCATGATCTAAGGCACTACTCTCGTGATAGGCTACACTGCCGATGACGGGGAGATTGTGGCTCGATCCCGTCAGGTGTACTGAGGCTGATTTTTTGCTAAAGGGTTTCCCATTCTCTCCACGCAAATGTAGGTACACGCCCTCTAAATATATCCTTCCTAATCCCTAAAACCATCAGCGTTGTTAGTACATAAGCGCGGTACAACCCAAACTGGTAGTAAGACGTCTTGTTAAAAAAAACTTAAATTGAGCGTCCCGTGCCCCACTTTAAGTCAGGTGTTAAATCCACGTTCTAGAGGTTTGTTTGTTGTGTCTGTTTTATAATTGAGTTAAGATAAGTCTCGGATAGCCTGTTGATCCATTATCCGCGCGGATAAACACAAACACACCGTTGTAAGCAATGTTCCACTCTTGGTAAAGAGTAAATCATGCGTGGGGAGGGGGGGGGGGGAACTCACTAGTCGGGAGATTAGCCGCCAGGGACCCTTGTCTTAGTCAGGGTGACGACGGAGGAGGAGGTTCGGGGCTCAACGACCGGATAACAGACCTTTTGGAGGGGAGCGGGGGACAGCAGGAACTTTTGATCCAAGTCAGACGTCGTGGAGGAAGTCGACCTACCAGGGGAAACTTGTATTCTTTGGGTTTTACTAATGCGGCAAACATGGGCTGCGGTACATTCACGGACACAGAAACTGGAGACCTTAAACAATACGAGCACGTGCGTCAGGAGAGGTACACTCACGGACACAGGAACTGGAGACCTTAAACAATACGAGCACGTGCGTCAGAGAGGTATACTCACGGACACAGGAACTGGAGACCTTAAACAATACGAGCACGTGCGTCAGGAGAGGTACACTCACGGACACAGGAACTGGAGACCTTAAACAATACGAGCACGTGCGTCAGAGAGGTATACTCATGGACACAGAACTGGAGACCTTAAACAATACGAGCACGTGCGTCAGGAAGGTATACTCATGGACACAGGAACCGAGACTTAAACAATACGAGCAGGGTGCGTCAGGAGAGTACACTCACGACACAGGAACTGGAGACCTTAAACAATACGAGCACGTGCGTCAGAGAGGTACACTCACGACACAGAACTGGAGACCTTAAACAATACGAGCACGTGCGTCAGGAGAGGTACACTCATGACAGAGAAGTGGATACCTTCAAAAATACGAAGAAACATGCACCAGAAGCAATCGAGTCGAGACCTTTTTTTTTCCTTCCTTTTTTTACTTCCTATCCAGGCACCACAATTACACCGATAGAGAAGGTACAGATGTGTGGAATTGAGAGAAAGTTTGTACTGGCATTTGCTTGGAAGGAGAGTAGTAAACCGTTTAAAGAATAACACCTAGTTACACTTATATCAGGTTTCAAATTTCGACCTCGCCATCAACGCAAGTTCTTTGTTCACGTGGCAGCATGTGAGGTTGTTTGATAGTCGAGCTCCCTAACCACTAGCTACGGTGTGAGCATTTGTAAGGGAGATCCCCGGTCACAGACTGTTGAGCAGTTGTAAGGGAGATCCCCACTCACAGACTGTTGAGCATTTGTAAGGGAGATCCCGGTCACAGACTGTTGAGCAGTTGTAAGGGAGATCCCCGGTCACAGACTGTTGAGCAGTTGTAAGGGAGATCCCCGTCACAGACTGTTGAGCAGTTGTAAGGGAGATCCCCACTCACAGACTGTTGAGCATTTGTAAGGGAGATCCCCGGTCACAGACTGTTGAGCATTTGTAAGGGAGATCCCCGGTCACAGACTGTTGAGCAGTTGTAAGGGAGATCCCCGGTCACAGACTGTTGAGCAGTTGTAAGGGAGATCCCCGGTCACAGACTGTTGAGCATTTGTAAGGGAGATCCCCGGTCACAGACTGTTAGCAGTTGTAAGGGAGATCCCCGGTCACAGACTGTTGAGCAGTTGTAAGGGAGATCCACGGTCACAGACTGTTGAGCAGTTGTAAGGGAGATCCCCGGTCACAGACTGTTGAGCAGTTGTAAGGGAGATCCCCAGTCACAGACTGTTGAGCAGTTGTAAGGGAGATCCCCGGTCACAGACTGTTGAGCAGTTGTAAGGGAGATCCCCGGTCACAGACTGTTGAGCAGTTGTAAGGGAGATCCACGGTCACAGACTGTTGAGCAGTTGTAAGGAGATCCCCGGTCACAGACTGTTGAGCAGTTGTAAGGGAGATCCCCAGTCACGACACAGACTTTTTTTTAGCACTATGTCTTACTACCCATTCGGGTTATACGCTTATGTACTAGTTACGAAAGTGGGCTAGGAATTAGGAAGGTTGAATTTAGAGGATAAGTACCAACATTTTCGTGAAGGGAAACTGTTCAGAGAAAACCACTACACCTGTCTAGCTCAACACGAAACAAGCGCGTTAGCGAACTACGCCACTGAAGCGCGTACCACGTCTTAATATATGTTCGTGATGTACGCTTACGTACTAATTACGCTAATGGTTTTAGAGATTATGAAGGTTATATTTGAGAGGAAGTGTACTCACATTTGCATGAAGAGCGTGTGTAAAAACAATTTGTGGGAAAATCGACCGAGATACGAACCTCGATCTCCCCGTAATTGACGGTTCCGGTCTAACGCGAGAATAGCGCATTAGATCATGAGGCCACCGAAACGGGTTGAAATTTTATTAATAGCATTTTCTAATATATATATATATATATATATATATATATATATATATATATATATACCCTCCTCTTAGTAACTGATCTCTTAAGACAGTCTACGCTCTAATGTACATCAAATATCCTTCCTCTCTGTTACCATAAAGTCAGGATGTCGGGTGTGAAATTGATGGCTCCCAAAGACGAGACTTGTTTACCATGTTCTCGGCAAAACGGAAGAAAGGTCGACGGACAATCAATCTAAATGAAAAGAGGATTCGCTCTCCAGAGAAATGGAGAGGGTGAGACGCTCCAATGCCGGGATCTGCGGCCGACATAATCTGCTGGCTGCTGGCCAGAACTCGCCCTCACTTCATTCTCTGACCCTTGGGTAAGAAGGGATCGATATGAATCCTCAGCTATATGACCCTCAACCCTCCAATAGAACTCGTTCATAAAATAATAATAATAATAAAAAAATACAGTTCATGTTTCACATTTTTGCTCGGGTTGCTCTTGTAGATTACCCCCATTTGAATGAGGAGATGTCAAGAAATAGAAAGACGCCACATCTATAAGATAAGATTTCCTCTTTTCATGGTGTCTATGGTCGTACCAAGAAATTTATTTTGAGGATGGTTTATATCTTGGTACAGTACTCTAACAGCCAAGGACTCTTATACTTTATCTCGACACTTCGGAGAAAGAAGTATTTTGATCATAAAAAAAAAAATCCAACTCGAGATTTTGATAAATATCGACGTCTCATGTACCTGATGGTTTGTTCTCATGAAGGAATTGAGGAGCATTTTTTATCAATACCAACCGAAGCTGTAAAATAATGTCCCTTCAATGCTTTTTTTCACAATAGTGTTTGAATATATATATTTTTTAGCTTTTACTAAAATAAAAACAAAATAAATATAGTTATGATTTGCTTACAAATTTGTTGGAAAGTTTAGTCTAGTATCTAATTAGAATACATTTCCAAACCATTATGTAGTAATTAAGTTAATTGATTATTTTCAACCCGCTTCGTTGATCGCGTTTTCTAACCTGCTACTCTCTCAATAGACTAGACTGCCGATGATAGAGAGATCGAGGTTCAAATCCCTGTCGGATGTACTGAGGGTAGTTTTACAAAATGGTTTTACAATCTCTCTCTCCACGCAAATGAAGGTACACTCCCTCTAAATATACCCTTCTTAATCCCTTAAACTATAAACTTAATTAGTAGATAAACGTATAACCCAAACGGGTAGTAAGACAAAAAATAATCACAGGTGCAATTTAATCTAACTCTGCTTACCCTGGCAATAAATATTGACACGCCACTGGGCTTCTAGGACTATCCTTTCATAAAAGATAATTATTTTAGGGCCTACTCAGGAACTAATCGGTATTTCCTTTACTCATTACTCAGTCACGTGGACATAGAATTAACAGAAAATTCTAGAAAAATACTCAATTAATTTGTCCGATTTCTTTAAATTAGAAATTGTAATTCTATTTTTGGATGAAGGACTAATTTGCCAAAAAAAAAGGGTTGTATTGCAAACTAGCGTTGCAACTGTTAGCGCTGTGCCTGTGTAAGAGAAAGGGGTGTCTTAACGAGGGAGATGGTTGGCTATTAATCAAGGCTGTTACAAACAACTGCACCATCTGGGAGGCTGCCGACTTAATTAAAGGCTACAAGCAAAACATACATTAAAGGGGGAGATAATTTGATTCCAGCTGGGTGTGAACATCTGCTGACGATCTATATTCGCAAGTGTGGGTGGCACGCTCTGAACTAAGATGCGGCGCTTAGTTTATTCATTTTAGATTCACTTTAAACTTTAATTGTATTAAATTAACAAAATAATTTACAGTGTAATATGCTACAGCCGAGTTTTCATAAATAAAGGGACTTATCTCACAGATAAAAGATGATTATTTTTAAACCACAGCGTCTTTCTAACCGCATATGTACTAATTATGCTAATGTGTTATGGATGAGGATGGTTAAATTTAGAGGAAGTGTATCCGAATTTGCGTACTTTCAGTTGGGGTCTATATGTCTTAGATGTTATACTCACATTGAACATAATTGTTTTATACAGAAATGTCGGTTGAATGTAAAATGGTTTTCACGGTATTTTTACCCATCCTCGCCCCCACGATAACGCAAATTGCTATATATTAATTACTGGGGTAGAGGTTAGGGGAGGGCGTGGGTTGAGGGTGGGTTTATATTACACAACATATTTTTTTAATCAAATGATCGACACGAATAATAATATGATATTGGAATTAATTTTACATATTGTCTTGCGTTTATGTAATGTTCCAAACGTATATTTTCAATTTTCTGAGAAGATTAATGGGGGAAAAGGGTGGATGTCCCCCTTGTCCTTACCACTCATGACACACATGATCCACATCCTTAACTTTGTATGTTGGATGTTTCGATAAAATTCACACAAACAAACTAAACTCCTTTATTCCCCAAAGATAATTTAATATTTCATATTTTGATAGCACTATAGAAACACACCCACAAGCAATATACTATTTTATATCTCACATATGATATGAGCTAAAGCTTCCAGAACTCTAATTACCCTCAACATTCACTTATCTAAGGGGATAATATTATTATTATTATTATTACCCGTTCGGGTTATACGCACTTACGCTAATGTGTAATGGTAGGGTGATTGTGAGATGAAATGGAGGACCTACAGTTTAACGTGGAATCCGAACCACGGTGGAGACCTGGCATCCCCCACATTCACAAGATGTCTTGTCAGAGGTGAAGGAAGGGTTTGGTAATCAGATAAATCTGTGCCGGGACCGAGGATTGAACCCCGGACCACCAGTACAGAAGTCTGACACCTTACCTCTAGAACACCAGTTCACCGCTAAAGGGATAGTAACTTTTAAAAATCCATATATATTTAATATAATATGGCTAAAATTTTTAACTTTATTTTCCAGAAGTTGTGACAAGGATTTTAACTTGAGAAACTTCACGTTTATCAACAATTTTATTCCTCCCCCCTACCTCCTCTAATTTTAGCTTTAAGGAAAGTTTCTCCATTGAAAGTTTCAGGTATTGTGTGGTCAGAATATACCCCTAAAAAAATAAAAAAAGTTCTACAGCTGCCATTATTTATACAGGACTTCCGGGATGAAAAATCTCAGCAAACAAACATTGCACACATAAAGACTAACTTGTTAGGATTCGTCTCATCCTTTGAAAACTCAGGGAGGAATACATATCTAAGACATCTAAACTACAATCCAATTTTCATAGGGAGGATCTTTTTATAGAATACAAGCATGTTGTTTAATGGCCAATAATGATAATAATATTGAAATATATTTGGGATGAACAAACAGGAGAATGGAGAAAGTTACTTAATGAAAAATATCATGGTTTGTATGCAACCCCAAACATATATTTACAGATAAATAGATTTTTTTAGCACCATGTCTTACCACACATTTTGGGCTATATTATTATGTACTAATTACGCTCATGGTTTTAGGGATTAGGAAGGATTTATTTAGAGGAAGTGTACCCGCATTTGCGCGAAGGGAGAGTGTAAAACCATTTTGGAAAAACTACCCTCAGTATACCTGACCGAGATTCAAACCTTGATCACCTTGTAATCGGCAGTCTAGTCTACTGCGAGAGTAGCCCAAACATATATTAAATATAATAAAGGCACGTAGGCTGAGGTATGACGGTCATATGGTTGATGACAGGTGTATATATAACATTTTCGTTGTGAAACCTGTAGATATAAGAACCCTTGGTTGGCCGATACGTCTGTAGGAAGTTAATGTGAGAATGTATCTAAAGGGGATTGGTTGTCAAGCTTGGTATTCGTTGGAGTTATTATTATTACTATTAGGTGTTCTGTCTTACTATGGGTCCATTCCTATCGTCAGTGAGCTTAGACCACCAACACAAACTGTCCTCTGCCTCTTCCACCAGCTCCCAGAATTTTCTTCTTTCCTTCATGTCATCCAATATTTGATTACTCCTCCTTCCTAAGCCCCTCTTTCCCTCAACCTTTCCTTCTATGACGTCATACAGAAGACAGTTCCTCCTAAGGATGTGTCAGGTCCAGTTTGCTTTGCGCCGAAGAATCACATCCAAAATGGTTCTCTTCTCACCCACTCTTCTTAGGACTTGTTCATTTGTCATCCTGTTTGTCCAACTGATCTTCTCAAGTCTTCTCCAGCAACACATTTCAAAACTCTCCAAGTATTTCTTCTTTTTTCCATCTTCCTAAGAGTCCAAGTTTCTGTCCCACACACCACGATAATCCAAACGTAGAATTTCACCAGTTTCTTCCTCATTTCCAAACTCAACTTGCAAGTCAACATGAAGTTAAAAATCAAAAATTGCTTTTACGACAATGTAATACAATTTTTTAGATTTATTTAAGAATTAACGGTTTTTGTTTTAATGTATTAACTTTAAAACCCACCGAATGAAACGTAAATACATTAACATGGGAAATCCTATCTTGATTTGTAGTGACGTCACAGGTAGACGATGTCGATTAAAAAATTGCAGCTAATTAGGTAACACAGATTATAAAACAAGCTCTCGACACTTGATGTGTGTGTGTTGGACTGTCTAAAGCGAGGAGAATCGTTGCTGTCTGTCCGTCAACCGGTGATTCATGACCCATGAATTAATAGGTCAACTCATCTGTGACACTGCTTGTTTAGCTGTTAACCGTTTCCCCCGGTTAAATGATGTCCTCCAGAGGGCTTTGTCCGTCTCGTAGAACGGTTGTTGTGTTGGTACGCGTGATTGGGCAAATAAACTAACAAACTGTACCAATCACACTCGTATGGGTGAGAGGGACGACATGTTCATTGGAAGAGTGGTGTACGATTACGTTTTATTTTGGAAGGTACAGGGGAACAGAGAGGAGAGTATAATTTTAACTAAAATTGAGCTAGTACTGCTAGCTATTAGATAATCATGAAACCTTTATAATGTACTTTAGATTATTACTAAAAGATGTCTCGTACAACACCTTAGCTCAGTCAGTAGTATGTCTGTCTGCTGAGCTAAGGGTCCCAGGTTCAACTCCCAACGTGGCCGAAAATGTATCGTTGGTGATAATATGGGTTTATCGTTTAACATTGATAAATTAACGATCTGGAACGGGATGTTGTGTCTGTCCTAGTCTTAAGTTATATTATAAGGCATATGAAGCTACGACAGGCCTAGAAAACCGGAAGTGGAGAAATATATGTCTTGAGTAAAAAAAATCGACCAGGGCCACAGTCTGGAAACAGTAATGGATGTAAAAAGTGTTTTCTGGAGAACTTGTGGGGCTTAAGATATAAAGTTGTTGTATTGGAAAGTGTGTGTGTACTATATATATATATTTAGCACCGCGTCTTACTACCCGTTCGGGTTATACGCTTTAAGTACTAGTTACGCTAATGGATTAGGAATTAGGAAGGTTGAATTAGAGGAAGTGAACCCGTATTTGCGTGGAGAGAGAGTGGAAAACCATTTAGGAAAAACCACCCCCAGTTCACCCGACCGAGATTCGAACCTCGATCTCCCCGTCCTCAGCTGTCGAGCTCAACACGACATGCGCGTTAGCCAACTACGCCATCGAGGCGGGTTGCGTGTACTGTAACTTTCCCCCTTTTCCCTCGTATCAATTTTTACTAAGCTTGGTTTTCCCGAAATTTAGTGAATAATCTGCTCAATTAGCGCAAAAATTTACATACTAGCAGACCTGTATGCTGACCTAAATGCTTATCAGCACTGACTTAGAACAGCTGGGGGTCAATTTATTATATTTTTTATAGATAAAAGCGCTTTAATATTATTGTCCCAATGGATGACTTCTAATTATTGTGTTGTGTAGTAAAGCAAAAAAAAAAAAACAGAACAAGAATGACTTACACACTTTTTTATAAAGAGCTATTTCAAAAAATTTCACTACAGTAGACAAAGCTGTCTGCTTGTATCTAGCTTTGTAAGCACATGCACATATTGAATCAGTTGTTTTAAGAGCATGCGCACTGTTTGAATCGGTTGGTTTTGGAAATTTGAAATGCGGATGACGCTGATATGGTATCTATCAGTGCAGAGCGACTTGTGCTGATTGCTAATGATTGGTTCAGTTCTGCCTCGAGTGCCATCGTTATTGAAAATACCTTAACTTTCAAGGTCATTTAACCTCCTCTCTCTGGGTTTCTCCGGTGACTTCATTCTCCTCCTCTTCCTCTCCTCCCACACTGAGGTCATTCACCCTAGATTACGTCACCAGAATGTTAAAATACAGCCCATTTGATTTTTTACTCCATTTGGTTTCTTACCTAATTTAATTTTTTGCCTATTTAATTTTTACCCCAATTAATGTCTACCTCATTTGATATATCACCCTATTTTATTTTTGGCCCATTTTATTTTACCCCATTTGAATTTAACCACATTTTATTTCTAACAATTTGATTTCCACCCCATTTGATTTCTACTCATTTAATATTTACATTTCAAACCCTTCCTTCACCTCTGACAAGCCATCTTGTGAATGTGGGGAATGCCAGGCCTCCACCGTGGTTCGGATTCCACGTTAAACTGTAGGTCCTTCATTTCATCTCACAATCACCCTACCAGTACACATTAGCGTAAGTGCGTATAACCCGAACGGGTAGTAAGACGCGGTGCTAATAATAATAAATAATAATATTTACCCATTTGATTTTTACTCCATTTGATTTCTTACCCGATTTAATTTTGCCCCATTTGAACATTAACCTCTCTTAGCATCTTGTACAATTTTATTTTTACCCTATTTGATCTCCATACCATTTAATTTCTACCATATTAGATTTCTACCCGTTTAATTTCTTACCCCATTTAATTTTGGTCCATTTGAATTTTTTACCCAATTTGAGAATCCTTAAGAGGATTGGTTCAGTTGGAAGTGTGCGTACCGATATGATTTACCCAAATTGTTTGAGGTTACCACACTACTACAGGAGGTTGAGAGTTCAAACCCTGGCGGGAGTTTTCAACTTTGTGAGTTTCATAGTAGTTCTTCAGCCTAACTTTCAACCCCCCCCCCACCCCCAAACTTCTGTTGGCACTGCATTTATGTGTGCTGCTCTCATCCATACCTTTAAAATTATCCTAGTAACTATTTTTACGACCGCGTATCTCCACTAGTTCAGGTTACATGCATATGATTGAAATCATCGTCTTCATCAACAACTACTTCCATCTTGTGGCCGTGTCAGTTTAGTAAAATGCCTCCGACTTCATATAGCCCATCATTCGTCCTCCTTTAATTACTTACATTTTTCTCCTCCAACTTGCAAACGTGCTGTTATCTGCTCTTCCCTACTCTTTATTGGCCTTCCTAGCGATCTTTTCCCTTCATATTTCGTTTCCATAATTTTCTTTGGCATCCTCTTCTTCACCTCATTACATTCCCATACCATCTTAGTCTTGCTTTCCTCATATCTCATGTACTCAACATCCTCATTACATTCCCATACCATCTTAGTCTTGCTTTCTCTAGTATCTCATGTACTCAACATCCTCATTACATTCCCATACCATCTCAGTCTTGCTTCCTCTACTATCTCATGTACTCTAACATCCTCATTACATTCCCATACCATCTCAGTCTTGCTTCCTCTACTATCTCATGTACTTCCAACATCCTCATTACACTCCATACCCTTGCTTCCTTTCCCCTATCTCATGTACTCCAACATCCTCATTACATTCCCATACCATCTAGTCTTGCTTTCTCTAGTATCTCATGTACTCTAACATCCTCATTACATTCCCATACCATCTCAGTCTTGCTTCCTCTACTATCTCATGTACTCAACATCCTCATTACACCTCCATACTTGCTTCCTCCACTATCTCATGTACTCCAACATCCTCATTACACTCCATTACCTTGCTTCCTCCACTATCTCATGTACTCTAACATCCTCATTACATTCCATACCATCTTAGTCTTGCTTTCTCTAAATATCTCATGTACTCAACATCCTCATTACATGTCCATACCAATCTCATCCTTTTCCTCTAGTAACATGTACTCCACATCCTCATTACATGTCCATACTATCTCAGTCTTGCTTCCTCTAATATCTCATGTACTCTTAACATCCTCATTACATGTTCATACCATCTCAGTCTTGCTTCCTCTAATATCTTACGTAATCCCCGTACCCCCGTATAACTCCAATCCTAATCCTTTTTATCCTCGTGACAGCTAACATGCTCCTCACAATCTCCAGTCCCATGACCTCCACTTACCTTGTCTCTCTTACATTCATTGTCCAGGTTTCTGCTGCATTTGTGACAATGGGAACAAAGTACACCCTTTACAACACACTACGCACATGTACTAAATACGTGCATGTGTTAAGGATGAGGAAGGTTGATTTAAGGTTAAGTGTACACGCATTAGCTTGAAGGGAGAGTAGAAAATCATGTAAGAGAAAAGACACCCTCAGTACACTTGATCAGGATTCGAACCCCGATATCCCCCATCATCGTCATTCTGGTCTATTTCGAGAGTGACAATAATGCCTTAATCAACGCAGCAAACGAGGCTGGTAGCCCTTGTGTTTAAACTTGCATGTAACCAAATATTTATGACTTTATATAATAGAAACACCATTTTGAAACTATAGTCAAATTTAAACAGGAAGGAACTTTTTTTGAGTTATAAAATCTACTAAAACGATTTGAATATATTTACACGTAAAGTCATGTAACCTTAAACTGACACTGTTGATAAATATTATCAATACTTTTAAATTAACAATAATAATAATATAATAAAATGCTATTAATACTGACGATTTTTTTTTCTATTTTCTTAAAGGTATTTTCTATGAAAATTGGGCTGTCACATCATCTCGTACTTAAAAATATATTCTTATAATTTACCTCTTGAGCTTATTTTCCTGTTTAAACTCGTTCGCCTGATAAAGTGCAAACAACTCGTGGTGGATGATGATGGGAACAAAAAATGAAACAGTATATGGCCATAATCTGTCATCACTTTTCCCTCTTTTCTCCTCCCCCTTCTTTTTGTTTTACTTCCATCTCCTTATCATCTTCCCTCACGAGTACGTACGCCCGCATCATAAAGAGAAATGCGGCGAGAAAATGGAGTATCGCAAGAAATATGAGGCACAGATGTGTAAGTTCTCCTTTCTGGAGAGTAGTAGTGTGCGAGGCCGGTAGATTGGGTGGCGGTCTGTACGATGGTAGTCTCACGAGAACGAACGTTTGGAACTGTCCATTGGTTGTACGATGATAAGATCTTGAGAATGAACACTCAGAGCTGTCCATTGGCTGTACGATAGCAAGATCACGAGACTGAACACTCAGAGCTATCCATTGGCTGTACGATAGCAAGATCACGAGACTGAACACTCAGAGCTATCCATTGGCTGTACGATAGCAAGATCACGAGACTGAACACTCAGAGCTATCCATTGGCTGTACGATAGCAAGATCACGAGACTGAACACTCAGAGCTGTCCATTGGCTGTACGATAGCAAGATCACGAGACTGAACACTCAGAGCTGTCCATTGGCTGTACGATAGCAAGATCACGAGACTGAACACTCAGAGCTGTCCATTGGCTGCACGATAGCAAGATCACGAGACTGAACACTCAGAGCTGTCCATTGGCTGCACGATAGCAAGATCACGAGACTGAACACTCAGAGCTGTCCATTGGCTGTACGATAGCAAGATCACGAGACTGAACACTCAGAGCTATCCATTGGCTGTACGATAGCAAGATCACGAGAATGAACACTCAGAACGGTCCAGAGCATTATGATACACACATTTAGGGTCTATATCTTCTAGCGCAGCGTTCCGCAAACGACGTTCCCCGGTACCTCCATCTGTCTAGGTATTCCCAATGGTCTCTTCCCATTGGGTTCACCAATCAATACCCTGAACAATGTTCTAGAATCTCCCATTCATTCTGCATATCCTGTCCAACGTGATCTACGATACTTGGTTATCCTAGCAATGTCTTATGATGAGTGAAGCGTATGTAACTCATAATCATGTAACTTCCTTCACTCCCAGTATACTCATCCCATTTTGGAGCAAATATCTTCCTAGGCACCTTGTTTTTGAACACCCTAGATTTGTTTTTGTCGCGTAAGGTAAGAGACCACGTTTCACACCCATATAGAACAACCGGTGAAACTATTGTTTTGTATATTCTAAGTGTTACAACAGACGAGATGTCAACAACTTACTGTCCAAGTAAAATTACTTCCCTGGGAATACAACACTCAACAGTCCTGAAGACACAGCTCTTATAGTGAAGTCATGGAGAGGGAGGGGGGGGGGGGGACTCCAGACACACCTGCCAACTGTCGGAGGGGTGGACTGACCACCTGGAGGACGAAGTACAAACGTGAATGAGCACAGCACTGCTGTTCACATGGAAGAGAAAGTACCTACAAGCCAGGCCACTCCTCCGGCTATTCGGAGACCAAATTATGTGGGTGGACAACGGCTAAGAGAGCCTGTGTTACACGAGGCAACTGTCACCTGTCACACGTTGCTACTATTTTCTGCTTTTAGTCCAGGACAGTCTGATCCGTCCACGCACACCTTTGAAAAATGTCATCTATTGGTCATCGTCGACACGTTTTCCGACAGCTAATACGAAACTCTTGAGTTCTAAATTTTTATTTCTCATTGTGCTTTAATCCCGAATTTTGAAACCCATACCATTCAATTCACGATATAGCTGGGTGAAATTGTCCTTCAGAGAGTTTCTGCAGATATAGTTTTCATTTGTTGTGTCCCACAATTTCTCATTATTTTTTATACATATTTTAAAAACCGGATTATATCATCAGTTGGCCACTTTAAAACTTTTAATTTCTCGGACAGGATGATAAATAAACACACCGTAACACGCACAAAAATGAGCAAAGACACCTCATTAACGGCTACTCCAGTGTTAACTGTCACACGAGGATACTCCACGGCTATTGGTAATAGGTCACGTGACCACGGAGTAGCGTGCTACTGGCGAGGGAATTGAACGCGTTCAATTCGAGTAGCAGCGATTATTTTCGGTCACTAGAATATGAAGATTTGAGTGCCGACTACACTGTTACACTAAAGCTACTTGAAAGCCACCAGTAATTACTACTGGAGTAGCTGGAGGAGAAACAGAGGCTGGGAACGCTAGGTCCACTGATAAGAAGACGAAGCGCCCTGTCCATGAGGAACAGACTGACCAAGGAGAAACAGAGGTTGGGAACGCTAGGTCCACTGATAAGAAGACGAAGCGCCCTGTCCATGAGAAACAGAGGCTGGGAACGCTAGGTCCACTGATAAGAAGACGAAGCGCCCTGTCCATGAGGAACAGACTGACCAAGGAGAAACAGAGGCTGGGAACGCTAGGTCCACTGATAAGAAGACGAAGCGCCCTGTCCATGAGGAACAGACTGACCAAGGAGAAACAGAGGCTGGGAACGCTAGGTCCACTGATAAGAAGACGAAGCGCCCTGTCCATGAGGAACAGACTGACCAAGGAGAAACAGAGGCTGGGAACGCTAGGTCCACTGATAAGAAGACGAAGCGCCCTGTCCATGAGGAACAGACTGACCAAGGAGAAACAGAGGCTGGGAACTCTAGGTCCACTGATAAGAAGACGAAGCGCCCTGTCCATGAGGAACAGAGGCTGGGAACGCTAGGTCCACTGATAAGAAGACGAAGCGCCCTGTCCATGAGGAACAGACCGATATTGTACAAACAGCTTCTCAGGACGATTCTCGAGTATGCGTGTCCTGCATGGGGTCACCTGGTATACACACGTATCAGGAAGAAGCAGGTGTTCTTGAGCCGCTATCTGAGGATAATAGTAGGGGAGCCATCTTGGAAAAGATAGCAAGTAGTAATGTCTCAGACCATTCCAGCAACACAAACCAGGTAAGGAAGGAAATTAACGGGTAGAGTTAAGTTTAAAAAAAATGAATTCTACAAAATTAGATTACATTAAATTAAGGGGTATAAAAAGTACATTATTTATATAAGATTAAAAATTATGTAAGTTTACCACTTTTAAATTGCTTGTATATTGAACATTATATTTTATTTAACACACTATGGATAGTTTATTTTATACACCACATATGCATATCTGGTTATTCTAAATTTTAACCCCATCTAATAATTTACATTACCTTAACATTAAAAAGCATTACATAGAAAGTATAACTTGGAAACGGCAATGATTTGAAATCAATGAATTATTATTTTATCTTATAATCATTATACACTTGTTAAAATTGTGTAATACAATTTTTATTGTCGAATGACACATCATGGTGTGTCCTGTGGTGTCAGTACATGAGATAATTAGATCTTGTACTGCTCTTCAGGGAGCATTAGAACATGGTGTGTCCTGTAGTGTCAGTACATGAGATAATTAGATCTTGTACGGCTCTTCAGGGAGCATTAGAACATGGTGTGTCCTGTGGTGTCAGTACATGAGATAATTAGATCTTGTACGGCTCTTCAGGGAGCATTAGAACATGGTGTGTCCTGTAGTGTCAGTACATGAGATAATTAGATCTTCTACTGCTCTTCAAGGAGCATTAGAACATACTTTGGCGAGTAAAGACGTTGGGATACGTTCATACTCGTGAGGTTACGGCGGTAGGAGTTCAACTGGGAAAAGATCGAGTCGGGTGACTTATTGGGTGTTGGGCGAGTATCAGAGGGAATAAAGGGGATGGTTGGTATTTGGGGGGCGGAGGGTGAATTGGGTTGGGGAGGGGAAGATATAAGTCACGGAAGTGATGTAGGTGCTGTTGGATTTGAGTAATTGAAAGCGGGTGGAAAATATTCTACACGATGACAGCTACGAAAAAAAAAATTGCTTTGTTTTATTTTAATATAAATTCTCAAAGAGCGAAGTTTTTTTTTAATGCACCTTAGAAATAAAACACCCGGAAAGTGTTATTAAACCAACGAGCCTGTTTGAGCAATTTTTTTTAATCTCGTTTATTACAAGTTTAAAATCAGCATAATTTGGTCAAATGGTTTAAATCATCATTTTATAAATTGGTTGGAATTGATAATCGCAATGAGATCGGGGTTTGACTCCAGCCTAGATGCACTGATGTTGTGTTTTCCAATATTTTAAACATTAAAATGTAGATACATTTCATCTAAATCCTACCTTTCCTACCTACTAAATAATTGGTGTAGTTAATAGTACAGCCCAAGCTGGTTACGAGACGTGGTGCGCATGCGCAAAATATTAAAACAATCACTATGCCTGATTGGGGGCGAACATATCAAAGATACAGTTTTAATAAACAATGGACCCGCCTCGGTGGCGTTGTTGGCTAACGCGCTAATTTCGTGTTGTGCTCGACTGTTGAGGACGGGGAGATCGAGGTTCGAATCTCGGTCGGGTGAACTGGGGGGGGGGGGGGGAGAGAGGGGGTGATTCCTAAACGATTTTCCACTCTCCTTCCACAAAAGTGAGGGTCCACTCCCTCTAAATTCAACCTTACCAATTTTTAACCCACTGACGTAATTAGTACTTAACCGTATAACCCGAACGGACAGTAAGACGCGGTGATAAAATAAAAAATAAAAAAGCTGGGAACAGTTCCAATAGTGCCCAGTCGGTAGGGGAACAAAATCTGAAAAGGTGCTTAGAACACGAATCCACTGGAGGCTCTTTGCCACAAGCGGCATTAATCGGGTTAGCCGCCATATTGGATCAAAGATGGTGGCCATAAATGTCTTATTCAAGCCATATTTCGATTCCCTGTCATCGGATTTCAATTTAGTTTTTTGTTCATATGAAAGATAATTTAATTCTTCCTTCTTTTGTTAATTAAACATTTTCGCTTATATCCGACGGTTTTCCCGTAAAATTAGAAAAACCTATTTTTGAAGCTAATATTAAGTACTGGTGTATCTCTTCTTGGGATAAATTTATTTTAATAATATGTATAACTGCAAATTAATATTTATTTCAAGCACTTATTTTTACTTATAGGACGTTTTTTCCGTAGACCCTTTCCTAAAAATGAAGTTCAAATTTGGTTCGCATATTTTTTTTTTTTTTAGGAAAGTCGGTTGAAATCGAATGTGGTCATGGTGGGTATCAAATTAAAGGCCATGGTGATTGTAAACTGGGCAAATTAATAAGAAAGTATTATAAGGTCATTCAAATTCTGTAAGGCCCAACTGTACAACATTAACTAGAACACTATCATAACTTTTGACCAAGCACTCTACTGTAAAGCCAATGAATTGGTGTGGTCCATACAAGAATAAGTTGAGAAGAATGAACAAACTTCGGTTCACCACTAGGTGTTAGCTACTATGAGAGTTGTTGACTTACCAAAGAGAAGTATTCATAATTTTGTATTTTCTCACATAAAGAAACTATTTTAGTCGTACAAATTTTTGAGACCTCGATATTATGATAGTTCTTGACGTTTTAACCCCTTTTCATATCCTTCAAATGAATGTTTAGTGCAACCCCTCTCAACTTATCTGAGCCAAACTCGAGGAACAAAACACTTTAAAAATGTAATGAACAAGGACAAAACGGCCCATTAGACATTTAATATCTCGGAGGCTGTTAATTACGCCGACACTCACTAGACAGCGGTAATGTTCCACAAGGAACATGGTGGACCAGGATAACAACTTCCTGTTTATTGCGAGTCCCGCGGGAACGAACAGCTTTCAGATAGTGACGTGGAGTGCCGCCAGGGTAAGCAGAGCTTCATTATTTTTTTACTGGCACCACGTCTTACGATCCGTTCGGGTTAAACTCTTATATACTAACTAAGCTAATGGTTTTTAGGGCTTATGAAGGATATATTTCAAGGAAGTGTACCCACATTTGCATGGAGGAAGAGTAGAGACGACATTTTGTAAAAACCACCCTCAGTACATCCGGCTAATATTTTAACCTCAATCTCCCCGTCGTCAGCAATCTAGTCTACTGCGAGAGTAGCGCGTTAGAACAAGTAGCCAACGCAGGGGTTTGTCCCCTTTCCATAAAAACATACCTATCCTTGTTATGCCTCAGTTCTTCAACAACCTTTGACAGAACAAAAGTTGTCTGTCTAGCAATTCGTTGTAAAAGGACAATGGTTTTTTTATGTGTTGGTTTTTGTATAACTACAGTAGCCCTATGGCTTCTTTGGTGCCGAGTGACAGCTGAAGGCTTTGAAAAGTTACCAGACCAAATTATGTATCCCTACGCCGAACCATATGATCTGCAAAAACATGTGTTTAGTAGCTGTCACTTCTGACAGTCAAAATGTAGGTATATAGCTAAATGTTGACTGTCAGAAGTGAGCTGTGAGCTGTCAGTCAGCACACCAAAGAAGCCACGGGGCTACTGAAGCTCCCCAAGCAGAGGATGGCCACCGAAAGCTTTTATTCTTGCTAGCACTCAGCGTTCTTTGTTCCTTTGTAACTCGCGAGTTAGTTGCACCCTTGTGTCGGACGAGAGAGCTACGTGACCAGTTTCTTTGTAGGAACTATCTAGAATTTTCTGGCTTTACATACACACTCAAAGAGGGGACCATTTTTGAAGTTCTGGTAGGATAGTTAAGGGGAAGATATAACAGGCAAAACACGGTAGGTTTTTTTTAACAGGAGTGATGATATATTTTCTCCAAACCTTGTAATATATAAAATTAAATCTTTAACGCAAATAATATTCTAATCACCCGCTTCAGTGGCCGAATGGAATTAGGCAGGGGTCTCCAACCTTTTTATGTCCAAGGGCCAAAGTTTCTATCTCCTGTTGGCTATCGAGCCGCAATATTGTACCGACAATATTAGGATTGAATACATATTAACATATTCGTATCAGCTAATATATATCAAACTCACCCTAGGGATCAGGCCTGTCTCCCGACAGGTGCCATTATGATTTCTAGTGTATTATTATTATTATTATTATTATTATTATTTATATTTTATCATCATCATCATCATCCACGTATTACTACCCGTTCGGGTTATACGCACTTACGCTAATGTGTAATGGTAGGGTGATTGTGAGATGAAATAGAGGACCTCAGTTTAACGTGGGATCCGAACCACGGTGGGGGCCTAGCATTCCACACACTCACGAGTTGTGATTAATACACGTCTTGTTCGAGGTGAAGGAAGGATTTGGGAAGCAGATAAATCTTTGCCGGGACCAAGGATTGGACCCCGGACCCCAGAACAGAAGCCCGACACCTTACCCCTAGACCACCAGGTCATCGATTTCTAAAGATGTTCTCTGTTGTTTGGAAGCAGAAAGTAGCGCGATTTGTCTTGTCTACTTGAGTTATAATTTGCCGTTTAAAAGTACATATTTTACTAAAACGTAATAATCTTCTTCGCGCAAAATGCAAACATCTTTTATAAAATAACGTGAAATACAGAAATAAAACACGTATTTATTTTGTTAGCTGATTATTTAAAATATAGGTCTGTCATTTTTTTTCTCTTGAATAATTTTATATTTAATATAACTACATCTTTACTATGATGTTGTTTCTTATCTCAAAGAGTTGAGGAGTTATGATCAAAATTGTAAACTTTCGCTTATGTAAAATACCCTGAAAGTTATTTTTGTGTGAAAATGAAACGCCATTTTGGTTGTAATGTTAAACAATGCCTGGATACTAATTTTAATCAAAATCATTAGAGTTGTTTTGGAAATAATCGACATTTGATTTTTTCTCCCCCAAGTTAACTAACCTTAATTTTAGGTTTAGAGAAATAATTCCAAAAATTCCTCCGGAAACCTTATGGATATCATATGTACCAAAGTTTAACCCTGTTGGTAAGTCACAGTAACAGAGGGCATTATAAATACAATTTTTCCGGTTCAGGATTTCATGAAACGTCGAAGTTCAACAAAATATAATAGTTCAATTTTTTATAACGATAACAATAATTCCTCTCTTCTAGGAGTCACTGAGAAAGTAAAAAAAATGCGTTATTTTTTGTTTCAACCAACTCTTTCGACCCTGTAAGACACTCTACGTCACGCCACTGTTTTTTTTCTTTTTTTCATATAGCAGTTTGAATAACACAGACAGGTCAGGGCTGTTTCGACTTCAATTGACGCGAAAGAGCTTTTTTGCAAGCTGTTCTTCGAGGAGTTGGTTTATTGCTATTTGGAGCGTTAAAGAGTGGTCAGAGAACATAACTACCGCTTCATTGCTCCACTGAGCATTGCACATTACACACTGTTGCCAAACTTGGACACGCCGCGGCTCAATGCCACTCGCATTTTGTTTTTACATGTACAGTCAGATTTTCATAGAAAGAGCCCATGAATTTTGTTTATTTGTTGAGATCTACATAATATTTTACCATACAGGTGTCCCTAAAGTTACTATCTATTTGGTGAAATAAAGCACAATAAAAAAAACTCACCCACTTCGGTGGTCGCATGGGATAACGCGTCACTCTCATGACTGGGAAATCAGGAGTTCGACTCCCTGTTGGGTGTACTGAGTGTGGTTTTCTATTAAATGGTTTTCCACTCTTGCTCTTTACCTATATATATATATATATATATATATATATATATATATATATATATAAATAAAACTTATCATATCCAGCCCCGTAAAATAGTGGTCAGTGCATCTGGCTACGAACTTAAAGTGTCCCGGATTCGATTTACAGCTGGTACTTCGCATACATTTCTTTCAAGAGGACTTATCCCAATGGTCACCGGGGTTTGGTAAATTATACTTATGTTAGGTTAAGACTCTCACTGGCCCACACCTCCGTATCCACTATCATCACATCTTCGTACGTGTGGACAACCTCCATAGGTGTTACCTGGGTAACGCTCTGTGCAGCTAATAGTCTACATACAGGGGACCGAACTTGCTGTAATGTCCTTCTCGATCAGTTATGTCATACGATAAAAAGAACCAACAAAAAAAACTATGAATCATGTGGTCAGTCCTTAAACGAGCACATTTTAATATTCTTCTCCTCCATCCACGCAATGGTGAGTACACTTCCTCTAAATATAACCTTCCTAATCCCTAAAACCATTAGTATAATTAGTAATTAAGCGTATAACCCGAACGAGTAGGAAGACGTGGTGTTACATTTTTATTTACAAAATCAGTATCGTCAAGATTACCGTCTCTGTATCCTTTAATTCCATGTTTAAAAGATAAAAACTTGACTGCGAAGTCGTCTTGATAAAAATAAATAAATAAATAAATAAAAGAAAAGAAATCCAATTAGAAGCTCAGAAACGATTCCTATAAAATCACCCAATAAAAGAAACGGTTGGTTTTTATCTTGTTTCACGTTCGCAGGTTTGGTGGAACTGTTACTGCCAGAAGGTCTACCAACTTCTCGTTGCTATGGCGACACTACTTGCAGCGGAAATAGAGCCCAATAACAGTCTAGGATGTAGGAGAGTAGGGATGTTAAGGGGGAGGAGGAGGAGGGTATATACGTGAGTTTTGAAGACTTGGAGATCCGAGCGTGATGACATAAATCAAATTACAGCACACATCGTCAGCTATGTACCAATTTCTAGGAGAGCTTTCCAGCGGAGAGGTTTTTCACACATTCCTGATGATCTTGCAAAAGGGGGGATTTATCTTTTAGCGAGCCAAGCATGGACATTTAGTAAATTTTATACCAACATAAAGCTTTAGAGCAGGGGTCTTCAACGTTTTAAGGTTTCTTGTTGGCTCACCATACTGTACCGACAACATTAGGACTAAACACTTAATATATTAGTTTTATTTTGGCGTCTCGAGTGTCTCAGCTGTGCTGAGGGAACACGAACAATCCCGACTATGTACGAATACACCTGACTATGTCCGAACACTCCCGACTATGATATAACATTCCCGACTATGTTAGAAAAATCCCGACTATGTCCGAACACTCCCGACTATTTCCGAACACTCCCTACTATGTTATATACCTCTCAACTATGTTAGAAGACTCCCAACTATGTTCGAACAATCCCGACCATGTCCTAACACTCCCGACTATGTTCGAACAATCCCGACCATGTCCGAACGCTCCCGACTATGTTCGAACAATCCCGACCATGTCAAAACACTCCCGACTATGTTCGAACAATCCCGACCATGTCCGAACACTCCCGACTATGTTCGAACAATCCCGACCATGTCCGAACGCTCCCGACTATGTTCGAACAATCCCTAAATAGTACTTTCTCCTTTGTCCACTAGAGTAGTCATTTGCCGGTTGAGGGTAAATTTGTACAAAAACGTAATATTTTTACTCTCGTGTGTAGAAAAAATATTTTATAGAATAACTAAAATACCTATCAATTTAATTATGGTAAATATAAATTTATATCTGTCATTTTTTCTCTTGAAATAATTTGATAGTTTTCATGAGCCAGCGGGCAGCAAAAAAAAAAAAAATGTTATGGTAGGCTTAAAGTGGCCCGCGGGCCGCAGGTTGAAGACCCCTGCTTTAGAGGTTGAAGCAATTGGAACATAGTATTTAATAACATAATTATCAAAGCAGACCCTTAACAACGTTGCCTACTTGGGGATTTCGAAGCTATTTTGCAAAGAAGGTTGCATCTTAACCGGACGTACCTAAGCATGATCACAAATAGATACCAATATACGAAGTAGAAAGAGAGGGAAGAAAAGTTAATAGTGGTTCACCCTCAGAGTCCTCTGGTACATTTACCCTCTTTATCTGACGAGTTTATACGCTCATTATTTTAATTGTGCCTGGACAGCATTGACTTGTTTTTTAAAACTAGTTTTTTCTTGTCTCCTATTCTTGATAGATATGTTATGCTTCCATGGTATTTTTTAATCTACATCCTGACACAGGGATGGACTGGGTCGTCGTGGGCCGGTTTGATTTGGGCCGCCACAACTTCTTTAAACTAAAATAAAGCTATTTATTCAATTCTAAATGAATATAGAAAGTTGTCATTACATTTCAAGACACTTTTGACAGATATTCAAGAACTGTTGATATCACCACGTGAAGAAAATTAAACTCTTATGTTTCTACTGGAGAAATATTTTATTTATTATAAAAAAAAATGCTATAGAAACTGCAAAAAAAAACCCCCTGCCCTTTCTTCCCTTTACTTACACCCCCACCTTAATTAACGTTGTTTTACGAGTGAACCCTTTATTAAAGTATTCTTAGATACCCTATTTAGTAGTACAAAAGGGTTAGGCCATTTTCTATGAATAAAAGACAGTCAATATTTTAATACTACTTTGAACATCACGTTTCATCTTAAATGGTTGCATGCTGCGCACTATTCACTATGCGTTATGCGTTATGTATCAATATAAACCCATCTTTACACACACAAGATGTATTTTAATTGGTGTAAAATATTCTAGGAGCGTATTGCCATCCTCATAACACTAAGAAAAGTTCATATTATAAACATGGATATAAAAAACGCTTAGTTTCTGAGGTAAGAGAAACATTTTACTTTTCCATTAATAAGAAATCCAACAGAAAAAGTAATGATAAAATTAAATCTTCTTTCTTGTTATGTTACTCCCTTCTCTTTATTTGATCTTTAGTCTTTTATGACGACATGTTTCGGTGTTAAATGTTACACCACCTTCAGGTCTTATTTATGAAGACGATGAGTTGTTTAAAATATATATTTCCGAAAGGTTTGTGAAATCTAGAATTATTATTATGTATGATAATAATTCAAAATTTCACAAACCTTTCAGCAATATGTAATTTAAACAACTCATCGTCTTCATAAATAAGACCTGAAGATGGTGTAACATTTAACATCGAAACATGTCGTCGTCATAAAAGACTAAAGATCAAATAAGGAGAACGTAGTAACATAATAAGAAAGAAGATTTAATTTTATCATTTATTACTCCTCACTAAATGAATATGAACATTATTAAAAAGAAAAATTAATGCAACTAAACAAGACAAAGTTTAACAGAAACAAACAAAAACACAAATCCACTGGGTTCAAATTTGGTGATAGAGCGGGCCATTCAACGGACCCCCCCCCCCGACCAACCAATCTTTGAGTAAAACTTTTAATCACTCTAAAACTAAACGTTTCTAAATCCATGTTTATATTTACTTATTCTAAGGTTTGGTGGAAATGAATACACCTCTAGAATATTCTACACAATTTTTTTAATCACCGCGTCTTACTACCCGTTCAAACTATACGCCTATATACCAATTATACTAATAAGTTAGGGATTAGAAAGGTTTAATTTAGAAAAAACGCACCCACATTTGCGTGGAGCGAGAGTGGAAAACCATTTAGGGAAAATCCCCCTCAGTGAACCCAACCAGGATTGAAGCTTGATCTCCCTGTTATCGGCAGTCTAGTACAACACGAGAGTAGCGCGTTAGACCACGCGGCCACCGAAGTGGGTAGGACACCGATTAAAATACACCCTATATATACGTGAGTGAAAATGTATTTCACCTTTTTTATCTGCCAGATAAGATTATTCCTATGAAAATTAGAAAAATAAAACCAAGTTTTTATTTGAATATCCTTTTAGGCAAAACAATGTAGAAAGTATGACTTAATAATATAGGTTTAATTGCAAAGCGTACATTTAATTCTATCACGCTTCCCTTCCAACTTACCCCCTGGTATCTAGTCTATTTTTATGCATTCTACAACGCAAGGGAGACTTAATATTTCTGTGTCTTCTGGTAGTAAGGCCGCTAAGAGATGCCGTCCATTTAGATGTTCCCCACCGTGCTCCCTCCCCCTCCTTCCCCCCACTCTGGATTCTATCTCCTCTCTTCCCACTCCTCCGTTAAAACCTCCCATACCATGTGTTCCCGCAGAGTGTTTTGGAGAGAATTAATCCCCTTCTTTACAAGTGATGCTCTTAATAACTCTTCCTTTTCTCTGTTCTGGCTGGCTCTTAAAACAGTTCTTATGTCCCCAACACACGCGGACAGTGTTTTACAATAACGTGTAGTGGAGTCTCACCAGGGTAAGCAGAGCTTGTTTGAACTGTACCTGTGAAATTATTCTCGTCCTTGAGTAGGACACTCATTAGTGTCGTGTAGTGGAGTGCTACCAGGATAAGCAGAGCTTGTACCTGTGAATTGTTCTCGTCCCTCAGTATAAAACTCATTGCAGTGTCGTGTAGTGGAGTGCTACCAGGGTAAGCAGAGCCTGTACCTGTGAATTGTTCTCGTCCCTCAGTATAAAACTCATTGTAGTGTCGTGTAGTGGAGTGCTACGAGGGTAAGCAGAGCCTGTACCTGTGAATTGTTCTCGTCCCTCAGTATAAAACTCATTGTAGTGTCGTGTAGTGGAGTGCTACCAGGATAAGCAGAGCTTGTACCTGTGAATTGTTCTCGTCCCTCAGTATAAAACTCATTGCAGTGTCGTGTAGTGGAGTGCTACCAGGGTAAGCAGAGCCTGTACCTGTGAATTGTTCTCGTCCCTCAGTCGAACACTCATTGATCAGCTATCAACCAAAATACATTTTTATCTAAAAAATATGGAGCAAAGTCTATGTATGATTGGGTTGACTGGTATTTGTGGGCAAGAATATATCACAGATACAAGTTTAACAAGCTCTGCTTACTCTGGACACACTGCACGACATGCCATTGTCGTTTTTAGTTCTTTTTTTCTTAACATCCTGAATAACTACCCATTCGGGTTATACGCATGTGCACTAATTAGTTACGGTAATGTGTTAGGGACGATGTAGGTTGAATTTAGAGAGAATGTACCCATATTTTGCATGGAGAGAGCGTGGAAAACCACTTAGGGAAAAATACCCTAAGTACACCCGAGTTGAGATTCGAACCTTGATCTCCTCATCATTGGCAGTCTAATCCACTGCGAGAGTAGCGCGTTAGACCGTGCGGCCACCAACGCAGGTGGAAGTAAAAGTGTTTCTTTGAGCATTCATATAATTTTTTATCGCGGTTTCCAACAAGTTCATCCAACTCATTATAACTGTTTCAGACTAAGGAATTATCTACTCTTTACTTACCACCCAGACTACAATAGCTAGAATACCAACCTTCCAGCCCAAATTATCCCTACAGGATCACAAGACGAGGTTAATTCTCGTGTTGCTTACATTGCGGGGTGTAACTTTAAGAAACTCATCCAAGGTGTAGAGATAGGTGTGAGGTTGTCTCAAAATGAGGACAACTTTTTTAAAACCGATTCACCGTATGGTTTGATCAACAGGAGAGAAAGAGAGAGGGATATTTAATAATAAACAGTGGTGTACAAGATATATGTCACCACGTGAGATGTGAGCACCACGGAATGTTGCGATAAGGACCCTCGAGATGGGAAGACGTGTCTACCTAGTGGTCTCTATACCTTGGCAAGTAACGAGATGTCATGCCAAGTGGAGCCACTTGCTTGTGTGTGTGACAAATGGAGCAGGGAGAAACGGTACTACAATAACAAACCACGTCGCTAATATTGTCAACACTGACGTTGATTTATGTTTCTTGTTTTGCGTTATAACTTTTCAGCAGTAGAATCGTTTGGTTGGCACCATAGAGAAAATAAGTTTCTGACTAAAATTGATAAGTTGGCACCATAGAGGAAACAAGTTAATGACTATAGTTGTTAAGTTGGTACTACAAAGAAAACAAGTTTATGACTAGACCTGCTTGATTGGCATCTTGGCGGGAATTAAATCTTTTGGCCAGCCCTTTTAACACTCACTTTAAACTAACAATATATAACCATATTTTTTTGGCCAAAATAAATAAAATATTGCTCCAGTATAAACATAAACTTTAATTTTATTCACATGTTGATATCAACAATTGTTGAATATCTGTCATGAGCATAGTGGCATTAGATGAGAACACTTTCCAAACAAAGAGAAAAAGTTGTCATTTAATTCCAGGACACCCTTGGCAGATATTCAACAACTGTTAAGGTCATCATGTGAAGAAAGTTAAATTTTATATTTCAACTGAAGATATAATTGATTTCTTTTGACAAAAACATTTCTTTATTATTAAAACTGCTAAAACACCGGCATTTTCACACGTCCCCTGAATTCCCGCCTTAAATAGAAGATGAACTCTTGGTCCACTCCCTTCTAACAGACTCATTAGCTCCGCCTGCAGAAGTAATCTGTGCATTAATTTATAGGGAGATTGGGAAACAGTTGAACCGTGAAATGAAGCGTCAAGGGTGGAGGGAAAGGGATCGAAAACTCGCGTCATGTTGGCGACAATGTCGTATAAATAAAACAAAATGGCCGTTGGTTATTTTCTGCCGCTCTGATGGAGTCTTTTCCCTCACCCCACGGAAATATACTTTCTGCCTTACATCTTTTAAGACGCGGAGAGGAAATGGAAAGCATTGTGACCGGATGTTGAAGATAATAGGTTTTGTAGACGTCATATCAATTCTGGACGAGGAAATTTACCTTGGCTGTCGCTTCAGGGAGATTTATGGCGCCTTGATCAGTTGATATTCTGCGTGTAGTGCCGGCACATATCTAATAATAGATAGGATTCAATTTCCGGTGTAGGAGGAAGCAGCATTAAGGTGCAAAGGCAAAGAGCGCAATTTAACACAGTGTTTTTGCAGTTTTTTTTTATAGCAACACAATTTTGGTCAAAACAAATAAATCATTTCTCCAGTAGAAACATAATAGGGCCTATAGTTTGATTTTATTCACATGGTGAGATCAACATTTGTTGAATATCTGTCAAGGGTGTCCTGGAATTTATTGACAACTTTTTCTCTTCATTTAAAAGGTTTCTCATCTAATGCTGCTCATGACAAATATTCAACAACTGATTAGGTCAGCATGTGTAGAAAATTAAATTCTCTATTTCTAATGAGACAATATTTGATTTATTTTCGAAAAATAAAGTTTTGCTATAAAAACTGCCAAAACACTTCAATTGACTCACCTTTACTTCCATCTCACCATAAAATGTGTATTTTAGTATTTTGTTAAGGCAACTTATTGAAGAAAAAAAACACCCACCTGAAAAGCACTCGTTAAAAAGACGAAATATTTTCAACAAAGTTTTTAAAATAAAGGTTTACAAAAAATTCCAAGTTAGTTTTTTAATTGCCACTGACATAGGAGTGATATTGTTCGGAGCCGATTCACCCACCATAAAAAAAAAAAAAAGTGAGTCTTTACGGTAGAGTAGAACTTTGTGGACGGCCTCAGAGGTTGGTGGAAACTGTTGGTATAGGGGAAAAAAATTACCGCGTCTTAGCGCCTGGCATGACTTGATTAGGCAATTAGTTCTACATATATGGCATGCTGGTTGGTCGAACTGAATTCGTATTTCACCAGGCGTTTGGACTTTATATAGCAGTATAAATTCGTCTGGTCTATATATACATATCAAGAAAAATAAAATTCAATTTTAGGTTAATTTAATTTGGACAAGTTGTAATAGTTTGACGTTAAAGAAACATAAATATGTAATGTAAATATATATATATATATATATATATATATATGCACAATATTTAAATACCCGCCTCGGTGGCGTAGTTGGCTAACGCGCTTGTCGTGTTGAGCTCGACTGCTGAGGACGGGGAGATCGAGGCTCGAATCTCGGTCGGGTGAACTGGGGGTGCGGGTTCACTTCCTAAAATTTAACCTTCCTAATTCCTAAACCATTAGCATAATTAGTGCTTAAGCGTATAACCCGAACGGGTAGTAAGACGTGGTGCTAAATAATAATAATAATAATAATAATAATAATAATAATAAATAAAATAAAAATATTTAAATGATATTTGTAAAAGGTTTTGTGGTTATACTTACAAGTTATGATACATTTTAGCTATGCATATTTTGAAATTGTAACAAACATCTAAAAATTAGTTACATTTTAAAATATACATTTGAGTTCATTACACTCAAAACTAAGTTGAAAGAATCAAAGGATGATGTGACTATGCTTATATTGAAATTTAATGTATTACTCTTGAGAAATGACAGAAAAATTATTAAATTTGAAAAGTAAAAATTGAATTTATTTCTTAGCTGTAGTTCCCTGTTCCTTGATTTCTGGCTGCAAAAGCTGCACAGTTATTTTGATGACGTGTTTCAATGCATCAATGGCATCATCCTCAGGTTTGACGAGGAGGGAAAGAACACAACGAATGTAATTTATGGTTAAGACACAATGCGCCAGCCAATGTGGTTATAGTAGGTGACCTGGTGGTCTAGGGGTAAGGTGTCAGACTTCTGTGCTGGCGGCCGGGGTTCAATCCTCGTTCCCGGCACAGATTTATCTGATTACCAAACCCTTCCTTCACCTCTGACAAGACATCTTGTGAATGTGAGGAATGCCAGGCCTCCACCGTGGTTCGGATTCCACGTTAAACTGTAGGTCCTTCATTTCATCTCACAATCACCCTACCATTACACATTAGCGTAAGTGCGTATAACCCGAACGGGTAGTAAGACGCGGTGCTAATAATAATAATAATAATAATAATAATGTGGTTATACATAAAATTAATTAAGGTTAATAAATTACAATCAAGATTTCTTAAGAGTAATACATTAAATTTCAATATAAGTATAGTCACATCATCCTTTGATTCTTTCAACTTAGTTTTGAGTGTAATGGACTCAAATATCTATTTTAAAATGTAACTAATTTTTAGATGTTTGTTACAATTTCAACATAATCATAATTAAAATGTATTATAACTTTGTAATTATTACTACCAAATCTTTTACAAATATAATTTAAATATTGTGCATATATATTACATTATTGCATTTACATTCCATATTTATGTTACTTGTCCAACTTAAATTAGCCTAAAATTGAATTTTATTTTTATTAATATTCTTAAAAGTTCCTTACTAAACATTTCAAATGTTTAAAAAAAAAATATATATATATATATACATACATTAACTCTAGGTTTTTCTGAGTTCTATAGCGTTAAATGGATTAACTCCTGTCAAGGGTTTGGCGATGTCTTCAGGCATTTCCTTCTAAATATTTCCATCCCTGTTTCCTCTTAATAAAAGTTTATTACTCTCAGTAGTACTACAACATCACAGTAATAAGTTATTTTATATCTTGAGTAGTTGCGTAGATATGATCTAGATTGAAAATTTACACTGATATTAAGTACCTTTAAAGTCATTTTCATGTAAAAATGAGAATTGCCATTTAGTTTTCATGTAAAAATGAGAGTTGCCATTTTGTTTGAAATGTTACAACAGTGCCTGGATATAAAATTAATTCAAAATGTATAGATTAGATTTAAAGATAACTTATTTGTTTTTTCTTTTTACTCTTCAGTAAAATACTCTTAATTTTAGGGTAATATATTTAATTAAAAAAAAAACCTCTAGGGAACCCTATTAAAACTCTAGATATCAAGGTTTAGCCCTGTAGGTATAATTTTTTCGGCTCTAGGCTGAGATACAAACACAAAAACAGACAGATGACATTACGAAAGCCCCTTTTTTGGTCAACCATTTTATCAAAATCTCGAATTAATTTTGTTTTTGACGACCACAAAAGGCTTATTTTCTCTTCGAGGGGTCAAGATGAAGTGAAAAATTATTTAATTTCTATCACTCTCAGTTTAGGTTAATACAAAAATAGAAATATTCAATTTATCAACTTATCTGGTTCCCTCTAACATTATTTTGTTGTTTAAGTTTTGGAAATATAAATATTAGAATAAGAACTCAATGATGCGGTCAAGAAAGTTGGTCACGATAATCGATTTCTTTTTCTAAACAATTTTCTTTTGATCATTTTGTTTGTTTGTTGTTGTTCGCTTTGCTGCTGTTCGGTTAGCCACAGTATCCCTCCCCTCTCCCCAACCTAGAGATTTTATTGAGTTTTTATTCTTGGGTATGCCCCAGCAACAGGGTTGACGGAGGGAACTTTTGTGGAATATGGGCTCGTCTCAACACACTTCGTAGAGAGTGTTTGTCCACAAACCTCGTCTTCACAGCCTCAATTCACACTTTACCTCTGTCGTGTTCTCTGCTCCACTATCACTACCTTCATTACTACATCTACAACCATCCTCTCTCACCCTCTACTCCTCTGCTCTATCTTCATCCTTTCCAACACTACATCCATTATCTCTCCCCCTCTACTTCTATTCTCTCTCCACCTCTACTCCTCTGCTCTATCTCCATCCTTTCCAACACTACCTCCATTATCTCTCCCCCTCTACTTCTATTCTCTCTCCACCTCTACTCCTCTGCTCTATCTCCATCCTTTCCAACACTACATTCATTATCTCTCCCCCTCTACTTCCATTCTCTCTCCACCTCTACTCCTCTGCTCTATCTCCATCCTTTCCAACACTACATTCATTATCTCTCCCCCTCTACTTCCATTCTCTCTCACCCTCTACTCCTCTGCTCTATCTTCATCCTTTCCAACACTACATCCATTATCTCTCCCCCTCTACTTCTATTCTCTCTCCACCTCTACTCCTCTGCTCTATCTCCATCCTTTCCAACACTACCTCCATTATCTCCCCCCTCTACTTCCATTCTCTCTCCACCTCTACCTAAATTCTCTCTCACTCCCTCCCACCATTATCTCTCCCTTTATACTTGCATTCTTACTCTCCTTCTACCTCCATTCTTACTCCCCCTCCATTACCATTCTTTTTACTTCTTTCTCACTATCTCTCATTTTTTAACGTTTCCGATTTCTTCCCTGATCTTTACCCCTCTTTATTCACGCTATATCCACTCTATTTCCACACTTTATCTACCATTATATCCACACTCTCTCTACCCTCCTCTTTGTATATCCCTTTTTTCCTATCATCAAACAAGTTACTTTATCTACTTATCTAGTATATTCTTCTTCCTCATCTTTTCTTGCTCGCCTTTACTCCCATCTTTTAATTCTTTCCACACACTCCTTTCTCTTAAATTATATTTACGTCATAATATTTTGATCTACGATTGTTTAAATCTATTTCCATTGAATTATCCTCTTCTCCTTTACTATATATTTGACTATTCTTGTTCACTTATTCTCTTTACTCTCTATAAAATTATTGATACAAATAAAAATATGAGAAAAGAAAAAGGTATATAAAATTAGTTTTTAATTGGGATATATATATGTTCTTACCCTACATTTTTTAAAATTTCCTCTGACAATCCCCTTTCTTCATTTTATTTCTACTTTCTCCCCCACCTTTTTTTATTGGTGTCTTTGTAAATCTGACGATGGTCTTAGAGCAATTTACTAGCTACAAACAGGATTGTACGTGTTTTCTATTATTGTTCTGGTTGTTTTTAAGGCCACTCTAAAGTAATCGGATGTATTATCTGCCGACAACTATTATATTCTACTTATGGCGAGCTACATTTTCCGGGCGCTTTCCCTAAATTCGCACTACCGCATTCCAGAAAAGAGTTTAAGAATTTCCTTGAAAACGCAATCATAACTAGGATGGCAAATTTTCCTTAATATATCGATAATTTTATAAATCACAAGGTACGTATATATCAAAAGCTAAGCTCTTCTGATCAATTTTTTATTGATACATCGTTTTGTTTCCGATGTATTGATTCGTTCTGGTTTGTGCAAACTGAATTGATAACTAGACATTTATATAAGGGGTGTACAATGAAATATTTATAAAATTAAGAATATTGGTATTATAAATATTTCATTATGTACACCTCATATACATGTGTGGTTGTAATAAATTTAGGCCCCATACATTAATTACCTTGCCTTTACAATAAAACATGAAAAACATAAAATATCAAGTTTAATCCCTTAAAGTTCGCGAACAGCAAGGATTTGAAACGATTTAATCACTAATTATAAATTATAGCCATACACTTGTTTTTTTATTTACCACCGCGTCTTACTACCCATTTGGGTTTTACGCTTAAATACTAATTACGATAATGGGTTAGGAATTGAGAAGGTTGCATTTAGAGAAAGTGAATCCGCATTTGCGTAGAGGGAGAGTGGAAAGGTATTTAGGAAAAACCACGCCCAGTTCACCCGATCGAGATTAAAACCTTGATCTCCCTGTCCTCGGCAGTCTAGCTATATACTTGTTAAGATTGCACGATACAATTTTGATTGTCGAATGACCTTAAAGTCAATAAATACATAGCACCAGACCAAATGTTAGTGACACATTCAACCACCAAGCGCGGTAGTCGATATGTTAGTGAGAAAAGAGAACGGGAATAGCTTTATTATTATTATTATTTTTAAGGTGTTCTCTCTTACGACTGGTCCATCCCTTTTGTCAGTGAACTTAGACCACCAATGCACCCTGTCCTCTGTCTCCTCCTTCAGCTCCCAGAATGTTCTTTCCTTCAAGTAATCTAATATTAGAATCCTCCTTCTTCCTAATCTCCTCTTTCTCTCAACCTTTCCTTCTATGACGTCATACAGAAAAGAGTTCCTCCTAAGGATGCGTCCGATCCAGTTTGCTTTGAACCGAAGAATCACATCCAAAAATGGTTATAATCTCACCCACTCTTTTTTTTTAGAACATCTTCACCCTTTATTTATTTATTGAAACATATTTAAATAGCTGGAAATATTTATCCAGATAAAATAATCGAACACTTTCCGAAACTTTTTTTGTTGTTGTTGTAAAATAAGTAAATTAAAGACACGGTCAATTTTTGAAAACATTAAATTTTTTTGTTGAACATTTTTTCGTCTCATATCTTTAACCCTCACGAGAAGAGTGTGACACTTGATAAGCTACCCCTACAGTGAAGTAATATGTGTGTAAAGTGAAGTACTTCATTTAATGCCCCCCCCCCCCCACTTCTCCAACCCCTTCGACAGAGTGCAAGATTCTAAGAGCCCCAACTCTCTCAGCGGGTGAAAACAGAAATATCAAAAGAAGGGGAATATTTAATTAAATATCTCGAATAGAGGAGAACAAAGAGATGGTGATTTTTTATATTTTTAAGTACATTATATTCATGGTTAAATAAACTGACTAATTTGATATTCTTCGTCCGTTCTAAATCTTTTGTAAAAAGAAAAAAAAAAAAAAAGGAAGGAAAAACGCAACAATTAAGTCAGGAGAGGTCCATTTCCATGCCAAAGTTCCGATTTTCAGAAGATGGTTTACGTTTGTCAAGGAGGGGTAGAGGGAGGCGGGACAGTGGGAGGGTAATCAACAGGAATATTAGGTACGTGGTTAGCACACTTGACCTTCCATAATCAGTAGTCGTCCATTTAAATGAAGCTGTTCTACTCTGAGAGGGATGTATGGTGCATCCAAAATGAGTTTTTTTTAATATTCTCATTGGGTCAAAATGTCTCTCCTTAAAATTCACTCTCCTCATCCTGGTTGACAAATTGTCTAAGGCGTCACTCTTGTGTTAGATTGGCCTGCTTATAAATTGAAGACCGGGATTCAAGTCCTGGTTGGGTCTACTGAGGTTGGTTTTCCCTAATTGGTTTCCCACTCTCCTTCCACACAAATGTTGGCAGACTACCCCTAAAATACTTCCGTCCTAATCCCTACCTCATTAGAGTAATTATATATATGCGTTTAACCTGAACAGGTAGTAAGACACTGTGATAAATAAAATAGCTTCTTGTTTTGTTGCCTCGAATGTTTGCTATTTCCCCTTCTACCTCCACGCATGTGGGTGGTAAGATTAAGTGAAAATAATAATTTAGAAACTAGAAAATGAACTCTTTTAGGCTATCCGTAAATTATATCACGATTTTCCTCTTGATATTGAAGATTTGTAAACTTTTATAGGATAGATCACGAAGAAAATGCTTAAAAAAACAGCCGAAGATTAAAATTGGTTTGATAAAAATCGATAAATTGATATGGGTATGAATTGCCATTTTACTGAAATTGCTGCTGATTTCCCTATAAATACCAAGTATATTGAAGTTTAAAATTTTTGGACATATATTGGGTTTGTAAATTTTCAATTTAAAAAAATATATATAAATTATGAACAATCGTCGAATAAAACCTCTGGTAATCTTTGTAGAAAGTATTCACTTCATGTTAAAAATATGGAGTGTCATGACGCCACCCCCAGATACCACCGCTCCCTGAAAAAATTAATATCCTCATGCTCAGAGCTGGGCCATAATACAAATTGCTTGTTTCCAGGCGGGTATGAGAGGAAATGTCGGGGGATGTGGAGTGCCGTGACACCGCCTCCAATGGCACCGCCCCCAGATGGCGCCGCCCCCTGTAAAATTTAATACCCTCATGCTTAGAGCTGGGCCATAATAAGAAATGCTTTTTTACAGGCGGGTAGGAGAGGTGGTGTCGGGGGATGTGGAGTGCAGTGACGCCGCCCCCAGATGGCGCCGCTCCTTGCTCCCGTTCTAAGCACAGCGCCACCCTCCTGGGTTCCCACGTCTACCTGCTTGGGGGGCGGAACGGTAACCTGCCCCTTAAGGACCTCTGGAAGTACAGTCTGGGTAAGTTAACCTTGAATTAATGACAAGAGTCTAATTAAGTGCTTAGACGAGAATAACTTGATTCTAGTTGGGGTCATTTTTGTGTTAATTAATATATTTATCAACCGCTTAGGTGGCCGCATGGTCTAACGCGCTACTCTCTAAGTAGAATAGACGGCCGATTACGGGGAGACCAAGGTTCGAATCTTGGTCACGTGTACTGAGAGTGTTTTTCCCTAAGTGTTTTTCCACTCTCTTTCTACGCAAATACGGGCACACTTCTTCTAAATATATTTTTTCTAATCCCTAAAATCATTAGTTAGTTAGTACAGAGTATAATCCGAACAGGTAGTAAGACGTTGTGCTAAAAAAAACTTCCGAAATGGGTGAAAAAATCTAATTAGAATTTTTAATAAATGTCGACGTTTCATGACTCCCTGAAACTGAAAAAGCGGTTTCCGCGGTGCCGTCTGTCTGTCTGTCTGTGTGTGAATATCTGCCTAGAGCCCAATCATTCTACCTACTTATTTCTATAATATACATTATTGGAATATCAAGACCTTTGAATAGAATGGAATATCAAGACTTTCTTTCTTATTAGAAATTAGAAAATAAGAATATCGATAAAAACCTTTCTTTCGTATAGAAATTAGTAGAATATCAAGACCTTTCTTTCGATACTAGAAATTAGTAGAATATCGAGATCTTTCTTTCGATACTAGAAATTAGTAGAATATCGAGACTTTCTTTCGTTATTAGAAATTAGTAGAATATCGAGACCTTTCTTTCGATACTAGAAATTAGTAGAATATCAGACCTTTCTTTCGATACTTAGAAATTTAGTAGAATATCAAGACCTTTCTTTCGATACTAGAAATTAGTAGAATATCAAGACCTTTCTTTCGATACTAGAAATAAGTAGAATATCGAGACCTTTCTTTCGATATTAGAAATTAGTAGAATATCGAGACCTTTCTTTCGTTACTAGAAATAGTAGAATATCAAATCCTTTCTTTCGTTACTAGAAATAATGTAAGAAATTATAATCAAGACCTTTCTTTCGATACTAGAAATAAGTAAATATCGAGACCTTTCTTTCGATACTAGAAATAATAGAATATCGAGACCTTTCTTTCGTATAGAAATTAGTAGAATATCAAGACCTTTCTTTCGATACTAGAAATAAGTAGAATATCGAGACTTTCTTTCATATAGAAATAAGTAGAATATCAAGACCTTTCTTTCGATACTAGAAATAGTAGAATATCGAGATCCTTTCTTTCGTATAGAAATAAGTAGAATATCAAGACCTTTCTTTCGATACTAGAAATTAGTAGAATATCAGATCTTTCTTTCGTTATTAGAAATTAGTAGAATATCGAAACCTGTTTTTTTTCTCTAGAAACCCCCTATTCACTAAGCCACCAAAAGTGTAGTGTGTGTGTGTGTGTGTGTGTGTAAGGGGGGGAAATGCCGCCATGTTGTTGCCAGGCAACTGAAGCCCCCTACGATCTCTCCAGACCCCCGTGTTGCCCATATGAGGGGACTATTTGAAAGGGGGCAAGGCGGGGAGGGGGCGATTGAAGGGGGATACACACAGACAAAACCAATGTTTTTTAAACTTATAATTATCCACCCTTTCTGTTAAATCTCCCCCTTTTGCTTGGTAACGAACCCCTCTTCCTCCTTCCCCACACCGGGGAAACAACCCCCCCCCCCTGTTATTTGCTGGTACAACCAGTTTACGAGAACAGAGGGACCAACTTTTAGAAAGGAAATTTTAAATAGTTGTATATAATTTATAAACACAACAAATTGTTCCAGATATTTTGCTATTATGTAAATGTTCAGTTGTTCACTATTATGATATATAAACCATGATTTTTTAAAATAGTTAGATTAACATAATTACAAGCACTACAAATACATTTTTATTTATTTTCCAAATAAAATTGCCCTGTTAGAACTTAGAGGACCGAAAAACAAATACTGGCTTCTTTACTCCAACTTGGAAGGTTTAGATTTGACTCCCTACTAGGTGTGTGTTTCTCATATTGGAAATATAGTCCATCTATGATTTACCATAGAAGTGATGCTAACCGACAACTATCTAAAGCCACCAGATGTATACTAATGTATCTATTCGCCAAACCACTTGATCTGCAACGCCATATGGTGAGCTGTTATCACTTTTGTCAGTCAAAAATCTCTCAATAACAATTTGTTTTAAATTATATTTTTTTTTATCAATCGTTATACATTCTTTAAAGATGAACTTATAAAAATAACCGTTTGGATGTGTATTTATTTTGTGGTTCACTTAAAAATACTTTATAAACAAATCCTTCTAAAAGGCTGCGTTCTCTTTAAGCTACAAATAAGATTTCGAAAAATAATAATATAAAAGCCGCCAATGACGTCATATAAACAGTTTTTGGTTGTGTTTATGCTTATTTGCTTACAAATTTAAAATGTTTTATTTTGAAATTAATATTTTATATAACGCTTTATATAAGTTATAAGAACACTTATATTTATTTTCGATTTCAGCTATAAGAAGATACATGTGTGAATATAATACTTTTAATTGATCATTTTATGCATAAGACCTATTGTTTATCTACTGATAACACTTTCCCCCTTACTCTGACGAGTTTATACACTCACTATACTATTTTATCCTTGAAAACAGTGACTTGCAATTTTTCTTGTTTTCTGATCTAGATATAAATTTTTCCCCCACGGGCTATTTATATCTACATCCTGGCAATAAGATTAAAACAAGCCATTTTCGTGACCAAGACAAATAACTTAAGTTGTGGATGGTTTATAAATAATGTGCTTACAAACAAACTACTTCAAGATAAAAACTATATAATAATTTTGGTCACTGAAAGACTATTTTTAGACCTATTTAAGAATTTACGTTTTTTTTTTGTTTCAATGGTATGTACGAATATTTAAAACTCGCTGATTAAAATATAAATACACTAACATGGGAACCTATTTTGACCTACCATGACGTCACGGGTAGGCAATGTCCTTAACATTTTTGATTGATAATATTTTGACTCAGGAAATAGTAATCATTATGTCACGTGGGTTAAAATGAGTGATATTCAACCAATGATTGCAGTAAAAATCTTCTGATAGCTGTCAGTTATCACGTCTCCTAGAATGAGTCTACTCTTTCTACTTTTTTTTGAGCATCTTGACAATGAACCTCTTGTAATCTAATTTATCTCTTTATATTAATAATGTTTTATACAATGTTAGTCCGAAGGGTTGTGAACTGCTACCATCCTTCAAGGTACCGAAGCGTAAAAAAAAAAAAAAAGTTTGATAATAAATAACTCGGAAGAGTATTGACGTGTATGTGAGGCTGGTGGCCGACCTTTGATCAATCAGGCGCGATCAACGTTTGGACGCCTCCCGTCAGTCATTCCGTCCTAATTCTATTTTTAGTGTTTCTATAGACGCACACGCCTATCATCCCTTCATCCCTACAACCTGCCCCTATTTTTTTATTTTGAAATCCGAGGAGGTTCATGGTTCTTTTGTCACCTTTGTCTTTACTTTACTTCCCCCCTGTTTCCCCTATCTTTTGACGCTTCTTCAAATAGGTTAAAATTCACAAGTTCTGTTTTTTTTTAAAATTAAGATTCTGGTAAACATTTTTGGAACGAATAAATACATTGGTGAGAGTTTTTTTTTCCTAAGACTTAATAAATAAATTTTTAACACTTTATTTTTATTTTTAACACTATTTTTTCTAGGGAAGTTTTTTTTTGTGTGTTTTTAAGTAAAGTATTGTCAAATCAACTAGTTTGTGAGCTGACATTTTGAATCTAAATATTATTTCTCTTACGAATACTGAATATAGAATTCAAATTTAAATATAAGAAAAAAATGACTAATATAATAGGAACAATAATTATAGTACGATTATAAATATATAGTGGGATGCACTGCACTCATTTCTATCTCCTTTCACTAAAAATAGAGATATTTAATCAAAACTAGTAATTTAAATTAACGGAAATGGGCTTATCAAATTATATTGCATTATAAGTTGCGGAAATATTTCGAGTGGTCATTAAGACACAAAAAATTCTGCTTTTATTACATGTTTATGCTATAAATATTTAATTAGGCATATGGGATAAGGAAATGTATTCTTAATTTTCATTTAGGTCAAGTGGAAAAATTTTTTTGAGCGGGAAACACACAACACACACACACACACAACACACACACACCACACACACACACAACACACACACACACACCACATACACAGACACACACACATACACAGACACACACACAGACACACACACACACACACACACAGCGATTTTAGTAAGAGGGACAGTATTTGATAGTTACTAAAACAGTTTTAATATATTCATACATCAAGTCATTTTATCTCCAGCTGTTTCTTTTGATAGATATTAGGGGGTACGAAGCTTCGGAACTTCGACTTGGCCTCAAAAACAAATTCCAGCTTCGAAATATTTCCAAAACAAATATTAACAGCTAAAAATACTTAATTTATGTTCATTTACTGCCATTCTGAGTTATTTTGTACATTAAAAAAATTAATATGCATATGGAATAATCTTTAATAACTGCATTACTTGTTTTGATAATAACTCTCTTTATCAGATTAAAACGAAATATTATACAGAATCATGCAATAAAATATTTTCAAAGTAATTTTATTGAATACAGTAACATAAATAGCCTCAATTTAATATTTTTTCAAGCATAAAACAACTAAAAAAAAAGAAAATTTGAACTTCAATTCAGTCTCGAGAATATCTCGTATATTTTATAGCCCGTGATCGAGATATACCGACCGAACGGCCGCTGCCCTTAGAGACGATAGTACTAATATTTGCAGTTGGATGGTGTCATATGGTCAGCACAACTAACTTTTACGGCCGCTAATCTCAGTTTTCTAGACAGAAGCCGCTACTTATTTATAAACACAGCGACTGCACACATAAGCAGGTTACAGGGAAAGTAATACCCTGATTATTGTAGGAAGAACAATATTCTGGTGGTTACTAAAACCATTTTAATATATTCTTATGTCAAGTCATGTTATCTGCAGCCATCACTTTTGGTAGCTATCATCAAAACATAGAATGGGGTGGGTTTTTGTATAATTTTACCACCCCTAACCCACAGAAGGTAATTTTCAGCCCGTCAGGGCGCCAATATCATTTCATGTTAAGTTTTTTTTATATGTTCAATATCGTGTTTGTTTACGAGAGCCCTTCGGGGCTGGTGTTGACTGTTTGTCCCTTTATGTTAGTCATGTAATTTTTTAATGTTTATTTTTAGATGTTTATAAATTAATAAAAACCTTGCAAACAAACAAAACATAGGAAATAACACAAATAATAGGGTGAACCATACCGGGCGAACTCTACGCCTTGACCCACGCATTCACCGGCGCGTGGTTACTGTGTATTCAGTGTACGGAGTATACTTGGCGAGATAACTAGATCCCATCGTGTGTTTGTGGCGGGCGGTACGAATACACCCTCTGGCGGATTAATATTCAAGGGGACCATGACATGGGGGTGTCTGTCCACCCCTCTGTCTGTGCCGGAAGGCTGGGTGGGGGAGGGGGGAGTGCTGTGGTTACTCAGAGCACCCTTTCTCCCGTCTCTCAGACTCCTCTAATTATTCATGGAAATATATATATATATATTTTTTACGAAGCCAATGTTGGAAGAAGACAGTCCAAATATTTGAAAAAAAAGTGGAACTTTAATATTGAGGGTGGAAAAAGACATGCTTCCCATTATTATTTTTTCTAAAAAGTTTGTAAATGTAATATCAGTCAATGTAGAATAATGTCGCTAAAAAAGGTCTTCTCTTTATTCTACTTTCTTTTATGTTTCTGTAGAATTTAAATCAATAGTTTTGTACTTAATATATTCGTTAAATTTAAATCAATAGTTTTGTACTTAATATATTCGTTGAATTTAAATCAATAGTTTTGTACTTAATATATTCGTTGAATTTAAATCAATAGGTTTGTACTTAATATATTCGTTAAATTTAAATCAATAGTTTTGTACTTAATCTATTTTTTGAATTTAAATCAATAGGTTTGTACTTAATATATTCGTTAAATTTAAATCAATAGGTTTGTACTTAATCTATTTTTTGAATTTAAATCAATAGGTTTGTACTTAATATATTCGTTAAATTTAAATCAATAGATTTGTACTTAATCTATTTTTTGAATTTAAATCAATAGTTTTGTACTTAATATATTCGTTAAATTTAAATCAATAGTTTTGTACTTAATATATTCGTTGAATTTAAATCAATAGGTTTGTACTTAATATATTCGTTAAATTTAAATCAATAGGTTTGTACTTAATCTATTTTTTTGAATTTAAATCAATAGGTTTGTACTTAATATATTCGTTAAATTTAAATCAATAGATTTGTACTTAATCTATTTTTTGAATTTAAATCAATAGTTTTGTACTTAATATATTCGTAGAATTTAAATAAATAGGTTTGTACTTAATATATTAGTTAAATTTAAATCAATAGGTTTGTACTTAATACATTTTTTGAATTTAAATCAATAGGTTTGTACTTAATATTATTGTTGAGTTTAAATCAAAAGGTGCATACTAAATATATTCTATGAATTTAAATTAATAGATGTGTACTAAATGTATTCGTTGAATTTAAATTAATGGAATTGTATTTAATATACTGTTAAAATTAAAATTAATAGATGCGTACTGATTCTATTCTTTGAATTTAAATTAATAGATGAATACTAAATATATTATTTGAATTTATATTAATTAGGTCTGTGCTAAACAAAATGTTTTAAATTAAATTAATTGGCCTGTACTAAACATATTGTTTGAATCCAAATTAAAAGTCTGCATCAAATATTTGGTTAGGATATAAATGAAAACCCTCCCAACGATATTCTAATCAAACTCTAGTCATATAGAGCTAATACAATTTTGAGATATCCGTTTTATCTTTACAATTATATCCCTTTACTCCTGCACAGGGAAGGGGTAGAAAGCCTGGTAATAAAGATACCCTGTGGAAGACAGGGGGATGATAAGGTATTAAAGGAGAAGAGCAATAAATAATCTTCATCCCTTATCCGGGCAGCTCAATAATCCGTGACACTCAGGGTGTTTGTTCTGACTCAAGGAAGGGGGGAGGTTTTACGATAGCTTGCTCGCGTTTTTTGTCGTCGTCAGGAGATTTCCGAGGCGATTTGAAATTCGCGGGTAAGAGAGGTTTAGGGTGGCGGGTAGGGGGTGGGGGTGGGTGGGTGGAATGGGATGCCATTCAAATGTGCTGCGACTTTTATTAAGGCTTTAAAGGTTTCCCTTTTTAGTAGAGGATTATAATATGCTCTAACTGTTCAAAGGTAAACTGAAGTTTTAATCACTTTGTTAAATAGTCGTAAGATCGTAATAACCTGGTTTAAAGTACATTAGTTATTGTAGGATAATACAATTTTTTTTTTTTGGAGGATGGATTTATAGTCACCTTTTCTCCATTTTACAAAGCAAGAGATTACATTTATTCTCTGATTTTGTTGTTGTTAATTAGGAATAAATTTGATTTGTCCACTCGATCTGATCACGACAGTTTTATATTTGATAACTTGCTATTAATATTATTATCGCCAATTAATGTAAAACCTGCTCCCTCCATAATATTAGGATAAAATCACCTGCATATTATTTCGATACCGATCCATATCGTTATCGATATTTATTTCAATACTACAAATGAGTAAAATATAAATACTATATTTTTCGATATTAGAAATTGGTAAAATATCGATAGTAATCTTCTGATACTATAAATAAATAAAAACCCGCCTCGGTGGCGTAGTTAGCTAACGCTCTAGTTTCGTGTTGAGCTTGACTGCCGAGGACGGATAGATCAAGGTTCGAATCTCGGTTTGGGTGAACTGGGGTGGTTTCTCCTAAAATGGGTTTACATTCTCTCTCTATGTGCAAATTCGAGTTCACTTCTTTTAAATTCAACCTTCCCAATTCCTAATACATTAGCGTAATTAGTACTTAAGCGTATAATCCGAACGGGTAGTAAGACGTACTTCTAAATAATTTATAAGTAAAATATTGATACTTATCTTCTGAAACTAGAAATAAGTAAAATAGCAATACTATTCTTTCAACAGTAGACATGAGTAGAATATTGAAATATTATTCCGATAATAGTAACGAAATAAACTAAAAAAAAAAAAAATCGATACTTTTCTCTCGATATCACATCCCTACACGTCACACGATGTACCACTACATCGATTAGTATGATGACATCCTCGTCAACAATGACCTATTATACAAGGACAAACAGTTTCCGTCGCACCCCCTTTCCTTGTGATGGAACTGCCGATAATTATTTAGGACGTGTGCCAGACTATCACCAAGTGAGTGCCAACAGCCGTCACCAATTAATCAATCATTCCGGCGTCTCTGGGGGAGACTTCCGACGCCTTCTGACGCCACGACGTTTTGCTCACTCTATCGGGAGTCACGTCAGCATCCCCCCCCTCCCTTTTAAGACGGTAGATCTATCAAGTCCCTTTCTTACCGATTGTTCTTTATTTTAATATATATGAGGACACCAATCATTTATAATGTCATCTTAAACGTATTTTTAAGGAAAGTGAACGTTTATAGTAAACATTAAAAAATGTGCATTAGTAAAAAAATATATATTTACGGCGTCTTTTTTCTCCATCCAGGCTATTAACATTTAAATGGAGGGATGAGTGCATTATGATTTAAAGGAAATGTACGCATATTTGCGTGGTATGAGATTGAAGGACCATTTAGGAAAAAATTCACCCTCAGTAAACACAGACTAAATTCTGACCCCCGCCTCTTGTCCCCCCCCCCCCGGATCTAATTGCCCACCATTGCGGATAAACACCAAAGCTATCAATCAACTATTCAACCTGAATAAGTAGCGAGGAAAACGTGTTGAAAAAAAACCCAGAAATAATCAACGTGGACTCGATTGTGGTCACAATAGTGAAGTTGTTCCTTCAGACACTGACCGTCCTTATAGATATTTAGGTTCAAACTCTTAAACCCTCAAACACTCCATGTAGATTCAATTAAGTGATAAATGACAACCTGGACACGAGAATCGAACACAGGACCTTTAACTTTGGGCTCCAATGCTTTACCACAGAACCATCATGGTTCATCTTGTTAATCTTTCATTAGTTGTTTTCCTTGTAAAGTCCATTCGTGCCTGGAAGGGGGTTGACTGCTTGGAAAAAATACCATGTAACCATCCGCCAAACCATGCGATCGGCAGGACCATATATTGAGTTGTTACTTTTGTCACTCAAAACTTTCACAACAACATATTTGTTTTTAATTATGTTTTTCTTTTAACAGTTTGTACATTTTTGAAACACGAACTTATGTAAATATACCCCTTTCGGTGGCCGCATGGTCTAACGCGCTACTCTCGCAGTAGACTAGACTGCCGATGATAGAGAGATGGAGGTTCCCGATCTTGCTCCTGTGTACTGAGGTGTTTTTCCAAAAAAAAGGTTTTTCACTCTCCCTCCACGTAAATGGAGTACGCTTCTTATAAATATAACCTTCCTCATCCCTGAAACCATTATAATAATTAGTACATAAGTGTATAAGCAGAATGGGTAGTAATACGCGGTGTTATATAACTTACGAAAATAACGGTTTGGATGTTTCTTTCTTGTTGTCTGTGGTCCACTTAAAAATGCTTTAAAACCGATATATTCTAAAAGGCTGCGTTCTCTACACAAATTAAAATGGCGAACCAGACGAAATGAAGGCCGTTGATGACGTCATACAAACTGTGTTCTGTTGTTTTCATGAGCATCTTATTACAATATAAAAACGTTAAAGACGATAAAAGTGTGAATATAATACTTCTTAATCCATAATTTCATGTACTATATATATTATATTTTTTGCCACAACCACGAAAAAAAAACCATTTTAATATATATTTGTTCTTTAGATGAGTTAAGACGAAAAGCCATCATACATTAATCCTTATGGAAGTGTTATTAGAAGCGTTTATTAATATTTTTGATTGATAATTTTATAATGTTACTAAGCATATAATAATTATTTCCACAAAGGTTAACATTAGTGACTTCCAATCATTGTTTGCAATAAGACTCTTCTGATAACTCTCATTTACCGACACTCCTGTGACGATTGGACTTAAGGCCTTAATTCTCTCTGTGGCTGGAGTGGGATCGGTCTTATCGCGTCCTTTGTCTGTGTCACGTCCTCTCTGACGTCATTAGCGCCGCGAGACTTCCACGATGATCCTCTTCTGCACGCGCCGTCCCACTTTAGTGGGGGTAGTAGGGGCAATGTATCTGACTATGTGATCATTAGATCGATCCCAAGCAGCTGCGCTGGGTAGGTTTATATTTATGCATAGTTTTTTTGTATCCTTTGTCAAAGAAAATGGAGGGTACTAGGAAAAGGAGGACAATCACATCAACCACAATTTTTTAGGACAACATAATTTATATCTTTAACCCCTGAAAGTATAATTATGACAGATGTCTATTTTAACCAAATCTAAAGTGAATTAGAAAGGTCTCTTGATTGTCTAACAGATGGCAGCACTAACTAAATTTGAGTAAAAATTGGTCTTGCCCCCTTTTTCTCCTGTATCCATCAAATTATATTAAATGTATAATTAACACCTAATTATTATCGATATACTCATATTATTAATTCATTAATAGCTCTGTGTGTGGATATTTATCAAAGAATACATCCACACGTTCGGTTGTTTGCTTTTTAAAATTAATGCCTCGTTATCTCTAACATAGAATTAAGAATTATGCTATTATTATACGTAAAAATAAAGATTAACTCATTATATCAGAGTGTTGTTTAATGCTCAGGGCTACAGCTAGCTAGGAGGGGAAGGGAGATAAATTCAATTCAATGGTGATTTAAATACACCCTGTAGAGCGAAATTATTATATGTTCAACCAATACACATAAACCATTAATTCTCCGAGGTATTACTATTAATAGTTCATGGTAACTTTACTGTTGTTATTTTTTTACTACAAACATAGTGAAGGTAAAACGTCTACAAAATGATATCTAGCTCTAATAAGGTACGGGACTATAATTAGCTAATTACTCACTCTATGGCATTAGGAACTTGAAAGTTCAATGCAGCAATTACAAATTTACTCCACCTATCCCTATCTTGAGCTCGTTATATCCAGTCCACCTCATTACACCCTCTCTATCTTTATACTATTGACTTCCCAAATCCCCACAATCCCTTTCTTCACGTATTCGCTCACTCAACTCTAATAATAATTTCAACACTCGATCACAAGAAAACCCAACTTTATTCATTCCTCCCCATAATTCCAATCATTACTCAAATTCCTTAATTGTTTCAACTTCTCTTTCATGGAAAGCCATAACCAACTATGTAAAGAAATTATAATTGAATGGCTACAAGTGAAAAGTTGCAAATAATTTGCGTGTGGAAGCTCATTCGTGAGATTGAGGAGTGTGAGACGTAATCATACCTTCGTGTGTGTGAATTATTTATAATTGCGTTAAATTGATTTATGGTCACCATGTTTATGTTAAATTGATATCTGGTTATCATATTATGTATTTCATGTGTATTTTAGCTCTAGTTTTTCTATTCCATTATTATGTGTGTTTTTATGTATATCATTCTGTTAAACTTAATTTTAATTTTGTTAATCAGGTATAAGAAAAGATGGTAGCCTTAATTTCACCATTAAAGTCGATTATTATTATTATTATCATTATTATCGTCATCATCTTAATATAGTTCTATCCAGTCCACCTCATTACACCATCTTCCCATCTGTGTCTTCCCAACGGTCTCTTCCCATTGGGTTTACCAGTCAATACCTTAAACAGTGTTCTAGTTTTTTTAAATTTATTAGATTTACATTTTTTTTAAATTTGAAAATTTGTCTTAAAAGTACGGGCTTTCAAAGATTAATTACCTTTAATCGGTTTCAACTAATGAGTAAGTCTTTTAACGATTGTTTTCTGAGTAAACACATTAAACAAAATATTGAAAAGTTATTATTATTTAATTTAAACTTGTGAAGGATCCCATACGGTTTTATAAATATTAACATTAATACACCTTTTAAAATTGTAAATCTATATCTGATCAAACATGGGAAATAAAACTATTTCCTAACAAAATCCGGGCCGGTTCGATTTCCTGACAGTTTTTGTAAGTTCGTTTAAAAAATATACATCTGGTAGCCAAGAACGTGTAATTTAATTAAAAAATATATGTTAGATAAATCATGCTTATATTTGTCCTTCCAAGCTCAATTTGTAGTCATCCCTCCTCTGCCTTCTTCTGAAAGGCGAGGGAACGGGTGGGAAACCCCTGATCATCTCTGTGTATACAAGCTCGCCCTACACATCTGTTAGGCGGGAAGTCACATAGCCTTGTGGAAGGGGCTTTCAATTCGGTTTGAATAGGGAATTAAAATCAGGGCGGAATACTACAGTACGTACCGGAATTGAATCGTACGGGGGTTATGCTTTGTTAAACTCAAATCCTCTTTTCAAGGTCTTCTCGCAAGGAATGAAACAACTCCCTTCCCCCCTCCTCTCTCTTTCCATTCCTATTTATTTTACATATATAGCGCCCTTCGTTTTTATCATTCTCTAACACCTTTCTACTTGCCATGTGCGTGTGTAACTTTCTATTACTTGCTTTTCTTCGTTCCTCCCTTCTTATCTTGTGTTTTGAATAATAAAAGCGCAAGAGAAAAACCGGTATAAGGTCCAAGAATTGCTCTCTTAAATATATAAAAACAAGCAAGCCAACTTTGTACGTAGTTGTACTGAATGATTCTCAAGAGAATGAAGACTTGATTGAAACTACATCTCGTCTAAAAACAATAACTTTCTACTCATTTGCATGTTTAACTCTAACTTGTTGGAGTTATAGGTAAGTGGTATGTAAAGCCAAAAATCCAATATATTTTATGCAATTAATTGATTAATTATATTCAATTATTTTATTACATTTAATTTGGAGGGAAGCTTATTCCTTATACATTTGACACACATTAAATTACTCATAATTAATTCTAGCAAATATATCTACTTTAAATTTGAGATACATGTAATTTAAGATTATTATTATTATTATTATTATTAATAGCACCGCGTCTTACTACCCGTTCGGGTTACACGTACTTACGCTAATGTGTAATGGTAGGGTGATTGTGAGATGAAATGGAGGACCTACAGTTTAACGTGGAATCTGAACCACGGTGGAGGCCTGGCAAGAATAATAATAAACATCGACTTTACAAAAAATTTAAGTAAAATATGTTAATCCTTTTGTTCCAATATAAATTAGGTTTTTCATCAATACTTAATTGTTTACCTGTACTGGATATTATTAATTACACAACTACATCTAAGAACACAGACTGAGGATTGTAAATTTCAAGGAAACTGTTCAACATTCATCAAGAAAAACAACTAAAATCTATTGGAGGTTTGAATAAAATTCCCAATATCTTGGACAGGGATTTGAACCATGACATTCAAGTTCAGAATTAAACAGACTGGAGTGATTTTATCGCAAATATATGCTGTGTAATACATGAAGTAAGTGGTATGATACAATCGTACGAACTTTCACACATTTAGTAAATTATAGCTTGGAACAAAATTTTAATGAACGTATTTTTAGTAAACTAACATTTAAAATGTTTTTCTCTATAAAACAAGCATATAATCTTGTTATTATTATTATTATTATTATTATTATTATTATTATTATTATTAGCACCGCGTCTTACTACCCGTTCGGGTTATACGCACTTACGCTAATGTGTAATGGTAGGGTGATTGTGAGATGAAATGAAGGACCTACAGTTTAACGTGGAATCCGAACCACGGTGGAGGCCTGGCATTCCCCACATTCACAAGATGTCTTGTCAGAGGTGAAGGAAGGATTTGGTAATCAGATAAATCTGTGCCGGACCGAGGATTGAACCCCGGCCGCCAGCACAGAAGTCCGACACCTTACCCCTAGACCACCAGGTCACCTTATAATCTTGTTAATCACAACAAACACTCTTCAAACATTGATTACAAACAAAATTATTTGCACAATTTACAATTTTTTTTAACTCAGACGAATGTAGATTACCCTTAGATAATTTATATTTAAAAACAAATATAAAATCATATTCTTATTTATCATAAAAACCATTTACAAAGTACCCATTTGGAGCTGAATCCTAAGTGCTATTTTTGAAATATTATAAAATTTATAAAAATTTTCAAAAAAACTACAAATTATTAATTTATGTTTGAAAAATAAATTTTATATTATTTATAATTTATAATAGTAGGTACACAGATACCAATTTTGAACAAAATGGTTTGAGCTATTTTCAAAATAATGCAAAACTTTCACAAATCATATATCAGTAAAATACTATTATTTTTTTTCTTCAGAAAAACATTATATAATTGTTTATATTGTTCAAAACTTATTAGATACCGATTTTGAACTAAAGCGTTAGAGCCCTATTTAAAATATTTCAAATTTCATAACAAAATATATAATTAGTAAGCTATGTACTCTTAAATTAAGGGCTAAGGTCAAAATAAAAATAAAATCGTACCAAGGCATATCCCAATAATACAAATATCAAGTTTGAACCAATTAGTTTGAAAATCTTAATCTTTTCTTAAAATAATTAAATTACAAAAGTTCTCACGTATTTAGTTTTTTGAACGGTCCAAGACATTACGCTCACCAACACTGATGATATAGAGAACAGGGTTCGAATCCCGGTCGGGTGTACAAAGTGTGGTTTTTCCTAAATTGTTTTGTAATCTCCCTCCACACAAATACAGGTAGATACCCCTAAACCTCAACCCTACTCACCCCTAACACATCAGTACTAATACCTATACTTATTACTTGAACGGGTAGTAAGACGTGGTGTTTAGAAAAAAAAAGAAGTTTCCAATGGACATTTTCAACCGATTCATTCTCGTGAGGTACTAATATCACGTGTCCTAGATTGTAACACAGCTCACGTTATGTTCTTATCTTTCACACCACGTGCTAGTTATTAGCAAAAGTTTCCCCAGGGTTTCCAAAAGTTGACTTCTTTCTTTAACTTTTGAAGTAGGTTTATCTCTTGTTTTCTCTCTTATTTATTCCCCTATAATATTGTACACACTCGGTATATTATTATGTTGCCACGTTATCGTCACAGAAACAATATGGAAAGATGTTTATTTGTGTGAGCTCCAGGCCTGCGGTTTATTAACCCTGGCGGGGACAGATTGAACAAATATCAGCCCACGTGACACAGTTACAACAGTACTTTTAATTTTGACGAAACCGGTTTCAGTTCTGCGTTCGCCGATTATTAGATACACACGTTATTTTTTATTGGAACCCTGTCTTACTACGCGTTCGAGATATACACGTAGATACTGCATACTTATTACACTAATGAGCTAGGGATGAGGAGTTTTGAGTTTTGAGGACGTGTATACAAATTTACGTGGAGGGAGAGTGGAAAATCATTTAGAGAAAAACACCCTGAGTACTTACGACTGGGAATCTAACCTCTATCGCCCCGTCATCCACAGTCAAGTCTATTGTGAGAGTGACGTCTTAGACCATGCAGCCACTGAAGTGGGTCACTATAATCTGAAGAGAGAACGGGGGTGGGGGAAGTAACATTACATACATTTTCCAGGTCATCTACTTTACATCTAAGACCTCATAAGGACCCCAGACTATACTTTTTTACGATATTAATTTAAATATGACAGATACCTCTTTTAACCATAATATAAAGTACATTAGAAAGGTTTCATTATTGCCCAACAGATGGCAGCACTAGTTTTGCTATAAAAACTGCAAAAACACCGATATTCTCTCCCGTTGCCTACACTCTCGGCTTAATTTGTATGACCCCTTTATGGCCTACCCCGAATATCTCGTAAAACTATGCGAAGACTAACTTTCAACCCTCACTAAGATTAGAGTCGAAGTAACTCAAAGATCAGTTGGTAAGCGTTTGAAATTAGATATTTAAATCATCTCGACCATTAACGAGTCAGTGAACTTCATGAAACGTTCGAAGGTAAAACGAGTTGGTATTTAATATTTAAGAGGGATTTATATTCTACATAAGCAACGTATTAAAAAGAACGGCTACATCAATAGCTTGTCCTATAACAATCCTGATATCAGTGGCGAGTTGCCAGGGAAAGCAGAGCTTTTAAAACCATCCCTATGAATTGTTTCATTATTCAGTATAAAACTCAAATACTTTACCATTTATATCTGAGCCTATGTATGATTGGTCAAATGGGACAGAGTGAGTGAGAGATAACATATCACAGGTTAAATTAATTAGTTTAATGGGTATAAGGGAGAGAGAACACATCAAAGGTAGATTGGTCAAATGGGGACAGAGTTAGTGAGAGAGAACGTATCACAAGTTAAATTAATTAGTTTAATGGGGTATAAGAAGTGAGAACACATCAAAGGTAGATTGGTCAAATGGGGACAGAGTGAGTGAGAGAGAACATATCACAGGTTAAATTGATTAGTTTAATGGGGTATAAGGGAGTTAGAACACATCAAAGGTAGATTGGTCAAATGGGGACATAGTGAGTGAGAGAGAACATATCACAGGTTAAATTAATTAGTTTAATGGGGTATAAGGGAGCGAGAACACATCAAAGGTAGATTGGTCAGATGGGACAGAGTGAATGAGAGAGAACATATCACAAGTTAAATTAATTAGTTTAATGGGTTATAAGAAGTGAGAACACATCAAAGTAGATTTTAACAGGTTATGCTCACTCTAATATCCTTTTACTGTACGCCACTGGTCACAGGTACAGTTTAAACAAGCTCTGTTCACTCTGGTAACACTCCACGTCACGCCGCTGCCTGAGAGTGACATAGCGGGTTGTTTCCCCAAGACACCGCTCTCAGCAGTAGGAGCAGTAGATCAGGTTGCAGTATTCAAGGGGCACGACTGTGGACATAAATAATTGGCTATTGTGCTTCCAGCTTCCACCTTTCCACGCTAGTGTCTGTGATTCTTGTTGAACCCATTAAGACGTCGAGAGAATGGGTTAGTGGGGTTTGGGGGCTTGATTTAGCACGACCTTCATTTAGCGAGATGACGCTATACCCCGTCTACGGCAGGAGAGCTGGTAGGGGAGAGTCAACGAATCACAAATTTATCCATCCGTTTACACTCTATTATTTTAAATTAATAACCAATCTATAAATCTCAACAAAGCTTGGAGAACAAATACAATAACTACATCAACGAAGATTTATAGTTTATTTTATTAACTTAAAACACAATTTGGAAGCCAATAATCCCAGAATAAAACTTAGTTTCCTTTTTTATTTGTTTAGTTTTTCCTGATTCTTACTAAGTAAAGGGGTTCCCGATATCTTACAAAAATGGTTGAGGTCTCAAAAAAAAAAAAAAAAAAAAAAAGCAGTGAGCTCTAAATTTACACACAAATCACAACTTGTTTGAACATTTGCTGGGCTTTAGTACAAACCATGTGATTTGGACCAATAAGGAATTTGATTCAGGTGATTTTTCACAAAACGCCATTCTCGCAGTAGACTAACACACTACTCTCACATTGGACTAACACGCTACTCTAACAGTAGACTAACACGCTTCTCTCACAGTAGACTAACACGCTACTCTCACAGTAGACTAACACACTACTCTCACATTGGACTAACACGCTACTCTCACAGTAGACTAACACGCTACTCTCACAGTAGACTAACACGCTACTCTCACAGTAGACTAACACACTACTCTCACAGTAGACTAACACACTACTCTCACATTGGACTAACACGCTATTCTCACAGTAGACTAACACACTACTCTCAGATTGGACTAACACGCTACTCTCACAGTAGACTAACACACTACTCTCACATTGGGCTAACACGCTACTCTCACAGTAGACTAACACGCCACTCTCACAGTAGACTAACACACTACTCTCACATTGGGCTAACACGCTACTCTCACAGTAGACTAACACGCTACTCTCACAGTAGACTAACACGCTACTCTCACAGTAGACTAACACGCTACTCTCACAGTAGACTAATACGCTACTCTCACAGCAGAATAACACTCTACTCTCACAGTAGACTAGCACGCTACTCTCACATGAGACTAACACGCTTCTCTCACAGTAGACTAACACACTACTCTCACATTGGACTAACATGCTACTCTCACAGTAGACTAGCACGCTACTCTCACAGTAGACTAACACACTACTCTCACATTGGACTAACACGCTACTCTCACAGTAGACTAACACGCTTCTCTCACAGTAGACTAACACGCTACTCTCACAGTAGACTAACACGCTTCTCTCACAGTAGACTAACACGCTACTCTCACAGTAGACTAACACGCTACTCTCACAGCAGAATAACACACTACTCTCACAGCAGAATAACACGCTACTCTCACAGTAGACTAACACGCTACTCTCACAGTAGACTAACACGCTACTCTCACATTGGACTAACACGCTTCTCTCACAGTAGACTAACACGCTTCTCTCACAGTAGACTAACACGCTACTCTCACAGTAGACTAACACGCTACTCTCACATTGAACTAACACGCTACTCTCAAAGTAGACTAACACACTACTCTCACATTGGGCTAACACGCTACTCTCACAGTAGACTAACACACTACTCTCACATTGGACTAACACGCTACTCTCACAGTAGACTAACACGCTTCTCTCACAGTAGACTAACACGCTACTCTCACAGTAGACTAACACGCTACTCTCACAGCAGAATAACACACTACTCTCACAGCAGAATAACACGCTACTCTCACAGTAGACTAACACGCTACTCTCACAGTAGACTAACACGCTACTCTCACATTGGACTAACACCGCTTCTCTCACAGTAGACTAACACGCTTCTCTCACAGTAGACTAACACGCTACTCTCACAGTAGACTAAACACGCTACTCTCACAGTAGACTAACACGCTACTCTCACAGAGATAACACTACTCTCACAGCAGAATAACACGCTACTCTCACAGTAGATAACACGCTACTCTCACAGTAGACTAACACGCTACTCTCACATTGGACTAACACGCTTCTCTCACAGTAGACTAACACGCTACTACTCAACAGCTAAGGACTAACACACTACTCTCACAGTAGACTAGCACGCTACTCTAACAGTAGACTAACATGCTACTCTCACAGTAGACTAGACTGGCGATAACGGGGAGATCGAGGTTCGGGTCTCGGTATGGTGTTTTGAGTATGGTTTTTACAAAATAGTTTTCCACGCAATTGTGGGTACACTTCCTATTACTATAGCCCTCCTAATCCCTAAAACTATAAACGTAATTAGTACAAAAGTAAATAACACAAATATATAGTCAGAAGCGCTGTTAAAAAACCATTAAAATTGATCATTTATGTTAAAATGAAAGTTTGCAAGCCCCTAATTTGTAGTTTATTTTGGATCAACAAAAATATCATTTTCATCATTTTCTTTGAAGCATAATATATATTTTTCTAAAACAATATTTTTACAAATTCCCTTCTATAGATTATCTATTATTTTAGAAAACCTTCAGTTAAAAACAACATTACCTTAATTGTTAATAAGGGTGCGTAAGTAAACTGTTATCTCTGTTTTCGTAGGAGAACGCCTTATTTACTTAAAAAATTGTTCGATTTGTAAAATGAAATAATAGAAATTATTGTAGACACATGATGGGAAAAAAAAGCGCATAACATTCCACCAGAGAGCATAAATGAAATAATATCGATTTTTAATTAAACATATTGATGAAAAAAGTAACATTTCTATACACTAAAGATAATTACAATCAACTCCAGATATCTGAAACCACAATTTAAAAATATATATTGGCCAATAGCACGGGAATTATTGGTTTTATCAAATTAAATTTCCAAATAAAATATTTTTAGCTTTAATAATATAATAATATTGCTTGTCTGGGTTACATCACTCGTAGGCCAATGCTCCAATAGTAGAAATCTAATCCAGTACTGAAAACCGCTGACCAGGGGACGCCCGATGCACTAATAGTATATTCTTTCCGTGGAGGCTCTTTCCTTGCCGATGAGATGAAATGAGGGTGATAGTGAGTATGAGGGTGGATAGTGAGTATGAGGGTGATAGTGAGTATGAGGGTGATAGTGAGTATAGGGTGATAGTGAGTATGAGGGTGATAGTGAGTATTAGGGTGATAGTGAGTATTAGGGTGATAGTGAGTATGAGGGTGATAGTGAGTATGAGGGTGATAGTGAGTATGAGGGTGATAGTGAGTATGAGGGTGATAGTGAGTATGAGGGTGATAGTGAGTATGAGGGTGATAGTGAGTATTAGGGTGATAGTGAGTATTAGGGTGATAGTGAGTATGAGGGTGATAGTGATATGAGGGTGATAGTGAGTATGAGGGTGATAGTGAGTATGAGGGTGATAGTGAGTATGAGGGTGATAGTGAGTATGAGGGTGATAGTGAGTATGAGGGTGATAGTGAGTATGAGGGTGATAGTGAGTATGAGGGTGATAGTGAGTATGAGGGTGATAGTGAGTATGAGGGTGATAGTGAGTATGAGGGTGATAGTGAGTATGAGGGTGATAGTGAGTATGAGGGTGATAGTGAGTATGAGGGGATAGTGAGTATGAGGGGATAGTGAGTATGAGGGCTGATAGTGAGTATGAGGGTGATAGTGAGTATGAGGGTGATAGTGAGTATGAGGGTGATAGTGAGTATGAGGGTGATAGTGAGTATGAGGGTGATAGTGAGTATGAGGGTGATAGTGAGTATGAGGGTGATAGTGAGTATGAGGGTGATAGTGAGTATGAGGGTGATAGTGAGTATGAGGGTGATAGTGAGTATGAGGGTGATAGTGAGTATGAGGGTGATAGTGAGTATGAGGGTGATAGTGAGTATGAGGGTGATAGTGAGTATGAGGGTGATAGTGAGTATGAGGGTGATAGTGAGTATGAGGGGTGGAAACAGTGGGAAACTTTCAAATCTAACTTAAGACGTATTAACTAAATCCTGACAACCAGAGTAGTAATTTCCCTTTCGGGAACAAAACCCAAGGTACCAGCCGGGAATCGAGCCTGTGACCCCTGGACTCGTATCCAGGTGCACTGACCATTACACCACAGGGCTGGTAGTTTTAATAGTAATACAACTTACAACGATAAGATATTATCTTATCTTAAATAATTGTGGAGATACGATCAGAATTGAAAATTTACGTGTATGTAAAATAACCTGAAATTAATTTTCAGAGGTAAATGAGAATTGGTGTATTTAAATAGTTTTAAAACAATGCCTAGATACCAAATTTAATCAAAATCATTTAAGCAGATTTTGGAAAAAAATAGTTTTTATCTCTTTTCCCTTCCACTAAGCTCCCCTGGATATTTATTTTCAAAAACACTTCGGGGGGACTTAAGTAAACCCTAAATACCAAGTTTTAGCCTGATTGGTAAAAATTTTCGGCTATAAACCGAGTTACAGACAAAGACAGACAACGGCATCGTGAAGACCAATTTTTCAGGTTCATTAGGTACCCATAAGCCTCTAGATTTTTTACGATCCCAATACTGTCTATAGCCGATGGATCACAAGGGACAAAAAAAAAGAAACAATTCCTTTCTTCCTTTCTTCACCAAGAGATACTCCCCAAGGAAGTTGGTAGGTCATCACTCATAACTCATACCTCATGTCGATAACATCACTCTTCCCCCCTCTTTGCCCGACTCGCTCTTCATTTATTTACTTAACAAGGAATCTATCTTCGACCCAGCCCCCCTCCCCCCCCCCCTCACCATCACTCAGCTTAATTCAAAGTTAATACGAGTCAAGCTTGGAACAATAACTCTTACCTTATAGCGAAAATACATGATCATGTTAATTTAGTGACGTTTCCAGATATTTTAGAAAATATTTTATTTTATTTTAATTTAATTAATTAATAATAGTAATATTCTACTGAGTTAAGGGTCCCGGGTTCAATTCATGTAATGGCTGAAAACAATATTATTAGTTAAATGTGGGTTTCCTCTTTCTTAGTGATGAATTAACGGCAGGGGCCTGGATGTTGTGCCTGTACTAGATTTAAGTTTGTTTATAAGTCGTGTGCTGATATAATTAGTCAGTTTAGATAATTGAAATTTAAATATCTAAAATAAATAAACAATAATAATTAGAGGTGTGCGAAGCTTCAAAATGTCGTAGTCCGTAATCGAGGTTAAAATATCCTCATAGTCCATTTTCCCCCAGGATTGCCTTTTTAGATTCTCCAGTTCTTCTTGTTTGTTTGTTTGTTTGTTTGGATATTTTATTTTTGTGACACTAGTTTAGACATTGACATGTATTAAACATTGAATAAAAACAGATACTGAGACAATCACCAGCCCCGAGGGGGCTCTCGATAGCCAACCGTGGTAGATATAACATAAAATACTAAAAAAGAAAGACATTTGTCGCCCTGGCGGGCTGATTTTACGTTAGCCATGGTTCATGGTCGGAAAAATTGAACAAAAACCCGCCCTGTCGCCGGTAATTGGTCGACAGGGACCTAAAAATATATACAACGTGTATCTAAAACATTGCATCAAACGTTGGCAGGCTATTCCTTGGGTGAAAATAGAATAATTCACATCAGCAACCTAGGGTCCATCTTGAAAATTAAGGGCGGTATTCACCCCTAAATATAGAGCTAAAAACGACTATTATGTGAAATATTATGAAAACAGATTAAAGTATTATATCGAATCTTTGTATACTACTTATTGAAACCTGTATCATTAATAAACTAAATGTGCTGTTACCGTTATCCACCCCCATCATGTAAAAAAGGGGGGCTTGTAACACTTTTTTCTGCAATAAAATATGACAGAGTAAGTATTATTATCTTTGACTTAAGATTAAAAAACATGAAGTAAAAATTAACCAAAAAGGGTGTCTTGGAGAAACTATCTATCTTTCCACGTTTCCGAGATAATCATGCATGTTTGATTTCAAAGACAAGTGCTAATTCCTGCCAGGTAGGCAGCCAGTAAAGCTGTTGCGTAGCCACCACGCTCTACTTACCTTAATCCGTTAGACTTCTTTCTGTGTGGATTTTTCAAAGCTTTGGTGTACGAGACAGCCATTGAATCCTAGGAAGACCTGTTAGCCAGGCTAGGTGCTGCATGTGATAAGGTTCAAGAAACACCACGTGTTTTCGAAAGATAACGCCAGTCATTGATATGCCACCTCAATAATTGCAATGACGTTAGGGGCCACTATTTTGAACACTTGCTATGAATCTGCTTTTGAAGCTAGGAATTAAAACATACAAGAACTACGGATAGAATTTCTTAATTTAGCTTTCAATACTCCAGTGAGTGTAATGATTAAAATCTCACCCAAGTGTGAACTGTGTAAGCATAACATACTAATGTGATAAATAGCAACACATCGGAGCTTATGAAGAAGGAAAAGTATCTGAGTTTCTCCATCATAATACATAAACCAGCCTTTTTTTTACCAAATGTACGTAATACAGTCACACGTGCCGGTAAAAATGGTTAAACGACTGCAGTGCGAAGTAACACTGCGATTCTGGTTGCCTACCTGGCAGGCATTTACATCTCTCTCTGAGCTCAAACTTGTGTGATTATCTCGAAAACGGGAAAAGCTATATAGTTTCTCAAAGACACCTTTTTTGTTAATTTTTAATCCTTGTTTTGTAATCTTAAGTCAAAATTAGTAATAAATACTCTGACATATTTTATTGCAGAAAAAAGTGTTACAACCCCCCATGTTTTACATGATGGAGGTGGGTAACGGCAACAGCACATTTAGTTTATTAATGATCAAGGTTTTAATAAATAATTTACAAAGATTCATTGTAATACCTTAATCAGTTTTCATAATATTTCACACAATAGTCCTTTTTAGCTCTATATTTAGAGGTGTATACCACCCTTAATTTTCAAGATGGACCCTAGGTTGCTGATGTGAATTATTATATTTTCACCCAAGGAATAGCCTTCCAAAGTTTGATGCAATGTTTTAGATACACGTTGTATACATACAAATAGAGAAGGAATGACAGGGTAGAAAACATAGAAGGGTAGGTGACCTCTCCAGTTCTTCTTAAATATTATATTAATTTCCTATCTACTTCATAGTAGGAAGTAAATTACAAGTTATTGCTGCAAGCTATGATTCCTTTCATGACATTTGGAAACATTCAACTGCGTTTCTCTAAGTCAATATTAATGCCATGCATGTCCCACTTTTCTGGAGAATTATATATATATGTATAAATTTTCTCACGGTGTCTCACTGCCTCTTCGGGTAATTCTTATATACAGAGTACAGGGGAAAAAGGAGGGGGAAGTCCTATTTTAACTCAAATTGATATAGTGCTGCCATCTATTAAGAAATCACGATACCTTTAAAATGCTCTTTAGATTATAGTTAAAAGATGTCTATGACGTAATTAAATATATTAAACAATACTATTTTCTGGGGTCTCTATAGGGTTGTAAATATAAAAGTTGTCCTCAAAAAATGTGTGTAATGTTACTCACTCTTTTTTCCCTTGTACCCTTAATATGTATTTTTATTTTAGCACCACATTTTACTACTCTGTTCGGATTATATACGCCTAACTACTAATTACACTAACTGTTTGGGAATTAGGAAGGTTTAATTGACAGGAAGTGCACCCGCATTTGAGTGGAAGTAGATTGAAAAAACATTTAAGAAAAAAAACACCCTTAGTACACCCGACAGGGATTCAAACCCCAACCTTACCCCATCCACTGTGATCATCAGTCCAGTCTATTGTGAGAGTGACGCCTTAGACCATTCGACCACCAAAGTGGGTGGATACATACAATATATAAAACTAACTCATAATTATCATATTAATATAATGAATTGTTTTTGTTGTTTTATGTCAGACCAAAATGTGCTACTTTTGATTTAGTTTTGAAAATAGTTCTATTAAAACTATTAATTGTATCTCATTAGCATTAATATTATTTAATTCATCATGATTTTATAAAAAGTGTTTTTTTTTAACAATTCTATTAAACTTCAGTTTTTATAAATCTTAAAAACTTAACTTAATTCCCCTTTCACCCCAGTCCGAAATTATATTCACACGACTTAACATTAATTTCATGTCCCCTTACGAGTTTGAATACCTTGAGGGTATTTTAACCCCTTTCCGCCCTTCGGTCGAGTGATCGGATAGTTATAATGAATGGAGTACTCTAGCGCTGCCAAGTGGGGGGAGGGAGAGTTAACGTTGTTATAACTTCTTCGTCGAGTCAGAGAGTTATTACGAAGTGACATATTCCGGGCAAGTAATATTGGGTGACATTTGCTCTATCCAAAGGATCTAATTTGAGAGATATCCATCCGTATTATAGATAAAGTATTATAACTGTGGATGTGTTTGACTTTGAGATTATGATGAATCTTAAACTCCAAATGCCATGAATCTATGAATTGAGTTTTACAATTAGGTCTGTCCCCAACTTATGTCTGTCTGTCTTTCTCTACCTGGGGCTAAATCCGAAATGGTTTTGATGGATTTCTTTCAAACTTTATTTAGAGATTTAATATTATCATACCCTCGTGGATGAAATTTGATTTTATTCTAGTCATAAAATTAAGGATTTTTGAAGATTTGAAATATTTAGACAACGACATTAAAGATTTTGACTAAAAGATTATACGAAGTGTTCTACAAGATAATTAAGTACATCTGTTTTTCTAAAATAAAGAGTATTTTATGTTATTAGGCCTGCTGATTTATAAAAAGTTGATATTAGAAAAAAAAAGAAGTATACTACAATTTTGTTCAGACTTATATCTTAAGGTTTCATTAAAAATAATTAACATATTATAATTTTAATTTTTCTGAGGAAAAGTTATTTAATGATAGCTTACTTAGTTACGATTGTAGTATAACATTTAATTTTACGACTTTATCTTTAAAAACAGGGATTTAATCTGATTTTGTAAATGGTCCATTGCATATAAATAACAGTAAGTCTAACGTTCACTTAACGTAATCGGTGGCCGCATGGTTTAAGGCGCTACTTTCGCAGGAGACTATACTGCTAATGACGGGTAAATTAAGGTTATAATATCAATATGGTGTAATAGGTTTACACTCCCCCTCCACGCAGGTGCGTGCACATTTCTTTTAAATATGACCTTTCTAATCCCTAAAACCATTAGCGTAATTAGTACATAAGCGTATAAGCCAAAAGGGCGGCCTGGTGGTCTAGTGGTAAGGTGTCAGACTTCTGTGCTGGCGGCCGGGGTTCAATCCTCGGTCCCGGCACAGATTTATCTGATTACCAAACCCTTCCTTTACCTCTGACAAGACATCTTGTGAATGTGGGGAATGCCAGGCCTCCACCGTGGTTCGGATTCCACGTTAAACTGTAGGTCCTCCATTTCATCTCACAATCACCCTACCATTACACATTAGCGTAAGTGCGTATAACCCGAACGGGTAGTAAGACGTGGTGCTAATAATAATAATATAAGCCAAACGGGTAGTAAGATGTGGAGATAAAAAAAAATCCTTACGAAAGCTCGTTAAAATTGGTTCTACGAATTTAATAGCTATCGTGAAACAAACAGCCAGACATACACTAATGAAATGCCAAATGGTTTGGTTAAAACAGGGCATCGCTACGATCGGTCAGATAAAATAATATTTTCAACCCACTTCAGTGTCCAAATGTTCTAAGGCGTTACTCTCGTGTTAGACCAGCCCACTGGTGACGGGGAGATCGCAAATCGAATCCCGGTTGGGTCTTCTGAGTTTTTTTCTGAATGGTTTTTCATTCTACTTCCAAGCAAATGCTGATATATTATCTCTAAATTGCTTCCTTACTCATCCCTATCCCATTAGAGTAGTTATCATATAACCTTAACAGATAGTAGTAAGATATGGGGATTTAAAAAAATCAATGGCATCTCATGGATTGTTGCCGAGGGCTGGGGGGTTGGATTGGGGGGGGGGGGGGGATGAGGAAGAGAGGCACCCCTGACGGCACTTTCACCATAAATTGTTCCTTCCCCTTTCACCGTTCATTTTACAAACCACACACTGGATAAGGTAATGGAGCAATGTTATATTATTGGCTATGAAGTCCAAACACAATCCTGATTGATAGGAAACAGTTTCCCGATACAATCCTGTCGAGTATAACTTGTTATGCAAGCTAGAATACATGAAATTGTTTCGCGACCATTAGGATACAATAAAAACATACATATCCTCGTTTTATGGTCGTCATTTCCGGTCGAGCGTGTCCATGACAAAAGCAATTATTTCAGTATCGATTTTTCAACCTACGTCATGCACCGAATATAAACTCATTTCAGCAAGTGATGTACACTCCATTACAAAAGTGTTGTCATGATGCAAATTTTAAAAAATCTATACAAAAAAAAGTTTATAATATTAAAAAAAAATCAACGTATTATCCTGAATAATGTTAATCTAGGAATTTTACACTAAACATATTTTGGGTTGACAAATTATATTTAAAATGGTTTGATTTTAAAATACATCTTTAACTATTAATCTACTAAGTACTATATAATCTATAACTGAGGATTACATTGGCTTATTACGTTGGTTATTAATCTAGACTTTAAAACATAGACATTATAATTAGTAAAGTTTTGTTTTACTTAAATCACAAACAGCCCGCTTCGTTAGCCGCGTGACCTAAAGCTTTACTCTCGCTTGATTGCTGAGGACTGGGAGATTGGGTGCACTGAGAGTAGTTTTCCACTCTCCCTCCATGCAAATTCATGTGCACTTCCTCTAAATTAAACCTTCCTAATACCTAACACATTAGAGTAATTAGTATATAGGCATACAACCCGAACGGGTAGTAAGACGCAGTGCTAATAATAATAATAATAATAATAATAATAATAATAATAATAATAATATATTACAGCCTTAACAAAGGTGTGCCGTGAAAATATTGTATTGTACTAAGTGTGCCCTGGAGTGAAAAAGGTTGGGAATCCCTGGTCTATAGCGACGGTTCACCCACCTAGTAACTCGCTACCTTACAACCTCGACCTTACGATGTATCGAATACTGACATATATCGATATATTAGAGATAGCTAACGAATGATGCAAATAAATTAGAATTGAATGGTTTCGAGCGAAAAGTCGCAAATAATTTGCGTGTGGAAGCTCATTCGTGAGATTGAGGAATGTGAGACGTAATCACACCTTCTTTTTTGTGTGTATGTGTGCGTGAATTATTAATATCTGCGTTAAATTGCTTTATGATCACCATGTTTGTGTAAAATTTATCTCTTAGTTTTCATATTATGTAATCTATGTGTAGTTCAAGTGTTTCTACTTCATTATTTGTTTGTTTTTATTTAGTTATATCATTCTGTTAAATTTAATTTTTATTTTATTGGTTAAGTGTAAGAAAAGGCGTCAGCCTTATCTTCGTTATCAAAGTCGATTATTACTACTAGTATTATAGCTACCATCCATGTTCCGTGCAGGCTACCGACAGGTCGGGGGTGTTAGTCCTGTTGTATATCGTTGTGTTTTTGTTTGTTCCCCCAGGTGAGAGCAGATGGGAACTACTTCAGCCCACGGGGGAAAGACCACCCTGTCTGCAAGAACACTCCGCCGTGGCTTACAGGGACAACATCTATGTGTTTGGAGGGGAGGTGGGATTCTCCGCGGGGACAGAGACTCCCCTCTGGGTCTACCACGTCAAGGTCAGTAGGGGCTTACCTACACCCTCCGGGTCTACCACGTCAAGGTCAGTAGGGGCTTACCCACACCCTCTGGGTCTACCACGTCAAGGTCAGTAGGGGCTTACCCACACCCTCTGGGTCTACCACGTCAAGGTCAGTAGGGGCTTACCTACACCCTCCGGGTCTACCACGTCAAGGTCAGTAGGGGCTTACCCACACCCTCCGGGTCTACCACGTCAAGGTCAGTAGGGGCTTACCCACACCCTCCGGGTCTACCACGTCAAGGTCAGTAGGGGCTTACCCACACCCTCCGGGTCTACCACGTCAAGGTCAGTAGGGGCTTACCCACACCCTCTGGGTCTACCACGTCAAGGTCAGTAGGGCTTACCCACACCCTCTGGGTCTACCACGTCAAGGTCAGTAGGGGCTTACCCACACCCTCCGGGTCTACCACGTCAAGGTCAGTAGGGGCTTACCCACACCCTCTGGGTCTACCACGTCAAGGTCAGTAGGGGCTTACCCACACCCTCTGGGTCTACCACGTCAAGGTCAGTAGGGGCTTACCCACACCCTCCGGGTCTACCACGTCAAGGTCAGTAGGGGCTTACCCACACCCTCTGGGTCTACCACGTCAAGGTCAGTAGGGGCTTACCCACACCCTCCGGGTCTACCACGTCAAGGTCAGTAGGGGCTTACCCACACCCTCTGGGTCTACCACGTCAAGGTCAGTAGGGGCTTACCCACATCCTCCGGGTCTACCACGTCAAAGTCAGTAGGGGCTTACCCACACCCTCTGAGTCTACCACGTCAAAGTCAGTAGGGGCTTACCCACACCCTCCGGGTCTACCACGTCAAGGTCAGTAGGAGCTTACCCACACCCTTTTTTTTTGGATTCACACGTTTGCAGAGAAACATGGTGGTCACGTGACGCGAGCTATAAGCCAATCACAAATAAACCAGCGACAACTGTGGATGCAATTCTTAGCTTTTTGTCCACGCTTCTTCACAAAATCTTCATGGAATGACCAGTCAAATTTTAAAACTAACCGACTCAAATCAATACGCATGCGTATAAATATCTTTCTCGGCAGAATTGGTAGGCTCTTTCGTTCTTGCTCATAGACATTCTCGTGTGGTGATATAATCAGTTGGTTAAGAAAGAGCACGTTAAATACCTCAAATAAATAAAATCGGCTATATCCTATCCTCACATTCTAATTGCTGATGATTATCTATATTACACTTCATACCTAATTCATTAGAGGTTTTTCTTTATCCAACACATCTCCTATAATTCATAATATTTTCTGATATAACCTCTTTAAATTTGTTCTCATATGTCTTATTTAGTTTTTTGACTTTAACTCATTTGTTATCACTATATGAATTTTAATATATTATCTATGTATGTGACATAGACTCACATTTTTAATGTGTTATTTAACCTTTTTAGACATTGTGAGAGAAATTTACAGTAATTTTTCTTAAAATTGTCTATTGATCTCAGATTTGCTACTTATTATATCATTGTTTATATCTTACCTATTGTCCTTTTTGACTTTTATGAGTTGCAATTTCTTATATTAAAAATTTTGTATTAATTTTTATTAACTTTCATTCACATTGAATTCTATTATTACGATTAAATATGGTTTCTTTACTAAAATTCATTATGTTTTTCAAAAACATTAGAGGTTAGATAAATCAACTTAATGCATTGTTCACTTTTCACTATGTATCGATTATAAACACTCATTGTAAATAAGATATTTTAACTTCTTGCACACTATGTGCTATATATACCCTATTTGATATCTGCTATGCGTCATGTATGGATATAAACCCAACCTACTTGTGACGTCATGGCAGGTCAAGATAGGATTTCTCATGTTAATGAATTTACCTTTTACTCAGCGAGTTTTAAAGATATGAAGTTGAAGCAAACACCATAAATTATTTAATAACTCTAAAAATGTCGCTACCATGTCAAAAAATTATTATTTTTATCTTGAAGTAATTTTTTCTGTAAATGTATTTTTTTTTATAAATCCCCTACAACTCAGGGTATTTGTCTTATTCACGAAAATGTCCTTTAAGAATCTTCCTGCTAGGATGTAGATTTAAAATATATCTATCTAGAATAGGAACAAGAAAAAGGTAAGATTAAAAAAATAGTCAATGTTTTCAAGGCGCAAATAGTATAAGTGACCCTGTAAACTCGTCAGAGGAAGAGGGAAAGGGTTATCAGCACATATACAAGAACCCTCTTAGGGTGAACTGCTTATTATTCCCTTCCCTCTCTTTCTATTTCATGCATTGTGCGTCTAAGTGTGAGATTGCTTAGACTACTTAGGTGCGTCAAATTAAGATGCAAGCAACTTCACAAAATAGCTTCGGAATCCTCAATTAGGTGACGTAGTTAACTTTAACACGTCCGACCTAACAACGCTCTGCTCCGCACAATACCGTCAGTAATTTGTTGTGTTTCCGGAATAGAATCCATCTCAAGTTCCACTTCTCGCTAACTTTACATTCAGGACGAAGTCTCGCCCACGTAATTCTCTCTTGAGATTTCGACGTAAATGTAAAGCTTTGTAATTAGTTTAACCGAGTACATAATTCACTCACCCAATTACGTATTCAGGTTAAGATCCTGCATCACATCCCAGAGTTAAATCGATACCTTAGAGGATCAAATTTGATCCTTAAATATGCAATCCCGTACAATTATAATAATTGTACAAGTGGCAGCAATAAGTCCAACTACCGAGTCGAAGGTGGCTGCGTTATCTGATAGTTCGTTATATTAATAAATATCACACATTTGTAGCCGACGATTTCCACACGTCCATCATAGACTCTACCTTAAAATATAAGTGAAGAATGACCATGGGCACGGGAAGATTCCTGGATAGCTCAGTGGTTAGAGAATTGTCATACTAAGCCAAAGGTCCTGGGTTCAATTCTCGTGTCCAGGTGTCAATTTTAAGAATACGATACATTAGAGGCTTGATCCCCAATTCACCGTACCCGGAAGTCCTTGGTTATCTTCTAAATCGGCCCGGATATGAATAATTTAATATTTATGTACGCACAGGCTTAACTAACTACCAAGGTTCAAATACAAGGTTACCTCGTATATGTGATCACGTGACTTGAACGTCAAGATCATCTAGTCTGTTTTAGCTGTGATGGAGAGGTTGGTGTTCGAATCCTATCTGGGTGTAATAAAAGTGGTATTTATTGAATATTTGTTCTCGTGCTTACTCAACACCAGATATTGCAAACTGGTGGCCCACGAGCCGGATATGGCCCGCTACTAAAAAAAATATGAATTAGTTATTAAAAAAAACACACACACGCAAAAGGAAGAAATCTGAAAACATTACTTATAATGAAAATCCAAAAGTTCGGCCGATATAAAAGGTGGTTCGAAAAAGTTTTTTATGTCCGTTTTCAATAAGAAATATAATTCAAGAGTTATTTTTGTATATTTTTCAATTAGTATTTATTTCAATTTCGATCTAAAAATATAGTTTCAAATAATAATAATAAATAATTATTTAGCACCGCGTCTTACTACCCGTTCGGGTTATACGCTTTAAGTACTAATTACGCTAATGGATTAGGAATTGGGAAGGTTGAATTAGAGGAAAAGAACCCGCATTTGCGTGGAGGGAGAGTGGAAAACCATTTAGGAGAAACCACCCCCAGTTCACCCGACCGAGATTCGAACCTCGATCTCCCCGTCCTCAGCAGACGGGCTCAACACGACAAGCGCGTTAGCCAACTACGCCACAGAGGCGGGTTAGTTTCAAATAATGTTGTGTTTTAGTATTTTCCACTCTCCCTCCACGCAAATGTGAGTACACTTCCCCTAAATCTAACCTTCATCATCCCTAACACTTTTAAAGTAATCATTATATAGGCGTATAGCACTAGCAGGTTATAAAACGTGGTGATAAAAAAAAAAAGTAAAAGATATTATAGTCCTAAATCTGGCGCCACATTTTCTCCTCTTCTGGCCCCGTGTGTAAATCATGGGCCGCAACGTTTTACACCCCTCCTCCTCCCCCATACTCCAGTCGTTTTCTTTTACTCTCCCTAGAATATCTCTAGGTCGTTAGCAGGGTGGGTCATGGTGTCTTGACGCTCCCCCCCTCCCCCTTCTATCCATTCCACCGCAAAGACGACTTTTTAAACACTTCTCAACACCCGTGATATGTTACCAGACTCTCTCATAACCGTGACGACGTTTCCCCTCTTCCCCCTCCCCCCTCAGTGTGAGATTTACTGCCCAATTACAGTCGGTTCATAGCGTCTAGTCGCTCGGCGTCTGTCTAAGCCCTGTTCACATGGGTATATTTTTCTTAAGTTTTAAAACATGTTAAATAAAGAAAGTAAAACAAAAAGTTTAAAGTGAAAAAAAAAAGAGATGATTATCATAAAATAGCTCTTCTTGAAATTCTACTAATGAACGTTTATACTCACGAATTATGTCTAACTTTATATTTTGATTGCCTTTTAAAATACATTTTTAAAAGTTGTTACCAAGTTTTGTTTTTATCATCTTCATGAAGTTTCCTAGTCTTGGCCGGGTCTGTTTGGAACTTAAGCCTCTCCAACTTATTCTTTCTCTCCTCCTCCACAATGACTCAATCCTCTCCTCTCTTCTTCACACTCTTCTGCACTCCCTTTAGCTACCTGTTCCTTAGTCTTCTTCCTCTTTGCTCTCCTGTATGCATGGTTACGATCAAAATATGAAATTCACGAGTACGTAATTTAATCATTTTGTCTTATTGCTTTAAAAAGAAAATTTAAAGAAGTTGTTTACTTGTGACGTCACAACAGTTAAAGATAAGATTTCTCATGCAAGTGTATTATGTTTTATTCAGCGAGATTTAAAGATATCACGTTGAAACATAAATCATGAATTCTTACATAGTTAAAAAATAATAGTAATAAAAATCCTACAGTTTCAGAAAATTATTATTTTTATCTCAAAGTTTTCTTTGTGAGCTCCCAACGCTGGTCAATTAGTATAAACGTAGGGGTTTTCAAACTTCTGGTTGTAACCATATTGTGGGTTGCAAGAAGATTTTTAGTATGTTGTGCAAATGTTTTTGACATTTTTTATAACTATTTTTAATAGAAAATCATGAAAAACTTGGGAAAGCGAAAGAACAAAAATTAAATAAAAAAACAGAGGGAAAAGTAAGGTGTCAAATATACGGATACGCACACAAACACACACAAATATATAAATTCCAACTCCCATTTAATGTTTTCACAGAAAATATTAATATTTTTTCCCTGGTCAAAATTGATAACATATGACTTTTTTATTATTGTTTTTTATATGCATTGATAAAATCTCTCAAAAGTGACAGCTGCAGATCACATGACTTGATTTATGAATATGTAAAAGTAGATCTGATAACTTTATAACTGTAAATAAGTGCCTCAGTAAGAATATTGAACTGTAGTAGCTTTTATAGCTGTCAAACAAGGCCCTAACCATACAAATTGAACTTTAGGAATTTTTCTAAATTTCAAATAATTCCTTTCATAGGAAAAATGAACTGTAGTATCTTTTTTTAGCTTTCAAATAAGGCCATTATTATGAAAATTTGACCTTAGTAGCTATTCTACACTTCAAATCAGTCCCTTTATAAGAAAATAGAACTAGTAAAATTTCTAGTTGTTGAATAAGACTATTTTTATGAACATTTGATTCTGGTAATTTTTTAAACTATCAAATAAGGCCATTATTATAAAAATTGGACTGTCGTGTGTGGACATTAGACCAGAATTGCCAATGGTATTTGACATTTTCTAGTTTTTATTTATAAATGTGGTAAAGGCTATCACGAACACACTGAAAGGGTTTTCTTACCACACTCATCCCTTCCCTATCTTAGAACAAACACAAGTAACTTATATTTACAGAACTTTTGTTATTTCCTCTCGAAATGAAAGAAAGTGAACTTTTATATCTATTTTGGAAAGTTCTCTTCCATTGGTGTCGACGAAAGGTTGTATTCCACGTGCGGGGATTCCCACCCTTCCTCCCCTTCACTCCAGGACTACCAACCCCAACACACGAAACAGACGAATACAAACGTTTAAAGCATCCCCCCTCCCCCTATAAAAAAAACTGTCGAGAAGATTTTATTTCCTCACGAAAAAAGAGAAAAACAACCTTTAATCAAAATAATGGCTTCTTAAGCCTTTTGTCACAATGAACAATGTGGTGTAAAAATTGTAAATAAAAAACGTAGCTTTGAGTGTATTTTAAAGAAATAAATGGTACGATAAAATCTTTCTTACTGTCTCATTTAGTGTATTTTTTTCAGCATCCATCTCACTACCTGTTTTGGTCTATACGCTTATGTACTAATTACTCTAATGGGTTAGGGACAAAGAAGATCATATTTAGACGGAGTATACCATCATTTAAGTGGAGGGAGACTTGAAAACAACTTGGGGAAAATATACCTTCAGTACACCCAACCGAGATACGAACACCGATATTCCAATCATCGGTAGTGCAGTCTATGCGAGAGGGATATCTTAGACAAGGGGTCAGAGACCTGTATTGTATCGCGGCTGTGTGGGCTTAGAAATAAATTGGTGGGCTGGTTTGAAAAAAAAATACTAAGAAAAAAATTTCGACTATATCTTCTCATATATTAATCGTTTTTTAGTATAATTTTTATGAATACAATGGTATGTTTGCTAAATATTTGGCGAGCCCGATAAAATCAGTTGGCGGGCCGTAGGTTGCTGACCGCTCCCTTGGACCAATCAGCTACTGAAGCGGGCGGAGAATCGAACTCATGTCACAATTTTAGATACCACGCTTATTATCTCTCAAATCCGAGTAACGAGCTTCGGTGGCCGTGTGGTCTGACGAGATACTATTATTATTATTATTATTATTAGCACCACGTCTTACTACCCATTCGGGTTATACGCACTTACGCTAATGTGTAATGGTAGGGTGATTGTGAGATGAAATGCAGGACCTACAGTTTAACGTGGAATCCGAACCACGGTGGAGGCCTGGCATTCCACACATTCACAAGCTGTGTTTAATATACGTCTTGTCAGAGGTTAAGGAAGGGTTGGGTAATCAGATAAATCTGTGCCGGGACCGAGGATTGAACCCCGGATCCCCAACATAGAAGTCCAACACCCTACCCTTAGACCACCAGGTCACCCTGACCCACTAGTCTAGTGTTGGACTAGACTCCCTATGACGTTAAGATAAAAGCTCTAATCTCAGTCTAGTGTACTGAGGGTGGTTTTTCCAAAATGGTTGTCCACCATCCCTCCACACAAATGTGGGTGCATTTCCTCAAAATATGACCTGACTAGTTTCTAGAACCATTAGTATAATTAGAACATAAACGTATACACCGAACGGGTTGTAAGGCGTGGTGCTAAAGCAAAATATAGCCAAGTATAGCAAAGGTATGTTAGCCAAATGAAACGGCAATAAAAAGAATTGGTTTATTTTTAAATAGTAAACATTATAATCTATTTTACCTTTTCACTTTATTACCAGCAAGTTGTAAACGTACTAACATGACCTTCGTGCTCTAGTGAGCTTGCGCAAATAAAACACAGCAGTTTCCGTATATATATTTTTTACCATAGTTAATTTTTTATTTATGTTTTCAGTCACATTAAGGTACGACGCATAGCAAAATCCAAATAATTTTAAGGACTGAAATTGTGAATAATGAAGAATAGGGATCTTGAATCTTAAAATTAAGATTAAAATTTAATAATAATAATAGAGAGAAAAAGAACAGATTACTTACATCTATACATCATCATACAAATCACCCGAAATCGAACTGAGTTTCCCTTTAACTTTAGATGTACTCCTTAACCAATGGTGTATCTTGGAGTGCTGCCACCATAAGCAGAGCTGATTTAAACTGTACCTGTAAACTAGCTACCGTAACTCGATAAAACACTAATTGGTCAGATATAACCGGTAACACATTCCCATGTGAGGTACTGAGCATAGTCTCTGTTTTATTGGTCAAATGGAAAGTGAGTTGGGAGAGAACATGTCACAGGTACAATCTTAACAAACTTTGCTTAACCTGGCAACACTACATGGTACGCCAATGCCCCTTACCACACATCCACGGGGATAAACTAACTAGGACATAGCCCGTTTTACCTCTGAAGATAGTTTCTTGAGCTGATCTCGGAAGCTTAATGCAGAACTTCCATATTTCATCAAGCACTCCATTCAACTCGTCGACAATGCAATATCGTAGTTTTGTGCGAGGGGTTAAAAACATCCCCTAACTTTCTCCCGTATATTGCTAGAAATACCCCTGTGAGAAAGGGGAGAGGCTTTCCTTTTGTGATATACTGGCCAATTCCTTGATTCCCTCTTGAGAAGCAGGGGTTGGGAGAATTCCTCTGTCAACACTCTTCATCTTCAGATTCCTCTCTCCCTTTTAACTTCTTCTCCTACACCCTCCTCCGTTTGATCATCTTTCATCCCCTGCTTCTTCCAGACACACCACAACATGTCTCTACAAAGTAGTAACACCCTCCCCTTTGGGGAAGACGTCTTTCACTGTGGCTGAGTGGTTAGGAGACTTTGAGGTTTACAGGCAGTGAGTGACGTGACGTGTCGTGTTACCAGGATAAGTAGAGTTGGTTTAAACAGTACCTATGAATATATTTATCCCCGCCGCGTCTTACTACCCGTTCGGAATAGACTAGACTGCCGATAAAGGAAAGATCATTATTCAATCCCGGTCAGGTGATTTTTCCTAAACGGTTTACCACTCTCTCTATCCACGCAAATGCGTGTACACCTCCTTTAAATTTAACCTTCCTCATCCTTTACACACTAGCGTAATTAGTACAAAAGCGTTTGATCTGAATGGGTAATTAGACGCGGTGCTAAAAAACAATTAAGCTAGGAATGGATGGAATGAGGAAGGTAGAATTTGAAATTAAATGTATCTAAATTTGCATGTTGAGAGGGTGGTGAGCCATTTAGGAAAAAAAAAACCTTATTACATTAGACAGTGGTTCACAAAAAACTGCCTTACGTTGGTTATTCAGGGCGATATATTTAGCGAAGTGATATTTGGAATGATATTTTATTATTTTTTCATTGGTTTTTACTTAAGTACTGTAGGATTTGGCTAGTTAGGCATTGGTTAGTTCGAAATTTTTTATAAATTGAACCAACCTTGATTTCCCATGAAATTTATATCAATGGTAAAAAGTAATATTTAATTCGAATTTTATAAGGAAAAGTAATATTAGGATGATTTGACGCCTCTACATTTTTAATTTTTGGATTTCCTGCTCATTTAAAACCTAACTAAACAACTTTGGATCACTGTCATATTTGGAGATTCTTGAAGAAGAAAATAACAAAAACATCCAAGAATCCTCTGACGAAGAAGACAGGACAGACATCCAAGCGGAAAATACAATACCATCCGTGTCTGAAAATCGTATAGTGAGGGAAGATTTGAGAAGATTAAATGAACCCCAAACAGACGTAAAAGGCAACTTTTTTAATGCAATCGTTGACCATGAAGACTTTATCTATGGTGTCAAGATAAGCAAACTACAGCAAACCAAGATAACTAATTTTTTCAAACGTGATAGCAAAAACAGATTTAAGTCTAAATTTTTTTTTATCTTCGTGGTTTTATATTTTGTTTTTAAACTGTCCTGGTTTTTTTTATATGTAATTATACATTGTGTATATGTAGTATATTTTGAGGTTATTGATTTGTTGCGTACCAGCTGCCTAGTTGTTTATATAAATTGTTATCTCAAATTTTGGATATTTCGAATTTTTATATATAATTTTATTATTATTATTATTATTATTATTATTATTATTATTATATTACTACTAGCAACGCGTCTTAGTAACCGTTCGGGTTATACGCACTTACGCTAATGTGTAATGGTAGGGTGATTGTGAGATGAAATGGAGGACCTACAGCTGAACGTGGAATCCGAACCACGGTGGAGGCCTGGAATTCCCCACATTCACAAGTTGTGATTAATACACGTCTTGTCAGAGGTGAAGGAAGGGTTTGGCAATTAGAAAAATCTGTGCTGGGACCGAGGATTTAACCCCGAACCCCAGCACAAAAGTCTGATACCTTACCCCTAGACAGCCAGGTTACCATATATATCAATTGGACTTCAAATTAAATTACCATATGGTCATGTGTTACCATGTTTGCATCAAACCTTATTTGTCATTCTACCTCACACAACACTTACAGCTCGTCTAGCAGTTATCTGACACAAGTTATCTGCCGGGACTCAAGCTCACTGAACATACATAACCGCCCCATTTGTCGACGACATGGTCTTGTTGGTTCATTTGGTTAGCGGGCCATTAGTGAGCTTGTTGTTCTCACCGCTAGGGGAGTTACACAGGTCACAAGATAACAACATGCCACTCAGATGTAGGGTCACACGGGTTAGACCAGTCCGACAAGACACAGCAGCTCATAAAGGTGCTGTCTAGGTAGCTGAGATCAAGCCATTCAGAGGATGCGCTTAGGAAAGATATTGACAAAACATTTAACAGTACACGAGCTTGATGTTTGCTGGAATGAACATATTAATAAATATGCTATATGACCCTTTACACAATAAATGAACTCAAAAGTTGAATTTTCCCACTCTGAAAAATCCAAAAATCCACGTAGCTAAATGTTCAGGAAACGAAAGAATAATTTATATAAGAATTTTGTGGATCTTTGTGGATAGAATTATATCATTTAACTGGGGTGAACCAACCTAGGTGACATAATTAGCTAACGCGCTACTTTTGTGTTGAGCTAGACTGCCGAGGATGGGAAGATCGAGCTTCGAATCTCGTTCGGATGAAATGGGGGCGGGTATCTTAAATGGTTTAGCACTCTTTACCTACGCAAATGCGGGTTCACTTTCTCTAAATGCAACCTTACGAATTCCTAAACCATTAGCATAGTTAGTACTTAAGCGTATAACCCGAAACCCGCCTCGGTGGCGTAGTTGGCTAACGCGCTTGTCGTGTTTAGCTCGACTGCTGAGGACGGGGAGATCGAGGTTCGAATTTCGGTCGGGTGAACTGGGTGGTTTTTCCCAAATGGTTTTCCACTCTCCCTCCACGCAAATGCGGGTTCACTTCCTCTAACTTAACCTTCCCAATTCCTAATCTATTAGCGTAATTAGTACTTAATGCGTATAACCCAAACGGGTAGTAAGACACGGTGCTAAATAAAAAATAAAACAAAAATATAAAGTGGGGTGAGGGGTGGTCACATTACATTGTGTGGCCAGATAAATTTTACTCCTCCTCTGTTTGTTCTCCTACTTCCGGACAGTTCAGTTAAGAAACGTTGTTAAGTCCACTTGGTTTCTGGCGCTGGTATCATTATTAACACCACGTCTTACTACCCGTTCGGGTTATACGCACTTACGCTAATGTGTAATGGTAGGGTGACTGTGAGATGAAATGGAGGACCTACAGTTTAACATGGGATCCGAACCACGGTGGAGGCCTGGTATTCCCCACATTCACAAGTTGTGATTAATACACGTCTTGTCAGAGGTGAAAGAATGGTTTGGTAATCAGATAAATCCGTGCAGGGACCGAGGATTGAACCCGGACCCCCCAGCAAATAAGTCTGACACCTTACACTTAGACCGCCAGTTTACCAATAAATAAAAATAATATTTCAAGTCAGAAATCTATTAAACTTAAATAAATATAGCTTGAAGAGTGAATAATACCGTCAGCTTGAACTAAATAAACTATGAGTGAATAATTTCAGGGAATGGCATCAGCATTCGCTTGTTGAGAGGTTAAAAAGTCACATAAATAGGATTGGGGAAACATCCTTTAAACAGTTCACAAGGCTCGAACCCTATTCTTTGAGGTCAGAGATTGGATAAGGGTGCTATAAAATAGTAACTGATTAATCTGTCGTTTGCTTTAGATAGGTTGTACTCGTTGTTCAAGGGGTAAAGTGCTTATCTATGGACCCAATGTTCGTGAGTTCAAACCCAACTGGGGTCGACAGATTTTTAATTAGTGATAAAAATCCGGAGCACTGCTCCCTTTAGAGGGGAAGTAAAGCCGTCGGTCCCGTGTCGATTGTGTCATGTAAAAGAGAACCCTGGAAAGTATGTTCAGGAAAAATTGCTAGGGTATTTCGCTCTCACTCACAGAAATTATCGTCTGTTGATACACACAATGAATTCAGAAAGTGAGTGTTATATACCTAAAATAAATAAAATAAACTTTTTAGATAAGAGTGAAAATAAATCCTATTTTATCTATCCAAAAAATTTGATACATTTTGTTATTCTATTTTTTTTTTTTGAACTTCAAAGATGGCAAACTTTATTTCAAAGTATCCTTTTACGTTTACAAATACCATCTCATTGCATACAATAGACTCATGAAATAAACATTTTTTGAGAAAAAATAATAATGGTGGCTACCGACTGAGAAATAGGGAAAACCTGGAAAAGTCAGGGAATTTTCAGGGAAAACAGGGAAATGTCAAGGAATTTAACTTAAAATAAGGAAAAGTCAGAGAATCAAAAAAATATGTCTAAATATCCCATTAATTTCGCAACTAATCACTGAAACAAAAGTTAATATTGCATAAAAAAAATAACATATTAATTTTTAAAATAACTGATAAAACCGTTTATGTTTAGTAGCCAAAAACTTTTTTTTTAATGTGATCAATAATAACAAAAGTCCTCATACATCATTAAAACTGGAAAAAATAGTCAGGGAAAATTTAAAAATGTTGCCTGGAAATCCTAAAAAAGTCAGAGAATTTTGTAAAATATATTTTGTAGCCATCCTGTAATTGAAAAGCGATAGCTGAATATAACAAGATTACCATCAAATGGGAGCTAAGGTTTTTTTATTCAACCAAATTTTAGACTCCTCTTCCCCTTTATTCCTTCTCAATCCTCAGGCGTCTCGATCCAATCCTCCTTCGAAATCTCATCTCGCCAATATCGCACCACCTCGTCGATTAATGTATTATTCATTCACGTTGGAGTTGGAGATAGCGCCCCCTTAACTTCCACACCAACGTTGATAAATTGCGTGACACCGTCAGAAAAACTTTCTCATATCCGCTTCGGTGGCTACATGATCTAAGGCGCTACTCTTGCAATAGGCTAGACTGCCGATGACGGGGATATCAATGTTCTAATCTCAGTGGGGTTTGCTGAGAGGAGATTTCCAAATAGGTTTTTCAATCTCTCTCTCTCTTCACGCAAATGCGGGTAAATTTCCTATAAACATAACCTTCCTAATCCCTAAAACCACTAGCGTAGTTAGTACAATAACGTGTACAACCCGAATGGGTAGTAAGACGCAATGCTAAAGATAAACTTTCTTATAAAGTAGGCTTATATTATAGTTTGTGTCAAGGTTTGTAATAAGTAAGCTACCTTTAAGAAAGCTGTCCTAAAAACACAAACGGTCTTATTATTCATAATAAACACTCTTCAAATGTTAACGTTTCAACAAAATTGTTCCAACCATTAAAATAAATAATCAAACTTTCAACATTCAGAAGTGGGCTACCTTAAAAGTAATTATATCTGTAACAGAAATAAATATTTTCCAATTTAAAAAAAATCGTAAATGTAATTTAAAAAAAAATCTCAATAAATAAATCTTTGGTGAGTTAACTATGCTTGAGTGAACATTTTAAAGAGAAAAAAAAAGAATTAATCACGTAAATAACTTTCCAGATACTAATTTCGAACCTAATCGTTAAAATCATTAAAATAATTTAAATAATAAAATCTATATAATTTGTAAACTACTATTAAACGAATTTATTCCCATAAAACAAGTAATTGTTATTTATCAATTAAAATACCACCCAGATAAAATTTTTAAAACTAAATCTGTCATTAGTAAACTACCCTTAATTTGAGGAGTAGAGATAAAATTACAAATGCTCTGAGGTATTACTATATAAAATCTAAATGATCAACTGCTTCGGTGTCCGCATAGTCTTAGGCGTAACCCTCATAATAAACTAGAATGCTAAAAACAGGAGTTTGAATCCCGGTTGGGTTCACTGAGGGTGGATTTTACTACATGTTTTACCATTCTCCCACCACGCAAATGCGGCTACACTCTCTAAATTCAACCTTCCACATCCATAACTCATTAGCGTAATTAGTATATATGCGTGTAACCCAAACATGTGTTAAGACGCGGTGCAAAAAATTAATAATATAAATGTCCAGTTTGAAAAAAATCCACTTAATTGTTTCGGCTGTAAACCTCCCTCCCTTCCCCAGATACAGACAAAATAAAAAAAGCCCACTAATTTTGGGTTATGGGTCGAAATAAACATAAAGATTCATATAAACGCGAGGTAAAAAATTGTCATGATCATAATTTTTTTTTATGAAAACGTAAAAAATAAAGGTACAAATACAAATTTCTTTTTCATTAAAAATATAAAAAAATATCAGTCTTAACCATACATTTTCTGTGACATTTTCAGTGCGTTCTCATTTCCCCTCGGGTTCAGTTGCTATCGATTTTATTCCACTGTTAAAAGAGATTCGTTCCCACCCCCCCCCCCTCACCCACCCCGTAACCATGCAATGTAACCAAGAGGGGGAGGTCACATTAAAATACAATTCACTCCATGTCCTGACAGATTTATTTTAGCTTTATGTTTAGTTCAAAAGGAAGTAGAGCTTTTATTATTCTTTGCTTTTACATTGGAACATTTTATTATTCGTTTTTGTTTTCAATTAAAAAAAATTATTCTAACATGGGAAATGCATATTTAAAAAAAAGTATAAACCAATTTTTTTTTGGTGGTCAAATCATTGACCTGCTAATCACATGATGAAATTTTTATACACACCCTAACGAATTAAAATAAAAAAAGAAAATTTGATATTTATTTAAATACTTTAAGGTGGAATAAAAGAGAATGCGATAAACAAATATGGAGACATAACACAACTTTATCTAACACCCTTTTTAATGTCAAACTGTTCGCATACGGCTCCATCGACCCTAGCACCATCTATCAGCGTGATCTTTAATTTATTTTGTCCAAAATGTTTTTTGTTATAAAATAAGCAAACACCTTAAATCTCTACTGATTTATTAACATTAATGGAGGTTACAGGGCCAAGGGGGGAAATCACACTACACAGATTTTCCAAGGCAACAACTTTTATTTCTCAAACCTCATAAGATACCCAGAAAATAATATTGCTTAATTATTTAAATATGACAAAGACCTCTTTTATCCATAATCTACAGTGTATTATAAAGGTCTCATGATTGTCTAATAGAAGGCAGCACTAACTAAATTTAAATATAACAGATACCTCTTTTAACTATTATCTAAAGCACATGATAAAGGTATCATGATTGTCTAACAGATGGCAGCACTAACTCAATTTTAGCTAAAATTGGTCTCTCCCACTTTTCCCTTTAAACCTTTAATTTATTTATACATTGAATAGAAACGTTCTGATTTCAGTACAAAGTGAGTGTAAACTTAAGTAAATTATTATTTCAATCCAAAACTCTTAGTTGCTGAACAAATATTAATTTAATATGCATTTTACTTCGATTTTTTATTTGACATAATTTTGTTGGCAGCGATGATAATATAATATTTATAATAAAATATCAAAATTTACTTTTGGGTTTTCAAATACGAAACAATAAAGCAATTGAAAATAATTCAAAACTTAAAAATTGTATTACAGCGTAAAATTTATTCAAGTGTAAATTTTATGTTGGTCTTCATAATTCGTCAACTATTTTACACTAAGATTGATTCGTTGCTATGAGAAAATATTTCATCATTACAGTAAAAGCTCCCTTATCCGGACGTATAATATCCGAAAGCAGTCATATCCGAAACAGCAAACCACACTTTTGTTTACGTATTCTTTTCGATACCTCAACTTTCAAATACAAGTTTTACGTCGGTAAAGCCTTTATTTTGCTAAGATATACAAGTTAAAAGATAGTTTCAGGATTTTTTTAAAGAAATAAATTAAATTTAGTTTTGGTGTATATTTAACTTTGTTGTATTGAATAACCATTTATTTAAATACTTTATATTATGTACATATATACGTGTAAATATTCAAAAATTTGCTTTTCCGAAACGGGCTCAGCCTCCTTTATTTCGGTTATAAGAGGTTTTACTATATTTTCAATTATTTGTTTTAAATGTCACGTCAAGAGGATGTGGTTGGACAGAATCTCGGTCCGTCCCAAGGGACGTCGGTCCCCCCAATGTTCTGTTGTAACCAACCGCAAGCCACCATCGATTGTCGACCTTCAACCCCTCTCCCCTCTTCTACTCTAGCGTGCCCTATAATCGATTTATAGCGCTCCCAAGAGATCACTTGTCCGTACCGAGACAGGAGGTTGCCGGACATTTGCTCTCTAAATCGAGCCACCGGGATCTCACACACAGAGCGAGCTTTACGACGAGAGATAAAAACAAACAAAACAAGAACAAATATAGACACCCGTTTCGGTGGTCGCATGGTCTAAGGTAGTCGTGTCACATTAGTTTGATCTTAAGGGTTACATTGAACATTAAAATTATTAGGGGGACACATACAAAAATCTGTGTTTTAACTATAAATAACCATTCTAACTTACTATCTTATTAAAACAATAAGGAAAGAGTTGAGCTCGACTGCTGAGGACGGGGAGATCAAGGTTCGAATCTCGGTCGGATGAACTGGGGGTGGTTTTTCCTAAAGGTTTTCTACTCTCCCTCCACGCAAATGCGGGTTCACTTCCTCTAATTCAACCTTCCCAATTCCTAATCCATTAGCGTAATTAGTACTTAAAGCTTATAACCCGAATGGGTAGTAAGACGCGGTGCTAAATAATAATAATAATAATAATAATAATAATAATAATAATAATAATAATAATAATAATAACTTAAATAAAACAATAAGACTGACCCTGTATTTCGGTGATGTGGCAGTAATCTTAAAGTCAATTGGCTTAGAAATTAATTTCATCATAAGTCAGTTGGCCTAAGGTAATTTAATGGATTAACTATACAAGCTATTATAGATGTTAATTACGGTTATAGCCACATCCAATCATATTCTTCATAGATTGAAAAATCACACCTTAACAGGGGAATCAAAGGCGGAAATTTTGGCTTAGTATTCCACCTATATATCCAGGAATCGTCCCTCGCCCAAGGTCATTCTTCTAGGGTAAGACCAACCTCGGGAAAATTTAGGTCCACGGATAGCATGCGGTCCGTCGCGTATTTTTATACTACCTGCAAGATATCACTATTTATCTACGAGGAAAAGAGACGTAGTGCTAAAAAATACCTAAATCTACAAAAAAAAAATTCCCACGGAAGAATATACAATGTCTATAAAATACAATGCCTTATAAATACTTTTAAGAATATCACCTTACTCATGTCACCAAAGAAATGATGAAAGATTTGAAAAATTAGCATTCATCTCTCTAAGTTATTAGAGAATCATTTACCTGAGAATTTATTTCCCCTCATAATTTTACGATTGAATTCATACAAGTCACATCGGATCTGACGTAACATTGAATTAATACAAGTCACATCGGATCTGACGTAACATTGAATTCATACAAGTCACATCGGATCTGACGTAACATTGAATTCATACAAGTCACATCGGATCTGACGTAACATTGAATTAATACAAGTCACATCGAATCTGACGTAACATTGAATTAATACAAGTCACATTGGATCTGACGTAACATTGAATTAATACAAGTCACATCGGATCTGACGTAACATTGAATTAATACAAGCCACATCGGATCTGACGTAACATTGAATTAATACAAGTCACATCGGACCTGACGTAACATTGAATTAATACAAGTCACATCGGATCTGAAGTAACATTGAATTAATACAAGTCACATCGGATCTGACGTAACATTGAATTAATACAAGTCACATCGTATCTGACGTAACATTGAATTAATACAAGTCACATCGTATCTGACGTAACATCGAATTAATACAAGTCACATCGGATCTGACGTAACATTGAATTAATACAAGTCACATCGGATCTGACGTAACATTGAATTAATACAAGTCACATTGGATCTGACGTAACATTGAATTAATACAAGTCACATCGTATCTGACGTAACATTGAATTAATACAAGTCACATCGGATCTGACGTAACATTGAATTAATAAAAGTCACATCGGATCTGACGTAACATTGAAGCATTGCTTACTGCATTCTTAACTAAAGAAGATAACATATTTTGAGGCGAGATTTTTTACATTCAAAATGTGTGTAATTAAAAAAAAATACACTGTGTATTATTATTAGCACCGCGTCTTACTACCCGTTCGGGCTATACGCACTTACGCTAATGTGTAATGGTAGGGTGATTGTGAGATGAAATGGAGGACCTACAGTTTAACGTGGAATCCGAACCACGCTGGCGGCCTGGCATTCCACACATTCACAAGTTGTGATTAATACACGTCTTGTTAGAGTTGAAGGAAGGGTTTGGTAATCAGATAAATCTGTGCCAGGACCAAGGATTGAACCCCTGACCCCCAGCACAGAAGTCTGACACCTTACCCCTAGACCGCCAGATCACCCTACACTGTGTAGTATATCTTAATATATATCCGATGCGTTAGCTCACTCACTACTCGGTAGCATGTCTGTCTAATGAGCTAGAGGTCCCGGGCTCAAATCCCTGTATGACCAAAAAATGTTTCATTGGTGAAATGTGGGGTTACCCTTTCACGGTGATGAATTAATGGGCTGGGGACTGGATGTTGTGCCCGTCCTAGTCTTAAGATTATAAGGCATTTGAAGCTACGACAGGCCTAGCAAGCCGGTAGTGGAAAATATATGGCTTGAATAAAAAACTGTCACAGGCTGTAAATATTAATGGATATAAAAAAATGTATATTAAAATATAAAATAAAGTTTCTTTATTTCAATTTCTTCTTTCATACCTTTCGTTTAAGTAAGAGCGTGTGAAATATTGTAAAAAGGTAATTTATTACATTTTATTCCCCCATTAATGTGTAGTCGTAAGCTATTTCTTTTATTCATTATTTCGAAACAGTGATTTACTTTTGTTTTATTTGAAATTAAATTACTTTTAAATTGCGTGTTCGCAATTCTTTTATTATCATTTTTATCAGTCGCGTGACTATTCAGCAATTCTTTTGTCAGCAGGAAACAGTTCGACACGAAAGATTATATTATTATTATTATTATTAGCACCGCATCTTACTACCCGTTCGGGTTATACGCACTTACGCTAATGTGTAATGGTAGGGTGATTGTGAGATGAAATGAAGGACCTACAGTTTAACGTGGAATCCGAACCACGGTGGAGGCCTGGCATTCCCCACATTCACAAGATGTCTTGTCAGAGGTGAAGGAAGGGTTTGGAAATCAGATAAATCTATGCCGGGACCGAGGATTGAACCCCGGCCGCCAGCACAGAAGTCTGACACCTTACCTCTAGACCACCAGGTCACCTACGAAAGATTATAACCGGGAGGTATTTACAATATTACATTCTATCTCTATGAATGAGTGGTTAGGGAGTCCGACAATATTACTTAGAAGGCTTGGTTTGATGTCAGGCACTATATATATTCTACAGTAATTCTACCATCTTTGTCTGAATTCGTCTTACTACCTATTCGTTGTGGTTGTGTTGGATGTTAAGTACTAATTGTGCTGTGCTAGACAGTGTAGTGCAGTGTTGCCAGGGTAACCCAAGCTAATTTAAACTTTACCTCTAATATTTTATCCCCTCTCAGTCCCCATTTGACTTAACATACGTATATTTTACATCCATTACAGTTTCCAATATGTGGCCTGGGCCAGTTTTTAAAAAAAAATTCAAGCCATATATTTGTCCACTATCGGATGACTAGGCCTGTCATAGCTTCGTATATCTTACAATATAACTAAAGACTAGGACAGGTACAACATCCAATCACCGGCCGTCAATTTATCAATAAGAAAGTGTAAACCAATATTTTACCACTGATACATTTTTGGTCATGTGGGGAATCGAACCCGGAACCCTAAGCTCAGCAGTAGAACACACTACCGACTGAGCTAAGGAGCTGGATTATCATACTTATATGTTATTTGCTCTACATCTCTCGCATTAGAATGTTGCTATATGAGCAACGAGTGTTCTATCGAGTGATAACATATCACAGGCGCAGTTTGAACACGCAATGGCCCGCTTCGGCGACCACATGGTCTAACGCGCTACTCTCATGTTACACTAGACTGACGAAGACGGGGATATCCGGTGCACTGAGGGTGGTTTTCCCCTAAATTATTTTATACTCTCCCTCCACGTAAATGTGGGTGCACGTCCTCTAAATTAAACCTTCCTAATCCCCAACGCATTAGTGCGATAAGCCGTATAAACTGAATGGGTAGTAAAAGGAGGTGCTGAAAAAAAAAGAAAGAATAAAAATGCAATGCTTACCCTGACAACACTCCACTACACGACACTGGTCCTAAGTTGAATATGTTTGTACCTAGTTAATTTACTTTTCACAAAACAATTAAATAAATATGTTATAATTTATCAATTTAGAAAACATTTTATAAATTTAAAAAGTATTAAGGAGCGTTAATATTTGAGTAGAAAATTACATTCTACTCGGTGATGAACAAAACATATTGCCTTAGTAGCAAGGCGCTAAATTTCTCCAAATTAAACTTCTTCATAAAAAATAACCAGTTTGATAAATTAATTCCATAAACTTTTAAAAAAAATCTACGTTTTTGTCTTTATCTGTATGTTTGACTTATTTTATTTCAAGTAATATTCGCAATCAATTCTTTCTATAATTACCTTAGCTATTATTTATTATATAACCTATTACTTGTCTTACAAATATTATAATTTACAATATTTTTCCATTTGAACATTTTTATTTTTATTTATGCCTCATATGTCCCAATTAAATATATTAATCTCTTAAAAAAAATTCTTTTTTCTTTTTTAATTCCTTATTAATAATATGCATTTCATATAAATTATCAATTTTTTAAATTTTTTATTATCTTATATAAAGCGACAAATGAAGACGTCCTAAGAATAGTGGTGAGAAGAGAACCATTTTATATTTGATTCTTCGGTACAAAGCAACTGGACCTGACACATCCTTGGGAGGAACTGTCTTCTGCATGACGTCATAGAAGAAAGGTTGAGGGAAAGAGGAGCTTGGGAAGGAGGAGGATTCAAATATTGGATGACATGAAGGAAAGTCTTAATACTATTACTATTACTACTACTACTATTACTACTACTACTACTATTACTATTACTACTATTACTATTACTACAACTACCACTTCCTGAGGAAGTTGCTATAATAGCATCGATATATAGAAGTGTGTGTAAATATGTGTTAGTGTTTTTACTTTTTATTTGTGTGCTATTATTTTTCTACTATTATATCATTTTGCTAATTACAAATTAAAGGAAAGTAGAACATTCTCGGAGCTGAAAATGAGTAGTCAGAAGACAGGGAGCAATGGAGGTCTAAGTTCATTGACATTATGAGTGGACCTGTCGTGAGACAGAACACCTAATATTAATAATATATTTATATTAATTTAATTCTAAAATCATTATTTTTTTATATTTGTATTTTTAAGTATTTTAAATGGTTTCACGTTTTTTTTTAAAACTGTGCCAAAATTCTAATCCCTTCAATCCTGGCTTATCATCTTAAAACTAATTTTATTAATGTAATTTTAAATTAGTTTTCACTTTTTGGTAGATTTTAATTTTTTACTGTTCATAAATTTAAATAAACTTCAATTTCTTGTTCCTGAATCTTATTTTATATACTATTGTATGTTTACGTAATAAAGTAACCAAAGGTAAATCTACGAATCCTTGATAAACTCTTTGTTTATTTCTTTAAATGCGTCTTACTACCCGTCCGGGATGTCCGCAATTAACGACGCCAGTGAGGCAGGAACTGGGAAGGTTGAATCGAATGGGAGGATGGGGGAGGGGAGGGGGTGTAGCCATAAAGGGAAAATGTAAAACCATTTAGAAAAAAACACTCTTAGTACATACGACTTAAATTCAAACCAAGACCCCTCAACATAAGTGAACCAGAACAGTCGAGTCTGACATTTATTCCACGTGACCACTGATGCAGGAATATACATTATATTATGTTACATAAAATACAAGTTACAAGTTAAGAAAGAAAATAAATTAGATTTCTTTAAAAATAAGTTTATTGTACTTTTAATTTTTTTTTCCTTCACGATGTAAAGTTTTAAAAGTTATTAACGTGACACTGAAACAAAACATTAATTACATTACTCAACTCTAATTTAATTAAACTGTATTAGCTTTCAAATAAAAAATATACATTTCCCCCTTGAAATTCTGGACCTTCTAATTAACTTATTTATGTAATAAAAAATTGAAGATTTAAGAAGACGTCCTTTTAAATTAATGAGAAAGACAAATTATTTTGGAATGCCTTATTTTATTTTTTAAGTTTTAATATCTAATTAGAGTTAATGTTACTGTAGTACAATATTTTCCGAGTTGTGGGTAGTATTTTATTCAGTTTACTGGCACTAATGGCAGCTCAGTGTAAACCCGCTACACATTATTTACTATTGTATAAATACGATTCTTATTATTGGTAGGCTACTTAAATATAGAATGTTAGTATGTATTTTTAAAACTTAAAACAGAACCATTGAAATTAATGTAACATTTTTAATAAATATTATAATATATTATCAAAGGTGCTTAGTAAAATATTAAATTAACTGTGTATAGTTTCATCACTTGGTTAATATACTAAAATAATTCTTTGGCTTGAAACTGGATATTCGATAAAAAATAGCTGCACTCTATAAAGATGAGATGGTCTTAAATTCGTGTGTTTATAAAACTCAGTTTGGAAAATTGTTTTTAAATAATCAATTAAAATATAAGTATAAGCCATAACTGTTTTACTTAAAAACGTAAATCCTAACCGCAACTGACTTTGGTCAAAATGCAACCTTTTAAGTATGTATACCTTGGTGCCCACCTGATTACATTAATGTAAAAGCAGCACATGACGCAACCTCTTTAAATTTGGATACCTTGGTTTTCCTCTGAACATACTCATTTAGACCAAACACACGATGCAACCTATTTAAGTCTATATGTTTTGGTGTCCACCTGATTCCTCTCACTTAGACCCAACGCACGATGCAATCTATTCAAGTCTTTACGCCTTGGTATCCACCTGATTCCTCTCACTTAGACCCAACGCACGATGCAATCTATTCAAGTCTATATGTTTTGGTGTCCACCTGATTCCTCTCACTTAGACCCAACGCACGATGCAATCTATTCAAGTCTTTACGCCTTGGTATCCACCTGATTCCTCTCACTTAGACCCAACGCACGATGCAATCTATTCAAGTCTTTACGCCTTGGTGTCCACCTGATTCCTCTCACTTAGACCCAGCACAAGATGCAACCTCTTTGAACCCATATGCTTGGTATCCACCTGATTCCTCTCACTTAGACCCAACGCACGATGCAATCTATTCAAGTCTTTACGCCTTGGTGTCCTCCTGATTCCTCTCACTTAGACCCAGCACAAGATGCAACCTCTTTGAACCATATGCTTGGTATCCACTGATTCCTCTCACTTAGACCCAACGCACGATGCAATCTATTCAAGTCTTTACGCCTTGGTATCCACTGATTCCTCTCACTTAGACCAACGCACGATGCAATCTATTCAAGTCTTTACGCCTTGGTATCCACCTGATTCCTCTCACTTAGACCCAACGCACGATGCAATCTATTCAAGTCTTTACGCTTGGTATCCACCTGATTCCTCTCACTTAGACCAACGCACGATGCAATCTATTCAAGTCTGTATGCCTTGGTGTCCACCTGATTCCTCTCACTTAGACCCAACGCACGATGCAATCTATTCAAGTCTTTACGCCTTGGTGTCCACCTGATTCCTCTCACTTAGACCCAGCACAAGATGCAACCTCTTGAACCATATGCTTGGTATCCACCTGATTCCTCTCATTTAGACCCAACGCACGATGCAATCTATTCAAGTCTTTACGCCTTGGTATCCACCTGATTCCTCTCACTTAGACCCAACGCACGATGCAATCTATTCAAGTCTTTACGCCTTGGTATCCACCTGATTCCTCTCACTTAGACCCAACGCACGATGCAATCTATTCAAGTCTTTACGCCTTGGTGTCCACCTGATTCCTCTCACTTAGACCCAGCACAAGATGCAATCTATTCAAGTCTGTATGCCTTGGTGTCCACCTGATTCCTCTCACTTAGACCCAACGCACGATGCAATCTATTCAAGTCTGTATGCCTTGGTGTCCACCTGATTCCTCTCATTTAGACCCAGCACAAGATGCAATATATTCAAGTCTGTGTGCCTTGGTATCCACCTGATTCCTCTCATGTAGACCCATCGCACGTGTTTTATATTACCTCCTTCACTCCCTCCCCCCTTCTCTTATACACCATCCAAGTAACCCTCCTAAAACCACCTCCTAGAGTCACGTGGTGCTTAACAACTTTGCTTTGGGGGAGAATGTCTGGTAAGGTGGGTGTAGGGGGGGGGGGGGGTAGAGAATGACACGGTAAGTATGTAAGGAAAATGTATCACATTCTAAAGTTTGTTCTAGAACCCTTAAAGTCCATATTTATACTCCAGAGCAGAGAGGCCAGAGAAAATATTTAGATTTAGTGGTAAATAGGTTTACTTGTTAATTTAAATATGACTTTTATTTAAATCCTATGAAAAGTTTAGAAATTTAAAATCTGTTTTTTTAGCACCGCGGCTTACACGCTTATATACTAATTATGATAGTGGCTTTAGGGATTAGGGAGGTTATATTTTTAGGAAGAGTGGAAAACCATTTTAGAAAAACCACCCTCAGTACACCCGACCGAGATTCGAACCTCGATCTCCCCGTCATCGGTATTCTACTAGTCTATACTGTGAGATTAGCGCCTTAGACCACGTGACCACCGAGTCAGGTGAATGTGAATTTGAATATAACTCAGATTTGAATTCGACTTAAAATTACAAAACTTTTTGAAAGACTCGATTAGGATAATAAATTTCTGATCCAATTACATCTAGATCCAGATTCGATTAAATAATTCATAATTTGAATTTTAAAATAAATCTTTTTAATAATTTAACTTTATACAAACTAAAATCAATATGTCACTAAAATAAAATGATCCAACAATTTTGTTTTTAACACTTTAGGTAGTTTTTGTTTTCGTATTTAAATTTTAATTTAATGGATCAACTTGACTTGAGCATATAAACTTATAATAATGATAACCTCTCTAGTCATTGATAAAACACAGTTTCTTTTATCAGACTCGATTAAAAAATAAATAATAATTTAGCCAAGTATTCTATTTGGATCTAATTCAAAAATTTCTTAGTAAAAATATTTTATTCTGAATCGATTAGAGCCAGTAAGCAAAAAATTAGGATTTAATTGGAGCTAGTAAGAAACGATTTGAATTAAATTAGAACCATTAAGAAAAGATTTTAATTCAATTTGAGCTAGTAAGAAAATATTTGAACTCAAGTAGAGCTAGTAAGAAAAGATTTGAATTCAATTGGAGCTGGTAGAAAACTATTCTAAAATGGATAGAGATAGTAAGAAATGGTACTGATTTGTTTAGAACTGTTAGAAAATATTCCGAATCAAATAGAGCTAGTAAGCAAAAGTTCTATTAGAACGACTAAGAAATACTCAGATTACGTCCTGAAATATTTTATTCGCACACCTACCTTAGTAAAAGATTTAATTTGTCATCCATAATTTTTTTTTTTTTTTACAAATTTATGAGCCTGGTGTATATCGACTTAGCCTGTTTTTATCGGCTAGAATCCCTCCCCCACCCCTTCTGCAACAAACGTGCTAATGTAGGGGAATATAGGAAGGGTAGCATATGCTACAAGCATCCATTTGTTGGAATGGCCTCAGTCTGAGGGTAGGGGACGCTTCTGGTGACTATTTAGCTCCGATACATTACATTTCCTCTCTCGCTTGGTTATCTCAGGGGGTAGTTCTCTTGGATAACCCAACCATTTACCACGCACGCGATGGAGAAGTGGTCTTTTGATACAAGAGGTATGTAATGTATACACATTTTTCTTCCACCGCTTTCAAAGTAAAATGATTATATACATATGTGTATCTTTGTATTTGAAGTGATTATATTACACAGGGATTCCCAGAATTATATCTAACCAATTTTCATAGTTTAAAAAGTGAAATAAAAGCAGATTTTGTTCAAAAAATTTTTGAATTTAAAAAACTATTCAAATGACAAGCCCTTTAAAAAAACACATACAAAAACAAGCTCGCCGTGCGATGGACAGAATAGGCAATGTTCTAAGCGTGAACGTGTCAACTGTAGTATCATAAGACATGACAGGCGTTAAAATCACTACAGATTTTTTTTTAGCACCTTGTCTTACTACTCTTTCGAGTTATAATGCTTATGTACTAATTACGCAATTGGTTTTAGGGATGAGGAAGACTATATTTATAGGAAGTGTACCCACATTTTCTTGGAATAAGAGTGTAAAACCATTTTAGAAAAACCACCCTCAGTACACCGACCGAGATTCGAACCTCGATCTCCCCGTCATAACTTGTATTGTGAAAATACTAATTAATAAAAAAGAAAATCAGATTTTATTTCTAAAAGTATTAGTTTAAATACACATTTTTAAGTTATCATAACATGAAGAGCCTATGTTTTTACTTTCTTGTACTCATCAGTAGAGAGAAAGTATTGTGGGTCTTATAAAAAAAAATTATTTTAATATTTTGATATATGTCGACGTACACCTTAGCTCAGTTGGTAGAGTGTCTATCTACTGATTTATGGTAAGACCGAAAAATTTATCATCGATGAATGTGGGTTTTACATTGCACAGTGATAAATTAACAACCAGAATACTGGTTGTTGTGTTTGTTCTATATCTAGGTTAGTCTATAAATCGTATGTTGATATAATTAATCGGTTTAGAAAGGGCACATAAATATCTAATAATAAAATAATTCAAGCTTGAAATGGTTAATGCCAAATTTCTGATTTTCTCTCTGTATATTCTTATTTTTACCACCGCGTCTTACTACCCGTTCAGGTTATACGCATTTACACTAATTTGTAATGGTAGGGTGATTGTGAGATGAAATGGAGGACCTACAGTTTAACGTGGGATCCGAACCACGGTGGAGGCCTGGCATTCCCCACATTCCTGTATATTCTTAAGGCGTCCCCAACTCCTCGACAGATGGAAAGGGTTGGGAAATATTCCCATGTTAAATCCTGCGTCTCTGTGAGTAAGGAAATAAAGAGTGGATTAAAACCATGTAGGGAGAATAGAAAAATAGCACTGCTTGGAGGAATTTGATTATGTCATTGCTTACGTCACACAGTTCTATTTTAATACTAAAACAACCACATACACATTTAAAAAAACAACAGAGTAATGAATTACGTTAATTGGACATTGATGTGCATTTTAAGAGATTATTTATTATTTTAATTTTCAAAATTTGACCTGATTTCTAACAGCTTAGTTTGTGTTCTATATAGCTTTGTGTACGTAACGTCTGGCTCGTTTACTGAGTTACGTCACAAGCTCAGCCAATCAGATGTCTCTATCAATCTGACGCTACTTTCTATTATTTTTACATTGGTTAGGTGTCCTTAATTTACTCACTAATAACTTTTTGTCACGTTTTTTTTTATCTCACCGCATCTTACTACCATTTCAGGCTATAAATATTTGTACTAATTATGCTAATGTTTGAGGTTTATTTAATGAAAAGTGTACTTGCATTTGTATGGAGGGATAGTGGATAAACATTTATGAATCCCCGCCCTAAATGATTCGAACCCGGATTTTCCCATCATCGACAGCCCAGTATATGGTGAGAGTGACGCCGTAAACCGTTCGACACAGAGTCAATGATTATGAGGCATTTGAGGCACCGACTAGTCAATAAACGGTGACTATATTGTGAATTGTTTATGGCTCCACGGTTTGATGGTCACGGATTACCCCCCCTTACATTTCCCTCCCCTCTCCCAGAAGCTTTGTGTGTTCGTTGGAAAGGGAACCAAGTTGGGTTACCATGGTTACAGTTTCCCTGATACACGCCGCGCCGGTGGGGCTACACGTTTACAACAGGGGTGGCCAGATTCTGTATCCCCTTCTCTCTCGACAGTTGGACCAAACAAGGGGTGGCCAGTTTCTCTATCCCCTTTTCTTTTGACTGTTGGACCAAACCAGGGGTGGCCATCTACTCTATCCCTTTTCTCAAGTGTTGGACCAAACCAGGGCTGGCCAGTTTCTCTATCCCCTTTTCTTTTGACTGTTGAACCAAACCAGGGGTGGCCAGATTCTGTATTCCCTTTTCTCTCGATAGTTGGACCAAACCAGGGGTGGCAGTTTCTCTATCCCCTTTTCTTTTGACTGTTGGACCAAACCAGGGGTGCAGATTCTGTATCCCCTTCTCTCTCGATAGTTGGACCAAACCAGGGGTGGCTAGTTTCTCTATCCCTTTCTTTTGACTGTTGGACCAACCAGGGTGACATTTTTTGTACCTTTTCTTCGATAGTTGGACCAAACCAGGGGTGGCCAGCTTCTGCATCCCTTTTTCTCAAATGTTGGACCAAACCAGGGGTGGACAGTTTCTCTATACCCTTTTTTTTTGACTGTTGGACCAAACCGGGGGTTTTCAAACTGTGGGACGTGAAGGACTACACTGATTTCATGTGGAACTGTAGGATTTTTTAGTAAAAATATTTGAATATCTGTGAATTCGGATGCTTATAGTGAGATGAAAAGAATGGAATATCACATAAGTATTGTTTCGGTTTTTATATAAGAATTTTTTTAGACAAAACCAATAAAATATACCTTCATATATTTTCTTCGTCCCTCGATCCACACTCATCCTCTTAGCATGCCCAAACCAACGTAAGAAGGTTCTTTCACATTGATCTATTGGATTCACTTTCAAACCACACTCCTTCATCCTCCATTACTGACTCTGTCCATACGAGTTTTCCACAAACATTTCTTAAATATCCTATGGAATAACACCAACAATATAGTGAAATGTTAGCAATATTAATAGAAAAAAAAAGTTTTTACTTTCTAAAAGGTCCTTCATGTGAAAATTGGACTATATAGCAACAAAGATCCGTTAACACTGATGAACCATTAAGCGATACATTCATTGATCGGAAGACAGCCACATATGGTATCATCTGGCCCATGGTTTTGTGTTTTCCTTACCCCTTTTTGTACGCGTAGTCTGACTGAAAAGGGAAGTTGCAAGAATAGGGGAGAGGAAATGTAAGGGGGCGGTCATTAACGAAGCACGTTCCCCTTTTTTTTTTAAAAAAAAAAAGCACTTCTGACTGTACCTTAATGAAAGAACGCATGTAGGTTACCTGCTATACTCTCATTTACCGGAATATGAGAACAGAAAAATGTCCATCAGGTAAAATGACCCGTTTTTATTTTCAAAACTTAAGTAGATTAAATTTCTTCGATGCAGAGGATGTATTCAACTGAAATATATGTTATCGTATTATTATGACACCTTCACTTATTTTAAACCCTTCCTTCACCTCTGACAAGACATCTTGTGAATGTTGAGAATGCTAGGCCTCCCCCATGGTTCGGATCCCACGTTAAACTGTAGGTCCTCCATTTCATCTCACAATCACCTTAACATTACACATTAGCGTAAGTGCGTATAACCCGAACGGGTAGTAAGACGCGGTCATAATAATAATAATAATAATACTTATTTTAAGGCGGGAGTGTAGAGTACTTGAGAAAAGTTGTTTTCGAAGTTTTTATTGTGAAACTTTTTTTTGACCAAAATAAATCAAAAAATTCTCCAGTCGAAACATAGAGTTTAATTTTATTCAGATAGTGATATTAACAGTTGTTGACTATCTGTCATGAGCATAGCAGCATTAGATGATAAACTTTTTAAATGAAGAGAAAAAGTTGTCTTTAAATTCCAATACACCCTTGACAGATATTCAACAACTGTTGATATCACCACGTGAATGAAATTAAACTCCTTTGCTTCTATTAGATACATATTTTTATTTATTTTGACCAAAAAAGTGTTGACATAAAAAATGCTTAAACACTGTCCTTTTCTCGCGTCCCCTACTCTGCCACCTTAATACACACATGTTATTGAATTGTAAACTTGTTATTTTATTGATATTATATTAAATTAAAAAAAAGCGTGACAATATTAGACAAATGCACGTACGTATAATACAACACTCATAGGAAGGACTTTATTATTATTATTATTATTATATTATTATTATTATTATTATTATTATTAGTATTACTATTAGCACCGCATCTTACTACCCATTCGGGTTATACGAACTTACGCTAATGTGTAATGGTAGGGTGATTGTGAGATAAAATGAAGGACCTATAGTTTAACGTGAGATCCGAACCACGGCAGAGGCCTGGCATTCCACACATTCACAAGTTGTAATTAATACACGTCTTGTCAGAGGTGAAGGAAGGGTTTGGTAATCAGATAAATCTGTTCCGGGACCGAGGATTGAACCCGGACCCCCAACACAGAAGTCTGAGGAAGGACCTTACTTGACAGCTAGAAGAGTTATTTTTTTAATTTTCATCCTTACGTCTTACTATCTGTTCAGGCTATAGGCTTATATGCTAATTACTATTATGTTAGGGATGAGGAAGGAAGCAATTTACATGTAATCAACCCGCATTTGTGTGGGAGGAGAGTAAGAAACCACTTAGAAAAAAAAGCTTAGTAAACCCGACCAAGATTAGAACCCCAATCTTCCCGTCTTCAACACCACAGTCTAACATGAGACTGACGCCTTAGACCATTTGGCAATTGAAAAGTTACTAAATATATTTTCATTTATTCATACGTCAAGACATGTGGTCTGAAACTTTCACTTGTGATGGATTTTTTCTTTAGCACCGCATCTTACTACCCGTTCGGTTATACGCTTATGTATTAATTACGCCAACGGTTTTAGGATTAGGAAGGTTATATTCAGAGTAAGTGTACCCACATTTGTGTGGAGGGAGAGTGTAAAGCAATTTTGGAAAAATCTTCAATACACCTGATTGAGGTATGAACCACGATCTCCCCGTTTTCTGCAGTATATTCTACTGCGAGAGTATCACGTTAGATCACGTGGTCACCAAAATGGAGTTGACAGATATTCTCAATACCTATAAAATAACACTAACAATACAGTAAAATGTTATAATTTCTGACCCAAAAAATATGTTTGTATTTTATTAAAGTTTCTTTCTATGAAAATGGGACTGTACAGTAGATTCATGCTTTTAATCCAAAAATTATTTCTACCTTTATTACTTTGAGTGACTAAAGTTGATTAACCTAGAATGAAAGGTTGGTAGCATTAAATAAAAACGTATAAAAACCGATACAGTTAACTCTACTAAGAACTGATTCATGTGATTGGTTATTTGATAAAAGCCTTTTGAAATTCACTCTACTCGTGGCAATTTTCTTACAATTGGTAAGATGTATCAAGATTAGATTATATTAGATTAGATTAGATTGGTCACTGAGCCGCCATAATTTTGGAATCATAAACTAAATATAGTCTAATTTTTTTGAAAGTGTCTTAAAAAAAATAAAACATATCTTTGCGACCAAAAGTAATAGCATGTTATTATTTTATTAGTGTATTATTATTATTACTATTATTATTATTATTATTAGCACCGCGTCTTACTACCCGTTCGGGTTATACGCACTTACGCTAATGTGTAATGGTAGGGTGATTGTGAGATGAAATGGGGGACCTACAGTTTAACGTGTGATCCGAACCACGGTGGAGGCCTGGCATTCCCCACATTCACAAGTTGTGATTAATACACGTCTTGTCAGAGGTGAAGGAAGGGTTTGGAAATCAGGTAGATCTGTGCCGGGACCGAGGATTGAACCCCGGCCACCAGCACAGAAGTCTAACACCTTACCCCTAGACCACCAGGCCACCAGCTTTATTAGTGTAATTTTAGAGTTATTAATAATATCTATCAAATGTGACAGCTGTAGATCACATGACTTGACTTATAAATTCGTAAATGTAGTTCATGTAAAGTTTATAGCTCCTTCTTATGAAAATTGAACTGTAGTAATAGCTATGCCAAAGGAAAAGCCAAATGACCGCTGATACATTACAAAGTTCAGAGAATCACCCTTAGTTGTTAAATGGAAATTTATTGAAAGTATTAATTTCATAATAAGATCCTTCTAGAAAATACAAATAATATTTTTACGGTTAATATTGATACATTTTTACTATTTGATTAGTGTTATTTTACATGTATTAGTGATATATATATATATATCAAAAGTGATAGATGAGGATCACATAAATTTGATCTATGCCCACGTGAAAGTATATCATGTAAATACTTTGGCTGTCAGATAAGATTTTATACTTAAGATTAGACTGTAGAGTAGATGTATCTCATTTTTGAATAAAGCCTCTATAGTATAATAGCTTGTAGTGTAAGCCATTTTAATTTTCTTAAATTATCTTAGCTTTGATAAAATCGGCCCATCCATCTCAGGTCAGATATAGTGTTTACAATGCACTATATATCATGGTATAGGCTAGAACAAGTTATTACTTTCATTGATCTGTCTGGTCAGATATAGTGTTTACAATACTTTCTACCTTCTGTTATGGGCTAGAGAATGTTGATACTTTCATTGATCAGTGATAATTTGCACATGCATATATATATATTTACTACTAGAAAACGCATTTGTAGCCACCCCTCTTGAACTGGACTCAGCCAATAGCCCTCTGTGGCCGTGACGTCATTGAACAACTGTGTATGGGCATACTTTTACTACTAGACTGCGCATACTTAGACACGCCCTCTGAGCTTGTCTCGACCAATATCTCACTGTTTCCGTGATGTCATTGAGCAACTGCACATGCGCATACAATTGCTACTAGACTGCGCATGTTTAGCCACGCCCTCTTAGCCTGATTCGACCGATGTCTCTCTGTTGCTGTGACGTTATTTAAGGATTTGTGTTGTGTGTTGCATAACGTGTTGTTTCAGTTCTTATTCGATTCGATGATTGGTTCTAGGAGCAATAAGTCTATTGGCTAGTCCCTTTAAGGGGTTAATCTCTATAAATATTTGAAGTTAATCTAAAATTAATACATCAAAATACATTTTTTATAAATAAACAATCATGAAGGAAGCAACAAGACCTGATGGTAGTAAAAAGCCCCAATTTAGTGGTTGAATAGTCTAAGATGTCACTATTGCAATGGACTGTACTGCTGAGGACGGAGATATTCGGGTTTCAAAACCCTGTCTTATGTGTTGAGGTTTTTATATCCTAAATGGTTTTATAAACTCTCTTAATGATAATACAGGAACACACTTTATTTAAATTCAACCTTCCTGATCCCAAAAATATTAGCGTAATTAATACATATACCCACAACCCGAACGGGTAGGGAGACATGGTGCTAGAAATAAAAAACAAAGAGGAAACATGACCCTCTCCAGTATTTTCCATACACCTTGTAATGATGAACCCAACCAATCAAAAGGCTCTAGCGTTGCTTGACTTATTAATATGAATACCTTGCTTATTTTTTTAAAATCTCTTCAAACCTTCCTATTTACCTTTTTGCAAGGACCTGATGTTTACACTGGCCTTGTGTCTGTTTTGACATGCGCAGAACAACGCTTGGAGGAAGGTGCGCGCGCAGAAAGGTGTGGCGGTGCCCCGAGGACGGAGGGGTCACTCCGCGCTCATCCACCGTGGGACCATGCTGGTGTACGGGCTACGGATCTGCGAGGGTCTTCCAACGAACTCTGGGGCTTCCACTTTGGTGAGTTGTCGATGGATGGAGGTAACATGAGTTGGTCAATAGATGGAGGTAACGCGAGTTGGTAAATATATGGAGGTAACATGAGTTGGTCGATAGATGGATAAGAGGTATAATGGAGGTAACATGAGTGGTCGATAGATGGAGGTAACATGAGTTGGTTGATAGATGGAGGTAACATGAGCTGGTCGATAGATGGAGGTAACATGAGCTGGTCAATAGATGGAGGTAACATGAGCTGGTCAATAGATGGAGGTAACGCGAGTGTAAATATATGGTACGCGAGTTGGTAAATATATGGGAATAGTTGGTCAGATAGATAGGAGTTGTGAGATAGAACATGAGTTGGTTGATGGATTGAGGTAACATGAGCTGGTCGATAGATGGAGGGTAAACATGAGTTTGGTCGATAGATGGAGGTAAATGAGATTGGTAAATATATTGGAGGTAACATGAGTGTTGGTCGATAGATGGAGGTAACATGAGTTGGTTGGATGGGATTGAGGTAATGCCACCCCATTTTATATGGGGGGTGAGTGTACCCCTCTAGTGCACATGTCTGGAACATTAGAATGAAGTAGCTTGTTCAAGTTACAAACCAACTCTTTAGAATTTTGAAATAAAACTTTGTATTACTGACAGTTAGTGGTAAGCTGCCTCTAAGTTTAGTAGAAAGATAATAAAAGCAAAAAAATTATGTGAAATTAGGTACAGGGAATACAAAATGAGGAAAGTCACACTACGCACATTTTACAGGAATACTTTTATATCTGAAACCAAATAAAGACCTTAACAAATATATTTTTTAAACTAAATTAAATATAGCTTAGACCTCTCTTAGCCAAATCTAAAATGCAATATAAAGGTCTCATGATCGTCTCACAGAGGGCAGCACTAATTCCATTTGGGTTAACATTAGACTCTCCCCCATTTTCCCGTGTATCCTTTAAATGTAATTTGCATCTGTGGATACGTGGTCTAAACTGTCAGGTTCATAAATAGTACAGTTTACTTGGTGATAGGAAGGTCAGGACCTCAAATCTTGGCTGAGTGAACTAAGGGGGAATTTTCCTAAATAATCTCCTCTCTCTCTCTCTCTCTCCATGAAAATGTGGTTACATTTGATTAAAATTGTTATCTAACCCATACGTCCTCCTGTAGCATAATTAAATTCTGATGGACATGATGGCTGGTTAGATGCTGTGAAGGTGACCTTGTGGTCTAGGGGTAAGGTGTTAGACTTCTATGCTGGCGGCCTGGGTTCAATCCTCGGTCCCGGCAAAGATTTATCTGATTGCCAAACCCTTCCTTCACCTCTGACAAACATCTTGTGAACGTGGGGAATGCCAGGCCTCCACCGTGGTTCGGATTCCACGTTAAACTGTAGGTCCTTCATTTCATCTCACAATCACCCTACCATTACACATTAGCGTAGTGTATAACCCGAACGGGTAGTAAGACGCGGTGCTAATAATAATAATAATAATAATAATAAAAATAGATGCTGTGAAAAAATATATATATATAACATTTTTTCTCGTAACAATTCTTCTTATAGCACAGCGTCTTACTATCCATTCGGATTATATTAAAATGTGATAATTAAGCGAATAGAGACAGGCTAGGGAAGATTGGAATTAGAGGTAGTGTACTCACATTTGCGTCTAAGGAGAATTGAAAAACATCAAGGGGAAATCCACCATCAATACATCAAACAAGCGTTCGATTCCCAATCACCCCATCATGGGAAGTCCATTATATTATGAGAGGACGCCTTAAACACTAAACATTCATCCGGTCAATACATTTAAAAGCATAAAAATATGATATGTTTTTAATTGAATATATAAATGAGTCAACCTCTCAGTGGCGTGTCGTGGATTGTTGCAAGGGAAGTAGACCCTTTTAAAACTGTACCTGTGATAGGTTCTCACCTTCTTGAGCCCTAATTGACAAATCACACATATACTCTGCTCTATATGCCTGACACGTGATTGTATTACACATGATACCTGACCAATGAGTGTGCTATAATAAGGGGCGTGAACAAATTCACAGATTTAGTTTAGACTAATGCTGCTTACCCTGGCAACATTTCATGACACGCCACTGCAACCTATGCTATGGATCGGGTTCCAAGCTATGGAATACAATTCTATATAATTAGATCTACTGAAGTGAAACTGGTGAAAATTAAATGAAGTATAGTAAATAAAGAGTTTTGCCTCGTGCTGTATTTTTTTTTTAGAACATGCGTAGGCCTTATATTGAGCTAAAGCAATGAGCCACGGGAACATAAAATCGTTATCATAGCATCCATCGTGAACTTTAGTTCACGTGTCACCAACATTGTGTTAGCGCTACTATCGGGGATTCATCCAAAGGTCTGTCTATTAATACAGGTCTAGTCATGGCATTCATTATGACTCACACATTAAAATTAAACTCTATTTCCAATATCACGATATTGATAAAAAAATATAAGATATAGATATAGATCAAAATATAAGGACGCTTAGCCTCAAGGGCAGTTAGAACACAAATCTTGTCATGATGTATTCTACAAGCTTTGAAATTATTTGTTGCTAAATATAAGTATCAAACCCTTTTAAATACACTTTAGTGTAAAGTGTCCTGAGCAAATCTTAATAATAATTATTATTATTCCGTGGTATTGATCACAAATTGTTTTAGCAGAAAATTAGATCGCACGAAGTCGAAATTACGTGTGGATTAAGTTAAAATAGTATTATAATACTTGGACTGTGGCTATATCCAATTAACCAAGCAAGTAGCTAATTACGTGGATATAAAGCATTAAATCTTATATATGCGTTGTAAACAGCAGCGCTGAAGTGTCTGGGTCGGAAACTAACATGAGATTACCTTTTCCATTGTAAGACACCTCAATGAATTGGGTTATAATTACATTTTAAAATATAATTCAAATTCGTTTATAAGTAAACATGATTTTTTTAAATAAAATTTATAGTGGCATACGCATGTCTTCTGTTGTTTATAATAATCCAAAATTGTGTCACATGTTCGCACTTTATCATATTTAAAAAATAAGTATTAGATTGATATTTGGTGTTAGAGGGTCATGGATTGGAATGTCTCCCCACCCCAGCTTAGTCAAAATTGGTTGAAATTTTATTTGTGACTTGTTTTTTACTCTCTCTCCCCATTTGACCATAAGCAAAACAAATACTCGTTCTACACACCTCACATGTGAATACAATGACGTTGATATCTGACCAATAATTGTTTTAAAGATAACGAAAACAATTCACAGGTACACTTTAAGCTAGCTCTGCTTATCCTGTCAACACTTACAACACACCAGTGATAGGCCTATTGATAAATTTATATTATTATTATTATTGCAGCATAACTTTCATAAGTACGGTTATCTATACTTCCAATTTTTTTGCTCACTCCTTTTGGGTCGCACGTATTTAATCACACCAATAGGGATAAGGATGAAGAAGGTAAAGTTTAGAGAAGATGTACTGGTCCTTAGCTTGGAGGGAGAGTGGGAAACAATTTAGGAAATATATAACTCTCAGTACACTTGACCGAGGTTTGAGCCCTGGCTTCTCCATCACTGTCAAACCAGACTAGCCTGATCTTTAGTCCATAGGCTCCCCAGTGATAGCCTTCACTGTCGGTCAATTAGGAGGGTATTCAAGCCAATATACGCACCAGGGAGTGAACCCCGACCTCTTCTTAGAAGATGTACAATACATATCACCTCTGAGGGAACTGCATGGCTACTATTGGAGAACAGAGTTGTAATTTTTCTCGTTTTAGTGTGGTCACGCCACCAACAAATATAAAACATATGTTTTTTGACAACGCTGGCTCGCAGACGTTGCCAGTAGCTTCGCTACTCATCACCTCCCTCCAACATAACTGAAAACTAAGATATTTGGCAACAGTTAAATAAGAGAGAGAAAGAGCAAAGACGAATCTTTCCTCCTTGAGACGCGCAGTTACCTAACAGGAGGCGCTTATTGTAACGACCTGGTGGTTGTGTTCTCAGAGACTGAATCGTGGCACCTTCTGTCGAGTCCGGCAGGTCACATGGGGTCATCAGGGGCGGCGGGGGTGGAGACCTGCCCCGGCCAGACACAAGCACTCCGCTATCTTGCACGACGACTCCATCTGGGTGTACGGCGGTATGACTGACCTTCAAGAGAGGGCAGATCTCTGGCGCTGGGACACAGGTGAGTGAGTGAGTGTCCGAGACCAGTCAGTCGCGTGTCTGACCACTTAACACTCAGTAGCGTGTCTGACCACTGAGCACTCAGTAGCGAGTCTGACAACTGAACACTCAGTAGCGTGTCTGACCACTAACACTCAGTAGCGTGTCTGACAACTGAAACACTCAGTAGCGTGTCTGACCACTGAGCACTCAGTAGCGTGTCTGACCACTTAACACTCAGTAACGTGTCTGACCACTGAGCACTAGGTCTGATGCACGGTATGGCCGAAAAATTTGTCATAAGCAAAATTTGAGTTTATACCCTTTAGTAATGAGTAATTAATGGCTCGGGGGATGGGCGTTGTGATTTGTTATATATTAAGGTAGTCCAAATGAGGATATTTGAAGCTGTCATTGGCCATTTATGCAAAGTAAACAGAAGTACGTGTTAGAAAATTAATACAATTTATTTATTTTTCATGGGAATCGGTAACATTTAATTTACTGTTAAATTAATTTCTCTACTTTCCACGAGAAGCAAATTGATTACAAGCTCTTTGTGAATTTTTTCTAGAAAAAACTAGGATAGTCTCAAACGTGTTAAGAAATGGGTTAAAAAAATGTAAAAAAAGGGTATTTGAATGTTAGGGTACAAGAGCTAGAGGAGCACGGGGAGGGGGTTGGAAATAAATGTAGAAGGGGTAGATAGTGACCAAAGTATTGCCATTAATCATTGCCCTCCCATCTTGGCTACACAAACCACAGTGCTAAAAGCCTTGTTACATAACCCTTAGTGCATCTAACTGTACCCCCTGATGCTGCAGTGTCCAAGACCTGGCTGAACGTCCGCAGCAAGACAGGTCCGGGTGCTCTGCACAGCCACGCAGCCTGCAAGCTGCCCAGTTCCATGCTGCTGTTCGGAGGGGAGAGGGACGGACATCCGACCAATGAACTGTGGAGGTTCCACTTTGGTATGACTAAAGCGCTTGGTGGAGGCATGTGCCACTGATGTCGGGGTCTCCTGCGGACCAGATAATATTATAATCAAAATCTTAACGAACACATTCTATTACCCTGGTATTCAATGATCTGGACATAATTCAGAAGAAGGTATTTTGTTTTCAGGAACGGAGACGTGGGAGCGACTACAGGTGTCTGGTGTCCGCCCGCACCCCAGAGCTGAGAGCGTGGCCCTCACAGTGTCCGAACTGCTCCTGGAGGACCCGGTGACCCCACCCTTCACATTAACCAAACCCTCCGCGGCATCACATAACCTCCTAAGAGGCCACCGGTCTCGCGGAGGTGGATCCGTTGACCGCACCACCAACCTGCATCCCCGCCACTCCTCCTACCTCCCTAACAACCGCGTATCACCCTGTGAGAAGAAGTACGTCTTCACCCCTGTATCTGGCAACTACGTAGACGGCAGTCAGGACGACACTGGCGCCCGCAGGCGCTGCTACAGCGTCCACCAGCAAGGGGTGGGGGTGACTCCCAACGGCAGTGGTTTCCTCCGGGAGATCTCCAAGCTCTCCCAGATCAATCTGTCGCGGTTGAGCCACCACAAGTGTAGCTACAGCGTGTTGACGAGCAGCAGTCATGACGAGAGTACGGAGAGCCTACTGCTCCAGCCATCCTCTGCCAGTGAGGACCAGAGTCAACAGCCCGAAGAGGGGCAAGGGACGCCCAGTAAGATGGTCAAGTCCCAGAGCACCAGCGTCATCACCCGGAGGAAGCCCGTGGTGTCTCCAGAACGACCCACGGTACTGGTGACCCAACACCATAGTGGCTGCGCCAGGAGCAGTGTTCACAGGCCTGTGGCGATGGCTCACGATCCGGGATCTGATGTTAGTGGACTGACAAGGGACCCTACGTCGGTGCCTAACTTTGGGACTCTAGGGTACACCCTTCCCACGCCCGTCCTAACACCCGTAGAAATCACCAAGCTCGTTTACCTTGACACGGACGACGAGATGGAGAACGACGTGTTTGGTTCGGGGGATCCCTCCTCTCAGGGCAGGGTGATCCAAGTGCGACCCTCGACGGTAAACACTGACTTTGCTGCCCTACACCAGCGCTTCCAGCCATCACTACAAGGTGAGGGCGGCACCAGGAGTGAAAGCTACAACTCTCACCTTCTGTCCGCTGGCTACGCTGACTCGACGGCCCCCTCTTGCCACATCACGTACAAGTCCGGTGGTATCCCCAAGTCCGCCTCAGTGAGGTTTCGCGCTGGGCATCAGGTCGCCGACCCAGAAGAGAATTCGGACGAGACAGTGTCGACGTCAGATTACGCGAGTATAGCGTCAGTGAGTAACTACAGCATGTACAACAAGCCTAGCCCCGTGGACCCGCACTTTCAGCACGACCATCAAACCGACGAGTGTAACAATGGCAGATTCGGGAAGACCACCAATGGCAAGGTGAAGACACCGAACAGGGAGGGCCCTTTCGGGTTCTGCAACCCCAACTACCTTGGTCCGGACATTCAGACCATACTAGCGTCCGCCGGACAGAGGAAGTCTTGGCACGTGTCGACGCCGACATCTGGAGATCAGGACTGCGCCGTCCATAAGAAGCAGTTCCAGTCATTCGCTCAGCTACTCAACAGTCCTCCTGACAGCGTGCTTGAGGACGCGAGTGGGAGGAGTATCAGCCGTCAGTTTTGCGCTGATGAGTTGGTGGAGTTGCAGAACATGGACCAGCCACCGTCTCTGGCCACCCCTACTACGGGCCGTAACCCCCCGCAGTACCTAGCTCTTACCCCCTCTGGGGGTCTGGATAGAAGAAAGAAGTGCCGCGCGAGTAGCGCTAGCCGCGCCGAGAAAACCCAGTCGGCGGCCAGCCCGTTGGAGATAGAAGATCAGGGTCACTTTTCCATGGTCCCTCCCGTGGCCCTGTACGTGTTCCTGTTAGGCGGGAAAGAGCAGGGCCAGGTGACTGTGTTCAAGAGGCCCATGTCGGTGTGGAAACTACAATTGGCAAAGAACGTATTCTGAGTCGTCCAGTGCAGGCATTTAACAACAACACTGTGGCTTCCAGAGCCTGACTTGCACTCATACCACACGTGGATATTCATCTGGCAGGGAGTCGAACCTTATACCAAAGAGGTCTCCAACTGCTCTCCGTGGTCTGCCATCAGGATCATCCCTTACCAGGAGATTAGAGGATACAGTACAAACAACTTGGGTTTCCCCCATCCAAGTCTAAGTAGATACATTCGTAGTCTTGTTGATTTAGTGACTTGATTAGTTGACTCTCATTGTTTTATAATTTTTTTAACTGAATCTAGTGGATGGTTGTCACTGTTGTGTTTAAAAAGTGATGTCTAGTAATTTTGTAAATTTATTAATTCAGTTTTACTCTGCCCTGTGATGTAAATCATAGATTTGAATAGGCTATCCAGGTAGAATAGTCTCAGTTAGAATATAAATGCCTGATAGCAGTGTAGTGCCGTGGAGTGAATCCAGAATAGGCAGAAAAGATTTTTTCCGAACAACCCCCCATCAAAAACACTGACCTTTTTCGCATACCCTTCCACCCACCTCAAGTCAACAGCCCGAACACTTTGGTTCGATGTGATTTCTATCATTCCAGAGCTGGACATACACTCAGCCCTTTGGCTGGATAGTGCTGCCTGCAACATCTGCTGGAAATACCATGCACTAGAGGAGTTAAGGAATTATGGTGGCTCCTCGTGGCCTTCCACACTGAATTTCTTTGAGTGAGCGTGAAAGGGCCCACCAATTGCATTGGGAAAGGTATTTTCACAAAATCTCTAGGGTTCTCTTACAAGCCCAATTGACATGGGACGATGGCTTTACTTCCGCTCCGAAGGAAGGTGTGCTGTAAATTTTTATCGTTCAAGAAACATTTGTTGATATCAGCTGGGTTTGAACCCAGCGAACATCGGTTCCTGAGGAGAGCAGTATACCTCAAGACCATCGAGGTTGAAATTATTACAGCAAAGATTTTCGTGGAGAAATTATGAACTACCAACTAATAACATTTCGTTAAATAAACCTTACTGTGGTAGGTACATATTTTCCACTTTTATTTTTTATCCTAATATTTTAAACTATCACTAGAAATGAAGTAACGTCTTTCAACTAGTTTTTTTCTAATCTAATTTTATCCAATTTAAGAAAGTTTTAATTGCATATAAAAATCACTGTACCTCTTCAAGAAAATAAGCGTTTTATTTAAATGGGGATTTACTTTCTTCAGGGGATTTTCATTTATGATTTTTTTTTTAAATTTGAAGCCAATATATTGTTTTCAGTGGCGTCTCGTGGATCGTTGCAATGGGGGGGGGGGGGCGGGGGGGGGTTGAACCTTGGTTATAATCACTCAGTAAAACAATCATTGGTCAGAACAAAACTCACTTCCCATCTGAGGTTTGTAGAACAGAGCCAATGTATTGTTGGCCAAATAGGAGCCAGATGGGAGGAGGGGGGGGGGGAATTTTGCAATTACAGTTTGAACAAGCTCTGTTTCATTAGGAATCCTCCACGATACGCCAATTATTGTTTTACAATATTACTATTCCCTCTATAGTTGAACAAAACAACAGAACCAGAAACCTAAATATTTCATTTAAAAATCTCTTTCACAAATTACATTACAGTTTTTTTAACTTACTCTAAGAGATTAGATCAAGGATTAGTTGTGGTAAGTAGTGAATTAGTTCTTAAAATATACTGTTGGAAGAAACACTTTAGAAGTGTTTTAATTAGTTGTCTGATAGCCTTGATGAGCTTTCAAGTAGGTTCAGGAAGTGACAAATCTTGCTCGTTATGGAGATAATTTTAGTCTTAACAAGTGATTGGGATAACCACAAAACTAACCTAATTACATCCTTAGACGATATTAAGTTATTAAACAAGATAAGTAAAGATTGATAGAATCAAATTAAAGTAAACTTAAACCTCTGGTAAAGAATACATTTTAGTCTTTGATTTAAAAGCACGATCACTAAACATGTTTTATTTCGCCAGTTTATTCCTATTTTAATTTATATACTAATATGCCACATTAATTATTCACTAATTCCTGTAATTAGTAACTACAATTTCATAGTCAATTAAAATAAAATATTATTTTGTTAATCTTCCATTGTTATTTTGTGTTGCGTTTGTATCTTAAGGACATTGCGGTTTCTTTTAAATAATTCAGTAGCTGTTCAAGTTAATGTTTGAACATTATTAGCTTTTCATTATTGTTCCTATTTAGATAATTTTAAAATAAAATGTTATTTATATCGACATGTGCATAAACTTATTTACTATATTTTTTTATAAATATTGATTTAATCAGAAGAATAATTGATTGATTTTCAGTAAATGGTACCTTGTTAGAGATATAGTGTATTGATTGAAATGAGGACGCTGTTGTTCGACTGTTTATTTAGTCACAATCACAATCAGGGTATAATTATATAGTGTAGCAAGAATGCTTCTATCTAAAAAAATAACATTTTTTTTATCAAAGTAGGTGTAATTGTAATAAAACATTTTAATCCCTGTTGATACTTTTCTATGATTATTATTAGAAATGGGACACTAAGATAATCTATTCTTCGATTTCTATCGTATTCAAATTTCGTAAAAATTTAAGAAAATGTCTTAAATGCAATTATGAAGAACTTGACTTAATATAACATTTGTAAGAAATTGTAAAATGAATTGAATTGTGTGATTGGTAGGAGAACAAAATTACAAAAAATAACAGAATTGTATTGTTACAATTAAACTAATAAAAAAAGTTGTATTTATTGTTTATGACGTAACAGATGTGGCAAACAAAATAAGAACGTTTTTATGGATAATCCCTCTTTAGGAACCCTTCAAGGATTAGTATTTTTCCTGTTCCATTGGCGTTTCATATCTATTTGTAAGGAGTTAAAATAAAGCTCTTCAAAAAATAGCCTGATTGACGTAAGAGATGATTTATGTTAAAGAAGAGTCATTATGTATTTATCCAATTGAAGCATTATCAATTCTTAACTGTGTTCTTATTTTCATTGTAAGATACACATTTTATTCGCCCCTTTAGTTGTATTTATTATACTTCTTCAACATATACATTTGATTTGATAGATTATTTATCCACTTTATCATTTGAATAGCTCACTATCCGTTAAAATTAACAAAACATATTTTCGTTTGGAGTTCAGATTTAAATTACATTACACTGTAAATATGATATAATGCATTTTAGTAATAAATGTGAAATATGACACAACAACACTGGAATAAAACCCACGACCCCTGCTTAGCTGTAATGCTCTACCACTGAGTCATCTAGGCTTGTCCTATGTTCAAGGTCATTCTTATTCATAATTTTAAGGCATAATTTGTGCACGGGACTATTCCTAGATATCTCAATAGTGGTCCCGCCGGGTTCAATTTTCGAGCCCAGGTGTCATTTTATCAAATTTACTAATATGATACTTGATACCGTACATCCGTAACTAAAATTATTATTATTAGCACCGCGTCTTACTACCCGTTCGGGTTATAGCACTTACGTTAATGTGTAATGGCAGGGTAATTGTGAGATGAAACGGAGGACCTACAGTTTAACGTGGGATCCGAACCACGGTAGAGGCCTGGCATTCCACACACTACAAGTTGTGATTAATACACGTCTTGTCAGAGGTGAAGGAAGGGTTTGGCAACGTAACTAAAATAACATTTCCTTTCTAAGCTTCGCTAGTCACTTACAAATTAGTTGTAAGAGAGTTTTTCTTACCTACATAATGCATTTTGTTGAATTGTGTAAAACTTACTTTTATTTGATGAGTAAATAATTTTATTTATAATATGTATGCAGGCAAAGTAAAATAATTCAGTCCTATAAAAAGAGGATGTTTTGTAACGCACAATAAAAGGTGCCAATAACAAATATGGGGGTTTTTGTAGCATAATTTCAAACGTTTAACAAGTAGATACGTAATATTGATCTGTCCAAACTAATTTATCGACAGTATTATATCTTAGGACACAATTATATTCTTACAATGTTTTAAAATATTAAGTTCACAGATATTTGGTATGGAAAAAAATTTAGATCTTTGACCTACATTGTTAGCTAAGAACAAAGTACCAATGAAAAAAGGAGGATAACCGTTTTAAACCTCTTTTTCGAGTTCTAAAAACTATTTAATTCAAAAACAAGCCATCTCAAAATATATTTTAATCCCATATAATGTTTTAATAGAATACCTTACTGTGTTCATCATTTATCTAAAAGAGCTGTTTAAAAAAAATGAGTGTAGTGAGATAGATTGTAAAATTTAAACGTGAAAATTTTTTAATTATGGTTCGTGGGCGCCCAGCTGATAAAGGGGGTTACACAATTCTTTTTGGAAATTTTTGTGTGATAAGAAAGTAGCATCAGTATATACCCAATTAGGGATAATTCTTTTAATTTCTAAAGAGCAGATCAAATTTAATATATCAATGAGGTTTATACAATATAATTTCTCATGATAATTTTAACCTTAGTTCTAGAATAATTTAAAACCTTTTAAAAACTGAGGAATACTCATAAGAATTTTAAGTATTTGATGAAGGAAGATCTATATACAAAAAGGGAACTAGGAATTACTTTTAAATCAAATTCTAAAAGAAAATGAGTTAGGGTGGGGTCGTCTGGAACGCGAGAAAAGGTCAGTTTTATTGATTTTTTTTATTAAAATAATTTTCTTGCACAAAATAAATTAAATATCGCTTCAATAAAAACATAGAGTTTAATTTCCTTCACATGGTGATATCAAACAGTTGTTGAATATCTGTCATGAGCACATTAGGTGAGAAACTTTTTAAATGAAGATAAAAAGTTGTTATTAAATTGATATCACACGTGAACAAAATTAAATTATGTTTTTCTATGGGAGAAATATCTGATTTATTTTGATAAAACAAAGTTTTGATATAAAGCTGGAAAAACATATTTTCCTCTCGTTTTCATCCCCACCTTAAAAAATGTGTTTTTAAATATAATGTGAAATGGACACCAACACGAAACAATTTCATTTGTTTCTAGAAATATTTTTAGTAACACTTTTTTCTGTTATATGCGTGAAACAGTAATTTTTTTAGAGCACTACTTTGTATGGATCACAATCAATATCATTACTCTTAAAAAAACATTTCTGCTCAAAAATAAAAATAGCCAGTGTTCTGGCTGATAATAAGTTATTGTTTGATTCTAAATAGAGATATTGTTTTAATATTCGTTGTGTTCTATCTTTCAAATGAATATTTTTTTATTTAAAGTTTAACATTTTATAGATATTCATTATATTTGCTATCGTCTATCCTGCCAGTAAAAATCCATCCATGGGGGTTGGAATCCTGGTAAATTATTCCATGAATGATGTGTCAAAAAGTAATTTATATTAAAAAAATGTGAAACTGTTTGATAATATGATACAACCTTATACACATTTGAGTTTTTATTAATGTGGGTTGTTTTAATTTAAAGTTTTACCTTCTACACTTAGCAATAAAACAATCCGTAATGATATAATATACTGAAAATGTGACAAATTGATCATCGCTATAATCAGAAAAGATTGAAAATGTATGATAACATGTTTAGATGTAATAAAAAACGCTTGTATTAAAAAAAAATGAAAAATAATAAAAACTATTCCATACTTTTAGGACAGAAAGAAACCACGTTTACAATTCATTAAAAATACAACCTTGTATTAGATGGAGAAATATGATATATTTTGATTTAAATAAACTTATAATATTGCTTTATTTAACATATTTTTTTTTCCATAAAGTGAATTCAGTGGTGGCTCATGGGTTTGTTACCAGGCACTGCTTCGCTTTAAATGAATATAACCTTGATTGTTTTTATCTCCCGTCTAGTATTAACATTGCTCTTTAAAGACATCGCACATGTATACTATTACTATATTATTGCATTTTGGGTGATCAAATTGATAGATAGGCTATAAAAAGACAATATCTTAGCATAGGCCTACAGTCCCTTGGCAGCCTTGGCTGCAAGCCACGAGACGGCAGTGAACGTAATTACATATAAGGGAGAAACCATTAGATTATTATTTTATAGTTTTTATTAACTTCAGTATACTTTGAACTAAAATAGATGGCGGTATAGAGGTAAGGTGTTGGACTTATGTGTTGGGAGTCCGGCGTTCAATCCTCGGTCCCGGCACAGATTTATCTGACTACCAAACTCTTCCTTCACCTTGACAAGACAAACTTGTGAATGTGGGGAATGCCAGGCCTCTACCGTGGTTCGGATCTCACGTTAAACTGTAGGTCCTCCATTTTATCTCACAATCACCCTACCATTACACATTAGCGTAAGTGCGTATAACCCGAACGGGTAGTAAGACGTGGAGATAATAATAATAATGGCTGTTTATTCTTCTCTAGGATAGCTGTTGCTGACCAGATATTTTGAGATAAGCAGCGTATCGTGGAGTGCTGCAGGTTAAGTACAGTATGTCTAAACTATCCCGTTGGTATGTTATCATCCGTTAGTAAAAGACTCATTGGCAAGGTATAAACGAACACACATTTCAATGTAAAGCAAGGCATATCAATGATCGGTAGAATAGTGAGTGAGTGGAAGGAACCTATCACATAGGCATCTATAGCTAGCTTCGCTTGCCCTGAAAACAACAAATAATACTACACTGGCTGCGATATAATTCTCATAAGTGTGTGTGTGTGTATGTGTGTGTGTGTGGTGAAGCAACGAAATGTTGAGGTTAAAGGTAAACTCTCCTTCTATTCATCTTTGACACCCAAAATAATCTTCGTAACTTTGAAACATATCTATAAAGAAGGAACTTCAATATATCATGAACAGCACAGAAATATCTAATTAAATATGAATATCTTTGCATAATATAGAGTAACTGGATACATTCATAAATAATGCGTAAAACAATATAGTGGACTAGTTTTTTAGTTTAACCTACTCTTTATTAGATACATTTCATGGATAGTTAAAAAATTGAAAGTAGTTTTAAGTAGCAACAACAAAAGTCTCATCCAAACTTTAGCTTTGACATTGATTCACATGTTTCAAGCTCTATTTGACTTAACTCCATATTTAAAAGTTAGTTAATTTCACACTTCTTGGAGATATTAGATTTTTATCTCATAAAATAAGTCTGAATCGTAACCAAAGGAAACATTACGCCTCTCAAGTGTTTCCCAAGCAAGATGCTAGCACCAATTAACATGAGTTGTGTATAGAAAGATTACTATAGTAACGGCTAGTATAGGGGCGCCACCATCTTGCCTAACAAGTGTCCCAGAAGCGTATTATTTCCTTACTATCACATTTTGTTACTTATTCAGTCTGGGAGATGGAAAATTATCTTTTCCGCCTTGATACCTTCATCGTATTCGACCACTTTCAATTCAACGTTGCTATGTTTTCCAGAGAGTTCCTCTTGTATTTCATTCAGATCCTTCCCCTTGGTCTCGGGGACCATGACAAACACGAATATAGTCCCGATGACGCAGATCCCAGTGAAGATCCAGAAAGTGATGTCTTCTCCTAGGGAGCTTGTCATGTTCTGGAAGGCCTTGGTGACGGCAAACGAGAGGATCCAACTGAACGCAGCTGCCACTGCGCTGGCAACCCCCTTTACGTTGGCAGGGAACAGCTCGCCGAGCATTATCCAGGGAATGGGGCCGAACCCTAGGGAGAACACGACAATGAAGATGGCCACACTGACGATGGGGACCCAACTGACGTCACTAGTATCGTAGTTGTTGTTGAGGAGGTGGAAGTAGGCCCCAAGGACGCCCAAACAGAGGGCCATGACGGAGTCTGAGATCAGGAGAAGTATTCTCCGACCAGCCCTGTCGACGAGGAGGGTAGACACGTAGGTTGCATATCACCTTAAACAAGAGCATAACCCTCAGAAGGTGAAGTTGTTAATACCTTTAACAAGAGCACAAGCGAATAAGGTGAGGTATTTATCACCTTAAGCAAGAATATAACCCTCATAAGCTGATATTTACATCACCTCAAAAAATAACACCAACATAGGTAAAAAGAACCTAAAGACAAGCCACTATCATCTTAAAAAATAACATAACCTGAGAACGGACATGGTATTTCAAGAAAAAAATTAATACAATTCAAATTCAGTTTAATCATTTCCTTTCAGTGTTAAGTTTTTTTGGGGGGCTAAGTAAAAGAGGAAGTAGAGCTGGTGTTGGAATTTTAACAATCTACTTTTTAATAGTCTTAAATTTAAAATAATGTTTGTTTCAACATATATTTAAATAAAAAACTCAAACTGCATGAGAACACCTCAAATGGGAATATATTTATGTTGATACCTGGCCAAATGAATTCTCTACGAGGTGATTAGAGTAATTACCAGGTACAGTAACTATTATCTTTCCCTACTCTGCTAACATTCCACGCCATTCTTTAGTGAATTATGTCTAATCTATGAGGTGAGACCATACCTGTACCACCCCGATGATGATACACGCCATGATGGACGGAATGGAGCTGCCCGCTAGGTCGAATATCTGCCCTGTGTAGAAGATGACAGCGTTCACACCACTGAGCTGTTGGAACGTCATCAGACCCAGGGCTATCGTGAACGCCTTCCTCATAACGGGGTTAGACAAGAGTTCTCCGAGCCCTCCTTTCCTCTTCTGAGAATCTCCAGAGGATTCCGTCATCCTCACCATCTCGTCCTCGATGTCGTAATTCGACCCCCGGAACCATTGTAAGGAACGTTTGGCCTCGTTCGGTTTGTCCTTGCTGAGAAGATAGACAGGAGACTCGGGCATCCAGATGAAAGAGACAAAGTATACGACAGGAAGGACAGACAGGATGAAAGCAAGGACCCGATGGTCCCCCACCATGCCAACGAGATACCCACACAAGATGCCAAGGGTTATCTGAAGCTGGAAGAAGGTCCCCAGGGCACCTCTCACTTTACTGTCGGCGAGTTCCGAGATATACATGGGTGCCACGACGGAGACGGCGCCCACAGCCATACCACCCACGATTCTCCCGACGTACAGCTCCAGGGCGGAACTGCAGAAGGCGATTATCAACCACGAGACGAAGAAAGGTACGGCCAGGCCGCACAGCGTTGTCCTGCGGCCGATGTGGTCGGCTAGGATGCCGGCAGGTATCGCCCCAATAAAGGCCCCCAGATTGAGGAGGGATCCGATCCATGACCCTTCCTCGCTGGTGATGTAGGGCACACTGCTGTTGGCTTGCAGCAAGGGGAGGGCTGGGGAGGTCCACGACATGAATGTCCCGGCGATGAAGGCACCGATTGTAGCTGAAAAACGATAACAAGACCTTCAGTTTTGACCAATATCGTTTCTGTAACTATTAAAAATTGCTGAAGTACCTGGCGTTGCCATGTAGGTTTTTAATTAATTAAATAAATTTAAACAGCATTTTAAAATTTCGGCTTCTATATCCACACGTTCGTGCACAAGGTCCATTCATTTTTGAAATTTCGGACCTCTTGGTTCGGTAGATATAGCGCAATGCTTATGTCACAAAAAATGTCTTAGTTTTATTATTATTATTATTACTATTATTATTAGCACCGCGTCTTAATACCCGTTCGGGTTATACGCTCTTACGCTAATGTGTAATGGTAGGGTGATTATGAGATGAAATGAAGGACCTACAGTTTAACGTGGAATCCGAACCACGGTGGAGGCCTGGCATTCCCCACATTCACAAGATGTCTTGTCAGAGGTGAAGGAAGGGTTTGGTAATCAGATAAATCTGTGCCGGGACCGAGGGTTGAACCCTGACCCCTAGCACAGAAGTCTGACACCTTACCCCTAGACCACCAGGTCACCCTTAGTTTTATTAACAATGATAACTATAAATGATTATTAATCGTATTTCAAGAAATATATATATATATATATATATATATTAGCATCGCGTATTTACTATCCATTTGGGTTGTACGCATATATAATAATTATGCTAATGTGTTAAGGATGTGTACTCTGCCATTGCGTGGAGGGAGAGCGGAACACCACTTAGAGAAAAACACTTTCTATACACCTTACCGGGATTAGAAAAGCTCTGAAACTAGTTTTGCTAATGTAGAACTTGTTTGGAAAAATAACTTTATCTGACAGCTAGAAAGGCTACTAACTCTACTTACACATATTCATACCTCAAGTTTTTTCATTTACAGCTGACCATTAAAAAAAATAATATCAATAACTACAAAATAATGTTCGTAATATAATAAAGCGTTATCAATGTTGACCACGAAAAATATGTTTTTATTTTCAATGCCTTCCTACTGAAATCTTACATAATACATTACTTGCTTATACTTGCACTAGAAAGAGCCACAAATGAATACTATTTAGTTATATACAGTATTTTTAAACTATAGTAAAAAATAATGTTTATAAAACGCCTTGAAAGCATGGTCTTCACATATATTCTTTAACCTAGCTCATGGTACAGGACACCAGGCAACATATTTATATTAGCTTCTTTAATTGTGTTTAATCTTCTGCCCACGGCTGAAATGGTTTCCATATGTTATGGAACACCCTGTATATAAATAATAATGAGTTTATATATAGCCCAAAGGTACTGATGTGCAACCACATTCAATCCGGGGCAGCACGTGACCTCAGCCCTTCGGCTAGTTAGTGACACCCACCCACACCATCTGGGAGAAATAACACGTACTTAAGTATTCCTGAAAGTGTTAGAAAGAACGTATTGATTTTACCGGAAAGGTATCTAATATACCTTATAGGGATCTTTCATATTAAAAGGGACCAACGGTTCTACTTCCCGTCCGGAGAAATTTCTCATAGCTCGGTAAAAGATCCGTTGACCTCGATCTGGGTTTGAACTCACGATCTTCCTGTCTTGAGGCAAGCATTTTACCCCAAGACCACTGGAGCCGTCACAAATGTTTACATTTTACCTAGTATAGCCGCCAGATATTGAGGTCCTTTGCTGGACTCTGAGTTGTCAGACGGCAACCTTAAGATCGTCCGACTGTTCTCTTCCCGCAGGATGTAGCGTCCAGACATTTTATAATCCCTGAAATAAAAAAGATGAAATATAATGTTGGGCAACTCAACAAATAAAATACTCGGAAGCTGGGTTTAGATCAAAAGTTAGTTCCACGTAACTACCCCGGGTTTGAACTTTACTGATGGTGGTTTTTACTAATGTTTATTGCCTGTGACGTCACGGAAAGTCAAGATAAGATTTACCATGTCATGTATTTACATTTTATTCGTAAAGTTTGGAAACAATTAATTTATAATGAATTCTAAAAATAGTTTTACATTGTAAGAAAATTATTTTTCGATCTTAAATAGTTTTATAAAATTAATTATATTTTTTAATAGCTTCTACAACTCAGGATATTTGGTTTATTCACGAAAATGATCATGTAGGAATCTTCCTGAAAGATGTAAATTAATATATATATATTATATTGGGGTATTAAACGTGTAATCTATAAGCCGACTGATTAAATCAGCACACCACTTAAAAACTAGCTTAAATCTATAACAGTCACAGCACCCAACCCTACACCCAACAAATTTGTGAAAAGGGATTGTTACATTACACTAATGATAATTTTTTTCTATGCCTGGAATCAAACCCCGTACCGTTAGTTCAATCGAAAAATACGCTACTGACTAAGCTAAGATGTAAGATAAAATCTAAATTAATAATCTTTGGAAGTATTTGTATATCTATAATATGAAACAAGAAGAAAAATTTATTTTGAAATTCAAGTAAATTCTTTACAGGCTCAAATATAAAAAAAATAGTGTTTACACTTGTCAGCAGAAGAGGGTAAATGAGATCACAAAGCTAAACGAGAGGCTTCACAGGGTGACCTGTTTATGTGATTCCGTATCTTTCTATTCTGTACATTAGTGTTTAAGAGTGATAGTGCTTTGAGTATACTACTTACGTTGTATCAAGCTTAGACTCAAACACTTGCTTCAGTGGTCGCGTGATCTAAGGCGTCATTCTAGAAATAGACTATACTGCTGATTACAGGGAGATCGGAGTTCAATCCCGGTTGGTTGTACTGAGGGAGGTTTTTTCCTAAATGGTATTTCATTCTCCTTCCACGCAAATGTGAGTATACTTCCTCTAAATTATGGCTTACTCATCCCTCACACATTAAAGTAATTAGTACAAAGATGTACAACCCTAACGGGTAGTAAGACGTGGTGATAAAATAAAGAGGCATCCCACCCTCATAAAATACTTAATTGAAATGGTTTTCCTATCACCCTTCACACAAATGGGGGTACATCTCCTCTGAATTATGCCTCACTAATCGTTAACCAATTAATGTAATTAAATAACTACAGCCTGGTTGGGTAGTAAGGCGCGTGGAAAAATGAATAAATAAACACTTGACACTTTCTTGTCGAAGCTAAAAATAAATAACTACATTTATGTTTGACTGCCGATAACGGCCAAAGGTCAGTCATATCAGTGAACTGTCCGTCCACATTTCGTTCTGTGACGTTTGACTTTGACCGAGGATGAGCTTTGGATTTTAAATTGAAGGGTACAGGGGAAAAGGGGGAAGTACATATTTAGCTCAAACTGAGTTAGTGCTTTCCTCTGTTAGATTGTCATGATACATTTATAATTCACTTTAGATTATGGTTAAGAGTGGCCTCTGTCATTTATATTAATTTAAAAATATTATTTTCTGGGGTCCATATGGGGTTTAATATATAAAAATTGTTGTTCTTGAAAATGTGTAATGTGATTTTCCCCTTTTTCTCTTGTACCCTTTAAATACAAACACAAAAGAGGCGATAAAGTCCCTCATGATTTTTCAGCGGATAACGGACGTCGGAGTCTTGAATTATGAACGCATACTATCATTTTATTTTCGCGTTAGGATTGACAACCCTCAACGTTTCGTGACCAAGCGTAGATAGGTCCTGTTTTAACTTGAATATTTGGCATTTATTCAGTTTATATGGGTGATTTTTTCCATGACATTTGTCAATTGCATTGACCAATTTTAACGAAATTTGGTAGGGATATACTTTGTACCTAAGCCGAAAGATATCTGTACTTTTTATTTTTAAATGTAACTATCCGCTTAAAGATGGCAGGTGGTAAAGATATTATCTATTAGAGGCAAATCTCAAGTGATTTGTATTTAAATTCTAAGTATTCGATCGAATACCTATCACTTATTATTTAAACATTTTAAACATATGATGCAAGACTCAAATTTTAAACCACGTGAGTAGTGGTTATTCTTAATGAATATTATGTATTCTTGAATATTATTAATATTTTCTGTCTAGCTGAATTACCAAAGAAAAATGGAAACTTCAAATCCAGAGAAAACTTATGTGAGGTATTTTAACTTCAAATCCAAATATAAATTATGAGAGATATTTAACAACTTCATATCCAAGGAGAAATTATGAGAGATATTTCAACATCAAATCCAAAGCTAAATTATGAGAGATATTTAACAACTTCATATCCAAAGAGAAATTATGAGAGATTTTAACAAATTCAAATCCAAAGAGAAATTATGAGAAATTTTAACAAATTCAAATCCAAAGAGAAATTATGAGAGATGTTTCTAATTCAAATCCAAAGCTAAATTATGAGAGATATTTAACAACTTCATATCCAATGAGAAATTATGAGAGATTTTAACAAATTCAAATCCAAAGAGAAATTATGAGAAATTTTAACAAATTCAAATCCAAAGAGAAATTATGAGAGATGTTTCTAATTCAAATCCAAAGATAAATTATGAGATATATTTACAACTTCATATCCAAAGAGAAATTATAAGAGATATTTCGAATTGAAATCCAAAGATAAATTATGAGGGCTATTTAACAACTTCTGATCCAAAGAGAAATTATGAGAGATATTTCAACTTCAAATTCAAATATAAATTATAAGAGTTATTTCAACATAAATCCAAAGGGAAATTATGAGAGATATTTCAACATCAAATCCAAAGATAAACTATGAGAGATATTTAACAACTTCATATCCAAAGAGAAATTATGAGAGATATTTCAACATCAAATCCAAAGCTAAATTATGAGAGATATTTAACAACTTCATATCCAAAGAGAAATTATGAGAGATTTTAACAAATTCAAATCCAAAGAGAAATTATGAGAAATTTTAACAAATTCAAATCCAAAGAGAAATTATGAGAGATGTTTCTAATTCAAATCCAAAGATAAATTATGAGATATATTAACAACTTCAATCCAAAGAGAAATTATAAGATATATTTCGAATTGAAATCCAAAGATAAATTATGAGGGCTATATAACAACTTCTGATCCAAAGAGAAATTATGAGAGATATTTCAACTTTTAATCCAAAGAGAAATTATGAGAGAGTTTCCAACTTCAAATCCAAAGAGATATTATGATAAATATTTCCACTCAAATCCAAAGATAAATTATAGTAAATATTTCAACTTGAATTACAAAGAGAACTCTTAAGACTGTAGTAACGATGATAACATAATAATTAAACTTAACATTATGCGAGATCTTCTGTTCACAGATATATTAGTATTATAAATTAACATTTACTAAATTTAGGTATTACAAGTACTAGTTGGATCAGGACCGCCTCAAGCGTAATTTATTTTGCTTTACATGATAAACATTAATGGATTTCTGTGTTCTCTATTAATAGTAAAAACATTTTTTAGCAACACGTGTTACTACTCGTTCGGGTTATACGCTTTTATACTAATTGCATTGATAGTTTTATTGATTAGGAAGGCTATATTTAGAGAAAATGTAACCGAATTTACGTGGAGAGAGAATTTGGAAAACAATTTTTGGGAGAAAAAAACCCTCATTACATCAGACCAAGATTCGAACCTCGAGCTTCCCGTCATCGGCAGTCTAGTCTAACACGAAAGTAGAGCGTCAGATCAGGCACCCACTTAAGGGGGTTTCCCCGTTTTTTCTTGATTATTGCAAATCGTTGTTTTGTGCGAGTTATGTAAAATTGTTCTCTTTACTTTGTTACAGGTCAAATTAACATCGACAAAATGAAGGTATATAAAATTATTTAGAATATTGAAGAGGATAGATAAAACCTTCAACTTATAAAATATATGTTTGTATCAAGGCACTGTCTTACATTTAATACAAAATGGCAGATCTTCGTTTCCCCATGAAATTAACCTTAAGGCTACTTAACATAAACCTAAGTATCCAATGTTGATCATATCTCCGCGACTATTTGAGATAAGAAACAGCCTACTATCATCATACAGTTGTAGAACTAATTAAAATAAAAGTGATTTTATTTGGAATATATTATTAGTAAACCAATCGTTTCTGAGGTATAAGTAAATATATTATATATTTATTAACTTTTTGAAAACATGAATTGGTTGTTATGTTCTTTGAGATGTTCCTCTTTTCTCAATTTTTCTCTAACTCTGTATATTATTTTATTTATGTTCTTTGGTATAGTGTTTTCTGCAACAATATATTATTTAGTTTCACAAATCTTACAAGTTTTTAGTAAATGTCTCTATTTTAAGATAAAAGAGGGAAATAGTTAGTGCAGTGCCCCTTATCTTTTATTTTAGTTTGAGGGCGCATAAAATATCCCGTAAGATACATAAAAATCTGGAGAAAATATTTTTCACAATTACGATACTTTCTGCCTGAAAATAAATTAATAATCAAATATATTAAACACAACTTAAAAACATTAATTCCGCTTTTAGTTACCATTAGTTGCCTAGGTTTAATAGTTGATTGCTTACCTTAGAAAAAATACTATCGTGGAGAAAAGATCCGTTGATGATTCGATATAACGATGTTTATAAACATTTGTAAACACAGATCTATCCCTTAGCGTCTCATGTAATGTCCTTTTGCCTTATACGACTTGAGTATTTCAACAAGATGAACTTCAAAACTTCATCGCGATACAAACGTTGTCGCCATTCACAGGTCACTCGCATCCAACCCCTTCTTGACCTTTAAGCACTCAAGATTACAGATAGTTGGTGTTTTTTTTATATAACTCCTAGCTAAATAATAATTATATTACTAACACTCTCAAAGACAAACAGAGGGCTATCGATAATTTGACATTTGTAATGAAAAATTACTGAGGACAAGATCATGAACAATTATTACATATTGTTCGAGTACATGTTAAGTTCATTGAGCATTGATTACTTACACATTATTATCTTACTTACCCTATGGCGTTAGGAACTCTAAAATTCACTGGCACACTTACTAAACTACGCCACCTATCCCTATCTTGAGAAAGTTATATCCAGTCCACCTCATTACACCCTCGCCCTATCTTGATCAGTTCTAGCCAGTCCACCTCATTACACCCTCTCCCTATCTTGATCAGTTCTATCCAGTCCACCTCATTACACCCTATCTTGATCAGTTCTAGCCAGCCACCTCATTACACCCTATCCCTATCTTGAGAAAGTTCTATCCAGTCCACCTCATTACACCCTATCCCTATCTTGATCAGTTCTAGCCAGTCCACCTCATTACACCCTATCCCTATCTTGATCAGTTATATCCAGTCCACCTCATCACACCCTCTCCCTATCTTGATCAGTTTATACCAGTCCACCTCATTACACACCTCTCCCTATCTTGATCAGTTCTATCCAGTCCACCTCATTACACCCTCTCCCTATCTTTATCAGTTCTATCCAGTCCACCTCATTACACCCTCTCCCTATCTTGATCAGTTCTAGCCAGTCCACCTCATTACACCCTCTCCCTATCTTGATCAGCTCTAGCCAGTCCACCTCATTACACCCTATCTCTTTTAGGTCCATTCTAATGATATACTCCCATCTACGTCTAGGTCTTCCCAATGGTGTCTTCTCATTGGGTTCGCCAGTCAATACTCTGAACAAGGTTCCAGAATCTCCCATTTGCACTGCATATCCTGCCCACCATAATATACAAGACTTTATTATTCTATCAATATCTTGTGTTGAGTACAGCGTATGTAATTCAGAATTATGTAGCCTCCTCCACTACCCAGTATCTTCATCCCTTTTTGAATCAAACATAATTCCTTCGTCCATTGTTTGAGAACTAAAAAATATTATTGTATTCTTTTTATCTTGACACCTGCAAATAGATATTAATAATTTTTTACTTATTCTACGTGTGAATAATTTTTAACGAAAATTGGCAGGGATAGGCTTCGAACTTAGGCCAAATGATGTATGAATTGTACATATACTACATAGCACATGTTGATGTATCATTTATCCTTTAACAGCCAATTTATATGTCTAATTTAATGAAACTTTCTCTAACAATTTTACATGATCAATACCGAAAAGTAAAGTACGCGCTTCGGTGGCCACATGGTCTAAGTTGATAATCTCGTAATGGAACAGACTGCCGAAGACGGGAAGATAGAGGTTCGATCCCGGTTTTGTGTATTCAAAGTGGTTTTTCACTAATTATTTTTTTTCCACTCTCCTTCCATGCAAACGTGTCTACACATCCTCTAAATTTATATAATCCTAATTCCAAAACACATTAGTGTAATTAGTACATAGGTGTATTGCCCGAACGGGTAGTAAGACCTGCTGCTATAAAAATATGGTATTATATGTAAATAATTTGTTTGCTGATAGCCTTAATCTTTAAGTTTGTATGCCAAAATAAAGTTCTAAGATCAAGGTTGGTTTTTATATTGTTGGTTGCAATGATAGCGGTTATTTTTAAATAACCCTGCTTTAGGGAAATAAAAATTTGAAATGGATCATGGTTGGTATGTAATCTTATTTGAATGGTTGAGTGGAATGAAATGGTTTTGATGGCTTTTGTTCAAACCTGAATTTTAAGGCACTATACGTTATTAACTTCAGACATTTAACATTTTTTAATTATAGCCCTTAAATCAGGCGTTGCTTATGGAATTTTTTTAGTTTAAAATTTTTCAAAAATAGCTTTAACAATTTGTTGTTAAAAATGGCTATCTAGGTGTATTCTACATGACAAATAATACTGTATATCTATTTTTTGGGAGAAAATTCGCTCAAGGGTAGATTACTAATAATGGCCTAGTAAGATGGTGTTGGGGGATCCAGACACACCTCCACCTTAAATTTGACGCAACCCCTCATCCGGGTCTCATATATATGTATAAAAACTTTTATTGGCTAAGTAAAATCATCTAGTAGACCCCCCAAGAAAAATTTGCTTTCTTTGCCCTTGCTTAGTATGCATAGACTAGACTAGACTAGATTTCAGCCTGAGTTATTAATTACTTTACTTTAACAAGCATAAAATAGCGAGTTTTTCCCTGTAAATCATGAACTTTATTAATTTGAAACTATTGAATCACTATTTAAGGAATTACCCCAACGGCCACCTGGGTTTGGATGATAGGTTTAAGTGTTTCCACTGGTTCCACACCCTAATACTCACTATCACTATCATACTCACTATCACACTCACTATCACCCTCATACTCACTATCACCATCCCCTCATCTCATCAGGACATGCAAAGAGCCTCCACGGAAAGGATGTACGATTAGTACATTCGGGAGTCCCCTTGACAATGGTACATTAGTACTGGATAATTTCCATTACTGGGCTACGAGTGAAGCACATTATTATTATTATTATTATTATTATTATTATTATTATTATTATTATTATTATTATTATTATTATTATTATTATTATTTATAACTTATAATTACACACTTGTTAAAATTGTACAACAACATTTTAATGGTGAAAATGAATCCAAATAAGTCCAAATGTAAAATGACACGTGCCTTCATACACAAATTAAACGACTTTAAAGAAAACTTTGGCTTATATTTTATATTATTGTGTATTTACATACATTTTTTATATGTATGGATATAAATACATATTATTTTGAGGGCAATCATTAAAGGTGAGGTCAAACATAGATGCTGCCCCCTATGATCCTCCGTTCGAACACAAAATAAGTATCACAAACAACAGATGACAATTGTCCAGAACGTGCCATCCACACTGAGCATCTATCCTCCGAGGATGGTCTGTATCTCTTGCAGGGACTTCCCCTTGGTCTCGGGTAGAAGGAAGAACACCGACACAAAAGCCACGACGGCGAAGATGCCGAAGATCCATATGGCGTAGTCGCTGCCCAGCTCCTGCGAGAGGGTGGAGAAGAACTTGGTAATCAAGAAGGCGAAGAACCAGCAGATGGAGGCGGACACTGAGGAGGCCATGCTCTTGACGTTTGGGGTGAACAGCTCACCCATCACTGCCCAAGGTAGTGAACCAAACCTGAACGAGGAACACATAAGATTGCTGAGGTAACGTAAGGGAACTTCAAATAAACTAGCCGCCCACCAGGGTGCATTGTCATCTTGTGATTTTGTTTTACGTCTATGTCGTGTCCGTTTCCGAGAGCCTTCGGGTGTGTTAACTGTCTGTCCTTTTGTTCTCGTGTTAATGTGTGTGTGTGTTACAAACATGTTATAAAACTCTTACAACAAACAAACAAACAAACAAGCCAATACACAGGGTGTAAAAGAATATATGTTACAAATTTCTAGTGTTTGTAGGGGTTAATAGTAAATCAAGGAATTTGTTTTAGGAAACGTACGATTTTTGCGTCCCAGACTGTTCGTATGTTTAGTAATAAGAATAATTATCATAGTTATTTATTTGTTTTATTACATACACATTTTTTTTTTTAGCAAAGCCATTATTACATTTACAGTGGTCGCTAAATATTAGTTGAGTAACGTCACGTGATAATGACGTGGTAAATGCAACGAGCTATCATTTGTTTTTGTCCAAACCGTTCCAGTTTGCAAAATGAAAACAAACGGTGAATTTTCCTACATGAATTTCTGATTTAAAGTTGCTCTATTTTGTTATTCTTACATACCCTATCTATATTTTGTAACATGTTTTCGTTTAGACCCTGTATGTACAGGGCATTTGGGGCCCACTTCAGCGGTGGACAGAGGATACGAAACAATTAAAAAAGCTCATTTAAACATGTGCCCCATTTGACCCGGTTTATGAGTTACAGTCAAGTGATTCCACCAAACTGTTTGTATTCCGATTTAGAAATCTATTGATACTTTGACTAGGTATTTTATGTGGGTTATTCCTTGTTTTTTTCTTGAGTCCGACAAACCCTGAATATTTTAGAAAGCGTACGTACGGCATTCTGCCACGTGACTTTTGCATTCATGACGGTCGTTATTTTCATCTTTTTATATTATGTTAAACAACTCCACATTACACGCTATCCCAATCTTGAGCTAGTTTATATCCAGTCCACCTCATTACACCCTATCTTCTATCATGAGCTAGTTTTATCAAGTACATTCTCATTACACCCTATCCCTATCTTGAGATTAGTTATATCCATAATCCACCTCATTACACCCTATCCCTCTCTTGAGCTAGTTCTATCCAGTCCACCACATTACACCTATCCCTATCTTGGCTAGTTCTAATCCAACCCACCTCATTACACTATATCCCTATCTTGAGCTAGTTTTATTAAGTACATCTCATTACACCCTATCCCTTCTTGAGCTAGTTCTATCCAGTCCACATCATTACATACTAACCCTATCTTGAGCTAAGTTCTATCCAGTCCACCTCATTACACCCTATCTTTCAGGTCAATTCTAATGCTATCCTTTTATATACATCTAGTTATTTCCTATGGTCTCTTCCCATTGGGTTCACCAGTCAATCTTTATGATCACAATTGTTTGTTGACTAAATATTTTGCAGGCAAGATAAACTACTCATTCGGTAGGCTGGATATATCTCGTGGTCCATTAGTTGCCACAACTGCTCTAAGGAAATAGCACAGTTAGAGGATCTGTGCCTTTAAGTAACGAAATATATCAAGGGCAAGTTGTTGAGATTATTTAAACTCTCACTTATGGTCTCTTAGTACGATAAGTGCCATATGAAGGAATGTATGCACGAGAAAAATAGAGAAAAAAAAGATAATATTATTATCTAATAGTTTAGATCTTACTTACCCACGGAGTAGACGATAATGTAGACCACGAGAGAAACCACAGGGAAGCCATCCGATGCTAGAAGTGTCTGAACCATTATTTTGCAGGTTGAAGAATGTTCCTAGAGCTGCCTGCATTAAAATATATATATAAAAAATAACATTTTAAGGGTATTTTTATTTAACTGGGTCCTAACCATCGACCAGGATATAAACACGAACCTTTCACTCGCTTGTATCGAAAACCAGACTAAACGAACTTGAAAATGGTTTCTGCGTACTCATCGACACTTGTCTTAAGTGTCATTATTTGTGTACAAATTTTACTTTATTCTTAATCTGCGAGAAATTGGGTCTCTGAAATCCAAATTATTTCCCAACAAGGTGTATAGTCAATAAAATATAAAATTTATAGCATATTATCTATATGTTATTTAATTATTTAATTATTACTATATTACTATAAAGCCACATGGCTGACACACTCACTGACATTAATGTTTATGTATGTATGTATGTATGTATGTATGTATGTATGTATGTATGTATGTATGTATGTATGTATGTATGTATGATATGTTATGTATGTATGTATGTATTGTATGTATGTATGAATATATGTATGTATGTATGTATGTTATGAATGTAATGTATGTAAGTATGTATGAATGTATGAATGTATGTATGTATGTTGTATGAATGATGAATGTATGTATGTATGTATGTATGTATGTAGTATGTATGTATGTAATGATGTATGTATGTATATGTATGTATGTATGTATGTATGTATGTATGTATGTATGTATGTATGTATGTATGTATGTATGTATGTATGTATGATGTATGTATGTATGTGTATGTATGTATGTATGTATGTATGTATGTATTTATGTATGAATGAATGAATGTATTGTAACTTCCCCCTTTATTTGGGTGCCCGGTAGCCAACCCTAACTACTATACTACCGGGACACCCTAGGGGTGTTACGTGGGCAGGATGGACCCCGAGCGGTAGGGTTGGGATGGATGGTATGTGGGGAATGAAGCTAGCAAGTTTATCCCAATGAGCTTTTTATTTCTCCAAACAGTTACTACACTACTACATTGATATTACGAAATTCCCCGCGACGAGGGAACACTCGCGATAACGGAACCCGTGACACTACTTATGGACCCGGGATCGACTCTCAGGCCGGTGTGAACCGACTAGACTACATCTTAACTAGTTCATTATCCCTCAGCGAGCCGACTACACATCCTTACAGCTCCGCTGCCACGCAACAACCTCCGTGTGTTCTTCTCAACACATCACCAGTCAATCCCAGTTCTCACGAGTCAAGGTCCATTCATCGCCAGTATTCGCTCGTCAACAGGATGAAGCTATATGAGCTAGAGGCTGTTCTCAACAGGAAGGCAACCCAATACTTTTGACTACCAAGGAAATGTATCAGCGTCGGCTAACTTCTGCCAGAACAAACCTTACATTATTATGCTCTTACACTATGAATGTATGGTATGTTGTATGTATGTATGTATGTATGTATGTATGTATGTATGTATGTATGTATGTATGTATGTATTGTATGTATGTATTATGTATGTATGTATGTATGTATGTATGTATGTATGTATGTATGTATGTATGTATGTATGTATGTATGTATGTATGTATGTATGTATGTATGATGTATGTATGTATGTATGTATGTATGAATGTATGTATGTATGTATGTATGTAAGTATGTATTGAATGTATGTATGTATATATGTATGTATGTATGTATGTGTGTATGTATATATGTATAGAATGCATTTTATAGAGCAAAGAGAATATTGCATTTCAATAAAATGACGATTACTACATTCTATATTACGTTTACAAGAGTCGAAACCAGTTCTGTGTGGGAGGGATATATAGACTTCAGGAAATATCGGGTGAGAAATAACAATTTTTTAGTCGAACGAGACGGAAAACAGGAAAGAAATTTAAAAATTAGTTTTGCACCTCAGGCTTATATTTATTTTTCAGATTTATAATTTTAATTTAATTAGTCTTCTCGTTCATCCCAATAAAAATTAAAATCTTGATTGTTTTAATTAAGATATATAAAGTGGTAGTGTAATATCGCAAAAATATTTTTGAATAATTAGAAAAAGAGACAAAAACACTGATTCGGTTGCAGTTATATGTATGAACAATACATTTTAATTCGTAATATTGTAAACAAATTTTAAAAGAAAAATTATGCGCAATCAAAAATGTATATTAATTTATTTTTAAATTGTAAGTTTTCCAAATTAGAACTAAATAATATTTTGGCTAACAAGTGTTGAATAAGGTTTTTATGTAATTTAAATTAAAAAAACCTAGTCTTAATTCAACTATTGTAAGTGTGATTATTTAATTAAATATTTTTGATGTAGGGCTAGATATAAACTAATTCAAAAAATAGATTTTAAGGTTAACTAAAATGCTCTCGTATAAAAACTTATGACCTGGATTCTAATAAATATTTACACAGTGAATCGTCGAAATATTCAAACTAATCTGAATAAATAAAAGTGAGCCCACTGTCTGTCCATAGAATAACAAAAACATTTATCAACTGAGCCAGTGTGCCTTATTACATTTCCTACGTTTTTAGTTATTAAATATATCACTTAAAGTGATGTTGAACTCAAAATTTTAGTACATCCAACTATTATTGTTTATGTTATAAAAACAAATGGATGTCATTCCAAATAATATCATTTACTTGTCTTTGTAGTGTAGTGTATTTTATGCATGTTTGATAATTATTTAAAATCCACTTTTATAATTATTTTCTGCTAAAATTATATTTTCCTGCCATAATTCTATCCCGGGATGGATAATTCTCTTAATTATAATATGTAATTTAGTTATGTTATTTAATGGCGGGAGACTGAAGTTTCAGGTGTCATCTATTAAACTGAAGATAAGGTTAATTTAAATTTAATAAACATGTAATTCTTTTAATGAATATTAAATACAAACGTGACATTGATGGACGGTCAATATTTGAATATTTTTTTATACTTTTTCCTGAGAAATCCCGGGAAATATATTTTCCCACCCGATTTTCGGGAACAACCAATTTCCTGAATTTATTTTCCCGAAATTTGGGTCACAGCTCATGTCTAAACATATATGTTTGTTGTATATTTTACAATAAATAAGTGAGATCATATTATTAGTAAGTTTATTGGTAAATCAGAATAATCAATAATTAATATTTAACTTCCCCGACTAATATGATAACTAATTTATTTTTAGCACCACGTTTTACTAAACATTCGGGTTATCCGCTTATGTACTAATTACGCTTATGGTTTTAAGGATTATGCATGTTATATTAAAGGAAGTGTACTCAAATTTGCGTAGAGGGAGAGTGGAAAGCCATTATGGAAAACCCTCCTCAATATATCTGAGCCTCGATCTCCCTGTCATCAGCAATCTAGTCTACTGCGATATTAGCTCGTTAGACCATGCGGCCACCAAAGCAGGTGATAGCTACTTAGCAGCGCCATGTCATGGAATGTTGCCAGGATAAATTAAATCTGGTTAAAACCGTACCTGCTTTGTGTTTTCTCTCATTCGGTTCCCCATTTGAACACTCGAACAAAGGCTCTGTTCCACAGGTTGGCCTACGGAAAGGTAGCCCCCTTCCTATATCTAGCAGGTGCCTCACTCTGAATTGGAGGAAGTCAACCCCTTCCACCAATATTGCGACATGAAGAATGAGTCAATAAAGCTTTAGACATGCAGTTCACTTGCTCATTCTTAATGTCACAATATTGGTGGAAGGGGATTGACCTCCTCCAATTCAGAGTAAGGTACCTGCTGGATATAGTAGGCGGGCTACTTTTCCGTGGGCCACCCTATACATACCTCACTTAAAAAAAATATATATATATATAGTGTACCGTAACACACAGGACCCACTTCAGCGGTGGACAAGATACACAAAATCAATTAAAAACTGTTCATATAAGCATTGTTTTCCAAGAACGTTCTCAAAATATTAAACTTTAGGCTGAATGCAATGTATTTTTTTGGAATAAAGTGTCATTATACAACAGGAATACTGCAGGCTTGCATTAGGCCGAAGCTGGCCATTTTGAGCACACCCCATAATGTTAAGCAGCTCCACATTACTGGAATGCAAACATCACTATAGCTCATAAATAAGGTCAAATGGGACACATGCTTTTTTATGATATATCTTCTATTGGTTTTGTGTCTCCTGTCTACCATTAAAATGGCTCCTACAAGCTAAGACACAATGTGTATAATCTCTGATAGGAAGTGTTCTACTGAGTGGTGTAAACATAGCTTAGGTAATGTTTAAAAATATTTTGCCGATCCACGCTGAGCTACTTCAACATTGTTACACAGAAACACTCTCACATCAGAATTATATCTACCTTGTCACTAAGAATATCTCTACCAAATAAACGTCCATGCCACCGGAAGATATGAATAACCCTTTTCACCAGGTTGTAAACTAAGCATGTCCTTACCAAAGAAACTGCCATGCCACCAGCAGAAAACAAGAGCAGGATCCTTCTTCCTAAACTGTCAACGACAAAGGGAGTGCAAGTCGACGCCAAGAGCATGACTGTGCCTACGATGATGGTGGCGACACTCGAGTCCAGACCACTCCCGCTGGTCTGGAAGATGGTCTGGCAGTAGAAGAGGATGGCGTTGATACCAGTCAACTGCTGCAGGCTCACCAGACCCACGGAGAGGTACAACGCGGTGACGGTGGCCTTCGTAGCGATCAGGTCGCGAGGGGTTGCTTTGTTCGCCAACATATCTCGCACATTCTCCTGGGAAAGGCGGAGAGAGGGAAATTTATTGTGATGATGCTATAGTGACATCGCCCTTTTAATATTCAACACAATAACTATTATTACTTAAAGGTACAAACGTCTATCCACAAACTCTAATAATAATAATTGTAATAATGCACATCTGGGTTACACCATTTGTAGCTCGGTTTGTGGAAAGACTACCCAGTACTAATGTACCGTTGCCCAGGAGACGCCCGAATGTACTAATCGTACACCCTTTCCATGGATGCTCTTTCTATGTCTCAATCAGATGAGGTGAAGGGGATAGTGAGTAAAAGGGTGTGTAACCAGTGAAAACGCTTGAACCTAGCTTAGGCCTAATCAACCAAACACTGGTGACCATAGGGGTAGTTCCTCTTTCGGGAAAAATAACCATAATACTAGCCGACTTGTTTGCAGATGTCGCCGAGCCGAGGCGAGTGTACGTCTATCAAGGAACGTTTGTTTACAGAGGGACACACATTTTGGTTCCAGCTGTTTTATCTCTTTTACTCGTGCACTGAAACTTGTTCCTGTCTCCGTGTGCATTCTGTTTTCTAGGTAAAGCATACGGATCAAGCCCAACTGGACCATAGTATCGTCTTAGAGACAAAAACCACACCTATATCGAACACCAAACGGCTCCTATCTCGGCCTGATTTCACTCTACAATCCAAACCTTCAAGGGGCTCAAAATGATCTCTTAAATTTCGATTGGTCCTAAGAACAACGCTTCAATTCTCTTGATTATAACCGAATAAAAAACCAATAGTCCAATCATTTCTGCATTTGTCCGGCTCAAACCCCGACCATGAGGAAGGCCGAGGGATTCCAATGACTAATCTTGTATTAGTCTATGTTTTTTCCAAAATAATTTTTGTCTTGAATTGAATTATTGTCTAGAATGAATAATTTTGAGTCAGGTCCTCCCGATGGTGCACAATTCGAACTTACTTTCTCCTGTCAATTGTCTGATAAAGAAAAAGATGATGAGAAAATTAGAATCAAAATGTATTATTTCCTCAAATATAAAGAGGGAAACATAACCTTTAGATTTTTTAAGATATTTATTAAAATTCTCAGAAGTATGGATGTGTAGTTAATGAACAAATAGTTCAGATTGAACGCTATTCTAACAGAATAAGTAAAGCTAGTTTATCAGTTCAAATTGATCTAGTACAAAATGAACTACGAGATGACCAGACAGTAAAGTAAGCATTCGTGATTATTAAATCGATATCGGTCACAGAAAGGAAGTCAACAAAACTAAACCCAAAAGTTACTATGGAAGGCTTGTGTGAGCTTAAAGAGGTTAATGTTTGACATTTCCCCTATTCAGTAAAACTACGGACCCTCTCTACACAGATCCAAGCAATAAGTTGATTTTATCCCAATATCTACAACTCTATATTCATATTCTTAGCAGGGGTTTAGGTAATGAACTGGTGATTGACTGAGGAGAGCTTTAGTTCATGAACGACTGGACTCTAGAATTAGATAAATGAACTGCTCCTTCCAGTGAACTGAACCACTTTAAACTATTCTAAACAGAGAAAGGTACTTCCTAACTCCAGTCAAAAGGGTTGCAATGGCCTAAATCAAGATTTTATGTTTTACAACTTTGTAGTCTTCTGATCTCCCCAGGATGGTTACCTCAATGATGGCCAACTCCTCCTTCACAGCCTCAGACTTAGTCCCTCTAAGCCACTGGAGTGACTCCAGAGCCTGTTGGTTCTTCCTCGCCATGATGAGCTGGTAGGGAGACTCCGGAATGAACCACATGGCCCCGGCGAACAGGAAAGGCACCACGACGGAGAAGATGGTCAGAACTAGGTACGAGACATACGGGCCGACCACGTATTGACTGAGGAGTCCAACACTGATCATGATCTGCAGGAGGGAGCCAAGGGCGCCACGGACTTTGTCCTAAAGGAATATCATATGAAGGAAGGACGAATTTAGTCGGGGAAAATCAGCCTCAAATATAGTTGGATTTTAAAAGAATTCTATGGTTTTTTTACAAAAATAAAACTTGGTATCGTGTGAAGCTGTGATTTAAGATTTACTAAGATTTGAACTATCGAGGCACTGGTTTATTATCTCCTCAGTGATATCGTGGAGTGTTTTCAGGAAAAGGAGAGTTTGTTAAACCTGTACTTGTAATACGGCTTTCAACACTATATTCCTATTCCCACCAATCACACATAAAATATGCTTAGCACGCTTCCTATGGGAAAGTGTTTTCGTTGATATATGGCCAATGAGTGCTCTGTTTAGTGCTGAGAACTGCTCACAGGTACAGTTTAAACATACTCCACTTACCCTGGCAACAATCTACAACACGCCACTTACTACTGTGTGTCCAACAGTTCTTTCCTATCAGAATCCTACTATGCTCCTCACCTCAGCTATTTCCCCGCAGTACATAGGCAGCACGGTGAACGCCACCCCCACACACAAGCCGTGTATGATCCTGCCTACGTATATGAGAGGTATCGACCTCGCAGGCTCGGCGCAGGCTATCAGAACCCAACCCACGATGACAGGACACGCCGTGGCTATCAGCGTGGTCTTCCGTCCCCATCTGTCTGCGGCGTATCCGGCCAGGAACGGACTGAAGACAGCACCAAGGGGGGCTAAGGAGCCGATCCACGATTGCTCGCTGGAGGAAGCCGGGATGTCCGTCTCGCCGCTCTCCATCTTGGGAAGAGTCGGTGAGGTCCACGATAACGCACATCCCACTGAGGTAACTAACAAGTTGGCTGGGGGCAAGGATAGCATGTACCATCATTTGCCTTGTTCAAGACCCATTAAATTGCTTTTGGTTCCTAGTCCTGTCTTTTACTTATGACACATTAACTTACGAACATTTCATATGAGCTTGATTTGTAGGTACCTTGTTTTAGATCGCAAACGTAGCAAGATCTAATTTCCTACACTCCTTGGTAGTTTTTAATAAGTGATATAAATGTTGAAATTTGAAGCTAAAACATTTGTTCATGGATTTCACAACGATAATTGGAGCTTGGAAAAAAAAAGTTTACTCAGAAAGTCTCAGAAAATGGTAGTGCAAGTAAAGCTTGAGGGTCTTCATATTGATGCCAGGGTGCCTCTAAATCATCAAGATGGTCATGTAAGTATTAATACGTGCTCTCTCTCTCTCTCTATATATATATATACTTATATATAATGTATTTTTATACATATATATATAAATTTACAGTATATATAAATATATGTTAATAAATAAATATATGTGTATATATAAAAATATATATCAAAAGACGTAGCTGGCACGATGTAAGCATACAAGATAACACACAAAACAACTCACATGGACTGACATATTACGGCATCTTTTACTAGCGCAACTAAAAGGCAAAGAGACATGCAGTTGAACAATACCTCATTCTGAACCGCACGAAATTTTTTTGAAACATTTAATGAAAGATAAATAAATCCTTCAGAATGCTTGCATTTTAAAAGAATGTGAACCTCAGCTTGTTAAATTCAACAAGGCACTATCGACTATATTAAAAACATAATTTAGCATTATTTAATACAATGATGTACTCCGGATGACAGTTAAGAGGTGTATGCCATAGGGAGAGTTAAAATATTAGTACTAGTTAGTAGTCACCAAACTAAAATAAAAATTCGCTAAATTAATAAAAAAATATCCTGTGTGAAAACTGCGTGTTGCGTTGTGAGTACGGATAGCAGGAGAAATTGTTGTAGTATGTGTGTCATATCTCATAGAATTTCGAGTAGTTTTGTAAGGAAAATCTTGAATATCATATACGAATGTACTTACAGCTTTCTTCTCACTGTCCTCACACGCGAAAGCGTACATCTAAAGGAGAGCATCGTGACGCCAAATCATTAAAGTCAGTTAAAGAACAGATAGATTATTCCCAAGTCTTTGTTTGTGTCTTGTGCAAATCATTCACTGAATCTTTGCGAGTTCACTCATTTGGAACCACTTCTTCATGTGGTACTTTTTTTTTTTTTTGAACTTTGGAAAGAGTCTATCTATACTTTCTGTTCAGACTCACTTCATAGATAAGACATTTTGAGAGAGAATGAAGGAATGGCAGTTAAAAGAATTGAAATTTCTCTTGAAGAGAAGAGGGAGAGTAAAGCCACAAAAAAGGCTGCCAGGAGAGAGAGAGAGAGAGAGAGAGAGCAAAGGATGTTGGTCTCACATTGTCAGAGGAATTAAAAAGGGTGATGCTTGAATGTCTTGATCACTTTAGTCAAGAATTGGATATTCGTTCTAAGGCAATGGATAACATTCTAGTTCACTGTTATTCAGCCAAATACTTTGGTTGTTGCAACAGAAGAAGAACTTTAGAAGCATATATTCAAAATTTGACTAAGTTTTTTGATGAATTTTTTGATTAAGATATCAGTGTGGAAATTGGAGAACTTTGGAGGCATTTGAAGGCTGCCAAAATCAGAGTTGAAAATACAAATAAACGGACCACATTGCAGTTTCTGGAGTGTTTGTAAATTTCTGCCAAGCTTTTAATTGTGTTTAAGATTATTTCTGACTGTCTGTATGTCTATTTATTCATGTAAAAGAGGTTTTTACAAATTGAAATTGATAAAGAATTCCTACGCTCCATTATAAGTCAGACAAGATGGGAACATATGGCTTGGTTTCAATTGATCATGAATATGCAAGAAAGATGATATTTTTAATGAGGTCATTAATTGTTTTTTTAGAATTCAAGACTCGAAGGCAAAAACTCTAAATCTTTGGCGTGTAGGCAAAGCGTTGAGATTGGATTTCGTGTTTCTTATTTCAAATAAAATAAGATGCAGTGTTATTTGTTCATTGAATTATCAATTACCTGCATTTTTCTTTTTTTCAACTTGTTTGTGAAAGTACTGTATTGTTTAAAAATCTACTTTGAGTGGGTGTTAAAATTTGAAAGCTACAATATTTATAGGGGTTGACAAAAGAAGGATCCGCTCCGGATGTCAAATATTTAAGTACGCCACTGATTTAATTCAAAATCGGCTGAAGATGGGATTAATCTCACAATTCATTGGAACTGTTACCAATCTTTATAAAATCCACTAAGCAAATTTACCGATTATTTTAACTATATTATAACATCCTTGTCTATGAATTAGACAATCATTTTTTCCTCTACATATTAGTTATTATTTTTATTCTTGAAATATTAATTCATCCAATATATTAACCCTTTAAATATAAATTTGTGGTATGTTTATTTTTAGGGTCTAGTAGTGTATTAAAAGACATTCTGTCGTACAGATAATGATTTCAAAAATTTCATGTAAGTTAAATTCACCTAAATTTGTACTTATTTTGCTACTTGTATTATATATAGTGTGTTCAAAAATTTACTCTAATTTATTTGTAGATTTATATCAGATCGCGAATACAGTAAAATTGAAGCCAATTATTGAAACGTTATATATTCTTAAATCTCGTCTTATAAACATTTTCACAGTCCAACATTTCAAAATTTCTTGATTAGTACAAATCACAAAGTTGAATTTTAAACGTGTTGCTTGAAACTTAGTAAAACTTACCAGTTAACCCAGCCAAGTATTGGGGTAGAACTTTGGTCTGTTCTACTTGGTTTTCTACAGACTTTACCATCTCGTACTTTCAACACTACAATAAGCTGACAATTAAAACGTGATAATTATCTTCATATTGTTCTAAACTAAGTCATGTGAAATATTTCGATACCCACTTGAGTATTAAAAGCGAGATAACATCAACAAATCAATTTAATCAGCTGTATCATGAACAATTAAATTGTTTAAAAAAAATTATCAACTACTGAAATTATTTACGATAATTTACACAAGCGTAGAGTGAAGCTAATAACTCTACAAACGCTTTTAACGTGTTATTGTCCATATTGAAGTGCTATGTGTACTCATTTTTAATATGGGATGCGAAAAACATAATTAATGTTTCCGAAATTTAGAAGTTCTTAACATTCTTGATGTTGTTGACACAATACATATGTTGAAAAAATAAAATAAAACCTGCCGAATAATCTTTGTGATAATGTAGTTACAATGGGGAATATTTAATTATCACATTAACCTACTCAGTAGACAGTTTGATAAGCAAATTCTAGGGATCCATTTCACCCCACGCATAAAACGTTACTTATGTAGATAGCACAGTCGAACCAAACCCTGTACCGTGATGTGGAAGCTTTGCTGGCGTTTTCATTAGAAAACAATTTAAGCGATATCAGATAAATCACAAACGATCTTAATCAAGAATATCACGTTGACACGAAAAACATATTACTTCAACTAGAAATAATAGAGTACTATTATGGATTGATAGATACATAGATACATAGTACATACATACATACACATACATACATACATACATACATACATACATACATACATACATACATACATACATACATACATACATACATACATACATACATACATACATACATACATACATACATACATACATACATACATACATACATACATACATACATACATACATACATACAATACATACATACATACATACATACATACATACATACATACATACATACATACATACATACATACATACATACATACATACATACATACATACATACATACATACATACATACATACATAATCACGCCATTCCCTTACGGAGTTAGGAAGCAACTGTAAATATAGGCAAAAAAAACTTAATACTTAATCCATCCTCACTAACTTTCTCCACAACAGCCTATCCTAGCATACTCCCTTCACTTCAACAACTTATATACACTGAGTCATACATGCTATTTAATTCTTAAATCTTTGAATGTATTTCTTTTTCACATATTCGTATACAACATTTAGCCACGTCTTACAGGCCTACCCCTTCCTTTTGAGCCAAACTCACTTTCTCAACATGCCCAAACCAGCGTAAGACTCTTCTTACACATTGACTTACTGGATCACTTTCAAACCGCACTTCTTCAGCACCCATTCATTACTGCGACTGTCCATACATGTTTTTCCACAAACAGTTCTTAGATATCTCATTCCGACCACATTCACCTTGCTCTTGTGTTTCTCCTGACACGCTTCCCATCAGTAAAATAACGTTGGTGTCAATACACTTTTATATACTGTCATCCTTGCTCTATTGATACTACCTCATTATTTTCAATAGTCCACAAATATGCAACTACTCTCCAAGATGCAATTCACATTTCTGTCGATTATAAATAATACTGTTATATTACATATATAAACTGAACTACTACTGATGAGGAGGTTATGGTTTGATTACGATAGGATAAACTGAAGGTGGTGTTTCCTAAATGGTTTTTAACACTCCCACAACGCCAAAAATTGTTACACTTCCTCTAAATCCTCCCTTCCTCATCCTTTACCTATCCGTTTTTATTAGTACCGCGTCTTACTACCCGTTTGTGCTACACACTTATGTACTAATTACGCTAATGGTTTTAGGGATGAGGAAGGCTATATTTATAGGCTGTGTACCCGTATTTACGTGGAGAGAGTGTAAACATATTTTTGGAACAACCACCCTAAATACATCCGACCGAGATTTGAGCCTAAATCTCTCCATCATTGGCAGTCTAGTAAATTATTGCAGGATTAGCGACTTAGATCATGCGGCCACCGAAGCTGGTAAACACACTAGTTTAGCCCGGAGGGGTATTAATATTATTATTAGCACCGCGTCTTACTACCCATTCGGGTTATACGCACTTACGCTAATGTGTTATGGTAGGGTGATTGTGAGATGAAATGGAGGACCTACAGTTTAACGTGGAATCCGAACCACGGTGGAGGCCTGGCATTCCCCACATTCACAAGATGTCTTGTCAGAGGTGAAGGAAGAGTTTGGTAATCAGATAAATCTTTGCCGGGACCGAGGATTGAACCCCGGCCGCCAGCATAGAAGTCTGACACCTTACCCTAGACCACCAGGTCACCGGGTATTAATACCCGGTCCAGACAATGAAGGTTGAAAAAGTGCACTTTCAAAAAACAAAGGTTAGAGGAGAATACTTAAAGTGGAAGTGTAGGAGATATGAGAAAAAGTTAGTGTTTTTGCAGTTTTTTTTATATTGTTGTGACGGTTTTTTTGTTGTTTGGAAATACCACCAGAGGTCAGGCCTCTTGATCTTTTACTAGAATATCTTTTACCTGTCTGTGGACTGTCATCGTCCCCCTTCTCTCTCTCTCTTGTGGTAATGTTTATTCGACCACTCGGGTCGATCGTTCAGTTGGCCGCGAACTTTACAGTGAATTGCTTCATTTGGGAAAGAGAGATACCCGCCATTTAGATGTGTGTAATATAATCAGTGTCTTTTACTTTCATGTACGTGTCTAATCATTTTTAGTTTTCTTGTCGTTCTATACATTAATACAAATTTCAACCTATCTTATCTTATATGCGAGTTGTCAACACTAGGACCAACTGATAGATCAATTATTAATACCTAAAAAATAAAAATTCTCCGCTGAACCGCACAACTAATAACGTTAAATTCCCTTACTCACTGTATCTCGCGAATATTGAACTTTAATGACTGAATGCTAGGGCAATATCCTTCTTTCCTTCCACTATCTCCATATCCCACCACCCAACCCTACTGAAACTATATTAAGGGTCAACAAAGAAGTCACAATGTGACCACGAGTTCAACAGCTGACGTAAGGCTTTACATCACCCGAGCTATCTTTATAGTATGTTAGCCATTTGTTCCCTTAAGGGTGGTCCTCCGTGGCGCTCTTAGTTGTGTTTTCCGCAACCACACCCCCGGATACCAAAACATTTCTGGGTCAAAATAAATAAAATATTTCTCCAGTACAAACACATGGTGGTATCAACTTTTTCTTTAAATTTAAAAAGTTTCTCATGTAATGCCGCTATGCCCATGACAGATATTCATTAGTTGTTGAGGTCATCGTATGAAGAAAATTAAATTCTATGTCTTTACTAGAACAATGTTTAATTTATTTTGGCAAACAAATGTTTTTTCTATAAAAACTACAAAAACATTCTTTATTCACCTCTCTTAACTTCCCAACATGGGATAAGGTGGAAGAAAACGCGATTAAAAGTAAGTAGTTTTCCAGTTCTTATAGCAAAAATCTTTGGAGTAAAAATAAATAAAATACTTCTTCACAAGATACTTCTAGTTTAATATTATACTTACAGTTATCCGAACCATTCTTTAATGTATGTAATGAGCCCAATGGCGTTTGAACTGATGGTTTCTAGAGGAAGAAAATAATCTTGTTCAAACTACGCGATGTTCAAGCCACATGATGCAAGGACTGTAAAGATTGCTATGTTTAGATAATTAAACATGACGTATCTACTGGAGTGGTATTTTATTAATTTTGAATACAAAATATTTTTTTTTACATAAAAATTGTTTTAATACGGACTTAATCTCAAATTTTCTCCCAGTCAACCTTAATAGGTTTAAACGGAAAATCACATATTATATCCTTGTAAAGAAATATAACCTAGTTATAAAAAAAAATTGTTTTTCTTTTATATTTTTTATGTGTTGTCATAATTTCATATATATATATATATTATATATAATATATATAAATATATTGGTGATATATATACAGTATTTTGGTTTGAAGAAACCTTTAGACAGTAAAAACATCTTTTTAGGTCAAAATTAATTTATTTTACTCTATTATTAGTGTTATTTTATAGGTATTGGTTATACCTAACAAAGGTCACATCTGTAGATTATATATTCTGAAGTATTTTTGCATGAAATTATATTTGGTAAATTGTATCTATGTTAAATACATATTATTCCTATTAAAATTTGGCTGTAAATGCAACCCTCATGGCCATATAATCGTTCACAGAAAATAATTCCAAATAACCAATGGGAGCATCCAATATGAAGCTGAAACATTTCTTCCACACTGAGCATCTATCCTCCGAGGATGGTCTGTATCTCTTGCAGGGACTTCCCCTTGGTCTCGGGTAGGAGGAAGAACACCGACACGAAAGCCACGACGGCGAAGATGCCGAAGATCCAGAAGGCATAGTCGCCGCCCAGCTCCAGCGAGATGGTGGGAAAGAAATTTGTGACCAAGAAGGCGAGGAACCAGCAGAAGGAGGTCGCGATTGAAGAGGCCATACTTTTCACGTTGGGGGCAAACAGCTCGCCCATCACTGCCCACGGCACAGGGCCGAAACCTGAATTGGGAACACACAGGAGATCAAAGAGAATCTTAATAAACCTACAGTTTGATTGTATATGACCATGTAGCATAGACCAAAACTGTAGTGTTGCCTTTACATTCCTCAATATTTCTTACAAGTCTTAGCTCTGGAAAGTCGTACGTATTTACAAAAAACTCGTGAGATGATTATTATTATTTATTATCACCGCGTCTTACTACCCGTTCAGCTTATATGCACTTACGCTAATGTGTAATGGTAGGGTGATTGTGAGATGAAATGGAGGACCTACAGTTTAACGTGGAATCCGAACCACGGTGGAGGCCTGGCATTCCCCACATCCACAAGATGTATTGTCAGAGGTGAAGGAAGGGTTTGGAAATCAGATAAATCTGTGCCAGGACCGAGTATTGAGTCCCGCACCCCAGCACAGAAGTCCGACACCTTACCCCTAGACCACCAGGTCACCCCTCGTAAGATTAATGAAACGAAATAATATACATTGTTGCCGAAACACTCCACAAAAGAGGACACATAAAATAATCTACTATGTTACAGAAACATAGAGAAGCGTGGAACATCTTTGTCTACCAAACAATCAATTTCAAATTTCAAAAAAACTCCATAATAGGATGGCTGGATAAGTAGAAAGCTCCTGGGGAATATCAGATAAAGGCGGAGATGATCAAGGAATGAGGAGAAAGACTACTTAAAGATATATTTGAGCCAATGAAAACTATCTGTGTAGAGGATAATATAGCAGAAGAATAAGAGACAGTGATAATAATCCCAATTCACAAAAAGAAGAGCAAGATGAAATGCACCAACTATCGAGGTATGTCAATGCTGAACGTGACGTACACAATATTCTTGCTGGTAATTCTGAACAAGATGAAGCCTCTAGCCGAAGGAGAAACCTGAGAATACCAAACTGGCTTCAGGAGAGCACAAGTAATGTAGATCACGTCTTTACGATGATACAGCCATGGGTAAAGTACTGGGATAGGACGACAAGGATATCGAGACAACTATTGTGGAAAAAGCGTATGATAACATCCACATAGAGAGTTTGTACAAGACGCTTCAAGAGATGAAGATACCCCCGAAAATAAGGATGTCTAGGCCTTGTTCTGGAATCGACAAAGTAAAGGTGAAGTATTGAGGAATACTGTCAGATGAGCTGGAAAATAAAAACAGGAGTAATGCAAGAAGATGCGATGCATATGATAATATTCAACTTGGTTTTAGGAAAGGTCACGTTGGAAATGGACAAGATAAAGTAATAGAATAATGTTATGATGAATGGAAAGCACAGATGATTGGAGTTTGGCGACGACATTGTTATAATGGGTGAGGAGATGGTATGGATGGCCTTGGAACTAGAAAGGAACTCTAAAAAGGTGGATTTGCACACGAGTGAAGAGAAAACCGAGGATATTATATTTACAAGGAGGAAAATGAATGAGGTAACTGTAAAGGCAGGAGATACAAAGCTGAGAAAGATTGATGGATTCAGAAATCTTGTATGTTGGTTCAATAACTATAACGTCATGCTGAATAATGGTTGGATCCAGAACTTAATACAGTTTAGGGCCTTGTTTAACTGCAGAATTATCTCTACGAGGACAAAGATATGGGCATACAACGCTGTTGTATCCGGTAGTCTTGTACGGTTTAGAGACATGGAGCACAACCAAAAGGGACAGAGATATACCGAGAGCCTTTTAAAGGAAGGTCACAATAAAAATATTGATGCCAGAAACAGTAGGAAGACCGATAGTGAAGGAGAAGGAACCAGGAAATATATAAGTTGATGGAGGAATATGTTTCTTTCAGAGTGCTATTTGGTGAAACATGATGGTCTATCTTCCATTATGATTCTGAAACAATGTTTTATTATTTCTTTTCACATATCTTACGAATTTTAAGTAAGTGTCTCCATTTTTAGGTAAAGGAGTGAACAATCTTTATGATACACCGTTCTATTTATTTATATACAAGGTCACTCTGAACATGTTAAGGGATTAAGAAATGTTCAAGTGCTTTTGAAGCCTCAGGACTGTAATGATCTAAATTAGGATAGCTTTACTATTTGTCTCTTCAATTAATGAAATACAACAATGACAAGTTCTTGAAAGATTTTTTAATTTCTTACTTATATCAAGATGGTATTATATGTGCTCAGCGAATGAATATACGATGGATATAGAGCACACAAACTAATGGCTGGACCTAGTAATTTAGATTTTCTTACCTATGGAAAATACGATCATGTAGATCACGAGAGAAACAACAGGAAGCCATCCGATGCTAGATGTGTCTGAATTATTATCATGTAGATGAAAAAATGTGCCTATCAATGCTGGAAATAAAAAATAAATAGTAAACAGTAAAATGTTAAGATTATTTCCTTTTCACCACATCTTATCATCGCTCTAGTCTAGTTTATGAATGACTGATAGAATTAACAGGAAATATTTCTTAAACTACGTGGAAGGAGAGTGGGAAACCATTTAGAGATAACACCTTCAGTACACTCTACCATTCAAACAACTTTCGACCTTCTCCTCTTTGGAAAACTAGAATTAACGCATTCTTACGAGCTGAGGAGGTTTTTTAAAAACTCCCACAAAAAAAGAGTTTGTTAATCTTAAATACTGTTACTGTTAAATACTGTTAGTGTTAGATAATGTCAAATTGAATTTGAAGTTTTAAGAAGACTAAGATCTCATAGAAGTCTTTGAATGATTAAGATAATAAAAACGGTTTTACCCTTAAACTGATAAATACATTTTAAAGTTATCCCTGAACTTTTTGTGGGAACTATGAAAGAAGCCAGGCCTCCACCGTGGTTCGGATTCCACGTTAAACTCTAGGTCCTTCATTTCATCTCACAATCACCCTACCATTACACATTAGCGTAAGTGCGTATAACCCGAACGGGTAGTAAGACGCGGTGCTAATAATAATAATAATAATAATAATAATAATAATAATAATAATAATAATAATTAATAAATAATAATAATAATAACTATGAAAGATTGATTGATTTACAAATCAAGATCTAGCTTGAGTGGAGTAGTTTCATCCATAATTTCAAACTAATTTTTTTTCCCTACAGATTATTTAGAGGGGCTGGAAGATCAGTATTACCAGGGTTGGCAGAATTAGTTTGAACTGTATCTGTGAATTGTTCTCATTGCTCATCAGAACACTCATTGGCCAGCTATCAATGGAAACACATTCATGTGAGGTATATAGCGCATAGTCTTTGTTTCATTGATAAAATAGGGAGCTAGTGAGAAAGAATATGTCACAGATATAGTCTCAACAAACTTTGCTTATCTTGGCAACACCACATGCCACGCCACTGATCATATTAAAAATAGCAAACAAAATCTGAGTGTATGTAACTATATATTTAATTAGAGTATATATTCAATTAAGACGTAATCGATAGTATTATATAGTGGATACTTATAAGGCTATTTTACAACTTGACGACTGAGATCATGTCCCTAGATAAAGTGTGTCTTTTGTAGAGAAGATACAGATAAAATCTATTCACTATAAAAGGAAAGGCCTCAAAGTGTGGTATGGTAGTAGTCAAAATTGAGAAGCGTCGTATTACTCTAAAAAAACAACAACCTCAACACTTTGTAGCACACTACCCGAGATATTTGTCATTATATTTGTAATGAAGTAATAACCCAAGTTAAAAATCCTTGAACTCGGGTTAGCCCAAGCTCAAAATGGAAATGCCCTAAATAACAAAAGTTGTACCATGGTGTTGCTTCAAGGTGCAAAGTGCTAGCACCCCCAAAAAATGCAAACAAAATCCTGAAATGGTGGAGAGAGGACACAATAGTTGCTAAGAAAATGCTCTCCCATCAGAATGGAAGCTACAATATCAATAAGGGGGTTCTTACCAAAGTAGCTTCCATGCCTCTGGAATATATAACTAGTATAATATTTCCAGCCAGACAGTCAACTAGGCAAGTTCTTACCAAAGAAACTGCCATGCCGGCGGCAGATATCAAGAGCAGCATTCTTCTCCCTAAGCTTTCGACAAAGAAGGGGGTGCAAGCCGATGCCAAGAGCATGACCGTGCCAACGATGATGGTGGCGACGCTAGAATCCAGATCACCCCCACTAGCCGCAAATATGTCCTGACAGTAGAAAAGGATGGCGTCTATACCAGTCAATATTTGCAGGCCCAACAGGCCCATGGAGAGATATAGTGCTGTGATGGAGGCTTTGGTCGAGATGAGGTCACGAGGGGTCGACTTGTTCTCCATTTTCTCTCGCACATTTTCCTGTAAAAGATGAAGAATGAGAGATGTATGTTTTGGTAAATTAACACCGTAGTCATTATCATAAGGAACTTAAAGCAAACGATGTTATTAAGAGGTAAACATGTATTTTATAGCAACAGAATTTATAATAAATTTTTATTATAGAATATTTCAGTACTGTTGATCAACCACGGTTTTTTTTACACGTTATTTCCAATCTCGAATCAAAATAGGCCTATTTTTAAAACTTCCAAATCAATCATAGGCTTTTTCTAAATTATGTTTTATAGTTAATAAATGAGGTATGGACCCTGTATATTCATGATAAAAATTATATATCAAAATGTTATGATCATAACACGAAACCAACAGACATTTTAAGCTTAAGAATTGTATTTTCTAGGTGTTAGATCCCATTTGGATCTGACAAAGAAAACTTGCATAGTTCATGCTCTCAACCATGACGCTTTTATGTGGTATCGCTTTTGTTCAGGCTATTGGTCTCTTGGTCTCCTTCATCAAACTTACACTTATAAAACAACTAGCTCATTGTGCCTGTTAATGAACCACGGTCAAGAACACCAAATCACTCGTACATAGGCTAGCTTCCAATAAAAATTACATCTCCCAGTAGATTACTAATCTATACTTATAAAATAACATGTCCTGACTGACTGACTGACTGACCGACTGACTGATTCATCATCGCCGAGCGCAAACTATCAAGGCTACAAGCATGAAATTCGGACTGTATATTCATTTTGTTATGTAGGCACCCACTAAGAAAAGATTTTAGAAAATTCCACCCCAAAGGGGTCAAAATAGGGGATGATAATATGTATGAAAGTCCGTCATTTTGAAGGTTACATAAACAAAAATTTTGTATTTCGGTTATTGACGTAAAACAAATAAATACGTGTTTCAGGAATTTTGGAAATTTTATTTAATAAGGGATGAAAAAGGGGGTGAAAGTTTGTATCGGACTTGCATTATTTTTGATCTGAGGTCAAGTTATGGTCATCAACGTAACGTAATATTTTAAATTAATCTGTAAATACATATGTATATTTTCGTATTTGTATATAATCAACTTCCACGCGAGCAAAGCCGCGGGCAACAGCTATCTAGTACTCTCATAAAATTACTGAACACTGGTATAAGTCCCATTCTAAACGCCTCTACTCTTCCGACCTCACCCAGGTCCAAAGCTACTGTTCCGTATCTTCTGAGTGTATTGTGGTATAATACCAGATTCGTGAAGGTAACAATATTTTTAGAGTGTCGAAGGACTAATCCTATCTTAGTCTATGATTTAACAAAAGTATTACTTGATGGGGGGAATAAATAGAGCCAAAACGTGGACTAAATAGTTATTTAACTTTTTATCAATATTTCAATATCTTAAAAAAAATTCTCTGATACTTAATTGATTGTAATGCATCACAAAAGATTCGAATCTTGCTTGCTCCTATTTATTGACTCCAAAAGGAATAATAAACTCTAATCGGTCCTTTTGTATAGTGGTCCACGCACATGATTACCAACCTAGGGGTCCTGGGTTTGATTATTATCTGATGCTATGGTTTTTTTTTCTTTCTGAAAGTAGAACTATACCAATGTTCACCATGGCCTGGTTAGTCAGGTTAGAGTTAAGTTAAGAGTTTACGCTGGTTCCAAACCCCCCTCATATTTACTACCACCATCACCTCATCTCATTGGTACATGGAAAGGCATCCACGGAAAGGATTTACGATTAGGGAATCCGGGCGTTCCCTGAGCTGTGGTAAGCGAATATCAACTAATCTTCACACAAAATTGGATAAGAGCTATATTGCCAATTATATATATATATTTCAGAGACTGCGAGAATCAAAACATAAAGGCATGATATCTATGAAGTGCAAGAATTCTTCAGAACTGAATGTAGTAATTCATTATTTATCAAAGGATGAGATTATATCGCATGATATCTACGAGCGCAGAATTCAAGGATGTGTGTAATTCACTACTTGAAGTGAGATGTCAATTCAGCATTCGTTCCCACTCCTGATCATGATCACCTGGTACCTTTATTATGGCTAGCTCCCCCTTCACGGCTTCAATGCTGGTCCCTCTGAGCCACTGGAGCGCCTCCAAGGCCTTTTGCTCCTCCCCCGCCATACGTGCTGATAGGGAGACTCCGGAACGAACCACATGGTGACGGCGAACAGGAAAGGCACCACGGCGGAGAAGATGATCAGTACTAGGTACGAGACGTACGGACCGACCACGTACTGACTGAGGCTCCCAAGACTGACGAATATCTGGAGAAAAGAACCCAGCGCTCCACGGACTTTGTCCTGAGGGATATTATAGGAAAGAGAGACGTGTTTTAGCCAGAAATAATCTGTTTCACATAGAGTTTTACTAAACCATTATTGAAGGAACCGGGTGTAAGAATTATTTAATATTTCCTAAAACATAACCTATCCAGGTATTATTTATAATATCCTCAGCAGTATTGTGGATTGCCGCCAGGGTAAATAGATCTTTTTAAAACTTTACTTGTAATACGGGATACCTCACTATTTTCCCACACGCTTCTCATGGGAACGAGTTCTCGTGGATGAGTGTTTTACTGAATGATGAGAAAAGTTCACATGCTATGTTCAAACCAATTCAGCTTACCCTGGCAACAATCTACAACACGCCGCTTACTACTGTGTGTCCAACAGTTCCTTCCTACCAGAATCCTACTACGCTCCTCACCTCAGCTATTTCCCCGCAGTACATAGGGATCACGGTGAACGCCACCCCCAACACAAGCCGTGTATGATCCTGCCTACGTATATGAGAGGTATCGACCGCGCAGGCTCGGCGCAGGCTATCAGAACCCAACCCACGATGACAGGACACGCCGTGGCTATCAGCGTGGTCTTCCGTCCCCATCTGTCTGCGGCGTATCCGGCCAGGAACGGACTGAAGACAGCACCAAGGGGTGTTAAGGAGCCGATCCACGATTGCTCGCTGGAGGAAGCCGGGATGTCCGTCTCGCCGCTCTCCATCTTGGGAAGAGTCGGTGAGGTCCACGACATCGCACATCCCACAGAGGCAATTAACAAGTTGGCTGGGGGCAAGGACAGCATGTACCATCATCTCATCATCTGTACGCAAACTTCAAGTTTCAACTTTTAATCTTCCGAGTTATTAAATTTTGTAAGATTCAAATGAGATTTTAGTTTTCAAATCGAATTATATTAATATTTTGAGTTCAATGCAATCAAATATGAAAGTCACACCTTTGAATTAATTTATAATTTTGTATAAAATAGTCTCAATTTATTATATAAATATAGCTAAATATTTTTATCATAACATGTTTTAATTTCTATTTACTATTAATTGATTTATGAAATGTTATTAATATTTAAAACTTGCAAAATAATTTTGTTTAATACTTTTAGAAGAAAAGTGTTTAAAATTAGTAATTTTATTCTTATCCTGAGGACAGAATTTTAAGACCAAGACTTTTGGGTTTGGTGGTAAGACCGACTAAGGATTAATCATCATCTCAAGGTTGACAATGTTCACTATTAGAACGCTTTCTCTTCACGAGGAAGTAAAAATATTATAACTTGCCTATCATCTTAGAAACTAATTACACGTGCTATCATACACCTCAAAACACCCAAATACATTTCAAATTTAATAACAAACTAAATTTTACCTCGTCATATTTACGAGTATGTAGTATAATCGTCTGTGAGTTTGTCAATGATTAATTTACACCAAATAGTCCAACACCCTAGCTCAGTTTGTAACGTGTCTATCTACTGAGCTAAGGGCCTTGGGTTTGATTCCTGACATAGACGAAAACCTATCATTGTTAGAATGTGGGTTTACCCTTTTAAAATGAATTAACAGCTTGGTGCTGGATTTTGTGTTTCTTTTAGATTTAAGTTAGTTTATAAGTCGTTTACTGATATAATCTGTTGGTTTAGAAAGTGCACGTTAAATACATAAAATGAATGAAAAAATAAAAATTAAAGTACTAAAATGTTGATTAATTATGATTTTTATTCTAGAAAATTTTCTTTAATTATTTTTTTTGCACTGCATTTTACTACCTTTTTGAGTTATATGCGATTGTACTAATCAAACTTATGTATTCGGGATGAGGAAGTTTGAATTTAGATGAGATGTAACCGCATTTGTGTGGAGAGAGAAGGGAAAAACACTTAGTGAATATCACCCTCAGTATACCCACCGAGATTTGAACTCCAACCTCCCTGTCACGGGCCATCTAATATATTGAAAAATGATACCTCAGTCCAAGTGACCATTAAAGTAAGTGAAGGGTTTTTATTAAACTTTGAACATTACTCTGTGGTCTACTTTATATTTTGAGACAAATAATCTATTGTTAAAATGAACACTGATTTTTTGAGCAAGAATAATGAATATCATACCTTAAAAAAAGTTGTTTAATTTATAAAGTCTACCATTGTTTACAACATACATGGAGCATACAAAATATAAATGAATTTATTTATGAATACATGTCATATAGATAATATTAATACAAGCCGCCAGCTCCTAATATGTTATTTACTCACGAGCCTCTATTTTTAAATTTCGGGTAAAGTGAAAACATAAGAAATTTTGGAAAAAGTCTTTATACTGGGTTAAATACTTTTAAACAGTGTTCATAAGCACATATTAGTATATTTAATTGACATACCAACACCACAACTCTTGGTTTATTGATGATGCAATATTTATCTAATCAGTGAACCTAAAGAAAAACCTCATTCATATTTCAGCATGTTATTTAACCTTCTAAATTAAACATGCGAAGCAACTTTGCAGAAAAACTACTAAAACTCAAACAAACAATGGTAATATTTTCATGGGGATCATTAAACGTCTCATCAATAAAAATCAAGACATAAACTTTTTTTTATGGCCACAATATTCCTATCCTCTAAGGGTCCGAGAGAAAGTAAAAAAGCCTTTTTCCAAAAGTGATAAAAACAGTTTATATCTGAAATATTCAATGACCAATTATTTTCACAATTTATTTGTTAGTAAATACACGAAGAACATCGAAAACTCTCGAAGGTACGGATCAAAAACGAACAAAGGGAAAACAAAACAAAACTTGGCAACACGTAATAATTGTATATTAAAGTATCCTCCTTACTCTTTAAAACAATTACAATAATTAATAAAACTAATGGGCTGGGTTAGTTAGGCTGGTTAGTATGCAAACACAATACAAGCCAAATTGAAAGAGAATCGTTCGTGAACGAACTGTTAAAATTGAACTATACAGTAGAGCTAATTAATTTAAAAAAGTGATAATTGACTTGCGAGTCTGGTCGTTTTATGTAAACAGTTTGACGTCAACAAGTGGGTGTTGTCATATGTGTCTCAGAGACTACAAACAATGGTGCACTTTGTATGTACCTACCTTCTGCACTTCTGTTATTCTCCCAAAGCATGTAAACCAACTCGTCCTGTGGGGTTTTTCAGTAAATAGTCATAACATTGAACTTTAAATGTATTGATTAAAACTTGTTTCAACTTACCAGATAACGCAGCGACGTATTGAGGCAGAACTTTGGTCTGTTCTACATGGTTTTCTACAGAATTAGCCATCACGTCCTTTCAACATTGAAACTAACTGACCATTAAAACTTGCTAATTTTTTTATCTTCACGTGTGATCTAAACATTAAGCAGTGTCAAATATTTAAGCCGTCAATTGAATATTAAACGTGGTGAGATAACATAGACAAATCAGTTCAATCTTCATTATCATTTACGATGCCATTGTTTGAATAAAAATATTAAGTTTTGAACTATTTTATCGTCAACTACGGCACAATTTCACAATATTACAAATTAATTTATATAAGCGTAGAGTGAAACATGCAATTTTATTAACGTTTATAACATGTTATGGTTTATAGTGAAGTGTTTGTGTAGTTATTTTTACCATTGAAAGCGAAAACATTTAAAAATATTCCTTAAAATTGTAATTTTTTTTACATTATTTTTGTTGATGACCAAATAAATAATTTGACAAAGAAAAGGGCACACCTAGAAATCTCCATGATAATAACGTTACCATAGGTAATATTTATTTAATATAAATAATAATAATAATAATAATATCATCTTTATTTGGGCAAAGTTAAAGCCATCGCATTTTCTTACACATAACCCACCTGACAATCAAAACGTACATTTAATAAATATGTGCAAAAAACTAAATCAAATTACAAAAATATTGCCCACATAATATATGATTGTACATTTATACAATTGAACATATTAAAATAAAATAAATGAGGAAAGTAAAACTAAATAGATTTATGGAAGAGAAATACCACAGTAGCTGTGGACAAAGAACCACTAAGTCTTTTTTTCATGTGGGGATTGGACTTACGAAGCTTTGCGCTATTAATCCTGGGACCACGATCAAATTAACGTTCACACAACTTAACGTTCACTTAATGTAATTAAACCAGTGTGTGATCAGGATTTGTGTGACGTAACAATCTGTTCAAAACAAATACAAGAGATTTGGACTGTTTGGGAATAAATTATTTACTAAAATTATACCCAAGTACTTAGTGCTAATTAGGCTGCGAGTATTTGCAATAAAAACTCTAATGGATTTACAAAATAAAGTGTTAACAAAATGACACGACTTTTAGTTCGCGAGATGCGGACAAACTATACCAGATAAGCCATCTGCGTTCCATAAACAAACAAATGAACAGTGGCGGCTCGTGGCTAAACTTAGTGGGAGTGCTGCACCAGAATTTTTTTTAGCCTTTGTTTTAAAATGGTGTAAAAGGGAAAAAAACATGAATAAAAAGAAAATTTATTCAGGAACTTGATAAAATCTTAACAAGAAAAAACAAATTTTTTTACTTACTTTAACTTAAATTGTTACAGTTAAGCTTGTATATTCATTTAAAAATGAAAACCATTCTTATTTTTTTAATTTACGCAAAAAGTTCAATAATTTTCTTCTTTATCTCTGGATGACAATTGAGGAAATTTTTCTTCATTGAAAGTACTGCAAGTGCATTTAGTCTTTCTGTTAAATAAAAGAACCGAAAAAAAGAATCAAATAGAATGGCTGGAAGCAGAATAATAATCTAACTCTAAACTATTCTACACTTTATCACATTCAAGAATATGGTACACGGTTTTTAAACACAACATACGCTGAGTAAAAAAAACCACTTCCTTCCACTATCACGCCAGAGCCGGCACTGCGAAAGCAACAGTGCTCTCTCTAACTGGCTGTCCCGCCTTCATCCCTACCCACCTCCTATGTGCGCATGCGCACAACAGTCAAACCCCACGTCGCTGGCACTGTGAAGCGCACAGTTCCATACACATTTTTATATCTTTTCATAAATTGGGGGATGATTACTGAAGTACTGACATTAATCTTAATGAATATATATTGTATTACAAAAATAGAGAAATAATTAAATAAAAAGGACTAATTATCTTAAATGTTATTGATAATATCAAGTGGAAATAGGGGGTGCTGCAATTCTGCAGTGCCTATACACGAGCCGCCACTGCAAATGAAGTACCAAACAGCCCGTTGACGTGGCTCGCAAAATGATTGGTTAGCTAGAACACGCGATACCCTTTACTTTGCGTTCACACAATGTGGGAATTCTCCCTGGAGACTTTTAAGTTAAGTAAACGTTAAGTTAAGTTCATCATGATGGTTTCCATTTAACAAAAACAATGAGGGTGAACTTTAAGTTATGTTACGTTACGTTAATATTAAGTGGACGTTACGGGAAAGTTACGTTGATCTTGATCTTGGCGTAAGTCTTCTGAAAGTAATTACAGGCCAGGGAACCCTTTTGTGTGCGTTTACGGGTATCCTTAGAGCTACAGTATTGTTTCTGACCATATTTTTATTATAATAGCTGTAGTATCTGTATCGCCTGGACCTCAGCAGTGTCCAGGATCACTGAAACTATGTTCCTCTAACTATATCTGAAGGACTTTGGTTCAAGACCCAGCTATGTCTAAACGTAACCTTCACGTTGCATGAGTGCAATCTTTACTTAATAACATCTTTTCAATCCAATAAACATATTTCCATTGCTGAGCTTATTTAATTAATATGTTACAAATGTGTTCATCAGGTATTTAAAAAATTGTTACTTTGTAATTAACTCTCATAATTATGCTATTTATTCATTCTTTTAAGGAGGTTTTGTTCATAAAAACATATATCTAATGACAAAATTTGATGGAAATGTGACCAAAGTGGAGTAGTATTCTTTAAACAATAGATATATATACCTTGATCACGTTGTTGATAAAGAACCCCATTGTATAACGTTTAATCAAGATGGTTACTTTTTATCTTTTTGTAACTTTCTAGACACAAAAAATTGTGTGTCAATAATACACAAAACATGTTAGTATGAATGATAAAATTAGGTTAGAGGCAATAGTAATAATAATAATATGTGAGAATAGATGATAGAATAAATGATGGATGATAATATAAATTCTGATATGATGTTTGATGGTTTTGTTGGACGTCACTCCTAGAATTGCGCTACAGAATATATATATATATATAAAATACCGTTTCGACGATTTTTCACGGAACTTCTAGATTAATAAGTAAACCATATCCTCTAAATAATAAGATTAGCTGAATATCAACGTTTGGTTAAAAAAATATTAGTTACAATAATAAAATAAATGCATATTTAAACACCTCCTTTAAAAATAAATACTCATTGTCCCAAAAGTAGACCTGTATAACTATTAAATAAAACAAAATTGCTCCACCTTTGATGTAGCTCGCTTAATATAACTCTAAGTTCAACATACACACACACACACACACACACACACAATATATATATATATATATATATATATATATATATATATATATATATATATATATATATAATATGCAACATTTAAATTTAAAAGATTATGTCATTTGTTTGAAAAACCAAACAAAAATAATTTTTCAATGGGGAAGAACCTTTATTTAAAGGTAGTCTATTGATAACGGCTTTCTATTTTTTATTCCTAATTATATATGAGAAATATTTAAAGTGTTGTCTCATACATTTGACGTGTACAGGAGAAAAGGTGGTAGGGGGGGGGGCATTCCAATTTTAACTCAAATTGAGTTAGTGTTTCCATCTATCGGACAATCATGAGACCTTTCTAAAGCACTTTAGATTATTCTTCAAAAAGGTCTCTGTCATATTTAAATTAATTAAAAAAAGTATTTGCTGTGGTCGTTATGGAATTTGAGATATAAAAATTGTTGTCCTGGGAAATCTGTGTAAGGTGACCATCACTCTTATGCCAATGTATCTTTTATTTATATTTTTTTAATGATTATAACGCCAATACTATTATAAAATTAATTCAAATGTGTGTACATACATATAACAGATCATCGTAAAGTAACACCATTACGTCACGTATCCGGTTTGGGCGGGATTACGTAGCAACGTAAAATCAGAACACCGCAACACCGGAGTGTCCTGTGAGCTGTCGGTCTTTTGGCGGCACATCAAAGAAATGCTACGCGCCGCTCATGTTACATCACTTGTTGCCTGTTTGGACGGGGAGTATGTAACTTCAGAGCGTCGCTACTGAAAAAAAACCCCACCAGTTGATCAAAAACGGGTTGTTACTGCTAGTCTTTAATGGGTGGTTACATCCCTTATCTAGTTCTTATCATTCCATGCTACTTTGGGTTCATTTAAATTAATTAATTACGTAATGCATATAGGAGACAATCGTTTACATTTTTTTAAATACTGGATCATTCCATATAGCCACAAACTTGAGGTGAACTAAGTCTGACTATTGAACTGACCTTAAAGGTGGACATGAGTAGGGTCATTTTAGAGGAATATCACTCCCGTTAGGGTGGGTAGGATATGAAAAACCGCAGGGATACATGGTATTTGGAACCCCAACCCCTTCCTCAATTAGTATGGATGAGAATCACATCCAGAGATCCTTGTAACATGTAATATAGCCTATTGCAAGGCCTGACGTCTAATACGGCGTGACAACCTGTGCGGGTAATGTGAACATGCTCTAATATTATTGAATACTACACATAAGAGTGTGACCTAATTTCTTTGTTTTCTTATCAAACTAATTAATGAGGAGAAACAGACGCCCATCACTTTAAAATAGTCGTTTAATGAAATCCTTAGGTTTGAGAATAAATTCCGGCCATGGCGGCTCAAGTACATGCTTTTTATAAATACATGTAATTACCTCGTGTTGTTCCCGATACCGAGTATCAGTCGAGTGTAATTTTAATCGATGCGTTTTGACTTATAAGAAGTCAGATATTGTATCTCATAGATCAAGGATAAACTAAGAACTTCGATATAACATTTGAAGGATAAAAGGTAAATAGGCGGAATATTTCACCCTACACATATTACCCAGGACAACAGCTTTAATATCTTGAACCACACAAGGACACCAACAAATAATTAAAAAATGAAATGAAATATGATAAAGGCCTATTTTAACATAATCTTAAGGCGATTGGACCTTTTCATTTGATGTGGAAATGCAGAGCCATAGGAACAAACTGTTATCTTCAAGAATTTTTTTTATTATTTTGCAATTTTATTTTCGGAAACGGTTGGTTCAAGAATAGAAGCATGTTTATTAAGCTATACTTTTTAAATACACACCTTATATATAATTTTAACATTGATCAAATATTGAAAAAAAAATTGAAGTTTTTTCAATAGAAAACTACTGGCTTCAGAACAAAAAATAAGAAAATGTAACAATTAATAAACAACGATACATTATCTTAAAAGGGGCGTTGAAAATATTAACATAAACATATCACTCGTTCTCGAGAAAACTGATGTTTACAAACGTATGATTTTTCCACAAGACCTGTCCGGTACTAGCGCCATCTACGTTGTCCGTGATCCATCTGTTCTTGTTGGCGCGGAAGGATTAGTCTTGTAGTCAGGTTTGTAAAAGAATGTTACACAAGCCTGGCATAGTATTTCTCCATCGTGCCACAGCACTCTAAATTTAAACTAGATTAGACTTGTTTTCGATCAGTACCTTAGTCTATAATTGGATTAGATTTTAAACATGATAGGTCAAATTGAATAATCTTCTAATCAATTTAGCTAAAATGACATGGCTCTATTGTTATGGATAGCTCTTTAAGAATTATAGTAATAATTTCTTTTCGATTATTTTAAACCCCCTCAAACCGATTCTCTTCTCCATAATATATTAATGTGGTAAAATTGGATTAAAGCCTAAGAACTACGCAGTGGGTAGCATGTGGGTAAGAAGGGATAGCTGAGGAATGTTATAGTATATATTATTTTATCTTTATTATTCATTATATACCCCGTCCTACTACCCTTCGTTATACCACTACTAATGTTTAATGTAGGGTATTAGATTAAAGCCTACAGTTTGTGAATCCAACCACGTGGGAGCTGGAATTAACAAAAGAAGATGAGAGTGAATTAATGTAATGATAATTTTACTAACAACCACTCCTGAATAAAGGTATTTCTATAATGCTATATATATTTTATAATAATGTTCAAAATTAATAATTTTAATTCATCCACAATATTAACATGTCTTTAATGTTAATACTATATTTTATAAATACCATATGTTAAAATTAACACATAGAGGTGATTTTATAAATAGGATAGTTCACAAATTTCTATGCAATCAAATAGGAGACAAACAAAGGATGGTTTCAAGAAAAATATGCACATATTTGAAAATAGTTTGACTGTTTTTTTTATTAAAAAGCAAAATGTACATTTTTATAAGTAAGATCCATTAGGTAGATTTTGTATAAAATCACATTGATTAAAACACACAATAAAACTAACAACATAATACAAGTAGTGCAAACACATAAAGGATAAATATACCTACTATAGTCTGTTTTACAAATACATTACTTAATTAGGTAATATATGGAAACTTAAATAATCTTTCCGAAACTTCTAACATATTTTGTGTAACTTTTCAGTTTTTCCAATAGATCATATAAGGAATATTTAAGTCAAAATAGCGTTTTTCCTTTATTGGGGGTGCAAGAAATTAAATAAATTCATCTAAATGAATTAGATGATTTGTATCAATAGTTCATTCTGTTTGTTGGTCACGTGGCCCACTCACTACTAGATCACTTAAAATTATCTGTTCTACCATGTAAATATATTATTCACTCGACAACTATAGTAAAAACCATACTCAAGTGGTTCATCAATAATAGAATTGACCAACCATTCATTGTTCAAGGTCCCCTTTTGCCTTGGAAACTTTCCAAATTAAATTTAATACTGACACCATTATATTTTAAGAAAATAGTAAAGGTTTTGTATTCTAAAAATCCTGTACATTTCTCAGTATGTATGTGGCAACATATACACTCCATCTACCTTGAAAGGTAGTAAGCTTACCTGGCATGTTTCCACTATGGTACAGCTTATAAGATAGGGCCATAGTGTAACTTGTAAGGTAAGACTGCTACTACCTTTCAAGGTAAATGGAGTGTGCATATGTACTCATAGCAAACGATGAAAGTACGCTCAGTATAACATATCAATAATGTATGAACACACATATAACTCTATTAAACCATATTCTGAAAATGTAAAAATCACACCTGACACAGGAATTGAACCTGGAACCTTTGGATGGATAGCTCAGTGGTTAGAGCATCGTCGTACTAAGACAAAGGTCCCGGGTTAGATTCCCGTGTTAAGGTGTCATTCTTAAATATCAGAATATGATAACTAGATGGAGTAATCCTCTCTAAAAAGAAAAAAAAAAGCTCTGGATATTTGATTTTATTAAACCAACTAAATATAAACTTAAATAATACTCAGACGTTAAAATCTAATTTTTGACCACCTATCAAAACTATGATAATGAACAGCTGCTATCAGGGTCAAGTTCGACTGAGTTCGAGATAATCTACTGCTTGATGTCACGTTACATAGGCCATACGTTCAGTGACGTGACGTGTAGTGTTGCCAGGGTAGGTACAGTTTGTTAAAACTGTATCTGTGACATGTTATCTCCCACTGTCACTCCAGTTGACCCATAATACAAAAGGTCAGCTCTACACACCTCACTTGTCAACCACCAGTTGGTTAGTGCTGTCTGCACCATCTGGTAGACATCCCATATACTAGAGGAGTTCAAGACAGCGTGGTGGTTCCTAATTGCCTTATACACTGAATTTATATGAGCGATCACGAAAGGGCCTACCTATTTTGCCAGTAATTGTATTTCCACAAACCTTCCAGGGTTATTTTACGCGCCACAATTGACTTGTGACCAACGGCTTTACTTCCCCTTTGAAGGAAGTTGTACTATGAATTTTTATAAGACCTTGGCTTGGTTTGAACCCACGAACACTGGGTACAATGGAGAGCATTTTACCCCAAGACCACCGAGGTGAACCCATGCCTCACATGGGACTATATTTCCATTGATACCTGACCAATGAGTGCTCTACTGAGTGACGGTAACAACTCACAGGTACAGTTTTAAACTAATTCTTCTCACCCGGCACGACACACACCAGTGCATACGTCATCTCCATAATAGTATGTCACCGCGAGCAAGTGTTCTATTTCTCTAATAACAGTTGTATCTCTGCAGCGACTTTCCCTTGGTCTCAGGCAGCAGGAAGAACACGAACATCCCCGCCAGACCACAGCACACGGAAAACATCCAGAAGGCCGAGTGTGTGCCCAGACCATCCACGATGTCCTGGAAGAACTTGGTGATGAGGAAACCAAGGACCCAACAGAAGGAGGCCGTCAGGGAGGATGCCGTGCTCTTCACCTTGGGAGAGAACAGCTCACCCATGACCGCCCACGGTAAAGGGCCGAACCCTGAGGGAAACAACATAATTCAGGGGGTTTCATGAGAGAAGTTGAATCTTCGTAAGACTGGTCTGTCTAAGGAAACCTATTTCTTCTGTTTACTTCCCTCCAGCCCACGGAGATAGAAGAATTAATTTTTTTTGCACCATGTTTTACCGTCAATTCGGTTTATAAGCTTATGTACTAATCATACTTATGGTTTTTATAAACTAGGAAGGCTATATTTATTTTAGAAATATACTCAAATTTGCATTGAGGTTAGAGTGTAAAACCATTTTGGAAAAATACCACCCTCAGTACACCTGACCGAGATTCGAACCTCAATCTCCCTGTCATCATCAGTCTAGTCTACTGTGAGATTAGCGCCTTAGGCCATGCAGCCATTGAAGCTGGTAACTTACCTATTGAGTATACGATTATGTATACTATCAATGATCCCACAGGCAATAGACCTAGGTTGGTCGTGTCCACATCAATGTGTCGTAAGAAGAAGAACAACCCAAGGACGCCCTAGAAATAAATTATTATTATTATTATTATTATTATTATTAGCACCGCGTCTTACTACCGTTCGGGTTATACGCACTTACGCTAATGTGTAATGTAGGGTGATTGTGAGATGAAATGAAGGACCTACAGTTTAACGTGGAATCCGAACCACGGTGGCGACCTGTAGAAATAAATAAACCGAGATATATATATATAATATATATATATATATATATATATTAAAATACACTTAATTTTAAATGCAGCTGCTAGCAATTTTTAATCGGTTTGTAGCAAATCTTGAATGGAACAATAAGATGACTCCATCAGTACAACTCGTGGATTGTCTTTGCAAGAATGTACAAGTAAACTGGTCATTCCCATCAAAGTGGGGATGTAGGGGACGCGAGAAAAGGCCAGTGTTTTTGCAGTTTTTATAACAAAACTTTTTTTTTGCCAAAATAGTAAAAATATTGCTTCATTAGAGACATAGAATTTATTTTCTTCACTTGTTGATATCAACAGTTGTGAATATTTGTCATGAGCATAGCGTCATCAGATGAGGAACCTTTTAAATGAAGAGAGATAGTTGTCATTTAATTCCAGAACAGCCTTGACAGATATTCAACAACTGTTGATATCACCGCGTGAAAAAACTTAAACTCTATGCCTCTAATGAAGCAACATTTTATATATTTTGTCCAAAAAAAAGTTTTGCTATAAAACCTGCAAAAATACTGGCATTCTCACCTTCTTTACATCCCCGCCTTAGGTATCTAACCTAGCCTTTAAAGTCAATGAACATACATCAGCTGGCTACGTAATGAAAGCGCGCAGATAGGATTTGTATACCTACTTTGGAATTTATCAGAATCGCACAAGGTAGACTGTGCCTAAAAAGATGCACCATTGTTTGTTTCTCTGAAAATCATATGGCAACACCGCAAGATATGTGTATTTTCAGAAATTAAAGTATCGTGATTTTCATGAATTAGTCAGCTATCAACCTAACCCAACCCTAATGTAAAGAATAAGAGGGCTGCTCCCTGTAGTTTTATTATTTTATTGTAACTATTGTAAAGATTATGAGGATTGTTTACAATACAGGTTTGCCATGCTGCCAATTTATGCAGTTGTTACCCCTTCCCCCTGTGTGATTCTGATACAAGGTCTAGATGAGCTTTTGATCCTTATCTTCATGAGCTTTTAATAGGAAGTTTCTCCCTATTGTGCACCTTAGATGTTCTCCTCGTGTGGTTGTTCAAATGAATAGTGATGGGGTAAGGGTGAGCGGGGGACAATTTAGCAGTAAAACCCCGTGAAATAGCGATATCCCTGGCAACCACCCAAGAGCTGCCAATGATTTATAGCTAAAATTTATCCCCCTCATTACCTTAGACGTGTTTGAGTGCGAGGGAGGGGAGGGGGGGGACTTTACGTCGGACGACCCACTTATACCTGAGAGAGCATCATCCCGACAGCGGACGTGAGCAGCAGGAACCTACGTCCGGTGCGATCCACGAGGAGAGGGGTGCACCCTGACGCGAGGAACATGACCACGCCGATGAGGATGGTGGCTATGCTGGGGTCTAGGGCGCCTCCGCTCATCTTGAAGATGGCTTGAGAGAAGAAGAGCACGGCGTTGATGCCACTGAGTTGCTGCCAGTTGACCAGCCCTAAGGAGAGTATCAAGGCCTTGACGTTACCCTTGGTAGCCACGAGGTCCCGTAGGGAGGTTTTCTGACTGGCCTGTTCATCCACTGCGACCTGCAACATCGCATCGTCAGACAGACCAATTTACTTTCGGTTAGGATGGAAGGAAACGAGAGATAAGGGACGTATTTGTACGTTTATAAAATGAAAACTTTTGTCCGTTCAAAATATATAAAAATTCTATTTCAGTATGAACGCTTAGTTTTATCGTTTTTCAACATTTCTCGAATAACTTTCATGGGCAGCGTGGAATTTGAGCAATAATTTTTATCTTCATTTAATTTTTTTTTTCGTCGATAGAGACGGGCAAAGGCTTGAGTAGGGGAATACTTGTCAGAGCGAGGTATGATGGGAACTCTGTCTCAGGAAACGCCATGGTAGTCATTCAGGTATGACAAGAACTCTGAAAATGTTGACTAACGGGATAATGATGATGGTAATGAATTCAGGATTGCTTTTAAAAATAGAAACAGCCCCAGAAAGGACGAGTTTGTCAAGCGAAGACCTCGGGTAATGACTGGTCTACGAGCCGGAACAATTATTTTACACGTGGGGGAGGGAGAAGATTTAAAGTACTGTCAGGAATGGAAGAGATTATGCCGGACGACCCGCAGAAATTGAAACGTCCAGTGATGATAATAATCAAAAAGTTATGCTCAAATGAAAATATACCTAATACAAATAATCAAGAATGATTGAGATTACTAAATGTTTATAATTAAACTATAGCTCATTATCTGACGAGGTATTCAATTTTTTTTGCCTTTTTTGTATAAAAACTTAAGAAATACTCACCTTGTCCCCTTTCCCTACCACCTTAAACTGCAATTCCAAACAAAGTGCTACAGTCACATACAAAGTACAATCTAAAATAACCTAACCCTATATAAGAACCACTAATATCAGTGTATGAAATACTGGGGTAGTTAGTTGGGTTCTTGTATAATTATTCTTTATTTTAGGAACACCTTGCCTTGAATGAAGAGTTTCCTAAGGCTTTAATAATCCTATTTGGAAACTAACTCGTAGAGTTGTGTTGGTAATTATTTATTTTGTATGTTTATTTAATATTCATACTCTAAGCCATTTGATTATTTTTAACAAAATCATCATCATCAACTATTTCCAGACTTTGGGTGGGTCACTTTGTCAAAATGATTCCGATGGCCTAACCACCTTTGCCAGTCTCTCTTACATTCACTGTCCATACAGAACTTCCTTACACTTCAAGGACACTTATATGTGAACTTGATAGAACTATCTCAAGATAAGGATAGGTGACATACTTTTGTAAGTGCGGCAATGAACTTAAGATTTCTAATGCCATAGATTAAGTAAGTAAATAATAAACTAAGTTAATCTTATGTAGAGTAAGTCTCCATTATTTTACCAGCGCTGCGTGAAGAGCACATCGGCCATGCCTAGGTGACTACTCACCAACTTATGGGAAGTTGATGTAGCCAACGTTGGATGTATTTTGAATTTATATGAATATATTTACAAGGAGATATAGGTTTATTGTGTGCTGTGGGAAGGTGAATAGCTGAGATGGCAATGGAAAGTAAACAAGACTAAAACTTTGGACATCTTGGGAGAAGACATGTTATATTAATTGTTTGATATTGTGAGCTACATACATGCTAATATATTATTAATAAAATAGTGCGTATGTGTCAGTATCTTTATTGACTGTAAATCTTCTAGTTTCCAAGAACAAAAAGGCCAACAATTCAGTTGAAGTAGAAATTATATAAATTATAGTCAAGTTTGGAATATTGTGTCAAGCTAATTAATCAATATCCCAAGGAATACAATTATTAAAATAACTGAGACGCAACAAAGTTACACAGTTGTGACTTACAAGGAAACTCAGTGGCGTACCTACCTGCAGCTCATTGAGCTCTTTATTGACCCCGGAGGAACTCTTGCTCCTGAGCCACTGCAGGCCTTTCTGGCCCCTCCCTGTCCCCCCTCTTCAACAACTGGTACGGGGAGTCTGGGATGAAGAACATCGTCACCAGGAAGAGAACAGATACCGCCGTGCAGGCGACGCCCAAGCTGATGTACGACACGTAAGGGCCGATGGAATACACGTACATGAACCCCAAGGTGCACAGGAGTTGAGTGAACGATCCTAGGGCCCCACGAACTTTATCCTGAAAGGTTTGAAATAAGAGTTCAAGCGAGAAGCCACAGTGTGTGTTTTCATTATTAATTTTATCTTCATGACTTTTTTTTCGGGTTTTTTTTTTAGCACCATGACTATCTGTTTGGGTTATATGCTTATGTACTAATAAACTAGTGGTTTTAAGGCAGAGAAATACTATATCGATAGGAAGTGTACCCGCATTTGCGTGGAAGGCCTTTTTTTTGGGAATAACACCTTCAGAACACCGACCAGATTCAAACCTCAATCTTTCCGTCATCGGTAGTCTAGTCTACTGTGAGAGTAGCGCGTTAGACGATGTGGTCATGTGGTTTGTTGCCAAGGAGGGTCGCACTTGACGAGAATGTACAAGGCAGATTAACTGCCTAGTGACAGCCTGTAGCACGAAAAAAAAATTGTTTATGGTGACAGCACAGACATTTTCTTTATCTTGATTTAATACATTTGTAAAAACTCGTAATATTGTGAAACGATATAGATACATTGTTGCAGAAAAACTCGCAAATAGCAACAATAAATAGCATACACTGTTACAGAATCATGAGAAAAGAGGTACATATCTGTCAGTCAAAGATTATAACCATCAATTTCATATTCATAAAAAACCAATATTTTTGATTATTGCGCATGGTATTATAAAAATATATTTATAATAAAATATTAACATCTTTAATAGTACTACACATTTACAGTAATGCTTTCGTATCTCAAATAGTTGCGGAGATATGATAAAAATACGAAATTTACGCTTAAAACAATTACATTTTAATTAAAAAAAATGAAATTCCCATTTTATTTGTAGTTTTAACAAATGCCTCGACACAAAATTTAATAAAGATGGATTTCTTAAAATAATTTTGTTCCCTTCAGTAAATTGCCCGTCGACTCTAGGCCAAGATATAGATAGACAGATGGACAGACATCCAGAAAGACAAACGACATCGCGAAAATAACTTTTTTCTGTTTCATGGGGTTATGAAACGTCGACATTTATCAAAAATCCGAGTTAGATTCTTTCTACTATAACAATACTTCTCTCTCCAAGAGGTTAAGAGAGAATAATAATGTTGTTCTGGGATATATGATGAAATCTATTGGAACATTTTAAATAGTAAACAGCTTGATACTTGATGTGTTCGAAATTATCTTAATATTGCAAGAATAAACTAATATAAGAGTAAATCCTATAATTTAGAGATTATTTTATGCACCCACCATAGTAGAACTGAAATGAATAAAATTTTGGTTAGTCATAAATGCTATTAACTAAAATTTCCTGATTTTTGAGTTATATACTTCTTGTACCGAGGTAGAAGGTTGTTTCTTCTATTCAGAATCAAAATTGACCTTTATAGTACTAAACATAAACTCGCTCATTAAATATTCTCGATCAGTCAAATAGATAAAAAGGGAGCAGAAAAAAATTACTAGTACAGTCCTGTCAAAACCCATTAGCCTTGGCAAAAACTCATATGTCACCCGTGCGAACGGTGCCTCTGTTGATTTTCCATATGGGGGACAGATTGGAGTTTCATCTACCAGGGGTTTGGCCCCCCCCCCCCTCCTCGAGAGAAAATTTAAGGAATTAAACCTTGTGGGAGGAAATTTTAGAGCATCTGAACATAATTCTGCACTAATTATTTGTGTTTCAAGAGCCAATTTTTGAAAGAAAAATGTTTCTAAAAATTTGTACAAAGAATTGACTTTAGCTTTAGCTAAACCCATTGAAAAGAAGCTTTATATTTTTCACAAGCTTACTAAACAAAAGTAAGATAAATCTGCTAAAGAGGGAAATGGGAAGAAATATACATTTGTAATGTTTATCTTTGTTAACTCGAATATTGATGACTCAAAGTTGTTAATAGCAAATTTTAGCCAAATCTCAAATACACAATTTTATTATTTTTCATAAAAACTAACATAAAAAGTAAATATTTAGGGCGCCAATGATCCCTGCCTCTAGGTTTGTTTCGAGATAGTTTTATCATGGCCAGTTGAGGTCTTATTAACATTGAAATTATTATTTTAACTTCAGCCCTAGATTATTGATTACTTAAGGAACTCATTCGAGCTTATTCCGAAGGAGTTCTAGGAATACAAGTCTTGATCCTTGTGACTCAATACTAAACGAGTGTGTAGGTGGTCGGGCACCCAGTAAGTAGTTAATTTAGTTAATAGCATGCCCAAACCAATGGTCATATGGTTTTAGGTGCTTAGTTAAATATACACCGCAGGTGATGGGGTAGCTAAGATTCAAATCTTGGGGAGGGGGGGGGAGAGGAAGGGGTATGCAATTCCATATTCCGTTGTATTACTAATCCATATACACTAAGTTAATCCTCCACAATTCACACCTAATATTGTAATTCAATCAATCAAACTGTTGGGATGTAAGAAGACAAAATAGGCTATTAATTATATCATAGTCCACTTCGGGTGCCACATGGTCTAACGCGCTTCCCGCGCATTATACTAGACTGCCGATGACCTGGTTCGAATCTAGGTCAGGTGTGCTGAGGTTTTTTCCCAAAATGTTTTTCCACTCTCCCTCCACGCAAATGTGGTTGTACTTCTTCTAAATATAACCTTCTTAATTTCTGAAACCATTATCGTAATTAGCATATAAGAGTATAACTTGAACTAGTATAAAAGTGCGGTACTAATAGACTAAATAAATAAATAATAATTTCATAGAATATTAGATCGACCAACCTGCTGAAAAAGGTGAGAGTAGGGTTCGAATCCTGTTTGGGTCTACTGAGGATGGCTTTTCATAACTGGTTTTCCACTCTCCTTCCATGCAAATGCGGGTATATCACCTCTAAAATGCTTCCTTCCTTATCCCTACCCCATTATAGTAATTATCATATGTGATATAACCTGAACAGGCAGTAAGACGCGGTGATATATATATATGTGATCGATATATGGACTGTGAGTATCCTGTTATTTATTCCCACCCAAATTTAACTCTTTAATACAAAATACCAACTATCGACCTATTTTATGGGTCTAAATTGACAAACGAGGATTTTAATAGAAATGTGTTGACCTTAAAATGTGCGACCGCTATTAAAATTACAACAATTTTTACCAGAAGTTGAAAAAGTCACCCACCAGACCCGAAGAAAGTGTCACTCTGCTGGTAGGTTTTATATTACCTTTGTTCAAATACAATTGAGCATTTCACATTAGTGTGGGCGTTACATGGACATATCTAATATATTTTCTACTGTATAACCATCATATCATCCAATCCAAATCTTAAAACCTTAAGTAGACTGACTGACCTTGGTTATTTTGAAATCATAGAATAATAATGGCGCAGTGTGTTAGTCACGAAGCCATACACCGAACCTGCAAACCACTCACTATCTGAATTATCAGACATCTCACGAGAAAGTTCTACTGTAGTTTAATCTCCATGGTTTCACCAATCTACTACGTAGCCCCCTCACACACCAAGGATAAGAGTCTTCGATGACAAACTATAGCTCGCAAACCCAAAAGAGCTCAATACTTCTCAGCAAACTAGAGGCTTCTGTCAAGCAGGCTCAGATGTAGGAAAAAGCTTGAAAGCTACTAATTCTTCTCAGCAAACTAGAGGATTCTGTCAAGCAGGCTCAGATGTAGGCAAAAGCTTGAAAGCTACTAATTCTTCTCAGCAAACTAGAGGATTCTGTCAAGCAGGCTCAGATGTAGGCAAAAGCTTGAAAGCTACTAATTCTTCTCAGCAAACTAGAGATCTGTAAAGCAGGCTCAGATGTAGCAAAGCTTGAAGCTACTAATTCTTCTCAGCAACTAGAGGATTCTGTCAAGTAGGTCCGATTAAGTAAACACCCGAAAGGTGTGAAACCTTACCTCAGCGATCTCCCCGACGTACATGGGCACCACGGTGAAGGTGGCACCTATGCTCAGCCCGAACAGGAACCTGGCGACGTACATCAGACCCGCACCCTTTGCAGCCGTCAGGAGGATCCAGCTGAGGATGTAGATGGCCGCAGTACCCAACAGGGCCTTCTTGTGCCCGTATCTGTTGGCCGTCATTCCCGCGGGGAAGGGTCCAATGGCCGCGCTGAGGGCCAGGATGGAGCTGATCCAACCCTCCTCGCCTTTGGTGAGGACGATGTACTGGGTGCTCTCCAGGTAGGGCAGGGTCGGGGAGGTCCACCCCATGCAGCAACCGGCTACCATCGCTGATAAGTTAGCTGAGGGAACAGTCAAACAATAAGATCATAGCTTTGGTGTCGACGTGCGCCCCATTTTCTCTGGAAGATAGGATTCTTACCTTGACAGATTGCACTATGATCCTATCTTATAACCCGCACCATAGTGGAACCAAGAAAGGTAGAAGTCTTACCTTGCCTTATTACACTATGACACTATCTAATAACCTGCACCATAGTGGAACCAAGAAAGGTAGAAGTCTTACCTTGCCTTATTACACTATGACACTACCTTATAACCTGCACCATAGTGAAACGTTGAAAGGTAGAAGTCTTACCTTGCCTTATTACACTATGACCCTATCTTAAAACCCGCACCATAGTGGAACCAAGAAAGGTAGAAGTCTTACCTTGCCTTATTACACTATGACACTACCTTATAACCTGCACCATAGTGAAACGTTGAAAGGTAGAAGTCTTACCTTGCCTTATTACACTATGACCCTATCTTAAAACCCGCACCATAGTGGAACCAAGAAAGGTAGAAGTCTTACCTTGCCTTATTACACTATGACACTATCTAATAACCTGCACCATAGTGGAACCAAGAAAGGTAGAAGTCTTACCTTGCCTTATTACACTATGACACTATCTTATAACCTGCACCATAGTGGAACCAAGAAAGGTAGAAGTCTTACCTTGCCTTATTGCACTATGACACTATCTAATAACCTGCACCATAGTGGAACCAAGAAAGGTAGAAGTCTTACCTTGCCTTATTACACTATGACCCTATCTTAAAACCTGTACCATAGTGGAATCAAGAAAGATAAAGGTCTTACCTTCACAGATTACACTACGGCCCTACCCTATAAACCGCACCATAGTGGAACCAAGAAAGGTAAAGGTCTTACCTTGACATATTACACTACAGTCCTATCTTAAGATCTATACCATAGGGGAACTCAGCAAGATAAGATTACATTTCTGACTAAACAGAAGGTACTTCTATGATTTCTTTTGTTTTAAGAGTGCTAGTAACAGGTACAGTCTGGCCTAAATAGGATGGCGGATAGTTTACGAATATAACAATTATTTAAGCAATTTACTATTTTTATTCCTCAAGTCATGTGAACTACAGCTGTCACTTTTGATAAATATAAAATCCGTAAAATAATACTATCAATAAAGTATAACTGTCATTAATATTGACGGGGGAAAAAAATTGTTTTTATTTTTTAAAGTTTTTATCATTTTATCAACCAAAATTCAACTATAAATATTGAATACAGTAAAAACTCTTAATAAAAGGGAAGATCTTCACACATTTTCTTTAAACTCTCCCATAAATAATACAATTTATTAAAATAAATTAAATCTCCCATAACATTACCAACTATTATTTATTTGAAAAAAACAGATTTAGGCTTATTTATAATATTTGGTGTTTGCCAACTACAAAGTCAACAATGAATTTTTATATATTCAAAATTTTGTTCTGAAGAGTAAGTTTGCCTAAAAATATATCTTACTAATATTATAAATGCGAAAGTTTGTGTGTTTGTATGTTTGTTACTCAATCACGCCAAAACTGCTGAAAGGATTCGAATGAAACTTTGTACGTTGGTAGAGTATGTCCTTGAACAACATATAGGACTATTCCCAACTTTTGATTTTAAATAATAATAAATATATGATTATATTGTGATTGAAATGATGTTATTTAAGAATTTGTGATTTAATACTTTGTAACTAAAGTAAATAGTAATTAGTGTGACATAGTTTCATACTAATAAATAATGGATATTATGTGATTTTAGCTATGTAGTTCGAAAAAGAATATTATTTCATTTATTTACTTATCTTACTAATTTTGAAGGTAAACATTTTAATAAAAATTAAATTTATAATTGATAACTTTTTTCTTTTATTACGAAAATTTAAAAGTGAAAATTAAAATATGGCAAAATTATTTACAGCTATAACTGAGAAAAACGCATAGATATTTGAAAAAATAAATAAAATAAAGTTTGATTTATTACCAAAACAGTTTTGTTAAAAATTAAAAGTGTTTATCAATTATTGTGGGCAAAGCCACGACGGGTAAAATCTAGTATAAAAATAAAAATCAGCTTTGCATGTACATACGGTTAATCCACAAACCGAGTGATCCACGTATGGCGTATATCAGTATTATAAGCAAATTGTTTCTTGCATTAGAAATTAAAATAAAACATTCGGTTAGTTGAAGTTATCTAACCTTTATTTTCTTTTAACTAACGTAACAGTTTTAAATATAGGCTTAATTAACCTCTAATATTACATGTTCAAGTTAAATTATATTAAGTTTAGGTGAATAATTTTGTTTAAACTATTTTAAGGTGGAGATGTTAAGGAACACGAAAAAGGTCAGTATTTTAGCAGTTTTTATAACAAAACTTTTTTTGTCCAAAATAAATAAAACATTGCTTCAGTAAAAATAAAAGTTTAATTTTCTTCATATAGTGATTTAAAGTTTTTTTTTAGCACAACGTCTTATTATTCACTCAGGTTATATGCTTAAGTGCTAATTACGCTAATGGTTTTAGAGATTATGGAGGATAGATTTAGATGAAGTGTACCCGCACATGCATGGAGGAAGAGCGGAAAACCATTTAGGAAAAAAAAACCTCAGTATACCCAACTGAGATTCGAACTTGGATATCCCCGTCATTGGCACTCTAGTCTTTTGTAAGAGTTGCGCCTTAGACCATGCGGCCAGTGGAGTGGGTCTCAACAATAGTTGAATACCTGTCATGAGCATAGCGGCATTAGATGAGATGAAGAGATAAAATTGTCAATAAATTCCAGTACACCCTTGACAGGTATTTATGAATTGTTGCTATCACAGTGCGAAGAAAATTAAACTATATGTTTCTACCTGAGACATATTTTATTTATTTTGGCCAAAAGGATGATTTGATTTTAATAACTGCAAAAACCACTACGTTTTTTAACTTCCTCTACATCACCCACCATTTTAGCATCACACAGCTCGTATATCTTGGAGGCAGTGGAGTGTCGTGGAGTGTCGTGGAGTGCTCGCAGAAAACAAGAACGTGTTTGAGATACACCTGTAAACTGGTTAGATTACTCAGTTGAACTGCTGAGGACGGGGAGATCGAGGTTCGAATCTCGGTCGGGTGAACTGTTTTTTTTTTTTTTCTAAATTGTTTTCCACTCTCCCTCCACGCAAATGCGGGTTCACTTCCTCTAATTCAACCTTCCCAATTCCTAATCCATTAGCGTAATTAGTACTTAAAGCTTATAACCAGAATGGGTAGTAAGACGCGGTGCTAAATATTATTATTATTATTATTATACTCAGTTGAAAATACATGGGCCAGGTATCAATGTAACTACGTCTCCACGTAAGGTATGTAAAGTAGAACCTACATATTATTGGTCAAAAGAAGACAATTTTAACAAGCTCTGCTCAACCTGGCAACACCCCACAGCACGTCATTGCTGAGATGACTCCCAACCACATGTCTGTTTTGAGTACACAATTGTTTGATAAGGCTATTAATAATATTTAGCACCACGTCCTACTACCCGTTCGGGTTATACGCTTTAAGTACTAATTACGCTAATGGATTAGGAATTGGGAAGGTTGAATTAGAGGAACTGAACCCGCATTTGCGTGGAGGGAGAGTGGAAAACAACTTGGAAAAAATCACCCCCAGTTCACCCGACCGAGATTCGAACCTCGATCTCCCCGTCCTCAGCAGTCGAGCTCAACACGACAAGCGCGTTAGCCAACTACGCCACCGAGGCGGGTGATAAGGCTATTAAACATCTGATGCCTTTCCTCATAAATATGTGGGTTAACATAGATTTTTTTTTGTTCTTGTCACATTGAACTCGTAATTACCGAAACAAGGTGAATGTGGAACCCAGGTTGAAACTGTCATCACTAAAACCGGACATGTTATCTTTGAAAGCAAACAAACTAACCCAACCATCTCATTAAGTTGACTTGTTAAGTTCTAACTATGTAAACATACCTATCGACATAATATGCCTCGTAAATATTCTACAATCCTCTAAATGAGTTTGTTTTAGTTAGAAGTGTTGTGAAATTCCAGGTGAAAACCTTAGTAACTGCTTATGAGTTCATAACACTCGCTTGTTATCAGATATACCTTATACTCATAATCATCATTATCAACTGTTTACATACTGTGGCCGGGTCACTTTAGTAGTAAGCTTCCGTTTTCTTTTCTCCTTCCACCATCATTACTCCATTAATTGCTTCCACTATTTTTCCTCTCACACATTTTATGTTATATGCTCTTCCTATCTCTTTCTTGGTTTCACTTTCGGACTTTTTCTCACATACTTCGTTTCCACCATACTCTTTAGCATCCACTCTTTCTCCATCCTCATTACATGCCCATACCATCTCATCCTTGCTTCCTCTACTATCTCATGTACTCCAACATCCTCATTACATGACCATACCATCTTAGTCTTGCTTCCTCTACTATCTCATGTATTCCAACATCCTCATTACATGCCCATACCATCTCAGTCTTGCTTCCTCTACTCTTTCATGTACTCCAACATCCTCATTACGTGACCATACCATCTCAATCTTGCTTCCTCTATTATCTCATGTACTCCAACATCCTTATTACATACCCATACCATCTTAGTCTTGCTTCCTCTACTATCTCATGTACTTCAACATCCTCATTACATGACCATACCATCTCAGTATTGCTTCCTCTACTATCTCATGTACTCCAACATCCTCATTACATGCCCATACCATCTCAGTCTTGCTTCCTCTACTATCTCATGTACTCCAACATCCTCATTACATGACCATACCATCTCAGTCTTGCTTCCTCTACTATCTCATATACTCCAACATCCTCATTACATGCCCATACCATCTCAGTCTTGCTTCCTCTACTATCTCATGTACTCCAACATCCTCATTACATGACCATACCATCTCAGTCTTGCTTCCTCTACTATCTCATGTACTCCAACATCCTCATTACATGACCATACCATCTTAGTCTTGCTTCCTCTACTATCTCATGTATTCCAACATCCTCATTACATGCCCATACCATCTCAGTCTTGCTTCCTCTACTCTTTCATGAACTCCAACATCCTCATTACGTGACCATACCATCTCAGTCTTGCTTCCTCTACTATCTCATGTACTCCAACATCCTCATTACAAGATCATACCATCCCAGTCTTGCTTCCTCTACTATCTCATATACTCCAACATCCTCATTACATGACCATACCATCCCAGTCTTGCTTCCTCTACTATCTCATATACTCCAACATCCTCATTACATGCCCATACCATCTCAGTCTTGCTTCCTCTACTATCTCATATACTCCAACATCCTCATTACATGCCCATACCATCTCAGTCTTGCTTCCTCTACTATCTCATATACTCCAACATCCTCATTACATGCCCATACCATCTCAGTCTTGCTTCCTCTACTATCTCATGTACTCCAACATCCTCATTACATGACCATACCATCTCAGTCTTGCTTCCTCTACTATCCCATGTAATTCCTGTATCCCTCTTTCCCGGATAACTTTATTCCTAATCCTGTTTTTCCTCTTGACAGCTAACATTCTCCTCACAAATTGCATTCAAATGGTCTCCATTTTCCCATCTCTCTCTTTTTCTTACATTCAAAGTACTTTTTTGCATTGCGTACGTGATAATGGGTATAATATGTGCCCTATACAACACTTCTATTCGTCATAGCAGGTCTTTTACTCACCTATTGAACAAATCTTTCTGCTGTCCTCTTTTCATTAAATCCTCTCTACTTCCACCTTTCTTCTCGATCATGCCTCCAAGATATTTTATGTTTCGTACTTTTTTCATCTCTATCCTATCCATATTTTTTATCTACAATAGGACTTATCGTCTTCCTTGTCATTACCATCATTTCACACTTCTCCATGCTAGATTTCATTCTACACTCTTTCACTTCCTCATTCTATTCCTATAGCTGTTCTTGTACTTCCGTTTTCTTCAAGTTCATCAAGTCATCAGCAAACATCATGGCTTTCATTTTTTCGTGATACTTTCCATTACCATCCCAAATATTAGAGGTGAAAGGGCTCTTCCCTTCTTCACTCTATTTTTTATTTTGAACAATTGACTGACGGTGCCAAAAGTTCAACTCTTAGCATGTTGAGGTCCACAGTTTATTTATTTTTTAAATTTCAGAAGAGATCCTTATACTCAAAATGTTTGTGAACCACTTTTTGGGCTACTAGTTTGGTTAATATAATATACTGTCTTTGATGAGTGTGGTTAAAAATAATTGATGAATTGCTTTTTGTAGCAAATATAATTTATTTATTTTTTCCTATAACATAGTATAATGATTTCATATGTTTTTATTAACTTCATGTCTATTTTTTATTTTCTCAAATAACATTTTATATTCGTTAGTGATATTTATTTAATAAGATTTACACAATTTAATGTTAGCTTGTTTCAATATTAAAACAACATTGAATATACTCTCAAATTAAAACATACCAATTATTATAAAAAAATTAATCAGTAATTACTAACCTAGCTCGTAGACCTAAAACTATATTATTTGGTTGATTGAAAATTATATATGAAGTAGCTGACCACTCTAACAAACTTAAGGATTTTTAAGAAATTTTAAATATAGCCTACATAAAGTCTGTTCACGGTAGGAATTGTTTTCTGAAAGGTCTTTTTCCTTACCAGAAATCTATTATACAGTAAGATATTGGTAGGGAAAAAGACCTTTCAGAGATTAATTCCTACCGTGAATGGAGTATATGTGGGCCTCGGCAATGGGAAAGTCGTCAAGACATTGAGATTCCGATGAATTAAATACTTTTTAGGTACTGATTTCAATTTTTATTAATTGAAAACCTTGTCTTTACATAGATACGTAAACAAGTTCTATTTTTCGAGTTATTTGGAGTTCACTATAAGTGATACAAACTCTCACAAGTGGTATACTCATAATACTACCCAGAAATGAAGGTAATTGACACTGGAAAGAGTAATTTGTATCCATTTTAGCACCATCTAGTACATATGAGTGACACGCTGATTAATTCTAGTCTAGTGATCTGTTGCAGGAGAAATCCCAAATGGTTTACCACTATCTCACCAAGCAAACGTGGATGCATCTCCTCTAAAATCATACCTAGCTCATCCTTTTCCTCCCCCGCTAGTGTAATTTAATTGAATTTATTGCGGACAGGTGTTATAAAACTATGCAAATATTAACTGTAATTAACCTACTAAGTGTGCTTTGTATTTTATTCAACCTTTCTCTTTACATATAATTATATGCGTCTTATCTTAAATATATAAACTAGTATAATTTATATGTTACATCCAGTACTGTTTCCAACCTGTGGTTGGGTCTCTTTTTTTATTCAAGCCAAATATTTTCCACTGCCGGCTTGTTAGGCCTGTCGTGGCTTTATGTGCCTTATAATCTAACTTAAGACTAGGATAGGAACAACATCCAGTCCACCGACCGTTTATTTATCAATGTGGAAGGGTAAACCCATATTTTCAACAATGATAAATTTTCGTCCATGCCGAGAATCGAACCCGGAACCATTAGCTCAGTAGGCAAAGACGCTACCGGCTGAACTAAAATGTCGAACAGTATAAATATGTATTTAACTCATTTTATTAATATATATGTAAAATACAACAAGGCTACATTTAAAATCAATATGTATGAGAGATATTAAAGATTACTAGGCTTTAAATTATTATTATTATTATTATTATTATCACCGCGTCTCACTACCCGTTCGGGTTGTACGCACTTACGCTAATGTGTAATGGTAGGGTGATTGTGAGATGAAATGGAGGACCTACAGTTTAACGTGGGATCCGAACCACGGTGGAGGCCTGGCATTCCACACATTCACAAGTTGTGATTAATACACGTATTGTCAGAGGTGAAGGAAGGGTTTGGCAATCAGATAAATCTATGCCAGGACCAAGAATTGAACCCCGGACCCCCAACACAGAAGTCTGACACCTTACCCCTAGACCACCAGGTCACCTAGACTTTAAATACTTTTCTTTTTATTATGATTATAATATTTGTATAGATTAATATTTATAGTAATTAAACTTTTATTATACCGATGGATAGCAAAAAAATAAATAAAAATAATGTTATATGACAAAAACAAAAAACTTATCTTCGACTTTGCTTCGCACGTTTCAAACTTCATTTCAACTTCACTTCGCATTTAAAAAAAGTGACCTTTATACACCGCGATCTTTTTTTTTTTTTAAATAATAATATTTTCGAGACTTGTCCTCTTACCAACGGTAGCCGCTATGTACTGCCTCTTCACAGATCCTTGTTCCTCTTTTTCTGTCTCAAACTTCTCCATTTTACTATCCACAAGGCCACTATCTTGGAAATCTAGCGAGATTCTTCTCTGTCCGGTAGGAGAATCCATTTTTTTTTAAAACTATATTTCGGTCACACTACGATGGTAATGGATTAAACAAAAAATTAAGATGAATAATTAGAAACAAAATCTCCCCGTAGATTTTACCGGAGTTGTCATCCACGAGACATATCACATTTGCACCTGGCTCAACACTATTGGACTTTTAGCGGTATCGTTGTCAGAGTGATTGGAATATGTTATCGGGATCAAAAACAACTAACAAGGAGACGTAATGGTTTACAGGTCAAGCTGTTTCTGAAGTGGCTTACAGATGATTATCATTACATATATATTTTTTATTTTTCAGAATTAATGAAAAATGATTTCGTTTCAATCAACGATATAATTTAGAATAAAAACGAAACATGTCAAATTTTTAACACAGGTTGTAATGTAAATTTCTGTACAGTTTACTAAATTATATTTTAATAAACTAAATTGAATATATATATATATATACACCCAAATATTGTGAGTTATATTTAATTAATTTTTTCTCGGAAACTGTTTGATTTTGGTAACTATAGGTATTGTATTAAAAACGTGATTGATATATTTTCATATTTTAATACAATTTTATCAACATTATTATTTATATATTTTAAATTTGAATCTATTCTTTTCTAAAATTATGCCCAGAAATTTACCCAATCGATTTCTTTTAGAAAGTATTCCTAAAAATCTCAAATTTAAAAATAAATATTCAAAGGAGAGATCGTAATTTTAGTAAAGAGCAAATTGATTTGGACGTAAATTTATTGAGTTTTATCAAAACTAGTTTTCATTTTATATTGTACTTTCTCATATAAAGAGAAAGTATTGCAATCATGAAATTTTCCGCCTCAAGGCTATGATGAGACTTTAATTAAAAGGAAAAAACCTACTAAGTATCTGAGCCATTTTAGCACAAAATACCGTTTATAAAGATTTCAATAAACACTTACTATTTATCTCCTTTAAATAATAATTATGTAATTTTAATTTCATTTGTATTTGTAAAAAAGATAATGTTATGATTGTAGGTAGTTTTCTTCATCGCGTTTTGAGAGGTAGTCCAAGCTCAATGGCACCATTTTCAACATTTTATTGAAATAAATTCAGTCGTGGAGAACCATAACATGTTATGTACAGTACGTACCATACATTGTATACGACACAAGTCATGTTAATTACAGTACGTACCATACATTATATGTGACACAAGTCATGTTATGTACAGTACGTACCATATATTATATGTGACACAAGTCATGTTATATACAGTACGTACCATACATTATATGTGACACAAGTCATGTTATGTACAGTACGTACCATATATTATATGTGACACAAGTCATGTTATGTACAGTACGTACCATACATTGTATGTGTCACATGTCATGTTATATACAGTACGTACCATACATTATATGTGTCACAAGTCATGTTATGTACAGTACGTACCATACATTATATGTGACACAACTCATGTTATGTACAGTACGTACCATACATTATATGTGACACAAGTCATGTTATGTACAGTACGTACCATACATTATATGTGACACAAGTCATGTTATGTACAATACGTACCATACATTATATGTGTCACAAGTCATGTTATGTACAGTACGTACCATATATTATATGTGACACAAGTCATGTTATGTACAGTACGTACCATACATTATATGTGACACAAGTCATGTTATGTACAGTACGTACCATACATTGTATGTGTCACATGTCATGTTATGTACAGTACGTACCATATATTATATGTGACACAAGTCATGTTATGTACAGTACGTACCATACATTGTATGTGTCACATGTCATGTTATGTACAGTACGTACCATATATTATATGTGACACAAGTCATGTTATGTACAGTACGTACCATACATTATATGTGACACAAGTCATGTTATGTACAGTACGTACCATACATTGTATGTGTCATATGTCATGTTATGTACAGTACGTACCATATATTATATGTGACACAAGTCATGTTATGTACAGTACGTACCATATATTATATGTGACACAAGTCATGATATATACAGTACGTACCATACATTATATGTGACACAAGTCATGATATGTACAGTAAGTACCATACATTATATGCGACACAACTCATGTTATGTACAGTACGTACCATACATTATATGTGACACAAGTCATGTTATGTACAGTACGTACCATACATTGTATGTGTCACATGTCATGTTATGTACAGTACGTACCATATATTATATGTGTCACAAGTCATGTTATGTACAGTACGTACCATACATTATATGTGACACAAGTCATGTTATGTACAATACGTACCATACATTAAATGTGTCACAAGTCATATTATGTACAGTACGTACCATACATTATATGTGTCACAAGTCATGTTATGTACAGTACGTACCATACATTATATATGACACAAGTCATGTTATGTACAGTACGTACCATACATTGTATGTGTCACATGTCATGTTATGTACAGTACGTACCATATATTATATGTGACACAAGTCATGTTATGCACAGTACGTACCATACATTATATGTGACACAAGTCATGTTATGTACAGTACGTACCATACATTGTATGTGTCACATGTCATGTTATGTACAGTACGTACCATATATTATATGTGACACAAGTCATGTTATGTACAGTACGTACCATATATTATATGTGACACAAGTCATGATATATACAGTACGTACCATACATATATGTGACACAAGTCATGATATGTACAGTACGTACCATACATTATATGCGACACAACTCATGTTATGTACAGTACGTACCATACATTATATGTGACACAAGTCATGTTATGTACAGTACGTACCATACATTGTATGTGTCACATGTCATGTTATATACAGTACGTACCATACATTATATGTGTCACAAGTCATGTTATGTACAGTACGTACCATACATTATATGTGACACAAGTCATGTTATGTACAATACGTACCATACATTATATGTGTCACAAGTCATGTTATGTACAGTACGTACCATACATTGTATGTGTCACATGTCATGTTATATACAGTACGTACCATACATTATATGTGTCACAAGTCATGTTATGTACAGTACGTACCATACATTATATGTGACACAAGTCATGTTATGTACAATACGTACCATACATTATATGTGTCACAAGTCATGTTATGTACAGTACGTACCATACATTATATGTGTCACAAGTCATCTTATGTACAGTACGTACCATACATTATATGTGACACAAGTCATGTTATGTACAGTACGTACCATACATTATATGTGTCACAAGTCATGTTATGTACAGTACGTACCATACATTATATGTGACACAAGTCATGATATGTACAGTACGTACCATACATTATATGCGACACAACTTATGTTATGTACAGTACGTACCATACATTATATGTGACACAAGTCATGTTATGTACAGTACGTACCATACATTATATGTGACACAAGTCATGTTATATACTGTACGTACCATACATTATATGTGTCACAAGTCATGTTATGTACAGTACGTACCATACATTATATGTGACACAAGTCATGATATATACAGTACGTACCATACATTATATGTGTCACAAGTCATGTTATATACAGTACTTACCATACATTATATGTGTCACAATTCATGTTATGTACAATACGTACCATACATTATATGTGACAAAAGTCATGTTATATACAGTACGTACCATACATTATATGTGTCACAAGTCATGTTATGTACAGTACGTACCATACATTATATGTGTCACAAGTCATGTTATGTACAGTACGTACCATACATTATATATGACACAAGTCATGTTATGTACAGTACGTACCATACATTATATGTGACACAAGTCATGTTATGTACAGTTCGTACCATACTTATATATATCACAAGTCATGTATATACAGTACGTACCATACATTATATGTGACACAAGTCATGTTATATACAGTACGTACCATACATTATATGTGACACAAGTCATGTTATATACAGTACGTACCATACATTATATGTGTCACAAGTCATGTTATGGCAGTCGAAGAGTCCAACTGAAACAACTTTTAAACAATTGACGGATTGTTTAGCTCGTTGCTTCTTAGGAACTCACAAGTATTTTTACAGGGAAGATAAACAATATAACACACTAAAAACCACCGTCTGTTGGCATGGACAGTGTCAACTTCTGTGGATAGAGAGTATCATATGGTCAGCACAACGAACCCTCTGATCGTTAATCTCAGTTTTCTAGACCGGAACCATTTTTTTTCCCATTAAAGTAGCTCCTCATTTGTCTTAACGTGGTTTAGTTGGCCTCGTTCTGGACCCACGGCTTCACAGACAATCTGGAAGCGTCGGGGATCAAACCCGGGACCTCTGAATAATAAACTATGACCACTAGACCACAAAGGTGGTCATGGCTGTATATTATTATTATTATTAGGTGTTCTGTCCTACGACAGATCCATTCCTTTTATCAGTGAGCTTAGGGGGCACGTGGTCAATGAGGAGGGAGGAGGTGCTGGAGGAGCCCAGCATGACCAGACCGACGACGAGGGCCGACACACTGCAGTCCCCGTGACTCCCCCTCTCTTTTAATATGGTCTGGGCGTACATCATCACCGCGATCATCTGATTGAAGGTCAACAGGGATAGGACAGGAGCAGGGCTGCTCTCGCAGTCGACTGAACTGCCTATGACGGGGAGACCGAGGTTTTAATCTCGGTTGGATGCACTGGAGGGGGGCGGGGGTTCAAACACATGATTTATCCCTTACTGCAAATGCGATTACACTTAAAATATAACCTCCTTATCCTTAGAACGAATATCATGATTAGTATCTAAGCGTATAACCCGAACGGGTTGTAAGACGCGGTGCTAAAATAATTACTTTGTGAGATGTATTATCGGTAGGTGGTGGGGGATAGGAGAACCAATTTTCACTTTAAATCAAAAGGGTGACCTTGCGGTCTAGGGTTAAGGTTTCGGAATTCTGTGCTGGGGTTCCAGGATTAAATCCTCGGTCCCGGCACAGATTTATCTGATTACCAGACCCTTCCTTCACCTCTGACAAGACGTGTATTAATCACAACTTGTGAATGTGTGGAATGCCAGGCCTTCACCGTGGTTCGGATCTCACGTTAAACTGTAGGTCCTCCATTTCATCTCACAATCACCCTACCATTACACATTAGCGTAAGTGGGTATAAACCGAACGGGTAGTAACACGCGTTGATAATAATAATAATAATAAATAATTTAAATCAGAAATGTTGTTTTTAATAAAAGGAATAATGCAAATAATGAAATAACTGTTAAGAGTTTTTTTGAGTCATAAACATAAATCTAGCTTAAAATCTAGTTTATTTACACATTGCTGCAAAATAAGATCTTCAGTTTTTAAATAAAACAATCTATTGTTTCTTTTACGGTAAAAAGAGTGTCCCAGTTGAGCAGATTATTAGGTTCTGGGAAGGGGTGTGGGGATGGAAGGAATATTTCCTTTTCTCTCCTGCAACCCCTTCCACTCCTCTCCCCGGATAATGATGCCCGTGCTACGTACAGTATGTTTAATCTCACAATATTTTCCCCCCCCCTCCGAGATAGAGTAATTTACATCGAGTCCCATATCGAGACCGCAAATTACACTTGCTCCACATTCCATTATTTGTACATTTAGCTTCTTTATTTCTACAATCTGAAAGATATATTTCACTTTATAATGTTTACCATCCTCACCATCGTATACATTGTCAAGAGATAAGAGTAAAAGCTCAACTCGGTGGCATACATCGTAACTCCCGCGTCCTTGATATGAGCGATGGGGATATTCATTATATCAAACAAGACACTAGTCACAGTAAAAATAAGTATGATGACACGACAGCACATACATTATACGGAGTTATTCAGATCTACAGGTAGGGGTGACAAAAAAGGTTTTTTTTTCCTTCTACGTACTAATCCTGGGAACGGTGATGCCAAATGGCGAAGCTACGAGACGCCAAATTTCACCTGAAAACCTGAATAATTTAGAGTTCATCCACCCCTCTAATATCCACCCCCTAATATCCACCCTCTAATATCCACCCCCTAGTATCCACCCCACTGGTTCCAAACAACACTCTCCTCCCGGCATTCACGACTCGTACCCGAATACTCTAGAGTTCATTCACCCCCATAAACCCCCCCCCCTCTACCAGCAGGGTAGGCAACCCATTCAGCTTGCCATACAAACCAACACAGGCATCCCCACCACTCCCCTCCTCCCCCAGACACACACGAATGTACCTGTTACTAGTTATAATTTACACCACACACCACTTGTCGTGTGTTGGAGACTGAAGAGTTGCCTACCTCCCAGGCGCATACAGCGTCGCTGACCCCAGATATATGGGATGAGAGAGAGTATGGAAATACTTGCCTCGTCACCTCCAACAACCAGTAAGAGCTGGAAACCTGAGTAACCCTGTATATATATATATAAAATCTTAGCACCATGTCTTACCACCCATTCACTTCATACGCGTATTACGATAATGTGTTAGGGATAAAGAATGTTGAATTTTATAGGGTGTGTACCCACGTATGCGTGGAGGGAGAGTGGAAAACAATTGCGGGAAAATAATACCCTTAGTACATCCAACCAGGATCCCAACTTTAATTCCCCTGTATTCAGAATTACGGTCTATTTTGATACTGGCACCTTAAACCATCTGTCCACGGAATTGGGTCATATATTATAGCTTGTGAACATGTTTAAAAAATAAGTTTCTCAGAAAAAAACACATTATTTTGATAATCATATGAAAAACTCTTCATATCTACATTTTGAATATTTTTTTCCCTTGCCATTTAAAACAAAAAACCTGAGTGGATAGTAAGACGGGGTGCTAAAAATAAATAGATATTAAACTACTTCTAATTTTGGGGACAGATTCAAATTTATGACTTGGCCTCGAGGTTTGACTATATAACATCTAAATATCAAGTTTGAACAAAATCTATCTAATCATTAGGGTCACGAGGGCTGGAGGTGCAGTGACCCCCCCCCCGCCCCCCCCAATGGTCCCAAACAACCCTCTCCTCCTGGCAGTCATGACTCGTACCTGAATACTCCTGAGTAAATCCCTCCCTCACTTCCTCCATCTTTCTAAGACATCTTGTGAATGTGTGGAATGCCAGGCCTCCACCGTGGTTCGGATCCCACGTTAAACTGTAGGTCTTCCATTTCATCTCACAATCACCCTACCCATTACACATTAGCGTAAGTGCGTATAACCCGAACGGGTAGTAAGACGCGGTGCTAATAATAATAATAATAATAATAATAATAATAATAATAATAATAATAATAATAATAATCCATCGTTCTGTCCCGGAGCCACTGCAAGGACGCTAGAGACTCCTCAGACCTCCCTCAGGCCAAGAGTTGACTGGGCGACACCGCTGACGCAGAGCATGGCCGCCAGGAGCGCCATCGGCACCACGGTGAGCGTCACGTAGGAGACGTAGGGCCCGACTCTGTACTGATGGACGTAACCCGCGGATACGAGGGTTTGAAGGAGAGAGCCGGCGATTCCTCTCACGTTGTCCTGAGGGTTTGCATCTTATATTGAGAGTAAACAAGACTACGAAGCAAGGATGGACCTTTCGGATCCTTGCATCCTTAAATTCTTGATATAATTTAACTATCAAATCGTCAAAGTTTTAAATAATATACTCATCGAATCCTTCAAGCATTTAATCCTCAAATATTTGAATCCTCAAAACTTATCGTATCCTTGAATATTCTAATCCTTGAATCCTTAAATCCTCGATTCCTTTGAATATTTTGAATCCTTAAGCATTTGAAGTTTAAAAATGCTAAAGAAAGAACTCCCAACAGATTAGAGATAAAATTTGAATCTGTATTTTATTTTTGTAAATACAATGATTATTAACAGGGGCTTGAGCCAACATGATTTTTGAACAAATTTAATTACCAAACCTCAAAATTCTTTTTGTAAAGAAAATAAAAATTATACCAATATGAAAGTGGTTTTTCAATATCCCTCCATTTTTTTTTGTAATATTCTTTTTGACCACGTCTTACTACCCATTCGAATTATACGCTTAAGTACTAATTACTCTAATAGTTTTAGGTATAAGGAAGGATATATTTAGAGGAAGTGAATTGGAATTTGCTTGGAAAAGCATGTTGTAAACAGAATCTTCAAAACACCCGACTGATATTCGAACTTCAATCTCCCCGTCATAGGCTGTTTCTTCTTCTGCGAGACCTTGTCTGTCTCACTTAAATAATTTTAACAAGATCGTGTGAACGTACTTTCCTCACTTTCCTCACGACCTTACCATTTTTACCGGCGTAGATCGGTTCATCTCATCCCTTTGTTTAGGAGGGCGGGTATTTCAAATGGACTCATCGCACATGATGAGGTCTTGAGGAGGTCAAAGTACATCGATTCATCGCACCTGTCTCTTTGCCTGTTGGTTAGGTTAGGTTGGGTTAGGTTAGGTTTTCAATTAAATAATGATTAGTGTGTATTTGTAAGTATTTGATGTGAACGTATAAATTGAAGTTACTAAACTAATTATTGACGACCTCTTACTCCATTTTTTGAATCCAGGCTAGACTCTTCAAACACTTTGTCAGGTCCTTAAGTATACTTGTTTTGTAAGTGTGTAAAACAGTTTGTGGGTGCACTTTTCCCACCTAATGGTGTGATGATTGATAGGAGGGTGCAATTTTCCCTAATACATCCCGAACAGGTAGTAAGTCACGGTGATAAAACCTTATTAATCAGTAAAAGTATGAAAGGTACTCAACTGTCAGTACAGCTAATATCTGTCTCCACATGAACTTCCATCACAATGCAGTCGTGATTTTTTTCTCTGACTTTCTTGATATTTCATCATTCGAGCCGCAGTAGTCAAACTAGTAGTAGCTAGTAGACAAACTTAACAGTTTGTTGAAATGGGTATTCCTTTAAAATAAAATTAATGACGCTACAAGTAACGAAAATATTAGAATCGATGCCTTTTTTTTGAACTAGTTTTCTTTATCAGAAATTCCTATGGAGTGTCGCAGTCAGACTTGTAAAAGCTTATGTCAGTTTGAATATTTCATTGTACGCGTGAGGACAGATTGTTTTTCAAAGATAAATTTTACGTTCAAGTGTATATTTTGGTCTATGGATAGAATTTTTTTTTTAAAAAAGACAGAAAAATCATACATATTTTCTAATATGTAAATTTTTAATTTGAAAAAATCAGTTCTCTTTAAACTATACCCTCAAATATTTTTTCCTTTGAAAAGCAAGAATCCAATGTAATTTATAATATGAATTAGTTTTTAAATTTTTAAATATCTAAGGTAAGCCTTCTGATTTCTGTTTTAAAAGACATAGATTATAGATTATGAACTCTTTATTTAATATAAATACATAATTTGTAGTTTGATCTCTTAGTTATTAATAAAAATGTTTATCAAACATACATATTACAATTTATTTAGGATCATGATTAATTTGTTTTTACAGTCCGACATCTTAGATCAGTTAGTAGCGTGTCTGCCTACTGGGCTAAGGATTTCGGGTTCGATTCCCGGCGTGGCCGAAAAATGTATCATTGATGTAAATTTGGACTTACACTTTTACATTGATAAATTAACGGCCGGAGACTGGATATTGTGCCTGTCCTAGTCTTAAGTTGGATTATAAGGCATATGAAGCTATAACAGGCCTAGTAAGCAAGTAGTGGAAAATACATAGTTTGATTAAAAAACTGACCACAGGCTGGAAACATTAATGGATTTAAAAAACAATTATTTATTCTTCCATTGCAGATGTTTTCTAGTAGAAATATGTAAATATTATTATATTTTACTTCTACTGTATGTACTCAATTATATTTTATAGGTAACAGCTTTAGGGTTGCTGCCAGGTAAAATTAGGATGGATGGGACTGTATTAGTAAAATGCTCCCTTCACCTTTTTATCCATTTGACCAACCTCGCATAAAATAATGTAATAAACGATTATATAATGTATTGACTTTAGAGTCATTGTTTTATAGCTAATGGGTGACCTGGCGGTCTAGGGGTAAGGTGTCAGACTTCTATGCTGGCGGCCGGGGTTCGATCCTCGGTACCGGCAAAGATTTATCTGATTGCCCAAACCCTTCCTTCACCTCTGGCAAGACATCTTGTGAATGTGGGGAATGCCAGGCCTCCACCGTGGTTCGGATCCCACGTTAAACTGTAGGTCCTTCATTTCATCCCACAATCACCCTACCATTACACATTAGCGTGTGTATAACCCGAACGGGTAGTAAGACGCGGTGCTAATAATAATAATAATTTTATAGCTAATGGAATGGGACAGTTTAGTAGTACAATCGAGTAAAACTTTGTTTGTCCTGCCAACATTTCATGAGACACCACTGACAATAAACCCATGACTCACTTCAGTGGCCACATGGTCTAAGACGCTACTATATTAATAGATTAGACTGCCGAAGACGGGGAGATCGAGGACCGATCCTGGGTTTACTGACGGAGTTTTTTCCCTAAATGGTTTTCCACTGTCTCTCCACACAAATTCGGGGACACTTCCTCTAATTTCAACCCTACAAATCCCTAACATGAGTGGTAATACGCGATGCTAAATAATCCGTGGACGTGTCAGGTTAATAATTAGTTCCCTTTAATTCCATGCTAATAGATTAACAATAATATATCACAGTAAATTAATTAATAACTGCGATAAACTTTGGCCACAATAGGGCCGTGATTGTAATTTTTTTTTCCCAGATCATTATCTTGAAGACTCAATATTACATTATAATGATTAATGACTATTTGCTTTCTTATCACAAGCTTGGAATCAAATGCATAATATTATGAGTATTTAATTTAGTACCGTTTCTTACCACCTGCTCAGGTTGTACGCTTATCTATTAATTACGCTGATGAGTTAAGGTTGATGAAGGTTGAATTTAGAGGAAGAGCACACACATTTGTGTGTTGGGAGATTGGAAAACCATTTTGGAAAAAAAACACCCTCAGTACACACGATAGGGATTCGAACCCCGATTTCCTGAATATCGGCAGTCCAGTCTAGCACTAAAGTGATGCTTTAGACCATGGGGCCACCGAAGCGGGTGAGTGTTTTTTAAAAATATTTGATCAAACCTTTGGGATATTTCATCTTTGATTACTCAAACCAATATTGTGTTACTAAAATTAAACGATAGAATGAAGTATACCGTGACAACACCTGAGATAACTCGACACTATAGATTCACTGAAGGTTTATTTGACAGCATTTGACAACATTTACTAAAGGGTGTCCCAAATAAAACCGCCCCAAACGCACAGTATTTCAAAGCCTTTGTTTGAATTGTACACCATCAGCCGCTATGCAATAATAATAATAATAATAATAATAATAATAATAATAATAATAATAATTAATAATAATAATAATAATATTTAGCACCGCGTCTTACTACCCGTTCGGGTTACACGCTTTAAGCACTAATTACGCTAATGGATCAGGAATTGGGAAGGTTGAATTAGATAAAGTTAACCCGCATTTGCGTGAAGGGAGAGTGGAAAACCATTTAGGAAAAACCACCCCCAGTTCACCCGACCGAGATTCTAACCTCGATCTCCCCGTCCTCAGCAGTAGAGCTCAACACGACTAGCGCGTTAGCCAACTACACCACCGAGGCGGGTAATACTAGTAGAAGAAAATAGATTTTTGTACTTTTGCCCCCACGTAAACTAACCTTAATTTTAGGGTTTGTTATTCAATTCCAAACACCCCTTGGGGGAAACTTAAGAACGCCCTAATTTTTGGGTTCAGGGAAAAAACCTTAACATCCATCAAAATATAGTTTTTTTACAATCACAATATCTTCTTTCTCCGAAGGGTTTTTAGAAAGTAAGAAATAAATATCTGAAGTTCAACAAAAAATAATTTTCAAGGTTAAAACATGGTATAATTACTCAAATAAATAACTAAGAGCTATAAAATTCAGAAAATTATTACCTTTAAACACGTTGTGCAACATGATATATGGACCAAATGAGGTGTGTTCATCAACATAGAAACGAGGTTATTTATACCTCTTGTTTCAAGAAATACAGTTTCTTTCAAACTTAGGATTAGTTACAGTTGGGTTCATTAAGTAGTTGGCAAATTAATTGGGTTCCAAACAGTCTAACTGATTGCATTTTGAGTGAAGGTAAGAAACAACTTAAACAATAATATTACTCATCATTTACTAACGGATCTAATAAGAAATATTTTGGTATTTAAAATAAAATACATTATATATTTGTATGTTTCATTATTATTTTAGTACAGTTATAAGATGCAATATTCTTCGAATTATAAACAACTATTATACTCATACGCTACAAATTTTCAACACATTTAAATTTAGTACCAACCTACTTTTGTGGCTGCATGGCTTAAGGCGTCAAACTCGTGTTAGAATAGACTACCGACGACAGCGAGATCGGGTGAACTAAGGCTTGTTTTTTCAAAATTGTTTTCTACTCTCCCTCCAATAAATGCGGTTACTCACTCTAAGATCAACCTTTCTCATTCCTAGCTAATTTGAATATAGTCTAAACTGGTAGAAAGACGCGGTGCTAAAAATATGCAGTACAAACGAAATGTGATTTTTATAGTTAATGTAATTTTATAATCTAAAAATATTCTAGTATTATACTTGAATATAATGCATTTTATAGCTATTTATATTTTTACAGTAGTCATTTATCGAAATATTAGATCAATAATAAGCATGTTTGCCTATTGTGCTAAAGGTCCTGTGTTCGTTTACTGGCATGGCCTAAAATTTATCATTTATGAATATATGGGTTGACCCATTCACGTTGGTAAATTAACGCACGGGGTCTGGAATTTTGGCTTCTCTTAGTCATAAGTTAGATTATAAGGCATATGAAGCCATGACAGGCCTAACCAGCCGATAGTGGAAAATATATGACTTGAATAAAAAACTGGCCCATGCCACAGGTTGGAAACATAATGGATGTAAAGTCATTTATCGAGGTGTAATTTTGAAAATACAAAACTCATGGTTTCAACTAATATTTATTGGTATTAATGACAAAACCCCTCATGATTTTGTATGCGAGAGGAATTACTGTTGATCTATATATTATTAAAATGATTTTAAAACTATTCCCTTTTCTCTTTTAAATGTATAATATAAATTATAAGCTAAAATATAATTTTAAATACTTTTATATTTGAAACCAAATAAATGACTATTTTATTACAATCATAAAATTATATTCTATGCAAAATATAAAAATATATCCTTATTACTAATAATATTATATTAAATCACTGTAAATTACGTGCACATTTATACAGGATGATTCGTGATTGTATACAATAAAGTGGTACAGGGGATTCTACACTGAAAAAGAAATTAAAAGTATTATAAAAAATATATTTCTGGGACCGCTTCTTTATCGAGCAACACATTTTGGTGTAGCATTGTGCACATGCCATTGGTATTGCTCTCAGCTGTTTTCAGTAATGGAAAGTGGCCAATAAGATGGGGACAAAAACCACAAACGAGGATCTGACCTATATGATTCTGATTTACTGTAAGGAACGACAGAATTCCGCCACCGCTACTCCCGTCCACGACACCCAAATCCAAGGACATTAATTTTGTGGCACTGAATCGTCACCTGAGTAAAACAGGTCGCTTTGCACCTGTGATGGTGAAAGCTGGTAGGCCACGACGTCGCAGGATCATTGCAATGGAAGAGACAACTCTAAATCCTGTGGAACGCTCACCGGACACAAGTACACAGTTATTAGCCGTACGTCATCGTCTGTCACAGACGTCCGTGTGGAGAACAGTACATAACCAATTACTCTACCCTTTCCATTTGCAGCCTGTGCAGGAGTTGAACTCGGCTCTCGATTTAAAACGTGCTAGGACATTCTGCGATTGTATTCTGCTATATTGTCTGCTGCACTACCACGCCACAGAACCGCAAATCCTCATCAGAGTACTGACAATGGATGAAGCAACATCTCCCAGACATGGCAGTGTCAAGCTCCACAACCTGCACATTTAGGTCAACCCAAATCCAAAAGCTATTTTGGAGGTTGATTCACAATATCAATTTTCCATCAACGTTTGGGTGGAAGTTGTGGGTGATATTCTACTTGGACCGTATAAAATGCCTACACGAATACCAGGTGAAAGCTATTCACATTTTCTGCAAACCATTTTCCCTCAGTTACTCGCGGCAAAGCAGCTGAACATGTGGCTTGTTCAGAATAGAGCCTCTGTTCAGTGAGACGCTATTTGGATGAATACTATCTCAGGTGATGGATTGGACGTAACAAGCCAGCCAGTATGATCTCACACCTTGTGACTTCTGGTTGTGGGGTCGCTTGAAGGTAATGGTGTACACTCAACGGCACAACACGAGAGAACATCTGTGGAATGCAATTTTGGCTGCTTGACTCACAATCTGGGATATTCTGCCCATCTTACAACGAATACGAAATTCGTGGTGCAGGTGGACTGAGCTGTGTTGTGAATGCGATGGTGGAGACTTTGAATATTTCCTATGAACGGGAAATTTTCAACTACCCAGCTCAGTAAAATCTCTACGACATAATGATATTCTCTGTTGACCTGTCCCTGTCAGCCTCTTGAAAAAGAAGCGATCCCAGCAATATGTTGCCTTGAGACGTTTAGATTCTTTTTCAATGTAGAATCCACTGAACCACTTTATTGTATACAATTACGAATCATCCTGTATATCTTACCAATGAAATATTTGTTTTAGTATATTAATATGATGGGTGTGGCTATCATTAATTTGATTGAGGAATAAAACTTATACTTATATATCAATATACAAATTTTTTATTTTTTATGTACTATACACATTACATAGGTTGAAACGTTTCAAGCTTACCTTTATTATTTCTGTTATGGTAGATATTATTTGATATCTATAGTGTAGCCCATCAAGGTAAGACTGTAAGCTTGTCACGGTACGAACTTTTAAACAGTGATCTGAGATTGGTTATTTAAACATTTTGTTTTTAAGCACATTTAATACATGTTATTTTCATAGTATTTTATCTAGAAATTAACAGAACTCATATTTTATTTAATAACCGAAAAAATATTTGTTTTGAAGGTTGTTTTCACTTCAGTTAAATAGGTGTCCACATATTAATATAATAAATAAATTGACATCTTGGCACACGCATTTCTTCACACGTCTTAGTAAGAACCTACAGTCAACAACTATGCCAAATAAGAGAAAAAACACCAATTACCTGGCTTTAATTTAAATTAGTCACGGAGAGCTGCTGAGCTCTTGCGAGTAAAAGCATAAACTAATTTTAGAAAAGAAAATAAAACTTTCAAGTTGACTAGTAAAATATGTTGCTCTCTCTTTCGCACTTACACTGCCAAGTTTGACATTGAATTATTGCGAGGGCTGGAAGACTACAAGCTTGTATTCCAAACAGCGCGTATAAAATATTCTAAACTGGCAATAGGCTTACAAAAGTGTATTTCAATAATTTCAAATAACTTTATCATTTTGCAAGGGGTTTGTCTTCCTTTTAATACCGACAAGTTCGTCTTGAATCTGCTGTAAAGATCTTCCTTTAGTCTCCGGGACGCAACAGAACACGAACAGTGTCGCGATGACGCAGAAAAATCCGAACAGCCAGAATACCAATGAAATCCCATGAGTTGTACCAGGTTTACGAACAACTTGCTGACGACGAAGGAAAGCCCCCAGCAAAAGGCCGAAACGATCGACCCCCCAACACTTTTCACGTTCGCCGGCAGTATCTCTGCCATCACGGTCCAAGGGAGGGGGCCAAACCCCAAGACGTAGGTGATTATGTAGACCACGACGGAAACGAGGGGCAGCCACCCTAGACGTTTCAGGTCGTAGTTCCTCTCGAGGAAGAAGAAGTAGAACCCAGCATGAAAAGGGAGAGAAACATGAAGACGCCCGATACTAGAAGGAGAATCTTGCGGCCAGCACGGTCCACGAGCTGAGATCCGACGTACGCCGCCAGCACCATTACGAGACCCACCAGGATGGTGCACAGGGTGGGAGATAGAGAGCTACCCGCGTTGTGGAATATTGACTGCGTGAAGAAGAGTACCACGGAGATCCCGCTCAGCTGCTGGAAGGCCACCAGACCCATGGAGATTAGCAAGGCCTTCCTGGAAGCCGTGAAGACACGAGGTCGTTGAAGGACCCCCTGTTGCGGGCGGACTCTTCCACGGCCAGCTGCAATGCGTTCAGCTCATAGGTGACGTCACGACGGGCACCCCTGAGCCACTGGAGAGAGCTGGCAGCCCTGCTCTTCTGGTGCGTGGCTAGATAGAAGTGAGGCGTCTCCGGCATCCACAGGAAGGCGGCCAAGAAGATGAGAGGGATGGCAAGACATGAGAGATTGAGGACGTTGTAACTCTCACTGAACCCCACGGAGTATACGAACAAATGCCAGGTTGAACATGATCTACACAAATAGGATACTTGGATTGAAGGCAGTGTCGTGCGTGAAGTGTTGCCAGGGCAAGTAGAACTAGTTTGAAACTGTACATGGGACTTGCTCTCCTCACCCAGTACAACCAATATCATTGCCGAGGGAACTGCAGGCCTTACGGAGATAAGCTTTATCTTAGATTTCTTTCAGTTAACTGTTGCCAAATTTCCTTACTCTCAGTTATGTCGGAAGATGATGCGCTTGGGTAAGAAGTAACTACTGGCCAACGTGTTTCCCAATAGTAGCCATGCAGTATCCTTAACGATGATATCCAGTGTAGAACGATAATTATTATTGGTCAGCTATCAATGGAAATGTGTTCCCCCATTTGAGGAGTGTGCTGAGCGATTATGTGCAAATAAAAGGGTGGAGTGTAGTGGCAGGTTCGTTATCTGCTTTTCTGCAACTCAACACACCTTCTATTACATTCATCCTCGTTCTTACATACGGTATTATGTTAAATTGGTCAATATAGGACTTAATGAGTGAGAACGCAGAGCAAGTACAGTTTTACAAAGCTCTTATAGCCTGGAAACACTTTCAGTTACCACATGTGTTCTTCATCACCATTAATAACTGAACCAGACCCTTGTGAGGTATCTATCTCACCACTAAGTCACAAAGAAACATCGCTCTCACCTGTAGAATTCCACCAGAACCCTGTGAGAGATCTATCTCACCACTAAGTCACAAAGAAACATTGGTCTCACCTGTAGAATTCCACCAGAACCCTGTGAGAGATCTATCTCACCACTAAGTCACAAAGAAACATTGGTCTCACCTGTAGAATTCCACCAGAACCCTGTGAATCTATCTCACCATAAGTCACAAAAACATGGTCTCACTGTAGAATCCCACCAGAACCTGTGAGGGATCTATCCACACTAAGTCACAAAGAAACATTGGGCTCACCTGTAGATCCTACCGACTTGTGAGGGATCTATTCACCACAAGTCACATAAGAAACATTGCTTCACTTAGAATCCACCAGAACCTTGTGAGGATCTATCTCACCACTAAGTCACAAAGAAACATTGCTCTCACCTGTAGAATCCACCAGAACCTGTGAGGGATCTATATCACCACTAAGTCACAAAGAAACATTGCTCTCACCTGTAGAATCCCACCAGAACCTTGTGAGGGATCTATCTCACCACTAAGTCACAAATAAACTCGCTCTCACCTGTAATATCCACCCAGCTCCCCTCTGATTGAATCCTCGGCGATCTCGGTCACGTATATAGGCGCCGCGACGACGACGCCTCCCAGTCCCATACCAGCGAGTAGCCTGGCCACGTACAACCACAAGGGGATCCCCCGGTCACCAGGATCATAATGAAACTGACGGCGAAGGGCACTCCAAGGGCGAGAACGGCCTTCTTGCGTCCGTACCTTCCCATGAGGTAACCGGTGGGTGGGGCGCCAAGCACGGCTCCTAGGGACAGTAGGGCGCCGGTCCACGACGCCTCTTCCGGTGTCAGGCCCCCGTTCCCATCGGGGTCGTGTTGCAGGACGGGGATCGCGGGGGACATCCATCCCAGGGTGGTGCCAGCACAGAACGCCGTCAGCGTCGCTGCGTTTGGCGGCGCAAGGAACAAACGAGAAGATTTACTTATTGCCAAATTCTCTTACTACCCGTCCAAGCTACATGTATATGTACTAATTTTACTGGTGCTTTAGAGACGTAAAAGTTGTGAATTTAAAGAAAGTGTATCCACATTTGCATGGAGAGAGAAAGTGATAAAATATTTAGGAAAAATCGCCATCAGTACACCCCAACGGGATGTTAACACCAATATCCTCGTTATCATTGGCAGTGCAGTCTATTGGGAGAACGACGCCTTGGGTCAATGTGTTTCAAAACGTTTTAGAGCCACCATCCAATTTTAATAATGACAAATATTCGCCACCTACCTAACATTAATAGACATGAGAAGGGGAATGGGGGAGGGGGGGCATAAGTTTCAAAATAAATCACATTTTATAATTGATTTCTACTCTTTCTTGTCCCCTCGAAGAAATAAGTATTGTGATCGTTAAAAAAATATAGCTCGATTTTTTTATATAAATGTCAACATTTAATTACCCCCTGAAGCCTTAAAAGTGGATTTTATGTTGCCGTCTGTCTGTTTAAATCTCTGACTATAGCTGAAACTATTTTACCAATCAGATAAAATGGTTATCCAGGCTTTCATAAGGTTCTCCTAAGTTTTTTTTTAATTAGCTATCTAACCCTAAAATTTACGTTAGTTTATTGAAGGGCGAAAAGAGTAATAAATCAATTTTCTCAAAATACTCTCTAACGATTTTAATTAAATTTGATAACTAGACACTGTTTAGCAATAAAAACAAAATGGCAAATTTCATATTTCCATGAAAATGAATTTGAGGGTAGTATTCATGTACAGAAATTTCTAATTTTGGTTATATCTCCGTAGCTATTTGAAATAAAAAATAGTGTATCATTATAAATATGTAGTACTATTAAATATAAAATCCTTTTATTTGAAATATATATTTATAAAATCAACCGTTTCTGAGCTATAGGCAAGTATATTTTTTTATTCAAGTCTGAAAATGAGCTAATTGGTTGTTACGCTCTTTGGTGGACACATATGTTACTCTCTTATTAATTGTTTTGTAACAATAGAATATGTTATTTGATTGGTGCTCTTTGATAGAATGCGATGATATTTTTACAAATTTTACAAACTTTTTTTTTTAGTAAATGTATTTATTTTAAGATTAAAGAGATATAAAATTATGTCGGTTGCCTCGTACTAATTATAATTTAAAGTTTATTTGGTCTTCTTATTCTGCTTCGCAAGGAACCACTGGCATTAACATACATCCCTACTCCCACCATATATTTGGAAGACAGTCGTGGCCACTATTTTTTATAAGATCTATTTCTCAAATGAAAAACTAGCCGCAATCTACTTTTAGTAAATATCTGTGTTAAAAAAAACATTACAGTGTCTCGTGTTCGGTAATCATTTGCGGGTGATAGCGTAAAATAATATTTTGATGGAAAATCATAAGTGGAAAACTATTGGTCAGATCATAAATATCCGTATTATTCATGTAGTTAAATACATTAGAGTAATAACCCCTTAATGTATTAATAGATTGACGTAATATTACAGTGAGAAATTAAAAAAAAAAAATTTTGTTGAACGTAAATAATAAAGAGTTGTTTTAGTATTTTTTTTAATAGAAATGTCACTTTGAAATATATTTTAACTTGTGCGAGGAATTAATTTTTCCAAAATTTATCTATGTCTCTGAGTATGTGACGTCACGGTAGGTCCAAATAAGATTTTATATGTTTATGAATTTACATTTTATTCGTCGAGTTTTAAAGATATAACGTTTAAACAAACTCCATAAATTATTAATTAATTCTTAAAAATAGTCCCACAGTGTAACAACATATTTATTTTTATCATTGAGTATTTTTTATTAACTTTTTTTTATAAATCATCTACATTGTGGTTACACAAAAAAAAGGCTAGTAGGAATCTTCCTGACAAGATAAATATTAAAAAAAGTCAGTGGAATCATTTTTCTATCTAGAATTGGTATAAAGAAACGAGGTAGATTTATAATTCAAGTCAACTTTTTCAAGGAGCAAATAGTAGAATGCGTGTGTAAACTCGTCAGAGGAAGAGGGGAAGTGTTATCAGTAGATTAACAAAAAATAAAGTCCCCGCAGGGTGAACTTATAATTTTATTACCTTTCTTTCTATTTCATACATTGTCGTATAAGTGTGATAGCACTTAAAGGGCCTAGGTCTGCTTCGCAAAATAACTTCAAAATCTCCAAGTAACGTCGTTAAGTAAACAAAATATATTTTTATTATAATTACTGTCGATCGACCTCATAGTTGCCACTGTTTTGGATCATTTGACCACCTAAACACTTAAACGAGGAGTATAATTATGGAGAATATAACAATCATAGTCAAGTGTATGTTTTTTAAATACTTTTAATAATTGTGGGTGATCTGGTAGTTTAGGGTAAGGTGTCGGACTTGTGCTGAGGGTCCGGGGTTCAATCCTCGGTCCCAGCACAGATTTATCTGATTGCCAAACCCTTCCTTCAACTCTTACAAGACGTGTATTAATCACAACTTGTGAATTTGGGGAATGCCAGGCCTCCACCGTGGTTCGGATCCCACGTTAAACTGTAGGTCCTCCATTTCATCTCTCAATCACCCTACCATTTCACATTAGCGTAAGTGCATATAACCTGAACGGGTAGTAAGACGCGGTGATGATGATAATAATAATAATAATAATAATAATAATAATAATAATAATAATATTTGTGAGTACGTGGATTAAACGTCAAGCGGGTCTAGTTTAGTTTGCCAGTGAGGAGGAGGTTAGGATTTGAGTCCAGGCTGGGTGTATGGTACTGTAATGGTAGACGGCGTTATCTTTTAATCAACACACACACACACACACACACACACACACACAATAATGCAGGGAGAGAATGAGTATTTATTAGCTTTAACTCACGAGTACGATTTCAGGACGGGAGGAAACAGTCTACCGGTACAGTCTTGTACAAAACGTTATTGCCTCGGCGACAACCAGTGATCCACCAATGGGGTGAATTTATTGCGTTTATTTCTAAATTTTTACCACTCTTCCTCCACGTAAAATGTGGGTACACTTTATCTAAAGTATAACTATCTCATAACTAGCTAATTAATGTAATTAAATTTCCATATCAAGGGACTTTTTCTGACAGTTATAAAAGCTACTAAAATAAATATTTTGCATACATTAATACGTCAAGTTATGGGATCTACAGCAGTCACCTTTCATCGATAATATCAATGGCTAAGAAATAATACTAATAAAATAGTAAAAGGTTATCAATGTCGGCCACAAAATAAAACTGTTTTTATTTAATAAAGTCTCCCTCCTGACAAAATCTTATACTAATAAAATACATTGCAGAATTTTTATTTATTTATTAGCTTTACTAAATAAAACTGGTCAAGTGGTTTAGTGCGTGAGACCAGCAGTAAGACTGGTTTTACTGTGATGGTGAAGTCCTGGTATGAATCTCAATATGGTCCATTGAGCAGAGAGAATGGGGGGAGGGGGGTGAAGAGGGGTTGAGGGAGGATGGTCTATCATCTAAAATACTATTCCTAGTTCTTATAGTAAATTATAAACTAGAAATATCTGTCGGAAAGTAATCTTGAATCGTCTCTTTATGTCTGCTTGAGAAAGGATTTAACTGCCTTAAGTTACTTAGTTTCAGAGCTGTGAAGAAATAAACGTTGCACTTATCATAATTGCACCCTTTGCTGTCGTAACTCACAATTACATGTCTGTTTTGATAACAAGTGCAGTTGTAATTACTTATTCAAACACATAAAAAACTGCCTTGTAGATCTAGTTTTTTTAGAAGCTGCTGATAAATAATAATTGCGTGTTCACATTTCCTGTTTACATAACCATTGAGGGTCATTCAGCCTCCAAACATATTATGGTAGGTACAGCCCAATTTTCATTAGAAGAGCTTTCTTTATCTGACGTCTAAAAAAGTGACTAGATCTTTTTTCACGTATTCATACGTGAAGTCACGATTATATTCATCTGTTGCTTTTAATGGATAATTTTGATACCTATAAAATAGCACTAATAATATAGCAACATTTTTTCAACTTTGCTCGTAATTTTTTTAAAAATGGAACTGTTGTATTGTTTTTTTTATTTAGTAGAATGTTTAACACAATTTATTTTTGTGCTTCATGCCTTACTACCCATCCGTGATATTAACACGTTTACACTAATAAAGAATGAATGAGGAAGGTATAAATTATACGAAATGTATACACACATTTTCTTGTAAGGTGAATGAAAAACAATTTAGAAAAAAAGCACCTTATGACCGCCCAGCCGTAGTTTGGTGAATATTTTCTACGTTATTAAAAATGAAATTTATCTGTAGAATTGCCAAAACTCACAAAACGTCTGAAATATCTCTGGGCTTTACTACCAACATTGTGACTAGTTTTTTTTAAAAAGCATCGTGTCTTACTACCCCCCTGGGCTGTACGCATATGTATTAATTGTGCTGATGTGTTATGAATGAGGAAGACCGAATTTATTGGAAGTGTGCACGTAATCGCGTGGGAAAGAGTGGAAAAACAATTTTTAAAGAACCACCCTCAGTACACCCGAATGGGATTTGAACCCTAATCGCCCCGTCATCGGAAGTCCAGAATATTGCGAGAGTGACAACTCAGACCATGCGACCACCGAAACGGGTTGTGAATGTACACCACATAATTCCAGTAACCTTTATTCGTTTCTAGAATGTTCACTTACCGGCAATGGCTGCCAAATACTGGGGTAGTCTGCGACTGGGGTTCTCCCTCACAGGGGTGTCCACAATCTCCATCTCGAGGCTGTTTATGGCATTGCTCTTCAACATTGTTCACCCCTTGAAAATAATACAGACCTGTTGAAGACAGACACTAGACCTTCAAAAAACCAATGATACAATTATATTAAATTTTGTTTTAATATATTAAAGCGATATAATTTCACCTTATATACAAAAATATATCGTAGTATACTTCTTACAAATTCATATAAAAAAAGTGTCTAAGGTTTTAAAAAAAAATTGATTTTAGTTGTAGATGCGTAGTTGTCTAACGCACTTGTCGTGTTGAGCTCGACTGCTGAGGACGGGGAGATCGAGGTTCGAATCTCGGTCGGTGAACTGGGGTGGTTTTTCCTAAATGGTTTTCCACTCTCCCTCCACGTAAATGCGGGTTCACTTCCTCTAATTCAACCTTCCCAATTCCTAATCCATTAGCGTAATTAGTAATTAAAGCGTATAACCCGAACGGGTAGTAAGACGCGGTGCTAAATATTATTATTATTATTATTAGTTGTAGATTTGCACAAAAATATAACAAAATGTCTAAATTTACCTTGGGTTTTACAACGAACCTTCCAACAAGCATTTTTTATATAGTCTCTTACCACCCGTCTTGATTATAAGCATATGTACGGTGTACGATATTGGGTTTGTTGTATTATGATTGTTTTATAACCTTTAATAACACGGTTTTGTTCTTTACTTTATAAACTATAACTGTTATTATTATTATTATTATTATTATTATTATTATTATTATTATTATTATTATTATTACTATGCCATCACTTTATAGGAAGGAAAACATGACCCCAGTACCACCTAGTCGTACTCTATTTCCTGATTTTGGTTAGAAAAAAAAGAGTATCTGACCAGCTTCGGTGGCCGCATGGTCTAAGGCGCTACGCTCACAGTAGACTAGACTGCCGATGGCGGGGAGATCAAGGTTCTAATCTCGGTCGGGTGTGTTTGGTGTGATTTTTTCAAAATGATTTTCCACTCTCCCTCGAGACAATTCTGGTACACTTTCTATTAATATGTAACTCTCCTCATTAATAAAATTATTAGAATAATTAATACCTTAAAGTGTAACTTGAATGGGTAGTAAGACGGGGTGCTAAAAATAAATGTTCCTGGTTATTACTAAATTTACTAAAACAATAAATTTAATATTTCCATACATCATTGTCAAAAGTTCCCCATGCAGAACATATGATTTGACGTATGAATATATGAAAGAAGTTCTAGTGGCCGTTGAAACCTCAGGCACTTACCATCGCATGATAGTCACACTATAACTGAGGTATGCAATATATTTTCAATGTAGTCACAGGTGTGACGAATGAGAAGTGAAGTTCGTCACATCATGTAAAAGTTTTAATAAACCAGTTTGCTCAATCGGGAATTAGAACAACACACATTGTTTTAACAAGTTTATGCGATATATGGGCACTTTGACTATTCATTTACAACTGCCTCAGACCAGGGCCTCCGAGAGGAATTTTATAAGGGGTACAAAGTTTTTTCGGGCCCCCATTCCCTTTTCTATTAATCCTGCCAAAAAAAAAAAAACTTAATTAACCAATCCTATCTGAAAAAAAGAAAGAAATAAGACAAAAAAATTGTATTTAATTTATGAGTCTTTTATATCTAAAAAAAAGGGTAAACTTAATAATACAAAAATATTATACCTACACTAATAATTTGGTAAAAGTACTAGTAGTGGAAATGTGAATGGTAGTCTTGAATATATTCAAACATTTTCTGAGATCCCAGGAAATTCTCATGCCCCTTTTAGACCACCCGAGCTCTGGTACGATGTACCCCCTGAAACCCTTTCTCATAGGGCCTGACTTAGACGCAAATAATGAAAAGTGTTCAAATTGAAAATGTAGGATAATTTAATCTGACATTCGACAATCGTTTTGCCTGACAGGTTGCGAAAATAATTGCTGATTATCTAAACTCATTTCATATGTGAAATTATTCCAATCATATGCAGGAAATATCAAGTTACTTACAACCAGCACACAACGTCAGGAAAAAAATTATTTTACCGTGATAGCTGGCGAACTCAAATTTGCCACTTTTGAGTGGCTAATTGACCCCTAGTGGTGATTGCCGATGGAGTTGCCCCCCTGCACTATAGTATTTAACGGTATCACACACTTGAGGGGGAATACCCCCATGAGAATTACAATTATTTAAAAGTTTCAAAATCATTTAAACGATTCTCAATGATTTTAAGAAATTTTTTGTTCGTGATTTTGTTAAAAAAATTAATTTATTTTTTGAGTAACGTTTCTAACCGTGTTTTGATATCATAAATGTGACATTTCGTATCAAACGTCGTTAAATATGAACTTTTTTTTATGAATAGTTTTAACAACCTATACAACTTAAAATGTAAGAGCTTCAATATTATAAGGACATGATGATACTTTTATAGTCAATTTTATAGTAAGGCATAATTTAAAATAAATTAACACTTCTTTAGTTGGAATGGAAGGGAAAGAGAGATGTGAATATTTTAGAAGATATAATGAAAGAATACATACATTTGCACAAGCAGATACATTTTGTTTATTTTTATACACACGGTAATTTCAAAATTTCTTGAATATTTGTCTTTAGTATTGTGAGATTTGAACAAGATAATTTGTCTTAATTTAAAAACTTTGTTATCAAATATAGTGGTGATCATTTCAGATAATCAAGAACTTGTTTAAGCTACTATGTGTATAAAATTAAGCTAAACGTATCCACTGAAGAAATCTTTTAATTTATTAAGGCCACCAATAATTTTTGCTATAAAAACTCTAAAAAAAATTAAAATAATTGGGGCCATAAAATGTTCTCTTATAGTCTACATTTTATAACGCTGAATTTCTGGATGTAAACTTAAATAGTATCGTTGAAAATAGTATATCTCTTACCTTTATGACGTTAAACCAGCTGGTGATCTTGTAGAAGTTACATTGGTGAAGTTGTCCACCGAAGTACGCGCAAGAAGTTTCACGCATGTCGAGTGGATGAGGACTATCAATCCAGGCAGGGTCCGGTTGACCAAGAGTCGACCTCCCATCGGTGATAACAGCTCTGCACGCCATCATGAGCTTTACAGAATCACATCAACTTGTCACGTCACGGTATAAAATAAATCTCGTTCGCGCTGCTCTAATGTCAAACCATGTTTCCTGAGAAAATATAAATTCGTTGCACAGACCTTTTACCCTGATAGGTATAAGTATTACCTTGACAAATAATATTATAAATTTAGGTGACCTGGAGGTCTAGAGGTAAGGTGTCGGACTCCTGTACTGGGAGCCTGGGGTTCAATCCTCGATCCCGGCACAGATTTGTCTGATTACTAGACCCTTCCTTCACCTCTGACAAGACGTGTATTAATCACAACTTGTGAATGTGGGGAATGACAGGCCTCCACCGTGGTTCGGATTCCACGTTAAACTGTAGGTCCTTCATTTCATCTCACAATCACCCTACCATTACACATTAGCGTAAGTGAGTAAAACTTGATCGGGTAGTAAGACGCGGTTCTAATAATAATAAAAATAATAATAGTATGGATTTATTTAATAATTTGGACGTTAGTGTAAGATTTCATGTATTATTACAAAGGCCTAATGGGTTAAGATAACTAACAAGCTGGTAATTCATGGTAATTCACCCCCTAAAAAATGAAAAAATAAACACTTTTCTCCCTCGTCACTATAAATTACTATCAATCAGCAATCCAAATCCTAAGTCTCATTTTCAAAATTAAGCTACACAATATCTTTGGCTGCAGAGGTTGAAATTAGCATAGACCAGTCTTAGCGAAGATAATCCTACGCGATACAAACATAGACCTACGCACCTCATATACTTCCTGTTCAGGTGGTATGCATATGCACTAATTAAGCTAATGAGATAAGGATTAAGAAATTTGAATTTATTGGAAGTGTACCCGCATTTGAGAAGAGGGAGAGTCGACAACTATTTCAAATTTTCTAAAATCTTTCATCAGTAAACAATCCTTAAATTATTGCATTTCTTAAAAATCCACATACTACATTATTTATTATTTAAAATAGTTTGCCAATACCAAATTTAGACAAAATTGTTAAAGCTATTTTCATAAATTTCAATTTTTTTTAATCAGTTATTTGTTAACTATTATTTTAAAATCTTTTTGAGAAAAATTAATACATACAATTATTTATACTGTAAAAATCTTAATATATAATCATTTTTAACCATATAGTTTCAGCAATTTTTGAAATATTATAGTTAAGAAAACTGTCAACAGTAATCTACCCTTAAACAAAGCTTTCCTAAAAAAAACAACTCATACGGTTTTATTTGTGATGTAAAACACCCCCAAAATATCAAATTTAAACAACAGTATTGAAGCAATTTTCAAAATATTTAGAATTTTCAAAAATAACTCATCAGTAAATTGCTCTTTTACAAAAATTTACCCCAAAACTAAGTATAAAGACTTATTTGTTCGTTAAAACACTTCCTAGATGTAAATTTTAGATAAAACTGTTCGAGCTATTTTTGAAAAGTTTAGACTTAGTACAATAAAATAATTTATCAGTAAAATAACCCTTATTTGAATTCTGGTTTCAAAATAAAAAAAAACATTCCATGTTATAGCCCTATAAATTCTTAATATAAAAGTTAAATAAAATCCATAAAACCGTTTTGGACCCCTGGACAAGGATAGAAGAAAGGCAAACATGGAGAAAAAATACAATGGTAAAATCAACTTATTTTGGGTAAAGTTTTATTTAAAATTATAAAGATTCATCATAATTTCAAGATTTATTTCTTCACTTTTATAATACTTTCTATTGATTGATATTAATAGGTGTTCTGTCTTACGACAGGTCCATTCCTTTTGTCAGTGAACCTAGACCGCCAACGCGCCCTGTCCTCTGCTTTCATTGAGCTCCCATATTTTTCATCTTTCCTTGAAGTCAATACAATTTTTAAAACCTCCTTCATCAAGCTCTTCTTTCCCTCAACCTTTCTTTATATGACGTCATGCGACAGTTCCTTCGGAGGAAGTGTCTGATCCTTTATTGCTTGATGGCTCTCTAGATATGAGAATGTTAAGACAGAATATTTCTGGCTGTCCACTAAGACAGCATGTCCCTATTGACATGATTAATCCAACTACTCGTAGCAATGTCACAAACCTGCTCTCTATCTCTTAACAAATATCTATAATTGTGTCAGCTTTATACTTCATTGTGGTAAACTTGTATAAATCCCCTTTTTCCTCCAATAAGACACATTATTGAAACACGCACCTTAATCTCTTGTAATGTCAAGGGGAACATCTAAAGTAAAGACAGTGAAGCTGATACATCAGTGGCGTGTCTTGGAGCGTTTCCAGGGCAAGCAGAGCATATTAAATTATTATTAGCACCACGTCTTACTACCCGTTCGGGTTATACGCACTTACGCTAATGTGTAATGATAGGGTGATTGTGAGATGAAATGCAGGACCTACAGTTTAACGTGGAATCCGAACCACGGTGGAAACCTGGCATTCCACACATTCACAAGATGTCTTGTCAGAGGTGAAGGAAGGGTTTGGTAATCAGATAAATCTGTGCCAGGACCGAGTATTGAACCCCGGACCCCCAGCTTAGAATTCTGACACCTTACCCCTAGACCACCAGGTCACCAGAATATTAAAAACTGTATCTGTGACAATATTTGTTCTCACACTTTCGCGCTAAATCTCTCACATGAGGACACAGTTCCATTGATACCTGGTCAATGAATGCTCTATCTAGATATGAGAACAATTCACACAACCCACTTTGGTGGCCGCATGGTCCAAGGCGTCACTCTCACAGTAGACTAGCCTGCCGATGATGGTGGGGCTAGGGGAGGGGGAGATCGTGCCTCGATCCCGGTTGGTTTTCACAAACGGTTTTCCACTCTCTCTCTCCACGCAAATGTGGGTAAACTTAATCTAAATTCAACCTTTCTCATCCCTAGCCCATGACCGTATAATCCAAACAGGTCTTAAGGCGCGGTGCTGAAATATAGCACAGGTAGAGAGTTTTATCTATCTTTGCTTACTCTGGCAACAATCAACGACACGACGCTGCTGGTTTATGGTAGTTGATCCTTTTTTTTTAGATAGAATGTAAGGAAACATGATTTTAGGTAATTATTTTATATAGTTTTAGTTTCTCTTCCATGATGATGACATGTTTCGGTGATTTTTCACCATGTCGTCGTCATAAAAGAGAAACTAAAATGTATATAAAATATGGAGAGGGGAAGTAAAAATAATAAACAAGAAGATATAACCTTACTATCAATTATTATTACTCCTTAGCAAATAAACATAAACATTATTAGAAATAGCTTTTCGGCATTTCTTTTTCAGCCCCATGTGTTAGTGATTAGGGAGCACCTCTGTGGTCCAGTGGTAAGAGCTCCTGCCTACAGATCCAGAGGTCCCGGCTTCGATATCCGGCCCTTCTATCTAGATTTCCTGTGAAACAGTGTTTCTGTAACAGGGTCAAACTCAGCCTCGTGATGACAAATGAGGAGCTACTCGAATAAATAGGTAGTGGCTCTGGTCTAGGAAACTGAGATTAACGGCTGGAGGGTTAATAGTGCTGACAATATAACATCCTATATTCCTAGAATTTGACACTTTCTTATCCAACAGTCAGTTGGTATGGCTCGATTTACGATTGACGCCAAGGTTTTGTCAAAAAGCTACATGTTTCGAGTATATGAGTTTGTCTTGAGTGTGGGGAAATATTTTCCATTTCATAAACCAATATCACCTGTCCACCAGATTATTATATTATATATATTTTACCTGGCTAAATAATTTGATCCCTTTTTAATTCAATGTTCCTGTAACGTTCCGGACAACATAAACGACTTGGTGTTCCAAGAGGTAACTAAAATGGAAGCTTTATTATTATTATTATTATTATTATTATTATTATTATTATTATTATTTTATTATTAGCATTTAAATAGAAACACATTTTTGTACTGTACATATTTTTAATTTACGGTCGACTTTTTATTTGTAGCACCGCTTCCTACTACCCGTTAGGGTATACGCATATATACTACCTAATCTCATGGTTAGGGACTAGAAAGGTAATATTTAGAGAATGGCACCTTAATTTGCGTGGAGGGATAGTATAAAACTATTTTGGATAAACCACCCCCTGTACACCCAACCAAGATTCGAACTTTGATTTCCTCGCCATCGGCAGTCTAGTCTACTGCGAGAGTAGCGCGTTAGAACACGTGACCACTGAAGTGGGTTACGGTCAACATTGATAACAATGTTAATTTATTAAAAATATTGTTTGATTGGTATTGATATCTAAAAAATATTTGACATATTATACTGCAAGAGAATATAAAAAATAAAGTGGACCATTCGGGCGACTAATGAAGCATTTACAAGAAGAGTAAATGGAAAGATAATCATTTTGTAGGTGATTATACAATTAGATATCAAATTAATGGGTCACATTATGAGAATAAATTGTTAATTGAGTGACGTCATAGAAGACAAGGAGGAAGGTGACCAGGAAGACCACGGATACAACAATCAAACAAGGAACGAAGATTACATTCCCGTTACATAAAAAGGAAACTGCTAATAGTACATGCTGTAGGTCACTTTTTGGACAGGCAGCACAACTGTCGAAAGACAGAACAAATAATAATAGTAGTGATAATAATTCAAAATAAGTTCAATTTAACTTTTCTTTGATCGATTGCTTACCAACAGTCACATGACCTAAACAAAGCCAGCCCTAAAAATACATAATAATACGCCGACATGAAATAATATTTATATAATAAATTAATTATACTAAATAACGATTTAAGCAGGTAAAAAATATCACCTTTACACGGGGTAAGTGCATTCGAACTATTATAACTGTAGTATTGGGACATAAATCTCTCACGGGTCAAAGATGGCTGCGTTATCTGATGGGTAGGGGTCTTAATCGATCATTCAAATGTGACTGACGATTTCCGCACGTCCATCACAGACTGTGCCTTAACATGTGAGTAAAGAATTACCCTGGGTATGGGACGAATCCCGGATATCTCAGTGGTTAGATCATTGATGTACTAAGCCAAAGGTCCTGGATTTGATTCCCTTGTTCAGGTGTCGATTTTTAGTTTAAGGAATATGATATTAAGATGGGGATATAACCGTTATTAAAATTATAATTGCTTCGCTCTTTAATACATCATTAAGGTAAATAGAAGTTAAAAGAACAATATACAGTGAAAAATAGTAATTAATATCAATAAATACTATCATTATTTAATTACAACTCAGAAAAGCAAAATGATATAAGCATACTCGTATATCTAAGATGTTATTGATATATAAGAATTACTTAAATAGCTCTATGAGTTTGCTCTATTTTTCGAATGTAAATCAAAATTCGGCAAATCTAGAGTTTGCGCTATTCATACAACGTCTAATAGCATGGCCTTCTTTAGTTACAAACACAGTGTTAAATGTGGCAGCTCCGCTTGTAGTGACGTCATGAGGACTAGCAAACCCACTGATTCTTATGGAGAATCATGTGAATATATACAGTTTTCTTCATTTAAAAATTGATGTCACTTTGAACGATACTGACAATTAATCTAAATATGTTTTACTCATATCATAAAATAAAAATATTTCAGGGGTTGAAAAATACTACAAATAAACATGTAAATAATAGTTTTAAAATAAAGTTGTTAAATAAAGATTATGCACCTTTCACAAACACGATTAGAATATTATGAAAATTACAAAAAGGCACTCTGGCTTGAAGCCTAGCAAGAGTATTTATTGTTGTACTAATCCAAAGGTTCCAGGTTCAATTTCCATGTCAGGGTTGTAAGGTGTAGCAATTTAGGAAGTAATTTATTATAACTAGGCGTTCTTTATGTAATTGCTTTGAAAACTTATTAGCTTTGGGATGTATAATTTTAAATCATTACTTTTGTAATGTTTAACTTTTCTTATTTTCTGAACAAGAATTTTCATTGGAAAATTTATAATTTCTATACTTGATAAGTATATTTCAAGCGTTGACGAAACCAAAGAAAATAACTCACTCAAAGATTTACTGCAGAAACATCTTTAATAAATTGATCTAAATCTTGTTCCTTCCTAACAAATGTATTCATCGTGGAGTGGAAAACCATTTAGTAAAAACCACCCTCATTATATCCGACCGAGAATAGAACCTCAATCTCCTCGTCATCGGTACTAGTCTATTGCGAGAGCAACGCCTTAGACCATACGGCAACCAAAGCGGGTGTATAAAGGAAAATATGCTTCTGATTTTTGTCCTCATGAATCTTATTTTTAAACTTTTCTGTTATCAAAATCTTCATTAGGCCTATTGTATGGCCATTAACAACAATCCTCAAAGCTGTTGTTGATGGACTAGGTAAACTTTCTCTGGTAAGAATATTGAAATAGTTAGCAACTGTACTACGCACAACTAAATAGTATATTTTTTTTAAGCACCGCGTCTTACCACCCGTTCGGGTTATATGCTTTAAGTACTAATTACTCTAATGGATTAGGAATTGGGAAGGTTGAATTAGAGGAAGTGAACCCGCATTTGCGTGGAGGGAGAGTGGAAAAACTTTAGGAAAAACCACCCCCAGTTCACCCGACCAAGATTCGAAACTCAATCTTCCCGTCCTCAGCAGTCGAGCTCAACACGACAAGCGCGTTAGCCAACCACACCACCGAGGCGGGTAACTAAAAAGAAAAAGCAACAACTGCATTCCAGGCGAACAGACAATAATTATGTAGTTAACATAACCACAAATATACAAAAATTGAGGATTCTGGAATCATGTCAGCTGTTAGTTAAAAATCACTTATCATATTCATAAAATTTTCATCTATTTTATGTTTTTCTATATTTAATATGACCCAAAACATAATGCAATAGAAGCTTGTACCACAAAAAATTTCAAACCAAGTATATTTCTCGAGAAACAAACGGAACTAAATAAGAAATAGTGCAAGTGGCTGTGTTGTCAACCGACCTCAACGCAATGTTGCCAAACTTCAGTATTTCAGCTTGCAACTGAAGACAACCGTGTTAATAATAGACCCGCTCTTGGAAAAGTTACTCAGAGAAAACACCTCTTAAATTTTGGAGGCCAGAGAGAGGACAAGAATATCTACATTTTCAAGAGCAATTGAAAAAAAAATATATATATATATATATGCTAGTGAAAATATTAAAAACAAAAAGGGCATCACAATAAAATCTGTTTGAGGAGAACAAATTTGGAGCTTTATTTAATAATTCTCATTTTCTTACTAAACCCGATTAATATAGAATTTATCTTGCACACAGCAGTAATAGTAGTTATATACAAAAGTCGCAGATTCATATCACATGACTTTACGTATGAACATATATGAGAATAGCTTTAGTATATTTTGTAACTGTAAAATACAGTTCTTCCATCCATACGTTTTTTATGTACTTTAGCAGAAAATACACATTATTACACAAATATAATTTTTTTGTTCATAAATACTAAACCAAATCTGTTTTGTGATATGCTGTATTATACGTCTATGATAATTGTTCTGTAAGTGACGTCACATAAACTAACAAGATAACAATCTGTGACAACCCAGAAACAAACCAAAAGTCAAATAAACAGCCTTATATCCTAATTATTAAACTGATATGATAGTGTCTACACCATAATATTGACCCGGTTTCAGGTTGTTTTGGCGAAAAACATTTTGCTATAAATCTTAACTCACAATTAAAAACAAAAAGAGTTTGTAATTTAGGACGGCAATCATTTTTTATGGCTATGTCTCACGGTTTAGTACAAGTAGCGAATGTCATTCACTTTAGGATCAGTCTAATATTAATTACTCGACCAAAGATTTTATCCTCAGAGTATCCTTTTTTTAAAAATTTGTACGCTCATTACAAAGTTATTTTAATAACATAATTTAAGTGTTAAGGATGAAAAATGCCATTTAAAGGAAATACAATATTATTAACATGAAAACCCACCTCGGTGGCGTGGTTAGCTAACGCGATAGTTTCATGTTGAGCTAGATTGCCGAGTACGGGGAGATCAAGGTTCGAGTCTTGGTCGCGTGAACTCAGGTGGTATTCCCTAAATTGTTTTCCACTCTACCTTCATGCAAATGCGGGTTAACTTCTTACATTTTCGACCTTTCCCATTTTTAACCCATTAGCGTAATTTGTACTCGAGTGTTTAACCCGAATGGTTAGTAAGACGTGGTGTTAATAATATTATTATCATTATTAGCACGAAAAGAAGCAAGGTAAGACACCAGTGATTATCTATTCTATATGTAAAAAAAAACACCAGTAAAACCATCCGGGATTTAAAGCCCGACCTCTTTGTTTATATAGTTGGGTTTACAATTAGTTATTTTTGATTAAATCTTTGTCCAACTGCCATTGTTACCCTTTTATACCATTTATTACCACCCAGCCGGGCTGGACGCATTAATTACGCTAATGAGACAGGAGTGAGAAGTGTGAAATTTAAAGGAAGCGTACCCACATACGCGTGGAAAGAGATTAGACAACGATTTAGGATATACCCCCATGTAAATGTACCCAACCGGGATTTGAACTTTGATCTAACCTACTTCGGTGGCCGCATGGTCTAACGTGCTACTTTGGCAGTAGATATAATGTAGCTAACAGGAAGATAAAAGTTCGAATCTCGGTCGGGTGTACTGAGGGGGATTTTTCCAACTCTCTCTCCACGCAAATGCGGGTACACTTCCATTAAATATAACCTTCCTAATCTCTAAAGCCATTATAGTAATTAGTTACTAAGCGCATAACCTGAACGGGTAGTAAGACGAGGTGCTATAAAAAAAACTCTGATCTATCCGTCTTCTACAGTCCATTCTATTGAGAAAGTGATAGTTTAAATTTTGCCCTTCAAACAATTAAACGGGTGAAAAAATAAATAAATAAAAATTGGTAGACAACCCCAATCTAACACAATGTTTCTTTTATTTAGTAGATAATATAATTTATTTATTGATAGAAAAAATTACATTGGATGACAATGGTGTCAGCTTTTCGTGTCTAGTTAATTAATGTGTATTTATGTTAGTATCTTTACCGACGTCATTAAAGCAGTGATAAAGACGGACCTGAAGTCCTCGCATGCAACATGGTTCGATCCCCTTGAACTTCTTTAAAAAAAAACGCTCGGGTGTTATCATAGTACCAAGGTCAACTAATAGATAGCACCGGCTTACCCACGCAGAGAGAGGTTACGTCTTATTATATCTCATACAGAGTAGGTATAGTAAACCGTGAAAATTTTACTCTCGATATTCAACAAGCGAAACTTATGTTTTTCTCCTTGACACAACGATATGAACATTAAAACGACCTATCTCTATTTGTTTCATCGTACCTTTTAAGTAAGAATTGAGTCATTATTTTTAACTAAAGAGAAATATTTTATTTACCGATATCATATCATATAGCCCACCTCGTTGGCCATATGGTCTAACGTGCTAATCTCGCAGTGGACTAGACTGCTGATCACGAGGCAATTGTGGTTCGAATCTCAGTCGAGATTCCTGAGATTTTTTAAAAATAATCCACTCTCCCTCCTTGCAAATGCTAGTACACTTCCTATAAACATAACCTTACTAATCCATAAACCCATTTGCGTAATTAATACATAAGCGTATAATTCGAATGGGCAGTAAGACGGGGTGCTAAAAATAATTATGTAAACAAATTATGGTTTCCATGATGATATAAACAAAGAATGATCGTATGGCTAAGCCACTGTGCTCAGAGCTGGAAACTAGCTGGAAACTAGCGGGAAACTAGCGGGAAAAAATGGGTATTCTTTGTAATCCTTCGATTGAGTAGTCGTTTGTTATAATCGGTTAGACCTTTTTTTTCTCGTAATTTTAATTTCTTAAAAGTGACCTGGTGGTCTAGGGGTAAGGTGTCAGACTTCTATGCTGGCAGCCGGGGTTCAATCCTCGGTCCCGGCACAGATTTATCTGATTACCAAACCCTTCCTTCACCTCTGACAAGACGTGTATTAATCACAACGTGTGAATGTGAGGAATGCCAGGCTTCCCCCGTGGTTCGGATCCCACGTTAAACTGTAGGTCCTCCATTTCATATCACAATCACCCTACCATTACATATTAGCGTTAGTGCGTACAAACCGAACGGGTAGTAAGACGTGGTGCTAATAATAATAATAATAGTTTATTAAATGGGTTTATCAAATTCTATATTAAATATTAGTCTTTTTACTTTCTCTCGATACTTCAGAGAGAAAGTATTATGATCGTAAAAACAAACTCGAGATTTTGATGGATGTCAACGTTTCATGACTCCATGAAACAAAAAACAAAAAAACAAAAAAAACTTATCGCAATGCCGTCTGTTTGTTTGTGCCTCGAGCTAAAGTGGAAACCACTTTACCGATTGGATTAAAACTTAGTATCTTGGGTTTTAAAGAGTTAGCCGGAAATTGCATAGTTTGAACATGGAAAATGTTTCCATTATCTCGTTAGGAACTACCTTACTTATGTTGTCTGTTAAATTTATTTAAATATGGTCATGTGACTAAACGAATTACTAAAAATCTCTTTTAAGTTGTGAAGAATACTGTCACTTGCTTGCTATAGTTGTCTCTTTTCAATACGCGCGAAGGTCCTTTGTTCTATTCGTATCATGACTAGTTCGTACGTTCGACAGTTTATTTTATGTTGTGCAACATGATATATGGACCAAATGAGGTGTGCTCATCAACATAGAAACGAGGTTATTTATACCTCTTGTTTCAAGAAATACAGTTTCTTTCAAACTTAGGATTAGTTACAGTTGGGTTCATTAAGTAGTTGGCAAATTAATTGGGTTCCAAACAGTCTAACTGATTGAATTTTGAGGAAAGGTAAGAAACAACTTATTATTATTATTACTATTATTATTAGCACCACGTCTTACTACCCGTTCGGGTTATACGCTCTTACGCTAATGTGTAATGGTAGGGTGATTATGAGATGAAATGAAGGACCTACAGTTTAACGTGGAATCCGAACCACGGTGGAGGCCTGGCATTCCCCACATTCACAAGATAACTTGTCAGAGGTGAAGGAAGGGTTTGGAAATCAGATAAATCTGTGCCGGGGCCGAGGATTGAACCCCGGCCGCCAGCACAGAAGTCTGACACCTTACCCCTAGATCACCAGGTCACCAAGAAACAACTTAAACAATAATATTACTCATCATTGACTAACGGATCTAATTGGAAATATTTTGTTATTTAAAGTAATATATAGGATAAAATTCTATATTTACTTATTTTTTTTAGCACAGTTATAAGTTGCAATATTCTTCAAATTATATACAAATATTACATTCTTACGCCATAGATTATCATCCCATTTAAATACTGTAGTAAATAAATATGCTGTTTTTTATTTTATTTTATAATCTAAAAATATTTTAGCACTATATTTAAATATAATGCATTTTATAAATATTTATATTTTTACAGCAGTCGTTAATCGAGGTGTGATTTTTCAAACACAAAACTCACGATTTCAACTACTATTTAGTAATATTAATAACAAACCCATTCATATTGTATTTGAGAGGAAGTATTTTTGAGGTATTATTAAAATGGTTTTATGACTCTACAATTTTCTCTTTTAAGTGTATACAATAAATGAGATATTTATCTAATATTAAATAGTTTAGCATCTAATATATGATTTTGACTACAGTTATAAAATGCAATACTATGCAAATTATGGGCATATATAATTTCCCAAATATTAGTCCGTTGTAAATTATTCGCAAATTTAAATAAAATATTAACGAAATGTTTGCTTTAGAATATTAATGTTATAGGTGTAGCTTTGATTAAATTTGCTAAAAAATAAAATCTATTGTTAACGATCAACATACAAATTATATTAATTTGTATGGTTACTTTGCTAGCATAAAGGATAACAATCCTACCTTGCTTGTTTCCACTATGAAGGGATGTAGTGTAATAGGTCAAGGTAGGTTACGTGCCTTGCATAAACTCCGTTTATTATGAAATATATTAAGCTTACCTTTATTATTTCCGCTATGGTACAGCTTATATGATGGGGACATGGTGAAAATAACCAAGGTGGAATTGTATGCTTTCACTGTAAACTAATCGTAGGTGATTATAAAATGTCAACAATCTTCCAAAAGTGTTTAACGAAGATTTCAAATAAATTTATCACTTTGCGAGAGGTTGGTCTTCTTTTTGACCCCAACAAGTTCGTCTTGAATCTGCTGTAAAGATCTTCCTTTAGTCTCCGGGACGCAACAGAACACGAACAGCGTCGCGACGACACAGAAGGACCCGAACAGCCAGAATACCAATGAACTCCCCATGAGTTCTACCAGGTTTACGAACAACTTGCTGACGACGAAGGACAACCCCCAACAAAAGGCCGAAACGATCGACCCCCCAACACTTTTCACGTTCGCCGGCAGTATCTCCGCCATCACGGTCCAAGGCAGGGGGGCGAAACCCAAGACGTAGGTGACTATGGAGACCACGACGGAAACGAGGGGCAGCCACCCTAGACGTTTCAGGTCGTAGTTCCTCTCGAGGAAGAAGAAGTAGAGCCCTAGCGTGAAAAGGGAGAGAAACATGAAGACGCCCGATACTAGAAGGAGAATCTTGCGGCCAGCACGGTCCACGAGCTGAGATCCGACGTACGCCGCCAGCACCATTACGAGACCCACCAGGATGGTGCACAGGGTGGGAGATAGAGAGCTACCCGCGTCGTGGAATATTGACTGCGTGAAGAAGAGTACCACGGAGATCCCGCTCAGCTGCTGGAAGGCCACCAGACCCATGGAGATTAGCAAGGCCTTCCTGGAAGCCTTTGAAGACACGAGGTCGTTGAAGGACCCCCTGTTGCGGGCGGACTCTTCCACGGCCAGCTGCAATGCGTTCAGCTCATAGGTGATGTCACGACGGGCACCTCTGAGCCACTGGAGAGAGCTGGCAGCCCTGCTCTTCTGGTGCGTGGCTAGATAGAAGTGAGGCGTCTCCGGCATCCACAGGAAGGCGGCCAAGAAGATGAGAGGGATGGCAAGACATGAGAGGTTGAGGACGTTGTAACTCTCGCTGGCCCCCACGGAGTATACGAACAGAATGCCGAGGTTGAACATGATCTACACAGATAGGATACTTGGATTGAAGGCAGTGTCGTGTCGTGAAGTGTTGCCAGGGTAGGTAGAACTAGTTAAACTGTACATTTGAATTGTCCTCTTAACCTAGTGTGACACACATTGGTCAAGAAGAAACGGAAATATACTCCTGTGAGGAGTGTATGCCTCTGGAAGATCCTATGACTCGTAAGCAAGAATGAGTATGAATGTAACAAAAGTTGGAAAGGAGAAGAAAGTTAGTGGATCTGATATCTGATTTTCTGTTATTCAACACAGCTTCTAATCACCTCCATCTTATGTTTCGGACTAGTTCTTGTATACGAGGCTACGTTAAATTGATCAAACGGTGTCTTACTCAGTGAGTACATACCACGGTTATAGTCTTAGCAAGCTCAGCAAAACCTGTTAGCACTACCCATTGGTCAAGATAAGACTTAATGAGTGAGAACGCAGAGCAAGTACAGTTTTAAAAAGCTCTTATTAACCTGGAAACACTTAACGTTTCACCACCGCCACTTTAAGTTACCACATGTGTTCTTCATCAGCATAGATAAGTGAACCAGGCCCTTGTGAGGGATCTATCTCACCCCTAAGTCACAAAGAAACTCGCTCTCACCTGTAATATTCCACCCAGCTCCCCTCTGATCGAATCCTCGGCGATCTCGGTCACGTATATCGGCGCCGCGATGCAGACGCCTCCCAGTCCCATACCAGCGAGCAGCCTGGCCACGTACAACCACAAGGGGGATCCCCCGGTCACCAGGATCATAATGAAACTGATGGTGAATGGCACTCCAAGGGCTAGAACGGCCTTCTTGCGTCCGTACCTTCCCATGAGGTAACCGGTGGGTGGGGCGCCAAGCACGGCTCCTAGGGACAGTAGGGCGCCGGTCCACGACGCCTCTTCCGGCGTCAGGCCCCCGTTCCCAGCGGGGTCGTGTTGCAGGATGGGGATCGCGGGGGACGTCCATCCCAGGGCGGTGCCAGCGCAGAACGCCGTCAGCGTCGCTGCGTTTGGCGGCGCAGGGAACAAACGGGAAGGTTTACTTATTGCCAACTTGTCTTACTACCCGAAGGTTGTTTTATATGTTCCTTAAGTTTTGATCTAACATTTTTAATCACGTATTTAATTTAATTTGGTGTGTAGCCTACAGGGAAGACTTGCATTGACTTTCATTAATAATATTTTTAAATTTAGGTAACTTTTTATTCCAATTCAGCTGCAGTTATCAAGATGTTCCTCTGTGAGCCATCTATATTTTTTTCACCCCCTTCATCTGAAAATAATGACACACAGGTTGGTAGAGCAAAGCGATGCATTCACTCATAGTACAACAACAACAACAACAACAAACAACAACAACAAAATGGGTGTGTGTACTTATGTACGCGCGTGAGAAGTTATACTTATTTGGCATCATTACAAAATAAAAATATAATTTAATAATATTTAGTATTAATTATGTTAAATAATAATATTTTAATTTATATCAATAAATAATACATACGGATAGTTAACCTCAATTATATTGGAGCACTTGAAAAAGTCTATAAGCACAATTTTTTTCACTAATATTTACGAATAGTAAATAATATTAATCAAAATATTCAAATTAAATCACTACTGGGCCTGGATTCACCAAAGGGAGCAAATAGTTGCGCCAGCGCAAGTTTAAATATTTTCCAAATCCCTATTCACTAAAAGGAGCAGGCGCAATTTGAGAGCAAAGTTGCGCCTTTTATTTGCCACCACTCAAGAGTAGGCGCAACTATTAAATCTGATTGTCACTTCAATAAATTTAAATGGCGGCATATTATTGTATTGGTTTAAAATACAATTAGTTACTTAACTGTAATCCAATTACTAATGAATTAATTAAAATAACAAAACGTATGTCAAGCACAAAATTTGTTTCAATTTAGACAGTGGTAACAAAACAATTACGTACCTTTTATTGTTGGATTTTTACATTCAAACAACGCAATGGCATTTCTTGCAGTATTACAAAACAAAACTACGAACTGTGTAATCTTCGTCTAGATCCAAAGAGGTTTGTATTCCTCCAAGTCCAAAGACATCTCGTCACAAAATATGGCAATTAAGTTAAAATAAGTTTTAAAGTTTCTATAAACATTAATGTTTTATTAATGGAACTTAAACTTTAAACTAATAATATAAATAAATACAATTTTTTTTTTAAATTTATATCAATAAATAATACATACGGATAGTTAACCTCAATTATATTGTAGCACTTGAAAAAGTCTATAAGCACAATTTTTTTCACTAATATTTACGAATAGTAAATAATATTAATCAAAATATTCTATTTAAATCACTACTGAATATAATTTATTAGCACATATATAATTCGCACTTGTATGAAACTAAAACACGTGTTGTGAATGTAGAAACTAGAAACATGTGGATAAATATTATATATATGAAAACAGTGATCAGAGGCGACGAGCTTACCATAGAGAAAGGAATAACATAGTATACATTTCTCTTTGAGCGTACCAACATGCGCGACTAACAGGGGTTATATTTCTATTTTGTTGGTAGCTTTTTTTTCTTTCGAGACTTATTGAGCGGTTTAACTTCAACCTGTTACTTTTGTGTTACAGTGATGCGCGCGCATCTTAAAATTTCACTCTCATCATTTTTTTCATAACGCGCCTAAAGAAGTATAACTTCAAAAACGACTGGATAATATTATTTTTAAGGCAAGAGGCCTCACTTTTCATAAACTTGCGGCAGCATTCTTTAACGATGGGTTACTTTGTTTAGAGCAAAATACATTTCTTGAGTGAGCTACCAAAAATGCTACAGTGAGCTACTATTAGCTCAAGTTTGACCGTTTGGCGATCCCCAATTTAGTCCTTGCTACCACCGAAACGGGTTGTTTGGGATAAGCTCATGCAAGAAACTAGCCCAAGGCGAGTTTTATCCAAGGCACGTCTCTTCTATAATCAAACCGTGAATGTACACCACATATTTCCAGTAACCTTTATTCGTTTCTAGAATGTTCACTTACCGGCAATGGCTGCCAAATACTGGGGTAGTCTGCGACTGGGATTCTCCCTAACAGGGGTGTCCACCACATCCATCTCGAGGCTGTATGTGGCATTGCTCTTCACCATTGTTCACCCTTGAAAATATTATAGACTTGTTGAAGACAGACACTAGACCTTCACCATTCAAAAGAAAACAAACAAACAATTAAATTAAATGTTGATACCGCATCATTGATCTTTAAATTATACCCCTTAATTCATTATTGTTATTGTTATTTATTATTATTATTATTATTATTAGTAGTAGTAGTTGTTGTTGTAGTTGTAATATAATCACTAATAATATACCGTAACTTTATAAGCACTGCCGCTTCCCGTAAAAAGTGCCACATGCAGATGATAATATTTGATATATAAATATATAAAAGAAGTTCTAGTGACTTTGAAAGCTTCAATTATAGCTATCTACCATCGCACGAATATCACACTATAGAATAGATGGGTAACATATTTCCAATGTAGCCACAGGTGTGGTGAATGAGAAGTGGATTTCGCCACATCACGGAAAAATTGAGAAATTAGTTTGCTTGATCATCATTTAAGACAACACACATTGTTTGAACAAGTTTATGCAAGGCGTGTACATTTATAACCGCCTCAGACGCAAATAATGAAAAGTGTTCAAACAAAAAATTTAATAAAATTTAATGTGAAATTTGACATCCTTTTGTCTGACAAGTTGCAGCAACATATATATATATATATATATATATATATATATATATATATATATATATATATATATATAAAAAAAGTTGCAGAAACCTATTATATATAAAATTTATATTTAGTACCGCATCTTACTACCCATTCAAGTTATACGCTTTAAGTACTAATTACTCTAATGGATTAGGAATTGGGAAGGTTGAATTAGAGGAAGTGAACCCGCATTTGCGTGGAGGGAGTGTGGAAAACCATTTAGGAAAACCACCCCATTGTACCCGACCGAGATTCGAACCTCGATCTCCCCGTCCTCAGCAGTCGAGCTCAACACGACAAGCGCGTTAGCCAACTACGCCACCGAGGCGGGTATTATTATATATAAAAACTTAGTACACATGCAAAATGCTTCCAACAATGTTCAGTAAATATCAAGTTACATACAACCAGAACACGCCTTCCAAAAAATGTTTTTTTTAACGGCAGGGTACAGACTAGCATCCTGAGAGACAAGGCTCTCTAGTATGTTACATTGTCTCATAGGAGAGGGGTCAGACTAGAGTCCTGAGAGACAAGGCTCTCTAGTATGTTACATTGTCTCATAGGAGAGGGGTCAGACTATCGTTTAAATCCCATTATCTTTCTAATTTCATAGCCGTGTTCGACAAATAATTGTTTATAAACGGAGTGCATTACAGAAATTTAATGCGGAATTTAAAACACACAAACTATTCAATTTAGGGGTGTCAAGAGGAAACTGTGAATGAATGAAGCTGTTGCTGTTTTCTCAATATTTCTCTTTACGTTCGAAAACAGCAAGTCAAAGCTCCTTGCACTCATTATGTAGTGCTCGGAAAATATGTCTGTATGTTCGCGTAGTTTGATGAACAAAGTATTAAAACGTCCAAAGGACAGTCTGTAGCTGTTTATAGAGTTCCAAACTTTCTTCTTTCTCAGATCACTTGGTTCAACAAGAGTGAGCAACAGATCATCTTCACTCATAGTTGACATGTTTCCTACTGACGGAGACCGAGGTAGCTGCGTTTGAAACGCCAGCCTGGCACCCTCTAGCGTTCTGTTCGTAGAGTTTCTGTCGCAGAGTTTGAAACGCCAACCTGACACCCCTACTGTTCTTTCGTAGAGTTTCTGTCCCAGCGTTTGAAACGCCAGCCTGACACCCCCTAGTGTTCTGTTCGTAGAGTTTCTATCGCAGAGTTTGAAACGCCAGCCTGACACCCCCTAGTGTTCTGTTCGTAGAGTTTCTGTTGCAGCGTTTGTAACGCCAGCCTGACACCCCCTAGTGTTATGTTCGTAGAGTTTCTGTCGCAGAGTTTGAAACGCCAGCCTGACACCCCCTAGTGTTCTGTTCGTAGAGTTTTTGTCCCAGCGTTTGAAACGCCAGCCTGACACCCCCTAGTGTTATGTTCGTAGAGTTTCTGTCGCAGAGTTTGTAACGCCAGCCTGACACCCTCTAGTGTTCTGTTCGTAGAGTTTCTGTCTCAGCGTTTGAAACGCCAGCCTGACACCCTCTAGCGCTCTGTTCGTAGAGTTTCTATCGCAACGTTCGGACGCTAGTCTGTCCCCGGACTATTGGCCAATTTGCCATTTGTGGTGATGTATGGCAGGAATGGCCACGTCAAACGTTATTAAAAATGAACTAATGTCTCTATTTTTATAGATGATTTTAAAAAACGATGAAACTTAAAATGTAAGATCTTTAATCCTATAGGGACATGTTGATACTTTTATGGTTAACTTGATCGTGAGCTATATTTTCTTATAAATGAACATCTCTTAAATTGGGTTGGAAATAAAAGAATGTTATTGTAGATATCTTTGTATTTATTATAACAAAAAACATTTTTTTGCCAAAAAATCAGAAATTTCTCCGGTAGAAACATAGATTTTATTTTTCTAGACAGAGTAACCTCAACAGTTTTGGATATGTATCAAGATCATCGTGGAAATTTAAAAACACTTTTCCTATTTATTTAAAAATGTTTCTAATAAAATGTAGATAAGCTCTTGGCAAATATTCAAGAGCCTGTTGGGGTTACCGTGTATATACAATCCAGAAAATCTTAGCCACTGCCTTAATGTTTTAATTTATTTTGGCTTAAAATGTGTTTCTGCTATAAAAATTAAATACGAATCTTAAAACCTTATTCGGTGGCCGTATGGTCTAACACACTAATCTCGTGTTAGACTAGACTGACAATGACGGGGGGATTGAGGTTCGAATCTTGTTCGGATGTTCTGAGGGTGGTTTTTCCCAAAATAGTCCTCCACTATAACTTCCATGTAAATGCAGGTACACTTCATCTAAATATAGCCTTCCTAATCCCTAGAACAATTAGCGCAGTTATTACTTTAGCGTACATCCCATACGGGTAACAAGACGCGATGATTTAAGAAAAAAATGCTTAAATTTAGTTTAATGTTCTCTTACCTTTTATAACGCTGGATTTCTGGATATTGGCTTACTTAGATTCTTAGGAAAACCAGTAAATATTATCTTGAAAACGTTAGATCTCTTACCTTGACGACGTTAAACCAGGTTCTTAGAGGTCTTGTGACTCTCCTCTTGAAGCTATATCGGCGAAATTGTCCGCCGAAACTAGAATCTTCGCACATGTTGGGTAGACGAGGTATATCAATCCAGGTGACCTCATCGGTGATAACAGCTCCCTGCATGGCATGAATTGAACAGAATCATGCTGGCGCGTCACGTCCCGTCATGCTATTGTCTCTAGTTGGTTCGCGCTGATCTAATGTCAATTCATGTCTCCTGCTGAGCAGATACCAATTCGTTGTACACTACGTTCACCTTGAAAGGTAGCAGTCTTACCTTGACATAGTATGGATCTATTATTTTTTTAAGTTCTAAAGTAGCCCCATGGCTTCTTTGGTGCTGACTGACATCTCACAGCTGACTTAAGACAGTCAACATTCAGGTGTATACCTAAATGTTGACTGTCAGAAGTCAGCTGTGAGCTGTCAGTCAGCACCAAAGAAGCCATGGGGCTACTGTACTATAGTGTAAGAGTTAATGTTACCATTATCAAGGCATTAGAGGTGAGGATTGCTAACAAACTGGTAATCGCCGCCATAAAAGAAAAAGAAAAAGATGTTTTTTTCCCTCCTCGTCACCATAAATTACAACCAACCGACCAATTGAGCACTAAGTCTCATTTGCAAAATCTAGCTATTCACTATTCTTATGATCCCACACAATATAGGTCTACATATCTAATGATTCATAAAACCATTCAGCTCCCGAAGATGAAATCATTCAAAACAAGATTCATTGGAGACAGTCTTGCGTGATATTTATTTATTTATTGTCTTTATTTCGAAATATTTTGGTGAAGTTAGCTATTTTGTTTATTTTACACTTAACCAATTAAACTATCAAGCTTATAATAACAATAGTAACTACAAAAATGATTGACAAAATTTTTGAATCTAATCTTTAAATTATCTCAATTCATTCTTTCATTCATACAATTATTCCAGCATTTATTTATAAACAGTTTTATTTTTCAGGTTTACAAATGAATGAAGAGATAGAATTTCCTAGAAATAATATTCAGTTCGACTGCGGTTTAGAAATCAGCAAACCCAGTCAAGTTCCTTACTGTGGGGGGTAACGCTTTCCACACAAGTGTTGGTGTGACCGTGAACGAACTGGAATAAGACTCAGATTTGTGAACAGGGATGATTATAAGGGTAGAGTTTTTAGCACGTGTAAATATTCTGATGCTGTTTTTTTTTAAATAGTTTAAAATTGGTCGCTAAGTAATTCAGAGAAGAATTCTGTAATAACTTGTGTAGGAAGCTAGGGGAGTGAAATGTCACCGTTCATTTAGTCGTAACCACTTCAGTTTGTCAAAGTATTTAGATATATGGTCTTGGTTATTAATATTATAAATAAATCGAATGCATATATTCTGTATTCGCTGTAGTCTTTGTGCAAGCTCGTCTTAGATATTATAATAATTATTAATATTATTAATATTTTAACACCACGTCGTACTACCCGTTCGAGTTATACGCTTACGTACTAATTACTCTAGTGGTTATAGAGATTAGGAAGTTAAATAAATATGAAGTGTACCTACATTTGTGTGAAGGGAGAGTGTAAAACCATTTGGAGGGTGAAAACCAACCTCATTACACCCAAAAAGATTTGAAACGCGATATCCCCGTCATCGGTAGTCTAGTCTACTCCGAGAGCAACGCGTTATACCATGCGGCCACAAAAGCGGATATTATTACTATTATTTTTATTCTTATCATTATTATTTTCAATTTTTTTTGTAACTATTCACCAGTATATATCACTATCTAGCTATGATTGTGTGTCTTATATAATCATGTAGTTATACGTATTCATAAGGTACCTGTGTACTTTTCATTGCTGACCTGTTATAGGTCTCACAACTGTTGTCCAGAACTATAATAAAGGAAATTATTATTATTATTATAACTAAGAATTCATCATATAAGCTCAATCGGTAAGGCATAATGATTGAGAACGGATTCAATTAGAGGCGTTGCTGATCAATTACAGTAGACTTTCCGCTAAGGGAATGATTTTTGTGTAGGTTTCAGTACTCAGTTAGTTTGTAAGTTGAGTGTTGATAGAAAAAGTGGGTTCATAATGCGAACGTCAACTATTCCTAATTTTTTAAACCCTTCTTAATACCCGTTCCGTTTATACACAAATATTAATTAGGCTAATAGAGTAGGAATGAAGAAAGTTCAATTTTGAAGGAAATTCATCTAAGTTTGAGTGAGGTGATTGGGTAACAATTTAGGAAAGATCATCAAACGTAGGACTGACCGGGACATGAACCTCTATCTCTGTGGGTCTCTATTCTTAAATAAATCTACGACAAGTCTGTGAGTCTCATAACTTGTCCCAGACAGTAGTTATTCTGCTTGTTGTATCAAGGCATCTGAGTTCAATACCTACATCACCATAACAATTTATCATTGGTTAAATTGGGACAACTCCATTTCACAGCAATGAACAAACAGTACACCCGCTCCAGTGGTCTAACCGTCTAAGGCGTAACTCTCGTGTTAGGCTGGCCGTGTTGAGGACAAGTTGATAAAGGTACGAATACCGGTCGGGTGTACTGAAATTGGTTTTAACTCAAGGGTTTTTCACACTCCCTCAAACGCAAATGACACTAAACTCCCTCTAAATTTAACCTTCCACATCCCTAAATCATTACTGTAAAGCTGAATCCAGACTAGAGAGCCGAACATCGCACCTAACCACGTTTTGAGCCGAACCTCAACATTCCTGCGAGCCATATTTTGCTTCATAAAGTTATGTACTTCAATGTATTACACACGCAATTAACAGGAAAAATTAAAATTGGACTACCGTGGCATAATTTATCCACAACATACAACAAATAAAAAAAAGACAGGACAGACGATGGTGGCAAACTATAATGTAGTCAAGGAGAGCGGAAAATAGTGGAAATAGTTAGCTCCACTAACTTGAATTTCAAGAAACTTGTGGTCAATAGAAAAACTTAACTCGAATGTCACCAAGTGATTAAGCTTCTAATTAGTTTGATTGGGCCAAAAGTTCCGTTTAAGAGAATCCATCAATGTGCAGGAAAGACTCGCCATAGCATTACGTTTCTTAACAACCGGCGACTATTATACCCGTATGCAACACCTATTATGGTCTCCAAACAGAGTATATATATATATATATATATATATATATATATAATATATAATTATAATGTGAATGATAACTAATCTCATGGGGTAGAAATGAGGAAGGAAGCATTTTAGAGTTAATCTACCCGCATTTGCATGGAAGGAGAGCTGGAAACAATATAGGAAAATTACCATCAATATACCTGACCGAGATTTGAACCCCGATCTCGTCCGTAGTTTTGTTTTGTCCGTAGTCTTACTACCCGTTTGGTTTGTACGCATTTACGTTAATGTGTAATGGTAGGGTGGTTGTGAGATGAAATGGAGGACCTACAGTTCAACGTATAATCGAAACCACATGGCATTCCATATATTCACAAGTTGTGATTGAATACACGCCTTGTCAGAGGTGAAGGAAGGGTTTGGTAATCAGATAAATCTGTGCCGGGACCAAGGATTGAACCCCGGACCCCAAACACAGAAGTCCGACACCATATCCCAGACCGCCAGGTCCTGAGTTTCCTCTTTCACTATTAATAATTAATGTCCGTTGGTCTGTATGTCGTGTTTGTTATAGATTTAAGTTGGTCTGTTAGTCGTGTGATGATGTAATCATTTGGTTCAGCAAGTGCACATTAAATGATTAAGTTAAAAACAAATTTAATGGAAACTCGTGACATACCGGGAACAAAATTTTAGAATAATTTCAAATTTTATAAAATATATTTTAGTAACTACAGTTAAATTGTTTTATTTTATAAACATAGAATATTATTCATCATTTAAAATAATCTGAAAATACTAAACTATTTTTAAAATATTCAATTTTTTTCGAAAATCATTCATCAGTGTGAATTAAACCATAAAATGATTTGGTTGACTTGAAATTTAACATTTATATAAATAAATAAATTTAGTTGGTAGAGTTTAATCTTGATACAGCTGCTTCGGAAGCTGCAAGGTCTAACTCAAGGCATCTCTCTCGCAATATACTAGACTGTCTATGACGATGAGATAGTGGTTCGATCCCAGCCGGGTGTACTGAGGTTTTTTATACTAAATAGTTTCTTACTCTATCTCCACGCAAATGTGGGTACAATTCCTCTAAGATCACTAATCCTTATATTTAATTCAGTAGCATAATTATTAGGCCTACATAGGCGTACAACCCGATTGGATAGTAAGACACGGCGTTAAGAAAAAAAATTAGTCTACAAAATGTAATAATATTAACAAAAATATAAACAAAATATGGCTTTAATTTATTATTAAATATTGACAGTAAAAGGTTATACACTTAACTAGAACATAACTAAAGTAGGCCTATAATGAATTAAAATTATTTGAAATACGAACCGGAGCAGTTGTGTAGAGGTTAGTACACCTGGCTATGAGTCAAGGGGTCTCTGGTTCAATTCCAAAAGTGGAATCATCCCAACAGTCACCAGGGTACGGTTAATTAGGTTTAAGGTCACTCCTGGATCCACACGTTCATACGTCATCTGATTGCGGGTACGACGTGTAGAGAACCTCCATAGGTGGACCCTGGTGACGTTCTGTACTACCGGATAGGCGGATAGTCTACATACAGGGGAACAAACTAGATACTAAATATCTTCTGGTTAAAGATTCCTTTCACTAACCCCCCCCCCCCTGAAATATGGAAACTGTCAAAGAACTACCCCTTTTTGACCACTTCTAAAGTTTTAGCCTGGCTTTGTGTTCACTAAAACTAGCAGTAATATTATAATTATGATAGAAATAAAATACAAATATTTGTTTTGTAATCAACAGTGATTGTAACTTTGTAAGAAAAAAATAAGTAAACGCCTACACCCCTTCATCCGTCCCTCCTCCCCCCGTCTTGCTTAACTTATATTTGTAAACTTTTATTTTAATTTGTTCACAGGAATAACATTTAGCTTAATTTTTATTCAATTTACTAAATTTGCTAGTAATTATTAACGTAGATGTATAAATTGATGGTACAAAATAATCAACAATAACTGAATTTAAATGTATCGTAATAAACAATTTAAATTTAAAAGGGTCATAAAATTTAAAAAATCATTTAATTGGAATAAAAAGTATTATTAGTGAATGCATAAATTATTATAGTTTTAAAATAAACTCTAAGCTACTTTTAAATTAATTAACAGGGTTATTGAATCCACGTCATGACAGTTTTAATTATTATTATGTATCCATTTGGGGTGACTTGTTCACTTTCGTCAATCTTTACGTCTTTCTCTCTCTGCCTTACATAAGCATTGTTTTGACCCCTCCCCCCCACTTGTTAGCAAAAAATAAGCAAAACTTAAACCCCCTCACCCCCTAAGCTGCTTAGGTAGCACTTGAACACCCTCCAAAGTGACAGCTTTAGATCAAATGAATTGACGTATGCACATATGAAAGAAGACCTAGTAACTTCTCTAGCTGTAAGATATTGTTTATTCTTTGAAAATTGGATTGTAGCTATACAAATCAGAAAGTTAAAATCGGAAATACCTGTATATTTTTTCTCTTAGTCTAAATGAACATTGATTTATTGAGATTGATGGGGAAATGCTCATAATATTACAATAAATAATTTAATTCACACTTTTATCAAATACCATCAATCAAGTTACATTTCTGTAATTTGATTCGTGTTTTCCCACAACTTCATTCAAGATTTGAGTATTTTGATGATAGTAATGAATATTAATAAAAGTTATATATAATAATCGGCTAACTTTTCGGGAAATCATTCGAAAAGTTGGTGTTAAAATTACAACTTTATTTTATGTTATTTGTTCACGTAACGTCTTACTACTCATTTGGTTTTTTTTCGCATATTAACATTAACGAGGTAGGTAAAATTTAAACAATTTTTTTAGCATTTTTTTGATGGAAGAGTGGTAAACTATATAGTAACCTCACCTCCAAAATACACCTGACTTTAATTTTAACACAAGCCCTTCTTGTCATCGAGAGTCCAGTCTGTTTCGAGAATGGCGTCTTAGACCATTCGACCACTGAATTGGATTATCTTAATTAATACCACGATATACCAACTTCCATACCACAATCTATTCACTTACCATTTAATAAAATTAAATGTATTCAATGGTATCTCTACTTTGTTTTACAACTCGTTCCCGTCTGGTAAACAAACCTGAGGCACTTAAATACAGTAGCCCCGTGGCTTCTTTGGTGCTGACTGACAGCTCACAGCTCACTTATGACAGTCAACATTCAGGTATATACAGTAGCCCCGTGGCTTCTTTGGTGCTGACTGACAGCTCACAGCTCACTTATGACAGTCAACATTTAGGTATATACAGTAGCCCCGTGGCTTCTTTGGTGCTGACTGACAGCTCACAGCTCACTTATGACAGTCAACATTTAGGTATATACCTAAATGTTGACTGTCAGAAGTAACACATGTTTTTGCAGATCATATGGTTTTGCGTAGGGATACATAGTTTGGTCTGGTAACTTTTCAAAGCTCTCAGCTGTCAGTCAGCACCAAAGAAGCCATGGGGCTACTGTAAGTATACTGATGCAGACCAACGGAACTAAGGTGATAGGAAATAGCAATATAGTTTTGGTGGTGCAATTAAACCAGGTGTTATGCATATCAACGAAATCGATAGCCTAATTGATCGAATCAGTCTTTATTATGTATGAGAAAGGGTGAAATATGAAATTTAATGTTTCCCACTTCAGTGGATGAAAGATCCAAGACAGTCACTTTCGTGTTAGACTGGTCCTCTGATGACGGGGAGATAAGGGCTTGAATCCAGGTTTGAGTCTTCTAAGAGGTTTTTTTTCTTCAAATGGTTTCGAACTCTCCTTCCACGCAAATGCTTGTAGATTACCTCTAAAATGCTTCCGTCCTCATCCCTACCCCATTTGATTAATTATCGTAAATGCCTATAACTTGAACAGGTAGTAATACACGGCGATAGAAAAAAAGTATTTACTAATAAAAGTGTCAGACACTGTTTAATATCATTAATCTCACTACTTAGAAAGTAGGAGGTTAATCTATTATACGTCTATCACTAACCCTGAAAACATTATGTGCATTTACTTTTTTGCTGAATAATGAGAGGAGACCTCGTGGAGAGTATAGAACTAATAGTATATTTTATTACCATCGGCAAACAATTGACTAACGAATATACAATGCTTACTCGAAAGGTATTTTTTTTTATCATTTTAAAACAGGAATTTGATCTTTTTACGTAATGTACAAGTTATTATTCATTTGTATCTCAGCGTTTGACGTGTACATTTCTTGACTTTATTTAGGATATAGTTTTGTTGAGCCATATTACTTAAATCTCAAACTAGGACTTTATATATAAACAATTTCCTTGAAACATGCTTCTCTATTTTCAAGGTACGTATAAAAATGTTGGTTATATATATCTTTTAAATTGTTTTTAGTAATAAGTACTAACATGACTCAAATAACCTGCAACACTCTAAACAATCAGGATTATTTCAGCATCCAATGCATCTGCAAAGATCAGAGGTAAAAAAAAGCATCATATCACACTTTTAAATTATACATTCAAATGTATCTTTAAGATTTGGCCAATTCAACCTTAATTAATTCGAAAAAATTGGATAGTTATAGCCCACCATGATTCACCATGAAGTTTATATTTAAATCAACGGCAAAAAAATACTTTTTAATTTAAATTTAAAAAGGAAATATTTGGATGATTCGAATGAAGTCCATACGTTTTTATTTTTTTCGAGTTTTTACTCATTTTAAACCACATTTAACGATCTTTAATAATCACGCCATAGGCCATGAATGTCAAATAAAGTTGGAGTCATTACATTACCATAACATCTCACCCTTGCTTCCTCTACTATCTCATGTACTCCAACATCCTCATTACATGACCATACCATCTCATTCTTTCTTCCTCTACTATCTCATGTACTCCAACATCCTCATTACATGACCATAACATCTCACCCTTGCTTCCTCTACTATCTCATGTACTCCAACATCCTCATTACATGACCATACCATCTCACTCTTGCTTCCTCTACTATCTCATGTACTCCAACATCCTCATTACATGACCATACCATCTCATCCTTGCTTCCTCTACTATCTCATGTACTCCAACATCCTCATTACATGACCATACCATCTCATTCTTTCTTCCTCTACTATCTCATGTACTCCAACATCCTCATTACATGACCATAACATCTCATCCTTGCTTCCTCTACTATCTCATGTACTCCAACATCCTCATTACATGACCATACTATCTCAGTCTTGCTTCCTCTACTATCTCATGTACTCCAACATCCTCATTACATGCCCATACCATCTCAGTCTTTCTTCCTCTACTATCTCATGTACTCCAACATCCTCATTACATTTCCATACCATCTCATTCTTGCTTCCTCTACTATCTCACGTACTCCAACATCCTCATTACATGCCCATACCATCTCAGTCTTTCTTCCTCTGCTATCTCATGTACTCCAACCTCCTCATTACATGCCCATACTATCTCAGTCTTGCTTCCTCTACTATCTCATGTACTCCAACATCCTCATTACATGCCCATACCATCTCAGTCTTTCTTCCTCTACTATCTCATGTACTCCAACATCCTCATTACATTTCCATACCATCTCATTCTTGCTTCCTCTACTATCTCACGTACTCCAACATCCTCATTACATGCCCATACCATCTCAGTCTTTCTTCCTCTGCTATCTCATGTACTCCAACCTCCTCATTACATGCCCATACCATCTCAGTCTTTCTTCCTCTACTATCTCATGTACTCCAACATCCTCATTACATGACCATACCATCTCAGTCTTGCTTCCTCTACTATCTCATGTACTCCAACATCCTCATTACATGACCATTCCATCTCACCCTTGCTTCCTCTACTCTCTCATGTACTCCAACATCCTCATTACATGACCATACCATCTCAGTATTGCTTCCTCTACTATCTCATGTACTCCAACATCCTCATTACATGACCATACCATCTCACCCTTGCTTCCTCTACTATCTCATGCACTCCAACATCCTCATTACATGACCATACCATCTCACTCTTGCTTCCTCTACTATCTCATGTACTCCAACATCCTCATTACATGACCATACCATCTCACCCTTGCTTCCTCTACTATCTCATGCACTCCAACATCCTCATTACATGACCATACTATCTCACCCTTTATTCCTCTAATATATCAAGTATTGCTGTACCCCAACTCTTGCCAGGATAACTTATATCATAATCCTGTGTCTTTTTGGTGACAACTAACATTACCCTCAAAAACTTAATTCCCATGGCCTCCACTATCCTATTCTCTCTCACATTCAATGCCCATGTCTCCACTGCATATGTGACTATGTGTACAAAGTATGTTATATTTATCACTTCCTTACACTTCCCTCTCATAATCATTCAATGAAAACTATCCTATTAATCTGAGAACTAGAGTGTAGTCATATAACACAAAACACATTTTATCAGACCCCACCTGATATCTAACCAAAGCCCCCCCAGACACACATCTACCTTCCATAACAAATAATACTCAGAGATAGGTCCTTATAAATCCACCTGAAAAGGAAGAAACAAAAGTTATCTTTGAAATAGTCTTTTTATATATCTTTGAAATTGTGCATTACTGTCTTCTGGTTGTATTACTAATTTGAAGTCATTGTCTCGTTACCTTGCAAACATTCCAAGGTCTTGTTTAAGACGTTGAGCAATCTGAGGATGGTTTAGAGAGTAATTGTTATGTGGTGTGTTAAACAGATCAAAGAAGACTCTCTCATATTACCCTCTTTAGAAAAGTGGCAACATGGCAGATCAAGCAGTGGAAGGTGAGAAAGGAGAGACATGGCAACCCCGAAGGAGGGTATGGCCTCAGCATACAGCAGCACTTTTAGGTAAGTCTAATTGAGTTTATAAGATATGTTTATTCTGAAACAATCACGAGTCGTATCCCACGTATCCTCTTAAGAATATACACTCCCTTTACTGTGAAAGGTAGCCGTAACACCTTGGAGGTGTACGCTATGACGTAGCTTATAAGATTGGTCCATAATGTAATTCATCAAGGTAAGACTGCTGAATTTCAGAGTAAAGGGGTGTACCCTTTGTTTACCCTGAAAGATAACTAACTGTATTATCTTGGAGGTTTCCACTATGACTTAGCTTATTAGATTAGACCATCGTGTAACCCATTCAGGGTAAACGGAGTGTACATGACCAAAGTTTGTTGTTGTACCACTAGTAAAATATTATAATACAATCACATGACCTCAAATATAACCAACGGAGCTTAGATAAGCTTAATTTGGAAACAATTACATACAACCATCACAGTAACTTACCTCTGTTTGAACTTTGAATATATATATATATTGGCACCGCGTCTTACAATCCGTTAGAGTTATCTGCCTGTTATGATACAGTATTTAATATACTTACGATTTAAAAAATATAGTTTTTTATTCTATAATAAAACAAAGAATGAATATAAACACTTAAATTAAGTTGGTGGGAATGTGTCACTGCTTCTATTCTTTTAATGGTAGTATTTTTAAGCTATATAATATATTTATTTAAAACATATTTGCATCTGCTTTTATAAAATATTACTTGAAAGCCGAGTAAGATAAACTTTGGCGAAAGGTTAGAAGTGATTTTCTACTGCTTGCGGAAAACGAATGGACTTCACTCTTATCTATTTGTAGTCAACTACACCAGTTGTTTTCATAGGCCAGGGTGTTTATTCATAATCTATTTGTCACTTTGAGCTATAAGCAAGCTATTTGTCATGTTCAAACACACTGTGTACTATGGATCCACCATTTCCTATGTTAAAACAACACTGTGTACTATGGATTCACCATTTCCTATGTTAAAACATACTGTGTTCTATAGATCCACCATTTACTATGTTAAAACATTCTGTGTTTTATAGATCCACCATTTCATATGTTAAAATAACACTGTGTTCTATAGATCCACCATTTCCTATGTTAAAACAACACTGTGTTCTATAGATCCACCATTTCATATGTTAAAATAACACTGTGTTCTATGGATCCACCATTTCCTATGTTAAAACAACACTGTGTTCTATGGATCCACCATTTCCTATGTTAAAACAACACTGTGTACTATGGATCCACCATTTCCTATGTTAAAACAACACTGTGTACTATGGATCCACCATTTACTATGTTAAAACAACACTGTGTTCTATGGATCCACCATTTCCTATGTTAAAACAACACTGTGTTCTATGGATCCACCATTTCCTATGTTAAAACAACACTGTGTTCTATGGATCCACCATTTCCTATGTTAAAACAACACTGTGTTCTATGGATCCACCATTTCCTATGTTAAAACAACACTCTGGTCCATGGATCCATAATTTGTCATGTTCCATACCAACTATATGCTATGCTCCATGTTCCAGCTACGCTATGTGCTATGAGTGGTGGAATAGTTATGGGATGGTCCACCCCGGCTGTACCTTACCTCCAAGAACCACACCCCTTGAACGACGGCACCAACGCCACTACCATCCCCATCACGGACGAGGAAGGCTCCTGGCTGGGTTCCCTGTCTGCCGTGGGTGCTCTACTGGGTGCTATGCCAGCGGGAATCCTCTCGGACATGTTCGGTCGCAAGAGGATGTTGCTGATTTTGGCTGTTCCACTCATCCTCAGCTGGATCGTGCTCATGTTCGTGGAACAGAACGTGAGTGTACATATTCCCCTCAGTAGGTCTTAATTAAGATCATGCTCATGTTCGTGGAGCAGAACGTGAGTGGACACATTCCCCTCGGTTGGTCTTAATTAAGATCATGCTTATGTTCGTGGAACAGAACGTGAGTGGACACATTCCCCTAGGTTGGTCTTAATTAAGATCATGCTCATGTTCGTGGAACAGAACGTGAGTGGACACAGTCCCCTCAGTAGGTCTTAATTAAGATCATTCTCATGTTCGTGGAACAGAACGTGAGTGGACACATTCCCCTCGGTAGGTCTTAATTAAGATCATGCTCATGTTCGTGGAAGCAAACGTGAGTGGACACATTCCCCTCAGTTGGTCTTAATTAAGATCATTCTCATGTTCGTGGAACAGAACGTGAGTGGACACATTCCCCTCGGTAGGTCTTAATTAAGATCATTGCTCATGTTCGTGGAAGCAAAACGTGAGTGGACACATTCCCCTCAGTAGGTCTTAATTAAGATCATGCTCATGTTCGTGGAACAAACGTGAGTGGACACATTCCCCTCGGTTGGTCTTAATTAAGATCATGCTCATGTTCGTGGAACAGAACGTGAGTGGACACATTCCCCTCGTTGGTCTTAATTAAGATCATGCTCATGTTCGTGACACATTCCCCTCAGTAGATCTTAATTAAGAGATCCTTTACTCTTCAACTTAAACGTTAACAACTATGTGGAGAAAATACCGTATGGGAGGTCAAGAAAAAGATGGGAAGAGCAGATAACAGAAAGTGTTTAAGTGAGAGGAGAAGAATGGAAGAAATTAAAGGAGGAAGGGTGTTGGAAGGGTAGAGGAAAATTGGAGGCATTTTACTAAACTGACCCGGCCCCAGGATGGAAACAGTTCATGATGATTATGCTGATGTGCTGGGGAAATCAGAAATTACTTACAAACAGAATTAACATAATAGACTACAACTGAAGACAATATTTCAAACCATTTAGCAGAGAGTTTTCTCCCAGGTTTTGAGGGTAAGCCCATTCATAGATAAAACATGTTATCAACAGCTTCACCTGGAGTCGAACGAGGGTTCATTTAACTGTAGATAAGCTTACTTAACTATTAGGCAGACCACATAGCGGGATTTTAAGCTGGGGATATAGAGAATGAGAGTTCAAAGCGGTGTTTTCTCAATTTTTATTGGGAAGATTTTTTTTTTTTTGACAATTAAATAAAATATTTCTCCAATAAATCTACACTTTAGCACAGTTGGTAGCGTGACTGTCTACTGAGCCAATGATCTTGAGTTCGATTCTAAGCATGGCCGAATAATTAATCGTTGACGAAATGTGGGCTTACACTTTCACAGTGCTGAATAAAGAGATGGGGACTGGATGTTGTACTTATCCTAGTATTAAGATAGATTATATGACATATGAAACTATGACAGACCTAGCAGCCGGTAGTGGAAAATATATGACTTGAATAAAAAACTGACCACAGGCTGGAAACAGTGATGGATGTAAAACAATAATTTCTCCAGTAGAAACATAAGCGTTTAATTTTCTTCATAGGTGACCTAGTGGTCTAGGGGTAAGGTGTCAGACTTCTGTGCTGGCGGCCGGGGTTCAATCCTCGGTCCCGGCACAGATTTATCTGATTACCAAACCCTTCCTTCACCTCTGACAAGACATCTTGTGAATGTGGGGAATGCCAGGCCTCCACCGTGGTTCGGATTCCACGTTAAACTGTAGTCCTCCATTTCATCTCACAATAACCCTACCATTACATATTAGCGTAAGTGCGTAAACCCGAATGGGTAGTAAGACGCGGTGCTAATAATATAATAATAATAATAATATTTTCTTCACGTGGTGATATTATCAGTTGTTGAATATCTGTCGAGGCTGTACTGGATTTAATGAAACTTTTTATCTTCATTTAAAAAGTTTGTCATCTAATGACAGATATTCAAGAGTTGTTGATATCACTATATGTAGAAAATAAAATTATTTGTTTCTATTGGAGAAATATTTTATTTATTTTGGTCAAAATATGTTTTGCTATAAAAACCACAATAGCACTGCCTTAACCCACGTTTCCTCCATCCCCACTCCCCACATTATGAAATTAATAAAAAATCACCAGCGTCGGTGGCCGCGTGGTCTAACGCGCTAATCTCGCAGTTGACTAGACTGCCGAAGACGGGAAGATCAAGATCGGGTCAGGTTATTGAGGTTGGTTCACCCCAAAATGGTTTTACACTCTCCCTCCATGCAAATGTGGGTACATTTTCTCTGAATCGGACCTCACTGATCCCTAGAACCATTAGCGTAATTAGTATATAAGCGTATAAACCGAACGAGTAGTAAAACGCGATGCTAAAAAATAATCGGTAATAACAAATAAATGTTACTATTTTCTGTTTATACGCTTTGACAATTGGCTTATACAATGGATTAATCTGTGGGATAGGGAAGTTAAGGGTAGATTAGCGGAAGTGCACCCTCATTATGGTTAGGTAATAACTATGATTTGACCCTCCAATTTCACGTCTCCAGCAACACAATCTAATGTGAGCTTGCTATTTAAATCACCAGAACATCTGCTTGGAGTCCATGGGAATTAAGTTAATGAGGAACATGTTAGCTGTCAAGAGAAGAAACACGATTAGGAATGAAGTTATCCAGGAATAATTTAGGGTACAAGGAGTACATGAAATAGTAGAGGAAGGAGTTCTGAGATGGTATGGACATGTAATGAGGATGGAAAATGATATAATGGAGACGAAGGTTTAGGAAAAAATCACAAGCAAGTTCAAGAGAGAGATCGGAGGAGCCGATAACAGAATGTGTGCATGAGTGAGATGAAGAGTGGAAGATATAAAATAAGAAAATATTGGGGAAGAACAAAGTAATATGGAGGCATTTTATCAAGTGGATCTGGCTACAGGCTGTGAATAGTTAATTATTATGATGATAACTTCCAATGTAAACCTAATTACGTGGATTGTGTAAGATAACGAAGAATATAATTAATTAAATCAATTTAAGTGTTCTTAGTTTTTGCGCGTAACAATCACACAATGTCAGAGTTGATGTAGTTGGAAAATTGCTTGTGAGTTCATTAGCATGGTGTATCAGATTAGAACAAAATATTATAACGCTATTGTGCGGTAAAACATATTTTAAGTAATTTTGGTTCTATAAATAACCACAGTATAATATTTTTTCAAGCATAAAACTTCTAACATAAAATATTCGAACTTTGAATCGGTTTCGAGAATACTTCATATATTCGATTCAAGTTTTCTTCGAATTGTAAGTGTATGGCTTGTATACCATTATAAGGTTCTATTTATCTAAACCTAAGTACCAATCAATAATAATTTAACGATATTTTAACTTATTTAAAAAATCAATTTTTTATAACATTTAAGAGTTAACTAGATTTAAATTATAATAAATTTATCAATAATTTAAAATAATTTAAATCTATTTAACTCTTAAGGATTATACAAAATCTAGATTCTTTAAATAATTTAAAATATCGTTAAATTATTGCGTAAAAAATGAAATGTGTTTGCACGCTACTCACCAATGTAAAAATTTAATTTCATATTTCCTTTCTGTCTAATTAATCAACTTACCCGAACTGATTGAGCATTTAGAGTAGAACTCATGTGAATGGAATTCAATTCAAGTGTTTTTAATTCATATATCTTATCATATATCATCTCATTGTATTTTTTTTTTCAGATCCTCCTGTTGTACGTTGCCCGCCTCATATCTGGCATCGGCCTTGGGGGTTCGACGGTCATATCACCCATTTACAACGAGGAGATAGCCGACGTCGACATAAGAGGCTCACTAGGGACTTATTGCGAGGTCATGCTCTGCGTGGGGATCTTTTACGCCTTCTGCGTAGGGTCTTACCTCCCCTACCTCTGGTTCCATATCGCGTGCTGCGCGGTTCCCGTCCTGTTTATGTTCACCTTCGTCTGGATGCCCGAATCACCCGTCTACCTCGTCCTCAAAGACCTCCCTGACGAGGCGGAGAAGGCGTTGAGATGGTTCAGAGGAGCGGGCGATCAGGACGATCCCGAGATAAAAGAAGAACTCGAGTCCATAAACCGATTCGTCGAGGAAGCGAAGAAGTCCAAAGACCCTAAGAACAAGACCCCTTTGTTCCAGAAGATTAGGAAGAGCGTTCAAAGCATCTCCACCTCGTCCCCGACGTTCAAGGCTGCCTACATAGTATTCGGACTCATGTTTTTGCAGCAGATGAGCGGCACCTGTGCCTTCATGTATTACACCGTCAATGTTTTTCGCGACGCGGGCACCACCTTGTCTCCTCACCTCTGCTCCATTATAGTCGCTTTCGTGCAGCTTGTTGGGGGATTCTCCGCGTCCAGGGTGGTCGACCACGCGGGTAGGAGACCCTTGCTTCTTTTCTCCGGTTCCAGTCTGACCGTATGTTTGGCGACCATGTCCATCTACACGTACCTCAACGAGTCTGAGATCGACGTGACTCAGTTCAGTTGGGTGCCTCTCTTGGCGCTCAACGTGTTTGTGGTCAGTTTCGAGTTCGGCATGGGGACCTTGCCCTGGTTGATGATGGCCGAACTTGCTCCGAGCGAGTCCCGAGGCTTCATCGCCGGCGGTTCGGTCTGCCTTAACTGGATCCTCGTGTTCTTGGTCACCAAATGTTTCACCAACATGATTGATGTCATGGGTCTCGCGATGACTTACGGCACCTACTGTATCTGTATGTTCGTTGGGATCTTCTTCGTCTGGTTTTTTGTGCCGGAGACTAACGGGAAAACCAGGGAACAGATACAGCATGAGTTGAAATTTGGCAAGAAGGCGGTTAGTTAAAATAAAATCGGTAACGAGAATTGTAAGGTGTGCTACAAACATATTTTTCTAAGAACAAATAGTACTTTTCAAAATAAGAAATACATTATACTGAAACAATAAGCAAGTAGAATTTCTCGGAAACATTTACACACTCAGTTTACCCTAAAATATTGCAGTCTTACCTTAACATATTACACTATGTTATGTTATGAGGTTAGCCATAGTGGAACCATGTAAGGTAAGCTTTTTAACTTATACAGCGGGTACATAGAAACACGATTTTATATATATTTTTTTGAATAGCGTCTTACTATCCGTTCAGGTCATACACCTATATACTAATTACGCTAATGGTTTTAGGGATGGGAGGGTTGTATTAATGGAAGTGTACCTACATTTACGTGGAAGGAGAGTGTGAAACAATTTTTAAAACCACCCTCAGTACACCTAACGGAGATTTGAACCTCGATCTCCCCGTCATCGTCAGTCTAGTCTACTGCGAGAGTAGCGCGTTAGACCACGCAGCCACCGAAGAGGGTCAAACGTTATTACTTGTAGTTCATTAATCATAATTTAACTATAAATAAACTGTCTACACTACGACACTCACTTTTGCTATAAAACTTCAGATGATATACTTACCCAACATTTGGATATAGGAAAAACTCAAAACTATCGCAAAATATACTTTAATTATTACCTATATCTCCTAAGTATTCTGAAAATTTACACCTGGGCACGGGAAATTTAGTTTAGTATGCCAATGCTCTGACCACTGAGTTATCCAGGAATCGTCCCGTGCCCAGGGTCATTCTTCACACATATTTTAAGGCAGAGTCTGTGATAGACAAGCGGTAATCGTCGGCTACAAATATGTGCTAGTATAATAATAGACTTGACTTGATCGTTGGGGTCGGAGCCCCCAAACAAACACCCCATGAGTTTTATTTACAAGTTGATGTAAACTAATGTAATTACAAAGCCGAGTTGGCTAAATTTAATCGGGAAGTTGGTAAATATTAATGTCAGTGAGTGAGTCAACCGTTTGGCTTTATATTAGTATAATATTATTGTATATTGGAATCTTAAAAACCTCCAGAGTCGAAGATAGCAGCGTTATCTTACAGCTCGTGATCTTAATTGATCACTCATTTGTATCTTACGATTTACATACGTCCATCACAGACTCTGTCTTAAAATATGAGTGAAGAATGAACCTGGGCACGCGACAATTCCAGGTTGGCTTTGTGGTTTGAGGATTGTGGTACTAAGCCAATCGTCCCTGGTTCGGGCCCTGTGTACAGGTGTCATTTTTAAATTTTACAGAATATGACATCAATATATATATTATATATTTCTTACTAAATCCATCACAAAAATATCTTGATAATTCATGTAAAGCGGAAATGTATTGATAGATAATAGACTTTACAGGGAATATTTTAGAAATTTTACCCCAAGTAGTTGATCTGTTTTAAGAACATTTATAGGATCTGAAAATATTGTATTACGGTGATTTTTAAGTGTGAAATATATTAAAAATATTTTTATTTCATATTTAGAATACGTAAAAATATCTTCACATAAGTTTGATTTTTTTTTTCCAATCAGATGGAAAGTGTATGGTTTATGAATGAGAAATAATTTATTTTTTTGAGTGTGAGAAATATATACAAATAATTGTACATATATATTATCATATTAAAATTGAATGTCAAAGTTAAATACAATGTACTTTTCTTCTAAAATATAAAATACTAAAACATTTCTATCATAATGTGTCAAGAGAGTAATTCGTATTAAAATAATTTAGTGTGTTTAAATTGTATATGTAATTTCCAATATGTTAATTCTGTATATTTACAGAATCCAGACAAAACAATTTTTCGGTTAGATATATCTCAACCTCTACTAAATTTTAAGGTCAAACTCCACTCACCTTTAAAAAAAGAGAGAGAGCTCTACAATTCAATTGGAAATTTCTTTTTAGCTCCTAAACGCAAAACCATTCAAAAACATTAAATTTTGTTATAAAATATATTTTAGATAATTAATTAAAACAAAAAATCCAAATAAGGGATAGAGCTTGAAATAAATTCTATTTGCCATCAACGTTTTAGTGTTAATTTATTTTGGCACCGCGTCTTTCTTACCTATTCAGGTTATAGGCCTGTGTACTAATTACACTTATGGGTAGGGACTAGGAAGGATAAATTTAAAAGACGTGCATCCGTATTTGCGTGGCGGGAGAGTGAAAAAACCATTTATAGAAAACCCACCCTCAAAGCTACCAACCTGGATCGAACCCCATTCTCCCCATCTTCGGTAGTCTAGTACAAAATACTATTGGCGCATTAGATCACGTGGCCATCGATGCAAGTTTGCATTTTATTGTTAGTAGAGAATTATAATACCTTAATTTAAAGAATCAAGGTTAGTGAAGTGAGTTATATTATAATTGAAGGAAAAAGGAAATTCACTAATATATATGACAACCCTCCAAATAACTCAAGGTTGGATTATATATCGTGACCATCAGGACTAGAGCTGACAAGTCCGTTACACTAGCGCTGAGCTAAATAGACACGGTGCCAAAATATATGTTAGTTTTTTTCTTAGCACCTTGTTTAGGTTGTACGTCTATGTACTAATTACAATGAGCTAAGAGCGAGGAAGGCTGAATTTGGAGGAAGTGTTCCCGCATTCACACGAAGAGAGAGTGGTAAACTCCTTTGCAAAACCACCATTGGTACATCCGACCATCAATATATACATGGTGGTAATTTATTTTAAAAGTAATGTTATTAATTAGCAGGTGTTGTGATCATGATTATTATGAAATATTTAAACACCCGTGGGAAAAGTTCGCCGATTCAAATGTGTTTTGAGTCTTTACGGTTGCTGATGATATTTTGGCTACCAGCACTGAACTCTATTAATAGACATGTTAAAAAAAATACAAACAAAATAAACAAAATCAAATTGAATAGAAAAACAAACGTGTTAAAGAGGTAAACGTCACTTGACCCACACATGCTCAATGAGCTCTTTATCTTTTCCTCAGGTGTGTTCGATTATTGATCGGTCCCAATCTATGTTTAAATCTACTTCAAGTAGATGGCATGGTAGTGATTATCATTAGATATATTTTGTGAATGTTTTCGCCAAATTCCATTAATGTTTCTATCATTTAGTTAAATTCCACAACTGTTGATTACAAACCTTAAGCTCGTCGATCGATTTGGTGGGTGGTAAGTTAATTTATTCTAAACTATTCCTCGAGTGAAGTGTAGGGGACGCGAGTTAAGGGTGGTGTTTTAACAGTCTTTACATCAAAACATTTTTCGGTCAAAATAGATCAAATAAGTCTCTGTAGAAACATAAAATTTAATTTTCTTCACATGTTGATATCAAAAGTCCTTTAATAACTTTCAAGGGTGTCTTGGAATTTATGACTTTTCCTCTTTATCTAAAAATTTCTCATCAAATGCTGCTATGCACATGACAGATATTAAACAACTGTTTATATCACCATATGAAGAATGTAACACTCAATTTTTCTACTAAAGCAATATTCTTTTTATTTATAGCAATAAAAGTTTTGTCATAAAAACTGTTAAAACAGTTATCTTTTCTCACGTTCTCAAACTTCCCCCTTAGGTATTAAAATCGGGTATTTTCTAACGAAATGAAAATAATAATTGGCAATATTTGCATACCAATCTAGTAGGTGAGCTATTTAGGAGTTCGACTAAAATTCCTGAAGACCTTGGTTCAATCAAAGACGTGGCTTATAATGAAATATACAGCTTATATATAGCAGGACATCTCTGTCCACATATGTTACATTTCCTGGAAACATACACTGGTATGTCTTTGGTTAAGTTAGTTTGTAAAACGAATAGCAAGATAAATATTTGTTGGAATAATGAAATTTAAATGGTTCTATTATTAGTAATTCTATCACTTTACATTGAATACATATTGATATTTGTGCATTTTGTTCTAATTGGTCTCATATATAAACCAAATTTGATATAAAATTTCTCAACAATTTAGTAATGATATTGATGAGATAAATAAACCTGTCCCAAAGTCTGTGTTAAATCAGTTTTTAATTCCCTTGTTAATACAACATGATAATGTACAGTACGTCTAAAATAATTATTTATAAGGTTTCATTTAAAATTGGTTGGTAATGACATTTTTTGAGATATATTTATCAACATTTTATTAAGTTATGGGTGTCTTGAATAATATAAAAAATATATCAAATTATAAAATAATGTATTCTTTGTGTCGTTAGTAAAGGTAATATTAGCAGTTACATATTAGAGGACTCACCTTATGACAAAAAAATATGATATATTGAATCTGCTATGCTCGAGAATAAACATTTTGTATGGATTAATTATAATATTAATAAAGTTTTAATTCCGTGTGTCTCTTTGTGATTGCATTTAAATGTGAAATATTTTATAGGAATAAAAAAAACAAAAAAAAATTTGAGTCTTTGTTGGTTTATATGAAAAATTGTTTACTTTCACTTTTTGATCTCAAATATAGAATAATTTGTAAATGTAAAATAGAGTTAAAGAAATAATGTTTAAAATCTAACCATTTTATCTCCTTCCCTTCTGAGGAGACATTCCTAAAACTATTTACCGTAATTATGTCTGCAAGGAGCAGGATTTGGCACGTTATGAAACAAGGATACTTTCTAATAATAGCTTTACTAAATAACTAACTACCTACTTAATTACTTACTCTATTGTATTAAAAACTCAAAAGTTAATTGCTGCGCTTACAAAAATGCGCCACCTATCCCTAAATTGAGCCATTGGTATCCGTTCTACCTCATTACACCCTATCTATTTCATGTTATTACACTATTGGAGCGAAACTTGTTCGAATTAGCGGTAATTCGGATTAAGCAGTAAATACGTGATTATCTACAAGGACACAGAGTATTTTCCAAGTTTTAAAATACAGTTGATTGCTTTGTAGTTTACCTTTGTATATTTTTTAAAAGTATTGTAATTACTTTTAATTACAGTAAAACATATTGTGTTGACTACAACAAGTAAATATCAAGCATTTATAATCATGTATCACTGTCTTTTACGATTTCTATTTTAAACTTTAAAAATTGATTTCAAATAAATCGTATTTCATTTAACGTATTTCTTGTTTTTACCGTCGTTACCCGAAAAGTTTTGTTCGGATTAACCGGACTTTTTAGATTACCTGGGTTTGGTCTAACAGCGTTTTACTGTAATGTAGATTATTTGAAACAGAATTGAAAGATACTAAATAGGATTAAATTGCTGAAGCACTCAATTTAAATGAATGATAAGGACTGTACCTAAAAATTTGGATGTTAGGGTAAATTTACTATGCGTATTTCTCTTTTACAAGTATTCATTTCTTCAGAGTGATTTTTTTTACTCACATTACACAGCAAATTTTGAGAAATTAGCACTTCTGCATCAACAACTCATTCTAAACTAAGGTCCATATGTTGTGAGCTAGCGACCACACATACACACATAAAAATCTATCATGTGTGTATTTCTCTTGTCTCTATTATTCTCTTCTCGACAGTGCTGACCTGTCCTGCCTTTCAATGTGCGCCTAACTAACTAGAAGCTAACCAATAGTCTTTGAAAGATTACCGTTATGAAAGGCCTTATTTCATATCAAAATTGTGCGATAAAGTAGTATTTTGGTAGTGTAAAAGACCTTCCAGAACGGGATTCTTACAAATATCAAGGACTATCATGTGATGCATTGTACAGTTTCAAGAAGAATAACTGCTCCTGGTGCAGTGTAAATTTGGCAACATGGCAGATAAGGCTGTGAGAGAGAAATGGCAACCTCTAAAAGGCGTATGGCCACAGCATACGGCAGCTATTTTAGGTGTGTTTAACAATTTGATAAAACTATTGAATTTAATTAAATGTATATAAATCTTTTGAGTACGTATATTGTCAATGTGCTATGAGATCATATTTCATGATCTATACCCATTATGTCTATATTCCAGCCACACTATTGGCTATGAGTGGTGGTATAGTGGTAGGATGGTCCACCCCAGCTGTACCTTACTTACAACAGCCACACCCCTTGAACGACGGCACCAACGCTACTACCATCCCCATCAGTGACGAGGAAGGCTCCTGGCTGGGCTCCCTGACTGCTGCGGGTGCTCTACTGGGTGCTATGCCAGCGGGCTACCTCTCGGACATGTTCGGCCGCAAGAGGATGTTGTTAGCGTTAGCTGTACCTCTCATCACAAGCTGGGTCTTGCTCATATTGGCCGGGCAAAGTGTGAGTATAACTACATTAGCGCAGGGAGAACGTAATTGCAAGGTGTTCAAATTAATAAGTTTATAACATGGTGTTAGGAAAGATTTACTATCGAACTTTAGGAAATAACAAATAACATGTCTTATACAGTAGTGGTGGAGCTTTATTTGTGTAAGTGTGAGGGGGGGAGGAAGATCAAGTAGCAAAGTAACAAAAAAGCTTTTTAAGGACTATCCATCCTACCTACCCCAGTTAATGTTAGATAATCAGATGATCCTAGGAGCTATTTCAAGTGATTTTAATCTGAAGAATTTTTGAAAATTCTATTCTTTTTTTTTGAAATTTGAAAATAGCAGAGTGTATTTGGAATAGTTTACCTTTAGCATGTTTTTGAAAATTGAATTCCTCTAAAAAAATTAATTAGAGCTTACCACGATTTTTTTTATAAATTAGATTCCATAAAAGATATTTGAAGGGGTCCTCCACAGAAACCTTTGTAAATTTGAAACACCTAGAGGCTGTTTAGAAAGCTCTTCATCATATTTTCCCCTAATAATTAGATGACTATAGAAGTTATTTGAAGTACTCCCTCAATTTTTTTTTTTAATAATGGATGTCATTAGAATCTATTGGAAGTGACCTCTCCCCATCACACTTTTGAATCCTAGCTTGGATTAAATATATATATATATATAATTTGCAGATCCAAGCTATTTGGAGTGAACTATATTCTTTTCTTTTGTAACAATATTAGGTCTCAAGTAAACCATTTAGAGAGATAATCTCCTAAAAACTTTTTGAAAGTTAAATACCTTTAGAAATTATTTGGAATCGTTCTTCCTTGAAAATTTTTGGAAAAGTAAATGTTTCTATAGTAGCCCCATGGCTTCTTGGATGCTGACTGACAGCTTTAAAAAGTTTTCCGACCAAATTACGTATCCCTACGCCCAACCAGATTATCTGCAAAAGCAAAAACATGTGTTTAGCAGCTGTGACTTTTGACATTCAAAATGTAGGTATATACCTAAATGTTGACTATCACAAGTCAGCTGTGAGCTGTCAGCCAGTACATAAGAAGCCATAGGGCTACTGTATAGGTTATTGGAAGTCTCATATTAAAAACTTCGGAAAATTCCAGGAGTGAGGGGGGATTAACCCCATAAACCCCGCTACCTTCACTCATGAGTATAAGGACACACAACCCACATAGCATAACATAACCGAAGCGCCAAATTACAAGACTATATTTGATAAGCCACATCTTATAATTCCTGGTATGAATCATCACAAAACTCGTAATCTAAATTACAAGCACAAAACCAGTTTGTTGTTTCGTAACACTTTTTATTTACTTTTTGTAAACTAGGAACACAGAGTGGATCACATTCTTTATAATTTATAACTCAACAACACTCTCTAAAGACATTTTAAGTTGTGAATAAATCATAAGAAACAACTAAAGAGAAAATTTTGAAAGATAATATCCCAATATTATTTATCCCCCTTGTATCATAAGCAATGATCACCTGATATTTAACCTTGACGCTGCAACGTTTAGACACAGTACACTAGAGTGGTTCAATGAACGAGGAGTACAAGCTATCACGATATTAAAGTGATTATTCTTACCTGAATTGGTCTGACTGGACAGATAATGTGCCACTTCCCGGGGGCCCCAAGTTTAAATCACTACCATTTGATCTTAGCCTAGTTTCTTCCTGTGGTGCTCTTTCAATAGCCTTCAAGTAAACTTAGGATTGAGTGAATTTTGAACAGCTTAAATTCTTTAATTTTGACAATTTTCCAAACCATTAAACTTTTTACTTTTGTGTAATTTATGAACTTGGATGTCATATTAGAACTGCTTTTTACTAACTTTTCGGTTTATTCTCATTTGTATGTATTAATTGTTATGTGTTAGGGATTAAAAAAAAGTTTAATCAAGAGGAATTGTTGATACATTTAAGTGGAGAGATTGTGTAAAACCATTTAGAAAAATAATAATCAGTATATCTGCCTTGTACTCGAACACCAAGCTCCCTGTCATAATCAATCCAGTCTATTTCAAGAGTGACGCTTTAGACCATTCGATTACCGAAGCGGGTCTATGGTTATTAAATTGTCCTTTAGAATTTCACCAATTGGTCATATTATATAAACAATTATTAACAACTTAACTACATATTATAAAATAATTCTTGAAGCTATCATTGTGGGACTTCTTCAGCAATTGGAACACTACATTATTAATTCTTCTATAAGTCTAAATTTTTGTTTTCACCTTCACTTGAGCACTGATCAATTAAACATGTCTTCTTTTCTTCGAAAGATTCCTCTCCTGTACCTGGCCAGAGTTATATCCGGGATAGGAGTCGGAGGTGCGACAACCATCACCCCGGTCTACAACGAGGAGATATCCGAATTGAGGACCCGAGGTAAAATCGGAATCTACAATGAGATCATGCTCTGTATTGGAGCCCTCTTTGCATTTTCCGTAGGTGCGTACGCCTCCTACCTATGCTTCCACATCGTCTCCTGCTCCATCCCCGTTTTCTTCTTTTGCGCCTTCGTATGGATGCCTGAGTCTCCGATATACCTCCTGATGAAAGAAAGGCCTGAAGATGCTGAAAAGTCTCTTCGGTGGCTAAGAGAAGCGGGGAACAAACCCGATCAAGGAATCACAGAAGAGTTGGAGAGGATGAAACTGTTTGTAGAACATTCCTTGAAAGATTCTGGTGCCCAACAGAAGGTACCGTTGCTGAAGACTATCAGATCGGCTCTACCCAACTTATCCTATTCGACGCCTTTAGAAAAAGCGTCGGTAATCGTGCTCGGATTACAGATCCTACAACAGCTGAGTGGTTCAAACGCTGTCCTGTACTACACCGTAGATCTTTTCAAAGATGCAGGGAGTTCCTTATCTCCTTACGTCTGCTCCATCATCGTCGGGCGATTCAAGTCTTCTCTGCCTGTGTATCTTCCAGGATCGTTGACTTGACAGGAAGGAGGCCCTTGCTTCTGATGTCAGAGGCTTCTGCAACCCTTTTCCCCGCCCTCTTGGGGTTGTATTTCTACTGGAAAGAATCGGGCGATGTGAGTGGTTTCACCTGGATACCGTTGGTTATCGTGAATCTGTATATACTAACTTTTGAGGTAGGTTTTGGTCCTCTTCCCTCGTTGCTGATGGCGGAACTTGCTCCGGCAGAGTCGAAAGGTTTCATTACTGGTCTGGGCTTATGTTCCAATTGGATTTTGGTCTTTATAATAACTAAAACTTACACGAATATGGTGTCTGGGATTGGACTTCCAATGACCTATGGACTTTATGCTATCTTTTCTGGTATTGGTATGGTTTTTATCTATTTTCTTGTACCGGAAACTAAAGGGAAAACAAGAGAAGAAATACAACATGAATTGAAGTTTGGTAAAAATAAACATGACAATAAAATAAAGAACGAGGTAACTTCCATTACAACTATTATAGCTTAATATATTACATTATCATTTTTTAAATTGTTGTTCCATTTAAAAACTAAATACTTCTAAACTGTATATCATATCTGAGAGATCTGCATGGCTACTATTGGGAGACAGCATTGTCATTCTCTCATTTTATGTCGTCAATCATCCCTCAAATAAAAGACAAGTTTCTCAAAGTTGGTGAGTCGAGGTTGCCAGTAGATCCTTCTTAGCCCAGCACACCACCTTCCTATATAACTGAGAGCGAGATTTGGCAACAGCTAAATGAAAGAAAGCAAATATAATTCTTTTTCTTCATAATCCCTGCATTTCCCTCATCAATGATGTTGGGTATAGTAATTAACAAAAAATTGTGTATATTTGCAGCTAGTTTGTAGGATATATATTTAATCAAGTAATCAGGTAATTTTAAAATTAAAAATGTCTTATAAAATATTAATAGATTAATTTACATTCAATATTGTTCTCCAAGCACAATACCCTTCGTTTACCCTGTAAGTTAGTAATCTTGCCTTTTTATAGCCCATAAGATAGTGTCATAGTGTAATCCATCAAAGTAAGAATTATACCTTTCGTATTGGATGAAGTACAGAATATTTAATTAAATTTACTACTATCCACTTTTAACATAAAATATCTGTCAAATAATTATTTAATTTATTTATAAAACCATTAAGATAATAAATGTATATTTCTCTAATTAACATTAAAGTCGACTATAATAATACTAATAATTATTAATAATAACAAATTTTATAAAATTTAATTATTTAGTTTATGTAACATTGGAATTCATTCTAGGCTTTATATTGAATTGAGACTACAGGTGCGTAAAGTATAATAACTTTGACTTCACTTAGAAATATATATTAGTTTCGACTATGCTTTGACAACTACAAAGCCTTGTCAGCAAAAACTACAACTAAAATACTCAGTTTATGACCCATTATTGCCACTTGGAAATTCTTATATATTACAAAACAATATTCATATGTAAATAAAACGAACTGAAGCTGTGATAGTAATTCTCTCTAACTTGGTTTATCAGATTAGAAAAAAATATTATAAACCATTGTGTAGTAAAACATATTTTAATTAATATTGGTTCTATAAATAACCACAGTATAATATTGTTTCAAGCATAAAACTTCTAATATAAAATATTCGAACTTTGAATCGGTTTCGAGAATACTTCATATATTCTATTCAAGTTAGAATCGAATTGTAAGTGTATAGCTTGCATACCATTATAAGGTTCTATTTATCTAAACCTAAGTACCAATTAATAATAATTCAATGATATTTTAACTTATCTAAAAATAATTTTTTTAAAAACATTTAAGAGCTAACTACATTCAAATTATTTTAAATGTATTAATAATTTAAAATAATTTTAATTTTTTTAACTCTTAAAAATTATTAAAAATGTAGATTTCATTAAATAGTTTAAAATATCATTAAATTATGACTTAAAAATTTAAATGTGTTTGTACGCTACTCACCGATGTAAAAATTTAATTCAACATTTACTTTCTGTCTAATTAATGAACTTACCCGAACTGATTGAGCATTTAAAATAGAGCTCAAGTGATTGGAATTCATTTCAAGTGTTTTTTAATTTAGATATTTTATCATTGATCGTCTCATTGTATTTATTTTAATTTTCTATCAACGTTATAGTGTTAATTTATTTTGGCACCGCGTCTTTCTTACCTATTCAGGTTATACGCCTGTGTACTAATTACACTTATGGGTAGGGACTAGGAAGGATAAATTTAGAGGTAGTGCGCCCGTATTTGCGTGGTGGGAGAGTGAAAAACCATTTAGAGAAATCCCACCCTCAAAGCTACCAACCTGGATCGAACCCCATTCTCCCCATCTTCGGTAGTCTAGTACAAACTACTATTGGCGCATTAGATCACGCGGCCATCGATGCAAGTTTACATTTTATTGTTAGTAGAGAATTATAATACCTTAATTTAAAGAATCAAGGTTAGTGAAGTGAGTTATATTATAATTGAAGGAAAAAGGAAATTCACTAATATATATGACAACCCTCCAAATAACTCAAGGTTGGATTATATATCGTGACCATCAGGACTAGAGCTGACAAGTCCGTTACACTAGCGCTGAGCTAAATAGACACGGTGCCAAAATATATGTTAGTTTTTTTCTTAGCACCTTGTTTAGGTTGTACGTCTATTTACTAATTACAATGAGCTAAGAGCGAGGAAGGCTGAATTTGGAGGAAGTGTTCCCGCATTCACATGAAGAGAGAGTGGTAAACTCTTTTGCAAAACCACCATTGGTACACCCGACCATCAAAATATACATGGTGGTAATTTATTTAAAAGTAATGTTATTAATTAGCAGGTGTTGTGATCATGATTATTATGAAATATTTAAACACCCGTGGGAAAAGTTCGCCGATTCAAATGTGTTTTGAGTCTTTACGATTGCTGATGATATTTTGGCTACCAGCACTGAACTGTATTATAACCATGTTTTTAAATAAAAATACAAACAAAATAAACAAAATCAAATTGAATAGAAAAACAAACGTGTTAAAGAGGTAAACGTCACTTGACCCACACATGCTCAATGAGCTCTTTATCTTTTCCTCAGGTGTGTTCGATTATGGAGCAGTCCCAATCTATGTTTAAATCTACTTCAAGTAGATCGCATGGTAGTGATTATCATTAGATATCTTTTGTGAATGTTTTCGCCAAATTCCATTAATGTTTCTATCATTTAGTTAAATTCCACAACTGTTGATTACAAACCTTAAGCTCGTCGATCGATTTGGTGGATGGTAAGTTAATTTATTCTAAACTATTCCTCGAGTGAAGTGTAGGGGACGCGAGTTAATTGTGGTGTTTTAACAGTCTTTACATCAAAACATTTTTCGGTCAAAATAGATCAAATAAGTCTCTATAGAAACATAAAATTTAATTTTCTTCACATGTTGATATCAAAAGTCCTTTAATAACTTTCAAGGGTGTCTTGGAATTTAATGACTTTTCCTCTTTATCTAAAAATTTATCATCAAATGCTGCTATGCACATGACAGATATTAAACAACTGTTGATATCACCATATGAAGAATGTAACACTCTATTTTTCTACTAAAGCGATATTCTTTTTATTTATAGCAATAAAAGTTTTGTCATAAAAACTGTTAAAACAGTTATCTTTTCTCACGTACTCAAATTTCCCCCTTAGGTATTAAAATCGGGTATTTTCTTAACGAAATGAAAATAATAATTGGCAATATTTGCATACCAATCTAGTGGGGGAGCTATTTAGGAGTTCGACTAAAATTCCTGAAGACCTTGGTTCAATCAAAGACGTGGCTGATAATGAAATATACAGCCTATATATAGCAGGACATCTCTGTCCACATATGTTACATTTCCTGGAAACATACACTGGTATGTCTTTGGTTAAGTTAGTTTGTAAAACGAATAGCAAGATAAATATTTGTTGGAATAATGAAATTTGAATGGTTCTATTATTATTAATGATATCACTTTACATTGAATACATATTGATATTTGTGCATTTTGTTCTAATTGGTCTAATATATAAACCAAATTTGATATAAAATTTCTCAACAATTTAGTAATGATATTGATGAGATAAATAAACCTGTCCCAAAGTCTGTGTTAAATCAGTTTTTAATTCCCTTGTTAATACGACATGATAATGTACAGTACGTGTAAAATAATTATTTATAATGTTTCATTTAAAATTGGTTGGTAATGACATTTTTTGAGATATATTTATCAACATTTTATTAAGTTATGGGTGTCTTGAATAATATAAAAAATATATCGAATTATAAAATAATGTATTCTTTGTGTCGTTAGTAAAGGTAATATTAGCAGTTACATATTAGAGGACTCGCCTTATGACAAAAAAATATGATATATTGAATCTGCTATGCTCGAGAATAAATATTTTGTATGGATTAATTATAATATTAATAAAGTTTTAATTCCATGTGTCTCTTTGTGATTTCATTTAAATGTGATATATTTTATAGGAATAAAAAAAACAAAAAACAAATTTGAGTCTTTGTTGGTTTATATGAAAAATTGTTTACTTTCACTTTTTGATCTCAAATATAGAATAATTTGTAAATGTAAAATACAGTTAAAGAAATAATGTTTAAAATCTAACCATTTTATCTCCTTCCCTTCTGAGGAGACATTCCTAAAACTATTTACCGTAAATATGTCTGCAAGGAGCAGGATTTGGCACATTATGAAACAAGGATACTTTATAATAATAGCTTTACTAAATAACTAACTACCTACTTAATTACTTACTCTATTGTATTAAAAACTCAAAAGTTAATTTCTGCGCTTACAAAAATGCGCCACCTATCCCTAAATTGAGCCATTGGTATCCGTTCTACCTCATTACACACCATCCCTATATTGAGCCATTGGTATCCGTTCTATCTCATTACACACCATCCCTATATTGAGCCACCTACATCCGTTCTACCTCATTACACCCTATCTATTTCATGTTATTACGAACTATTTGGGACCGAAACTTGTTCGAATTAGCGGTAATTCGGATTAAGCAGTAGAATACGTGATTATCTACAAGTACACAGAGTATTTTCACAAGTTTTAAAATACAGTTGATTGCTTTGTAGTTTTACCTTTGTATATTTTTTAAAAGTATTGTAATTACTTTTAATTACAGTAAAACATATTGTGTTGACTACAACAAGTAAATATCAAGCATTTATTATCATATATCACTGTCTTTTACGATTCTATTTTAACTTTAAAAATTGATTTCAAATAAATCATATTTCATTTAACGTAGTTTCTTGTTTTACCGTCGTTATCCGAAAAGTTTTGTTCTGATTAACCAGGCTTTTTAGATTACCTGGGTTTGGTCTAACAGCGTTTTACTGTAATGTAGATTATTTGTAAACAGAATTGAAAGATACTAAATAGGATTAAATTGCTGAAGCACTCAATTTAAATGAATGATAAGGACTGTACCTAAAAATTTGGATGTTAGGGTAAATTTACTATGCGTATTTCTCTTTTACAAGTATTCATTTCTTCAGAGTGATTTTTTTTACTCACATTACACAGCAAATTTTGAGAAATTAGCACTTCTGCATCAACAACTCATTCTAAACTAAGGTCCATATGTTGCGAGCTAGCGACCACACATACACACATAAAAATCTATCATGTGTGTATTTATCTTGTTTCTCTTCTTCTCTTCTCTACACTGCTGATCCTGTTCTGCCTCTCAATGTGCGCCTAACTAACTAGAAGCTAACCAATAGTCTTTGAAAGATTACCGTTATGAAAGGCCTTATTTCATATCAAAATTGTGCAATAAAGTAGTATTTTGGTAGTGTAAAAGACCTTCCAGAACGGGATTCTTACAAATATCAAGGACTATCATGTGATGCATTGTACAGTTTCAAGAAGAATAACTGCTCCTGGTGCAGTGTAAATTTGGCAACATGGCAGATAAGGCTGTGAGAGAGAAATGGCAACCTCTAAAAGGCGTATGGCCACAGCATACGGCAGCTATTTTAGGTGTGTTTAACAATTTGATAAAACTATTGAATTTAATTAAATGTATATAAATCTTTTGAGTACGTATATTGTCAATGTGCTATGAGATCATATTTCATGATCTATACCCATTATGTCCATATTCCAGCCACACTATTGGCTATGAGTGGTGGTATAGTGGTAGGATGGTCCACCCCAGCTGTACCTTACTTACAACAGCCACACCCCTTGAACGACGGCACCAACGCTACTACCATCCCCATCAGTGACGAGGAAGGCTCCTGGCTGGGCTCCCTGACTGCTGCGGGTGCTCTACTGGGTGCTATGCCAGCGGGCTACCTCTCGGACATGTTCGGCCGCAAGAGGATGTTGTTAGCGTTAGCTGTACCTCTCATCACAAGCTGGGTCTTGCTCATACTGGCCGGGCAAAGTGTGAGTATAACTACATTAGCGCAGGGAGAACGTAATTGCAAGGTGTTCAAATTAATAAGTTTATAACATGGTGTTAGGAAAGATTTACTATCGAACTTTAGGAAATAACAAATAACATGTCTTATACAGTAGTGGTGGAGCTTTATTTGTGTAAGTGTGAGGGGGGGAGGAAGATCAAGTAACAAAGTAACAAAAAAGCTTTTTAAGGACTATTCATACTACCTACCCCAGTTAATGTTAGATAATCAGATGATCCTAGGAGCTATTTCAAGTGATTTTAATCTGAAGAATTTTTGAAAATTCTATTTTTTTTTTTAATTTGAATATAGCAGAGTGTATTTGGAATAGTTTACCTTCAGCATGTTTTTGAAAATTGAATTCCTCTAAAAAAATTAATTAGAGCTTACCACGATTTTTTTTATAAATTAGATTCCATAAAAGATATTTGAAGGGGTCCTCCACAGAAACCTTTGGAAATTTGAAACACCTAGAGGCTGTTTAGAAAGCTCTTCATCATATTTTCCCCTAATAATTAGATGACTATAGAAGTTATTTGATGTACTCCCTCAATCTTTTTTTTTTAAAAAATGGATGTCATTAGAATCTATTGGAAGTGACCTTTCCCCATAACACTTTTGAATCCTAGCTTGTATTAAATATATATATATATATAATTTGCAGATCCAAGCTATTTGGAGTGAACTATATTCTTTTCTTTTGTAACAATATTAGGTCTCAAGTAAACCATTTAGAGAGATAATCACCTAAAAACTTTTTGAAACTTAAATACCTTTATAAATTATTTGGAATCGTTCTTACTTGAAAAATTTTGGAAAAGTAAATGTTTCTATAGTAGCCCCATGGCTTCTTGGATGCTGACTGACAGCTTTAAAAAGTTTCCAGACCAAATTACGTATCCCTACGCCCAACCAGATTATCTGCAAAAGCAAAAACATGTGTTTAGCAGCTGTGACTTTTGACATTCAAAATGTAGGTATATACCTAAATGTTGACTATCACAAGTCAGCTGTGAGCTGTCAGCCAGTACATAAGAAGCCATAGGGCTACTGTATAGGTTATTGGAAGACTCATATTAAAAACTTCGGAAAATTTCAGGAGTGAGGGGGGATTAACCCCATAAACCCCGCTACCTTCACTCATGAGTATAAGGACACACAACCCACATAGCATAACATAACCGAAGCGACAAATTACAAGACTATATTTGATAAGCCACATCTTATAATTCCTGATATGAATCATCACAAAACTCGTAATCTAAATTACAAGCACAAAACCAGTTTGTTGTTTCGTAACACTTTTTATTTACTTTTTTGTAAACTAGGAACACAGAGTGGATCACATTCTTTATAATTTTTAACTCAACAACACTCTCTAAAGACATTTTAAGTTGTGAATAAATCATAAGAAGCAACTAAAGAGATAACTTGAAAGATAATATCCCAATATTATTTATCCCCTTTGTATCATAAGCAATGATCACCTGATATTTAACCTTGACGCTGCAACGTTTAAACACAGTACACTAGAGTGGTTCAATGAAAGAGGAGTCCAAGCCATCACGATATTAAAGTGATTATTCTTACCTGAATTGGTCTGACTGGACAGATAATGTGCCACTTCCCGGGGGCCCAAGTTTAAATCACTACCATTTGATCTTAGTCTAGTTTCTTCCTGTGGTTCTCTTTCAATAGCCTTCAAGTAAACTTAGGATTGAGTGAATTTTGAACAGCTTAAATTCTTTAATTTTGACAATTTTCCAAACCATTAAACTTTTTACTTTTGTGTAATTTATGAACTTGGATGTAATATTAGAACTGCTTTTTACTAACTTTTCGGTTTATTCTCTTTTGTATGTATTAATTGTTATGTGTTAGGGATTAAAAAAGTTTAATCAAGAGGAAATGTTGATACATTTAAGTGGAGAGATCGTGTAAAACCATTTAGGAAAATAATAATCAGTATATCTGCCTGGTACTCGAACACCAAGCTCCCTGTCATAATCAATCCAGTCTATTTCAAGAGTGACGCTTTAGACCATTCGATTACCGAAGCGGGTGTATGGTTATTAAATTGTCCTTTAGAATTTCACCAATTGGTCATATTATATAAACAATTACTAACAACTTAACTACATATTATAAAATAGTTCTTGAAGCTATCATTGTGGGACTTCTTCAGCAATTGGAACACTACATTATTAATTCTTCTATAAGTCTAAATTTTTGTTTTCACCTTCACTTGAGCACTGATCAATTAAACATGTCTTCTTTTCTTCGAAAGATTCCTCTCCTGTACCTGGCCAGAGTTATATCCGGGATAGGAGTCGGAGGTGCGACAACCATCACCCCGGTCTACAACGAGGAGATATCCGAATTGAGGACCCGAGGTAAAATCGGAATCTACAATGAGATCATGCTCTGTATTGGAGCCCTCTTTGCATTTTCCGTAGGTGCGTACGCCTCCTACCTTTGCTTCCACATCGTCTCCTGCTCAGTCCCCGTTTTCTTCTTTTGCGCCTTCGTATGGATGCCTGAGTCTCCGATATACCTCCTAATGAAAGAAAGGCCTGAAGATGCTGAAAAGTCTCTTCGGTGGCTAAGAGAAGCGGGGAACAAACCCGATAAAGGAATCACAGAAGAGTTGGAGAGGATGAAACTGTTTGTAGAACATTCCTTGAAAGATTCCGGTGCCCAACAGAAGGTACCGCTGCTGAAGACTATCAGATCGGCTCTACCCAACTTATCCTATTCGACGCCTTTAGAAAAAGCGTCTGTAATCGTGCTCGGATTACAGATCCTGCAACAGCTGAGTGGTTCAAACGCTGTCCTGTACTACACCGTAGATCTTTTCAAAGATGCAGGGAGTTCCTTATCTCCGTACGTCTGCTCCATCATCGTCGGGGCGATTCAAGTCTTCTCTGCCTGTGTATCTTCCAGGATCGTTGACTTGACAGGAAGGAGGCCCTTGCTTCTGATGTCAGAGGCTTCTGCAACCCTTTTCCCCGCCCTCTTGGGGTTGTATTTCTACTGGAAAGAATCGGGCGATGTGAGTGGTTTCACCTGGATACCGTTGGTTATCGTGAATCTGTACATACTAACTTTTGAGGTAGGTTTTGGTCCTCTTCCCTCGTTGCTGATGGCGGAACTTGCTCCGGCAGAGTCGAAAGGTTTCATTACTGGTCTGGGCTTATGTTCCAATTGGATCTTGGTCTTTATAATAACTAAAACTTACACGAATATGGTGTCTGGGATTGGACTTCCAATGACCTATGGACTTTATGCTATCTTTTCTGGTATTGGTATGTTTTTTATTTATTTTCTTGTACCGGAAACTAAAGGGAAAACAAGAGAAGAAATACAACATGAATTGAAGTTTGGTAAAAATAAACATGACAATAAAATAAAGAACGAGGTAACATCCATTACAACTATTATAGCTTAATATATTAAATTATAATTTTTTAAACTGTTGTTCCATTTAAAAACTAAATACTTCTAAACTGTATATCATATTTGAGAGATCTGCATGGCTACTATTGGGAGACAGCATTGTCATTCTCTCATTTTATGTCATCAATCTTCCCTCAAATAAAAGACAAGTTTCTCAAAGTTGGCTAGTCGAGGTTGCCAGTAGATCGTTCTTAGACCACCATGCCACCTTCCTATATAACTGAGAGCGAGATTTGGCAACAGCTAAATGAAAGAAAGCAAATATAAATCTTTTTCTTCATAATCCCTGCATTTCCCTCATCAATGATGTTGGGTATAGTAATTAACAAAAAATTGTGTATATTTGCAGCTACTTTGTAGGATATATATTTAATCAAGTAATCAGGTAATTTTAAAATTAAAAATGTCTTATAAAATATTAATAGATTAATTTACATTCAATATTGTTCTCCAAGCACAATACCCTTCGTTTAACCTGTAAGTTAGTAATCTTGCCTTTTTATAGCCCATAAGATAGTGTCATAGTGTAATCCATCAAAGTAAGAATTATACCTTTCGTATTGGATGAAGTACAGAATATTTAATTAAATTTACTACTATCCACTTTTAACATAAAATATCTGTCAAATAATTATTTAATTTATTTAAAAAAACCATTAAGATAATAAATGTATATTTCTCTAATTAACATTAAAGTCGACTATAATAATAGTAATAATTATTAATAATAACAGATTTTATAAAATTTAATTATTTAGTTTATGTAACATTGGAATTCATTCTAGGCTTTATATTGAATTGAGACTACAGGTGCGTAAAGTATAATAACTTTGACTTCACTTAGAAATATATATTAGTTTCGACTATGCTTTGATAACTACAAAGCCTTGTCAGCAAAAACTACAACTAAAATACTCAGTTTATGACCCATTATTGCCACTTGGAAATTCTTATATATTACAAAACAATATTCATATGTAAATAAAACGAACTGAATCTGTGATAGTAATTCTCTCTAACTTGGTTTATCAGATTAGAAAAAATATTATAAACCATTGTGTAGTAAAAATATTTTAATTAATATTGGTTCTATAAATAACCACAGTATAATATTGTTTCAAGCATAAAAATTCTAATATAAAATATTCGAACTTTGAATCGGTTTCGAGAATACTTCATATATTCTATTCAAGTTTGAATCGAATTGTAAGTGTATGGCTTGCATACCATTTAAGGTTCTATTTATCTAAACCTAAGTACCAATTAATAATAATTCAATGATATTTTAACTTATCTAAAAAATAATTTTTTTAAAAACATTTAAGAGCTAACTACATTCAAATTATTTTAAATGTATTAATAATTTAAAATAATTTTAATTTTTTTAACTCTTAAAAATTATTAAAAATTTAGATTTCATTAAATAGTTTAAAATATCATTAAATTATGACTTAAAAATTTTAAATGTGTTTGTACGCTACTCACCGATGTAAAAATTTAATTCAACATTTACTTTCTGTCTAATTAATGAACTTACCCGAACTGATTGAGCATTTAAAATAGAGCTCAAGTGATTGGAATTCATTTCAAGTGTTTTTTAATTTAGATATCTTATTATTGATCGTCTCATTGTATTTATTTTAGTTTGCTATCAACGTTTTAGTACTATTTTTTTTTGGCACCACGTCTTTCTTACCTATTCAGGTTATACGCCTGTGTACTAATTACACTTATGGGTAGGGACTAGGAAGGTTAAATTTAGAGGAGTGCGCCCGTATTTTCGTGGGGGAGAGTGAAAAACCTTTAGAAAAATCCCACCCTCAAAGCTACAACCTGGATCGAACCCCATTCTCCCCATCTTCGGTAGTCTAGTACAAAATATTATTGGCGCATTAGATCACGCGGCCATCGATGCAAGCTTACATTTTATTGTTAGTAGAGAATTATAATACCTTAATTTAAAGAATCAAGGTTAGTGAAGTGAGTTATATTATAATTGAAGGAAAAAGGAAATTCACTAATATATATGACAACTCTCCAAATAACTCAAGGTTGGATTATATATCGTGACCATCAGGACTAGATTTGACAAGTCCGTTACACTAGCGCTGAGCTAAATAGACACGGTGCCAAAATATATGTTAGTTTTTTTCTTAGCACCTTCTCATACTTACCTGTTTAGTTGTACGTCTATGTACTAATTACGACAATGAGCTAAGAGCGAGGAAGGCTGAATTTGGAGGAAGTGTTCCCGCAATCACATGAAGAGAGAGTGGTAAACCTATATTGTAAGACCACTCTTTGTACACCCGACCATCATTTATTACATGATATTTATTTTAAAAGTTGTTATTAATTAGCAGGTGTTGTGATCATGATTATTATGAAATATTTAAACACCCGTGGGAAAAGTTCACCGATTCAAATGTGTTTTGAGTCTTTACGATTGCTGATGATATTTTGGCTACCCGCACAGGACTGTATTATAACATGTTTTTAAATAAAAATACAAACAAATTAAACCAAATCAAATTGAATAGAAAAACAAACGTGTTAAAGAGGTAAACGTCACTTGACCCACACATGCTCAATGAGCTCTTTATCTTTTCCTCAGGTGTGTTCGATTATTGATCGGTCCCAATCTATGTTTAAATCTACTTCAAGTAGATCGCATGGTAGTGATTATCATTAGATATCTTTTGTGAAGGTTTTCGCCAAATTCCATTAATGTTTTCATCATTTAGTTAAATTTCACATCTGTTCATTACAAATATTAAGCTCGTCGATCGATTTGGTGGATGGTAAGTTAATTTATTCTAAACTATTCCTTGATTGAAGTGTAGGGGACGCGAGTTAAGGGTGGTGTTTTAACAGTATTTACATCAAAACATTTTTCGGTCAAAATAGATCAAATATGTCTCTGTAGAAACATAAAATTTAATTTTCTTCACATGTTGATATCAAAAGTTGTTGAATATCTATCGGTCGAGGGTTTCTTGGAATTTAATGACTTTTCCTCTTTATTTAAAAAGTTTCTCATGTAATGCTGCTATGCTTATGACAGATATTCAACAAATGTTGATATCACCATATGAAGAATGTAACACTCAATTTTTCTACTAAATCAATATTATTTATTTTTATATCAAAAAATGTTTTGCCATAAAAAGTGCAAAAACAGTAAATTTTTCTAACGTTCTCATGACGCCCACCTAGGTAATCAAATCGGGTATTTTCTTAACGAAAGGAAAATAATAATTGACAATATTTGCATACCAATCTAGTGGTTGAGCTGTTTAGGAGTTTGACTAAAATTCTTGAAGACCCTAGTTCAATTAAAGACGTGGCTGCTAATGAAATATACAGCCTCTATATAGCAGGACATCTTTGTCCACATATGTTACATTTCCTGGAAACATACACGGATATGTATTTGGTTAATTTAGTTTTTAAAAGGAATGGCAAGATAAACTTTTTTTTTTTTTTTTTAATTTCTGAATGGTTCTATTATTGGTAATTGCTAGCACTTTACATTGAATACATATTGTTATTTGTGCATTTTTTTCGAATTGGTCTCATATATAAACCCAAAATGGATATAATATTTCTCAACAATTCAGTCATGTTATTGTAGATATAAATAAACCTGTCACAAAGGCTATGTTAAAACTGTTTTTAATTCACTCATTAATAGCGAGTACTATGATAATGTACAGTATGCCTAAAATAATGATTTATTATATTTAATTTAATATTGATTAGTACTGACTTTTTTTAGATATATTTAACAACATTTTATTAATCCATGGGTGTCTTGAAGTATATAAAAAATATATCGATTTATAAAATAATCTATTCTTAGTGACGTTAGTAAAGGTAATATTAGCAGTTACATATTTGAGGAAGCACCTTATAAACAAAAATAATAATAATTGAAAATTGAATCTGTTATGCTCGAGAATAATTATTTCGTATGGATCAAATATAATATTAATACATTTTTCATTCCGTGTGTCTCTTTGTGATTGCATTTAAATGTGATATTTTTTATAGGAATTGAAAAAACAACAAATTTGAATATTTGTTGATATATATGTAAAATGTTTCCTTTTATTTTGATCCCAAATATAGAATAATTTGTAAATGTAAAATTGAGTGAAAGAAAAATGTTTAAAATCTAACCCTTTATCTCCTTTCCTTATGAGAAATCATTCCTAAAACTATTTACCGTAAATATTTCTGCAAGTAGGGAAGATTTGGAACGTTATGAAACAAGGATACTTTTAATATAAGCTTTATTAAATAACTAACTACCTACTTAATTAATTACTCTATTGTATTAAAAACTCAAAAGTTCATTGCTGCACTTACAAAAATGAGCCACCTATCCCTATATTGAGCCAGTGTATCCGTTCTTCCTCATTACACACCATCCCTATATTGGCCAGTTATAACCGTTCTTCCTCATTACACACCACCCTATATTGGGACCAGTTATAACCGTTCTTCCTCATTACACACCATCCCTATATTGAGCCACCTACATCCGTTCTACCTCTTTACACACATCCCTATTTTGAGCACTCATCCGTTTACCTCATTACACCTATCTATTTCATGTTATTACGAACTATTTGGACCTAAACTTGTTCGAATTATCGGTAATTCGGTTAAGCAGTAGAATACGTGGTTATCTACAAAGACACAGAGTATTTTCACAAGTTTTAAAATACAATTGATTTCTTTGTAATTTTACCTTTGCAGAGTATATTTTTAAAGTATTTTTTTTATTACATAAAACATATTGTGTTGACTACAACAAGTAAACATCAAGCATTTATTATAATGTATTACTGTCTCTTACAATTCTCTTTTAAATTTAAAATTTGTTTATAAATAAAAATATTTCATTTGACGTAGTTTTTATTTTACCGTCGCTATCCGAAAAGTTTTGTTCGGATTAACCGGACTTTATGATTACCCGGGTTTAGTCTAACGGGGTTTTATTGTAATGTAAATTAATTGCAAACAGAATTCAAGGATACTAAATAGGATAAATTGCCAAAACCACTCAATTTAAATAAATGATAAAGACTGTATCTAAAAATGTGGATGTTAGGGCAAATTTACTATGCGTATTTCTCTTTTACAAATATCCATTTCTTCTAAGTGAATTTTTGCTCACATTGCACAGCAACATTTGAGAAATTACACTTCTGCAGCAACAAATTATTCTAAACTAAGGTCCATATGTTGCGAGCTAGCGACTACACATACACACATAAAAATCTATCATGTGTGTATTTCTCTTGTTTCTCTTCTTCTCTTCTCGACATGCTGACCTGTCTGCCTTTCAATGTGGGCCTAACTAACTAGAAGCTAACCAATAATCTTTGAGAGATTACCGTTAAAAAAGGCCTTATTTCATATCAAAATCGTGCTATAAAGCAGTATTTTGGTAGAGTAAAAGGCCTTACAAATATAAAGACTACCATGTAGTGTAATTTTAAACTGAAATATGACACCAGAACCCGGAGCTAAACAGCACATGACCCTTGACTCTACACGCCAATTATCTAACCACAGAGCTATCCAAGCATCCATCAGTTCTCCGAGACGTTCTACATTCATAGCTTAAAGCAGAATCTGGGATGGACGTGTGAAAATCATCGGATGCTTTTAGCTGGCCTCTGGCTAAACTAGGGGAGGTGGAGTACATTCAATGAATATATGAATGAAGAGTTATATTAATAATAATAATATCATCTTTATTTGCGCGAAGCTAAGGCCAACACCAATACCTAAGAAAGAATTACAGAACAAAGAGAAGGATAGAAGACCTATTGGAAGACCACGGACAAGATGGATGGACCAAGTGCAGAAGGACACGGAGGCTAAAGGAAATAAGTAGAGACGCAAGGCTGAGGGAGAAGTTTATAAATATCTATAGAAATGGAGGAGGATATGCCAGACGATCTGCAGAGGTGGAAACGTCGAATGAGGATGATGATTATGATTATTAGAATAAAATAAGTAAGGTTAGTAGCATTAAATAAAGTAGGGATTAGGAAAGTAAAAAAATAAACTTTAAGACATACAATAATATCACACACACATTCACATGTCACTAAACTACACATAACATATTTAAATTAATAGATAATCACCCCAAGAACGGAACAAATCCTGAATAGTTAAGTGGTAAAGCATTGGAGAGCTAAAGCAAAGTTCCTGGTTTCAATTCCCTTGTCCTGGTGTAATTTTTCAATTTACAAAATATTATAATTGGTGCGGCAGTATCCTACTCTAAAGAAAATATCCATCTTCTAAGATTCACTATTCATGTACTGTCAACAGTTGCAAGAAGAATAACTGCTCCTGGTGCAGTGTAAAACTGGCAACATGGCAGATACGGCAGTGGGAGAGAAATGGCAACCTCTAAAAGGCGTATGGCCACAGCATATGGCAGCCATTTTAGGTGTTATCCATTTGATAAAACTATTGAATATAAATTAATATATATAATACTATTGATACGTATATGGTCCAATATGCTGTGATATCATATTTCATGTTCCATACCCACCATGTGCTATGTTCCAGCCACGCTATTGGCTATGGGTGGTGGAATAGTTTTGGGATGGTCCACCCCAGCTGTACCTTATTACAAGAGCCACACCCCTTGAACGATGGCACCAACGCTACTACCATCCCCATCAGTGACGAGGAAGGCTCCTGGCTGGGCTCCCTGTCTGCTGCGGGTGCTCTACTGGGTGCTATGCCAGCGGGCTACCTCTCGGACATGTTCGGCCGCAAGAGGATGTTGTTAGCGTTAGCTGTACCGCTCATCACAAGCTGGGTCTTGCTCATACTGGCCGGGCAAAGTGTGAGTATAACTACATTAGCGCAGGGAGAACGTAATTGCAAGGTGTTCAAATTAATAAGTTTATAACATGGTGTTAGGAAAGATTTACTATCGAACTTTAGGAAATAACAAATAACATGTCTTATACAGTAGTGGTGGAGCTTTATTTGTGTAAGTGTGAGGGGGGAGGAAGATCAAGTAACAAAGTAACAAAAAAGCTTTTTAAGGACTATTTATCCTACCTACCCCAGTTAATGTTAGAAAATCGGATGATCCTAGGAGCTATCTTAAGTGGTTTTGATTAGAAGAATTTCTTAAAATTATACTCTTTTTTTGGAAATTTGAATATCATAGAGGGTATTAGGAATAGTCCACCTCCAGCAAGTTTTTGAAAATTGAATTTCTCTAAAAAAAAATAGTTAAGAGCTCACCTCAATTTTTGTTTTATAAATTATATTCCCTAAAATATATTTGAAGGAGTCCTCTACAGAAATTTTTAGAAATTTTGATTCCACTAGGGTGTTTAGAAAGCTCTTCGCCATATTTTTTCCCTAATAATAAGAATACTATAGAAGTTTTTTGAAGTACTCCCTCATATTTTAAAAAAAATAATGGATGCCATTAGACTCCATTGAAAGGTGTCTTTCCCATAACACTTTTGAATCCTAGCTTGACTAAAGAAATAATATGTATATATTATTTGCACATCAAAGCTATTTGGATTGGCCCATCTTTTTTCAAACTTTTTTATCAATTTTATGTTTCTATAAGGAAACGATTTAGATAGATATTCTTCTGGAAACTTTTTGAAAGTTAAATGCCTTCATAAATTATTTGGAATCGTTTCTTCCCTGACAAATTTTGGGAAAGTAAATGTTTCTATAGTTTATTTGAAGTTTCATATTAAAAACTTCGGAAAATTTCAGGAGTGAGGGGGCATAAACCCAAAAGTCCTCCTACCTGCACTCATGAGTATAAGGACATACTAAACACATAGCGTACCATAACCCAAGCGCAAATTACAAGACTACATTTGATAAGCCACATCTTATAATTCCTGGTATGAATCATTATAAGACTCGTAATATAAATTACAAGCACAAAACCAGTTTGTTGTTTCGTAACACTTTTTATTTACTTTTGGGAAACTAGGAACACAGAGTGGATCACATTCTTTATAATTTATAATTCAACAACACTCTCTAAAGACATTTTAAGTTGTGAAAATCATAAGAAAGCAACTAAAGAGATAACTTGAAAGATAATATCCAATATTTTTTTCCCCTTTGTATCATAAGCAATGATCACCTGATATTTAACCTTGACGCTGCAACGTTTAGACACAGTACACTAGAGTGGTTCAATGAAAGAGGAGTACAAGCTATCACGATATTAAGGTGACTATTCTTAGCTGAATTGGTCTGGCTGGACAGATATGTGCCACTTCCCGCGGGCCCCAAGTTTAAATAACTACCATTTGATCTTAGTCTGGTTTCTTCCTATTTGCTTTTTACAATAACCTTCAAGTAAAATTAGGATTGAGCTAATTTTGAACAGCTAGTATTCTTTAATATTGACATTTTTCCAAACCATTAACTTTTTACTTTTGTAAATTTATGAACATGGATATTTTATCAGAACTGTTTTTTACTAATTTTTCGGGTTATTTTCATTTGTATGTACTAATTGCTTATGTAGCATGGATAAAAAAAGTGAATTAAGAAGAATTGTTGCCACATTTAAGTCGAGAGATCGTGTAAAACCACTTATAAAAAGAAAAATCATTATATATGACTGTGATTCGAACACCGAGCTCCCTGTCATAGGTAGTCCAGTCTATTTCATGAGTGACGCTTTAGACCTATCGAATACCGAAGTTGGTCTATGGTTATTCAATTGTCCTTTAGGTTTTCACTAATTGGTCATATTATATAAACAATTACTAACAACTTAATTACATATTATAAAATAATTCTTGAAGCTATCATTGTGGGACATCTTAAGCAATTGAAACACTAGATTATTAATCCCTCTATTAGTCCCAATATTTTGTTTTCACCTTCACTTGAGCACTGATAAAATAAACATGTTTTCTTTTCTTCAAAAGATTCCTCTCCTGTACCTAGCCAGAGTTATATCCGGGATAGGAGTCGGAGGCGCGACAAACATCATCCCGGTCTACAACGAAGAGATATCCGAATTGAGGACCCGAGGTAAAATCGGAATCTACAATGAGATCATGCTTGTATTGGAGTCGTCTTTGCATTTTCTCGTAGGTGCGTACGCCTCCTACCTTTGCTTCCACATCGTCTCCTGCTCCGTCCCCGTTTTCTTCTTTTGCGCCTTCGTATGGATGCCTGAGTCTCCGATATACCTCCTAATGAAAGAAAGGACTGAAGACGCTGAAAAGGCTCTTCGGTGGCTAAGAGAAGCGGGGAACAAACCCGATCAAAGGAATCACAGAAGAGTTGGAGAGGATGAAACTGTTTGTAGAACATTCCTTGAAAGATTCCTGGTGCCCAACAGAAGGTACCGCTGCTGAAGACTATCAGATCGGCTCTACCCAACTTATCCTATTCGACGCCTTTAAAAAAGCGTCGTAATCGTGCTCGGATTACAGATCCTGCAACAGCTGAGTGGTGCAAACGCTGTCCTTACTATACCGTAGATCTTTTCAAAGATGCAGGGAGTTCCTTATCTCCGTACGTCAGCCCCATCATCGTCGGGGCGATTCAAACCTTCTCTGCCTGTGTATCTTCCAGGATCGTTGACTTGACAGGAAGGAGGCCCTTGCTGTTGCTCTCAGAGGGGTCTGCAACCCTTTTCCCCGCCCTCTTGGGGTTGTATTTTTACTGGAAAGAATCGGGCGATGTGAGTAATTTCACCTGGATACCTTGGTTATCGTGAATCTGTATATATTCACTTATGAGGTAGGTTTTGGTCCTCTACCCTCGTTGCTGATGGCGGAACTTGCTCCGGCAGAGTCGAAAGGTTTCATCATTGGTCTGGGCCTATGTTCCAATTGGATCTTGGTCTTTATAATAACTAAAACATACACGAATATGGTGTCTGGGATTGGACTTCCAATGACCTATGGACTTTATGCTATCTTTTCGGTATTGGTATGGTTTTTATCTATTTTCTTGTCCCGGAAACTAAGGGGAAAACAAGAGAAGAAATACAACATGAATTGAAGTTTGGTAAAAGTAATCATGACAATAAAATAAAGAAGGAGTTAACTTCCATTCCTATTATACTGATAATTACATATCATTTAACTGTTGTTCCATTTAAAAACTAAATACTTCTAAACTGATATCATATCTGAGAGATCTGCATGGCTACTATTGGGAGACAGCATTGTCATTCTCTCATTTTATGTCGTCAATCTTCCCTCAAATATAAGACAAGTTTCGCAACGTTGCTAGTCGAGGTTGCCAGTAGCTCCTTCTTAGCCCAGCAACCACCTTCCGACATAATTGATAGCGAGATTTAGCGACAGCTAAATTAAAGAAAGCTAAGATAAAGCTTTTTCTTCATAAGACCTGCATTTCCCTCACCAATGTTATTGGGTATAGTAATTAACATATAAATGTATATATTTTCAGCTACTTTGATCAAGTAATCAGGTAATTTTAAAATTAACAATGTCTTATAAAATATTAATAGCGTAATTTCCATCCAATATTATTCTCCAAGCACATACCCTTCGTTTACGCTGTAATTTAGCAATTTTACCTTGTTATAGCTCATAAGATAGGGTCATAGTGTAATCCATCAAGGTAAGACTTATACCTTTCATGTTATATGGAGTACAGAATATATATTTAAAATTATTACTATTCACTTTTAACATAAAATTACAATCAAATAATTATTTAATTTATTTATAAAACCATTAAGATCATAATGATTTTTCTATAATCAACATTAAAGTCGAATATAATAATAATAATTATTATCTATATTATTATTATTATTAACAACAGATTTTGTTTAAACTTATTTATTTATTGTATTAACAGCTTCCTCCCTGAATCCAGTTTAAATATAATTTGTAAATTAAAATTAAATCAACGCAATAAAGTGTTTGTACTTAAACACTTCCACCTTCCCCTCCCCCCTTCTGATTCTTCCTCCATAATGTTGCTTACATTAAACTTGTCTGCAACTAATACAATTTGTAACATTTAGGAACATGAATACAGCTTGAGATTTATTAAATACTAGTTTTTTTTAAATTATCTAGCTACTTTAAAGAGTCAATGAATGAAATTTGTTTTTATAAAAAAATAACTATTATATAATTATATAAAGTTTAAAAATTGACTGGTGATTCACCATTGGGTTAAGACCCACAGTTTAGGAACCACTGTTTTACTTTATTCATTAGTGCTAGAAATAATACTATTTCCAAGTCCACACTGCACCAAAATATTATGTTATTCACTGACTGGATATCAAACCAAGACCCTCTAGACACACAGTAGTATTTCATAATATAATTAAACGGCTGCTTGGAAAATGCCTTAAGAGTGGATATGGATAAATGGATATAGATACATAAAAACAGAGATTACGAAATTCTGAACAAAGTGGTATATTAATATTAGCTTAGAGTGGGGAAGGAGACCCTCCAAGAGCAGTTAAGGCGAGAGAGGGGAAACCAACGTCTGACTGGATAAAGTTGTTTCGAAAAGGCTGGAAGGTTTTGTCGTTCCCCGTAGTTTTTTATCTTACGTGGGATTTTTCGGGGTGTTTTTCCTTCCAGATGACACTGGTGCACATCAAGCATTGTTTATTTATTCCCTAAAATATCATCATACGAATACGAACAGATATTTGCGATTTGCCAACAATGTATTATTTGTGAATAATACTCTTTTTTGTACACACAGATTAAAAAAGTCTTAGACTTCTGGTTTGGATACCAACCTCGTCAGAATCTGTAATTGATAACCGAACGGAATATTAGGACCATGGCACTGGGTGGTGATTCAAGAATCGGCTTCTCGGACTGCTCCAGACAAATATCAATCTTTAATTACCTTTCCAACTCTATTTTTTTAGCACTGCATGAGGATGTTGAAGTACATGAGATAGTAGAGGAAGCAAGACTGAGATGGTATGGGCATGTAATGAGGATGTTGGAGTACATGAGATAATAGAGGAAGCAAGACTGAGATGGTATGGGCATGTAATGAGGATGTTAAAGTACATGAGATAGTAGAGGAAGCGAGGCTTAGATGGTATGGGCATGTAATGAGGATGTTGGGGTACATGAGATAGTAGAGGAAGCAAGACTGAGATGGTATGGGCATGTAATGAGGATGTTAAAGTACATGAGATAGTATAGAAAGCAAGACTGAGATGGTATAGACATGTAATGAGGATGGAAAAGGAGAGAATGGAGACGAAGGTTTAGGAAAAAACAGAATAGAGTTCATGAGAGAGATTGTAGGAGCCGATAACAGAATGTGTGCATGAGTGAGATGAAGATTGGAGGCTATAAAAGAAGAAAATTTTGGGAAGAACAAAATTATATGGAGGCATTTTATCAAGTGGATCTGGCTACAGGCTGTGAATAGTTGATGATGATGATGATGATGATATTTTACAATGTAAACCTAATTACGTGGATTGTGTAAGATAACGAAGAATATAATTAATTAAATCATTTTAAGTGTCCTTATCTTTTGCGCGTAACAATCACACAATATCAACGTTGATGTAGTTGGAAAATTGCTTGTGCGTTAATTAAAATGACAGATTATTATTTTCAAATCACATTTTAAACATAAACTATAATAAATACTTAACCATCTCAAGACGTTACTTCAATCAGCATTTATCAAAAAGCTTGCTCCTACCTTCATGTGGCAATATTGTTTTAAAGAGATAAATTAATTTCAAATTTAGGATATGTGCTATATTTAATATCCTGAAAATAGGTAAGAGAATATGTTTCACAATCATAGATTACAACTGGTAAAATTATTGTTTTGTATATTCGGAATTTTACAGTTCTTGAAAGAAGATGAGATGTCAAAAACTTATTGACCGAGTAATAGCATTCATGCATTTCCCGACTGTATTATTTTCCTAATCTTTGATTCAACATAATTATTACTGTTTAATTATATTTAAATACTTAAAATCAATAACCCTTTCAAATAATATGGTGTTCATAGTCATTTATAAATTATCGTCCTCAATCTATGCTCTATGTGTAAGCATATACCTAGTCTATTCATTTCTATAAACACGGAAAATATAAACTATTGCTATTTTTACACATGTGTTTTATGATTTATTTTTATTATTTATTCACTATATGTAAATATAATTTAAATATTTATAACAAAATTTAACTAGCTATAACGATCTTAGATTAGAAATAGGAAGTATAATACAGTGTCATCACAACCCTGCGTTAACTAACACTGTCAGGATCTGCTACGGCCAATAAAAAGGGGGAGGTGATGGGGTATATTTGTGTGTTTTTCATTATTGATGTCAAACTTGGGGTTTAAATAGGTTTATGAGTACTAATATGTCTATTACAAATGTGATGTTGGTAGAAATATTAGAACGAAATAAATTAAGAGAGTATTCGTAAGTTTGTGACAAAACGAGGTGTTGCTAGGAATACCCCATGGCTCCTAGGTGATCCCTAAATTGTTCCCGAACCATATTTTAAGTAATTTTGATTTTATAAACAACCATAATATAATATTTTTTCAAGCATAAAACATCTAACATAAAATATTCGAACTTTGACTCGGTTTCGAGAATACTTCATATATTCTATTAAAGTTTGCTTCGAATTGTAAGAGTATGGCTTGCATATCATTATAAGGTTCTATTTATCTAAACCTAAGTACCAATTAATAATAATTTAACGATATTTTAACTTATTTAAAAAATCAATTTTTTTAAATATACAAGAGTTAATTAGATTAAAATTATTTTAAATTTATTAATAATTTAAATAATTTTAATCTATTTAACTCTTAAAATTATAAAATTTTAGATTTTATTAAATAATTTACAGTATCATTAAATTATTACTTAAAATATGAAATGGCACGCTACTCACCAATGTAAACATTATTTTCACATTTACTTTCTGTCTAATTAATCAATTTACCCGAACTGATTGATTATTTAGAATAGAGCTCAAGTGATTGGAATTAATTTCGAGTGTTTCTAATTTAGCTATTAATTCATTGATCGTCTCATTGTATTAGTTTTGTATATACCATCAACGTTTTAATGTTAATTTTTTTTTTTGCATCCCGTCTTACTTACCTATTCAGGTTATACGCCTGTGTAATAATTATGACAAAGAGCTAAAAGCTAAGAGGAAGTGTTCCCGCATTCACATGAAAGAGAGATGGTAACCTATATTGTAAGACCACACTTTGTACACCCGACCATCATTTATTACATGATATTTATTTTAAAAGTTATGTTATTAATTAACAGGTGTTGTGATCATGATTATTATGAAATATTTAAACACCCGTGGGAAAAGTTCGCCGATTCAAATGTGTTTTGAGTCTTTACGATTGCTGATGATATTTTGGCTACCAGCACTGAACTGTATTATAACCATGTTTTTAAATAAAAATACAAACAAAATAAACAAAATCAAATTGAATAGAAAAACAAACGTGTTAAAGAGGTAAACGTCACTTGACCCACACATGCTCAATGAGCTCTTTATCTTTTCCTCAGGTGTGTTCGATTATGGAGCAGTCCCAATCAATGATTAAATCTACTTCAAGTTGATCATATGGTAGTGATTATCATTAAATATCTTTTGTGAATGTTTTCGCCAAATTCCATTAATGTTTCTTTCATTTAGTTAAATTTCCCATCTGTTGATTACAAACCTTAAGCTCGTCGATCGATTTGGTGGATGGTAAGTTAATTTATTCTAAACTATTCCTCGAGTGAAGTGTAGGGGACACGAGTTAAGGATGGTGTTTTAACAGTCTTTAAATCAAAACATTTTTCGGTCAAAATAGATCAAATAAGTCTCAATATAAACATATATTTAATTTTCTTCACATTTTGATATCAAAAGTTGTTGAATATCGGTCGGGGGTTTCTTGGAATTTAATGACTTTTCCTCTTTATTTAAAAATCTTTCTAATCTAATGCTGCTATGCTTATGACAAATATTCAACAACTATTGATATCATCATATGAAGAATGTAACACTCTATTTTTCTACTAAAATAATATTCTATTTATTTATATCAAAAAATGTTTTGCCATAAAAAGTGCAAAAACAGTAAATTTTTCTAATGTTCTCAAACGCCCACCTTAGGTAATCAAATCGGGTATTTTCTTAACGAAAGGAAAATAATAATTGACAATATTTGCATACCAATCTAGTGGGTGAGCTATTTAGGAGTTTGACTAAAATTCCTGAAGAGCCTAATTCAATTAAAGACGGGGCTGCTAATGAAATATACAGCCTATATATAGCAGGACATCTTTGTCCACATATGTTACATTTCCTGGAAACAAACACGGATATGTATTTGGTTAAGTTAGTTTGTAAAACGAATGGCAAGATAAACATTTGTTGGAATAATGAAATTTCTGAGTGGTTCTATTATTTGTAAAACTATCACTTTATATTGAATACATATTGATATTTGTGCATTTTGTTCGAATTGGTCTCATATATAAACCAACTTTGGATATAGCATTTCTCAACAATTCACTCATGTTATTGTTGAGCTAAATAAACCTGTTACAAAGGCTATGTTAAATCAGTTTTTAATTCACTCGTTAATATAACATGATAATGTACAGTACGTCTAAAATAATAATTTTTATATATTTCATTTAAAATTGGTTGGTACTGACATTTTTTAAGATATATTTATCAACATTTTATTAATCCATGGGTGTCTTGAAGTATATAAAAAATATATCGATTTATAAAATAATGTATTCTTAGTGACGTTAGTAAAGGTAATATTAGCAGTTACATATTTGAGGAAGCACCTTATAAACAAAAAAATAATAATTGAAAATTGAATCTGTTATGCTCGAGAATAAGTATTTCGTATGGATCAAATATAATATTAATACATTTTTCATTCCGTGTGTCTCTTTGTGATTTCATTTAAATGTGATATTTTTTATAGGAATTGAAAAAATACAACAAATTAGAGTTTTTGATGATATATATGAAAAATGTTTACTTTCACTTTTTGATCTCAAATATAGAATGATTTGTAAATGTAAAATAGAGAGGAAGAAAAAGTTTAGAATCTAACACTTTTATCTCCTTCCCTTCTGAGGAGACATTCCTAAAACTATTTACCGTAAATATTTCTGCAAGGAGCAAGATTTGGCACGTAATGAAACAAGGATACTTTCTAATATAAGCTTTATTAAATAACTAACTACCTACTTAATTACTTACTCTATTGTATTAAAAACTCAAAAGTTAATTGCTGCACTTACAAGAATGCGCCACCTATCCCTGTATTGAGCCAATGATATTCGTTCTACCTCATTACACCCTATCTATTTCATGTTATTACGAACTAGTTGGGACCGAAATATGTTCGAATTATCGGTAATTCGGATTAAGCAGTAGAATACGTGATTATCTACAAGGACACAGAGTATTTTCACAAGTTTTAAAATACAGTTGAGTGCTTTGTAATTTTACCTTTGCAGTGTATCTTATTAAAATATTGTTTTTAATTACAGTAAAACACATTGTGTTGACTACAACAAGTACATATTAAGCATTTATTACTGGGATACATGTTAATAAATTCTCTTTTAACATTAAAATTTATTTATAAATAAAACATATTTCATTGGACATAGTTTCTTGTTTTACAGTAAGTATCCGAAAAGTTTGGTTCGGATTAATAGGACTTTATGATTACCCGGGTTTGGTATAACGGGGTTTTAATGTTATGTATATTATTTGAAAACAGAATTGAAAGATACTAAATAGGATAACTTGGCTGAAGCCCTCAATTTAAATAAATAATAAGACTGTATCTAAAAATTTGGATGTTAGGGTAAATTTAATATGCGGATTTCTCTTTTACAAATATTCATTTCTTCAGAGTGATTTTTTTTTGCTCACATTGCACAGCAACATTTGAAGAATTACCACTTCTGCATCAACAACTTATTCTAAGCTAAGGTCCATATGTTGCGAGCTAGCGACCACACATACACAGACACACACATACACACATAAACAGCTATCTTGTGTGTATTTCTATTATTCTCTTCTCGACAGTGCTGACCTGTTCAGCCCTCAATGTGCGCCTAACTAACTAGAAGCTAAACAATAGTCTTTGTGAGATTACCGTTATGAAAGAAAGGTCTCATTTCCTATCAAAATTGTGCTATAAAGTAGCATTTTGGTAGAGTAAATGGCCTTCCAGAACGGGTTTCTTATAAATATTAAGGACTACCATGTGGTGGACTTGTAAATTGAAATATGACACCAGGACACGGAGCTAAACAGCACATGACCCTTGACTTTACACGCCAATTATCTAACCACTGAGCTATCCAAGCATCCATCTAGTTCTCCGAGTCATTCTTCATTCTTAGCTTAAAGAAGAATCTGTGATGGACTTGTGAAAATCATCGGATGCTTCTAGCTGGCCTCTGGCTAAACATGGGGGAGGTGGAGTACATTAATGAATATATCGAATGAAGTGTTATAATAATAATAATAATAATAATAATAATAATAATAATAATAATAATAATAATAATAATAATAATAATCTGTATTTTTGCGAAGCTAAGGCCAACACCTTTTCTTACATTTAATAAGAAAGAATGTATATTTAAATGTACTTAAAACTAACTATAATATCTGTACAAAAGTATTTCCCACATACATGGTTGCACATTTATGAACATATTAAATTAAAGTGGATTGCAGGCAGCAGAGATGAAGTTCCCCAGAGGCATTGAGAATGTAACAAGAAAATACAGGATAAGGAATGAAATAATTAGGGATGTTTTAAAAGTTAGAAGAGACACTGAGGAGAAAATGGCTACTGTGGTTAGGTCATGTGATGAGAATGGAGGAAGACAGAATGACTAAGAGGGCCTTACAGAAGATAGAGAAGGGTAGAAGACCTTTTGGAAGACCACGGACAAGATGGATGGACCAAGCGCAGAAGGACATGATGGATAAAGGAGCGGACTGGAGAAAAGTGGCTGAGGGAGAAGTTTGGAGAGATCGACAGGAATGGAAGAGGAGAGGACTGGAGACAGGTGGCTGAGAGAGAAGTTTGGAGATATCGACAGGAATGGAAGAGGAGTGGATTGGAGACAAGTGGCTGAGAGAGAAGTTTGGAGAGATCGACAGGAATGGAAGAGGAGTGGACTGGAGACAAGTGGCTGAGAGAGAAGTTTGGAGAGATCGACAGGAATGGAAGAGGAGTGGACTGGAGACAAGTGGCTGAGAGAGAAGTTTGGAGAGATCAACAGGAATGGAAAAGGAGTGGATTGGAGACAAGTGGCTGAGAGAGAAGTTTGGAGAGATCGACAGGAATGGAAGAGGAGTGGATTGGAGACAAGTGGCTGAGAGAGAAGTTTGGAGAGATCAACAGGAATGGAAGAGGAGTGGACTGGAGACAAGTGGCTGAGAGAGAAGTTTGGAGATATCGACAGGAATTGAAGAGGAGTGGATTGGAGACAAGTGGCTGAGAGAGAAGTTTGGAGAGATCGACAGGAATGGAAGAGGAGTGGACTGGAGACAAGTGGCTGAGAGAGAAGTTTGGAGAGATCAACAGGAATGGAAAAGGAGTGGACTGGAGACAAGTGGCTGAGAGAGAAGTTTGGAGAGATCGACAGGAATGGAAGAGGAGTGGATTGGAGATACGTGGCTGAGGGAGAGTTTGGAGAGATCGACAGGAATGGAAGAGGAGTGGACTGGAGACAAGTGGCTGAGAGAGAAGTTTGGAGAGATCAACAGGAATGGAAAAGGAGTGGATTGGAGACAAGTGGCTGAGAGAGAAGTTTGGAGAGATCAACAGGAATGGAAGAGGAGTGGACTGGAGACAAGTGGCTGAGAGAGAAGTTTGGAGATATCGACAGGAATTGAAGAGGAGTGGATTGGAGACAAGTGGCTGAGAGAGAAGTTTGGAGAGATCGACAGGAATGGAAGAGGAGTGGACTGGAGACAAGTGGCTGAGAGAGAAGTTTGGAGAGATCGACAGGAATGGAAAAGGAGTGGATTGGAGACAAGTGGCTGAGAGAGAAGTTTGGAGAGATCGACAGGAATGGAAGAGGAGTGGACTGGAGACAAGTGGCTGAGGGAGAGGTTTGGAGAGATCGACAGGAATGGAAGAGGAGAGGACTGGAGACAAGTGGCTGAGGGAGAAGTTTGGAGAGATCGACAGGAATGGAAGAGGAGCGGACTGGAGACAAGTGGCTGAGAGAGAAGTTTGGAGAGATCGACAGGAATGGAAGAGGAGTGGACTGGAGACAAGTGGCTGAGGGAGAAGTTTGGAGAGATCGACAGGAATGGAAGAGGAGTGGACTGGAGACAAGTGGCTGAGGGAGAGGTTTGGAGAGATCGACAGGAATGGAAGAGGAGTGGACTGGAGACAAGTGGCTGAGAGAGAAGTTTGGAGAGATCGACAGGAATGGAAGAGGAGTGGACTGGAGACAAGTGGCTGAGGGAGAAGTTTGGAGAGATCGACAGGAATGGAAGAGGAGTGGACTGGAGACAAGTGGCTGAGAGAGAAGTTTGGAGAGATCGACAGGAATGGAAGAGGAGTGGACTGGAGACAAGTGGCTGAGGGAGAAGTTTGGAGAGATCGACAGGAATGGAAGAGGAGAGGACTGGAGACAGGTGGCTGAGAGAGAAGTTTGGAGAGATCGACAGGAATGGAAGAGGAGAGGACTGGAGACAGGTGGCAGTGGGAGAAGTTTGGAGAGATCGACAGGAATGGAAGAGGATGTGCCAGACGACCTGCAGAGGTGGGAACGTGAATGATGATGAGGGTGATGATGATTAGAATAAAATAAGTAAGGAGAATAAAACTAAATAAAGTAGGGATCTAGGAAAGGGAAAAAAAGAAACATTAAGGCATATAATCATATCACACACACATTCACATGTTACTAAACTACACATAACATATTTAAATTAATAGATAATCACCCCAATAACGGAACAAATCCTGAATAGTTAAGTGTAAAGCATTGGAGAGCTAAAGCAAAGTTCCTGGTTTCAATTCCCGTGTCCCGGTGTAATTTTTCAATTTACAAAATATTATAATTGGTGCGGCTGTATCCCTACTCTAAAGAAAATATCCATCTTCTAAGATTCACTATTCATGTACTGTCAACAACGTTTGCAAGAAGAATAACTGCTCCTGGTGCAGTGTAAAACTGGCAACATGGCAGATACGGCAGTGGAGAGAAATGGCAACCTCTAAAAGGCGTATGGCCACAGCATATGGCAGCCATTTTGGTGTGTTTATCAATTTGATAAAACTATTGAATTTAAATAAATGTATATAATAATATGAGTACGTATATGGCCCAATATGCTATGATATCATATATTTCATGTTCCATACCCTATGTGCTATGTTCCATCACCACTATGTTCTATGATATCATCATATTTCATGCTATATATCCGATATGTGAATTGTTCCAGCCACGCTTTGTGTTATGATATCATATTTCATGTTCCATACTGTAAGTGATTTTTCTTATGCCAACCTCCAACCCAAGAGACCTTTTTGATCTATTCAATTTTGGATAATATGTATATATATGTTTATAATATAAATAAAAAAAGTCCAATCGAGTTAGAAGGGAAGCATGATATATTTTACAGATAAGAAGATTTCCAACTTTTCATCCACACATAATACTCCTTGAGCCGAGTAAATGTTTACTCGTATCTTTGGTACCAATAGCAATCCTAATTATGCATAACTAAACCATTTTTGTATGGATATGAAATTCATAGATTACTTGATTAAATTAATTGTGTAGTTGTGTAGTTAAGAGAATTTGCGTTAGTGAGTTGGCAGCGATAGATACAGACAAAAAGTATTGTTGTTAAAAAAATATGAGCTTGGAGAGACGCTTGGCAGGAGATTGCTCGTGAATGCTAGAGGTCGAAAATTAATTGTGTGACAAGGAAAATATTACTTGTGTTGAAAGCTAAATATCTAAAGGAACCCAAGAGTGCCTTGATAAGGATTGGACGCATGTTCAGGGGACCTAAACAATCGCTGGAAATGTATGTGTTCTTGAGTTATTTGTATCGCTGATTTGGACTGTGTGTAAATTCGTGTGCTGGGACCCTCAAACTGACAGTTAGTTATCTCAACAGACGGTCACAGTAACGACCGTTAGATGAACAAGAACTCAAGGAATTTGTGAGGGGTTGTTAGTGAATTGGGAGTCGCAAAAGGCCAATTCAGAACATTTATAGTTAGCTTAGTTCTTTTTTCATGACTTCAAGGTTTCTTGGCCAATTATATAATTATTCAACTTGAACTTTTATTGATAAAGTGCTCAGGCCTAGTAATAGTATGTTTTAGGATGATTTATTGTCCACCACCATCACTTATTAGAGTAAATTGTAAGGAACTAAAGTTTTGATTTGTGGATTATGAATAATAAATTTAAAAGTTTCTCCACAAAATTGTTTTTTCTGACCAATAATTCAGAGTAAATACAATATCACTAAAATATTAAATATTCATTTTCTTTTATTTCTCTATGCCATTCTGACGTCACCCAGAGATCTCGTATAAATAGGCCAGTGCCTACCAGTATTGTACAGAGCAACATAGCCGAGGGCCTATATGTAATTTAACTATTCGAGTCCCACTCAATATTATAGAAATCCTACAATATCCACTATGTTCTATATTCCAGCCACACTATGTTCTATGAGTGGTGGTATAGTTTTGGGATGGTCCACCCCAGCTGTACCTTACTTACAAGAGCCACACCCCTTGAACGACGGCACCAACGCTACTACCATCCCCATCAGTGACGAGGAAGGCTCCTGGCTGGGCTCCCTGTCTGCTGCGGGTGCTCTACTGGGTGCTATGCCAGCGGGCTACCTCTCGGACATGTTCGGCCGCAAGAGGATGTTGTTAGCGTTAGCTGTACCTCTCATCACAAGCTGGGTCTTGCTCATACTGGCCGGGCAAAGTGTGAGTATAACTACATTAGCGCAGGGAGAACGTAATTGGAAGGTGTTCAAATTAGTAAGTTTATAACATGGTGTTAAGAAAGATTTACTATCGAACTTTAGGAAATAACAAATAACATGTCTTATACAGTAGTGGTGGAGCTTTATTTGTGTAAGTGTGAGGGGGGGAGGAAGATCAAGTAACAAAGTAACAAAAAAGCTTTTTAAGGACTATCCATCCTTTCCTACCCCAGTTAATGTTAGATAATCAGATGATCCTAGGAGCTATTTAATGGTTTTATTTGAAGAAGTTTTTAAAATTATTCTATTTTTTGGGGGGGAAATTTGAATATCATAGAGGGTATTTGGAATAGTCCACCTTCAGCAAGTCTTTGAAAATTGAATTTCTCTAAAAAAATTAATTAGAGCTCACCCCAATTTTTGTTTTATAAATTAGATTCCCTAAAATATATTTGAAGGAGTCCTCCACATACAGTTTTAGAAATTTGTATTCCCCTAGAGGGTGTTTAGAAAGTTCTTTGCCATATTTTCCCTAATAATTAGATGACTATAGAAGTTTTTTGAAGTACTCCCTCAATTTTTTTTAAAATAATGGATGCCATTAGACTCCATTGAAAGTGGTCTTTCCCCATCACACATTTGAATCCTAGCTTAGATTAAAAATATATATATGATTTGCACATCAAAGCTATTTGGAGTGGCCCATATTTTTTAAATCTTTTTAACAATTGTATGTGTCTATAAGGAAACGATTTAGATAGATATTCTTCTGGAAACTTTTTGAAAGTTAAATGCCTTCAGAAATTATTTGGAATGGTTCTTCCCTGACAAATTTTGGGAAAGTAAATGTTTCTATAGGTTATTTGAAGTTTCATATTAAAAACTTCGGAAAATTTCAGGAGTGAGGGGGCGTAAACCCCAAAAGTCCTCCTACCTGCACTCATGAGTATAAGGACATACTAAACACATAGCGTACCATAACCCAAGCGCCAAATTACAAGACTACATTTGATAAGCCACATCTTATAATTCCTGGTATGAATCATTACAAGACTCGTAATATAAATTACAAGCACAAAACCAGTTTGTTGTTTCGTAGCACTTTTTATTTACTTTTGGTAAACTAGGAACACAGAGTGGATCACATTCTTTATAATTTATAACTCAACAACACTCTCTAAAGACATTTTAAGTTGTGAACAAATCATAAGAAGCAACTAAAGAGATAACTTGAAAGATAATATCCCAATATTTTTTATCCCCTTTGTATCATAAGCAATGATCACCTGATATTTAACCTTGACGCTGCAACGTTTAGACACAGTACACTAGAGTGGTTCAATGAAAGAGGAGTACAAGCTATCACGATATTAAGGTGACTATTCTTAGCTGAATTGGTCTGGCTGGACAGATATGTGCCACTTCCCGCGGGCCCAAGTTTAAATAACTACCATTTGATCTTAGTCTGGTTTCTTCCTGTGTTGCTCTTTCAATAGCCTTCAAGTAAAATTAGGATCGAGCTAATTTTGAACAGCATGTATTTTTAATTTTGACATTTTTCCAAACTATTAACCTTTTTACTTTTGTAAATTTATGAACATGGATATTTTATTAAAATGCTTTCTACTAACAGTTCGGGTTAGTCTCATTTGTATGTACTAATTGATTATGTGTTAGGATTAAAAAAAGTTGAATCAAGAGTAATTGTTGCTACATTTAAGTGGAGAGATCGTGTAAAACCACTTAGAAAAATAATAATCAGTATATCTGACTGGGACTAGAACATCGAACTCCCTGTCATAGGCAATCCAGTCTATTTCAAGAGTGACGCTTTAGACCATTCGATTACCGAAGTGGGTGTATGGTAATTAAAAAAAGTTGAATCAAGAGTAATTGTTGCTACATTTAAGTGGAGAGATCGTGTAAAACCACTTAGAAAAATAATAATCAGTATATCCGACTGGGACTAGAACACCGAACTCCCTGTCATAGGCAATCCAGTCTATTTCAAGAGTGACGCTTTAGACCATTCGATTACCGAAGTGGGTGTATGGTTATTCAATTGTACTTTATGTTTTCACCAATTGGTCATATTATATAAACAATTACTAACAACTTAATTACATATTATAAAATAATTCTTGTAGCTATCATTGTGGGACTTCTTAAGCAATTGAAACACTAGATTATTAATCCCTCTATTAGCCCCAATATTTTGTTTTCACCTTCACTTGAGCACTGATCAATTAAACATGTTTTCTTTTCTTCGAAAGATTCCTCTCCTGTACCTGGCCAGAGTTATATCCGGTATAGGGGTCGGAGGTGCAACAACCATCACCCCGGTCTACAACGAAGAGATATCCGAATTGAGGACCCGAGGTAAAATCGGAATCTACAATGAGATCATGCTCTGTATTGGAGTCGTCTTTGCATTTTCCGTAGGTGCGTACGCCTCCTACCTTTGCTTCCACATCGTCTCCTGCTCCGTCCCCGTTTTCTTCTTTTGCGCCTTCGTATGGATGCCTGAATCTCCGATATACCTCCTAATGAAAGAAAGGCCTGAAGATGCTGAAAAGGCTCTTCGGTGGCTAAGAGAAGCGGGGAACAAACCCGATAAAGGAATCACAGAAGAGTTGGAGAGGATGAAACTGTTTGTAGAACATTCCTTGAAAGATTCCGGTGCCCAACAGAAGGTACCGCTGCTGAAGACTATCAGATCGGCTCTACCCAACTTATCCTATTCGACGCCTTTAACAAAAGCGTCGGTAATAGTGTTCGGATTACAGATCCTGCAACAGCTAAGTGGTTCAAACGCTGTCCTGTACTACACCGTAGATCTTTTCAAAGATGCAGGGAGTTCCTTATCTCCGTACGTCTGCTCCATCATCGTCGGGGCGATTCAAGTCTTCTCTGCCTGTGTATCTTCCAGGATCGTTGACTTGACAGGAAGGAGGCCCTTGCTGTTGCTCTCAGAGGGGTCTGCAACCCTTTTCCCCGCCCTCTTGGGGTTGTATTTCTACTGGAAAGAATCGGGCGATGTGAGTGGTTTCACCTGGATACCTTTGGTTATCGTTACTCTGTTTATACTCACTTTCGAGGTAGGTTTTGGTCCTCTACCCTCGTTGCTGACGGCGGAACTGTCTCCGGCAGAGTCGAAAGGTTTCATCACTGGTCTTGGCTTATGTTCCAATTGGCTCTTTGCCTTTATAATAACTAAAACTTACACGAATATGGTGGCTGGGATTGGAATTCCAATGACCTATGGACTTTACGCTATCTTTTCTGGTATTGGGATGGTCTTTATCTATTTTCTTGTACCGGAAACTAAGGGAAAACAAGAGAAGTAATACAACATGAAATGAAGTTTGGTAAAAGTAAACATGACAATAAAATAAAGAAGGAGGTAGCTTCCATTACATCTATTATAGCTTAATATATTACATTATCGTTTTTTAAACTGTTGTTCCATTTAAAAACTAAATACTTCTAAACTGTATATCATATTTGAGAGATCTGCATTGCTACTATTGAAAAGAGCATTGTCATTCTCTTATTTTTGTCGTCAATCTTCCCTCAAATATAAGACAAGTTTCGCAACGTTGGCTAGTCGAGGTTGCCAGTAGATCCTTCTTAGACCACCATACCACCTTCCTATATAACTGAGAGCGAGATTTGGCAACAGCTAAATGAAAGAAAGCAAATATAAATCTTTTTCTTCATAATCCCTGCATTTCCCTCATCAATGATGTTGAGTATAATAATTAACAAAATAAATGTATATATTTTCAGCTACTTTGTAGGATATATATTTAATCAAGTAATCAGGTAATTTTAAAATTAACAATGTCTTATAAAATATTAATAGATTAATTTACATTCAATATTGTTCTCCAAGTACAATACCCTTCGTTTACCCTGTAAGTTAGTAATCTTGCCTTGCTAGAGCTCTTAGGATTGGGTCATAGTGTAATCCATCAAAATACGACATACCTTTCGGGCTAGACGGAGTACAGAATATTGATTTAAATTTATTACTATCCACTTTTAACATAATATTATTGTCAAATAATTATCTAATTATTTATAAAACCATTAAGATCATAAATGTATTTTTCTCTAATCAACATTAATGTCGAATATTATAATAATAATAATAATTAATAATAACAGATTTTGATGAAACTTATTTATTTAGTGTATTAACAACTCTTACCCTTAACCCAGTTTAAATATAATTTGTAAATTAAAATAAAATTAAAGCAATAACATTTTTGTACTCCACCACTACCATCTTCCCCTCCCACCCCACCTCCGCCTTCTGAAGCTTCCCCTATGATGTTGCTTACATTAAACGTGTCTGCTACTAATATAATTTGTAATATTTAGGAACATGGATACTTCCTGAGGTGTATTAAATATTATCTTTTTAATTATCTAGCTACTTTAAAGAGTCAATGTATTAAATTTATTTTTATAAATAACTAAATATTATATAATTATATAAAGTTCAAAAATTGACTGATTTTTCACCAGTGGGTTAAGACCCGCAGTTTAGGAACCACTTTTTCACTTCATTCATTAGTGCTAGAAATGGTACTTTTTCCAAGTCCACACTGCCCAAAATATTATGTTATTCACTGACTTGATATCAAACCAAGACCCTCTAGACACACAGTAGTATTTCATAATATAATTAAATGGCTGCTTGTAAAATGTTCTATATAGGCTGATAAAGCGACGTATTTTGCAGGTATTGTTTTAGGGTTATATCTAGTCGTAAAATTATATATACATTTAATATTATTTATTCGATAAAAAAATGACTATTCAACGATTATATGTATTAAAAAAGAATTTTACTTTTTTTTTTTTACTTAAAAAAAATTGTTAAATGTGGTGTTATCAGCATAATTTTCCATAAAAAGTATAACTGGAAACATGGATATAGATACATAGAAACATAGATTACGAAATTCTGAACAAAGTGGTATATTAATATTCTATAGTCACCGCTGAACATATGCCTAAGTTTACCTAAACGAAATACATTTTCTTATTATTTTGAATCTGCCTGCTGACGCGCTATTGCAGCAATAATTCCTAACCGGCCACGCGGAGCTTAGAGTGGGGGAAGGAGACCCCCAAGAGCAGGTAAGGCGAGAGAGGGAAACCAACGTCTGACTGGATAAAGTTGTTTCGAAAAGGCTGGAAGGTTTTGTCGTTCCCCGTATTTTTTTGTCTTACGTGGGATTTTTCAGGGTAATTTTTCCTTCCAGATGACACTGGTGCACAACAAGCAATGGTCATTTATTCCCTAAAATATCACCATACAAATACGAACAAATTTTTACGATTTGCCAACAATGTATTATTTGTGAATAATACTCTTTTTTGTACACACAGATTAAAAAAGTCTTAGACTTCTGGTTTGGATACCAACCTCGTCAGAATCTGTATTTGATAACTGAACGGAACATTATAACTATAGTACTGGCTGGTGATTCAAGAATCAAGTCTTCTCGGACTGCTCCAGACAAATATCAATCTTTCCTTACCTTTCCAACTCGTTTTTTTAGCACCACGTTTTACTAACCGCTCGGGTTATACGCCTATATACTAATTATACTAATGGGCTATGTATTAGTACGGTTTAATTGGGAGGAAATTGACCAGCATTTGTGTAGAGGGAGAGTGGAAAATCATTTAAGAAATACCACCCTCAGTGCACCCGAATGAGATCAAACCCTGATCGCCCCGTCTTTTGCAGTCTAATCCAACACGAGAGTATCGCGTTTGACCATGCAACCAGCAAAGCGGGAAAATCTCTTGTTCTTCTCACCATAAAATGATGTATTATTTTTTATTTAAGAATTTACCCTTCCCCCACACTGTCAATGTATCAGCTTTTGAATACTTTAAGATGATGCCATCACCAGAATTTATATCAGCTGTATTTTAATTAGGGTTGAAATCATCACATTGAACTCTTTGAAAAATGAGTGTCAACAATGTGTAACAATGTGTAACGGGCTAAACTTGTCCAGCCCTATTGTAATATAAAGAATGATTGAAGCAACTAAACATGGGTAAATAAACACTCGTATTATCTACATACTATTAATGTAATACATAACAATCTGTGTTACATACCAACATCGTGGTCACTTCATGGGAAGATCCCGTTCTCATCGGATGAGACGCCATTGGAATAGTGGCGGGACCGGCACTCAATAATATTGCACTCGACTGGCCAGAGTTTTCGGAAAGACTGAAGGCGACGCTTAGCCAGTCCACTGCCGGAACTGGCCTTCCAGAACTTCGTAGAGTGTCACCCCCCCCCCCCCCCACCCTTCACTTTCTTCCATCCCGGCATGCTTCACATCTACTGCTATATAACTCCAAGGAGGGATCGGTAACGACATGATTGCTATCGTCGATAGTCTGCGAGACGGACATCGCACATACAAATAACTAAACATCTGCACAGCGGTGGCCATGCTGTTCACGACGAGGGGTCAGCTCGAGCGGAGGAAGAAACATGAACGGCTATAGATGAAAGGAAGAATAAACTAACCTAGGTCTTGTCTAGGCCTAGGGATAGTTGTTAGGTTTTCAAGAGATAATAGTTAGTAGGTGTTTAAGGAATACTTATGATTAGGTGTTTAAGGAATACTTATGATTAGTATTAAGGAATGTTTATCTGAGGTTCGGCCGACTTTGTTATGTAAACTCTATTGCGTTAGTTTAGTTTAAATATATGATCTTGCGCTTCACGCAAGCTCCCTGCTGAATCTTCGGCCAGCGGGTAAAATGAGTGTATCCCACGTCATAACCTTTTATGACCAATTACCTATTTCAGTGGTAGCTTGTTGGGAAACGATAGTTCCGATAATTCGAGGGCCTTGGAATAAATCTAGTTAGGTATTTTGTTTATATTGAACTCCTGTTGGGGTGTTCAACCTGTGGGCCGCCTCTGTCCCTCCGGCACGGCCCACGGTAAGAGTATATAAATATATTTCATATTTGGTTTATGGTAAACTCCTGTTGGGGTATTCAACCTGTGGGCCGCCTCTGTCCCTCCGGCACGGCCCACGGTAAGAGATATATAAATATATTTCATATTTGGTTTATGGTAAACTCCTGTTGGGGTATTCAACTTGTGGGCTGCTTCCGCCCCTCTGGCAAGGCTCTTTGTGTGTTGATTATTTAACCATTAATTTTCATCTTGCTCTCCCTCTGGGGATTTTCTTTTGCTGTAGTACCGTTGTCGCTCTAGGAAACAGAACTTGAATCTGCTCCATACCACGATACGTACGTCTGTACCTTGTACCATGCTAACAGGTTAAGCTAACGGATTGTTCCTAACCTCCTAATGAGGTCAGGTTTGACCTTCATGCGCTTCATGCCTTTAAACCTTTGGTCTTTGCCTGGCCAAATATCTTGCTTGACACAGTCAAGGCTATAGACCGTACTCGTTGAAATTGTGTACCTGTGATGTTTTATATATCATGTACAGTTGCACGTCCATTAAATCATTATTATTTAAACTTATCCTAATATTGTTATTTCTTATATATTTAGATTTATGTCTGTAGTGCTCTACCTAAATTATTCCATCACCGAGGGTAGGGCGGGGTGGTGGTACAAATGTATCTATTCCATGAAAATACTTTTTTCAACTATACTTTAATTATAGTTAATATATAGAATTATTTAATGGAATTAATTCTTGTTTTATCCAACCTTAATTTAGAATCGGGAATATATTATGTATGTAGTTTCCATTAAATCACAAACTCATCCAAAAAACGCTCCTCCTTCCTCCCTGGCTATATTCTGGCGTATGAATATTTTTTGTAGAATTCAATGCCAGTAGGCCTACTCTATTCAATACAGCAATAAGAAATGATTAATATTTTAATTTATTTGTAAGAAATATCCTAGATGGGATCATGTCCTCCCCCCCCCCCTCCATTTCAATGTACTCTAATCCTCGGTTCCCCATTTGATAAAATATTTGGAGGAACGCGTCCCAGAATCCTCATAGACCATGACGCCAGTGTCACACCTCAACTCTCATAAATGTATCTTAGAGTTTCATCGTGCAGACTTGTTCTACACCCCAGCATTATTCGCCAATTTAGGACCTATCTATGACGGCAGGGACCGTGGGAATATTATATTTACTAGCTTACGGCATAACGTCAATACAGCAAGAGTACGTAAATTAGAGAAGTGGGTTGCAAACCGTTTTACACTACTCTATTTAAATTTTAATTTTACTTCGTCCAAAACTAGATCATGTTACTTACAATAATAGAATGCTATTTTAGCCATTGGATAAATAGACAACAACAAAATGATAATAAACTTAGGAATTTTAAGGTTATCCAAATGGTCGAAAAAAATCTATATTTGAATGTTATGTTATATTTGGACTAATCCACATTGAATGGTTTCCTGATGAAATTCCAAAACAAACATCAACATATTTTTCATGTTTTTGGTTGAGCTATGATACATTTAGATTAGAATCTTGCAGATTATAACACTCAAAAAGTATTTAATGAACAATGCTTCATTTCGGCCTAAAATTATATTTGCCAACAAAGGTATGTAATAAAGAAATTACTTTGAAATGCATTGTGTTGTTAAGTTGCCAAAAACACTTTATATTTTTGCAATTTTATCCTTAAATTAAAAAATTAAGGCTCTCATTGTAAATCTGCGGTGGCCAGGAAATCCTGTCACCAATCAAACAAGTGGAATCTGCCATAAAAGTTGATGAGATTTATTTTTCCAGCTCTTACAGTAGAATAAACTTTTTCCTGACGGTGTGTGTTTGTGGTAACTTGATATTTCCTGCACATAATTTAAAGCATTCTTCACTTTCATTGAGTTCAAATATTCAACCAATGATTATATAACTTTTCACACAAATGTATTGTCAAAATTCTCATAAAAATTCTAACATTTTCATCCAAACCATTGTTCATTATTTATTTATGTCGGAGACGGTTGTAACTGAGTATTCAAAGTGTACATATTTTAAATAAACTCATTCAAACAATGTGAGAGTTTTAAATATTCGATTGACAGCCTAATCGTTAAAATTTTTAGATGGTGTTATGAACTTCACTTCACATTCTCCCCACTTGGGGCTCCATTGCAAAATATGTCACCCACCTTTGTTGTAGATGAAACCACAACATTTGATTTCAAAAGAAATTTCCTTCTTACATACGAGTGTTGGCAAATATAATTTTAGGCCAAAATATAACATTGGGCTATTTACACTCTTAAAGTGTTATGGTCTGAAAGATTCAAAGCTAAGACCATCATATTCTAGCTAAAGAAATTGAAAAAATTTGCCCTTCATTTTAGATTATATCAGAAAGCGTTTAATTATGGAAGAGTAAAAATAAGAAATAACATTCAAAAATATGTTTATTTAGACCATTTGAACAGCCTTAAGGTCGTGACATAAATATGCTGTGAATTTAGGAAAGGCTAACAACACACAATAAAAAGGTACACGTGTTAAATCAATGGTAGTTACATTTGCCAAATACTAAATTATATATATATGATAGCATATTTGTTATTAGAGCGAGTAGTCATATCTAAAATTTCTAATCAATGACCATTTCATGTAGCGAAACACCATAAAGTGAGCTCCGTAAAAGTCAATAAATCCTACCCTTTGACAAGGCAACATCTCTTTTGTAATATTTTTTAAACATTATTGGTTGTTGCTTTATAGACTCGAGATGCACATTCATGTGTATACATTCATGCAAAGGTGTTGAATTAATAAAAGTGAAACGACGATTACTATACAAATCTTGGTAATTCAAATTTCAATTATTTTGTTTCTTTTAGTTTTTTCTCTAACATGCATATATTTCGAAAACTATATTTGTCATGTCTACAAAAAGTAACTTACTTGGTTATATATATGTGGTGATTGCTTTTAGTTCACATACTTATATAATTACTTACAATATGCCATTAGGAAATCGAAAGCTCATTGCCACACTTGCACAAGTACACCACTTATCCTACCTTGAGCAGCTATATCTAGTCCACCAATTATACTTTATCCATGCCTTAAGCTAGGTATATCCAGTCCACTCATAACATACCCAACTGAGCTAGTATATCCATTACACAATTACCTCTATCGCTAATATAGCTATATCCAGTCCACTCATACACATATCCACTTGAGCTAGCTATATCCAGTCCACCTCATCACAACTTTACCTCTACTAAGCTAGTTTCTATCCAGTCCATCCATTACACCATATCCCTATCTTGAGCTGTTCTATCCAGTCCACTCATTAAGCCCTATCCCCATCTTGAGGTAATTCTGTCCAGTCCACCCGATTGCACCATATCCTATCTTGAACTACTTTATCCAGTCACCTAATTACACCTATCCCTATCTTGAGCAAGTTTAAACTAGTCCCTCTTATTATACCCTATCACTATCTCGAATAGATAGATCCAGTCCACCTTATTACAATTTATCCCTCTCTGGAGCTAGTTCTATCCAGTCCACCTAATTACACACTTTCCCTAACTTGAGATAGCTATATCCACTCCACATAATAACACACTATTCTTACATTTAGCTAGTTCTATCCAGTCCACCTAATAAAATTCTACAACTATCTTCAGCTAGTTCTATCCAGTCCACCTAATAACACTCTATCTCTATCTTCAGCTAGTTCTATCCAGACCACCTCATCACACACTATCCCTATCTTCAACTAGCGCTTTCCAGTACACATCATTAAACCTATATCTATATTGAGCTAATTCTATCCAGTCTACATGTTTACACCTTATCCCTCCTAGTTTGACTAAATATTTAAACTCATTTACATAGTAGCTGAATTTGTTTATAATAGACAATTAATATAATATCAGGTCAGCCGGGTGAAATGGTGCATGGTCTAGACTAGACTGCCTGATGACAGAAGATCGAATCTCGGTCACGATGTATTAGGTTGGTTTCTACTAATGATTTTCATTTCGCCTTCCACCCAAATGTAGGTAGATATGTATTCCTTAGTATATTATCCTCATTCCTAAATAAAAATAGTGAAATTAGTACATGATAGTAAGATGTTGAGCTAAATTTAAACAAATAACTAGTTGTATAATTTTTAAAGAAATTGAACCTTATTACTAGCCGAAATGAATAGAAACCTTTATTTTTATTCAAACCAGAAACTTTAAAATGTTTGTTTAGAGAACAGATTTAAATGTTGGTTCTACTTTCTTCTTATGCTAGAATGTAGCATGGCCTCTCTCGCTGCTGGATGTGCGTCTAGCGCGCTGACCAGAAGCCGACTGAAAGAGGGGAAGTAACTCGCTTCCCCATCCTCAAACTACCTCGCTCATGCCACCAATCACTGAACCAATACCTGCCTTCTCTCCTGTCGACTAGTCCCGCCCCCTAGCATGACATTTTCGCTTCCATTACCTCACTGTGAAGTAAGAGGCTAGCTATATAGTGCTCTTAATAAGAACAAATACCTACTCATTATCTCTGAAATTATATTTTTGTCTAGCTTTACAGAGTCACATTTACTTTATTTCAGTTGTAATCCTATTTTTTTCGGAAGTCATTGTCTAGTTACCGCACAAACATTTCAAGGTCATATTAAGAAGTTGGGCCATCTAAGGAGGGTACATAGAGTAAGTAGTTTGATTATCATGTCGGGTGTTCAACAACTCCAAGAGAAATCGCTGCTCCTTCAACCTGGTAAAATTGGCAACATAGCAGACCGGCCAGTGAAAGGGCAGATGAAAGAAATATGGCAGCCCCGGAGAAGGGTATGGCCGCAGCATACGGCAGCGATTTTAGGTGTGTTAACTATTTCTTTTAATAAACTAATGGGTTTTAAAATAATATCCAATTTAAATATATTGTACTCTTGATAGATTAAATAACCACGTTACAATATTTGTTAGTAACAGCTATAGCCGCATTTAAATAGCATTATATTTAAATTTAAAAATGGCACGTCGACAAGGACAAACCCTGAACAGTTCAGGGTTTAGAGCATTGACGTGCTAAGCCAAAGATCCCGGGTTTGATTCCCTTTCCAGGTGTCATTTTTCAATATTTTATATAATTTATATTTAGATCCAGCTATAACCATAATTAACAACTATAATAGCTTGTCTATTTAATCCATAATGATTAGCATATTCGTAAAGTTGTCCTTGTATTATTGGCAGCATAATGACCTCCCGAGTCAGAGATGGCTGCGTTAATTGATAGCTCGTGATCTTTTGATCATTCATAATCTAGCTGAAGATTTTTGCACGTCCTTTACAGATTCTGCTTAAAATATGAGAAAGAATGACCTTGGGCACTTATAGACTCCTGGAAAGCTTAGGTATAGATCATTTTCGTACTAAGTCAAAGGTATCGCGTTCAATTACCGTGTCAGGTGCCATATTTCAATTTAAATGTTATATATTAATCACTTTAATCAAACATATGTTCCATTTTTTAACATTTTGTGGCCCCATAAGTATTTTTTAAATATACTTAGTATAATCTAGACACGAACCAGAAATCCTATGAGCAGACGATGACAAAAAATCTTTCATGAAAAAACAAACAAGTTATATTTGATTTTGTGTAGTGAACATTTTGTAAATAAATTTATTAGATATTGCTCCTGAAAAAAATTCATATCAATATTTCTGTTCTTTCATTTCTTCCCATTCCACAGTTAATATAAATTTGCTTTTGTATAAAATATTTGTTTGATTGATATGTTTTTTTAAAAGAAGTCACCCGCTTCGGTGACCGAAAGGTCTAAAGCTAAGCTTTCGCAGTAGATTAGACTGTCGAAGATGAAGAGTCAGTGTTTAAATCTCAGTCGGGTGTACTGAGAGTGTTTTTTATAAAACGGTTTTACATTCTCCCTCTATTCATATGTTGGCACACTTCTTCTAAAATAACATTCCTAGTCCCTAAAACAATTAGCGTAATTAGTACATAAGCGTGTAAGCCGAACGGGTAGGTTTATATTTTGAGTTTAGTTTTGGATCTCTTTAGGTTGAATACTTGTCAGCTTGTATCGGCAGTCTATCTAATGCAAGAGTAGCGCATTAGACCACGTAGCTCACCGAAATGGGCTCTCAACTTAATTGGTTATGGATTTTGACACATGTCCCATGTGTCCTTCTTTCTAACCCAAGGCTCCACAATTATTATATTATTATTATTATTATAATTATATTATTATTATTATTATTACCGTTTACTACCGTTCGGGTTATACGCATTACTATAATGTGTGATGATAGGGTAATTGTGAGATGAAACGGAGGGCCTACAGTTTAACGTGTGATTCGAACCACAGTGGATGCCGGTTTTTCCTCCCCACATTCATAAGTTGTAATTAATACACGTCTTGTCAGAGGAGAAGGAAGGGTTGGTAATCAGATAAATCTGTACTGGGACCGAGGATTGAATCCCAGACCTTCAGCAAAAAAGTCTGACACCTTACCTCTTATAAGGAGGTCACCATCGGTCCCATGACTCAATTTCAAACCCTTAAGGACTGTACTAATTCAAAAACGTGATTTACTTTCCTTTTAGTTATTTTACTTATTTATTATTGCAATCCCTCCATGTCTACTATCCACCTACCACCAAAATATCATAATTTATTTTGTTTATAGCTATCTCATCAAGGTCCTTAAAAATTTATCTGCGGTCTGGATGCAGACCACGGTCCAACATTTGGTGATCACTGCTCTAACCAGTTCGTAGCCGTCGTTTCTACCGTAAGACTCCTTTCTTGACACATCAATGAAATTAGACTGTCATCAATCATAACGCTGTCTCATCGAGCGTTCTACGAGTAGCGAGATGTGGAGAGCGATGTTCCTTGTGGCTGACCACGCTTGTAATGAGAAATAAACCAAAGACGGAACTATCCTCTAGGATAGCATACACGATCACAAGGCCAATAAGACTCTCTATTTTCTGACAAATACTCAACACAATAAACATGTAGGGCATCGCCATCAATGCACGGCACACTTCTCAGACCATGGCCACCATACATACGGGTTCTATGCATCTGTCATGTTCATCCACACTACGTGCTATGTTCCATGTTCGCACCCCTACTGTGTCATGTATCCTGTTCCATCCATCCACATCGTGTCGTGTTCCATGTTCCTCCACACTACGTGTCATGTCATGTTCCATCCACACTACGTGCTATGTTCCATGTTCAGCACCACACCTATGTGCTATGAGTGGTGGGGTGTATTGGCTGGTCACCCGCAGTACCTTACCTCCAAGAACCACACCCCTTGGACGATGGCACCAACGCCACTACCATCCCCATCACGGACGAGGAAGGCTCCTGGCTGGGTTCCCTGTCAGCCATAGGTGCTCTACTGGGTGCTATGCCGGCGGGATTTCTTTCGGACATGTTCGGTCGCAAAAGGATGCTGTTGGTTTTGGCTGTTCCACTAATCCTCGGCTGTATCATGCTCATATTCGTGGAACAGAACGTGAGTATGTGGGTACAAGCCCGACACAACATTACACAATCAAATACCCTATTTATAATCATATTTAAACAACTAACCCCCTAACATATCACTCATCGACATAAAACAATGAATGTTTGTCTACTACTTGAGCTTCAGGGACGTTTGATGTCCCTTCATGTTGACAGCCACCAGGGTTACGCTGGTACCATCATGTGTGAGTGGTGGGATGCATGTGTTGGTTTGAGTGTTGTGTGGCTTGAGTTGCCTAACCTATTTTAATATAAACACAGTAACTGTCACAAATGTAACGGTGGCTTAGCATTTTCAATATTCGTGAATATTTAAGCCTCTTATTGTGATCTATTTAGTTTATCTTCTCTAGATTATTGAAAATGTAAAAAATGTTATTTCTTTTTAAAGATTCCTCTGCTGTATCTCGCCAGAACTTTGTCCGGGATAGGAATCGGCGGCGCATCATGCATTACTCCGGTCTACAACGAGGAGATATCTGAGGTGAGGACCCGAGGTATGATCGGAGTATACTGCGAGCTCATGATTTGCTCAGGAGTCCTCTTCGCATTCTGTGTGGGTGCGTACTCCTCCTACCTGTGGTTCCACGTGGCTTCCTGCGCCATCCCAGTCATCTTCGTCTGCACCTTCGTATGGATGCCCGAATCTCCGATATTCCTACTGAGTAAAAACAAAACCCAGGACGCCGAGAAGTCCCTTCGGTGGCTTAGAGCAGCGGGGAACAAACCAGATAAAGGAATCGCAGAAGAGATGGAGGCGATGCAAATTTTTATCGAAGATTCATCGACAGAGTCAAGCGTCCAACGAAAGGTGCCGTTCCTAAAGGCCATTAAATCAGTTAAGATAGACCTATCCTATTCGTCGCCTTTTACTAAAGCGTTAATCATAGTGCTAGGATTACATAGTTTGCAACAGTTGAGTGGTATAAACACTGTTCTGTTCTACACGGTGGATCTGTTCCGTGATGCAGGGAGCTCCTTGTCTCCGTATGTCTGCTCCATCATCGTCGGGACGGTGCAAGTCTTCTCGGCCTTTGTATCTTCCAGGATCGTTGACTTGACAGGAAGGAGACCCTTGCTGTTGTTTTCAGAGGTGTCTGCGATGGTCTTCCTTGCCCTCTTGGGGTTATATTTCTACTGGAAGGAATCGGGCGATGTAAGTGGTTTCACCTGGATACCGTTGGTTATCGTGAATCTGCTCATCTTCAACTTCGAGGTAGGTTTTGGTCCACTGCCCTCGTTGCTGATGGCGGAACTATCTCCGGCAAAGTCGAAAGGCTTCATTACGGTTTGGGGCTGTGTTGTAATTGGCTCTATACTTTCACAATAACTAAAACCTACACAAATTTCGTGACTGCGCTGGGGCTTCCGATGACCTATGGACTTTATGCAACTATATCCGGTTTCGGTATACTTTTTATCTATTTCCTTGTGCCGGAAACGAAGGGGAAAACAAGAGAAGAAATACAACATGAATTGAATTTGGTAAAAGTAAATTTGTGGATAACGTTAAAACTGATGTAATTGTTATCTCGTGATTGTTTAGTAAATTACACTCTTTTTACGTCCATTACCGTTTCCAGCCTGTGATCAGTTTTCTATTCAAGCTATATATTTTCCACTACCGGCTTTCTAGGTCTCTCAAAGCTTGATAGGCCTTTATAATCTAACTTAAGACGAGGACAGCTACAACATCCAATCAACGGCCGTTAATTCATCACTATGAAATGCTAAACCCACATTTCACTTATGATACATTTTTCTGCCATGCAGGGAATCAAACCAGGAACCCTTGGTTCAGTATATAGACAAGCTACCGACTGAGCTAAGGTTGTACATTACACTATCAGAACAAATAATATTTTATTTGATTGATTTTAATCAATATCCGATTTTGGTAAACCTCACCAAAACAATTTTTGTGTAAACTGATGATATGATTGGTTAAATATGTAAAATGGTAGTCATAATTATAAAACAAATTAAATCACTAGCGTGTTGTGTGTTTTAATTTGTTATTGAAAGGGTTCTCGAAATATATTGGTTTAAAAATGAATCAAAACAATCTCTCACAAATATTCAATGACATTTTTACAAATATTGTTTTTAATACTGAACAGATGTATTCATTTATTTATTCTACCTTTAATAAACAAAAACAAATCTGTTTACATAATATTTAAACTTTTGCATTAACTCTATTTTTAAATATGAATTCTTTAAATAATAACTTTCTAAACATACTTATTTTCAGTATTTAGATTTTTAATTTATACTTAAATATGTTATTTTTGTGATGAAATCGAGATATAATAAAAACAATAGTTTAATCTTTCCATTAAAATAAAGAACATTAAATTTTTGTCAAGTTATTAACGTAAAAGTATAAATGAATATATAACAAACAAGGACTACTGTTTATTATGTTCAAAAAACATGTTTTATTTGAAAAATAAATTAATAAACAAAATCAATATCTGAATTATTCAATTCCTACTCTTGATATTATAGATTAGACATTTCAAATAAATTCTGAGTCCACCCTGCATCATCAGAACTTGTATGGACACTTTTTTTTTATTAATGTTAAAATGTTTGTACAATCAATTACAAAGAGAGTATTCTTCTGCTCATGTTAGAATATAATTAGTATCACTATCAAAGCCGTAGCCAGCCAATAATTTCATTTTTGGAGGGGGGGGGGGGGCTCATCCCAACTGTTGGAAGCTAAAACCAATTTTAAATGACAAAAAGTTCTCTAAACTATCCGAAGTGTTTATGATGGCAACAAAAACCCCTAACTGCTGAAGGTTAGGAAAAAATTTAAATACTAAACCTCTCTAGAAGCTACCTGAAGTGTTTTTTAATATAAACATAGTTCCATAGGTTGTGAAAAATTCTAAATATTAAACACCTCTAGAAGCTCTCTGAAGTTCTTTTTATGTTTACATAGGCCCTTAATTTTTATCCTTGTATCTTAATTTTTTTATTGTTTGAACCATTAAATATAGCCATATATATTTTGTTCATTACAATTGGGAGGGGGGGGGGGTTGAACCCCAAACCCCACCTTGGATATGGCCTTGATCACTATATATTAAATATTTATTGCTACCTTTATACACAATGTGGTTCTCATATTGCTACAAATTATATCTCAATTGGTGATTTACATTTAGATATTCATGTGATATTATATCATTATTATATTATTAGCACCACGTCTTACTACCCGATTAAGTTATACGCTCTTACGCTAGTGTTTAATGGTAGGGTGATTGTGAGATTAAAGAGAGCACTACAGTTGAACGTGGAATCGACCACGGTGGAGCCTGTCATTCCCACATCAAATTGTGATTAATACACGTCTTGTCAGAGGTTAAGGGAGGTTTGGCAACCAGATAGATCTGTGCCGGGACCTAGGATTGAACCCGGACCCCCATCACAGAAGTCTGACATCTTAACCCTAGACAGCTAGGTCACATGATTTCATGTGATATTAAAACAGCGTTTTACCTACTTCAGTGGCCGAATGTTCTAAGGCAGTGATGTACTGTACTTACTTACAAGAGGACCAAATAAAAAAAAGGGACAATGTTTTTTTGTTTTTTTATTTTTCTTAAAAATTCATTTTAATTATTTCTTAACACACATAATAGATGATTAATATATGATAATAAGAATACGATCATATACATTGTGAATTTATTTAAATAATAAATACCTGAGTAGTTTAGTATGTTTTTAAGTTCGTTTGGACTTAGAAAATTGATATGATGGGAAGTCAGATGAGGGAAATCGTGTGGAGGCGATTATCAGGAGAGGAGACAAGTTTCTTAGATCACTTCTCCTAAGTTTCATGGTTGAAAACACGGACTCACAAGGTCATGAGGACGTAAACACTGTCATATATTTTTCGGGCATGCTTTACAAAGCTTGTAAGTGTTGATATTTAATTATTTTTTTTATAAATAAAGTTTGTGGTGTTTAAAAATAAAGCCTGTTTCACAAAGCAACATATTTAGTTTATTTATCCCACGGACCGTAATGAGCACAATGGTGGGCCGTATAAATTTCGTCCACGTCAGGGTTCAAACCGGGACTCTTAGCTCAGTAGGCAGATGACATTAACGACTAAGCTAAGGAATAATATACTTATTTGATTGAAATAATTATCTGCCTATAATTTAATTGCTTTGAGAAGGCTATGTAGTGGTGTGCATGGTTACAAGTATAGTGGTGTGCGCAGCTACAAGTATATGGTTGTACACATCTACATGTTACAGTTACAAGGTTATGGTTCGAATTTCTGCTTTTTGTTTTGAGGTTAATTTTTTATAATCGTTTCCTCCTTGAAAATGTGGATACATTTATTTACTTAACATTCTAATGTAGGTCTCTGTCCCATCAGGGCAAATATGTAAATAGTTGACCAGTGGCGTGTCTTGGAGTGTTTCCAGGTAAACAGAGTCTGTATAAAAGGGTACCTGTGTAATGTGTACACTCATTGAACTAGAACGAGACCTACACCTATTGGTGGGATCGGATGACAGACTCCTGGTCGTTTTAACGCAACGATGTGTTTTTATGACCGACGACTTAAGTGCTCCTGTGGCCTTTTAAAGCTTTAGTTAAGTGTTTTCTTTCCCGGTTAAATGAGGATCTACACCCGACATTGATTTTAAACTGTTTAAATTTTCATAAACTTGTTTGAAATTTAACGTAAAATATTGTGGCCCCTTTCAGGGCCAAAACTCGTCATAAATTTTGGTTCTTCTGCGAACGGCTAGTGAACGGTGTGCCGGCTATTTGGACCCATAAACGAGTGAAAGTGTAAACATCCAAACCCAAAAAGTGTAAAATGTCTACGGGATCAGACATAGATGTGACCGAGGAGGATGAAGATGATGTCACCATGTCCGAGTAGTCCCATGATGGGAGCATAGAACCACATTCAACGGAAAAAAGTACCACAGATGCTCAACAACCTGGGCACTCACATAATAAAAAGTTAACCAGTAACAATCAATATTAACCTTTGAACCTTTTTTCAACTTTAAAACGTAAGCACAGGTCCAAACCGGGAATTGATGTCCCAGTCTCAAAGTCAATAAAGGTAACGAACAAATTCGCTCCACTAGTTAGTGGGCAAGACACCATAGCCCAACAGGGCTCCGCTCTGGAGTCGACAGACGCCACCCACTATGAAGAGGCTCAAACAACAAAAAAGGTAAAAACTCCACCGATAATAATCCCAAACTCGACGGAATATAATAACATAGTCAAACTTCTAAAGACCAATTTAAAAGACGAATACAAAAACGCCACTGCATGGCACAGGGAATCATAATCATCACAAGTTCCTTAAAAGACTACTCCACACTTTTAAAGCTCTTGAAAGAAACTTTCCTCGAACACATTACATATATGTTACAGAGAGACAGACCTTTCAAGGTAGTTATCAAGGGCCTACACTCCACCATGCCACGTGAGTCCATAATCTTAGAATTCAACGAAATGGGTTTCAAGCCCATAAACGTGAGGCAACTGTTCACAAATCCACCCCACGAACAGCAACACCAAGGCCACTCCCTATATTTGTATGCACTCTGGAGAAAACACAGTCAGTAGCTGAGATATACCAAATCAGGACCATAAACCACACCGTTGTGAAGGTAGAAGAATATCAAAAATCTGCGAGCATAGTACTCCAGTGCCACCGCTGCCAACTCTTTGGCCACTCCAAAAACTACTGCTCACAAACGCCTCGGTGTGTCGAGTGTCTTGGGGAGCACTTGACCACAGAATGCGCACAAAAAAGACAGAACCACTCCGGCACGCTGCGTAAACTGTAAGGGAGAACATGCAGCAAACTATAGAAACTGCCCCACCCTTGTCAGAGAGATTGAAAAATGAGACAAACAGTTAGAAAAATCTACACAAGGAGAGCAAAACGTAGCAGAGAGATTTGCTCCACCAAGTTAGGTCACACAGCGACTTAGGACAGACACCATAACAGCGACAACGTACTCTCCCGCAGTCAAGCGGATGACATTCACTGCAAGCGTCATCAACCTTCGCAAAAAACCAGCGAGACCGACGCCATTTCAAATTAGACTTCCGACCTAAGTGACCTCTTCCGAATATTTAAGGACATACACCTTTCAGGCCTCCTTTCACACCTCAAACTATATATGAGCAGGCTGAAAAACGCTCCAGACAAAACCACTAAGGCCCTAATTCTACTAGAAGCCATCGATTTTTACCGCGATGGTAATTATACAAACTCCTCAACCACAAGACTCCCTGAACGTAATGTTCTGTAACGCCAACGGTATACTACAACAGGACCATGAACTGGAACATTTTACTGCAAACGTACGGAGTTGATATTGCCCTCATCTGTGAGACACACTTAACACCATCCAAATGTTTGAGCTTCTACGGATACGACACTCACAGTACACACAGGCCTACGGAAGGGGTGGGAGAACTGCCTTACTAGTAAAAAACCTTAATCACTACCACACAACCATACCGGGTATGGTGAACACAGAATCAACCTCAGTGATAGTCCGCTTACCACGGAGGGAGATAGTGTTTACAGCCGTGTACTGGAGCCCTTTGGTCCCCTTCACAGATCAAGACTTAAACGCGCTGACGGAAAGGAAATATTTCTTCACCGCTGGAGACCTAAACTCCAAACACACTCTTTGGAACAGCCACACAGCCAACCAAGCAGGCCGCACCTTAACACAACATGTTACCCGAAATAACAACCTAATTCTGGCACCGGAGGAACCAACTTTCCACCCCTTAAACTATAGAAACCTTCCTGTTGTACTTGACCTCATACTCACAGACCTCAATCAACACCCAGAAGAATTACATACTCTAAATGAACTAGACTCCGACCACCTCCCGATCTTCTGTAGGCTCCTAATAAACACCAACATCCGGACCTCCTTCTTTAGAAGAAACCCTCCCAAACATGGATTGGCCAAATACAATCCACCCTGGAAAGAGCTATTCCGGAGAGTGGAAAGTAGAAACTACCAAAAAGGTGGACCACTTGATCGCCCTGTTGACTGCAACGCTCCTTGAGGCCCATCGAACGTCAACTACCTATGAAGCCCCGATAATCAAGCTTAAAGAGAGATCACCCTGACCTCAATTTACTAATAGCACAACAGAGGGAATAAAGACATGACTGGCAGACTTCTCGCTCTCCGAGGCATCGGGTAGTTTTCAATAGACTCAGGCCCCTAGTTATCCGAGGAGCAAATCAACTTAAAATGATCTATTGGAACGAGTTTGTCTCAGAAACAGTCAAGGAGGGGACAACGTCTGGAAGATCACTAGGCAACTAAAAGGCTACTCCCAAAGATCCAGAACATCGTCCATCCGCGGACGACATGGGATGTCATACACAGCCGAGGAAAAAGCCTTAGCTATAGCGGAGTCCTTACAAGATCAATTTACGGCAAATAGTGAGACTCAAGACGAAAACTTCTCAGTACTTATCAGAGAAGAGGTGAATCTATTCTTAGAGGAACAGTTTGAGAAGCCCCCCCCCCCCCCCAGTGTCCAGACCGGAAGTGAAACAGGTCATAAGCAAACTAAAAAAGAAGAAATCCCGGGAGCAGACAAGATTTCAAATAAGATTATGTGCAATGCCCCCGCTACAGTTATCATCCTCCTGACGGCCATATTCTCCGCCGCACTGAGATTGGGCTACTTCCCAGAAGGTTGGAAAGTGGCGGACGTAATTTCCATTCAAAGCCAGTAAAGGACTCCAAATTCCAACAAAACTGGAGGTCAATCAGTCTACTCAGCAGTCTAGGCAAGATCTACGAGAAAATCTTACTTGAAAGAATGAATTATTTTGCTCAGCAACAACGCATACTCCCTGACACCCAATTTTGCTTCCTGAGCCGCCACTCTACGGTCCACCTTATCACCAACCTTGTGGAAGAAACCACGGAGAGCTTTAACAGGAAGGAATCAACACTCGTGGTCCTCATGGACGTGGAAATGGCATTCGACAAGGTCTGGCACACCGTCCTCCTTCGGAAGATTATTTCCTTCAACTTCCCTAAGCCATACATAAACACAATAGGAAACTTACTACATGGTCGCTGTTTTACAGTTAAAATGGAAGGTAAGAAATCAACGCGACACAACATCCAAGCCGGAGTGACGCAGGGGTCCACACTAACACCATTCCTCTACAGTGTGTATGTCGCTGACAGCCCAACAAATCTGAAAGTTAGGGTGAGACTTTTTGCTGACGACACTCTATTCTTCACACCTCACAAAAACATCAAATATGCTTTTATTCACATGGAAAGATTCCTGGACCAGTTTAGTGACTGGCTGGAGAAGTAAAGAATAAGAGTTAATCTAAAAAAATCCACGGCCATCGATATATCCAGAAGGAGGTCCCAGCCACAAGACCAGTTCAGGGTTTTGGGCGAAACCATCCCCTACTCGAAGGAACTCAGATACCTTGGCGTCACTATTGATTCTTTCCTAAATTGGAAAGCTCACGTGGAAAACACGAAAAAAGGGTTATGGGGGTATTTGTCAGCAATTACTCACTCTTCAAGAGCCGGCAGCTAAACCCTCCAACGAAACTTCTACTCTGCAGAGGTCTAATCCTGCCGATACTCGTATACGCCTGCGAGGAGTGGAGCTACGCCCATCCACTGTGCTGAATCAGCTCCAAGTGGTCCAGAACAAAGTTCTCCTATGCATTCTTGAGGTAAACACAAGAACCAACAATGTGCTCATCCACGCAGAGATGGGCACCAAGACTCTAAGAGACCTATTCATAGAACGAGACACAAACTTCTACAATAAAAACCTCCTGCTGGAGGCTAAAGCAATAATCATGCAACCCTAGCTCTAAATTTAGAGGGGCTCAAATACATGAAAAGAAAATATAATCGAATGATATATTTTAAGGTAAATAAATAAATAGGAGTGAGCAGTGTGAATTACTGTTTTGACAAATGCTGGGTACACAATACGTCCCCAGAGCACGCAACTCAATCCTATATGTGGAAAAACTACGGTCCTCCTTCAAGATGTATAAATATTATCTGGATAGGATAAATTTGAAAGCAAATTGAGATTCCTGGATTGTGTACTTTCCTAAACCGTGGGATAACATAATATTAAAAGATTGCAGGTAAAAAAAATAGCAAGTTTATTAAATGTATGCCAAATCTTAACAACATGCAGAAATTTAAATTTGTTCCTCATAGATACCATAACAGCATTGACCTCAAATATGCGCAACAAAATATCGACATTTCCCAAAAGGAAATTATTTCATACAAATTTAACGTTTTTTTTAGTTAAATACCATAGAAAAATCACGCAAAACAAAATTAATTCATAATGCATAGCATTATTAAATTTGAATATTACTATATATAAGAATATAGATCATTTCTCCTAAATAAGACATTACCGAATTAAATATATAACAAATTTCACAAGTTAAGTAATTTAAAGTTAATTATCTATTTAGGAATACCAAACATACTGCATAACATTACTAATTTTTTAAATGTTCAGACATAATGTTATTCATGAACTCTCTCAAGTAAATGCTTAACAAACTAATTTATGAAATATAATTCACAAGTTAGGTAGTTTAAAGTAAACTCCATATTTATAAATATCAAGTATAACGCATGCCATTACTAAATTTCGAATGCTCTGACATAATGTTACTAACGAACTTTTCCAAGTAAATCTTTAACAAACTAATTATGAAATATAATTCGCAAGTTAGGTAGTTTAAAGTTAAATCAATGTTTAAAAGAACGAAGAATAGTACTAGACTTCAATAATTCATATTTTAAATTAAAAGAATGGCCGAAAAAGAATTTTGAATAGTTACAAGATATTATTACGCCGAAAGTGAATTTCTCCTTACATTTTATATAAGTCTTTGAAGCCTCTGCTTCGTCTTAAAACATCCACGCCCAGTCCAAGAGTGCAGTCTATTTTCATGGCCGGTCTTTTATATGGTGCACAAAACTCGTAGAACAGGAGAGACGGGATCAAAAGGGGTGGGGATCACAGAGTTTAACACAAAGAAAAGGGAGATGTGCTTGACACTAGAAACGTCTATTTTCATCTGGAAACATCTGGCTTTTACTTGCCTCTTCTACTCGTGTCATTGTCGTTGGGCTGGCATTGAGCACGGTGGCGGTCTTTAGCGAGCGAGGTTTGATTCTTGGCTCGGAGCTAGCAGTTGTTCGCGGGTTGTTAATGTGGCCAGACGTGTTGTTATTAATGGTGCATAGCCTTGACGGTGAGATTGGTTAAGTGTTGTTGTTTTTGACTTGCCCATTTTATTAAACTTGTAGCTAAAATTGTTACAATCAGAAACCTTGGGCAGTACAATCCCCAAGAGCCCAGGCTATACAAAAAGCCTGGACTGGATTAGACCCCCACCGAGAAATCATTTAACAAATCCACAATCACCTATCCATCCTTCACTCTGTGCCTAACATAAACTTGTTTCGTTTTTAAGCTCTTCCAGAACTAACAAACAACATCCTACACATAAGGCCTGACTTCACTTGTGTTCACCATCACAGTAGTACTAGGGCTCTATATAGACACTTCACAACAGAACACGCTCTCTAATTCACAACTCCCTTCCCAAACTCCACTTGCCTCCAACAATAAATAAACACTTCCACAAAAAGAGGTCATGGTCTGGGACAACAGATCGGTACTCTTAGGTATTAACAAGCCAAATACCTTCTCTGAGGGTCGCTTATGACAGTCAGAGCTGGTAGACAGGCAAACAAGAGAGCGATCGGTTATTCAATTGGTCAAAAATAATCCATATTTGAATGTTATGTTAAATTTGGAATATTCCACATTGAATGGATTCCTGATGAAATTCCAAAACAAACATCAACATATTTTTCATATTTTTGGCTGAGCTATGATACATTTAGATTAGAATCTTGCAGATTATAACACTCAAAAAGTATTTAATGATTGATGCTTCATTTCGGCCTAAAATTATATTTGCCAACAAACGCATGTAATAAAGAAATTACTTTGAAATGCATTGTGTTGTTAAGTTGCAAAAAACACTTTATATTTTGCAATTTTATCTCGAAAATGAAAAAACTTAAAGCTCTCATTGTAAATCTGGGGTGGCCAGGCAATCTATCACCAATGCACAACAAGTGGCGAATCTGCCATAAAAGTGTGATGAGATTTATTTTTCCAGTTCTTACGGTAGAATAAACTTTTTCCTGACGGTGTGTGTTTGTGGTAACTTGATATTTCCTGCACATAATTTAAAGCATTCTTCACTTTCATTCAGTTCAAATATTCAGCCAATGTCTATATAACTTTTCACACAAATGTATTTTGAAAATTCTCATAAAAATTTATAACATTTTCAATCCAAACCATGTAAGTTATTTATTTATGTCGGAGACGGTTGTTACTGAGTATTCAAAGTGTGCATATTTTAAATAAACTCATTCAAACAATGTGAGATGTTTTAAATATTCGATTGACAGCCTAATCGTTAAATTTTTAGATGGTGTGATGAACTTCGCTTCACATTCTCCCCACTTGTGGCGTCATTTCAAAATACGTCACCCACCTTTGTTGTAGATGAAGCACACATTTGATTTCAAAGAAATTTCCTTCTTGCATACGCGTGTTGGCAAATATAGTTTTAGGCCAAAATATAACACTGGGCTATTTACACTCTTAAAGTGTTATGGTCTGAAAGATTCAAAGCTAAGACCATCATATTCTAGCAAAAGAAAAAAAGGTTTGCACTTCATTTTAGATTTATATCAGAAAACCATTAAATATGAAAGAGTAAAAATATGAAATAACATTAAAAAATATATTTATTTAGACCATTTGAACAGCCTTAAGGTCGTGACATAAATATGCTGTGAATTATAAGAAAGGCTAACAACCCACAATAAAATTGTACACGTGTTAAATCAATGGTAGTTACGTTTGCCAAATACTAAATTATATATATATGATAGCATATTTGTATTAGAGCGAGTAGTCATATCAAAAATTTCTATTCAATGACCATTTCATGTAGTGAAACACCATAAAGTGAGCTCCGTAAAGAGTCAATAAATCCTACCCTTTGACAAGGCAACATCTCTTTTGTAATACTTTTTAAACATTATTGGTTGTTGCTTTATAACTCGTGATCCACATTCATGTGTATACATTCATGCAAAGGTGTTGAATCAATAAAAGTGAAACGACGATTACTATACAAATCTTGGTAATTCAAATTTCAATTATTTTGTTTCTTTTAGTTTTTTCTCTAACATGCATATATTTCGAAAACTATATTTGTCATGTCTACAAAAAATAACTTACTTGGTTATATATATGTGGTGATTGCTTTTAGTTCACATACTTATATAATTACTTACTTACTATATGCCATAAGGAAATCGAAAGTTCATTGCCACACTTTCAAAAGTACACCACTTATCCCTACCTTGAGCCAGCTATATCCAGTCCACCAAGTTACACTTTATCCATGCCTTAAGCTAGCTATATCCAGTCCACATAATAACACAATATCTTTACCTTTAGCTAGTTCTATCCAGTCCACTCATCTCATCTTCAGCTAGTTTATTCAGTCCACTAATAACACTCTATCTCAATCTTCAGCTAGTTTTATCCAGTCCACCTAATAACACTCTATCTCAATCTTCAGCTAGTTTTATCCAGTCCACCTCATCACACACTATACCTATCTTCAACTAGCGCTTTCCAGTACACAACATTAAACTCTATATCCATCTTGAGCTAATTCTATCCAGTCTACATGTTTACAGCTTATCCCTCCTATCTTGACTAAATATTTAAACTCATTTACATAGCTGAATTTGTTTATAAATAGACAATTAATATTATATCCAGTAAGCCGGGTGTACATGGTGCATGGTCTAGACTAGACTGCTGATGACACGACGATCGAATCTCGGTCACGTGTTTGAGGTTGGTTTCCTACTAAGTGATTTTACATTTGCCTTCCACGCCAAATGTAGGTAGATATGTATTCCTTAGTATATTATCCTCATTCCTAAATAAACAATAGTGAGATTAGTACATGAATAGTAAGATGTTGTGCTAATTGAAACAAACTAATTAGTTGATATAATTTTTAAAGAACTGGAACCTTATTACTAGCCGAAATGAATATAAACCTTTATTTTTATTCAAACCAGAAACTTTAAAATGTTTGTTTAGAGAACAGATTTAAATGTTGGTTCTACTTTCTTCTTATGCTAGAATGTAGCATGGCCTTAGGGAGCCCTCTCTCGCTGCTGGATGTGCGTCTAGCGCGCTGACCAGAAGCCGACTGAAAGAGGGGAAGTAACGCGCTTCCCCATCCTCAAACTACCTCGCTCATGCCACCAATCACTGAACCAATACCGGCCTTCTCTCCTGTCGACTTGTCCCGCCCCCTAGCATGACATTTTCGCTTCCATACCTCACTGTGAAGTAAGAGGCTAGCTATATAGTGCTCTTAATAAGAACAAATACCTACTCATTATCTCTGAAATTATATTTTTGTCTAGCTTTACAGAGTCACATTTACTTTATTTCAGTTGTAATCCTATTTTTTTCGGAAGTCATTGTCTAGTTACCGAACAAACATTTCAAGGTCATATTAAGAAGTTGGGCCATCTAGGAGGGTACATAGAGTAAGTAGTTTGATTATCATGTCGGGTGTTCAACAACTCCAAGAGAAATCGCTGCTCCTTCAACCTGGTAAAATTGGCAACATAGCAGACCGGCCAGTGAAAGGGCAGATGAAAGAAATATGGCAACCTCGGAGAAGCGTATGGCCGCAGCATACGGCAGCGATTTTAGGTGTGTTAACTATTTCTTTTAAATAACTAATGGTTTTAAAATAATATCCAATTTAAATATATTGTACTCTTGATAGATTAAATAACCAAGTTACAATATTTGTTAGTAACAGCTATAGCCGCATTTAAATAGCATTATATTTAAATTTAAAAATGGCACGTCGACAAGACGAACCCTGAACAGTTCAGGGTTTAGAGCATTGACGTGCTAAGCCAAAGATCCCGGGTTTGATTCCCGTGTCCAGGTGTCATTTTTCAATATATATATAATTTATTTAGATCCAGCTATAACCATAATTAACAACTGTAATAGCTTGTCTATTTAATCCATAATGATTAGCATATTCGTAAAGTTGTCCTTGTATTATTGGCAGCATAAATCCCTCCCGAGTCAGAGATGGCTGCGTTAATTGATAGCTCGTGATCTTTTGATCATTCATAATCTACCTGAAGATTTTTGCACGTCCATTACAGATTCTGCCTTCAAATATGAGATAAGAATGACCTTGGGCACTTATAGACTCCTGGAAAGCTTAGGGTATAGATCATTTTCGTACTAAGTCAAAGGTATCGCGTTCAATTACCGTGTCTAGGTGCCATATTTCAATTTAAATGTATATATATTAATCACTTAAACAAACATATGTTCCATTTTTTAACATTGTGTGGCCCCATAAGTATTTTTATAAATATATTAGTATAATCTAGACACGAACCCAGATAATCTCTATGAGCAGACGATGACAAAAAATCCTTTCATTAAAAAACAAACAAGTTACATATTGATTTGTGTGTAGAATAAATTCATCCAACTTTGTAAATAAATTTATATATATTGCTCTGAAAAAAATACAAATCAATATTTCTGTTCTTTCATTTCTTCCCTTTTCACAGTTAATATAAATTTGCTTTTGTATAAAATATTTTGTTGATTATATGTTTTTTTAAAGAAGTCACCCGCTTCGGTGACCGAAAGGTCTAAAGCTAAGCTTTCGCAGTAGATTAGACTGTCGAGACGAAGAGTCAGTGTTTAAATCTCAGTCGGTGTATGGTGTTTTTTTCAAAACGGTTTTACTTCTCCCTCTATTCATATGTTGGACACTTCTTCTAAAATAACATTCCTAGTCCCTAAAAAATTAGCGTAATTAGTACATAAGCGTGTAAGCCGAACGGGTAGGTTTATATTTTGAGTTTAGTTTTGGATGCTCTTTAGGTTGAATAGCTTGTCAGCTTGTTCGGCAGTCTAGTCTAATGCAAGAGTAGCGCATTAGACCACGTAGCTCCCGAAATGGGCTCTCAACTTAATTGGTTATGGATTTTGACACATGTCCCTATGTGTCCTTCTTTCTAACCCAAGGCTCCACAATTATTATTATTATTATTATTATTTATTTATTAGCACCGTGTATTACTAACCGTTCGGGTTATACGCACTTACTATAATGTGTGATGATAGGGTGATTGTGAGATGAAAGGAGGACATACAGTTTAACGTGTGATTCGAACCACGGTGGAGCCAGTTTTCCCTCCACATTCATAAGTTGTAATTAATACACGTCTTGTCAGAGGAGAAGGAAGGGATTGGTAATCAGATAAATCTGTACTGGGACCGAGGATTGAATCCCAGACCTTCAGCAAAAAAGTCTGACACCTACCCCTATAACAGAGTCAGGTCTCCTTATTTGGGGTCTTAACCGACCAGATCGAACTTTACAGAGTCATTCAAACCCTGTAGGACTGTACTAATTCAAAAACGTGATTTACTTTCCTTTTAGTTATTTTACTCATTTATTATTGCAATCCCTCCATGTCTACATCACCTACCACCAAAATAGCATAATTTATTTTGTTTATAGCTATCTCATCAAGCTCCTTAAAAATTTTCTGCGGTTTGTGTGCAGACCACGGTCCAACATTTTTGATCACTGCTCTAACCAGTTCGTAGCCGTCGTTTCTACCGTAAGGCTCCTTTCTTGACACATCAATGAAATTAGACTGTCATCAGTCATAACGCTGTCTCATCGAGCGTCTACGAGTAGCGAGATGTGGAGAGCGAATGTTCCTTGTGGCTGACCACGCTTGTAATGAGAAATAAACCAAAGACGGAACTATCCTCTAGGATAGCATAACACGATCACAAGGCCAATAAGATCTCTCTATTTTCTGACAAATACTCAACACAATAAACATGTAGGGCATCGAATCAATGCAGCACAATCTTTCTCAGACATGGCCACCATTCATCGGGTTCTATTGCATCTGTCATGTTACAGCTACACTACGTGTCATGTTCCATTTTACAGCTACACTACGTGTCATGTTCCATGTTCCATCCACACTACGTGTCATGTTCCATTTCCATCCACACTACGTGTCATGTTCCATGTTCCATCCACACTACGTGCTATGTTCCATGTTACAGCCACACTATGTGCTATGAGTGGTGGGGTAGTATTGGGCTGGTCTACCCCGGCAGTACCTTACCTCCAAGAACCACACCTCTTAAACGATGGTACCAACGCTACTACCATCCCCATCACGGACGAGGAAGGCTCCTGGCTGGGTTCCCTGTCAGCCATAGGTGCTCTACTTGGTTCTATACCGGCGGGATTTCTTTCGGACATGTTCGGTCGCAAAAGGATGCTGTTGGTTTTGGCTGTTCCACTAATCCTCGGCTGTATCATGCTCATATTCGTGGAACAGAACGTGAGTATATGGGTACAAGCCCGACACAACATTACACTATCAAATAACCTATTTATAATCATATTTAAACAACTAACCCCCTAACATATCACTCATCGGCATAAAACAATGAATGTTTGTCTACTACTTGAGCTTCAGGGGACGTTTAATGTCCCTTCATGTTGACAGCCACCAGGATTACGCTGGTACCGTCGTGTGTGAGTGGTGGGGATGCATGTGTTGGTTTGAGTGTTGTGTGGCTTGAGTTGCCTAACCTATTTTAATATAAACACAGTAACTGTCACAAATGTAACGGTGGCTTAGCATTTTCAATATTCGTGAATATTTAAGCCTCTTATTGTGATCTATTTATTTATCTTCTCTAGATTATTGAAAATGTAAAAAATGTTATTTCTTTTTAAAGATTCCTCTGCTGTATCTCGCCAGAACTTTGTCCGGGATAGGAATCGGCGGCGCATCATGCATTACTCCTGTCTACAACGAGGAGATATCTGAGGTGAGGACCCGAGGTATGATCGGAGTATACTGCGAGCTCATGATCTGCTCAGGAGTCCTCTTCGCATTCTGTGTGGGTGCGTACTCCTCCTACCTGTGGTTCCACGTGTTTTCCTGCGCCATCCCAGTCATCTTCGTCTGCACCTTCGTATGGATGCCCGAATCTCCGATATTCTTACTGAGTAAAAACAAAACCCAGGACGCCGAGAAGTCCCTTCGGTGGCTTAGAGCAGCGGGGAACAAACCCGATAAAGGAATCGCAGAAGAGATGGAGGCGATGCAAATTTTTATCGAAGATTCATCGACAGAATCCATCGTCCAACGAAAGGTGCCGTTCCTAAAGGCCATTAAATCAGTTAAGATAGACCTATCCTATTCGTCGCCTTTTACTAAAGCGTTAGTCATAGTGCTCGGATTACAGAGTTTGCAACAGTTGAGTGGTATAAACACTGTTCTGTTCTACACGGTGGATCTGTTCCGTGATGCAGGAGCTCCTTGTCTCCGTATGTCTGCTCCATCATCGTCGGAATGGTGCAAGTCTTCTCGGCCTTTGTATCTTCCAGGATCGTTGACATGACAGGAAGGAGACCCTTGCTGTTGTTTTCAGAGGTGTCTGCGATGGTCTTCCTTGCCCTCTTGGGGTTATATTTCTACTGGAAGGAATCGGGCGATGTAAGTGGTTTCACCTGGATACCGTTGGTTATCGTGAATCTGCTCATCTTCAACTTCGAGGTAGGTTTTGGTCCACTCCCCTCGTTGCTGATGGCGGAACTGTCTCCAGCAAAGTCGAAAGGCTTGATTACTGGTTTGGGGCTGTGTTCTAGTTGGCTCATAGCTTTCACAATAACTAAAACCTACACAAATTTCGTGACTGCACTGGGGCTTCCGATGACCTATGGACTTTATGCAACTATATGCGGTTTCGGTATACTTTTTATCTATTTTCTTGTACCGGAAACGAAGGGGAAAACAAGAGAAGAAATACAACATGAATTGAAGTTTGGTAAAAGTAAATTTGAGGATAACGTTAAAACTGATGTAATTGTTATCTCGTGATTCTTTGTAAATTACACTCTTTTTACGTTCTTTAGCGTTTCCAGCCTGTGATCAGTTTTTTATTAAAGCTATATATTTTACATTACCGGCTTTCTAGGTCTCTCAAAGCTTGATAGGCCTTTATAATCTAACTTAAGACGAGGACAGCTACAACATCCAATCAACGGCCGTTAATTCATCACTATGAATGGCTAAACCCACATTTCACTTATGATACATTTTTCTGCCATGCAGGGAATCAAACCCGGAACCCTTGGTTAAGTAGACAGTCAAGTTACCGACTGAGATAAGGTAGTACATTACACTATCAGAACAAATAATATTTTATTTTATTAATTTGAATCGACATCCGATTTTGGTAAACCTCACCAAAACATGTTCTTGTGCAAACTGATGATATGATTGGTTAAATATGGAAGAATGGTAGTCATAATTATAAAACAAATAAAATCACTAGCGTGTTGTGTGTTTTAATTTGTTACTGAACGGGTTTTCGAAATATTGTGGTTTAAAAATGAATCAAAACAATCTCTCACAAATATTAAGTGACATTTTTAGAAATATTGTTTTTATTACTGAACGGGTGTATTCATTAATTTATTTTACCTTTAATAAACAAAAACAAATCTGTACACATAATATTAAAACTTTTGCATTAACTTTATTTTTAAAATAAGAATTCTGTAAATAATAACTTTCTAAACATACTTATTTTCAGGTTTTGTTTTAATTTATTACCTAAATATGTTATTTTTGTGAAGAAATCGAGATATATTAACAAAAATTGTTTAATCTTTCCATTAATATAGAAGATCATTAAAATTTTGTCAAGTTATTAACGTAAAATTATAAATGAATACATAACAAACAAGGACTACTGTTTATTATGTTCAAAATACATGTTTTATTTGAAAAATAAATTAATAAACAAAATCAATATCTGAATTATTCAATTCCTACTCTTGATATTATAGATGAGACATTTCAAATAAATTCTGAGTCCACTCCGCCTCATCACAACTTGTATGGACACTTTTTTTTTTTTTTAATAAAGTGAAAATGTTTTTACAGTCAAAGACAAACAGATTATTCTTCTGCTCATGTTAGAATATAATTGGTATCACTATCAATATCGTATCCAGCCAATAATTTCAGGGCTATTTTTTGGGGATCATCCCCCAACTGTCAGAAGCTAAAACCAATTTTAAATGACAAACAGTCCTCTAAGCTATCTGGAGTGTTTATGATGGCAACAAAAACCCCTAACTGCTGAAGGTCAGGAAAAAATTGAAATAATAAACCTCTCTAGATACTACCTGAAGTGTTTTTTTAATAGAAACATAGCCCCCTAGGTTAGGAAGAATTCTAAATACTAAACACCTCCAGAAGCTCTCTGAAGTTATTTTTATGTTAACATAGCCCTTAATTTGTATTCTTGTATCTTAATTTTGATATTGTCTGAACCATAAATATAGCCATATATATTTTGTTCATACAATTAAGGGAGGGGGGATATGAACCACCAAAACCCCCCTCCCCCCTGGCTACGGAATTGATCACTATATTTAAATATTTATTGTTACCTTTAAACTCGAATGTGGTTCTCCGAATGGCTACAAATTATGCCTCATTTAGTGATTTACATTTAGATATTCATATGATATTATTATTATTAGCACCGCGTCTTACTACCCGATTGGGTTACACGCACTTACACTAATGTGTAATGGTAGGGTGATTGTGAGATGAAATGGAGGACCTACAGTTTAACGTGGGATCCGAACCACGGTGGAGGCCTGTCATTCCCCACATTCACAAGATGTCTTGTCAGAGGTGAAGGAAGGGTTTGGAAATCAGATAGATCTGTGCCGGGACCTAGGATTGAACCCCGGGCCCCCAGCACACAGAAGTCTGACACCTTAACCTTAGACAGCTAGGTCACATTGATTTCATGTGATATTAAAACAGCGTTTTACCTACTTCAGTGGCCGAATGTTCTAAGGCAGTGATGTACTGTACTTACTTACAGGAGGACCAAATAAATAAAAAGGGGCCAAAGTTTTTTTGTTTATTTATTTTTCTTCAAAATTCATTTTAATTATTTCTTAACACACATAATAGATGATTAATAGATGATAATAATGAATACGATCATATACATTGTGAATTTATTTAAATAATAAATACCTGAGTAGTTTAGTATGTTTTTAAGTTCGTTTGGACTTTAGAAAATTGATATGATGGGAAGTCAGATGAGGGAAATCGTGTGGAGGCGATTCTCAGGAGAGGAGACAAGTTTCTTAGATCACTTCTCCTAAGTTTCATGGTTGAAAACACTTGCTCACTAGGTCATGAGGACGTAAACACTGTCATATATTTTTCGGGCATGCTTTACAAAGCTTGTAAGTGTTGATATTTAAATGTTTTTTTATAAATAAAGTTCGTGGTGTTTAAAAATAAAGCCTGTTTCACAACGCAACATATTTAGTTTATTTATCCCACGGACCGTAATGAGCACAATGGTGGGCCGTATAAATTTCGTCCACGTCAGGGTTCAAACCCGGGACTCTTAGCTCAGTAGGCAGATGCATTAACGACTAAGCTAAGGAATAATATACTTATTTGATTGAAATAATTATCAGGCATATAATTTAATTGCTTTGAGATACTTTATAAATTTAGGATAATAAACATTGCAGGAAACAAACCAAACTTCTACCAATATTTTCAAACAATTCCAGAACTATACAATTTATAAAAAATAAATACTATGCTAGGTTGGTCACCATATTATATAGTTTGATCACAGTTCAAAACCTTAATAAATCAGCCTTACGGTATTCATACGGCAAGCCAAGTGTTGTACATCTATCACTTTCGAAAGATTCTGTCAATATTGACATTTGAATGATAGATAAGTTTAGTGTTTACATTAGACTCAGAATTCACTACTTTACATTTAATTTATTTGGTCTAAATGTTCACTAAGCGATAAGAATATAACTGAAAATTGATTACGTATAGTCTAATAATTTTATACGTGTATCTATTTACCATGGGTGTATAAATTATAGTCCCTAAAACATTAATTATTATTAACTCTATTTTATTTGTACATCTCAATCTTCATTGAAAGCCATTAAGTTACTTGATCTACTTTCATGTATTCATACGTCAAATCATGTGATGTTCGGATGTCAAAATGATAGCTATTATCAATACCTAAATACGATCAAGATTAACCAATGAAAAATATGTTTCTATTTTCTAAAGGTTCTTTTTTTTGTTGTTGTGATAATTGAACAGCAATTTTGAAAACGTTTTGACATCACGAGCGGCATTAGCGTTAGGGAGAAGGGGGTACATTCCCCGACAAAAAAAAAAAAAGCTCAACTAGGAAACTCTTATCGCCGTAAAAGAAAACAGTGACTTTTTTTAAATCAGAAAATTGAAAATCCATTTTGGGATCAATGCATAAGTGAATAATGTAACTTTTTCTATACGGCTGATAAAATTAATTATATTATCAAGTAATTTGTTATATACCAATTGATACAAAATATTATTTTATCTTTTATTTGAAGTTAAAATAAGTTAGTTATATCCCTTTTCGGTTCCCCCACTCGCCTATCCATATAACTAAGAGTTTTAAGAGTTTTAAGAGAGTTAACGCCAATGTTTGACGGTGAAACTACATTTAAGACGAAGGTGATCCGATACATTTGGAGTCGTCGTAGGTGTTAGTAGATTGAACCCATCAGTTCTCTGTTCTTCACGATGGGGACGGACATCGTTGGGTCTGTCAGATGTAGAGGAGAGTAGTTACGGTTCACCGACTCACTCAGCTCCCAACGTATAACGTCTCTCTCTGTCTTGGCGCGCCGGATCCGATGTGCCAGAGAAAACGCCAGCACTGCACCGGAAACCTGCAGGAGACATCGAACAGAAGTAACCTAATCTTTAATTTTCATTTGATATCGGAGAGTGGTGGAGGCTACATAATGATGAGAAACATGTCCCGCACTCATCTTCAGACATTGTCAGGGTAGTCAAACCTCGCATGCTACGGTGGAAAAGACATGCCTCAAGGAATGGTAGAAACCAGAACAGCGTTCAAGGTACTGACTGGTAAACCCAATGGGAAGAGACCAGTGGGAATATCTAGACTCAGATGGGAGGATAACATTAGAATGGACCTTATTCACTTCCAAACGATAGTGCTGCTTTTGTTGTGACCAATATTTGTCACTACCACTGGCTCTCACCCACCTTTAGAAGCACCAGTGTGAAAGTGGCACCTACCCTACACTCCACGACACTCCACTGGCTCTCATCCACCTTTAGAAGCACCAGTGTGAAAGTGGCACCTACCCTACACTCCACGACACTCCACTGGCTCTCATCCACCTTTAGAAGCACCAGTGTGAAAGTGGCACCTACCCTACACTCCACGACACTCCACTGGCTCTCATCCACCTTTAGAAGCACCAGTGTGAAAGTGGCACCTACCCTACACTCCATGACACTCCACTGGCTCTCACCCACCTGTAGAAGCACCAGAGAGAAAGTGGCACCTACCCTACACTCCACGACACTCCACTGGCTCTCATCCACCTGTAGAAGCACCAGAGAGAAAGTGGCACCTACCCTACACTCCACAACACTCCACTGGCTCTCATCCACCTTTAGAAGCACCAGTCTGAAGGTGGCACCTACCCTACACTCCACAACACTCCACTGGCTCTCATCCACCTTTAGAAGCACCAGTGTGAAAGTGGCACCTACCCTACACTCCACAACACTCCACTGGCTCTCATCCACCTTTAGAAGCACCAGTGTTAAAGTGGCACCTACCCTACACTCCACGACACTCCACTGGCTCTCATCCACCTGTAGAAGCACCAGAGAGAAAGTGGCACCTACCCTACACTCCACGACACTCCACTGGCTCTCATCCACCTTTAGAAGCACCAGTGTGAAAGTGGCACCTACCCTACACTCCATGACACTCCACTGGCTCTCACCCACCTGTAGAAGCACCAGAGAGAAAGTGGCACCTACCCTACACTCCACGACACTCCACTGGCTCTCATCCACCTGTAGAAGCACCAGAGAGAAAGTGGCACCTACCCTACACTCCACAACACTCCACTGGCTCTCATCCACCTTTAGAAGCACCAGTCTGAAGGTGGCACCTACCCTACACTCCACAACACTCCACTGGCTCTCATCCACCTTTAGAAGCACCAGTGTGAAAGTGGCACCTACCCTACACTCCACAACACTCCACTGGCTCTCATCCACCTTTAGAAGCACCAGTGTTAAAGTGGCACCTACCCTACACTCCACGACACTCCACTGGCTCTCATCCACCTGTAGAAGCACCAGAGAGAAAGTGGCACCTACCCTACACTCCACGACACTCCACTGGCTCTCATCCACCTGTAGAAGCACCAGAGAGAAAGTGGCACCTACCCTACACTCCACGATACTCCACTGGCTCTCATCCACCTGTAGAAGCACCAGATAGAAAGTGGCACCTACCCTACACTCCACAACACTCCACTGGCTCTCATCCACCTTTAGAAGCACCAGTGTGAAAGTGGCACCTACCCTACACTCCACAACACTCCACTGGCTCTCATCCACCTTTAGAAGCACCAGTGTGAAAGTGGCACCTACCCTACACTCCATGACACTCCACTGGCTCTCACCCACCTGTAGAAGCACCAGAGAGAAAGTGGCACCTACCCTACACTCCACAACACTCCACTGGCTCTCACCCACCTGTAGAAGCACCAGAGAGAAAGTGGCACCTACCCTACACTCCACCACACTCCACTGGCTCTCACCCACCTGTAGAAGCACCAGAGAGAAAGTGGCACCTACCCTACACTCCACCACACTCCACTGGCTCTCACCCACCTGTAGAAGCACCAGAGAGAAAGTGGCACCTACCCTACACTCCACAACACTCCACTGGCTCTCATCCACCTTTAGAAGCACCAGTGTGAAAGTGGCACCTACCCTACACTCCACAACACTCCACTGGCTCTCATCCACCTTTAGAAGCACCAGTGTGAAAGTGGCACCTACCCTACACTCCACAACACTCCACTGGCTCTCATCCACTTTTAGAAGCACCAGTGTGAAAGTGGCACCTACCCTACACTCCACAACACTCCACTGGCTCTCATCCACCTTTAGAAGCACCAGAGGGAAAGTGGCACCTACCCTACACTCCACTACACTCCACTGGCTCTCACCCACCTGTAGAAGCGCCAGAGTGAAAGCAGCAGTGATGATCATGTTGGTCGAACTCATGAGGATGGAGTGTACTCTGACCGCACAACCTGTTTGGTATGCCATGTCGCAGTTGCGCCAGTTGAGTCCCTCCATGCCCGTGCTAGGACTCTGACAGCAGGACCACGGGACGACGGAAAGGTTGAAACGGTCGACCTTCCTGTAAGGATCTTCTGACAAGATCTGAGACCAGTCCTGGTAGGATTCCACGCCGCAGCATTGCATCTGCAGAACCAACAGTAGACTATGCAGAGGTGTGCATGGTTACAAGTATAGTGGTGTGCGCAGCTACAAGTATATGGTTGTACACATCTACATGTTACAGTTACAAGGTTACGTTTAGAATTTCCACTGAATTTTTTGAAGTTAATTTTTTTATAACCGTTTCCTCCTTGAAAATGTGGATACATTTATTTACTTAACATTCTAATGTAGGTCTCTGTCCCATCAGGACGAATATGTAAATAGATCAGAACTGTGACGTGTCTTCGAGTGTTTCCAGAGTAAACAGAGTCTGTATAAAAGGGTACCTGTGTAATGTGTACACTGATTGGCCAATCATCAAAGAATATAAACTCTTTTGTATGGTTTGTCAACTGGTAACTGGAGAGGGAGAAAATATCATAGTTACAGTTTTAACCAGCTCTGCTTACACCGGCAACACTCAATGAGACGACACTGGCCCGTATAGGTAGTTAGACACTGAGGCACAAAATAAAAACTACATCGAAATGTTTTGGGTAGCACAATTTACCCTCTGTTGGATTAAGTCGAATATTTCCGAGGCTGCCGGATCCTTGGTGTATACTTTCATGACATCCTTCATGTTACTACTGATCAGGTCGTAGAAACCGTTCTTGTTGACAAGAGCAGCGATCCCGGTGGACAGTTCCAGAACGAAAATACCACAAAGGAGCCACGAGAACTGAAACATAACATGAGATAATTATGGCAAGGGGGAAAATAAAAGTGAGCCATCTATGGTATTTATAGCAAAAAAAAAAAATGTGTATGGTGCAGAGTACATATTTTCTCTTTCTTATATCTTTTAATATAAACTAGTAAGATCTGTGAGAGAAAATAATATGCATTGTTGCAGAAACACCCTACCGATTAAAATAAATTAAATAATATATATTGTTACAGAAACATTGAGAAAATAGGAACATATTTGTCTACCAATGGGCATAGCAATCAATTTCATATTTCAAAGACCCAATAAAAATTATATATCGAGACTCTACTCACCACCATGATGACGCACGTGCTCTCCTTAGCAGCTCCGAAACATCCTAGGAACGCCACCATGCCTATCATGATACCGATGGACATCAGGAGAGCAGAAGGAGAGTACAGACTACTCTCCAAGAAAGAGTCGTACCTTGACAGAATAGCCATAGAAGAGGAACCAGCGGCAATAACCATTATGCCTGTTAACTGAAAAAGGCTATCGTACAATTTTCTTGAAAAGAAACCTATCTGACAGCTAGAAAAGTTACTAAATTTATTTTCATCCATTCATACGTCAAATCAGGTTATATGCAGCTCTCACGTTTGATATATACTATCAGAATATATAAATTAACACTAATATTTTAATAAAACCAAATTCGATGACTGAATGGTGTAAGGCGTCATATTGGCAATCGACTGGACTACCATTAATAGAGAGATCGGGGTTCAAATCCTGTCTAGGTGCATTAAGGATGGATTTTCTTGGGTGGTTTTCGACTCTCTCTTTCTTCGTGCAATTGTGGGTACACGTCTCCTAATTTCTACCCTCCTTATCCTTAATATATTAGTGTAGTTATTAAATACTAACAATCTCGCATGGTGTTTCCCGTGACCCACTGTGGTATAGGAACTATATAAGGCCTTCCCTACCCCTCCACCCCCCAGATTAAAAATATTTTCTTCAAAAATTTGTTAAAAATAACCTAATTTAAAAGCTAATTAAAAATTTAAAAATCCGGGTTCAAGGTGCATTCGGACCCTCTTCCGTCCACTTATGTTAAAAATCTTAGATGCATACGTGCCGTAGATTTGGCTGGGTATCGCACACAAGCAAACACACAAACACTTCCTTTTATTATTATAGATAGATAGATAGATAGATAAATAGTAGAAGAGTATAACCCGAATGGGCAGTAAGACGTGGTGCTAAAATAAAGTTGCCTATTTTTTTTAAACAATTTTACAACCTGTTAGGGCTAACAGCATATTTATACTGATGGACTAGGGAATAATATGGTAGAATTTAGAGCAAATGTAACCATATTTATACTGATGGACTAGTGAATAATATGGTAGACTTTAGAGCAAATGTAACCATATTCATACTGATGGACTAGTGAATAATATGGTAGACTTTAGAGCAAATGTAACCATATTTATACTGATGGACTAGGGAATAATATGGTAGACTTTAGAGCAAATGTAACCATATTTATACTGATGGACTAGGGAATAATATGGTAGACTTTAGAGCAAATGTAACCATATTTATAACTGATGGACTAGTGAATAATATGGTAGACTTTAGAGCAAATATAACCATATTTATACTGATGGACTAGTGAATAATATGGTAGACTTTAGAGCAAATGTAACCATATTTATACTGATGGACTAGTGAATAATATGGTAGACTTTAGAGCAAATATAACCATATTTATACTGATGGACTAGCGAATAATATGGTAGACTTTAGAGCAAATGTAACCATATTTATACTGATGGACTAGGGAATAATATGGTAGACTTTAGAGCAAATGTAATCATATTTATACTGATGGACTAGGGAATAATATGGTAGAACTGAGAGCAAATGTAACCATATTTATACTGATGGACTAGGGAATAATATGGTAGAACTGAGAGCAAATGTAACCATATTTATACTGATGGACTAGGGAATAATATGGTAGAACTGAGAGCAAATGTAACCATATTTATACTGATGGACTAGGGAATAATATGGTAGAACCGAGAGCAAATGTAACCATATTTATACTGATGGACTAGTGAATAATATGGTAGAACCGAGAGCAAATGTAACCATATTTATACTGATGGACTAGGGAATAATATGGTAGAACTGATAGCAAATGTAACCATATTTATACTGATGGACTAGGGAATAATATGGTAGAACTGCGAGCAAATGTAACCATATTTGCGTAGAGTGAAAGAGGGTGGAAAAATATATTGAACATAAATTCAATACAACAAATTGGAATTTGAATCATGAGACGAACAATACTGTTCCTATGATTTCTTAACATTTGTTTTAAATTTATAAAAAAATTAACTACAGTTTAATAGAAAGTATTGGTTCAAATTATTATTATAGCATATCATAGTAATAAAGCAATAATATGCTTTTATAATGTAAGTATAGGAATCCATACTATTTTCAACATTTAAAAAATGTCCTTAATCTTGAAATACGTATATACTTATACAAATATATTGGCTTTGTTGATTCTAGTTTTCAGTTTCTTTTCCTACTCGTAAATATTGTCTAATAATTAAATAAAAACTCTTTGATATTGAAACATATTTATTAATAAACATTCTTATTATTTTAGTTTTAGAGTTTGGTACCACTTTCGTAGATTAATAAGATAACAGCTTATTTGATTTACAAAGCGTTTTATCTCATGTTCAGAAAACTCAAGAGATAACAGCGAATCGAGAACAGTTAAGGCAGATAAACACCATAATAATTACCCCACGTTCTTTTGAAATTATAGTTAGTCACAATTAGTCAACTTTCTTTTAATTGATAAGATTGGGGGTGGGGGTGAATATTGATTCAAAATTAAGTGGTTTTTAAATTACATTAAAATAAAATAAAATGTCATATTCTACCATTTCGCTTGTTTTCAATGCTATTAATTAATAATTTTACCAATTAACCAATTTGGTTAGTTTTATTTTCAAAGAACTCACTCATAAATATAATGTATTTGAATATAATTGACTATGCGCATACAAATCTAAGATATTCACAACATTAATTTTATCTTTTAAAGCAAAACGTTATGCTTTTAAATCATCCACTTGTTGGTTTTATCACAATATTAATTCACTAGCTATTAACTACATATATTTAGACAATCTATATAATAAACACTAAAGTGAGAGCCCAGAACGTTAATTAATAAATTAGTGATCCACTTCGGTGATCGCGTGGTCTAACGCGCTATTCTCATGTTATACTATATTTCCGAAGACGGTATTTAAATACTGCTTGAAAATGGTGAGATTAAAAATAAAGGGGGTTTCCACGCTCCTTCTAAACAAACGTGAGTACACTTTCTCTGATTAAACCTTCCTCATTCCTTATTAGTTCATATGTATATGACCTGAATGGGTATTGAGACACGGGGAGAGTAAAATAATATATATAATCAAGTATGCTACCTAATGAAATAATTTTTATTTTTATTAACACTACGTCTTACTACCCGTTTTGATTATACCTTTATGTACTAATTACGATAATAATTTTAGGTATTAGGGAGACTATATTAAAGGAAGTGTGCCCGAATTTTCAGAGGAAGAGTGGGAAACAATTGTGTAAATACCACCCAACGGAGATTTGAACCTTGATCTCCTCGCCATCAGCAGTCTAGTCTCTTGCGAGAAGAGCGTTTTAGACCATGCGGCCACCGAAGCGGGTATTAATATATTGAACCATTGAGTCAACCTCATTAAACCATTAGTAACAAAAATAAACAAAACCAATAACATATTTTCTATCCTATATTTAAAGCTTAAAGCTTATTTTTAAAAAAATGTAATAATTCTTACCATATATATAAAGTTAAAGATGAATAGAATGTATTTAATGCATTGCAGACCTTTGTTAGGACTCAAAGGGAAAGCCATTTTCTGCCTCATCCTGATGGTATTTGAGGTACTTTCTGGGATGCACCTAAACCACAAAACCTTACCGATCTTTATAGACTGAAACAAATATACTCTACGTATTTACACACAATTCAATCACTCGTAGAAACAAACAGTGCACCTGTATTGTAAATATATTTGCCGAGTTAGTGTTTTTTTCAATGAATACTGAAGCAATTTGTTCGTGACTTATCTGATATCACTCACTTAGTCCATGACACACCGAGTATCCTGAAATATACGTCACAATCTCGCTTTATCTCAACCTGTACACACCGACCAACAACACAGTAGCCATTCAGTACAGTCAGGTGATGGAACTGAGACGTATAATGGAGGTATCGTACGAATCAGTGTTTGCATGGTATAAGGCGTCACTCTCGTATTGGACTATATTTCCATAAAAAAAATAAGGTATTGATGAGCAATTGGACTACATTTCAGAATAGGTGACCTGGTGGTCTAGGGGTAAGGTGTCGGACTTCTGTGCTGGGGGTCCGGGGTTCAATCCTCGGTCCCGTCCCAGATTTATCCGATTACCAAACCCTTCCTTCACCTCTGACAAGACCTGTATTAAACACAGCTTGTGAATGTGAGGAATGCCAGGCCTCCACCGTGGTTCGAATCCAACGTTAAACTGTAGGTCCTTCATTTCATTTCACAATCACCCTATCATTACACATTAGCGTAAGTGCGTATAACCCGAACGGGTAGTAATACGTGGTGTTAATAATAATAATAATAATAATAATAATAATAATAATAATAAATTTCAGAATAATTTATTCTGGTTTTGGTGATGAGACTAAAGTTGGGGTTCAATCTCCAGATGGGTCTATAACTGATTGATTTTTCTAAATGGTTTACCTTGAGGCCACTATCCCTCCCCGCCCCTGTCGTACTTCCGCGCAGTTGTGCGGCGCAGGCTGTAGTTACTGAGCCGGTCGCTAGAGCTTGGCCGAGTGAGTTGGCGGGGGAACTGTTCCGTCACTTCGCTCGGCTTGGGTTATGAAACGGCTCGCTTGCAATGCGCAAGGAAGGTACGAGCCAGAGAAAGAGGAGAACTTGTATTATTTTCATTTATGTCAATGTCCAAAGAGGAAATAAACTGTGATCTCAAAAAGCAACATGTGTGTTTCATGGTAGCAGATTTTTACTACGCTCCACGGCCACAAAAAATAAATCAGTTTTTAACGATTATCAACAGTCAAGCAGACGCATTCGACAGTTTCCGAAAGTCAGACCAACAACTCAACACATTCAAGGTCCGGCTGGGCAATTCAACAGCGTGAATAAGATGGCCAAACAACTCCCAAAACTTGAGAGGATCAACTTCAATTTCAACCACAACCGGGGACGTCAAACAACACCCAGTCCTGGAGAGGGTCAACTTCAACTTTAACCACAACGTGGAACAAATGACAACTAAGATCAGGGCGTCAACATCCACAATCAACTGGGGCAATTTTCAATTGCCAGAGGGGTTGTCCAACAACAACTTTCTCGGGTGTGGCTACCTTGCCACCCAGTCCTGAAAGGAAAACATAATCCACAACGGGGGACGTCAGACACTACAAGACAAGGCGGCAGCATCAGCAGTCAAATGGGGTGATTTTTCCGTGGCCAAGAGAGGACGGCGATAACAAACCTAACAGATGGTCAGCAGCAGGTGTCCGCAGGATCCAGGGGGACTTCACAACATCAAACAATCTGAAAAAGGACATATAGGCGCAGTAAATGGTCAGCTAAGTAAGAAACAAAAACTGATAGTTTGAGATGCACTAGTAAAATTAACTGATTCAACATATCATGTATTAGCTATAGTCTTATAGGCAGTAATTGTATTTTTGGGGGTGTGAAACATATTCACTATTTTCCATGCAGTAATGAAAGTTAATGAAACATAAGTATTCTATAAAGTGAGTGACTGGTCCTGTCATATTGGGTCAACTTTATTAGTTCCTTGTTACTGATAGAAACATGGAAAGCAACAGGTTAGAGGCAGACGAATTAGATTATGAGATTCGCATAAGGGGGGTGGTGCCAGAATCGACAGTAGAGGGTATGAGACCACAGCTCTCTAAATTATGGGAGAAGGAGAGAGTGGGAAAAATATCATTAGTCGACCCCGGCGAATGCCCGTCAAGGGAGATAGAAATACCCACTATAGAAAAAAAACTCAATTTATTATTGCAACGAGTAGGGGAATCCAAAGCTCCGTCCCTATCACAAACCAAGAAATTTCAAACCAAATTGAAACATCTACAGCAACGGCTAGGTCGAATAGGGACAGAGGTGGCGGGCAGAGATGAGCAAGTACTCAAATGCACGCGGTTACTCACCCAAGCCGAATACATGATAGGAAATCTCATCGAGGAAAAAAAGGGCACAGAGTCACCCAACATCGTGCAAGGGATCTTTGAATTTCCAAATTCAGACAAAAGAATAGGCTACCCCGAGGCACAGAATAATGTCCGCCATGCCACTTCACAGGTTTCACCAGGGGTGAGAATGGGGTTTAGCCCTGATAGAAATAGTATAAGCATTCAGGTGGCCGAACCACGGGTAGAATATAATAAAGTAAGCCAGAACAGAGACGTGTTAGCGCTCAATCTCGTTAGAAAGTGGAACCTTAATTTCCACGAACGGTCAGATCCCGTAGAGTTTTTAGAGCGATTAACGGAACAAAAAAGGGCATATTCATTAACTGATAAGGAAATCTTGACTGCATTACCAGAATTGTTCGAGGGGAGTCGCAGGGACTGGTTAAGAAACCACGCCAGCGTCTGGACAGACTGGAGTGCTTTTCTAAACAGTTTCAAACTCAGTTTTTTCCCAATAGAATACTTAGAAGGATTAGAGGATCAGATTAGAAACGGGAGACAAAAACCCTGGGAAACAGTCACCGATTATTTTATAAGAATTCAAACCTTAATTAGGCGTCACGGAGAATATTCTCCTGAAGGGGAGCTTAATAGGTTATTTTCTAATTTAAGGCCGGAAATAAAATTACAAATACCCCGAGACTCCGTAAAGTCAATAGAAGAGTTGCAGAGAAAGTCAATTCATTATGAAAGGGCTAATTTAGAAGTGCAGCGGTATCAACAACAAAACCAACCCGCTTATATCGACAAAAATCAGATGCGGCAATCCCAACAAACCCCAACATACAGGTTAAATCAAACCGAGAGGAGGGGGAGGGAGTATGCCCCGAGGGAGTCCCCAAGGGCCACAATAACGAATAGACAGAGGAAGTGCTTCATTTGTAGGTCACCAGAGCATTTAATGGGACAGTGTCCAAATCGAAGGGGAGATGAAAGAGAGGTACGCAACAAACAAATTCAACCGTTCCAAGGGAATCAAAGCAGGGCCTCGGTGTGTGTACCACGATGGTTAGGCCTAGAATCTCGCAAAATTCGGGGGCGTACCCCAAATTTATCGGGAGTCAGAACCAAAGTGGGTCAGAAAGACACGCTGTCACTAATAGATACCGGTTCAGTCCATAATTTAATTTCCCAAAAATTGGTCAGCGAACTGGAGTCCAGCTCGTCTATTAAGCAAAGGGAAATTTGCAATATGAGGTGCGAAACCGCTGATGGTGGTATTATGTACATTAATAACAAAGTGAAACTGGCAATTAAAATAGCTAGGTTTTCATGGCCGACATGGTTTTGGGTCGCCCCTAACTTAAGTGTAGAGGTCATACTGGGGAGGGAGTTCTTGAACAAGTCTAAAATGCGGATCTTTCCGTGCGAAAATAAGATTGATTTTCCGTATGATAGGTTTGGCACGTCGATCAATCTAGAGGATCTGACGCAGTCAAATTCGTGTCTTTTCATCAGTCAGTCAGAGGAAAAAAGACAGGAGGTGCTCCAGATCCCTAATGAGTATAAAGATGTGGTGACTGAAGAATTAGGGTGTACCAATGTCCTGACATGTGACATAAAGCTATTAGACCACGTACCGGTCAGATCCAGGCCATATTACTTCGCCCCTCCCAAATTAGAGGTTTTAAAGCGACACGTGGAGGAGCTTAGGAGAAAAGGGATAATCAGGGAGTCGCGTAGTCCTTACGCGTCTCCAGCGTTTTTAGTGTCAAAGCCCAACAATAAGCATCGCTTGGTGGTGGATTACCGTAAGCTAAACAAGAAAGTAGTCTTTGAGGCCACTCCTCTACACACCGTGGAGATGGCCTTCCAGTATTTAGGGAAAGCAAGGGTATATTCCCTTCTAGATCTTAATCAAGCTTATTATCAAGTGCCCCTCAATGAAGAGTCCAAAGAGTGTACTGCTTTTATTACTCAAACTGGGTTGTATGAGTATAATTATTTGCCATTTGGAATTTCGGTTGGCTCCCAAACACTTACTAGATTATTGAATAATATTTTTGCGGATGTACAGCTCAAATTCGTCTATAACTATCTCGACGATCTCGTCATATATTCCGAAAACTTAACAGAACACGCTGAGCATTTGAGAGAGGTGTTCGCCAGGTTGAGGAAAGCTAATCTCACGATAAATCCCCACAAATTGCAAATAGCGGTCTCCCAGATAGAATATCTAGGCCACATTGTTTCCCATAAGGGAATAGAGATAAATCCGGAGAAAACACGGGCGATTAGAGAATTCCCAGTTCCCAACACTCAAAAGAAACTGTCTAGGTTTTTGGGCATGATAGCTTTTTTTGGCCGATTCATACCAAACTTGTCGTCTTTGGCGGCGCCCCTTTATAAGCTTAGAAGGACAAAAACCACTTTCTTATGGTCTAATGATGCCGAGCAGGCGTTTCAGAAGTTAAAGCAGGCTTTGGTCGAAGCACCCATTCTGAAAATGGCAGACTTTCAAAAAAGGTTTATCCTCCAAACCGATGCGTCGTCGTCAGGGCTGGGAGCTATGTTAGCGCAGGAGACTGAAGGGGAGATCCTGCCGGTGGCATATGCCAGCCGGACGCTCCATCAACATGAATTAAACTACCCTACATATGAACTAGAAGCATTGGCCATAATCTTCGCCACTGAAAAGTTTAGGCAGTATCTGAGTCAAATGTTTTTGAATTGCACACTGATAACTCCGCCGTGGCTTGGTTGATGAACCACCCACGGCAAATTGGGAAAATTGCCCGCTGGATCACTCAGTTGCAATCATTCCGGTTCTCTATTGTAAATATTAAAGGCAAAGATAATTCAGTCGCAGACGCTTTATCAAGAATGTTTGAACCCCCTTCGGGGGAAGAGCCCTCTCCCATTGCCACCCCTGGGTACGGAATCTCACACCCCAAGGTCTTGTTCGTGATTCAGTTACCCGAGCTATTTACTTCACTCAAATCCGCGCAGGCAGTAGATCCGGCGTTGGAAAGTGTGCGAGATCGTTTGAAAGAGAGACAAATAGTCCCTAATTATAAATTGGAAAAAGATATTTTGTATGTAAAGCCCTCCCGCCAGTCTCAGTGGAAAATATGCGTTCCCACCTCTTTTCGGCAACTGTTATTTGAATATTACCACACGTCTCCGGTGGGGGCACATCTGGGTATTGCCAAAACTATTGCCTTAGTTAGGAAAAGGTTTTTTTGGACGGGTATGGACAGGTATTTAAGCAACCAGGTAAAATCATGTGAAAATTGTTTAAGGGCTAAGCCCGCCCAAAGGTGCAATGTTGGCATGCTCTCCTCCAGTGTGGCTAGGTTCCCCATGGAGAGGATTTTTGTAGACTTCTTTGGCCCCCTACCCAGCTCGGTAAATGGAAACTTATATGTGTTAACGGTCGTAGATGGATTCTCAAAGTTCACGTGGTTTATTCCGTTGAGAAACGCTACCTCCGTAACGGCCATAAAAGGTTTAGAACGGGAGGTGTTCAAAAATTTTGGAATTCCGTTTAGCATTGTGTCAGACAATGGGAGTCAATTTACCTCGCTAGGTTTCAAAAACATGTGTTTTAATCTAGGCATTAAGCACATAACCACGATTCCCTATTATCCGGCACCTAATTTGTGTGAACGTAGTCACAGGAATTTAAAATCGGCCTTAATTGCGTTCCATCACACGTTCCACCGCCAGTGGGACACTAAATTGTCCTGGCTTCAGGTAGCTTTTAATAACGCCCCGCACAGTAGCCACAAGGCTACCCCAGCCGAGCTCATGATGGGACACGAGCTACTGTCCCCTATTAACGTCAAATGGCAGCTCCCGCCTGAACAGACGCAAGCCTCCACTAAGCAGATGTTACGCAAGTGGAGTGATGCTTTCAGTCAGCTGAAGCGGTCACACGAGAAGGTAGCCAGAAAGTTCAATGTGGGTAGGCATGACGTGCCATTCAAAATAGGCGACAGAGTGGTGTATCAAATACACCAACTTAGTGACAAGGCCCGTGGTATTGCGGGTAAATTGGGTTATAGGTGGTCCACCCCAGTGACCATACATAGATTCATGAGTGACGTCACAGTCCAATTAGTGGACCCTGTGAGCGGGCTCCCAGTGCGCCGAGCTCACGTGACTCAACTCAAAAAATGTCCCGAGTTAGTTAGAGTGCCGCCACAATAGCCATGTTGGTCGTGGTTATCTTGAAGGGAGTTTTGAGTTTGTTAGGGTTTTTGTTTATATTGTTTTTGTCCTTTATTTGGTCTCCGCGGAGGAGTTTTTACAGTAGCTGTTCCCCTTAATTGCTCTGCGTGGTGTTGGCTTGACCGTTCGTGGAGGTTTGGCAGTCGGTCTCTCTTTTTTTCTCTCGCTAGCTCCTGACATCATTTTCATGTAAGAAAGATGTGTTCCCGGTGTCAGATTTTCCCTTGACGGCAAGCTGTTATTTCTAAGCGGACAGATGGGGCAGGACTGGTCCTTTCTAATATTTGTAAACATGGATGAACGTCATCACGTTCATATACATATTTTTTTGTGTATGTCTCTTCTTTTGTAAATTAAGTTAACAAGATACCTAATCTAATTCGTGTGGACGAGGGAACGTCACTACTTTAACTTATGTTTTGAGTGAGTTTATTATATTGTAAAAGTAGGGTAAATATCCTTAAATAGGTTCATGAACATAAGTGAATGTTAAGACGTTCGGTTATACTATTGAGTGTAATTAATGTGTTGTAAAGCAGGTCGTTAGAAAATGTACTAGCAGAATAGAGGGTAAATTTCTGTAGAGATTAGAAATAGAAATTAAAAAAGGTCGTAAATAGAAGATAGAATGAGAAGGACTGGAGGAGGATTGCACCAGGGACAACTAGCATTTGGATATTATTGAAATGTGAGTGATATAAATGTAGGAGTTTGTATTGCCTTCAGACTGATTGTACAGTAGCTTTAATTGATGTATAAAATTCATTGTTTGTTTAATATGGAAGAATCGAACCAGGGTCTTTGGTTTTGTTAATCATGAACTTCTCCTTTTTTTCTTTGTGTTGACCGTGTGCTCCTGTAATTGGTGCACACTAAACTATTATTTTAATCCCTGGTCTCTGAGAAAATAGGGAAATAAAAAAACATATATACATATTGTGTAGTATTGTGTTGTTTATATTATATTTTTATAGTTAATTATCTGTGTCTCTAGTGCATCTTAAAGACTTAAGTCAAACGTGTGAACGGGCCACGTGCCAAGTGTGACAGACAGGTCAGGTGATCAACGCGCACAGAAGTGGCGCGGTTTATATTTATTTTCTCACGGCTGGACAGTGGTGTTTGAACAAGGTGGCGTCTTGTTCCATATTTTACAGAATGTGTTCACAAATCAAAACTGAGAACTTTCACCCTTCCTTATTGTTATACTAAATGTTTTCATGAAAAGATTATCATAGTTGTGATATTGTAAATTTATTTAATGTAATGGGTGTCGAGGTAAGTGTTTCCAGCTGGAACGCTTTCTTAGTTTGTAGAATTAAGCCTAGCCTAGTGTATTAGCTTGTGTTAAAATATTGTATCTGGCGAACTTCTTCTCGTTGGAGAGGGAGAGGGGGAGTGTGTGACGGTGAGGCCACTATCCCTCCCCGCCCCTGTCGTACTTCCGCGCAGTTGTGCGGCGCAGGCTGTAGTTACTGAGCCGGTCGCTAGAGCTTGGCCGAGTGAGTTGGCGGGGGAACTGTTCCGTCACTTCGCTCGGCTTGGGTTATGAAACGGCTCGCTTGCAATGCGCAAGGAAGGTACGAGCCAGAGAAAGAGGAGAACTTGTATTATTTTCATTTATGTCAATGTCCAAAGAGGAAATAAACTGTGATCTCAAAAAGCAACATGTGTGTTTCAACCTATACATGCAAAGGCGGGTACATTTCATAAAAATTCTACTTCCCTCATTCATATCCCACTGGCGTAATTAAATTGCGACTTGCTTCAGTGACCACATGGACTAAGGCGTCACTCTCTCAAAAGACTAAACTGCCTATAACGGGGAAATAGGGTTTCGAACACCGACCGCGCATATTGAAGGCGGTTTTTCCCTCTCCCTAAATAAATAGTACATATGCTTGTAGCCCGGACGGGGTAGTAATACGGAAATACAATACCGTGTGAGGTGAGTAGAGCATAGCCTACGTATGAATAGTCAAATGGGGACAGATGGTAAGACATAATAATAATAATAATATTTAGTACCGCGTCTTACTACCCGTTCGGGTTATATGCTTTAAGTACTAATTACGTTAATGGATTTAGGAATTGGGAAGTTTGAATTAGAGGAAGTGAGCCCGTATTTGCGTGGAGGGAGAGTGGAAAACCATTTAGGACCCCCCCCCCCAGTTCACCCAACCGAGAATCGAACCTCGATCTCCCCGTCCTCAGCAGTCTAGCTCAACACGACAAGTGCGTTAGCCAACTATACCACCGAGGCGGGTGTGAGACAAAATAGCTCAGGTACAGTTTTAACAAGCTCGTCTTATCTTGGTTATACCCCGAGACACGCCATTGATGACAATAGCCTACAAACCACTCGTAAACCTCACTTTCAACTACTTTATCTTATTTTAATTGCAATAGTTTGATGAGTTTTATAGGTCATGATCCGTGGTGTAGTAAGACGTGTTGACAAAATAAATAAAATAGCCACTTAAAAGTAAAATGTGCAAAAAATACTTGTTTGAGTGTGTATATAATATATATATATATATATATATATATATGTATATATATATATATATATATATGTATATATATTTATTTATTCAAGTACATTAATAGTCTTCAATCATCCACATACTTGATTATATGCCGAAAAAGATACAATAAACCATTTATAAAGAAGTTTAAATAATGTTGATTTGTAAGTTTACAAATGGTATCAAATAAAATAAACTAGATATAATAGAGCGTCGATAATTCGGACAAATTGGGGTTTGATCCAGTCCGGATTATTGATTTTGTTCGGATTTGTTAAAATACAGTATATATATATATATATATATATATATAAAGTACTGACGGGATACTAACGAAAATTTAGTGTTAAGGTAGAAACACTTTCACTTTATCTAAACAACGAACCTACACATTGATTTTTTTGTTGATAGATATCACAATTTATTAAGGAATATAATCAGACAAAAATCTAACAACGAAAAATGTCTCATTTTTTTTTTTTTAACGAGGTTGGGGGTGCGTTTATTAACGACCATGTTTCTGATATTGATACCACTGTGGTTATATTTTTTTATAGACCATAATTTTTCTTGGTGATCCGGATTTTTTACCTCCAAAGTATTGACTCTTTATTGTATAATTATTGTATAATTATTTAGGCCCTACAATGTTACCCACAGCTAATATATATTATGTTTAATTCATGTGTATCACTAATACAAGATGGCTATCCACAGGATCAGTCCTGATAGACAAACCAAGTTCAATAAAATGAAAATTAATAACCTGGATACGGGAATCGAACCAGGATGTCTCAGGGATAGAGCATTGAAGAGCAAAGCTAAAATATGTCCCAGGTTAAATTTACGTGTCCAGGTTGTCATTTTTCACACTTGATTGAATAATATTTAAATTTATAGACTATACATTAAATTATTAATATTAAAATAGGATTTTCAGGTGTGGTTATAGTGAACCATTAACTGGCGATGAAACTCGTATTGGACCCAAAGTGACCATTCTTGTCAATTTTTGGTTTAAGCCTCTCGGTGAAGGGATACTCAGGATGAGCTTCGACTCTGAAACAGAACAATACAAAGAGGTGTGGGAATTTTCAGCGGCGAAGAAGAGATACGAAAACGATAAAAACAGTTCATATAAACAAATGTCTCATTTGACTTGGTCTCCGAGCTACAGTCATGTTTGTATCCCAGTAATGTGAAGATGCTTAGTCCTATAGGGAATGCTAAAAATGGCCTAATATATATATAATATATTATACATACATAACATACATACATACATACATACATACATACATACATACATTACATACATACATACATACATACATACATACATACATACATACATACATACTACAACATACACATACATATCATACATACATACATACATACATACATACAACATACATACATACATACATCACATACATACATACATAATACATACATACATACATACATACATACATACATACATACATACATACATCTACATAATCATCATACATACATACATACATACATACATACATACATACATAATCATACATACATACATACATACATACATACATACATACATAACATACATACATACATACATACATACATACATACATACATACATACATACATACATACATACATACATACATATACATACATAACATACATATATACATACATACATACATTACATAACATAACATATATATACATACATACATACATACATACATACATATTCATACATACATACATACACAACATAACATACATACATTCATAACAATTACATAATGCCTACATATATACATACATACATACAAACATACCTAATTAATCTCTCCCTTACGGGATAGGCCAGAAACTCCGCATATTAAAAACAACCCCGTACTTAATCCATTCTCAGTATCTTTCGCCACACCTCCCTATCCTTGTATAATCCTTTGAGCGATAAATATCAGTATCACAACTTCCTTCATAGGGGAAATAAAATACAAATGCATGAAAACTGTTTTGCTAACTTTGATAACTATCAAAATATATCCTTCTTTCTTAATTAAATCAGACTGTACCTACCCCTTGTACCAATTGTAGTCGACTATTCGTCCCTCCTCCCCTTGGTCTAGACTGTTCAATTGGTTCAATTCGTTGACGTCAAGCTCAAAATCGAATATCTACTTGAACAAGAAACAAAGCTGCTGTCAACCTTTGTCACCTCATAATATAGGCTCACATATCATGATGTAAAAATAACTTAGTTTCAACGATAACACCCATGGCGTGGCGTGTAGTGTTGCTAGGGTAATCAGAGCTAATTTTGTTAGTACCATGTGTTACTACCCGTTTGGGTTATACGCTTATATACTAATTACGCTAATGATTTTGGGTGTAAGGGAGGATTTATTTAGAGGAAGTGTACCTACATTTGAGTAGAGGAAGAATAAATTTTTTTTTTTAAACCTCAGTACACCCGAGCAATATTTTAACCTCAATCTACCCGGTCATTGGCAGTCTAGTCTACTACGAGAGTGACGCCTTAGACCATACAGCCACCAAAGTGGGTCAGAGATAATTAAATACCTGTGAATGGTTCTTTTTTTTATTATTGTATATCACACCACTAGAATTTGGCGGATAGATATTCCTGTTCTTCTACAGGCATGGATGAATACGTAACTTTCTATTGCAGTTGTGCCAATTTCGCACCGCGTCTTACTACCTTTTCGGATTATTCGCTTCTGTATTAACTACACCACTGGGTTAGGAAGGTTGAATATAGAGGAAGTGAACCCACATTTTCGTGGAAGAAGAGTGGAAAACCATTCAAGAACCCCCTCGCCCCCCCCCCCCCGTTCACCCGAGAGAGAATCGAACCTCGACCTTCCCGTCATCGGCAGTCTAGCTCAACGTGAAACTAGCGCGCCACCGAGGCAGGTGCCAACATGTAGGTACGGCTACTTTGTGCCGATCAGATGATGATTATGTTGTTCTAGTAGAAGTCTTAAACCTAGATTAAGCCTAACTAACCAGACCATGGATAGGAACAATTTCCTTCGTTAAAAGTACTTATTGTATCTCCGGGAATCGAACCCAGGAGTAGTAGCCAAGAATGCTTACAACTAGACCAAGAGGCCAGTTCTGAATTGTCCTCATAATTCAGTTGAACACTCATTGGTCAGGTATCAACGATATACATTCCCATGTGAGGTAATGTAGAGCAGAGTCTATGTACGTTCGGTTAAATGGGGACCAAATGGAGGAGAATGTATTACAGGTACAGTTTAAACTAGGTCTGCCTACCCTGGCGATACATCACGTCACGCCACTGGCTATTAGAGGCTTACTTTAAGGCTTAAGGATGTTGAAATTAATTTAGAATAAATTCGCTTGGATAAGTGTGAAGAGAATATGGGTAAAACCATATTTAAAAAAGCCTAATTTTAACCACTCATCCCTTTCTCCCACACAAGTATACCTGGCTGAGTTTTAAAAGCTTTAATGGAACTAAAGGGCAATTAAGTTGCCTTATTACTTAGCCACCAGTGAGAGGAATATTAAATAGATCTGAACAGAGTGAGTATAATACATATGGTGACCTGGTGTTCTAGGGGTAAGGTGTCAGACTTCTGTGCTGGGGTCCGGGGTTAAATCCTCGGTCCCGGCACAGATTTATCTGATTACTAAACCCTTCCTTCACCTCTGACCAGACATCTTGTGAATGTGAGGAATTACAGGCCTCCACCGTGGTTCGGATTCCACGTTAAACTGTAGGTCCTTCATTTCATCTCTCAATAACCCTACCATTACACATTAGCGTAAGTGCGTATAACCCGAACGGGTAGTAAGACGCGGTGCTAATAATAATAATAATAATAATAATAATAATAATAATAATAATATCATAAATATATAGACAAAATATTGGACGCCCGTAAATTGGTGATAAGGTTGGCTACATTGCAATATTTACTTTTTTATTGTCAAATTTGAGGCAAAAATCAAAATTGCGTATCCGGGATTTGGCTGTAATTTTCTATCAACAAATATGTTTCGCCAATATTCGAGTTAACAGAGAGTTTTTTTAAATTTATAAACTGTAGATTTCCCCCCATTTTCTCTTCAACAGTTGTCTTTTCATATTGTTCTGTTTACTAAGCTTGTGAAAATATTATGTTTCTTTCCGATGGGTTCGGCTACAGCTAAATTTTAGTTATTTTTCATTTTCAATAATTTTATTTGTTGCAAAAATTGGCTCTTGAGACTCATAGTTGGTTCAGAATTATGTTCAAATGCTTTAAAATTTCCTTCCACAAAGTTAAATTTCTGAAATTCTCTCTTGAAGGTAAGTGATGGGATGCCACACCAACTCCGATCCGCCCCCATTTGGAAAATCCACGTGGGCGGTCTTGTCTTGTCATGCATAAGGAGAAAACATATCTTGTAGCTGATAAGGATTAAAACCCCGACCATTAGAGTCAGGAGTGATAACACCTATATTGTACCTGGATGTTTTCTGCGATGCGAGCAGGGTTGATGCTCTTGGGTATAACAGCAACACCTTGTTGCACCAGGTGTTTGAGAAGTATTTGAGCCGGAGTCTTGTTGTGACATCTTGCTATATTCTGAACCACGGGATGATTCATGTGATCAGGGTAGGTCTCGGGGCTAAAAAAAAAAATAACCCACACAAACATGACACATATATTACAGGGGATATCATCTCTGAGGGAACTGCATGGTCTATTGGGAAACAGCGTTGTCATTCTCTCGTTTCCGTGTGGTCAAACCCTTCCCCCCAATTATAAGACAAGTTTCGCAACGCTGGTTGATTGATGTTGCCAGTAGATCCTTCCTATCCCAGCACACCACCTTCTGACATAGCTGAGAGCGAGGAGATGTTGCCAGTAGCTACTTCTTACCCCAGCACACCACCTTCTGACATAACTGAGAACGAGGAGATGTTGCCAGTAGCTCCTTCTTACCTCAGCACACCACCTTCTGACATAACTGAGAACGAGGAGATGTTGCCAGTAGCTCCTTCTTACCCCAGCACACCACCTTCAGACATAACTGAGAGCGAGGAGATGTTGCCAGTAGCTCCTTCTTATCCCAGCACACCACCTTCTGACATAACTGAGAACGAGGAGATGTTGCCAGTAGCTCCTTCTTACCCCAGCACACCACCTTCAGACATAACTGAGAGCGAGGAGATGTTGCCAGTAGCTCCTTCTTATCCCAGCACACCACCTTCTGACATAACTGAGAGCGAGGAGATGTTGCCAGTAGCTCCTTCTTACCTCAGCACACCACCTTCAGACATAACTGAGAGCGAGGAGATGTTGCCAGTAGCTCCTTCTTACCTCAGCACACCACCTTCAGACATAACTGAGAGCGAGGAGATGTTGCCAGTAGCTCCTTCTTACCTCAGCACACCACCTTCAGACATAACTGAGAGCGAGGAGATGTTGCCAGTAGCTCCTTATTACCCCAGAACACCACCTTGAGACATAACTGAGAGCGAGGAGATGTTGCCAGTAGCTCCTTCTTACCCCAGAACACCACCTTCTGAGATAGCTGAGAGTGAGGAGATGTTGCCAGTAGCTCCTTCTTACCCCAGCACACCACCATCAGACATAACTGAGAGCGAGGAGATTGGACCAGTAGCTCCTTCTTACCCAAGTACACCACCTTCTGACATAGCTGAGAGTGAGGAGATGTTGCCAGTAGCTCCTTCTTACCCCAGCACACCACCTTCAGACATAGCTGAGAGCGAGGAGATTGGACATTAGCTCCTTCTTACCCAAGCACACCACCTTCTGACATAGCTGAGAGTGAGGAGATGTTGCCAGTAGCTCCTTCTTACCCCAGCACAACACTTTCTGACATAGCTGAGAGCGAGGAGATGTTGCCAGTAGCTCCTTCTTACCCAGCACACCACCTTCAGACATAAATGAGAGTGAGGAGATGTTGCCAGTAGCTCCTTCTTACTCCAGCACACCACCTTCAGACATAAATGAGAGCGAGGAGATGTTGCCAATAGTTCCTTCTTAGTCCAGCACACCACCTTCAGACATAGCTGAGAGCGAGGAGATGTTGCCAGTAGCTCCTTCTTACCCCAGCACACCACCTTCACACATAGCTGAGAGCGAGGAGATGTTGCCAGTAGCTCCTTCTTACCCCAGCACACCACCTTCACACATAGCTGAGAGCGAGGATATTTGGCCAGTAGCTCCTTCTTACCCAGCACACCACCTTCACACATAGCTGAGAGCGAGGAGATTGGACCAGTAGCTCCTTCTTATCCCAGCACACCACCTTCAGACATAGCTGAGAGCGAGGAGATGTTGCCAGTAGCTCCTTATTATCCCAGCACACCACCTTCAGACATAGCTGAGAGCGAGGAGATGTTGCCAGTAGCTCCTTCTTACCCCAGCACACCACCTTCAGACATAGCTGAGAGCGAGGAGATTTGGCCAGTAGCTCCTTCTTACCCCAACACACCACCTTTTTGACATAGCTGAGAGCGAGGAGATGTTGCCAGTAGCTCCTTCTTACCCAGCACACCACTTAAGACATAGCTGAGAGCTAGGAGATTGGACAGTAGCTCCTTCTTACCCCAGCACACCACTTTGAGACATAACTGAGAGCAAGGAGATGTTGCCAGTAGCTACTTCTTACCCCAGCACACCACCTTCAGACATAGCTGAGAGCGAGGAGATTTGGCCAGTAGCTCCTTCTTACCCCAACACACCACCTTCTGACATAGCTGAGAGCGAGGAGATTTGGCCAGTAGCTCCTTCTTACCCCAGCACACCACCTTCAGACATAGCTGAGAGCGAGGAGATGTTGCCAGTAGCTCCTTCTTACCCAGCACACCACCTTCAGACATAGCTGAGAGCGAGGAGATTGACAGTAGCTCCTTCTTACCCCAGCACACCACCTTCAGACATAGCTGAGAGCGAGGAGATTTGGCCAGAAGCTCCTTCTTCCCCCAACACACCACCTTCTGAAATAGCTGAGAGCGAGGATATTTGGGGACAGTTAACTGAGAAAGAGCGACGATAAAACTTTTCTCCAAAGGACTTGCAGTTCCCTCGGCGATGATATGAGTTGTGTGTATGAAGGGGTTGGGCTAGTATTATGCTATCACACAAAATAGCAATTTTGAGATATTGACATTTAAAATTTAAAAAAGTAAATAATTCATAATCGTGAACAATTTTCCTTTTCCTCTAATTTGATGCAAGATTTTAACTTCCAGAAATTATTACAAATGATCTTGTTGGTTGTAGGGAAATATAGGAACACAAATAATTATCAACTATCTATAATATATAAAATATTGAAATTTTTCTATGTTTCTACCTGTAGTTGTACTTATTCTTGAAGTGCGCCCTGGAGCCGGGTGAGCCAAGGGGTGAGTAAGCGGTGACCAGGATGTCTTGTCGACGGCAGAAGGCCCGCAGCTCCGACTGTTGACAGGAAGCGTGGGTCTCTACCTGGTTCACAGCTGGAGGGACGCGTGCTGCGACCAGAAGACGCTCTAACTGGACGATGTTGAAGTTGGACACGCCGATAGCATGGACTCTACCTTCGTCCACTAGACTTTCCATTACCTTAGCCGTGATCACAACATGCGTTAACGGCTGACGGCCTGTCTTCAGGTGTCGTCAGAGCTTACAGATCACATGACCTCACGCGTGAAGCCATTAAAAATAGATTTAGCAATGTTTGTTATATTTGTCAGGAAATATGTTGTTGGGCGTCTTGGCTACATTATTCGTAGCTCAGTAGTGGAAATATTAGCCAATACTAATATACAATAACTGTCCAGGGGACGTCCGGATGTACTAGTCGTACATCCATTCCGTGGAGGCTCTTTCCATGTTCTGATGAGATGAGGTGATGGTGATAGTGAGTAGGAAGGTGTGTAACCATAGGAATCTCTTAAACCTTATTTAAGCCTAATCAACCAAACCATGGTGACCATTGGGATAATTCACCTTTGAGGAAAGATACCTATGGTACCAGCTGGGAATCGAACCCGGGACTCGTATGTTGGTAGCCGGGTGAGCTGACCACCATGCCAGGGGGGGTCGGTTGCCATCACCAAATGATAAATGGTTCTCCAATCGAGGGGCTCACCTTCCAGACGGCCACGATATCTGTGTTCATGTCTAGGAGGTAGGATCCATCTTTACCGACAACAGGAGAATCTCCTGATTGGTCCGACAAGAAGCCGAAGGGCATGTGAACCATGTAAAGGTCTATATAATCCAGTCTGAGCCTTGCGAGGGACTTGTCCAAGTACTTTCTGACGTCACTGGGGCGATTACCAACGTGAGGAAGCTGCGTCGAAACACAAAATATTCCGGGGTTATCTCATCACACTGAGGACCAGTTTTATGGTCAGACTTAGTACGTCTCATGTACGGTGCTGCACTAAATTATGCCTTTTTTTTTATAAAGGGGCAGACTGGGCAATTACCCAGGGGCGCAAGATTTTGGGGGCGCCAGCCTAAGTCAAGCGAGGAATCCTTGAGGATGTGTTGCCCTAAAAATTAAGATTTTATGCGGATGCACCCTCTGATCTGCTAACAAGTTAGGGTGAGGTGGGTGTTAGAAGAGGGAGGGGGTGGGTCACCATATTTAGACTTTTACCAGGGCACTAATGACTATAAAAATGGGCCTGCACTGCATACAAGACGACACCTACCTAAACCAGAATGAATAATTTGTCTGTCCGTCTGTAATGAGCGTTGTATGATATATACAGTACCTCAATGGCTTCTTTAGTGCTGACTGACAGCTTTGAAATGTTACCAGATCAAATTATATATCCCTACGCCACATCATATGATCTGCAAAAATATGTGTTTAGTAGCTGTCACTCCTGACGGTCAAAATGTAGGTATATACCTAAATGTTTACTGTCAGAAGTCAGCTGTGAGCTGTCAGTTAGCACCAAAGAAGCCATGGGGCTACTGTACTTCATGCAGAGGGGTAAATTTAAAAATATAGTGGCCCCTGAGCACAAACATGTGCACCTAGAAGTTGAGATTTTAATATAATTTATTACAATATTTTTTTAAAATTCATTAAAGGTTAGGCTAGATGAACCAGAATTAATCGTTTCTTTTATGTCTGTTTGAAGCAAAGAAAAGTGTCGCCAGTGCTAACCACATCATTCATTTCAAGGTTACCCCGGGCAGCGCCGGGTACTTTTGTTGGTAATGAAAAAAAGAGTTAATTTATTTTATGTCTTTGTTAATGATAAAGGGAACACATAAACTATAATCCAAAGATAAATCTTAATACTCTAAAAATGATAAGAACATAAAAAAAATCTTAACACGATATACTTAGATTATTTTGAATACGGTTTGAATGAATTTCACAAAACTATTAGTTTATAAACCTTAAACAAAGAAATAACATTTTCCGGTTTTTAGACTATTATTTCATGTAGGCCAGATATATTTCAATATTTTAAAATTGAAACGAACGATTAAAGAAAGACACAGATATTTTTAATAGAATCTAATATTAGGGATACCAATTCTACCTTTCTTTCCTTAGTATTAATATACATCTTTTTCCAAAGCAGGCCTACCTTGGTAGATATGAAGAGATCTTGTCTACTGTTCCCTTGAACGCCAAGCCATTGGGAGAGGGCATTCCCGATGGCGTCCTCGTTGAAATAGTTGTAGGCCGTGTCTATATGACGGTAGCCAGCACCCAGAGCGTCCGCCACGGCCTTAGAGACGTCAGCGGGCTTTGACTGCGTCCAATCAGAGGGAAGAGAATAGTAGCGACTTGTGCAACGTTTTAAAACAATAATAATAATAATAATGCTGGGTATCACGTCATATTACCCATTCGGGTTATACGCTTTTTAAAATTATAGACCTTAGTTGTGACCACCAAAAATTGTAAGATGACATCTGGTACCTTAGTGCCCGACAATTCCTAGATCTAGGTTCCGGTGTCTTACTACCCGCTCAGGTTGTACACCTATGAATTATTTACACTAATATGCTAGGGAATAGAAAATTTGAATTTAGAGAAAGTGCACCCGCATTTGAGGGAGAGCGAGAGCGGAAAACCATTTAGGAAAACCACCCTAAGTGCACCCGTCCTAGATTGAACCCTGATCTCCCCATCTTTGTTGGTCTAGTCCAATACAAGAGTAGCGCGTTTAGACCACGCGGCCACCGAAGTGGGTTATTGTATTTTAAAGGCGACTTTACCTGCCATGTTCCTAGACCTACTGCTGGTATTTGCTGCCCAGAGGAGAGCTTGAATGACGTCATCTTGGTTTCAGCTGACACCTTCACCGCTCTTCTTGCTGTGTGAGGAAGAAAAGGAAGAAATACCGAAAAAAGGGTCAATTATAGTCTCAATAGTCTCATATTTAATCAGTAATCATAAATTGGGCTCATTTCATTAAGTGACGTTGTTGTGTATGGATGTTTCGACTGTGAAAGTTTCAACTAAATAGAAAATTTACACTAAAGCGTCTGAAAATATACATCGTACAATTATGTGCTAATCTTCGTAAACAGTATTTACACTTGAAGACTTCTTCACCTTTGACTACCAATTAAAAACAAATTAGACTTTGACAATTACAAAGATGTTTTTTTTTATATAACTCAATAAGGAAAACCTTTTTTTCACTTTATGAGATAATTGTATTATATTTTGTAAGAAGGTACAGGAAAGTTGTATAGAAACATATAAAAGGGGGACAAACACAATATGGCTCCTACAATAAAAAGAACACAGTTCACACTCTACACTGCTGCCACTGGACAAAGAGGTAATGGGTTGTCTCTTAAAGAAAATTGATCGTTACAGCCCAATCCCCCGACCTAGGTTTCATTCTATCGGAACTCATCAGGGAGGGAGTGTGAAACGAGCAACTCAACTTCCTAAAAGAGAAAACCAAAAAAACAAAAGGGGATAGAAAGGAAAATGGTAAAGAATGATAGGACACAAAGATAGGAACATGTAAAAGGTATAATCTCAAAGCTCTACAAGCTATTCAGGATTGTGTTAAATTTTTGTAGTTTAATAATGTTGTACTCACTTCTTTCATCCTAAAAGGTAGCAAGCTTACCTTGTGTGGTTACATTATGGTGTAGCTTATGATATACATTTATAATGAACTTGCCATTATGGTTAAAAGCGGTCTCTGTCATATTAAGAGTAAATAAAAGAAAATTCCTGTGGTGTTTATAAGGTTTGCGTTATAAAAGTTGTCCTGAAAATGTGTGTAGTGTGACTTTACTCCTTTTTCCCTAGTGCCCTGCATATGTGATCACCTATTAATTTAAGAGGTTGTCAATAAACTACGTAACGCTGTTAAGATAGAAGGGGAGGGGATCTCTAATGTCTACATGGTGATAAATGGGGGGGGGAGGGAGGGGCGATTAGAAAGGGGGTTATATCACAGTGTTACTTAATAAAGATCTTGAATGTGTGGAATACCAGGCCTCCACCGTGGTTCGGATCACAAGTTAAACTGTAGGTCCTCCATTTCATCTCACAATCACCCTACCATTTACACATTAGCGTAAGTGCGTACAACCCGAACGGGTAGTAAGACGCGGTGCTAATAATAAATAATAATAATAATAATAATAATAATAATAATAATAATAATAATTAATATAGATCTTATACTTAAATCCTAATGTTGAAAAGATAATATTATTGTTTACGTTTCTACCTTTGGTAAAGCATAATTATAGATAGCTTCCGAATATGTACAGTGTTAAAAATAAAAGCTAAACACTTATTTTTTGTTTCCAGATATTTCAAATATGGCCTTTAAATAAGAACAAATTACGTAACACAGTATGGAGGGAGGGTTCTAAAAATAACTTAATGTGATTTATGATCAGTCCGACGCCTTGGCGCACTCATTGACCTAACTGTCTATCAAGCTAAGGGTGCCGGGTTCGATTCCTGGCATAGCTAAAAAAATATATCATTAGTGAAATGTGGGTTTCCCATTTAACAGTGATAAATTAATGGGCGGGGGTTGGATGTTGTGTCTGTTCTAGATTTAAGTTGGTTTATAAGTCGTGTGCTGATATAATCAGTCGGTTCAGAGAGTGCACGTTAAATATCTCAAATAAATGAAACAAAAGAGTATTAATGACCCGTTAATAATTTATAATTTGGTATAAAAAGTATAAATTACCTTAAACAGAATATACATTTGATGCTTTTAAATGTATTATACATGTTGTAGGCAGAGCGGAACAAAAAGAATATATATATATATATATATATTATATATATATATATTATTTGTTGTGGTTTTATATATATATATATTAAAATCATATTCTATATTTTTAAGTATTTATATATCCCTGTCAACCCTAAGATGTTAATAAATATACTTGGATTACCAATGCTAGGGATGTTGAGGTTCGAATCTCGACTGGGTTCTCTGGAGGTTGATTTATTTACATGAAAATTATCACTGTGGCTGTTCTCAAATTCTATTCCTGCCAATTTGGGTGGACTTCATTTATATCTCTTCCTCATTCCTACTCCTTAGGTTATTTAGTTAAATAAACCTTGTATTTATATGAGCGAACTCCTTAAATTATTATTATTATTATTAGCACCGCGTCTTACTACCCGCTCGGGTTATACGCACTTACGCTAATGTGTAATGGTAGGGTGATTGTGAGATGAAATGAAGGACCTACAGTTTAACGTGGAATCCGAACCACGGTGGAGGCCTGGCATTCCCCACATTCACAATATGTCTTGTCAGAGGTGAAGGAAGGGTTTGGAAATCAGATAAATCTGTGCCGGGACCGAGGATTGAACCCCGGCCGCCAGCACAGAAGTCTGACACCTTACTCCTAGACCACCAGGTCACCAACTCCTTAAAAATAACTAAATAAACTCATTCAAGTTTTATAGACCAATGACATCATGTGTCATCATTCTTTAAGATATTTTATTTAGAACCACGTCTTACTACCCATCCAATCTGTACGCCTATGTACTAATTACACTATTGTGCCAAGGATGTGAAAGGTTAAATTTAGAGAAAGTGTACCCGCATTTTCTTTAAGGGAGAATAGAAAACTGTTTAAGAAAAACCAGCCTCAGTACACATGACCTGTATCAAACCCTGATCTCCTCGTAATCAGCAGTCTAGTCTGTTGGGAAAGTGACGTCTTAGACCATACGGTCACCGAATTGGATCTATAAAATTTGAATGTGTTTATTTTAACCGATATAACTTAGTCAAAATCTTAAAAACAATAGACACGTATACCAGTATATTAATTTATTATTGTACTTCAAACGCTTTACACAAATTAATATTATAGCTAAAGCAACATATTTTAATTATTAAACTAAATAAACTTACAATTTGAATAGACGGCCTAAAAAGTAGTCCTTTAAATAAATAGATATTTAAATGGTTGGTTCTGTATACGGTGTGTGCAATTTATACTGGCTGACTTCTTTTTTATACCTCTCAGCTATAGGTTCTATAAAATAACTCCGGCTGGAAATAAAAAATTCTAATGGTAAAAAGTATTGCTTGTGGGGGGTACACGTGTTGAGCTCCACTTTAAATTTAAACATTAAAAATTATGTGCAAGTATACAATGCACAGAGAGAGAGAGAGAAAGGGTTTAAGTGAAAAAGGCTATAAGTATAAAGCAGTAGAAAAAACTAGATATTTACTCAAATAACTGGCATCGAAATATTTTAATAAACGACTGAAAAGGTCTCGGCGTGGCACAGGCGTACGTTGAGGGAGAGGGGGGAACCACAAACACCCTCCAAAATCTCCAATAATCCGCCCAAAAGTGACTCTCTTGATATTGTCAAAATAAATTGTTAATTGTTTTATTAGAAATTTGAAAATCCACGTTTGTTGCCATGCGTAAAATTGCAAGAGTAACATTTTTTTTGTAACTCATTTAATTAATTATACAATTTGCTACTCCCTGTTCATGTTATACGCATGTATGATAATTACTATAATGGGATAAGGATGAGGAAGGACCCATTTTATAGGTAATATACCCGCATTTGCGTGAAAGAAGAGTGGGAAACCGTTTAGGAATAACCACATTCAGTAGATCTAACCGGGATTCAAACCCCGAATTCCCCGTCTTCAGATGGCCAGTCTCATACAGAAGTGACGGCTTGGACCGTTCTGCCACTGAAGTGGGTGATTTTAATAATAAAACACAGATTTTAATATGTGATTAATCTTCAGTGATGTATTTTGAGCTTTATAACAACATTGATTGAGCGTTGATAAACCCACTGGTTGGTTTGATAAACTCTCACATTCATTAAGGGTAGCGTTCCCTCAAACATTCAGCTGGCTAGTACCGCCCACTCCATCTGAGATAAAGCACATTTACTAGGGATGTCGATTATTGTGGTGGTTTCCAGCTGCTTTCCATACTGAATTTCAATGAGCGAGCGAGAAACAGCCAACCAATTTTGGCATGAAAGGTATTTCTTATCCTGTTTTTCAAGGAACGTTTTACATGCCTCAATTTACATGGGACCAACGGCTTTACTCTCCATCCGAAGGAAGTTGTGCTACGTAATTTTATCACTGGATAAAGATCAGTTAGCCTCGGCTGGGTTTGAACCTGTGAACTTAGGATCTTGAGGTGAGCACTTTACGTCAATACCAAATAAAGTCTGGTTTTCATAAGAAGTTCGTTATTAGAAAACTGTAAGCTCGTACCATCGCAGTGGCGTAAATAAAAATATTACAATTTTATTTAAATTCCTACTCCGTTTAGTTAATAGTATAAATATAAATAATACAGTGATATATTATGAATAATTATTGGAAGATTTTGATAACTTTTCAATTAATAAATCAAATAAAACTTATTTCTACAACGCCAAATTAGATTGATTTTTAGTCAATGTTGGTGACCTAAAATGGGCTACCTAAAATCTGAGCTTAAGTTGATTTTTCCCTTTATGAGAAATACATAAATCAATTTGAATAAATTGTTTCTCAGGATTAATTTCAATAATCCCTGTATGTTCGTTTGGTTCATTTTTGCACTTACATAGATAGCACTTAGATATATTAAATAGGTTACATATAATGGTTTTCTTAAAGGAAAAAGCTTTTAAGATTTTTTAAGAAGTAGTACCTCCCTTTTATTACCTTTTTCATTGACGTAAACTTGGAAATTTACTATGACTTTTTGAAAGCCAATGTTTCATTTTAAATGTGAAAATTAAAGTTGGTTGAAGTGTTGTCATGATAGAGGACGCAAGAAAATGATCTACAGCAAGTATATATTAATAAATAAAAAGGTATATTTTAACGTATTAAATAACGATTTGAAAAAAGTACATATATATTTTTACACCTCTTTAAGTTACGTAACTGTAAAATATAGAACTGTATTAATTAATAATAGAAAATATAAAGGCAAATTAGACTTATTTTTATTATTAGCACCGCGTCTTACTACCCGTTCGGGTTATACGCACTTACGCTAATGTGTAATGGTAGGGTGATAGTGGGATGAAATGAAGGACTACAGTTTAACGTGGAATCCGAACCACGGTGGAGGCTGGCATTCCCCACATTCACAAGATGTCTTGTCAGAGGTGAAGGAAGGGTTTGTATCAGATAAATCTTTGCCGGGACCTAGGATTGAACCCGGCCGCCAGTATAGAAGTCCGACACCTTAAAATGTGTTTTAATTTTCTAGAATTTTAATAATTTTTGTTAAATACTTTGGATGAGATTTTTCGCTCTTCTCGGAATTTTATTTATGTTGTCCTTTCTAAAAAATTTTTTTTTTCACCGCGTCTAGCTACCCGTTTGGCTTATATTCTTATGTAGTAATTACGCTAGTGGTTATAGGGATTAGGGGGGTTATATTTAGGGGAAGTGTACCCGCATATGTGGAAAGGAAGAGTAAAAAAACATTTTGGAATAAACACCACCCGTACACCAGACTGAGATCTCCATCATCGGCAGTCTAGTCTACTGCAAGAATAGCGCGTTAGACCATGAATCCCCCGAAGCGTGTATGTATATGAATTAATATTGATTAAAATCGTTATTGATTTTTTTTTAAATCTATCTATACTAATATTATAAAGAGGAAAGATTTGATTTTTTGTTTTTTGTTTGTAATATATAAACTCAAAAACTACTGGACCGATTTTAAAAATTCTTTCACCAGTATAAAGCTACATTATCAGCGAGTAACACAGGCTATATTTTATTTTGAAAATTTAATTTATTCCTCATAAAAATGTCGATACTATATTATATAGTCGTTGGAAAAAAAAGTTGTTGAAGGTAAAGTGGGGTTGGTGAAGGGGGCGGCTGGGGGGGGGGGGGTAGGAAAGAGTAAACGATGTAGTGACGAGGAAGTCAAAATAAAAAAATAATAAAAAAGATTAAATAAAATTTGGGGAAACGAGGGGAATAAATGAAAGTGGAGGAAGCTGAAAAATTAATTTGATTTTAACCATTTGTTTGATTGGTGTATACACAATTCCTTTCGCGCCTAGAGCATACAAAATTATAGAGAAATGAGATGAAAATAGGAGGAAGATAAAAAGAGGGAGGGGGCTATACAGTGATGGTAGGACTGTATTTAAAAAAATAAGTAAAAAAAATTGGTTTTATATTGACATGATGGATGATTTGAAGCTTTGTTTTAAAGGATTATTTACAATAGTTTTTTATGGGGAAGTGGGCTAGTAACCAATATGGTGGTACATGATACAAGAGAAGTACACTCAGATATGTTTTTATGTGTCTAGATTGATCGATGCTTCTCAAGGACTTATAATAACAGATATCTTCAAATTAAAATATATTCGTCTAATGTGTTTTAAACGACTTGGAATATATGCCGAAACTTTGAAATGATGAGAAAATTACACTTCACTTTCTTTCTTTTTAAACATGGCACCAACATAACTAATTTGTTTCAAGCCTTGTGGTTTAAAAACATATTAAGTTAACAGTAGCTGCTATGAATTAAAGAGCCTAACTGTTATATTCAAGGTGACCTGGTGGTCTAGGAGTAAGGTGTCGGACTTCTATGCTGGGGGTCGGGTATCAATCCTTGGTCCCGGCACAAATTTATCTGATTCCAAACCCTTCCTTCACCTCTGACAAGACGTGTATTAATCACAACTTGTGAATGTGTGGAGTGCCAGAACTCTGCCGTGGTTCGGATCCCACGTTAAACTGTAGGTCCTCCGTTTCATCTCACAATCACCCTACCATTACACATTAGCGTATGAGTATAACCCGAACGGGTAGTAAGACGCGGTGGTAATAATAATAATAATAATAATGATAATGTCAAAAATAAATAGTTTTTTTTATTTACTATTATTTCAAATAACATGACACAATTTTTGATTAAATATGTTTGTCGGTGACAATGGACAGTTAAAATAAATGCAGAATTTGTTTTGAAAGAGCAAATAAATAAGTTTATGGGTAAATACGAATAAAACCATTTACCTACATGATTGTAGTTTGAATCCTTGTATTACAAATGAATGGATTCAAAGAGATCAGTGACATACGTTTTAAATAAGTTAACAAATTAAAATATTAGGAAACTGTGCTAACAGATAAGAATTAAATTCATGAGGAGGTCAAAACAAAATTCATGCAGTCATTTCTTGATATTAATTAGTTTTAAAGCTGTTGTTTCATCTATTATCATAAAATATTAAGTCTAAAATAATATAAAACTATAGTCCTACCCGCTGTAATTTAAAGATCTGAAGCAATGACTCTCATTCTACTAAAATAATGATTTTAGAGTTTTTGAGAACAAAGTAATGAGATATATATTTGGGCCTCAGAGGAATGAACAAACAGGAGAATGGAGAAATTCACCAAATGAAGAAATTCATGCTTTTTATGCAACCCTAAACATTTTAAGGTGTGGCGCGTACGTGTGAGAGATCCTATGGACGAAATTTTAGTTGGGAAACCAGAAGATAAAAGATCCCCTTGTAAACAAACCAGAAGATAAAAGATCCCCTTGTAAACAAACCAGAAATAAAAGATCCCCTTGTAAACAAACCAGAAGATAAAGACCTGTAACAACCAGAGAAAGTCCTTGTAAACAAACCAGAAGATAAAAGATCCCCTTGTAAACAAACCAGAAGATAAAAGACCCCTTGTAAACAAACCAGAAGATAAAAGATCCCCTTGTAAACAAACCAGAAGATAACGATCCCCTTGTAAACAAAGACGTCAATGGAAGGATAATTTTAAGTTATATTAGAAGAAAAATTGTTGTCAGAATAGATATATTTTTACTTTATCTTAGAGGTAGAGAAAGTATGGTGATCGTAAAAAAAAATCGAACTCAAGATTTTGATTAATCTTGACATTTCATGACACCCCAGAATCCGAAAAAGTTGTTTTTGAATTTCCGTCTGTCTGTCTGTCTGTCTGTACCTCAAATTAGAGCTTAAACTATTCTACCGATCAGGCTAAAACTTTGTATCTAAGGTTTTCATAGGGTTGCCCCAAGGGGTTTTTGGAATTGGATATCTACCCCTAAAATTAAGGGTAGTTTACTGAAGGGCAAAAAGAGAAAAAGTCGATTTTCTCAAAATCGGCTATAACGATTTTGATTAAATTTCATTTATAAACATTAATAAATATTCCAAACAAAATGGCTACTCTCAATATTTCGGCAATATGGCTTTAAGGGCTCCGGTCTGAAGGGTAGATTCCTAACATTTTTTTATAATATCTCCGAAAATATTTGAGATGAAATTACTTAGCATTACAAATATGTATATATATTTTTAATACAAATATTTTATTTGAAACATTGTACACCCTCTCTGTGCCCTGTACCCCCCGACCAAAAAAGGGATAAAAGGGAGAGGATCTACTTAACATACAAAATATGGAAATTATAAAAAATATATAGATTCAACAAAATGAGCAGTTTATTCAATTAAATGACAATAGCGCAGATAACAAAAATTGGTCTCATTATATCATTATGAGTACAGTTGGAAATTATGCTCGAAGTCAACAACTTTATATCATTAAAGTTGCGCAAGATTTTTATAACAAAAGGAAACATGAAATCCATCATAATATTGATAGTCCAGTCTATAAGAGACAATAACAAAGCGAATATTTTTAAATGCGATACAAAATTATAAGGGCATAATGGGCACCTTGATATGGTTCCAAAGGTTTCGTAATTCACAGAAAACGATATCATAAATATAAAGTTTTAAATATGACGACTATACAACAGAATCTACACAACGTGAGGGTTTCGACTACCAGACATAAGCCAAACTCCCACGGGACTATCAGATCTGACTTAGAATATGGAACTAACCGTTCCATCAAATAACAAAACATTAGCTGTTCAAACAGAACTTACGTTACAAAAGATTAAAGTTATCTAATATAAGTTCCAATAAAAAGTTACATCACGATACGTTAATTCAAACCATAATTTTAAATATGAAAAGTTATTTCGATAAAAAAAAATTACTCTACGATTCCAAACAATATAATATTAACAAGTCAAACTTCTAATCAGCACATAACTGAGGATATTTACGAGAATAAAAATATAAACAAAAGTTACAGCGCCCGAGCGGCGACCTATCTAAGATAGAATATTTAGACATAGTTTGACGATCAAACTATAATACGTAGATTTTGAAACTGGATAATATATACAAAAAGTTTAAAGTTTATAAATAAGTTAGAGTTCATAACTCCACCCGTCTAAGCGACGATTATGATACATTTTTACAAGTCTTTTCCAACCATTGTCCAGATCCATGACAATGGTCTGTCGTCGATCGTTGATCGTAGGATAGTCGATTATGGCAAGCTTGCACAGCCATTATATAGGGATTTCGTTGTTCCGGAAAGAAGGGGGAGTACACCAAACACGCATATGATGACGTCAACGATGCCTTCAAACAGTCACGTACACCATTGTTGATTCCGCTTGCTCCATCGGAATATCCGTGAATATCTCCAATCACCCGATGTTTTGAAGGAGGTTACTCTAGTATCCGTCAGGGGTCGGATACATAATTGTCTTCTAGTTGATGTTGATAGTTCTCGGTTCATTTCACGCTAGTACAATCGGAGTGCCGCGTCGCTTTGTTGACCCACTGGATCTCCCTTGACCCCTCGCCAATCTAGGAGTCCAGGTGCCGGCCAGCCTTGCAGGATTCTATTGTGAGCAGATTAGTATTGTAAGTACACGAACAAATTAATATTTAGAATTGGATTGAGTAATAAATATATTGTCCAGCATTGTTTCTATTATGTCTTCTTAGCCTACAAGAACTACAACAGAGAAAAATACTATTGTAGGGATCCTAATTGAGTTGAATTTATTGGAGCGGGTAGTATGCTTTGTTGTCCAGTTGAAACATTATACCACGTAATGTTACAAATCTCTAATAACGTCAGTATGGGGCGGGGTCCAGTTGTAACGTTATACCACGTAACGTTACAACATATTTTTATAAAATCAATAACTTTCAATCCATACGCAATTATTATATTTTTTAACTTTTTAGACATTAAAGTTTAAGTATTGCGACCGTAAAAATAATCTAACCTGAAATGTTGACGGATGTCAACGTCTCATGACCCCCCGAACCCTAAAAAATAGTCTTTGCAATGCCGTCTGTCTCTGTATCTATTAAAACTTAAAACTAAGAGTAATTTTAAAAGGGCGAAAAGAGAAAAAATAGGATTTTCTCAATATCTGTTCTAAATATTTTGATTAAAACTCGTATCTAGTCGTTGATTAAGATTATAAATAAACTGGTTATTTTCATTTTCCCACGAAAATGATTTTTAGGGTACTTTACAGAAGCGTTAATTTCCGTATCTCCACAACTATTTGAGATACTAGACAACTTATCATTGCAAAATTGTAGGACTATTAGAAATAAAAAACTTTTATTTGAAATATATTTTTATAAAAGCAACATTTTCTGAGATACTTGCAAATATAGTAATACAATTTTGTGTGCTTTAGTTGTAAACATATACCACTTAAGTCTTAACGCAATAATTCTCCAATGCCATAGAGTAATTAAATAAAATAAGTATCTAAAAAAAGTATGTTATTTTTCTTTTGGTGGACAAAGGTGCGCCTCTTTTCTCATTGATTCTATATCATTGTATATTATTTTATTCGTGTTCTTATGTGGAGTGGTGATGATACAATGTACATTATTCCGTTCAGAAATCTTACTAGTTTATAGAAAGAGAGAGAAAGTCTGTGTGGTGCGCCGTACCATTTATTTTAATTTTCTCAGTGTTGTATCTTCCATAAATGAATTAATTTGATCAAAATTGTTATTGATTTTTAATAGCAAGCTTAGGGTTAGATGATATGAGTGACATACTCCTAGCTTTGTATTTATGTGTCCAAATTGATCGAAGCTTTTCAAGTACTTATAATATACCCTATTTTCGAGTCCCATTATATTATAAATTATTTGGATATCTATATCTTGGAATAGATGCAGTGACTTTGAAATGACGAGAATATAACCCTTCACTTTAATTCCCAGCATGGCACAAAGATAAACAAAATGTTTTAGTCCTTGTTTGAAAAAAATATTAATAGATATTTGCAGGGGCTTAAACTTTCCACCTTTTTAAAGCGCTTCAAATGTTGAGTTATGGCCGTCAATTCATTCAAACAGTTCAGATAAGACCTGTAAGGAAAGAAACTACGAAAATAGGTACTCCCCTACTTTAAGTAATTTTTCAAATAATCATAACATTCAAATATAATCTAAGATAAATAACAACATTTATAGTTTCCGTCAAGAAATGTGGGAGAAGTACTTACTTTTAAAACAGTTTTGCTGTTGAGTTCGTATCATTGGTTAAGTGCCTTGTTTACCTATACTAAGAGTTAATATTATCGTCTAGTTGAATTTTAATTTCAAACACTATGTGTAAGAAGCGTCATTGTTTAATAACACATTAAAATACTAAATACATAAGTGTAATAAGTTTATTTCTTCCACCACATCTCACTAACTATTTGTCCTTTAAGTAATTATATTAATTAGCAAAGAAGTGGTGAATTGGACACTTTTTATGTGAGAAATTGGGGATTGGGCACTTTTTATGTGAGAAATTGGTGGATTGGGCACTTTTTATGTGAGAAATTGGGATTGGGCACTTTTTATGTGGAAATTGTGGATTGGGTCACTTTTTATGTGAGAAATTGGTGGATTGGCACTTTTTATGTGAGAAATTGGTGGATTGGCACTTTTATGTGAGAAATTGGTGGATTGGGCACTTTTTATTGAGAAATTGGGGATTGGGCACTTTTTATGTGAGAAATTGGTGGATTGGGCACTTTTTATGTGAGAAATTGGTGGATTGGGCACTTTTTATGTGAGAAATTGGGGGATTGGGCACTTTTTATGTGAGAAATTGGTGGATTGGGCACTTTTTATGTGAGAAATTGGTGGATTGGGCACTTTTTATGTGAGAAATTGGTGGATTGGGCACTTTTTATGTGAGAAATTGGTGGATTGGGTACTTTTTATGTAAGAAATTGGTGGATTGGGCACCTCCGACTCAACTAGACGGAATTGCAAACAGGTATGTTGGGAACTTCATAGTAAAGTATTCATTGGTAATACTACTGCAAGCTAGCATTGCCCAATCCACCTTGGAAAGGTAATACTACTGCAAGATAGCATTGCCCAATCCACCTTGGAAAGGTAATACTACTGCAAGCAAGCATTGCCCAATCCACCTTGGAAAGGTAATACTACTGCAAGCTAGCATTGCCCAATCCACCTTGGAAAGGTAATACTACTGCAAGCAAGCATTGCCCAATCCACCTTGGGAAGGTAATACTACTGCAAGCTAGCATTGCCCAATCAACCTTGGAAAGGTAATACTACTGCAAGCTAGCATTGCCCAATCCACCTTGGAAGGAAAATCGTGGTACAAGTCTTGCCCAATCCACTTTGGGAAAATTTCGCTGCTAGCCTAAGGTCAAAAAACAACGTATAGTCCATGTATGGCATAATTACTCAAATATGAGGAAATAATATTTTTAGAGGAACATTTGCGTGTAGAGAAAATGTGAGACTATTTAGTAAAAAGCCCTAAATACACCCAAACATGATTTGAGCTCCAACATATTTATCTACGGCAAACCGAAATAAATGAACTTCATGTTTAGACCATGTTTCATGTTGAGGTGGCTAGTATGTATGTAATATTATAATCTTGTGATCCCACTGTCTATTATACCGTTTGTTTCACTATCGTCTTCACGTAGTAATACCCTTTCATAAACGGTCGTATTTTCATAGAAAGACCGTTATTATTGGACGCTTTGATAACTTTTTAATCAATAAATCAAATAAGGCATGTTTATAAAATGCTAGCTTTTACTGACTTTAATAAAATGTTGGTGGTCGAAAGGGGTCTTTCCATAAAAGTCAGAGCTAACAAAAGCTTTCCTATACTTTTTGATCTACTTGAATTAATTTTAGTTGGTCTTCTACATCCAAGGAGATAACAATATAACTGACCACAATTGTTGCTTAAATTCACAGAGGTGGTGTCGCTCATATGAACGAGACGCTTTTATATATTCTTGGAACAACGGTCGAATACAAGGAGGTTTGTTACTAGAAAATGATTCGTGTGTTTTGTTTCAAGTGTGGACGCAGCTGAAAAGATGGTTGACGCAGAGGTCGTTGCGAAAGAAAAACGTCCCAATGTACGAGGTTCCAAGATACCCCAATATGCTGCCAGCTTGGCAGGTTGGTCCTTTCCAGTGGTGTGGAGGAGAGTTTTGTACAGAACAAGTAAATCTAGTTAAAACTGTGGCTGTTGTACTTTCTTCGCCACTTTCTCCCAATTTTAACAATCAAACATAAGCTCTATTCTATACACCTTAAGTGGGAATATTTTCTAATTTATACCTAGTCAATGAGTGTCTTGCTGAGAGTTGAAAACATATTACAGAGACAGAAAAAAAAAATTCTTATTTCCCTAACGGGCGTCCATGTTACGCCACAGCTATTACCTTCTGGTTTATTTATTGCGCGTCTTGGCTACATCAAGCGTAGCCCAGTTTGTGGGAAGATTGGTCAGTACTGATGTGCCGTTGACCACGAGACGCCCGAATGTACTGATAGTACATTTGGAGGCTCTTTCCATGTCCCGATGAGATGAGATGAGATGATGGTGATAGTGAGTAAGAGGGTGATGATAGTGAGTATGAGGGTGTGGAACCAGTAGAAACACTTAAGCCTAACTAACCAAACATTGGGGACCGTTTGGGTAAATAACCTTTCGGGAAAAATATGCATGGTACCATCCGGGAATCAAACCCTGGACCCCTAGGCTTATAGCCAGGTGTACTGACTACTACATCATGAGACCGGCTACCTTCTTGTAGTAAGACTATTAATTCCATTGTAGCTTCTCTACATTGCAGCGGTGATTCTCAAAAGTTTGTCACCAATATCTGAGAAAATATTGAATCTCTCAACATAGTGATTTTACTCTCAACAAGTTTGGTACCAATTGTAAGTACATCCATCACCAATCAGTCTACGAGTGAAAAATCAGGAGTTTGAAATAGGAGCCATTTCATAGATAAAAAGCGGCACACAAGCCGATTTCTATTAGTCTAGTTGAAACAGCGGTAAATATGTGGGAATCGCTGTTTCAGGTACCACGTGGTTTTATGACGTGGATATGAGCGCGTTGATTGGTACTTTTCATCGGAGGAATCTCCTAACTAGCAGTAACTAGTTTGTGCATCCTAGAGCAGAGCTCTGGGCAGTTGGTTCCTAAAGTTAGCTCTCGGCAGTTGTTGTAAATAGTTAGCCTTAGACAGTTGTCAGAATGTGTGGTTTAAGATGAGTCCATTTAGTAATGAAGGGTCGTGATCAACATGAATACGATAAGGGTTAAGACAGTAATTGGTTATGTTGTGGTTAAGACAGTGGTTGACACTAATGGGTGTGGGCAGTGGTGTCCAAGTGTGAATAAGTGACATGAAAAGTGTCTCAAAACAATTTCTTAGATTGTGTTTTAATTTGTTAACTTCTTTAAAACATACATATATATGCTGTTCTTGGTTTCTAGCGGTGCTATCAGCTTTCACCGGAGGAATTCTCCTCGTTTGGACATCTCCAGCCATACCACTTCTCCACAAAATGGCCGGAACAACACCCCTGACAACGGAACAGGAGTCTTGGGTCAGCAGCTTGTTGGCTCTAGGCGCCTGCGTCGGTGCACCCCTAATCGGTTACGTCATGGAGAGGTTCGGACGTAAGTGGGCCATACTGACGCTTGGACCGACGGCCGTCACCTCTTTCGTCATCATCCTGGTGACAAGTGGCTCGCCGTGGTGGCTGTATGTGTCTCGCATTCTTGGTGGAGTATCCTTAGGCGGAGTGGTCATCGTGGCACCCATATACGTCGCCGAGATTGCTGAGTATTCCATCAGAGGAGAGCTCTCAGGCTTGATGGAGGTAAGACCTCTGGTCTACTGCCGAATTCATTTGAGGGTAAAACTTTCAATTTACTTGAGCCTCGAAGATGTTCTCTTTATTTGATTGAACTTGAAGTTAATTCATTTAAATTTCTTCCAGACGTCATTGACAACACTACAGTATAAGCTCTCAGGTAGAGCTTTTTTTGAAGTTATACTTCTTTAGGCGCGTTATGAAAAAATGATGAGAGTGAAATTTTAAGATGCGCGCGCATCACTGTAACACAAAAGTAACAGGTTGAAGTTAAGCCGCTCATTAAGTCTCGAAAAAAAAAAAAAGCTACCAACAAAATAGAAATAGAACCTCTGTTAGTCGCGCATGTTGGTACGCTCGTCGCCTCTGATCACTGTTTTCATATATATAATATTTATCCACATGTTTCTAGTTTCTACATTCACAACACATGTTTTAGTTTCATACAAGTGCGAATTATATATGTGCTAATGAATTATATTCAGTAGTGATTTAAATTGAATATTTTGATTAATATTATTTACTAATCGTAAATATTAGTGAAAAAAATTGTGCTTATAGACTTTTTCAAGTGCTCCAATATAATTGAGGTTAACTATCCGTATGTATTATTTATTGATATAAATTAAAATATTATTATTTAACATAATTAATACTAAATATTATTAAATTATTTTTTATTTTTTAATGATGCCAAAGAAGTTTAACTTCTCACGCGCGTACATAAGTACATACACTCATTTTTCTTTAACATACCCACACTAATAATCCTTAATTTTACCAGTAAGGAAAAGTCAAACAAATCATGTTAAGAATAAACGCTAGTGACTTACCTTTAATCCAAATTAACATAATCACAACAATAATTTAATGTAAGGGCCAAGGTTTGCCACTGCACATTTGACACGGCTAAAATTCTTGGGCTCTACTAGAACCTCAAACATAGGGTGATCTACCCCTCACGTCTTTATAAAATACGTTTTTGAACATCCCTAAAGCGATAACTGGAAAATCTCCTTATTAAAATTAATATTATTTAGTTTAAGTGACAGAATCATTCGACTACAAGATTGGTTACATTTTGTGTACATATATATTTGTTTTCCCTCATCAGATTATGTTCTGCGCTGGTGGACTCTACACTTACACTATTGGAGCGTGTGAAAACTACTACATCCTGACAGGGCTTGTCTTCTAGTCCCCGCTGTTTGTTTCTTAGTCTTCCTGTGGATGCCCGAGTCACCGTACTACCTCATAGCCACACACCAGAAGACACAAGCGATCTCGTCATTACAGTGGCTGAGAGGCAAGGACTTCGACATCAGCGAAGAGTTCAACAACTTGGAGAAGTTCGTGGAGGAGACTACTCTTGACAGGAGGTCGATCAAAGACCTGTTGTCGTCCACTGTGACCAGAAAGGCGATCTTCATTTCTTCAGGTCTGGGAGCGTTTCAGCAATTGAGTGGGATCTCGGTGGTGCAGTTCTACACAGAAGCAATATTCATCGCTGTTAGGGTTGCACTATCATCAAGGACGTGCACGATTCTGTTCGGGATCGTGATGGTAGTGACGGCGTTCGTCTGTGCCAAGATCGTCGATAAGGTAGGAAGGAAGATCCTTCTGCTGATCTCCGGCGTGTTCATGTCACTGGCCTGTTTCAACCTGGGCCTGTATTTATATTTCCAAGAGACGGGTCACGATGTTGGAGCTGCCTCTTGGGTGCCTGTCATCAGCATCGTAGTTTTCGTCATTGCGTACGTCTTAGGGTTCGGTCCACTGCCTTGGACGGTCATGGCTGAGATTTTACCTTCTAACGCCAAAGGTTTTGGAGGTTCGATGATTTCCACCTTCTGTTGGGGGAGCTCCTTTATCATTGGGAAGTTGTTCCAAAATATGATTGATCTGATGGGAAGATACTTTGCGTTCTGGATGTTTTCATTTTTCGCCGTCTTGGCGACTTTCTTTGTATATTTTTACGTACCTGAAACGAAAAATCGAACGCTGAAGCAAATCCAGGATGAGCTTATGGTCAATAAATAAGAGCTAAAAAGTTTTTAATGTCTACAAGGAAAATGTATATTTATAACCATTACCGTGTCCAAGATTGTATTCGCAAAGTTAAATTTTATTTCATAATAAAATGTAATGAAATTATGTAGGCCTATTACTACACTAAATATAATCTTTGGGAAACAGCGTATCCATCTCTTGTTTTATTGTGGTCAATTTTACATTTAAAAAAAAGAAGTAAAATTTTGCAACCACTGGTGCGTAGATAATGTCAATAGTTCGTCTTAAAGTCATTAAACAAGGACCATTTTATCAAGTGTACAAATTATAAGTTATAAAAAGTGATTAATTGTTTTAAATCATATCACTTTACGAACTACTGTATAAGAGGACTCTCTATTTTATGCTTTTCCTGTGCCCTTTGTGAGGGTTTATTTAATAATGTATGAGCTGAAATTTAGTATGACTAGACATTCATATAAGGTGCACACAATAACATATTTATAATATGTTAAAGAACAATAACTTTTTTAGTCTATTAGCATTTTAAAAGTGGTAAATTTGAATTATTTTTAATCATATATAAATATTATTCTTTCTATAACCTGATAAATAATTAGATGTTATCTCATTTTGTAGCACACAATGGCGTTATTTAGTGTTTGTTGTTTTATTTAGTTAGTGCTAATCGTTAATATTAATAATGTATCCAAACTGATCATTGCAAACATAAATTTGAAATGTGCATTTCATGAAATGTCTTGTTTTGACTGTTCCGATTGTAGTGACAATACCGACTAGCAGAACATAATATGCCAGACAGAGGCAGAGGGTAAGATAATCCCAACTAATGACACCAGGCAAAGCTAACGCGGGTTTTCTTACCTGGTCGGTGTTTGCTGTACTGGGCTAAGACATATTTTATATTTAGACTCAAATAACCTTAGTAATGCTAATTGTCCAACTTATTATATCCGCAATATTACATTAAAGTGGTAAAGACAAGGAAGGCAGAATTTAGAGAAATTGTACTCGCATTTTGGTGGTGGGAGACTGAAAATCGATTTGAGAGGGAAAAAAATACCCTCATTAAACTAGGTCGGGATTTTAACCCCGACCTCCCCCCTGCCAGAAAACAAGATAGGACAAGACTGACGCCTTTGTTTTTGTGTCTACAGTCCCAGGAATTAATAATATTAATATGGAATACGCACAGTCCAGATGAAATGTGAAACTTTATTTGGTAAATATTTTTCCAGTAGACACATAGTTTAATTTTCTTTACATGGTCATACCAATAAATTCTTAAATATCTGTCAAGGGTGTCCTAGAATTTAATGACAACTGTTTTATTGATTTAAAAAGTTTTTCATCTAATATCGCTAAAATTATGACAGATACTCAACAACCGTTGATAACACCATGGGAAGAAAATTAAACTCAATGTTTGTACTGGAGGAATATTTGATTTATTTTGATATAGAAAAGTTTTGATAAAAAAAACCGCAAAAACACTTAACTTTTGTAACGTTCCCTTCACTTCCACCTTAAAATTTGGATTTGTAAAATTCTGTTTTGTAAAATATTTATGTATTCAACCTATATTTAGTAATATATTAACATACTAGATAGCTGTTGCCCGCGGCTTTGCTCGCGTGGAAGTTGATTATATACAAATACGAAAATATACATATGTATTTACAGATTAATTTAAAATATTACGTTACGTTGATGACCATAAGATCAAAAAAATGCAAGTCCGATACAAACTTTCACCCCCTTTTTCATCCCTTATTAAATAAAATTTCCAAAATTCCTGAAACACGTATTTATTTGTTTTACGTCAATAACCGAAATACAAAATTTTGTTTTATGTAACTTTCAAAATGACGGACTTTCATACATAATATCATACATATTATCATCCCCTATTTTGACCCCTTTGGGATGGAATTTTCTAAATTCCTTTCTTAATGGGTGCCTACATAACAAAATAAATATACAGTCCAAATTTCATGCTTGTAGCCTTGATAGTTTGTGCTCGGCGATGATGAATCAGTCAGTCAGTCACTCAGTCAGTCAGGACATGTTATTTTATAAGTATAGATAAATGTGTGAAAAATAGAAACATTAGGAGTCTTAATAATAAAAGAGCATGTATGACTCGGTGTATGGATGTTGTTGAAGAGAAGGTGTATGTCAAGAATAGGGAAGTGTGGAGAAAGTTAGTGAGGATGGATTAAGTACGGGTTGTTATTTTTAGCTGTTTGCACAGTTTCTTGCCTACCCAGCAAGGGAACGGCGTATGCATGCGTTATTAAAGGTATATAATATATATATATAAATAAATATTAAATAATATATATATATAGATAATTTAGTATATGATGATGATGATGATATAATAATAACAATACTCCAAGATACAAGCTTTATTTTCATATAATTTATATTTGATGCTTAAGCTGATAGCTAAGTTATTAATGTTAAAAAATGCATTCATCACGTTTTCACTGAATCATTTATTTTTGTATAATTTTGATGCATCACTTTATCTAGTTGGGATGTTTAATTGATCATTGAACACATTTAATCAAAATAACATTTTTTTCTCTAAGGTTATTTTTTGTCATTATGACTAACTCTTGAGTATACATATTTTTGTGTGGACTGACAAAAATTGTTTTAAAGAACGTGTTTTAATATTTTATTATTTTACTTGCATTCCCGAGTGTTTAACAAAAGTATAAATGGTTGTCGCTAAACTTTGCCTTTTTATCGCTAAGCTTTGTATTTTTGTCTCTAAGCTTTGAATTTTATAGTTTTTTTTCCCCTAAGCTTTTGTTATTTTTTTTGTCGCTAAGCTTTGTATTTTTGTTGTTAAGCTTGGTATTTTTGTCTTTAAGCTTTGTGTTTTTGTCGCTAAGCTTTGTATTTTTGTCGTTAAGCTTGGTAAGATTTTTTGTTAAATTGTATTTTGCTTAAGTTGTATTTGTTTTGTCGCAAAGTTTGTATTTTTTTTTCTCGACGGTTTGATTGGATTATTTTTATCTAACTTTTTTCTATTAACTTCTTTTGCATTATTTATTTGTGATTATTTTTATCAGTAAAAGCAGAGCGTGGCTTGTAGGGTTTCCATAACAATCGGATTTAGATTAAACTGTTCATTTCGTTTACCCTGAAAGGAAGCAGCATTACCTTGAAGGACTCTAGTATGGCTCTATCTTATAAGCTACAACATGGTGGAATGGATTGTAAGCTAAATACCTTCCAAGATGATCATAGTGTACCTGTGATAGTGACATGCTCTCGTCACTGTAAAACTAACTGACCAGATTTATTATTATTATTATTATTATTATTATTATTATTATTATTATTATTATCAACGCGTCTTACTATCCGTTCGGGTTGTACGCACTTACGCTAATGTGTAATGGTAGGGCGATTGTGAGATTAAATGGAGGCCCTACAGTTTAACGTGAGATCCGAACCACGATGGAGGCCTGGCATTCCACACATTCACAAGCTGGCTTGTCAGAGGTGAAGGAATGGTTTGGCAATCAGATAAATATGTGCCGTGACCGAGGATTGAGCCCCGGACTCCCAGCACAGAAGTCCAACACGTTACCCCTAGACCGCCAGGTCACCTCAGCTATATTAGAAAGAAAACACATCCTCATGTGAGGTATGCAAAGCAGAACCTGTGTATGAATAATCAAATAGAAACCAAGTGGGGGAAATCAGATCTTAGGTTGAGTTTTGACAAGATCTGCCTACACGGGCATCACTCCACTGCTCATGGGTTATTTTGATAACTTTTAAATATTCATGTTTATTTGCATTTATCAATACAAATTTATCTAAATTAAAATTACTTGATGCATTACATATTATAAAATGTCGGTTAACTCAACTTCATTGAGTTCAAGATTACTTTATTGACACACATATTCAAAGATATATAAGTCATCTTGAAAGTTTCCCAGGTGCTTCTCAGTCGATTGTTTATTTCGGAAATAATCCGATATATTTTTATTTCCTATTGGAATAACACATTTTTTTTATTTAAATTCATGTGGAGTTTAATATATTTAATGAAGATTTCAACATGTGTAATTCTAAAGAGGACACTATATGGGAGTAAGTTTTTGATTTTTGATTTTCCTGGTTGATAATAGACTTGAAGAATTCTTACAGTTACAAATAACTTTGGTTTTAAAATGTGCATCGGGTCAATGCATTATCTTTGTCTCAGGTATAACGATTCGTCGTGCTCCCCTTCATTGAGGTTGGGCCTGCATTTGCCAAACCAACGACATTTTTGTTCATTATAGGGCTTATCGGGAACAGATACATTTGGTTATTAGATAAGGATTGGAAGATTATATGCGGTGTCTTCAACAGCCTTAACGGAACAGCCATATATTCATCAACACCAACTACGCGAATATTTTCATTGACAATTTCTTCTCTTGAATCTGTGTCAACCAAACATCTTTGGGATGTCCATGAAAGGGCTTATGTTGGTATAGTAGAAAAATTAATGGGTTCAAGCCATTTCGTGAATTATTGGACGAAGAGATTACTGTCATACCAGATTTCTTAGTGATACCATCTGGTAGTTTTTTCTTGTAGAACGGTTTTTGGATTGAAGACTGCTTGGATACACTTTTAAATCTTTTGTTATTTCGGTTATGTGCTTTTGAGGGATGTGGAATCCAAATAGGTTTATCATCTTCAAATAATTTTCCTCTTGATTTCATCTTGGGCAATTCACTTTTGGGTGTTGGCCGGATATTAGTACCATGGTGTGGATGGTTTGTTGATTCAAAGGGATATGGGTCTCCCAGTTGATACAAATCCTTTAATTTTAAGTTTCCTTGATCCATAGATAGCTCGTTTGATTCTAATGGATTGCTTCCATGTTGGGCCAAGAGATGCTTTGTCTTGTTCATGGGGTACACGTAGTCTTCACTTTCTTCACTTTCCGAATCTGAGGCATAAAATAAACACAGCAAATAAGCAAACATACTGTTTAAATGATTGTAGGTATAACTTATGAATATTTTAATAATATATTAAACCACCGGAGATAAAAAAGAGCAAACAGTTACGATTGATAACTTTAAATTAGCATTCATCTCTTCAAGTTGTACGCCCATTTGAGAAAGTTTTAATAGAGTTTATTTTAATTTTAGGATTTGTAGATTTTTTCACCGCGTCTTAGTGCCTGTTCGGGATGGACGCGTTCATTAACTAATCTAATGGAATTTATATGAAGAAGGTGGAATTTTAGGGTAAATGAGCTCTCATATGTGGTGGGAAAGGGAAAAACCGTTGAGTAAAACCACCACCAGTACATCCGACAAGGGTTTGAACCCCGATTTACCCGTCAAAGGCCATCCAGTGTATTGCGAGAGGGATGAACTAGTCTATTTACTTTATCGCACTCCTTGGATAGAGAAGTATTGTGATCATAAGGATAATCTAGCTTGAGATTCTGATGTCTGCTGATGAATTGCGGCTGCACGAGTTGTTTGCCTCTAAAGAGACAGTTGAGTTGCAGCCCCACATTGTGGCCGGTCTGTTGTCTCAACCTAATCTAACCTAACATACCTTAAAATTTTTGCCTAAACCATTAAGCGACCAGAACTGAGGAAGTTTGAATATTATGTGGGATGTTCACATCAGATTATGACAGTTTATACCGTAAATTTAAGAAATAATGATAGAAAGAACATTGCTAACTAGGTGGACGCAACTCATATCTCAAGTGAGTGGGACACAACTTGTAGACGATTTCAAGATTAGGCCACAACGCACCTAAACAGATTTTGATGAATGTCAACGTTTCATGAACCCCTTAAACTTAAAAAAGTATTTTTTGGAATGTATGTCTGTATGTTAATGGGACTAAAGCCGAAATCATTTTACCAATTGGGCTAAAACTTGGTATATTGTGTTTTTATAAGGTTCTCTAGAGGGATTTTTGTAATTATCTGTCCAACCATAAAATTAAGGCCAGCATACGTAAAGGTTAAAAGAGAAAAATATCGATCTAATCAAAATCAACCCTAGCGATTCTGATTAATATTTGTATCCATGAATTGTATGACATTAAAAACAAAATGAGCTCTCAGTTTCCATAAGCGTAAATTTCAAAATTGATCTTATCTCCGCAACTATTGGAGATACGAAATAACATAGCATTAAAAAGTTGTATTTATATTAAAAGTAACAAGTTTTATTTAAAATAAATATCCATAGAACAATATTACCTATCTGAGATTTTGAAAAAAAGTTTAAAAAAAAATTGATTGTTATGCTATTTGGTAAACAGATATTCCATTTTTTTCTAAATATTTTATTTGTAACCATGTTTATGAATTCATTTATGCTATTTGGTGGAGTGTTTCTGCAATAGTGTATATTATTTCAGTTCACATATTCTACGAATTTTGTGTAAATTTCTTTATCTTTAGTCAACGTGGCAAGAAAGTACTAAGGGTGCACAGTACCATTTATTTCAACCAAACAAAGGTAAGAGATATATATTTTAAAAAATACCTCGAATTTGGTTGAAATAACAGCAGAGAAAATTTAAACATATTTCTTTGCAGTAAACATTGATAGCATTTTACTAAAATATCAATGTTATTCTATAGATATTAATAATATCTATCAAAAGTGACAGCTGCAGATAACATGACTTGACGTATGAATATATATATTTTTAAATTCATAACTTGATTAACTAGTTGATACTGTTTTTTTAATACCAAAATCAGGGTATAGTTTTTAATGGCTATATTACAATATTAAAAAAATCATTTCTTTTTAAATTGTAATTCAATATAATTCATTTTAAAATTAAGAAAAATCAAATAAAAAAAAATTAAATACATGAAGCACTCAAGGTAAATATTCCTTTTGTTTGTTAATCTTTGAAAGAGTTTCTAATAAATTTTAATAACAATTTATAGAACGATACTTAACACATTATTCTTAAGGCCGGATATTCTACTTCGTATTTGACATCAGAAATAAGAAGGCTACGATACAGGGGAAATATGAGGAAAGTCCCATTTAACTCAAATTGAGTTAGTGCTGCCATCTATTAGGCAATCATGAGACCTTTCTAATTCACTTGATGTTATGGTTAACAGAAGTATATATTATATTTAAATTAATTAAAAATGTAATACTGGGATCCTTATTGGGTTTGAGGTTTTAAAGTTGTTGTCCTGAAAAATGTGTGTAGTGCAGCCTTCCCCCCTATTCCCTTGTGCCCATCATATTCTAAAAATAATAATAATAATAATAATTATAATAATAAACAATAATAATAATAAAGTAATAAATTACTCACAAAACACATCCTCGTGACTGTAGTCATAATCGTTATACTGCTCAGCGATGATGAGCTGAAATTAAGTTACATTAATTAAGTTTCCATAAGTTATTGCAAGCCATCATTCAAATGGAGTAAAGCTAAAATAACTCAACCTAACGACGAACAAGACGGCATAGGCTATAATAGCACCAGCGTGTATAACTGGTGGTATCGTCAGGGGTACAAGGACCCTCGGCGTTCAAATCCCGTGGGGGTACACAAATAATATTTCTTCGCGTGCTATTTTACTCTCATGCTCTCTACACACCATTGATTAATTAAATAATTAAATACTCTTGTGACTCGCTTCGGTGGGCGCATGGTCTATGCCGCTAATCTCACAGTGGACTAGAGCACCGATGGTGCGTAGATTGAGGTTCGAATCTCGTTCGGGTGTAATGAGGGTTTTATTTCCAATTGGTTTTCCAATCTCCCTTTACATAAATGAGGGTACACTTCCACTAAATGCAACCTTCCATATCCTAACACATTAAGCTTAATTAGTACATATGTGTAGAGTGTACAACCCAAACGGGTGGTAAGATGTGATATGTGAATATCACTTTTAAAATTATAAAGTGAAGTCAAACTGAAGCTTGAAAAAATGCAAAGTAAAGTCTAAATCAAAGATTAGGTGTTTGTTATCATCACACAGCACTACTTTTAATTTTTAAACTACTCATTACCGACCTAGGTGGTCTTGGGGTACACTGCTCGCTTTAGAGTCCGATGTTCTTTGGTTCAAACTCTACCTTAAATTTATTTTAAATTTGAATTTAAGGCAAAATATTGAAAAATCCTTTTTATTATGGAACTTCAACCGTAAACTCCCAAAGGTAGGAAACTTTCTAATACCACCTCTCAACCTTTTACAAATACATTTCTAACAACGGCCCTACCTTTCCTAGAAATAAAAACAAAACTCATTTAAATTTAATATTGTAGCTATATCAAGATATACACAAGTTTCTACTTACTGCCTGTAAAGAAAGAAATAACTGCAAACACGTCCAAAATTCCATGACACTTCCATTAAATTGACGATGGCTAGGAACTTAAAACGTCCGCTAAGTACAATCTTTTCTATCATAATAATTTTCATTAAAAAGATTTTAATTTCTGTAATAAACCCCGGGGGAGTTCATTAAAAATAGATTATGGGCACTTTCGCTTTATCTAATTAGGCCTATCTATAGTTTTATGGCGCTATAAGAGACCATACTCTAATGATGTATTCACTGGTCGATTTGTTTCTTTGTCAAGTTTAATGTTCAGAGCAGTTCAGTATTATTTTTAACGTGACTTTTGTTTTATAATGTTCTAAAAACCTTAGTTAAATTATGTACATAGTGGTTTTGGAATTTACTCGGCGATAGTAAATTATGGTTACACTTGCGATTTAATAAATCACATCAAATGAGAAAGTAATTCAATAATATTCAAATAAATTGTAAAATGACACCTGGACACAAGGATCGAATCCGGGAACTCTGGCTTGGCGTGTCAATACTTCTACCACTGAGCTACCCAGAAATCATTCAGTACAGAGGGTCACTCTTCACGCATTTAAATTTAAGTTACCCTGAGCACTGGGCAATATCTGGGTATCCAAGTGTCAGAGCATTGGCATGCTAAGTCAAAGGTTCTGGGTAAGAATCCCCTCTCCAGGTGTAATTTATCAATTTATTCTAATATGATTCAGCTACTTCTGGGGATGATTTCCGTAACTATAAACATACATATTACCAGTTCCGTATTTCATTTATACATCACAGGTCCAAATCAACTCTCGACTCACGCGAGGTATTATGGGAGTAAAAGGGAAAAGAAAAGATCAAGATATGCCAGAAATGTGCGGTGCATTCGTATTTGAAAGATTACTCGAGATTTTCCGCAGTGACGATGGGGGACAAAGTGACAAAGTTTCTTGTTAATAACTAAAGTATGCCCCTATTATGGTAGAATGAAGATTTGTGCACATTGATTATATGTAAAGCAAAAAAAAACTTTTAAATGCAGTTCTTATTTAAATATAATTTAATATTTCAACAATGTTCCGTATTAGGAACTTCTATTAATTCTTTATCTCCATTCATGTTTAATCAGAAATTATCCACGTGCAATAGTGTTGGTGTAAATTTACCATTTCTAGCCGACTGTATCACAGAGTTGATGATTATGTGATGCACGCTCTTAAATTGTATGCCTCTTCTTACTATCATCACCGCGTCCTACTACCCACCGGCACAGATTTATCTGAATACCAAAACCTTCCTTCACCTCTGACAAGACGTGTATTGATTACAGCTTGTGAATGTGTGGAATGCCAGGCCTCCACCGTGGTTCGGATCTCACGTTAAACTGTAAGTGCACCATTTCATCTCACAATCACCCTACCACTACACATTAGCGTAAGTGCGTACAACCCGAACGGATAGTAAGACGCGGTGATGATAATAATAATAATAATAATAATAATAATAATAATAATAATAATAATAATAGATTCCTTGTCGTGTAGTCTCCTTGCTGCAAACGTATCATTTAATTCGATTACCATACGAGTTTACAAAATTATACTGAGATAATTTCTTGTGTGACTGTCTAGTGTGTTGCTCTATTTGTAATATATCTGATGACATAACCCCAATATTGTGACAGTGAAGGTATTTGACGTAGCTCAGTTTCAAGCGTAATAACTTCTTTATTAGTTAGTCAAATACTCAAGAGAAAGCGCAGAACACACAAGACTTGAACTGTTACTCAAGAGATGGCGTGGAAGTACAAACAAGATTAGTAGCGCTTTTTGGAGTATTTAGAGAACTACGTTGTAGTGTTCTCGAATTTCAAGCTCGGTCGATAGATAAAAGTATTATTTTGCTATTGGATATTAATTATTTAAATGTTTTTTTTTTTATAAAGAAGAACATTGATTATATGCAGGAAATTGTGCTACGGATTTTAACTGTCCGGTAAAAATATGTCAACCTCTTTAGGCTTTGAAACCGGTTCCTGACATGCATATTAAGCCAGGAACAACCAAATTAGTAAAGGCACAATAAAAAGAGCAGTTTCAAAATAAATTTGTTTTATATCTCTTCTTGAGACTAGCATTTTGTAACAATATAATCACTTTATTCCGTAGAATCTTCAAGTTAAGATACTCTAAAACTTCAGTTAGTCATGTATTAATATTTCTAGTTATAAGGAACTACAACACTCTTGAGCTTTCTTTTGTTGAACCAATCCCTGGATCATTAAGAACAACATTGCATTGAATTTAATTAAGAGTTAATATAACCCCTTGAATAAAATATAATTTAGGGTTTTAATATTCATGACATCGCATTGCAGTGAGATTTTCTATAGTCTAACAAAAAAAAAAAACAATGTGGTAGAAATAATTAAAACTTTTTACCATATTTTAGAATGCACGTCAAAATTGAAATAAAATTATTAGAAAACTAGTAAATTGTTCCCAAATGCAATTTATCACTGTCGTTTTTAAGGATCACACCTTACTACCCGTTCAGACTATAACCTTATGTATTAATTACGCTAATTATATTTATAAGAAGTGTACCCGCATTTGCGTGGAGGGAGAGTGGAAAACCATTTTGTGAAAAAAACCTCAGTACACCCAAAGGAGATTCGAACCTCGATCTTCCGTTGTCGGCAGTCTAGTCTACTGTGTAAGTTTAGCGCGTTAGACCTTGCGGGAAAAGAATCAGGTAACTTGTTAATATTAATTAAGAATGTAGAAAACCAAACTTCAATGATATTTCCGGTTGAAAAGTAATCCTGTGTATAGTTTATCGGTAAATCAGTTGTGATATCTTCACATAAGGTGATAATGTTGGGAAAACTAGAATGGTTCTATGTTTTCGAGGTGTTTTTTTATAAAATAAACCTTTTTGGCATAAATAAATAAAAATAACTCCCCAGTACAAACATAGAGTTTAATTTTCTTCACATAGTGATATCAAAAGTGGTTGAATATCTGTCGAGGGTATCCTGGAATTTAATGACAACTTTTTATCTCTATTTTAAAAGTTTCTCATCTAATACCGCCATGATCATGACAGATATTAAACAGTTACTGTTAATATCACAATGTTAAAAAAAATTAAACTATGTTTATACTAGATAAATATTTGATTTATTTTGACCAAAAATTGTTTTGCTATGAATGTAATATGTGAAATGAAATAATATATATTGATGCAAGAACATTCTACCAAACAGTATACATGACGTACTATATATACACTGTTACAGAAACTTTGAGAAAAAAGGAACAGCTCTGTCCAGCAAAGAGTAAACGATCAACTACCCATTTTCAAGACCTTCATAAAAAATATTAAACGGGCATTTTTAATAGTTCAGGTACTATTGGTATTATATTTAAAAAATTGCAATTAAAAGTTTATTTCTTATTTTTAACGGTCTTACATCATTTCGTATCTCAAAGTATTGTAGAAATATAATCAATATTGTAGATATCATAGAAAAAATTATATACGCTATTTTGATTGTAGTTATAAACAGTACGAAGATACGATTTGTCATCAAAATCATTAGAGTGTATTTCACGAAAATCAATATTTTCACTTTTTGCCCTAAAGTAAACAACCATTAAATTTAAGGTTAAATATTTAATTCCAAAAACACTGTGACGAGACTTAGAAAAACACCGAGATACCAAGAGTTATACTGAGTGGTAAAATTCTTTCGGCTCTAAGTCAAGATACAGACAGACAGACAGACAGACAGAAGGACCATAAAACACCACCCATTAGGATCTTGAATTCAATATTTTTTTATTACCGCATCTTATTACCAGTTTGGATTATACACCTTTATACCGAATTACACTAACGTGTTAGGGATTAGGAATGATTTTAGAGGAAATGCACCTGCGGTAGTGGGGAGGGAGAGTGGAAAACCATTTAGGGAAAATCACCCTCATTGAAACAGACCGGGATTGAACCCCGATCCCCTCGTCTTCAGCAGTTTAGCCTAACATGAGAGTGACGTCTTTGACGATGTAGTCACGGAAGTGGGTTTGATTTTCTTTCGGTGATCACAATACTTATTCTCCTAAGCGGTCGTGAGAAAGTAAGAATGATATTGTCTAAACGTCTTTAAAAAATAGATAAGAGTAATGTGCCTTCTGATTATTTACATCCCCGGGAGCTACACATCCGTCCCTGTACACATCACGCACTGCTTACAAACCAATCATCAGATCATGTTCCTACCGATATCTCCTCGTACCTTGTACACATCACGCCACTGCTTACAAACCAGTCATCATCTCATGTTCTTACCAATATCTCCTCGTGTGCTAAACATATCACGCCACTGCTTACAAACCAATCATCAGCTCATGTTCCTACCGATATCTCCTCGTACCTTGTACACATCACGCCACTGCCTACAAACCAGTCATCATCTCATGTTCTTACCAATATCTCCTCGTGTGCTAAACATATCACGCCACTGCTTACAAACCAATCATCAGCTCATGTTCCTACCGATATCTCCTCGTGTCCTGTACACATCTCGCCACTGCTTACAAACCAATCCTCAGCTCATGTTCATACCGATATCTCCTCGTGTCCTGTACATATCACGACACTGCTTACAAACCAATCCTCAGCTCATGTTCTTACCAATAACTCCCCGTGTCCTGTACATATCACGCCACTGCTTACAAACCAATCATCATCTCATGTTCTTACCAATATCTCCTCGTGCCTTGTACACATCACGCCGCTGCTTACAAACCAATCCTCATCTCATGTTCTTACCAATATCTCCTCGTGCCCTGTACACATCTCGCCACTGCTTACAAACCAATCCTAAGCTCATATTCATACCGATATCTCCTCGTGTCCTGTACATATCACGACACTGCTTACAAACCAATCATTAGCTCATGTTCCTACCGATATCTCCTCGTGTCCTGTACATATCACGACACTGCTTACAAACCAATCCTCAGCTCATGTTCATACCGATATCTCCTCGTGTCCTGTACATATCACGACACTGCTTACAAACCAATCCTCATCTCATGTTCTTTCCAATATTTCCTCGTGTCCTGTACACATCACGCCACTGATTACAAACCAATCATCAGCTCATGTTCCTACTGATATCTCCTCGTGTTCTGTACACATCACGACACTGCTTACAAACCAATCCTCAGATCATGTTCTTACCAATATCTCCTCGTGCCTTGTACATATCACGACACTGCTTACAAACCAATCATCTCATGTTCCTACCGATATCTCATCGTGTCCTGTACACATCACGACACTGCTTACAAACCAATCCTCAGCTCATGTTCCTACCGATATCTCCTCGTGTCCTGTACATATCACGACACTGCTTACAAACCAGTCATCATCTTATGTTCCTACCGATATCTCCTCGTGCCTTGTACACATCACGCCACTGCTTACAAACCAATCCTCAGCTCATGTTCCTACCGATATCTCCTCGTGTCCTGTACATATCACGACACTGCTTACAAACCACTCATCATCTTATGTTCCTACCGATATCTCCTCGTGTCCTGTACATATCACGCCACTGCTTACAAACCAATCCTCATCTCATGTTCCTACCGATATCTCCTCGTGTCCTGTACACATCACGACACTGCTTACAAACCAATCATCATCATCTCATGTTCCTACCAATATCTCCTCGTGCCTTGTACATATCACGACACTGCTTACAAACCAATCATCAGCTCATGTTCCTACCGATATCTCCTCGTATCCTGTACATATCACGACACTGCTTACAAACCAAACATCATCTCATGCTCCTACCGATATCTCCTCGTGTCCTGTACACATCACGACACTGCTTACAAACCAATCATCATCATCTCATGTTCCTACCAATATCTCCTCGTGCCTTGTACATATCACGACACTGCTTACAAACCAATCATCATCATCTCATGTTCCTACCAATATCTCCTCGTGCCTTGTACATATCACGACACTGCTTACAAACCAATCATCCTCATCTCATGATCCTACCTATATCTCCTCGTGTCCTGTATCCGTGAACACGGATAATCCCCACCTCGTGATGGAAGTGTTCAGAACACGTCAGTTCGGGGGCGACACAGGATATCCGGGTGTCTAGCGCTATATTTGGATCAGCCGCGCACACTAGCGCTACCTGGTACTTGGGATACCTACCAATGTCCACGTGGCTCACCTCGCCACATGATCCGGCTACGTTCGACCAAGTTCAAGGTCGTCTGATGCGCTTCAGCCTCCAGATGAACGTGGAGGAGGATTTTTGAAAGGAGGAAAGGGGGTTATGATTGACTTTTTTTTAACTGCAAAAAAATTGGGACTTTTTCCTAGCGTTTCTTCCCGTTCAACCTTGAGGTGGGAATGTAGGGAATGAGAGATAGGGGCTATAATTTTTGCAGATTTTACATCAACATGTTGTTATTGTTAAAATAAATCAAATATTTCTCCAGTAGTAACAAATAATATAAATTTTTTCCCCTGTTGGTATCTACAGTTGTTGAATATCTGTCATGGATGTCCTGGAATTTATTGACAAACTTTTTCTCTTCATTTAAAAAGTTTCTCGTGTAATGTTTCCATGCTCGTGACAGATATTCAACAACTGTTGATATCAACCGCGTGAAGAAAATTAAATTCTTATATTTCTATTGGAGCAATATTTGTTTTATTTTGTCTGAATAAATGTTTTTCTATAAAAACTGTATAAACACCGCCCCTAACTCGTGTTCGTTACCCACTCATCTTAGCAACGTTGAATATTTCCTGAATTATGGAGCTATTTGTCGGAAGATGGTTGCATCTTAACTCGATGATGCACCTAAGCAATCCAAGAATCATACACACTAGACATGAATATAAGAAAGAAGAAAATGAGTAGTTCAACCTGATTTGTCTATTGTTTATCTTACAAGCCTCTCCTCTTCCGCTAATATTGTGTGTCTAGGCTACATCACTCGTAGCACAGTACTGAAAAGGTCAGCCCGTACTAAAGTACCGTTCTCCAGAGGACGCCCGAATGTACTAATCGTACATCCTTTCCGTGGAGGCTCTTTACATGTCCTGACGAGATGAGGTGATGGTGAGTATGAGGGTGATAGTGAGTATGAGGGTGAGAGTGAGGATGAGGGTGAGAGTGAGGATGAGGGTAATAGCGAGTATGAGGGTGATAGTGAGTATGAGGGTGATAGTGAGTATGAGGGTGATAGTGAGTATGAGGGTGATAGTGAGTATGAGGGTGATAGTGAGTATGAGGGTGATAGTGAGTATGAGGGTAATAGCGAGTATGAGGGTGATAGTGAGTATGAGGGTGATAGTGAGTATGAGGGTGATAGTGAGTATGAGGGTGATAGTGAGTATGAGGGTGATAGTGAGTATGAGGGTGATAGTGAGTATGAGGGTGATAGTGAGTATGAGGGTGATAGTGAGTATGAGGGTGAGAGTGAGTATGAGGGTGATAGTGAGTATGAGGGTGATAGTGAGTATGAGGGTGATAGTGAGTATGAGGGTGATAGTGAGTATGAGGGTGATAGTGAGTATGAGGGTGATAGTGAGTATGAGGGTGATAGTGAGTATGAGGGTGATAGTGAGTATGAGGGTGATAGGGAGTATGAGGGTGATAGTGAGTATGAGGGTGATAGTGAGTATGAGGGTGATAGTGAGTATGAGAGTGATAGTGAGTATGAGGGTGATAGGGAGTATGAGGGTGTGGAAACAGTGGAAACAATTACAACATAATTAATCCTAACTAACCAAACCCTGGTGGCCTTTGGTTTAATTCCCCTTTCAGGATAAATTCTCAAGGCACCAGCCGGATATTGAACCCGGGGCCCATAGGCTCGTAGCCAGTAGCCAGTTGCAGTGACCACTGCAACCACGGGGCTGGTTACGTCTTCCGTTGACGAGTACACACCACCACACACACACCACGCTACTCTTTACACCCGGGTAGTACTTCAAAATAAATTCTTATTTGTTTCCTATTCTATAAAGACATTCGTTTGCGAACTGCACCTCTTTCTCAAAAGGGGGAGGGTAGTGTCGTAATGTTGGCGACCTTGCGACTGAATATGCCGCCATGGAGTCATCCTTGAAAGTATCTCTCTCTCTCTCTCTTGAAGATGAGGCAGCCTCCCGGGCCGTTCGTTGACTCCTCCCCAGTGACTCAAACCCATCTTTGATCTCGGATTCTGCTACACTAGAGAACTCTCTAAAGACAATGTTATATTTCTCTGAGGTTTTTTTTTAGCACCGCATCTTTCTACCCGGTCGGTTTTTACTCTTATGTACTAATTACGACCATTATTTAAGGGACGAGAAAGGTTATGTTTATAGGAAGTGTACCCACATTTGTGTGGAGGGAAAACGGAAAACAGATTTGGCAACAATCATCAGTGCATCTAACCAAGATTCGAACCTCTATCTCCCCATCAACGGCGGTCTCGTTTATTGCGAGAATAGTGCCCTAGACGATGCGGCCACCTAAGCAAAGTAAAATTAGTGGTTTTTTTTTCAATAATGTTGAAAAGGGAATTTTTTAAAAAGTTTTTTTTTATTCCTTAAAAACTTTTTCTTACTTCCCTTTAATCTTATAAAACAGTTGTTCGAAGCCATAATAATCTCGAGTTCGAAAATTATCTTTATTAACCTTGATATTATCCATGTATTTCGTAAGTTAACAAAAAACCAATTATAAATGACGTAAATAATAAGTTGTAGTCAAGATGAGATGTGATCGCTTGTGCCACCTCACAGAGACACGATCACGACGATCACGGCTGATCTTAGTGATACACAACTATCTATTACCACCTGTCACTATCCAGTGATGTATGGGGGAACAAAGGGAAACTGTAACCACGATATTAGATCGTGATCAGTCGTCACAAACCCGATAACTCAACAATATTCGTATAGGTGAACTGGCAGTCTAGGGGGTAAGGTGTCAGACTTCTGTACTGGGGGTCCAGGGTTAAATCCTCTGTCCCGGCACAGATTGATCTGATTGCCAAACCCTTCCTTCATCTCTGACAAGACGTATATTAATCACAACTTTTGAATCTGTGGAATGCCAGGCCCCCACCGTGGTTCGGATTCCACGTTAAACTGTAGGTCCTGCATTTCATCTCACAATCACCCTTCCATTATACATAAGCGTAAGTGCGTACTATCCGAATGGGTAGTAAGACGCGGTGCTAATAAAATAATAATAATAAATAATAATAATATAATAATAATAATAATAATAATATTCGTGAGAGATAATTTTGCAGAACCAGACACTATGGTTGTCGTCAACTTTAAGGAACACATCCTCACCCCGTTGTATTTCTTGTGGCAGTTGCGGGTATGAATACTCAAAACCACCAAAACAATCATCAACTATCTAATCATTTTCATTTGTCACCCTGTTAAAATAAAGAAGGCCAAACTACACAGACTTTCTTGCTACTTTACTTTAAAAAAAAAAAAAAGGAGATGCAGTAGGATTTGAATAATTCAACATTGGTTTATTCGAAAAATTGGATAATTATAACCCACCATGATTAACCCTGAAATTTCTATTTAAATCAATGGTAAAAACAACATTTAATTAGAATTTTATAAGGATATATTTTGATAATTCGAAGTTTATCCATTGTTAATTTTTTTTGAGCTTGTTCTCAGTCTAACTTAATGATCTTTATTAAATCATCCCGATTGGCCGAGAATGTCAAATAAATCTGGAGTTATACCTATTGACACTTAATAAATGAGAAAGCGGGAAGCGGGTTGCCTAATATAGGGGAATGTATTGGCTCAGCTTTTATCAACTATTCTGATTGGAGTCTACAAGTTTCGTATGCTAATTTCTCCAGGTTTTTATGTTTTGTGTTTGAATTTATGTGTATATTTATTGTGAATAATATGTGTTTTATGTAGCATATATAAATGTGTGTGATTATATGTATATTTTTGAGGTTACTGATTTATTGCATACCAGCTGCCTGGATATTCAGGAAAATAGCTAATTCAAATTTAGGATAATTAGATTTTTTTTTTAGATATTACTTGGACTTAGAATTTAAAAAAGTTCTACATTACACAAGGGGTTCTATTAAAAAACTGCTATATAATTTCCTAAATAAATGTTAACGTAATGAGGTGTCGTCCTCCTAGTTTATGTTATGGTGGGTAAATGTTCTGAACTATGATGCAAATATCAATAAATACTTCCCTTATCGTCCTGAGAGGATGAATAAACTATTAGAAGAGATAGCTTTGATTATTACACTTGTGATCTGAAAAAAAATTACCAGCTTATGTTTGGGTTTTTTTAAGCACAATATCTTACATCCCTTTCGGGTTATGTACTAATTACGCTAATAGTTCTAGGTATTAGGAGTGCTATATTTAGATAAAGTGTACCAGTATTGGCATGGAGGGAGAGTGTAAAACTATTTTGCATCTTCAGTTCACCCGAGTGAGATTTGAAACTTGATCTCCCCATCATCGACAGTCTAGTCTACCACGCGAGTAACGCCCTTTAGGGCCCTAGACGATCAGTATCTCAGTACGCATCAGTATTTACAGCAAGACGTACACGGTAAATCTTCGTATCATTATTTGTATCAGTCTCAGCTCCTGCATGCAACGTGCAACATGGTTGATAAGAAAGAGTCGTGGTCTAAGTTTGCTACTGAGACTGAAGGAAATACTGACAAACGCGTGCACAGTCAGTATTACTCTCAGTACTACTGTCATTCTCTCCCACCACTTGCAAGACTGATGTACTGAGACTGATGTGAGCCATAATTAGGAACACATCAGTATGTTAGTCAGTCTGGCCATCAGTCAATCAGCCTCTACACGATCAGTCAAACTGTCAGTATTAATTATTACTTTATTAATACTGACCGACTGATCGTGTAAGGGCCCTATCATTATTATTATTATTATTAGCACCACATCTTACTACCCGTTCGGGTTATACGCACTTACGCTAATGTGTAATGGTAGGGTGATTGTGAGATGAAATGGAGGACCTACAGTTTAACGTGGAATCCGAACCACGGTGGAGACCTGGCATTCCTCACATTCACAAGATGTCTTGCCAGAGGTGAAGGAAGGGTTTGGTAATCAGATAAATCTTTGCCGGGACCGGGGATTGAACCCCGGCCGCCAGCATAGAAGTCTGTCACCTTACCCCTAGACCACCAGGTCACCGTGTAAGGGCCCTATCAAGGTAGGAGTGTGGGTACACGAGTTTGTATAGTAACACTTTTTTTTTTGATGAAAATAAATAAAATATTTCTCCAGTACAAACATAGTTTAATTTTCTTTACATGTTGATATAAACAGTTGTTGAATATCTGTCATGAGTATAGTGGAATTAGATGAGAAACTTTTCAAATGAAAGAAAACGTTATCATTAAATTCCAGAACATCCTTGACAAATATTCAACAACTGTTGATATTACCATGTGAAGAAAATTAAACCCTACGTTACTTCTAGATATAATATTTGATTAATTTTAACTCAAAATATTTTGCTAAAAAAAACTTGCCTTTAAAAAAGCCTAACTTACTAAACTACAGAAACCGAGTGGGCTTATAACGTTCCTGGGTGGAATTATCTGGCAGTAGGAGAGGAAACAGGGAGGGGCGTAAATACAAATGACAATACAGTTTGTGTTGTGACTCCCATCTATTAAATTATATCGTTGAGTCATAAATATCTATCCTACGCTCCTATACCAGTTACCTTTTGTTTCTCAGGCATTTAGGTATTTAACGAGCAACTAAAATATGTGCATTTTAACATTTTTCAAAGTGGAGAATGGGAACTTTTAACTATGTTTACATGTTTTTATACGAATAGGGTCATAGTATATAGTTTTGTTTTAATTTTAATAAACACCAAACTCGTGCATTGTTAAAGGTTTTGCCGATATTTAACCTAAGAGCTACAAATGATGGGAAAAACATCAGCTACCAAGTTAAATGTCAATATGGCCTGTTGGTCTAGAGGTATGATTCTCGCTTCGGGTGCGAGAGGTCCCGGGCTTCAAATCCCGGACAGGCCCTTAATTTTGTTCTATAAAGTAATGAACATGAAAATAAATCATTTATTAGAAACCATGTCATCCAAAACTGACTTCATAGTTTTATTGTTTAGTATTACTTTGAAAATACATTTATTATTTATTTTTTGGATAATTATATTACAATGTTCACTGAGGCCTTTATTTGATTTTCTGGTATAATACGATATGGATTTCTTTTCCACCCCTCCAAATAATATACCAATACCCATGGGTGGATCCAGATAATTTTCATAGGGGGGTCATGATTATAAATAACATATTTACTTACAATGCTAGATTTCTGTTTAAAGCCATTAATAGTTTCTCATTCATATTTGATCTTATGCATGTTTTAAACCGGGATCATCCTCTCCAATATTTTAAACTCAGATAGTTTTTATAAACTATTTGGAGTGGCCCTCCTTCAACAATTTCTTAGAAAAATGGTTCACTCTAGAAGTTATGCATAGTCTTTGCCTTGAATTGTTTTAGATTAATTCTTGTATAAATTATAAGTTACCATTTAAAATGTTCTTCCCCTAGACATTTTTGAAATTTGTATGCCCCTCGAAGCTATTTAAGTTATCTGACAAAATTTTGAAAATTGAATTATTTCAGAAACTTAGGCTATTTGGTGTGTTCCTCACCTGAAAATTCTTCAAAATGACATGCATCTAAAAGCTATTTGGAGTTGTCCTCTCCTAGACATTTTTGAAATTAGGATGACCTTGGAATCTATTTAGAGCTTTCATCTCCTGACTTTTTTCTGCTAGTTAGAAGCCTCTAGTCTAGTAATTATTTGAAGCTGTCTTTTCCGACAAATTATTGACAAAAAATACATCTAGAAGTTATTTGGAGTTTGATTTAAGACCATCTTTCAGCTTCATATTCGATAATTTCAGAGGCTTTGAAATATATCTAGGGAGGATTTTATTCTAGGGAGGGGCAAATTATTCCCACGGGGGGGGGGGGGGCTGAGTCCCCCAAAATTCCACCGCTCCTGTTGTCCACACATATTCTATATTCGGTATTCCTCCATGTAGAACAATGTTCGCTACTCGATATGACGACAAATATTCGTACATGAACATACATATATTTTCAACACTTGCGTGAGTCATATCCAGAGTGGAATGAACGTGGACGAATAACGCACGTGTGGATCCAGCTTAAGAGGACTCTGCGCGTAAAATTAAAAAAAAATGTATAATTTATCTGTATTGTATTTTTCTTCCTAAAATTTAAACTTTCATATTGGTTTTTTTTTGTACTAATTTTCTAACTTTCACAAGGGGGTCAACTGACTCTCTGACCCCCCCCCCCCTTCCTCCCCCAAATCTGCTTATGGGTAATACCCGTCCATGCGCTCTACATATTTAAACTAATATTGTAGGTATGAGAATGGTCGAATTTAAACAATATGTACCTTCATTTGCGTGGAGAAAGGCAAAACGGGATGCGATGAAGGAAATAACGACATCAGACCTCAGTAGAGCATGTCAGGATCCGGTTTATTGCGTGGACGAACGCCTTAGGCCGTGTGACTAACGTATCGGGGCTAACTCAGGATTGTTATATAGTAAGGACCGATACTAGGGAGGTCATTCGAGTGTGACAACAGCCCTACACCACCTTAAATAGTTATACAGGTGAGAGCTGTTGTAATTTGAATGGGCTTTATAAATCCCGGCCCTAAGTCACCAAGTGCTAGGAAATCAATAAAACCTACTTCATTGGCCACGTGGTCTAACGCGCTACACTCATGTTGGACTAGACTGCCGAAGACGGGGACATTGGGGTTCGATCCCGGTCGGGTGCACTGAGATTTTTCCTAAACTTTCCTTCTACTCAAATGCTGGTACACTTCCTCTCAATTAAACCTTCCTAATCTGTAAGCCATCAGTATAAATAGTACATAGTCGTATAACACGAACGGTTAGTAGGATATGGTGCTATAATATTTAAGGAAAAACATTTATAATCTAGGGAACGAGTTTTAATTTGGTGAATTTAAAATGCTCTTCTTAAAGGGGCTGCCTAAGTACATGAGATATCGCCAATCAGATGTTGCGCTTAGGTTAAATATTGACAAAACTTTTAACAGTACAAAAGCTTGTTTACTGGGATGAACACAAAACTATTTTCTATGATCCTGTACAGTGTCCATGTACAGAAGCCTCATGGCTTCTTTGGTGCTGACTGACAGCTGACGGCTTTGAAAAGTTACCAGACCAAATTATGTATCCCTACGCCTAACCATATGATCTGCAAAAACAAGTGTTTATCAGCTGTCACTTCTGACAGTCAAAATGTAGGTATATACCTAAATGTTGACTGTCAGAAGTCAGCTGTGAGCTGTCAGTCAGCACCAAAGAAGCCACGAGGCTACTGTATATACGTGTAGATATAATTCTAAAGTTAATCATTTCCACTCTAATATGTCCAAAACTCCACATATCTTAGTTGTTAATAGATACCTAATTGCTTGAGAAGGAAAGGTCGCTGTATAGGAGCGCAAAATGGTTCTTTGTGAATCGAATGATGTAATTTAATAGGGTGGTTACAATAAAAAAAGGTATTGTAATTTATATTTTCCTCATTCCCTACATGTATATGCAGGTACATTTCCTCTACATTCAACATATCCCATCACAACTCATTAGAGTGATTAGTAAATATGCGTACAATCCAAATGGATATGTACAACGCAGTGCTAAAGCAATTATTAGTACCGTAACCCACTTCGATGGCCGTATGATTTAAAACGCTACTCTCGCAATAGACTAGACTGTCGAGGTTTGAGGTTCGAGTCTGGGTAAGGTGTACCAAGTGTAATTTTTTTACAAAATTGTTTTCTACTCTCCCACCACGCAAATGAGAATACATTTCCTATAAATATAAGCTCACTAATCCCTAAAACTATTAGCGAAATTAGTACATAAGCGTATAACCCGGACGTGGTGCTAAAAAAAAGAAGAGTAAAGTATTTATACTAGAAATGAGTAAATTATCGATAATAGAATTAATGAGTAAACTATCGATACTATAAATGACTTAAGTATCGATTCTAGAATTGAATAAAGTATTTATACTAGAAATGAGTTAACTATCGATAATAGAATTAATGAGTAAACTATCGATATTAGAATTGAGTAAACTATCGATACTATAAATGAGTTAACTATTGATTCTAGAATTAAGTAAAGTATTTATACTAGAAATGAGTAAACTATCGATACTGGAATTAGTATGTAAGCTATCGATATTAGAAATGATTAAACTATCGATACTATAAATGAGTAAACTATTGATACTATAAATGAGTGAACTATCGATACTATAAATTAGTAAACTATCGATGCTATAAATGAGTAAATAATTGATAGTGGAAAAGTAGTAAGCTATACTATAAATGATTAAAGTATCGATACTAGAAATGAGTAAACTATCGATACTATAAATGAGTAAAGTATCGATACATTTGTGACGATGTCATGTCCGTAGATAAAATATATCTAATCAATACAAATGCCTCGATGAAGTTGTGGGTCATGTGTTTAGTGAGAGAGCTCCACGGAGTCAGGTTAGTAAGGTGGAAGTGCTCTCAGTGGGGCAAGCCAGGGGGTTATAGGAGGGGAGAGGGGACTGACTAGTGCATGTACAACCAGCAACTTTCTCCCAGAGTCTGGACGACTTGGAGGCAAACTACGAACAGTGAATATACCTACTTCAGTTGGCCAGCGACAATACGCCAGCGTGGAGCGTTACCGTATAACACAACAACAAAAAACCCCCGTCGTCGTCAGATCTATAAGAGGGAGATGTCATTTGTCAACTCAACGCTAGTCATCTTTAAGTGAAGTTTAATTTATTTACTGTCGAATACATATTTATGAATATTTTTAAAACAAATATTTAAATATATTTTTTTACTTTTTTTTTTTTTTTTTTTTGCTTTTTCGCGAGTGTGTGTGAACCAGCTATGCCATGGAGTTTACCCAATATACTCATGTGAAGTGTCCAGTTTTAATTCGAACCTGTTTATTCTTCTGTTTCTTCGTCTTGTTCGGACATCATGCATATGCAGGTAATGTGAACATGCTGCTTTGGGTAGCAATTTATCTTTGTATGTAGATAATATTAATTTTTACCTGTATTGAAATGAATCAGAAGGTATTATTTTAAATAATATAATATATTATAATATCTAGAGTATTTGAAATAGATTTATCAACTTTTGAAAGATTAAAAAACTTCATATGAATTCTAGGTTTGTTGACGTCAAAACGAGATAGTTAGATAGGGCAACAACGCTCAATTACAAACTAATATTTTTGAAAAGAGAATCATATTTTTGTCGGTCTAATGTTGATAGTATTTTACTATGTATCTATTTTTTTGAGCACCACATCTTACTACCCGTTTGGGTTGTACACTTATTACGCTAGTGATATTATGGATTAGGAAGATTATATTTAGAGGATATGTACCAGAATTTGCATGGAGGGAGATTGGGAAACCATTTTGTAAAAACCACCCTCATTACACCCGACAGAGATTCGAATCTCAATCTCCCAGTCATCGGCAGTCTGGTCTAATGCGAGGGTAGCACCTTAGACCATGTGACCACTGAAGGAGGTTTTATTATATTATTTAGTGTTATTTTAATATATATCAAAAGTGACATATGTATTAGATCACATGACTTGATATATTAACACGTGAAAGGAGATCTAGTAATATTTTTCTAGCTGCCATTCATAAACAATTTGGGATGTATTAAAACTATTTTCATTTCATTCATAAGTCTAGTCATGTGTTTAAAATCTGTCACATTTGATAAATATTATTAATATCTATATAAAAAACAAATGGGGGTGTGGAAAGGTAATTTTTTAGATTGCGAATTGAAGTCCAAGCAAAGCTCGAAGCATTCTGAGTAAAGAAGTGAGAAATTTCAATTCTGTTCATAATATATCGAGGTTTCTTTCTTCTTTCAAAATATTTCGAAGATTCAAGGTTTATTTTGGGTGTCTTTTTAAGTCCAAACGAAGGAGATTTGACCGTCAACCTTTCGAAGCTTCATACACTCATAACTAATAACAAAATAAAATGCCATCAATGTTTATGGAAAAGAAAAGTTTCATTTTCTAGAATGTCATTCCATTCGTGTCATTAGTCTATATAACGTGAGTTAATAGCAGTATTTTTCCAGTTTTTATATAAAAACTTTTTTTTTGCTCAAAATCAAATATTTCTCTAGTAGGAAACACAGTTTAATTTTCTTCACATGATGGGTATCAACAGTTGTCGAATGTATTTTAAGGGTGTCCTGGAATTTAATAACAACTTTTTCTCTTCATTTAAAAAGTTTCTCATCTAATAGTGCTATGCTCATGACAGATATTCAACAACTGTTGATATCACTATATGAAGAAAATTAAGCCATTTATGTTTCTACTATAGCAATATTTAATTTATTTTAACCAAAATAGGTGTTGAAATAAAAACTGCAAAAACACTTACCTTTTCTCGTGTTCCCTTCCAACCCGCCTTAAGAGCCCATCTCAAGGTCGATTAACCGGGATATTATACCACTATAAAGCCAAACGGCTGACTCACTCACTGACATTAATGTTTACCCATTTACAGATGAGCTAGAAACTTGAAATTTGGCAAACTCATAGCTTCTAGTCTTTAACCGACGGTAAAATTCTAAAAAGTTAAAAAAAAAAAAATTAACCCTTGAAAAAAAATGCAAAATGTTGGAGCAACTTTAAAGTCGGTGCTGACCTTTCTTTGGAGGTCTCTTGTGGCTAAACAGTAAGACCTATCAAAAAACGGAACTGGAATTATATAGGTTTACATCCATTTGACAAGAAAACTCACTGGGGGGTTGGGGGCGGAGCCCCCCAAAGAGCAAAGCGAGTTTGATATAAGACTACATTCGAACCAGAAAACGTACTGATGTATGGTTTTCTACATTACTCACTCGACAATAGTAGAATTTGGACTATTTTGTTAAGTACTTAATTCAAAAATAAGAATATTTTATGACCCACTTCAGTAGCCATATAGTCTAACGCACTACTCTCTCAGTAGACTAGACTGCCGATGAAGGTGAGATTAAGGTTCGAATCTCGGCCGGGTGTACTGAGGATGATTTTTTTCCTAAATGATTTCACACTCTCCCTCCACGTCAATACGGGTACACTTACTCTAAATATAACCTTCCTAATCCTTAAAATAAGCATCGTAATTAGTACATAAGCGTTTAACTGAACTGGTATTAAGACGCCATGCTAAAAAATAACATATTTTGTTGTATTTAAAAAAGAATTGTAAAACTTTTTTTCCCCCAATTATACTGTTTTCTAAAGTAGAGCACAGAAAACCGTGATGTGATGCTTAGCTTCACTGGATATCATCGCTGAGGGAACTGCAAAGTTTCTATTGGGAAACAGTGTTGTCATTCTCTTGTTTTAGTATGGTCAATTTCCCTCTTAATTACAAGACAAGTTTCACAACGCTGGTGGGTCGATTTTGCCAGTAGCTCCTTCTTAACCCAACACACCACCTTCCGACACACAGTAGCCCTATGACTTCTTTGGTGCTGACTGAGAGCTGACGGCTGATGGCTTTGAAAAGTTACCAGACCAAATTACGTATCCCTACGCGAACCATATGATCTGCAAAGAAATGTGTTTAGCATATGTTAGGTATTATACCTAAATATTGACTGTCAGAAGTCAGTTGTGAGCTGTCAGTCAGCACCAAAGAAGCCATGGGGCTACTGTAGCTGTGAGCAAGAAGATTGAGGCGACAGCTAACTGAGAAAGAACGAAGATGAAGCTTTTCTCCTTAAGACCTGCAGTTCCCTCAGCAATGATATTGGGTGTAGAGCTGTATAATCTACCTAATCTACTCCTTACCAACGGGGCGAAGCAGACTCTTAACCAAACAAAAATCACCTGCATTAGTGTTTGCATGGACTAACGCGTCACTGTCATGTTAAGACTAGATTTTTGGTTACTGGAAGAACGAGGTTTGAATCCCGCTTTGGTGTACAGAGCGGGTAATCCCCCCTAAAGATGTTCCCAGCTCTCCATCCACGAAAATGCGGGTTTATAACTCTTACATTTTTACCTTCCTCCCTCTTTTTCTATCAGTATAATTAAAGTATGCGTACAACCGGAACAGGAAGCTAAGGCACAATGACAATATTTGATTTGACATTTTATTGTTATTTGAGGTATTTCAAGTCACTTTCTGAACCAACATGAGGATTTCTATGAGCGAGAGAGAAAGGGTCTACCAATGTTGCCGGGAAAGGTATTTTCCCCATAGGTAGCTTCCAGGGATTTTTTTTACGTGCCACGATCGAAACGGGACTGGCTGCTTTACTTCCCCTCCGAAGGAAGTTGTGCTACGGATTCTTATCACTCAAGGAAAATGTCAACCCCCTTCTGGGTTTGAACCAATGAACTTTGGGTCATGAGGTGAGACCTTCCCAAAACCACCGAGGTCAAATATGTAACATACAACGTTGTTCATGTGTTTCAAATAAAGCATTTCATGTTGACCTTTGACCTCTTATTAAGTAATAAGCGTACAGATTGACCCCATTCTCCTTCAGTAAGGAATGTTTACACTCGTATGACACGTTCTGTTATGTGAATAGCTATGTGGTCAATAGTTTTACTTTCTCTCCACTCCTCAGAGACAGAAGTATTGTAATTGTCAGAAAATCGAAATCGAGATTTTGAAAAATGTCAACCTTTCATGACCCCCCTTATACCGAAAATGTAGTTTTCGCGATTCTGTCTGTCTGTCTGTCTGCCTAAAGCCGAAACAATTTTATCAAGTGGCCTAAAACTTTGTATCTAATTATTTCACAAGGTTCCCCTGATGTGGTTTTGAAATTAAATATCCAGCCTTAAAATTAAGGAATGTTTATTAATGGGTAAAGAGATAAAATCGATTTTCTCAACTGCACTTCAACGACTTTGATTATATTTTATATTTAGGCATTGTTTAATATGACAAACAAAACTGCAAATTCTCGTTTACCCTCTAAAATGACTTATTTTAACCTAAGATGAGCAGAAATGTCAAATTTCGATCATGCATCCACAACTATTTCAAATACTAAATAATTTGTCATTATAAATTTGTAGTATTATTAAAAATAAAAGTATTTTATTAAATTATATGCCTATATTAAACATTTTTTTTAAACCAACAGTTACTGAACTAAAAGCTAATATTAATATATTTTTTTAATGGAAGTCTTTGAAACGGGGAGTTTATGTTCTTCAGTGGGTGATATGGTCCTCTTTTCTCTATGTTTCTGTAACGGTATTTATTAATTTATTTACCCATCTCGGTGCCGTAGTTGACTAACGCGCTAGACGTGTTGAGCTCGACTGCTGAGGACGGGGAGATCGAGGTTCGAATCTCGGTAGGGTGAACTGGGGGTGGTTTTTCCTAAATGGGTTCCCACTCTCCCTCCACGCAAATGCGGGTTCACTTCCTCTAATTCGACCTTGCCAATTCCTAATCCATTAGCGTAATAGTATTTAAAGTGTATAACCCGAACGGGTAGTAAGACGTGGTGCTAATAATAATAATATATTATTATATTTAATTTATTTATGCTCTTTGGCGAAGTCTTTCTGCAATAATGCATATTATTTAATTTCTTAAATTTTACGAATTTTTATAAATGTTTCTATTTTAAGATAACAGAGAAAGTAAGTCTGTATGATGCAACGTTTCATTAATATGATTTTTTTTTGTACACATTAAAAATAAGTTTTTTACTATCATATTAATAGAACATACAATAAGTATTATTATATTAGGAGACCTTGTGGTCTAGGGGTAAGGTGTCAGACTTCTATGCTGGCGGCCGGGGTTCAATCCTCGGTCCGGCACAGATTTATCTGATTACCAAACCCTTCCTTCACCTCTGACAAGACATCTTGTGAATGTGGGGAATGCCAGGCCGCCACCGTGGTTCGGATTCCACGTTAAACTGTAGGTCCTTCATTTTCATCTCACAATCACCCTACCATTACACATTAGCGTAAGTGCGTATAACCCGAACGGGTAGTAAGACGCGGTGCTAATAATAATAATAATAATAATAATAAGTATTATTGATCATACTTTGTTATTAAAGTGATAAGTGTAAGAAGGACTGGCCCTAATTTCAACCAAATAAAAACTATATTATTATTATTATTATTATTATTTATTATTAATAAACATGAACATGGTTGATACGACCTTTCTTCGTAATGATGGCCTTCACTTGGACAGGCAAGTTTATCCTATACTGTCTGTGTCTATGACTTGGTAGAATGGGCGTGTTTATGCAACATTAAAAGCCTTAATGTCTGTCACCTTTAACTAAATAGTTTTACTTCCTACTTTAAGCGTTGTCTTGCAAGAGGGGCATAAATCGTCTCCGGGTTTAGTCAAGGAGATTACAATATTATTGGGTGTATTTCAGAGGCATTTTATTTTTTAGAAAAGGCTGATGGCTGAAAATACACTATCATTATCATGAAAGGTTTTTTACTTGTATAGGGGTAAGTTTGGTAAAATGCATATGACCTTATAAATTAAATTAACCTTATTACCTTTTGGCTCAATCAGACCCGGCTTTGATTCTAGGTGTGGCCGAGAAAAAATAATCATTGAAAATTAATGATTCCTCTTTCTCAACGATGAATTTAATGATCAACGGGACTGAGTGTTGTGTTTGTTCTCAAATTAAGTTAGCTGGTAAATCGAGTGCTGATTTAATAAACTGGTATTAGAATGTGCACATTAAATTCCCCTAAAATAAAATTAAAATATTTATGTGTAGGTTCATACTTTGTACCAATCTCGTGCTGTGTTTGTCTATAAAGTTAACGCTACCGAAGTATATAATAATTTTTTTAGCACCGTGTCTTACTAACCGTTCGGATGATAAGCTTTATGTATTAACTACTCTCATAATTTTAGGGGTGAGGTAGGTTATATTTATAGGAAGTGTACCCGCACTTGTATAGAGTGAAAGTGGAAAATTGTTTTGAAAAAACACCCTACAGGAGATTTGAACCTTGATCTCCCAGTCAAACAGTTTAGTCTAATGCAAGAGTGACGCCTTAAACCATGCGGACACTGAGGTTGGTATCGTTACCATTAATTTAATATGTTGACTACCCACTACCAGCTCTAACTTCGTCAGGCCAATGTTCGAATTCCAGTGAGGTACACTTGTGGTGGTTTTCAATGCCCTTTCTATTTGAGTGCTGTTGCATTTTCTCAAAATAATATTACCACTGTATTGTTTAATGTGTACTACGTACGTTGAAAATAAAATTTGGGGCTTTTATGGGTTTGAGGCATAAACGTTGTTGTCCTCAAAAATGTGTGCGATGTTAATTTCCTCATTTTCCTCCTGTACTCTTTCAAAGTTTAAACGTAAATTGAGAAGGATGCAGTGTTGTTTTTTTAAAAAAATATCTTCCTACCACAATTTTTTCTTGATGAACATTATGAAATTATAATATTGTCACGCGCGCGTAGAGTTTTCAGGGACACTTTATAGTTGTGTAATTGAACATGGAATCTACGAATAGGAATGCAGTAATACACGAAAACATTCTCTACATTGTCATTATAAATGTTAATGCAAGAAAGAATATTAAAGTCTAACCATTGAAGTTCCCAAGGGAGAGAAAATGGGGCCTTTAACCACCTACCCCAGAGACCTCAAATAAATGTAATACAAAATAAAATCACACGAAGGAGATTTAAAATATATATTTAGCGTTGAAAATGTGTCGAATGTATTTGCTGGATTTTAAAACCAGGATTACGACTTAAGTTGTGTTGTTGGACACAGATTACAACCTGGAAAAAATATAATACAGATAATATCTTCAATATGTTGGTGTTCAATCCAAATGTATTATTTAAATCTTTAGCCTTAATTACTAAAATTCTAAATAGCTTCTAAAGTAATTTAATATTCATAAACCGAATGGACTAACGTACTACTCTTGTGTTAGATAAGACTGCCGAAGACGGGGAGATCGGGATTTGACCCCTAACTGGCGCAATGAGGGTGTTTTTTCCCTAAATTGTTTTCCACTTCCCTCCACGCAAATGTGGGCGTACTTTGTCTAAATTAAACCTTTCTAATCCTTAACACATTAATGTAATTAGTACATAAGTGTATAACCCAAACAGTTAGAAAGATCCGGTGCCAAATATATATATTTATTGGTATTCTTTGATCATGGGGCTAAGCCCCCCAAACACACTTCCCCCCTCGAATCATTCTTCTGGCTACAGTTTTGATTGAATACCTCCTTCAAAGTAAATTTGGGAAAGCGCATTTTATTTTCGATTGGTATTTGAGTTTCAATTAAGTTGTAGAAAAAGTATTTTTCAAATATAGTTTTAAATTAAGGAACCAAACACCCTCATCACTGTTATTTATTATATTGGTTTCTGCCATGATGGAAATTGAACCCGGCACCCTTAGTCCATAAAACAGAACGTTATACCGACTGAGATAAGGTGTATTGACTGGCGAATGCAAGAACAAAATATTTTAATTCAAATGAAAAGATGTCGTTGACCTGGATCCTGAACTAATTAGTTTGCTGTTACAAGTTGGCACGAAGAAAAGCAACATTAATCGGAGCGTTGTGTGGAGGGACTCTTGAGATAAATTAACTCTAATCGGTGACATGTTATTTTTAAGGAAACCAGTGTATTTGTACACGAGCTCTCCAGTGTACGTGCTTCACGTCTTACTACCCATTCAGAACATCCGTTTACTTAGTACACTTTGAGTAAAGATTAGGAAGGGGGAATTTAAAGGCAGGGGAAATTTAAGAGGTAGCGGGGAAATTTAAGAGGTAGGGGGAATTTAAGAGGTAGGGGGAATTTAAGAGGTAGGGGGAATTTAAGAGGTAGGGGGAATTTAAGAGGTAGGGGGAATTTAAGAGGTAGGGGGAATTTAAGAGGTAGGGGAATTTAAGAGGTAGGGGGAATTTAAGAGGTAGGGGAGAATTAGAGGTGGGAGAATTGAGAGGTCAGGGAGAATTTGAGAGTCGGGGAGAATTTGAGAGGTCGGAGAATTTGAGAGGTCGAGAGTAGAATTTGAGAGGTCGGAGAGAATTTGAGAGAATTTGAATGGTCGGAGAGAATTTGAGAGGTCGAGAGAATTTGAGAGGTTGGAGAGAATTTTAGTGATACGGAGAATCTAGAGAAAATGTATCAAAATATACGAGGAATAGTAGTGGAAAAAAAAATTAGTAAAAAAAAAACTCTAAATAAACCCAACCGTTATTCGAACCCTGATCACCCGGTCATTGGCAGTCCAGTCTATTACGAGAGTGACACCATAGACCATTCGGTCACCTAAGCGGGTATTAAAAGTTCCTTAATTTCAAATGTCTGGTGAAGTTATCGTGAGTTTCTCAACCATTACCAAACGAAAGACATTATACATAAAACATGTTTTATAAACATAATTTGCTGCTATCCCGAGCAAAGATAAACTTTATTCTCCGACTCACGAGTTTTTGTTGGAGGGCAATCAATTCTAAAATAATTAACATTATTAATATGTTCCCTGATAAAGTTATGGATGCCAAAGTCTTGTATTATGCAATGACAAACTTTTACTAATGTACTAAGACTTGCTTTATAGACAAATAAATCTGTTGTGACATCGTAGATACAAGTGAATTGTGATTAAAGGCGGTTAGGTAAATTAAGATACAATGAATATTTTATTTTATGATTTACGAGAAATTTTGTTGCCAAACATGTCCGTACCACTGTGATAACTTAACCTAGAACAGCTCAATCGACACGAACGCTTCAAAGTTAGCAGATCATTCACATTGGTTGAGTGGCATGTAAAGCCAACGTGTATTTTTTTTAAATCCCCGCGTCTTACTACCGTTCAGGTTAGAAGCAAATATGATAATTACTCTAATGGGGTAAGGTATGAGGAAGGAAGCATCTTAGAAGTAATATACCTGCATTTTCGTGGAAGGAGAATGGGAAACCATTTAAGAAAAACCCCTCTCAGTTGTCCCTATCGGGATCCTAACACCCATCTCCCTGTCATCGGCAGGCCAGACTAACACGAGAGTGACGCCTTAGACCATTCGGCCACTGAAGAAGGTGCCAACTTATAAAGGTGTTTTAAAGGAAAATTGTTAGGTTTATTTGCTGTTTTTTAATTAATGTATTACAAAACTGTACCTAACAATAATAAATATATACCTTGACACTTGTTTTATAAATCAAAGTCCAAAATTTGATGAGGTTGAAAACATAATTTTCTAATTATAGCTCTTAGATGTACCCTTCAGATTTTTAGAAATGTAAATTGTTGATATTTATAAAATATAGATAATCAACCATTAATTAGTTGTAAGTTTAAGGATTGGGTAAGCCTTAAAATTACAATACTATTTTAATCCGACCGAATAAATACCATGAGTGGTATTTTATTGTTTAATTCACTTATCCATTGATCTAATAAATATAATATTAGCACTGCGTCTTACTACCCGTTCGGGATCCATTGATCTGTTTTTTTAAAAAGTTCTTCATTTGGAATTAGTGGAAAATTATTATAGTTCACTTTAAAACGAAAATTTTATCAATTTATCATCGCTTTACTTTTTTAAATAAATCTAGTGAACATTTATTTTATAATAAAATATATTAAATCCCTTTTTTGGTAATGTGAGAAGGAAAAATAATGAAATAAACCCATTGAAAATATCAATACTAATTACACGTTGTACTGGCCTTTGTTCGAACCGAAGGCCACTTATAATAATTCAATTTTCTTCCCACAACAGCCAAGGAAAAATTATTCGATTATTACCTTAATGTGTAATAGACGGATTAATATTCCCGTTACCAACCTTAGCAGAATTGCGTCACGTAGCCAGTTTTAAATGTCGTTTTAGAATGCTAAACCTCCCTTTAAAGAATTATGTATGAACGTTGACTCTGTAAACGCCTACCACTTTATAAAAATCAGATCATTTTTCTTAGATTGTGTTGAGTTTTTCTGCAACGGCTAATTTTATACAAATTAGTGCAACTATTTTGTATAGTTTTAACATACGAATTGTTGTAAATGCTTACAACTTATTAATTGTGTATTAGAATATTAGATTTATTATTATAGTGTATAGTCTATTCATGGTTGATGGTTTGACAGCGAGTGCCTATGACAAGTCCATCTTGGTTGATGGCTTTACAGAGAGTTCGATGAGTCGTGAAGTCTCTTCCTAACCCCATAGCCCCAATTGGTAAGTTTGCGTTCCTAAAAAATAAATCTACCAAGGTCACTTTCACTGCCTTAAAAACAGGTCGGAGGGAGAGAATATTTGAAAACATTTATTCTCATCACTGCTAGTTTATTTTAGGTTAGTATTGTAATTCGCTTAAAATACAAAAGGTTTTGATACCCTGGTTTGAGACAATATAAATATGTAGAGTTACATATCTTGTTACCTTGGCTTGAAGAGTTAAAAACATGTAGCTTGACATGTCTTTTTACCCTTTTTTTGAGAAAGTCAGAAATATGCAGCTTGACATGTATTGTAACCTTGGTTTGAGAAAGAGAAAAACGTTCAGCTCGACATGTATTGTAACCTTGGTTTGAGAAAGAGAAAAACGTTCAGCTTGATTTGTCTTTTTACCCTTTTTTTGAGAAAGTCAGAAATATGCAGCTCGACATGTATTGTAACCTAAATTTGAGAAAGAGAAAAACGTTCAGCTTGATATGTCTTTTTACCCTTTTTTTGAGAAAGTCAGAAATATGCAGCTTGACATGTATTGTAACCTTGGTTTGAGAAAGAGAAAAACGTTCAGCTTGATATGTCTTTTTACCCTTTTTTTGAGAAAGTCAGAAATATGCAGCTTGACATGTATTGTAACCTTGGTTTGAGAAAGAGAAAAACGTTCAGCTTGATATGTCTTTTTACCCTTTTTTTGAGAAAGTCAGAAATATGCAGCTCGACATGTATTGTAACCTTGGTTTGAGAAAGAGAAAAACGTTCAGCTTGATATGTCTTTTTACCCTTTTTTTGAGAAAGTCAGAAATATGCAGCTCGACATGTATTGTAACCTTGGTTTGAGAAAGAGAAAAACGTTCAGCTTGATATGTCTTTTTACCCTTTTTTTGAGAAAGTCAGAAATATGCAGCTCGACATGTATTGTAACCTTGGTTTGAGAAAGAGAAAAACGTTCAGCTTGATATGTCTTTTTACCCTTTTTTTGAGAAAGTCAGAAATATGCAGCTCGACATGTATTGTAACCTTGGTTTGAGAAAGAGAAAAACGTTCAGCTTGATATATATTTTAAAGCTGTGAGCCATACATTAAGAAAAAGTTCACATTTCATATATATTATGCTTCAAAACATTCTTTAAGTACACATTTTCTAATTTTCTTCAGCGGCTTATGGGAATTTGTGCGAATAATCTGCCATATGGCTGGAATAAGGTTCTCCTAACTAGAACGATGAATGATCTAACTGCTTATCAGCGGTCATCGATCTACTTGTCTGGTATTGGGTAATGGGACAGTCAGGTATTGGACCACACCCACTTAGACAGTTCTAACGCAACCCCACCCACTATACCGGTAAATCTGCACCATGAGGGTATCGAACTGGAGTGCATTCGCAATGCATTTGAAATAACCGATATGCTTGGTTCAAACAACATAGTCTTGGAGATCCAAGATAGACCACGCCCTCAATTTTGGCTCTTGTACAAATATAAAATCCAAGACCCAAAATATGTAATCTACTAATTGCACTGTTTAAATAAATGTCTAAAAAAAAAAGTACACAATTTTTCATGTAGTGCACTAAAGTCGTGACCAAAATTATCAAATGTAAGTTTTCACTAAACTACTCTTAAGCAAGTTTTCCTCAGAATATCGCATATCTCATCTTGTTAATCACAATAAACTCTTTTGATAGATAAATTTCAAACAGTTAATTTTTTTTTTCTAAAATAATTTATACGTTAACTATCCTTAAATAATCTATACTATTAATTATTATTTCACGTTAGTTAAATACTAAAAGTTTATAAAATATCAAACGGTTAATTTTACAAATTTGTTCTATATATTATTTTACTAGAGACGTTGACCTTCGAGGTCTTGTGGTAAAGTGATCACCTCAAGATCCAATATTCGTGGGTTCAAACACAGCCGAGGTCAAAGGATATTTCTTGAAATATAACCATCCGTAGCACAACTTAATTCGTAGGGGAAGTACAGCCGTCGGTCCGATATTGATTGTGGAAAATAAAAGAACCCTGGAAGGTGTGTGAACAGATCTTTCCCAGCAGAATCTATAGTCCCTTTCATATTCATCCATAGAAATTCCCGTGTGCTTATTTGATCAATTGGTTCAAAATGTGTACGTTAAATAAATTACTAAAGATTGTAGAGAACATCTGGTGCAATGTACCGCTGGGTGTTTGTACATATAAATAAAATAAAACAAAACTTAAGATGTTTCATTGATGATAAAATAAAAAGCAAAGATATATAAAATATAGAACTATATTATTATTAGCACCGCCTCTTACTACCCGTTCGGGTTATACGCACTTACGCTAATGTGTAATGGTAGGGTGATTGTGAGATGAAATGAAGGACCTACAGTTTAACGTGGAATCCGAACCACGATGGAGGCCTGACATTCCTCACATTCACAAGATGTATTGTCAGAGGTGAAGGAAGGGTTTGGTAATCAGATAAATCTGTGCCGGGACCGAGGATTGAACCCCGGCTGCCAGCACAGAAGTCTGACACCTTACCCCTAGACCACCAGGTCACCTATATAACTATAATTGTATCTTATCATTTTACAAATTCACAGTACAACAAATTAATAGTAATTAGAAAAGTTTACATAAATCCGTTTGAGGCCACAAAAACGAAAGAAGGGATTTTGTACTATATTATATTATATTTCGTGTTATATTATAAACATACCCTGCATTCATCACAAGTCATTGTTAGAGTGATTAAATCTCGCAAATTACGGTGGACAGAACTTTCAGCACAAATGGGAGAATTTAGAACCTTGTTCAGGGTACTGACTGGCAAGTCCTAATGGGAAGATACCAGTGGGAAGACTTATACGTAGAAGTAGGAAATTTCCACCATATCAATACATCTATACTTATAAAATAACATGTCCTGACTGACTGACTGACTGACTGACTGACTGATTCATCATCGCCGAGTGCAAACTATCAAGGCTACAAGCATGAAATTCGGACTGTATATTCATTTTGTTATGTAGGCACCCACTAAGAAAGGATTTTAGAAAATTCCATCCCAAAGGGGTCAAAATAGGGGATGATAATATGTATGATAATATGTATGAAAGTCCGTCATTTTGAAAGTTACATAAACAAAATTTTGTATTTGGGTTATTGACGTAAAACAAATAAATACGTGTTTTAGGAATTTTGGAAATTTTATTTAATAAGGGATGAAAAAGGGGGTGGAAGTTTGTATCGGACTTGCATTATTTTTGATCTGAGGTCAAGTTATGGTCATCAACGTAATGTAATATTTTAAATTAATCTGTAAATACATATGTATATTTTCGTATTTGTATATAATCAACTTCCACGCGAGCAAAGCCGCGGGCAACAGCTATCTAGTTATCTATATGTGAAAAAGTAAAAAAATAGAGAAGGTCTACCCTTGTACTTAAGCCTAAAGGGAATTCTTAACACCGCCTCCCCTTACCCCTCAACTGATTCGGCTGTACCGGGATTTTGAATAAGAGATTTAAGGGACAGTGTCCTTAGAACGACGTCTCTAATATCTTGCCCACGGTCAAGATCAATAGATATAATCATTCTTCCGTAAGCCCTTGGTAACATCCTCTAACTCTGGCGATCTTCGGAACTGTCTAATTTTAATAATATGTTTCTCTAATTTTAAAAGTGTTTTTCGTTTGGATGTTTTTGTCGAATTCTGGATACTTACTGAACAATGGACGGAAGAAGGCATTGGTCTCGGAAGACGTAACCAAGAATTTAACAATGAAACTCAATGTGATTTTCAATGACAAAATCCGCTCGTTTAAAACCCATGTTTCATATTTGAAGTCGTATAAAAACCAAAAAAACAATTCTTAAAAAAAATCAGCAGTGCATCTTACAATCCGTCAAGATTATACAACTATGTAGTAATTACCCTACTGTGCTATGGATGAGAGCAGTTTATTTTATAGGATGTGTAACCAGCATCTGTGTAGATGGAGGGTGAAAAAATATTAGGAAAAATACATTTCTCAATACACCCGAACGTGATTCGAACCTAGATCTCTTCCTTATTGGCAGTCCATTCTATAGCGAGAATGATTCCTTAGACCAGCGGTCCACAACTCCTGGCCCGTAAAGTATTTACCAACTGAACAATTGTGTTCATAACAATATACTAATAGCTTATTACTATATGAGAAATATAAAGTTGACATCCTTTGCCCCATATTTTATATAAACAATCCAATTAAAAAAAACACTCATGTGGCCTGATATTTAAAAAAAGGTTGATTATCCTTACTAAATCAAGAGTATTTAACTTGAAAGTACGTAAATCTTTAATATTATTTCATGTTAAACACTTAATAATTAGAGCCAGGTAACCTGGTGGTCTAGGGGTAAGGTGTCAGACTTCTGTTCTGGGGGTCCAGGGTTCAATCCTCGGTCCCAGCACAGATTTATCTGATTGTATTGGTGTGTAGGTAACCTGGTGGTCTAGGGGTAAGGTGTCAGACTTCTATGCTGGGGGTCCAGGATTTTATCCTCGGTTCCGGTACATATCTGATTACCAAACCCTTCCTTCACCTCTGACAAGACGTGTATTAATCACAACTTGTGAATGTGGGGAATGCCAGGCCTCCACCGTGGTTCGGATCCCACGTTAAACTGTAGGTCCTCCATTTCATCTCACAATCACCCTACCATTACACATTAGCATAAGTGCGTATAACCCGAACGGGTAGTAAGACGTGTTGCTAATAATAATAATAATATTAATCAGAGCCATATTTAGGGTTGGTCACAAGATATCCACACGTTAAACACATGAGATCCGGAAGCACCTTTTTTTCTGTCTTCTATATGTAGATTATAGAATGTGTATAGATTGCATTATGGCCTAACGACTTTGGGTATACAAAGTTGAAGATAAATTATTTCTGTGGCCCATTTAAATGGTAATATGTTCTAAGGCATCACTCATGTGACTTACTGAAGACGAAAAGATCGGGGCTTGCATTCCGCTCGCCTGTATTGAGGGCGGTTTTACCTAAAGCGTTTCCCACTTTCTCTTCCAAGAAAATGCAGGAAGAGTACCTCTGAAATTATTAATACTTCATCGCTAACCCATCATAGTAATCAACTTAATCAATCCATCAGGGACGGTGTGTCGCGGTGGTCCTCTTCTATACGAAAGTCTAAAAGAAGAGGAGGTCATCGTGACGAGACTCCGCATCGGGCATACATTTCTAACCCACGGATTTTTATTAAGCGGGGATCCACCTCCAGTGTGTACCACATTTTGGTGGAGTGTCGCAAGTATGCCCCTATTCGCCTGGTTCTTGATTTTAAAGGTGACCTTCGTTTTTTATTATGAGTCAGTGCAGGAGGTGTTATTTGCTTACTCCATTTTATACGACAGGTGAATCTTTTTATTGCCATTTGAGTCACTTTCGTAAAGTGAATCATCTGAATTTTATCTCATATCGAGATCCTTTTAACATTTTAGTACACTTTAATATGTTTGTTTTGTCGTTTTAACAGTTTTAGTAGACTTTAACATATTTGTTTTGTCTTTTTAACGTATTATTATTTTAACATGTTTTGTCTTTGTAACGTGTTATATTTTAATATGTTTGTTTTGTCTTTTTATTGGAGTGATACACCTGTGGTTTTTTAGCAGGTGTATCACTCTTATTAAGAGCCCATTTGAGCACTTCTATGGATAGTAATAATAACAATAATAATAATAATAAACTTAAACAACTTAACAATTTAGCAAAGGTCTCATGATCACAGATCGTTCCTGCTCTCTGCCCACAACTTTATAAAATAAAACTCGCTTTGCTCTTGGTGGGCTCCCCCCCCCCCCCCCCCAAACTCCCAGTGAATGTAAACTAATGTAATTCCAGCGTTGTTTTGAACGTTGATTTATTTTTACAATTTTATGATTCTAGCTGTCCCATAATGGTGTCGGAAAATTTTAAAAATGTGTGAGAAATATGCAAAATTTACCTAAAATCAAAAGATCTAGCTCTAATACAATTAGTTTTTTTTATTGGTCTTACTGTTTATCCACAAGAGGCCTACAAAGAAAGATCCGCACTGATGTTAAAGTTTCTCCGACATTTTGAATTAACTTATCGGATTTTTTCCGTCGGTTAATGGCTATAATTTATAAGTTTTCCAAATTTCGAGTTTCTAGCTCATCTGGAAGTGGGTAAACATTGTCAGTGGGTGGGTGGGTCCTTAATAATCAATTATTTTCAATAATAATACCCATGTATAAATTATATTTTTGTCGCTATAATTTTTTCAAATTTTATTGCAAAAAAATTGATTATTTGTCTCCCAAAAAGTATCATGAAATATGCCCTCACACACATTTTCAAAAAAACTTATTTAAATATATATATATATATATATATATATATATATTGTATAGCTATACATATTTTTATTACTCAAATAACTACATAGTAAATGCAATCGCGACCTTTTTAAATACATATTTATATTTGAGTCATTAGCTATTTAAATCTATCACGGAAAGTTTCCCTTTAATTTTCTTTCAGAATACCGCGAGGGACACATTTTCAATGAGCGGGAGCTTCATTTGGTTTGGGGGGGCTACACAGCCTTAGACCATTTGGTCCGTGGGGCCCCAGAGACTCAGACCATTTGGCCCGTAGGGCCCCACAGCCTTAGACCATTTGGCCCGTGGGGCCCCACAGACTTAGAGCATTTGGCCCGTGGGGCCCACAGACTTAGACCATTTGGCCCGTAGGGCCCCACAGACTTGTACAATTTGTCCCGGGGGCCCCCACAGCTTTAGATCATTTGTCCCGTGGGGCCCCAGAGACTTAGACCATTCGACCACAGAAGCGAGACACTGTGAATTGATATTTTTTAATCGCCGCGTCTTACTACCCATTCGAGTTAAACGCCTGTATGTACTAATAACAATAATTTGTCCAGGATTAGGAAGGTTTCATTTTGAGGAAGTGCACACGCATTCAAATAGAGGGAGAGTATAAAACCTTTTAGGGAAAACCCCCCTCTGTTCACTCGACTGGAATCAATCCCCGATATTCCAGTCTTCATCAGTCTAGTTTATGGCGAGAGTAGCTCCTTAGCCCATGCGTCCACCGAAGCAGGTGTGAATTTATTTAAATAGAATCAGTAATTGATTCATCCTGTGATTGAACCAGGATCCCGTAGATCCTAAAGTGGAGGTTGAAGTGATGAGCTCAGATGTATCGGCGAGCCTAATGGCCGCGAATCATCCATCACTTTTGAACGATTCTCCGTAATCCCATACTGTAATTGGCTCGTTTGTTAATCCACACGTTCGGGTTTCTTTGAACCTGATAATTTGTGTTGCCAACTACTGGAGTCCGTTTAAGAAGTTCAAGAGTCACGTTCGTACCTTTTTATGAAATGAATCATCGTGCCTTGTAAAGAGTTGATCGCGCCCGAATATGCCGCCAAAGCATGGGCGAGATCGCTGCTGCAGTTAAACAAGTGTGAAATAGTCACGTTTTGTTGTTATATGACGTAGGTATGAGATATTTCCCTAGAAAGGGAGGGGGGGGGGCATGCCTTACATGATATAGAGCAGGGGCTCCCAATGGGCTTCACGTGGCCCACGATTCACGAGGCAAGAGGCATTCTATTAAACTGATCCGGCCTGGCCCCAGTTTGGAAACTGGTGATGGTGATGGTGGTGGTGATGATTATGGTGATGGTGATGGTGATGGTGATGGTGATGGTGATGATGATGATGTGTTAAGCCCACTCCATACCTGTCTGAGCCACGTGCTCACGGAGACACCCGCCTCGGTGGCGTAGTTGTCTTAACGCGCTGGTCGTGTTGAGCTCGACTGCTGAGGACGGGGAGATAGAGGTTCGAATCTCGGTCGGGTGAACTGGGGGTGGTTTTTTCCTAAATTGTTTTCCACTCTCCCTCCACGCAAATGCGGGTTCACTTCCTCTAAATTCAACCTTCCCAATTAATCCATTAGCGTAATTAGTCCTTAGAGCGTATAACCCGAACGGGTAGTAAGACGCGGTACTATATATTATTATTATTATTATTATTATTATTTCTCACGGAGACTGCTAAAAAAAGGGCTGGCTACTTAGAGCCCTACAACACAGCTTTTTTTTTTCCGGTGGAATGCTATCCATGTTTTTAAATGCAAGTGGCTAAACGAATCCGCACCGCAGCGGCTCGGACGAATCGTCGAGAGAGCATTGCTACGCACTTTTGCGGTGCGGTGCGGACCGTGTAACCACCTACCACCGGAAATAAATGTTCGGGAGCTTCCAAACGGCATTTCTTTCACAGCCGTGTCACGTGTGATGCTGTAGTCATTGTTTCTAATACTACGTACAAGATAAACAATATTATATACAACAACTTATTGAACAACAAACATTCGTCTTCTTAATTATTAGCTAACTTAAAACTTAAATCTTCGTAATTAATAGCTAACTTAATTGTATGACAATAGGTGAAAATCAATGCAAGTTAAAAAAAATACAAACTTATTTTGTAATATAACTCAGTCTATAAAGAATATAAAAATGGTTAGAAAATGTATTGTGGTGCTGACCGTGTAACCATACCTAAAAATAGTAATAAAATTAAATCTCTAACCTCATGTTTGGCTCAAACTCTTTCATTACTATCTTCTAACGTTCCTCCTCGTCACAGAATGAAGCCGAATCTCGTCACGGGATGTGCTTTTAAAAAAAAAAAAAGTGAAAGTTGCGTCGTTTCAATGGCAGGGGGGAAATGTTTTGACACCTGTTGTCTCGAACACTAACGCGTACCCAATTTTCCTTATCGACCAATACAAAGTTGACTTCGTAACATTTGCGAGCGACACGTAATGCGTCTTTTGACATCCCCAAACAGGGGAGGTCGTTTTGGATCAAGAGGTCGAAGGATTTTTTTTTTCTATTTGCATTTAAACGAGTGTTTATCTTTCTCTTTCAAACGTTTACCAGAGTTTTAGTATTCCTTAAACTGGAGTAATGTAAATCTAAGAGTCTATGACACGACGGATTCACGGGGGAAAAAAAATACAATACCAAGCTCTAGCCAGAAAAGGTTTCATAATGTGGTTCTATGAATTATTTATTTGACAATCGGGATATTGGGATTAACTCAGTATCTTTTATATTTTATAATAATAATTTCTGAACTTTTTTTATTTGGTAAAACAGTTTCCCTGGTTTCAATTACATTGCTTTTTTAATGTGAGACTGGCTCTTAAAGTCATCTTGCATTTAGTTGATGAAATACAAAATAAATGATCAAACATACGGCCTATACTTATCACAAGACAATGTTAAGGTATCAAACCTCACAGATCACGCTGTACAGAGCATGTTACGCGAATAGAGGAAACTAAAACCGGCTTAAAAATATTGACTGACAAAATCTAATTGGAAGAGACCGGTAGAAAGATCGAGACACAGATGTGAGTGTAACATTGGATTGGACCTAAAAACGATATGGTGTAATGAGGTGGACTGGATAGAACTAGCTCAAGATAGGGATATAGTGTGATGAGGTGGACTGGATAGAACTAGCTCAAGATAGGGATATGGTGTAATGAGGTGGGCTGGATAGAACTAGCTTTCAGAGAATAGGGAGTAATGTGGTGTGAATATGGGAGGTGGTACTGAAGATGGGGAACTAAGCTTCAAGATAGAGTATGGTGTAATGAGGTGCTGGATAGAACTACTCAATAGGGATATGGTGATGAGTGACTGGATAGAACTAGCTCAAGATAGGGATATGGTGTAATGAGGTGGACTGTATATATTATAGAACTAACTCATTAAATAGATGGTTGGCGTGCTTCTGTGAGTGAAGGAGTGAAATATTGGGACCCTAATGGCATAAAGTAAGTAAGCAAGTTAATTGATATATAATTATTAAATTAGTGTTCCTTTGCACGCACTGATAAACGATTTTTGTGGGGTAATTTTTAATAATGAAACACTGAAAGAGAAAGTGCTGTTATTTGAGTAACATCTTACAAAGGAAACCGTTAGATCCTAGCGAAACAAGTCCACAGTTTCCAGTCTAGTTAGCGTGGCTGGTTTTGAACAAGATACTTTCCTTATATTACTCTGGGATAGTATGTATTACACAGGTACTATTACAAAGTTATGGACAAGGTAGTTTGGACAATATCTGGCATTTACAACAACAAAACACAAGAACAACTTTAATAAATTCATGCAAGTCATGGGATATTAAGCTATCACTTCTGATCAGTGGCAGCTCGTAGCTAAAATTAGTGGGGGGTACTGCTCCAGAAAATATTTAGCCTTTGTTTTAAAATTATGTAAAAGGAAAAAAGCATGTATGGAAAAAAAAAATATTTAGGAGCTTGATAAAATCTTAGCAAAAAAAAAACCAAACATTTTTTACTTACGCTAACTTAAATTGTTACAGTTCTAGCTTGATTTATTCATTTAAAAATGAAATCTATTCTTTTTGTTTAAATTTTCGCAAAGAGTTCAATAATATTCTTCTTGATCTCTGGATGAAAATTGAGGAAATTTTTCTCCATTGAAAGTACTGCAAGCGCATTTAGTCTTTCTGTTAAATAAAATAACCGAAAATAAATGAATCAAATAGAATAGCTGGAAGAATAATAATAAACTAATTCTACACTCTTCTACACTTTATCACATTCAAGAATATGGTACACGGTTTTTAAGCACAGCACACGCTGAGTAAAAAAAACACTACCTTCCACCATCACGCCAGAGCCGGCACTGCGAGAGCAACAGTGCTCTCTCTACCTTGCAGTTCCACCTTCCTCCCCACTCCCCTCCAATGTGTGCATGCTTACAACAGTCAAACACCGCGTCACTAGCACTGTGAAGCGCACATTTCCATACAAAGATTTTTGTTTATTTTTTATAAACTTGGGGGATGGCTACTGAAGTAATGACATTAAACTTAATGAATATATATTGTACTACAAAAATAAATAGGAATTAAAGAAAAAAGAACTCATTATATTAAATGTTATCGATAATATCAAGTGTAAATAGGGCGTGCTGCAGTTCCGCAGTGCCTATACACGAGCTGCCACTGCTTCTGATCCATAGTTTCAATACTTATAACATAATACCGATCTATATCAACAAGAAGAGGTAATTGCTGACCAGCAAGTTGAAGAAGAAACTGATTAAATGCCACATTTAACATTGGGACAGTTATAATTCTAAAATCTATTCTTTTGCGTTCGGGGGCACGCAAAAACGTCATATCGAGCTTGAAAATGTTCACAATTACAGCAATTTATCTTATTATGAAAAATTAAAATTTTTTTTTTCATTTATCTAAAACCTAAACGGTAAACTGTGCTTTATTCACCAGCGAGCTATTGACCCAGGTTCTTCCATGACTGAAGAGTTTCTTGCTAGCTACTGGGGTTCAGCGTCATTCATGAGTGGACACACTGCTATATTGCCAGACCTTTTATAAACTTTTAAGATAGGTTGGAAGGGGCCACGAGAAAGGGAATTGTTTTTACAGTTTTTATTTCAACACTTCTTTGTTTAAAATAAATCAAATATTTCTCCAATATAAAAAAAGAGTTAATTTTTTTCACGTGGTGATATCAACATTTGTTGAATATCTGTCGAGGGTGTCCTGGAATTTAATAACAAATTTTTATCTTTGTTTAAAAAGTTTGTCATCTACTGCTGCTATGCTCATAACAGATATTCAACCACTGTTGATATCATCATGTGAAGAAAGATTAAACTCTATAATTCTACTAAGCAACATTTTATTTATTTTGGCAAAAAAAAAAGTTTTGCTTTAAAACGGTGAAAATATTCTATTTCCTTGAAATCCTTTCCACTCCACCTTAATAATACGTTAAAACGAATATAGATTATTTTAAAAGAATATTCCCGCATTTTTAAATGTATTTTACAAAATCTAAATAAAACTAAATTTAATCTTTTAATGAAATTGACCACTTGGCGAGTAATAGATGGTCCTTTAGATCAATTTTAATGAAAGTTAACGATATAAAAACAACATATGCTTTTATTATGTAGCACGAGTTATCGTTCATTGTCCCCTTTTTTTGCCTGAAATTGCCAGGAACCAATATAAACCCCTGTACTATTACAAATATTGTTTTTATTAATATTACTGTAACCAACCAATGTTCATATTCTAGAAAATATATTTTTTTTAATGTAGCACAGCGTCTTACCACCCGTTCGGGTTATACGCTTAAGTACTAATTACGCTAATGGATTAGGAATGGGAAAGTTTGAATTTAGAGGAAGTTGACTCGAATTTGCGTGGAGGGAGATTTGAAAAACATTTAGGATAATATAAAATGTATTTTTCTCAACCAAATACGATAGTTAAAAAAGGAAATGTTGTGTTTAATCTGGCCTCATGCCAGTCATAATGCAACCAAAGACGATTATTTTAAATTTAAAGTTGATAAATTTAACTTTTATTTTTCTATCCGTATCACTCACATTTTAGTTGATTTTTTTAAATCATTTTTAGCCGAAAAATTATATTTGTTTATTGACTTTTAATATCTAAATACAACATTTTATTCATCGAAATATAAATATTTTATTTACCACGAACTAAGATCTCTATGATAGAGCCACGAATCCTAGGGGTGACTGACTCAGATGTTCCCAGCTTAGCCGAGAGAGGCGCCACCTCTGTCTGGGAACTAGTTCCTCCAGAGACCAGTCCAATAGGGTCCCGTTATCACCCCCCTCTGCTACTGTGCCGGTCAGTGCACGCGACTACGCCTGGTGACGTCACTCGCGGTAACGTAACTTCTGGAGGAGAGAAAATGACGACAGGAACGTCCTTCACAACTACAGTAGCACCATGACTTCTTTGGTGCTCACAGCTGACGGCTTTGAAAAGTTACCAGACCAAATCATGTATCTCTACGCTGAACCATATGATCTGCAAAACATGTGTTTAGCAGCTGTCAGTCAGCACCAAAGAAGCCACGGTGCTACTGTATATAAGTTTTTTTTTACTAAGTCTTAGTTTACCTCGGTGCTCTTGGGGTAAGGTGCTTGCCTCAGGATCCGATGCTCTTAGGTTAAAACCCAGCTGGGTCTGAGGATTTTTCTTGAACGATAAAATAACTGTTACACAACTTCCTTCGGAGGGGAATTAAATACCCGTAGATTGTATCTTGTAAAAAAAAGAACGCTAGAAGGTATGTGTAAATAAATTTCTCGGAAAAATTTGTCGTCCCTGTTCGCGCCTCTCTCTCTCTCTCTCTCTCTCTCTCTCTCTCTCTCTCTCATAGAAAATCTGGCGTGCTGAGATAATCAGTTGGTTCAGAAAGCGGAGGATAAATACTTCAAATAAAAACATATAAATTAATTATTATTAGCACCGCGTCTTACTACCCGTTCGGGTTATACGCACTTACATAATGTGTAATGGTAGGGTGATTGTGAGATGAAATGGAGGACCTACAGTTTAACGTGGGATCCGAACCACGGTGGAGGCCTGGCACTCCCCACATTCACAAGTTGTGATAAAAAAACGTCTTGTCAGAGGTGAAGGAAGGGTTTGGTAATCGGATAGATATGTGCCGGGACCGAGGATTGAACCCCGGACCCCTAGACCACCAGATCACCCACACTGTAATCATTGACCTGGCTTAAGTTTTAATACCTTTGTCTGTGGCAAGTAAATGAAGACCATGCTCTGAGTTGTATACATTATAAACGAATTTGTTAACACACATTGAAATGTATGTGGATTGGGACCAATGAATTAGGTTCACTGTAGCCGAATTTTCACTACAGCCGAGTTCACCAAAACCATAGTTGACTGTATTTATTCAGCTACTCGCGGCAAAGGCTGCGCGTTGTATGTGTGCGCCAATCCTCACTGTATTTACTTTCAACTTTCCATCCGGTACTGTCCCACACCTGCATAGATCCAGGGAACGTGAAAGTGCAAACGGCACGTTCGTGTCCATAGAAGAAAATATACTTTTGACTCTCCGAAATCAAAGTTCTCCGAGTCAAGTTGTACAAACTACACAAAATTTGGCGGGTTAAATTCTGAACTAAGAGACCGGAGATAGGTCGCTTAGCCACTAGTTGAAAAAAAAACAAGGAAAATTATCCGATGAAGAAATTAGCATTATAGTAAAACCCCGGTAGACCAAACCCTAGTAATTCAAACACCCGGATAATATGGACACACTTTTTGGAAAACGATGACAAAAATTAAGTTACATAAATTAAATATATTTTAATTTGTTTAACATCTGAAAGTTAAAGAGAATTATAATAAACAGTGATATCTGATAATGAATGTTTAATTTTTAATTGTTGTAGTCAACACAAAGAGTTTTCCTTTAGCTAACAATAGCTACAATACATATTGCGTGTTATACATCAGTTAAATAAATGAAAATTTATTAAAACTCCTTTAACTATAATTTAAAATTCGCGGAAATACTATATCCCTGTATTCTCCCACTTAATCAGAATTTTATCTAATTTGAACAAGCTTCAGTCCTAAATAGTTCGGATTAACAAAGATCTAGTGTATTTTTCAATTGGAGCGTCCACACAGACCAATTTTTCAAAATATTTTTAGAAATTGTTGCTTCTTGAACAACGAACAGCAGCTGTCTGATAAATGTCCCCTTCAGAATTGTAAAACACACAACATACACAAGTTTATCTTATTTTTGTGTGACTTGTGCCGTTTCGTTCCTGGGCCACTCTGAGTGGACTGGGCCACTATCAAATGGGCCAACAGGAGAAGATAGGTCCTAAGATGGATCTCTTGGATGGACCGGTTATTTCAAGAATATCTAGGCGGCCTTGATGTTAGCGAACATTAAAAAAAATACATTTCTTGTGCGGGCCAAGAGTTCAAGAACTTGGGATGGGTATCAGTGGCGTTAGTAGGGCAAGTATTTAGGGAGTGAAACATCTATACATGCCATTCCGTAAATATTTTAATATTCATTTGAAAATTTTGGAACTTGGAAAAGTCGTAAGATGGTGATAAATGTTTCTTTTCGAAAATCTAGAGTTCAGGGACCGGGGTTAAAAATAAAATGGGTTCGTCAAAATTGCACAAAATTGCCTATAAAGCTCCTCTAAGTTGACACGTAAAATGTGACGTCAGGGCAACATATATACATATATGTTTAGGGGATTTGGGGAAGGCTTAAGCCCCAGTCCAGACATACACACACACATATAGATATATACGCCTGGACTTGGACTCAAGCCTTCCCCAAATCCCCTAAACCTTACCTCCACCCGGTAACTACGCAAGGAGGGACATGTTGGACAAAATAAAGTTTCGAATCCAATTTATCGAGATAACTTGTAGCTAGCGCTGCAACAGTTTATTTAACAGTTTAATTAATATTTTTTGTAAAATTATTTATAATAGGCCGTACGGCTTGGTGGTCAGTGCTATCAGCATCAAAAATTGTTTTTTTAAATTATTTTTCTATTTGTAAGAACAAACCTGAGGTTAATTTAATTTATCAACTTTGCAAATTGGAATGAAATGTCATGGGTTATATAAATTTGTATGTATTTACAGTGGCCACATCAATTTCAATGACACCTTTTAACAAATTATGATATTAGGTTTTAAGTGGTAACTATTATTTTATAGCTAGGTAATTGCTTTTACTATTGGCTAGAATATTTACATAAATTAGTCGATATTTTGCACAATATTATCTATAAATAAATCTTGAGTTGGTTTGGTGTTTATTTTACATGTGTCAGTCTTAATAATTTCTCTATAATATTTTTACACATAGCGGTAGCATTAAAAAATCTTAAGATAAAAATAGTTCAAACGTTACGAATATGCATATAAATGGAATCTAATGCTAGGTAAATAAAATTATCTCATTATCTATTAAATATGTGCTAAAAATTGTTTCTTTTTTTAAATTAATACTATTTTGATTAGATAAGTCTACAAAATAAAAACTGTATTAAATAATAATACTGGTATAACAATAATTCTAGTACAGGCTGTTGATATAGGCGTGTTTTTAAAAGGGTGTAAAATCTAGGTTTGATTTGAGTAATAGTTTGAGAAAAATGTACCAAGAGCTACGCAAGTGTGGGGGGAAAAAATATTTATTAATTTGCATATAACTTTTACTCTTACAATAATTTATTAAAGCCAATTTAGGTGACCTGGTGTTCTAGAGGTAAGATATCAGACTTCTGTGCTGGGATCCCGGGGTTCAATCCTCGGTCCCGGCACAGATTTATATGATTACCAAACCCTTACTTCACCTCTGACAAGACGTGTATTAATCACAACTTGTGAATGTGTGGAGTGCCAGAATTCCGCTGTGGTTCGGATCCCATGTTAAAATGTAGGTACTCTATTTCATCTCACAATCACCCTACCATTACACATTAGCGTAAGTGCGTATAACCCGAACGGGTAGTAAGACAAGGTGCTAATAATAATAATAATAATAAAAAAAGACAAATTAATGTTGATAAGATTTCTGAACTTGTTAAAAAATATATAATCTGTTGCTAGACAAACGATTGTATTTATCAACCATATTAACAATTCAAACCTATTTTAAACATGTTTCAAGGGTCAGTAACGCTGACATATCCTTAACAGTCCAACTGGTATTTTTATAGGTCTTGTGTGTTTAATATAGTTTTGTAAATCAATATCTGGCTGATATATGTAAGGTATTAGACGTTCATTATACCTTTTGGTTCCATTAGCTTGGGGAGTTTGGTTTTAGTTCAACCAGAAGCATTAAAAATGGCTGTCCCCATGAAATTCCCAGTGGTTTTTTTTTCCTAGCTCCAAACCACGTTAATGCGGGCGTATTTCCTAATGTTATAATGTCTATAATAATCATTTTTATAAACTAAAAATCTTATAAGGAATGATTATGCATCTTTCAACTATTACTAAAGAATATTTTTTATAAATACTATCTAATCCCCATCGGTGGATACGTGGTTTAACATGGTTAACATGGTTTACTAGTTGGATACACGAAGGTGGATCTGGTTACCTTACTTAAATGTAAAAAAAAAAAGTTTTTTTTCTTCTTATGTAAATAATCCTAAGATTGGATTGACACAATGCATTCGAAGCTGGGTATGCACTCAGCACTTCGGATGGTTCATGTCACCTGCACCATCTGGTAGACATCCCATGCACTATGGAAGATGAAGAAGTGTGATGGCTCTCCATTGACGTCCACACTGAATTGCTATGAGCGAGCGTGAAAGGGCCTACCAATTTTCACGGGAAAGTTATTTTAACATACCTTCCAGGGTTCTTTAAAATGCCACAACGACCAACGGTTTTATTTCTCCTCCGAGGGAAGTTGTGTTACATATTTTTATTGCTCAACCGACCTAGACTGGGTTTGAACCAACAAACATCGGGTCCTAAGGATAGCTAATTTATCTTAAGACCACAGAGGTCTATGAAATAAGTTAAGTTCTTAAGGAAACATGATTTAGTTAGACTATCGATATTTTTTTAAACATAAAAACAATGCGTGTGCCCCCCCGTATTTTGCTGAAGGCTATCTGGATGAAACAATGGCGTCAGACTATGTCACGGCCGTGAAATGGTGGGTGGTCCATGACGTGAAACTTGAGGAGGTACCTCCTCTGGTGACAACATATTTTCTCGCTTCTTGACGCCAACAAACTTTCACTAACAAGATGTGGACCCGCTCTAGCGGAGAACATCGAAAGCTCGGAAGAGGAACAAAATAATCCTGTATAACGTGGCAAACATGTGTTGTAAACAACCTCCTTACTATTTACAATAACTACAATAATATACTAAAACTACACTGAATACACCCGCTTCGGTGGCCACATGGTCTAACGCGCTACTCTGCCGGTGACGAGGAGATAAAGGTTCGAATCTCACTCGGTTGTACTGAGGGTGGTTTTCCCAAAATTGTTTTCCACTCTCCCTTGATGCAAATGCGGGCACACTTCTTCTAAATATAGCTATTATTATTATTATTATTATTATTATAAGCACCGCGTCTTACTACCCGTTCGGGTTATACGCACTTACGCTAATGTGTGATGGTAGGGTGATTGTGATATGAAATGAGGACCTACAGTTTAACGTGTAATCCGAACCACGGTGTGCTAATTCATAAAACTATCAGCGTAAATAGTACATAAGAGTATAACTTTAAAGGATAATAAGCCGTGGTGCTAAGAAAAAAAAAATCCTTTTTTTTTGCAATAAGACTTAACTAAATCGTTGAATGTTCATATACTCAAACGGTGACCTTAAAAGGATTCGACCTCGAAATAGCCCATGGAAACGGGCGAAACAAATGGTTGAATACCTTATTTCCTGCAATTCACCAGATGAATACAAAGTTTATGTCGTTGATTTGTATCTTAACTAGGTGTTTTTATTTTGTACGTGTTAGGATTATATCTTTTACTTTTTGTTTTTTTTCATAAACTTCTCGAAAATGTTTAATAACCAAGGCTGACTTGAATCATCGCTTTGTTTGCAAACGCGTTAAAATATTTTTCGTCATAATTTTAGCTACCAGGAATTATTTGGTCATCTCTAATCGCGTACACGAATGGTCTGTGAGCATTCAAAATTATTATGAAAGAAAATTTAATAGTAAATTTAAAAGTCACAAGCTTTGAGGGCTACTATTATCAACAAATTACTGTATCTACTACTTATTCGAGTTAATTTGAATAAAATACGTATTATGGGTTTTCTCAATATTCTTCAGCCTGTTACCTTTGCAGCAAAGCCAAGTGTCCGTTTAACACAAGATTTTTGTTCCCCGCTGCGTCATACTACCCGTCCGGTCTGTAAGAAGTTTACTCACGATAATAATGTAAGGATTTAATGGTAAAATTTGAAATAAACGTAGGGCTATTCTCCTAAATTACGTGAAGGGAGAAAGTGTAACCAATAAGGTGCGGTAGAGCAAATGTGAGTTATGTTCACTGTTTTTAAGGTTGTTAAATCAAAATATTTTATTCGGTCAAAGTAAACCAAATATTTATCCATTAAAAACCATAGAGTTTAATTATTTTTTCCCATGGTGATATCAACAGTTGTTGAATATATGTCATGAATATAGCGTCATTAAATGACAAACATTTTAAATTGAGAGAAAAGGTTAAAAATAAGAATTTAGGGCATTCTTAATAGATATTCAAGAATTTTTTTTTTGTCACCATGTGGCCTACCCTTTTGATCCACACACTTTACCTTAAAATATTTGCTTAATTACAGTGGCGAACAAACCAAATATTCTGCCTGAGTGGTGTGTCGAATTTCAAGGGCTGTCTGACTAACGAGTGTCGGATTAACGCGAGTCTCCTTTAGACACTATCCTATTCTGTATTTTTACTCTTTCTCTCTCTAGACAGCTGATAGCCTTGGTCCTATGCGTGTAGATGTTGATAAAACAAAACGTCAGTTTTCCCTCTGACGTGTCTCGGTGGCTCCCCGCCAAAAGTAAATATCCGCGCATAAGCTCGCCCTATAATTGGAAACCCAGTTACGGTAGTTTCCACGGAAAGGACTACTCCTGAACAGGTAGTATGGGGTACTATGAACCGGAAGACTGAGATTCTATGCCCAAACGGGTTTGCTTGTGTTAATATTTACCAAGGATTCGGGGTAAGAACGGGCTATGTCATAGCAACGTTAGCCTGTATTAGTTCATAATATTCCCTTGTGTTACTTGTATAGAGTAACAAAGTTTATCTGTATTGATTTTTGAAATTCTAAAAGATATATATAGTTTTTAAATTATATTTGAATAAAAGATTACTTATTTAGGAAGATACATGATAGATTTTTTTGAAGATTTAAATATTAGTACAGTAGAACTTCTGATAACTAAAATAAAGGGGGCTGAACCCTTTCGGATAAGCAAATTTTCGGATATGAAATGAATACCCCTCCGACGATTTAAAAAAGGTAAAAAATATATAAATTACATAACATACATAGTTACAGAAAAATATTTTTTGTATATGTGTTTACAGACAGCATTTAAATAAATGGTTATTGAATACAAAAAAGTTAAGTACACAACAAAATTAAATTTACGTCTTCTTAAAAAAAAAGTCAGAAATATCTTTTGGATTTTTTTTTAATTTTTACATTGTAAATATAAAAAATCTTTTATATGAAATGTGAACTAAAATTTAATTTTATAGAAAAGAGAGGGTCATATTAAAAAGTATTCTTTCTTTATATTTACTTTATGTCCAGTGACGTCATTAAAGAAGTATAAAATAAAATTGTTTATGGAATAATAGTGGGATAGCTCAGATTTAAAATGAACACAATACTTTGGGTTCAAAACCAACATCTACATATAACAAAAAAAAATATCTGGGGGTAAAATTTTAAGTAAAATAATTAATAATACATAAAATTGAACACGAGACTCTCTCAAAACTTTTGGGTCATGTTGTGAAAAAATATGCCTTTACTGTACTTAGTCAACAATTCACTCACCTTTCGTACAATACCGGCCCCCAAGGTCAGCATCCCTGGGAACTACTTGCAGGTGAGACATCGCTAAATATGTGTTTTTGATAACAATAGTAACAAGGGGGATAACATTGAACGATGATGATAATAGTATAAATAAAATACCTAATAACGGATTTAACTTTGAAAAAAAAAGTTTAGTTTTTACTTTATTAAATAATTGTCAATCTGAAATGTTACCCTGCCTAACAGACGTCTGCTAAATTATAAAGCTAAAATACAATTCATAATTCAAATAACAATAGTAATTTGAGGTATTAATATAAAAAATCTTAAGTCAAGTCTTTGTGGGTAGTTATTGAAATAATAATAATAATAAAAATATTATAACTTCTTGAGACACCCTAATTAATATATATCCTTTAAGAAGTTAATAGTTAAAATAAATGAATAATATAACATAAGACATTGCAGTCTTGTCGAAGGAATCACTGGCCAAAAGATTATTTCCATTGTAATTGTTTAAAAAAAAATGTTAGCTTGAAGAAAAAAATATATACATATATATACCGTTAGAAGAAAATAACACGAAGTCTTGACATTATAAAGGAAAAGTTTCATAAGAATATAAAGTCTGCTTAGTGAGGTCTAAGCTGTGTAGAGATTCAAACTAAAAAAAAAAAAAAATTGTTGATATCACCTCAAAAGATGTTCTGGGAGTTTGTCGTTGAAATTGTGAGTGGGTTCAAAACACATTAAAATCTCAAGATACGTCATTGCGGAGGTCTACCAATGGTATAAAATTGTTATCACGTCTCTGATAGTCATGTTGATGAACACTTAAAAGACTATTAAAATAAATTCAATTTTAGTTGTACTGAAAATAATGGGTGTCATTATCTCTTTAGTTCCAATTCACCAGAACCGTTTCTTTCTTCCAATTCCTACCTCTTGTAATTTCACGTAGAGGTCACAAAAATATAGCAGATTTAAGTTATAAATATGTGAAATTATAGTAGAATCCGGGAATATATGGAGGGAAAGAAACAATAATTTAAAAACTTGATAAAATGTTGATCTTTAACTAAATGGATGCAAAGTCTGATATCTGACGGTTTGACGTGTGATCATTGTTTGTAAACATACCCAATTTCTTCTTTTTTCCTCCGCAACTTATATAATTAAAATATACGAGATTATATGACGTGTCTGTGTCGTCATATCCCCCACCTTCCCCCTCTGCTACAGTCCACTTCTTTATTCCTCATTTTGTGTCGGCCATTACGATTCTCGTAGAATCTCTAAGAAAGCGTTAAAAATAAATTTTTACCTGATCAGTCTTGTTCTAAAAATGGACGGAATATTTGGACAACACCCTGGAAAATAAGTATATTAATTTAACTCTAAAAATATCGATTTTCATTATAAAACTCCCCTGGAAAAAAAGGAAGGGTTTGGAATTACCAACTTAAAGAGAGTTCACATGACACGATCGGATAAAAAATACAGCATTCCCTGGCTCCTTTATATTCAAATGGTAAAAGGACAAGCTTGGACTTATTTACATAAAAATAGTTCTCATGACCCCATAAAAAATATTTTAATGGTCTATTTGGCAGTTGAATATTGCGAAATTGCCATAGATACATAACCAACAATCAAAATAACTCTAAAAAAATTGATTTTTCTAGTTTCCTCAAAATAAATAAACACTTAGGAATAAATAAAAACTAAGTAAAATATAAATAAAAAAAATACTTACAATATCTTAACAAATGAATGTTTTACGGACAAAACACCTTTATTTTGTATTTCAGATACTCAAAAAGTTACAAGAACCAAAATCCTGTTATCCGTTTTGGATAGGCTGGGTTCCAAATAGTAGAGGTTCGTTTATGGGCTATTTTACTGTATCTCATAGTTACTATTTTGTCCGCAAACCCTTCGTAATGTTTAGCTTATATAACACTGTTTTTATAATTTTACTTCCTCATACAATTAAATACTTCGGCGTTTGTACGATTTCACATCCATGTATAATATACTCGTATAAATAAAAACTCTTTCATATCTTTACTTTCTCATATGTATCGGCATATACGATAAAATAATAATAAAATATACACACACTTTGATCTGGTTACACAATATTTGCATCTAAATAAAAACTGTTCAAGAGATAATGATGCAACTATTTAACGACTTTCATGAAGCTTCGCCAATCAGGTATTCTTGGAACAAAGTGACCTACTAATAAATCATTAGTTATGTTAATTGTAAAATATAATAGCGGCCTGGCTATGTTGTGTAAGATATAATGACAACCTTTGATGGAAGAAGCGGAGATAACGGATCCAGGTGTATTGTTGCATTTCATTTTAAGACATGTAACAAACAGTGAGGTGAGACTAGACGAGACTGAAGAAGGTCGAATTTGGGGATGTTGGGGAAGGGGAAAAAAGGGCAGTGTTTTTTTCAGTAGTTAGAAAAAAAAGATCGGTCAAAGTAAATCAACTATTGCTCTAGTAGAAACATAGAGTTTAATTTTCTTAACTTGTTGATATCAACAGTTGTTAAATATCTGTCATGAGCATAGCTGAATTAGATGAAAAATCTTTTTAAATGAAGAGAGAAAGTTTTCATAAAATTTCAGGATATTCTTGAAAGATATTCAACAACTGTTGACGTTACTATATGAATAAACTTAAACTCTTGAATTACTACTGGAGAATATTTTATTTATTTTGGCCAAAAATATTTTTGCTGCAAAAACACTTGACATTTACTTTCGTCTCCTACACCCCTATCTTAAAGAAGATATTGGGGCTATGTGTTAAAAGTTTAATATAAATAAATGTTAAGACAGCATCATGCATACTTCCTCATGTAGTGTTTTTTTTAACGTATGCCTTCAAGAGTGAGCTGGAGAGAAATTCCTGGCTTTCTGTTGGCAGTGCGGATATGTTGAAGTCATACACATCTAGGTGCGGGTTCTTCATCCCGTTGAGATGATACTGATGATGATTATTATGTGGTGTCAGTGGAAGTCTTAAATTTATATTAAGTATAATTAACCAGACCATGGCATCCATAAAAACAATTCCCCTTTTGAAAAAAAAAAAATACCTATGGTACCGCCAGGAATTGAACCCGGGACTTCGTGATAGATTATTATTCAGGAATTCTAAGAGGCTAGCCATAAAGTATAATATAGTCTGTGAGAATTTTTTTTTTCCAAAATAAATTATTACTAATTAACCCTTGCTAATCTTTCCCAAGAAAAACAACATTTTTTGTAAACTCATTCAAAACTACATTTTGAATGTTTCTTTAGCCATTTTCAGAGATTTTTAATTTTTCAAAAATCCCTCATCAGTAAACTATCCTTAAATGAGTTTTTTCTTGAAAAAATCAGTATTACGTGATTTTTTTTTATTATGTCAAACACTTCTCCGATATCCTTTTTTATTTCTAAACAGCTAGGCTTTTTTTTTTAAATATTAGAACTTTCAAAAATTAACCACCAGTAAACTACGCTTAATTTATTTTTTAAAGTATTCACAAGTCGTGAAAGTTGTTGGAAAAAAGTAACGTAGCTCAATGTGAACTGCAAGGTGATCCTAAAGAAAACAATCGTAATTTTAGACCAACTCTGGTCAAAGAAACTGAAAAAACGACCTTATTTAATTAATTACAACAAGAGGTTTGTGTAGGATCAAAGAAAGTTTATTATTTGACTCTTTTTTTTTTAATCAAGGCGTCTTATTACCTTATCAGGTTATATATATATGCATGTATGGTAATTAGTCTAATCGGGTAGGGATGAGTAAGGAAGTATTTTAGAGGTACTCTACCAGCATTTGTATGGAAGTAGAAATTAAACTATTTGTAAAAACTACCCTCAGTAAACCCGACCAGCATTTGAACCTCGATATCTCAGTCTTCCACAGGCAGTCTACACGATAGTGCGCTTAGACCATCGGCATGAAGTGGTTGCATCTTTCTTACCACACAGCTGCAAACAATAAGCATAACTAGATCAACACGTAAGTTATATAATTCATGACATGGATGTAGTCATGAATGGGAACTGAACGAATGTAGTTCATGAACTGGGACACCGAACTAGAAAGTAGTTCATGACTTGGGGACAACGAACAAGAAATGTAGTTCATGATGGGAACAACCGAACTAGAAAGTAGTTCATGAACTTGGGAACAACGAACAAATGTTCATGAACTGGGGAACAACCGAACAAGAAATGTAGTTCATGAATGGGGAACAACCGAACAGAAATGTAGTTCTGAACTGGAATGAACAGAAAATGTAGTTCATGAACTGGGAACAACCGAATAGAAATGTAGTTCATGAACTGGGGAACAACCGAACAAGAAAATGTAGTTCATGAACTGGGAACAACGAACAGAATGTATTCATGAATGGGGAACAACCGAACTAGAAAATGTAGTTCATGAACTTGGGGAACACCGAACAAGAAAATGTAGTTCATGAACTGGGAACAACCGAACTAGAAAATGTAGTTCATGAACTTGGGGAACTACCGAACAAGAAAATGTAGTTCATGAACTTGGGACAACCGAACAGAAAATGTAGTTCATGAACTTGGGGAACAACCGAACTAGAAAATGTAGTTCATTAACTTGGGACAACGAACAGAAATAGTTCATGAATGGGAACAACCGAACTAGAAAATGTAGTTCATGAACTTGGGATCAACCGAACAAGAAATGTAGTTCATGATGGGAACAACCGAACTAGAAAATGTAGTTCACGAACGACAATCAGTTGTCAGTGAATGACTGGTATACATGTTGTAGCTAACAAACTATTGAACTACAATCTTTGGATCGTGAATGACCAATATAATGAACTATGTAAAAGCACTAATCATTTATTTAAGGGGTTGGAAACCTTTTTGGGTGTCGATCGACTTTTACATTTATCAAAGGCCCCGCAATTACACTTTGTTTCTCTAATCTACTCTTCTTTTTGAAGTTATACTTCTTTAGGCGCGTTCCGAAAAAATGATGAGAGTGAAATTTTAAGATGCGCGCGCATCACTGTAACACAAAAGTAACAGGTTGAAGCTAAACCGCTCATTAAGTCTCGAAAAAAAAAAAGCTACCAACAAAATAGAAATATAACCTCTGTTAGTCGCGCATGTTTGGTATACGGCCTCGTCGCCTCTGATCACTGTTTTCATTATTATTATCCACATGTTTCTAGTTTCTACATTCACAACACGTGTTTTAGTTTCATACAAGTGCGAATTATATATGTGCTAATAAATTATATTCAGTAGTGATTTAAATTAATATTTTGATTAATATTATTTACTATTCGTAAATATTAGTGAAAAAAATTGTGCTTATAGACTTTTTCAAGTGCTACAATATAATTGAGGTTAACTATCCGTATGTATTATTTATTGATATAAATTAAAATATTATTATTTAACATATTAATACTAAATATTATTAAATTATTATTGTTAAATATTTATTATTGGTTATTTAATATTTACAAAATAAAGAAATAAAATTATTTAATGATACCAAAGAAGTATAACTTCTCACGCGCGTACATAAGTACACACACCCATTTTTTTTTCTATACATCTTGTATTTATTCCTTAAATACAATATTTACTCCAATACTTATGTCCCTGTCTTTATAGAAAATACATAGAATAAATAAAATTAGACTCCATTTACCCTGAAAGGTAGTAGTCTTACCTTGATTGATTACACTATGGTCCTATCTTATAAGCTGTATCATAGTGAAATAATGAAAGGTAATCTTGCTTTTTAGTGATTGTTGCGATATTGATCGGTGGATTTATGGGAACTGAATCACTTTGAAATATTCCTAACAGTGAAATTACCTTTCCATCTCCACAGTAAATAATATCACTCAAATTGCACGGTCCGTACTATTTGTAAAGTACCTTCTGTTGTTTTTTTGTTTGTTTTTTTCCCCTCTCAGTGTTAATCAGTCTGACGTCATAGTTCATCCATCATACAATGCCATAGTATGAATGCAGCGTCAGCTGATGACGTCATTTATATCATGAAGGTTCTGAAACACGTGTTGTTGTTTTTTTTTGGGAGGGGAGGGGGTATATATTAACACTTTAATGTTGACGTCAACCATAAGAATTTCAGGAAACATGACTTTCAGGACCCCTTCCTTATCCCACTTTATTTTTAAATAATAGTAAAAGAGAATTTAGCGTTTTTCAGATAGTTTCAATTATTACATCCGCTCATGTCTTCTTTGTTTACAAATGATTTCTAGCATTTCTAATAAGCTTTGTTCGGTACAAAATGGACCTAGAATATATTTGGACCAAAGATGACCCTTAGCGCTGCCTAAAAGAAGTCTTAAATGTATTTATGTACAGTCCAATTTTATACTAAAGAATATTTTTTTTAAATATAAACTTTTTACCAGACAAAATTGATAACATTAATTTACTGTATTGCTTGTTTTATTTTGTGAGCATTTATGATAATTTTCTAAATTATTGTCAGCGGCACAGAACATCACTGGAACCATGTTCAGGGTATTGACTGGTAAACACAGTGGGAAGAAACCAGAGGGAAGACCTAGAGCAGATGGTGGGATATTATTAGAATAGACCTGAAAGAGATAGGGTGTAATGAGGTGGACTGGATAGAATTAGCTCAATACAGGGATAGGGTGTAATGAGGTGGACTGGATAGAATTAGCTCAATACAGGGATAAGGTGTAATGAGGTGGATTGGATAGAATTAGCTCAATACAGGATAGGGTGTAATGAGGTGGATGGATAGAACTAGCTCTACAGTATAATAGTGGTGGTGTATAAGGATGGAAAGGGAAGAACTAGCTCAAGAATAGGTGTATGAGGTGGAGCAGATAGGTTAAGGTGTAATGAGGTGGACTGGATAGAATTAGCTCAATACAGGGATAAGGTATAATGAGGTGGATTGGATATAACTATCTCAAGATAGGGATAGGTGGCGTACTTATGTAAGTGCTACAAAAACTTTCAAATTCCTAATGCCTGAAAATAATAAAGTATGTATGCAAGGTATTAGCTGATGATGTGTGAAGGAATATAATAGCTCAAATTTAAACTTTGATTTTTACTTCCCCAATAACTATTCCTTGTCATGTATTAGTTCACGAAACAATCTGATGTCAATTTATTTTAATTTATATTTTATTTTTTAAATGTTATTTGTGCTATTAGAAATGATCTGATAAATAATCAAATAGCTTACAAACTAATAAGTTATTAAGATATTTAAGAAAGAAGACGAATTTTTAACACACGTTAAAATAATTATTTCAACCCTAGACTAAGTTCAAAGGAGAATCCCCAGCACCTTGTAAATCCTTGTTGATCCTTCAACCTAAATGGATGAACTTTATTTTATATACTATTAAATTTTCAATTATGATAACAAAAACTGGCACTCGCCTCGGTGGCGTATTGGCTAACGCGCTAGTTGTGTTGAACTCGACTGCTGAGGACGAGGAGATCGAGGTTCGAATCTTGGTCGGGTGAACTGGGGGCGGTTTTTCCTAAATGTTTTTCCACTCTACCTCCACGTAAATCCGGGTTCACTTCCTCAAATTTAACCTTCCCAATTCCTAATCCATTATCGTAATTAGTACTTAAAGCATATAACCCTGACTGGTAGTAAGACATGGTGCTAAAAAACAAAACAAATAAAACTGGCTACCGTTGACTTATAACCGATAAAGCCAAATTTAGAGTGTTTTTAAAAACTGCACTAGGTGACTGGTGGTCTAGGGGTAAGGTGTCAGACTTCTATGTTGGCGGCCGGGGTTCAATCCTCGGTCGCGGCACAGATTTATCTGATTACCAAACCCTTCCTTCACCTCTGACAAGACATCTTGTGAATGTGGGGAATGCCAGGCCTCCACCGTGGTTCGGATTCCACGTTAAACTGTAGGTCCTTCATTTCATCTCACAATCACCCTACCATTACACATTAGCGTAAGTGCGTATAACCCGAACGGGTAGTAAGACGCGGTGCTAATAATATAATAATAATAATAATAATAATAATAATAATAATAATAATAATAATATAATAATAATAATAAAAAACTGCACTAGTGGATAGACTGTGGCTATAAATATGATAGCATATTGTGTAAAACCAATTCCATAGCGTAAGGGTTGACGTTGACAAATAAAGAACAGTTTGAGGCCAAAGTCTTTCGTGCAGTCGCTCGTCAAATGAAGACACTCCCATGGTGAAATTATTGTTAGCACTTAGGGGCAATTCATCTAAGTATTCCCAGAGAACAACTATTTATAACATCTTGCAGACTGTTCCATTACTTGAGTAAAACCGATCTCTCACATGAACGGTTATTAATGTCAGGCTGTACATACCAAGGTGAACTAGAACTACTAACCCTACATCGAGCGTTCCTGCAGCATGGTATACTTCCCTCGACGGAAGACGAATAACAATATATTAGAATATTTAGTGTCAAACAATCGGGTGGTATAGTGAAATACAAAGTCTTAAAGGCTTAGGGCCATTTTAACAGTCAAACTTAGTACACCTCAAGTGCGACTCGATACTAAATACAGGACTATGCCTATCTAAACCAAAATGGATTGAGGCAGTTTCGCATATGAAACTAACCCTCTCCATTTGAGTTTAGGTAGGCGTCGTCCTGTATTTAGTATAGCGCCGCACTTGAGGTGTACTATGAAAACTGGCCCTAAGCCTCGATGTTAAAACTAAATAAAAAATAGCATTAAAATATTGTATATATTTTAATGCTGCTTATATATATACTATTTTTAAATGTTTGAGAGTTTTTCTACCAAATGACTAAATATATTGTTAAATGATTTAAATATTTTAAAAAAATCTATATTTTAATTTGCCATACAAACTATTCAGTTTTACTACATATTTTATAAACTAAGTATTTGACTACTACAACAATTAGGCAACTCTATAATTAAGTCTCATTTTCGTTCATGATATGCAGCCCAACTTCAAATATATATTATATATGAAGTTGATACAATTATATAGAAGTTACAAATATTTAAATCAATACGTCCTATAGTAGGCTCTTCATAAAATAAGTTATGCTTACAAGTATAAAGACTATATTATTTTCTGGTAGTTCTATCTCTTGATTTCATAACCCCCCCCCCCTTTAAAAAAAAGATATGACCTCCAAAAAGTATGAGCTAACTCCCAGTTACTTTTCCCCTTTCGCCCTGCATTGCATGAGCGAGTCAAGTGTAAAAACCTACTCTTTTTTCGGGCGTGGCAAGGAAGTGATTTTTAAAAGTCTCTCTTTCTATCTCTCTCTATCATTTAAGATGTTAGCTAGAGGGGAAGGAGAGGTTGTGTGGGTCTTAAATAAGTTGGAGGAGGAAGTGTTCGAAAAACAAACTCCAATAGCAATTTAAAGAAGCAAAGGGGATAAAAATCATTAAATGATTGGTTACGAGTATTGAAAAGTGATTTTTCTTTACAAATTCGTTATATCAGTACGCAGCTTACAAACTAACTTAAGGATGAGATCTTAGTGACAACAAGAAAAGGTCATTGTCTTTGTAGTATTTATTTAAAAACTTTTTTTTTGGTTCAATTATCAAAATTGCTACAGTAAATTAATTTATATACAAGGTGATATCAACAATTGATGGATATATATTATGAGCATAGAAGCGTTAGATGAGAAACCTTTTAAATGAAGAGAAAAAAATGTAGTTAAATTTCAGGACTCCCTTGACAGGTATTCAAAAAACGTTGAAGTCACCATTGTGAAGAAAATTAAACACTATTATGTTTTACTGAAGCAATATTTGATTTATTTTGACCAAAAAAGTGTTTTGATATAAAAACTGCAAAAAACACTGCCCTTTACTTCAGATCCCTACATCACCACCGAACATACAACACTCTCTCTGTATTCCCGTTGTTAAAACATAACTGTGAGACTGGAGGTATAATATTAACAAATATTAATTATAAGACTACCGAAAATTTATTCCCGGACTCTTTTTTTTTTTAACTTACTGACCAAACGCGCTACCGGTAAAGTTAAAAGTCACAAAACTATCTATCGGATGGCAGCCAATTAAACGGAAAAAATGAAGTGTTCACTAGAAAAAGAGGTGCTAAGACAATTTTTTATCTCAAATAGAATTAGTGCTGCCATCTGTTAGACAATCATGATACCTTTCTAATGGACTTTATATTGCGCTTCAAAAGTTGTCTGTCATATTTTAATCATCATCGCGTCTTATCGCGGTTTATACGCTCATATAATAACTACGCTAATGATTTTAAGAACTAGGAAGGTTATATTTATAGGATGTATACCCGCATTTGCGTGACGGGAAAATGGAAATCAATTTTGTAAAATCTCTCTTCGGCACACCTGTCCAAGATTCGAGCCTCGATCTCCTTGTCATCGGTAGTACAGTATAATGCAGGAGTGACGCCTTGATTCATTTGACCACAAGAGTGATTATAACGTTGTTACATTTGTGGTGAATTCTACTTTCCTCCACTTTGACCCGTTGGTGTATGTATACACGGATATCCCGGACGGGTAGTAAGATGCGGCGCGATATTGTGCGCGGGTCTGTTCTCCCGTCTCAACCTGAGTGGTACGAACTACCGGATGGGTGGTCGGCCTTGAGACACTCGGCAGCTGATCTTGGTACCTCCATGCAGCAGTTTGGACTGTACCTCAGGCTAGGACAGGGGGAACAAACTTGTAGCGAGATCCTGCCAGGGGTGTGAAGTGTTTGGACAGGGGGGAACAAACTTGTAGTGAGATCCTGCCAGGGGTGTGAAGTGTTTGGACAGGGGGGAACAAACTTGTAGCGAGATACTGACAGGGGTGTGAGGTATTTGGACAGGGGGGGGACAAACTTGTAGCGAGATACTGACAGGGGTGTGAAGTGTTTGGACAGGGGGGGGGACAAACTTGTAGCGAGATACTGCCAGGGGTGTGAAGTATTTGGACAGGGGGGGACAAACTTGTATCGAGATACTGACAGGGGTGTGAAGTATTTGGACAGGGGGGAACAAACTTGAAGCTAGATACTGCCAGGGGTGTGAAGTGTTTGGACAGGGGGGGGGACAAACTTGTAGCGAGATACTGACAGGGGTGTGAAGTGTTTGGACAGGGGGGAACAAACTTGTAGCGAGATACTGACAGGGGTGTGAAGTGTGTGGACAGGGGGGAACAAACTTGTAGCGAGATACTGACAGGGGTGTGAAGTGTTTGGACAGGGGGGGGGACAAACTTGTAGCGAGATACTGCCAGGGGTGTGAGGTATTTGGACAGGGGGGGACAAACTTGAAGCTAGATACTGACAGGGGTGTGAGGTATTTGGACAGGGGGGGACAAACTTGAAGCTAGATACTGACAGGGTGTGAGGTATTTGGACAAGGGGGAACAAACTTGAGCTAGATACTGCCAGGGGTGTGAGGTATTTGGACAAGGGGGAACAAACTTGAAGCTAGATACTGACAGGGGTGTGAGTATTTGGACAAGGGGGAACAAACTTGAAGCTAGATACTGACAGGGGTGTGAGTGTGTGGACAGGGGGGAACAAACTTGTAGCGAGATACTGACAGGGTGTGAAGTGTGTGGACAGGGGGGACAAACTTGAAGCTAGATACTGACAGGGGTGTGAGGTATTTGGACAAGGGGAACAAACTTGAAGCTAGATACTGCCAGGGGTGTGAAGTGTTTGGACAGGGGGGGGACAAACTTGTAGCGAGATACTGACAGGGGTGTGAAGTGTTTGGACAGGGGGAACAAACTTGTAGCGAGATACTGACAGGGTGTGAAGTGTGTGGACAGGGGGACAAACTTGAAGCTAGATACTGACAGGGTGTGAGTATTTGGACAAGGGGGAACAAACTTGAAGCTAGATATCATCATGAGTGGTAATGTTTTGGAACCGGTTCCCGTGCAATCCCATGCAAAAGAGTTGAGCTACTACTCAATCCCTCTCGCCTTGCCCATAAACGTGGAGGAAATAGGATTACTTACAATCCCTTCCTTGAGGTATCGTGGAGGAACTAGAACTACTTACAATCCCTTCCTTGAGGTGTTGTGGAGGAACTAGGCTATGTATTGGGACTTAATAGAGGAACGCGACAGCTCCGATTAATTCATTTTGCTAAATTATTTACAGCCGCAGCACCAAACATGATATTTCACACTAAATAAAAACTCACATCAGAATTAAAATATAAGAGTCTAATCTTAAACAAATGGACTACATTTTGACCAGATTTTTTTTTAATAAGTTTTCAGCCCTGAGAATTCACATATTTTTATTTTATTTTGACATCCTAGTGGTGAACGCCCTTAACTTGAATTCTTTGAGATATCCTCGAACTGTACCAGGTACACTCCGGTTACCCGCAAACTATGACTTGTCTTACCTTGACGGAGTACATTATAGTACTTTATCTTATAGTAGAAGCTTCTAAGACATGGTATGATCCGTTAAGGTAGAGTTGCCTACTTTCAGGGAAACTGTGTGTACATTAATCTGGGAGGACGGAAGTATATTCACAGCAGGATATTTTACTACTCCAAGGTCATTCTGGAACCACTTATGCCACCTCAACAACTCGTCAGTTTTGAAAAAAAAACGTCTCTTTTTTAAATTGCTTAGTAGAAACCGGTATGTATAAAATATTTTTCATGATTGAATAAAAGATACAAATGTTTTATAAATATTGGATAAGGAATTAAGCTTGGAATAATTGAATTCACAAATTAATTAGGTATATTATTAGGGAGAATAGTTGATTTATTTTAGGTTTATTCTCTAGTAATATTATAATGTATCGCTCGGGCATAAATATATTCAACAATTTTTACTAATAATTTTACCCAGTTAATTTGTCATTTCATTATTTTAAACTTACTTCTAATCAATCCTTATTCAAACCTATAACGCTCCTTTTTACTTTAATCAAAAATTATTTCTAAGAAAATTTGATAAATTTTCATTAAATTAGTCAAAAGCATAATAAATATAAACTGTGTATTTTAACGTGTTTACTAAAGTTTAAAATCGTTTATTAACCAAGTTATATTTTGTTAAGTTTTTAAGCTGGTCCATGACAGGCTGGTGTCAATATTACCCAACCTAACAAAAACATAACCATTATATTATAGATGCATGAAAGGTTAGGTCTTGTTAGGTTGGGCAAGCTTGTTATAAAAGTATATTTCCATCACTTAATTATATCAAGTAAGCGTGGCTAAAGTGCGAATAAACTAAATTAACTTTACTTTAAATAAATAGTTTACAACATTTATTTGTACACAATGCTTTTTTTTTTAAACAGCTGGAGTTTTTGTTATCAGTGTCACCCAATTTTATCCTCCCACGACCTCAACCTTACGTCTGCTGAGTTTATCACCCTGAAAAAAAGCCGGCAATGGCTGAAAACTGGCTTGGGGAAATAAATAAATACCAACACTATCCAAGGTTTGATTGTGACTTATTGCCATTGAACCCGCTTCGGTGGCCGCGTGATATAACGCGCTATTCCCATCGAAGACTAGATTGCCTATGACGAGAAGATCACGGTTCTAATATTGTTTGGGTGTACTTAGGTGATTTTTCCAAAATGATTTTTCCTCTCCCTTCACACAAATGTGAGTACACTTCCTCTAAAATATAACATTGCTAATTCTTAAAAACGGTGACCTGGTGGTCTAGGGGTAAGGTGTCAGACTTCTGTGCTGGAGGTCCGGGGTTCAATCCTCGGTCCCGGCAAAGATTTATCTGATCACCAAACCCTTCCTTCACCTCTGACAAGACTTGTATTAATCACAACTTGTAAATGTGGGGAATGCCAGGCCTCCACCGTGGTTCGGATCCCACGTTAAACTGTAGGTCCTTCATTTCATCTCACAAACACCCTACCATTACACATTAGCGTAAGTGCGTATAACCCGAACGGGTAGTAAGACGCGGTGCTAATAATAATAATAATAATTCTTAAAACCAATTTCATATTTAGTACGTAAGCGTATAACGTAAGCGTAAGACGTGATGCTAAGAAGAATAAATTTAGAATAGTTATCGGTTTGTATGAAAACATATCTAGACTATGTAAATATAAGCTCACATTAAATAAATATGTTTAACGTCACCTGTAAAATGTTCACTGACCAAAAAAGCATTTTTTCTAAATACTGTAATATGAATAAAAAACAGCCAAACCAAAAGTACAGCTCACTGTATCACAATCTGTAATTTCTCTTTGGATATGAGATTGGAATTCATATTCTAGGTTCTCCTTGTTTTTGAAATGCAAATAACATGTCGACCAATTAAAATGATTAAATAAGTAAAAGTTTTTTTTATTTTTATAAAATTTATATTTTATCAGTTTTCATGTTTGGAAAATTTACGTACCTCATAAGTATTTCCTGTACAATTTCATCAAATGTCAGCATTGAAAAGTACTTAAAATTCTCTCGATAGAAAGACGGATGGACATGCGTACATACGTGCATACATACACACTCACATACGTACACCATTAAACTTTTTTTGATATAGATAATCTACTTTTAAGTATTATATACTACTCTGATGGATTAGTTTAAACACTGAATGTATAAATTTAAATTTGTCTGAGGAGGAGAAAAATATCTATTTGTTGCTCGGCTAAGACTCGAACACAGACCTCCAAGTCACCGGAAAACCAGACACTTTAATATTGCTAGATATCTTATATAAACAAAGTTCTTTGACAAATTATTATTTGATTAAAAGGTTAATAAGCTCTAAATAAGAATTAAGAATCATACACATTCTTAAAGAAAGCTTTTATCTACTACAAGCATTTATACTTATTCATATTTGCTATTCTATGTTTAAAAATAATATCACTCAATTTTTGATATAATATTAGAGAAAAAACAAAAGTATAAAATAATATTTAATGGTTCATAAACGTTCATCTTGTGGCAACTTTAATCCTTTGTTATTCTCCTTGAAAGTGTTTTAGCGGGAGGTATAAATGTCTTCATTGGTGAGCTTGGCGACCTTGCTATAGTGTCTGTCTCCCTCTTTCTATGCCTCTTTACCCCCCTCTAATATCATCATTATCATTATATCATCATCACCATCATCACCATCGTCATCATCATCACCATCACCATCGTCATCATCATCATCATCATCACCACAATTAACATCACCACCCCCATCATCACCACCACTACCACTACCACTATCACCAACACCACCACCACAATTATCATCACCATCATCACCACCACCACAATTAACATCACCACGGGTGACCTGGTGGTCTAGGGATTAGGTGTCAGACTTCTATGCTGGCGGCCGGGGTTCGATCCTCGGTCCCGGCACAGATTTACCTGATTACCAAACCCTTCCTTCACCTCTGACAAGACATCTTGTGAATGTGGGGAATTACAGGCCTCCACCGTGGTTCGGATTCCACGTTAAACTGTAGGTCCTCCATTTCATCTCACAATCACCCTACCATTACACATTAGCGTAAGTGTGTATAACCCGAACGTGTAGTAAGACGCGGTGCTAATAATAATAATAATAATAATAATAATAATAACATCACCACCCCCATCATCATCACCACTACCACTACCACTATCACCAACACCACCACCACAATTATCATCACCATCATCACCACCATCATCATAATATTCCTTACCATAATAATACACTAATGTAGACCTTTGTGGTCATTTCAAACCTCAGGGAGAATAAAATTCAAACCCACTCTGATGGCTCCATGGTCTAGAGCGTCATTATAACAATAGATTGTACTGCTGATGACTAGAATATCAGTGTTCGAATACCGGTCGGGTGTATTGACCTAAATGTTTTTATACTCTCCTTCAATGCGAATAAGGGTACAACATCTCTAGTTTAACCTTTCTTGTTCCTAGAACCTGAGCGTGTATATCCTTAATGGGTAGTAAGACGCGGTGCTAAAAATAACGGCGTGGCTATCCGCACATACAATCTTTTTTATTTTAGAATAGACACATTTAGGCCTAATAAAAGTTAATAATTTTTTAAAACGAGATAATATATATTATTGCAGAAGCATTCCACAAAAGAGCTTAAATAAAATTATATACACTGTTACAGAAACTTTGAGAAAATAGGAACATCTCTGTTCACCAAAGATAAAAACAATCAATCTCCCATTTCAAAGAACTCCATATTGCAATATGTAGTCTATATTGTCTTATAACTCAGAAACTATTGATTTTGTAAAAATATATTTTAAATAAAAGATTTTTATATTTAATAGAAATCTCCGTTTAGTAAAGTACCCCTAAAATTATTTTAATGGTAAAATAAGAACTTCCCTTTTGTTTGTAATTTCAAAAGTGTCTCTAAACAAAATTTAATCAAAATCGTTGAAGTGAGTTTTAAGAAAACACATTTTTTTTTCTTTTTCTTCCCTTAATTTTAGGGTTAGATAGTTAGTTCTAGTTCAAGCACTATCGGTAAAATGGTATCGTCTCTAGTCTGAGATACACAAGACAGACAAACGGCACCACGAAATACAATATTTTTGTTTCAGGGATTCATGAAATTTCGACATTAAACAAAATATCGAGTTTGAGAGAAAGTAAAAATATACATAATATATTCAAAAGTTTTTTAAAGTGTTTCTGTCAAGTTTTTTTTTTTTCATTTTTCTTTTGTATTTTAGATTTTCACTTTAATTTCATAAATCATAAGAGTTTTCAGAAATGTCTCTATTTTAAGATAAAAAAAAGAGATAATGCACCGTACTGATTAGGTACAGGGCCTATATTAGTATTATTATAAACTTGCTCGGTACAGGCTTTTGTTATAAGAGACCCATTGTCTTGAATTTTCTGCGAGAAATCTTAACTAATTTTTTTTAAAATGTTATTCAACATGTGTATTGCCCCCTTTCTAAGCTCGTTTCGATTCAAATCACGCAAACTATTTTACCCAAAAGAACAAGACTGAGCCGTCGTATACCTAGAAACATAATTACAAACAGACTGAGGGAGGTAACAACTGGATCGCCTTCGTACGGCAAGGTCATTCGTAGTCGAGTCTGCAAGTGCAAGGTCTGAAAAAAAAAAACCACATGGATGTGGGACCTTGGACAATGGTTTCGAGTTTTAATTTTATAAATTCAAAATAACTTATTTCTGGGATTATTTTTACTGGAATTCTAATGAGATTTTATGAATTGGTTAAGGAGGCCACCTGGGTAAACGAGAAATTGCCATGCAGTCATTCAGCTCTAACGTGAAAAAAAAAAATTAGTACCGCATATTACTACCCATTAGGGTATACGCTTGTGTAATAACTATGATAGTGGTTTACGGATAAAGGAAGATTGAATTGAGAGGAAGTGTAACAACATTTGAGTGGAGAAAGATAGTGAAACAAATTAGGAGAAATATTAAACTCGACTGGGATAGAACCACGATCTTCATCATATGTAGTCTAGTATATTGTGAAAGTAGCACCATAAATAATTAGTCCACAGATGCGGGTAATATATAATTCTACGATAAATTATTTCAAAATAAACTTCACACCAAAATAAATTCGAAACTAAGAGGGACCTTTAGAAAGAAAAAAAAAAACTTAAAATTTGAGTTTTATTTATTTGTGAAAATGTGACATTTGCTCATTTTCAATGACTTTTTAAGAATAATTATGGAGCTATAAGATTAGACTTGATGAAAAAGGGCTCTAGATTTAGTCTTCTCCTAACAGATACAAATATGTTTTGATAATCTCACGATATAATTTATTAAAATAATTGAGAACTAACAGCAAGCTTTCCTCTTTACCTTGGGAGATAAAACATTTTGTAGATTTCTTTCCCCTCTTTCTTATTATCTTGATGAAAGGTGATTGTGGGTGATTGTGAAGAGTGAAAGGGAGTATAGGTTTGGACAGAATAAAGTAGTAGCTACACAAGACAACACAGATCATTGTATTTTAAGTGGGGTAGCCTGAGAGCAATAGATACTTTACCACTGACCTAGGCGACAGCCTTAACTTTCAATGTTTATAAATTTATGATATTGAATGAAATTATTGTAAATCTTTCCCATTTTTAGATTAGAAATAAATGGGAGTACATATATAATATATTCAATTGTAGTCAGTGGCCTTAAGAAATCTTCAATAAACTACTTGAAAAGTAAATCACTCTAAATTTACCCATTCTGAACAAAAGAGTTAGATAATTTTTCAAAAAATTCAATCTTTTTTTTTTATAAAATTGTATTATTAACCAAACAAGTCTTAAAGGAATGTGTTCTCAAAAAAAGTAGGCTTAACAATACAATTTGTCACTTGAAACAATATTGTTTGAACCATTTTCGAAAAATCTTAGAATTTACAAAAACATTTCATCAGTAAATTACACTTTTTTTTTTAGGAAAATAATCAAAATTTAAAAAAAAGGCCCAGTGGTATGATAATATAGACATAAATGTAAATGTGAACTAAATATTTTTAAAAATTTGTGCCGTAGCCTTTATGTACATACAGAAATAATTTTAATATACAGGATTTTTTTTATTATTTCGTATACATCTGAAAAATGAAGAATTATCATAATTTCGAAATTGAAAATTTTCATAATTTTCAATAATGTTTCAACATGAATAAAAAAAACCAGAAGGCACACACTTAATTCATAAAATCTTTATATCAATTTATAAATATTAAATTAAAACTAATTTAAATCTCAAACAAATAAATCCTAGCCTTCGAAGAGAATACAGAAGAAGTTGATTTCCTTTGAAAGGTCTAGGGAGCGTATCTCTTTGCTTATACTTTAAACACTTTTAGGTTGGGCGTGCATGGGACATGGACAAATTATGTGTTTATGCAGTTTTTATGATTATTTTTTTGTACAAAATAAATCAAATACTGCTCCAGTCTAAATATAGAGTTTAATTTTTTTTCACACGATGATATTAACAGGTGTTGAATATCAGTCATGAACGTAGTGGCATTAGATGACAAACATTTTAAATTAAGAGAAAATATTGTCATTAAATTCTAGGACATGCTTGACTGATATTTAACAACTGTTGATATCATATTGTAAAGAAAATTAAATTCTATGTTTCTAATTAATAATCATTTGATTACTTTTGACCCAAAAAGAATGTTTTCATATAAATACTTGAAAAACACTGACATTTTCTCGCGTCCCCTACATCCCCAGCTTTAGTCCACAGTGTTAGTCACATGGTGTTAGAGAATGTCATGTCGTTAGGTGACCTCGTCAGTTTCACATCTTGTAGGTCAAGGTCTCTGTGAGCTCGAGTCAAGTATCGTATTGAGAATGAACGATCTCTAAGCTGTGTTTTTTGTACTCTCTGGTACAATTACAGGAACACTTAGTAGTTAATGTACAGCTTGTTTTCATAGGAAGCCCGTTAGTCGAAATTAGAAACATATATTGTTACAGGAAATAAAAATATTACGATTGTATTTTGGGTATTAGTTAATTTATCTTACAGTAGGATATGGATGGTTTGACATAGGTTAGCTCAAACCCACCATGATTCTCTATTAAATTCCTATCTATTAATAATAATAATATTTAGCACACGTCTTACTACCTGTTCGGGTTATACGCTTTAAGTACTAATTACGCTAATGGATTAGGAATTGGGAAGGTTGAATTAGAGGAAGTGAACCCGCATTTGCGTGGAGGGAGAGTGGAAAACCCACTTCCCCGTCTTCAGCAGTCAAGCTCAACAGACTAGCGCGTTAGCCAACTATGCCACCGAGGCGGGTTCCTATCTATTAAAAATGATAATAAATAACATTTAATTTTAATTTAAAAGGAAATATTTGGATAGTTCCAAAATATCTATTGTTATTTTTTTTCTAGTTTCTAATCATTTAAAACCTAACAAAACAACGTTGGATCACTGACATATTGGGAGATTCTTGAAGAATAAATAATAAAAGATATTCAAGAATACTCTGACGACATCCAAGCAGAATAACCAATACCATCCGTTTCTGAAACTCGTACAGGGAGGGAAAACCTGAGAAGATTCACTGAACCCCAAACAGACGTAAAAAACAACTTTTTTAATGTAATCAGTGAACTTGAAGACTTTATTTATCGTGTCAAGATAAGCAAACTACAGCAAAACCAAGATAACTAATTTTTTTAAACGTAATGTTAAAAACCCATTAAGTCTAAAAATTTTATGTTTTTTCACCTTCCAAGTTTTTATAACAAATACAATTTTCTTGTTTTTTTCAGGATGTATAGATTGTATTTTGAAGTTTTATATATAATATAAATTATAGAATGTGTATGTTTATATGTAGCATATGTTTATGTTATTGATTTATTGTGTATCAGATCATGAAAATGGTTAATTCGAAGTTGGCTTATTTTGAATTTGTTTGGATATTCCTTGGACCGCAAATTAAACAGGTTCTACTGTATTATTTAAACTTTTGATAGATTATATATAAACATTATATTATTAATAAATTAAATAAAACATATTTCTAAAATTCAAAATTTTAGTTAATTTCAACCAATGTGGGTGGTAAAAAATGGGCTTTCTACAAATAGCAAGGTTTTCTTATTCAAACAATCCTTCATAAGACGTTTGCTTATATAATTAAAAGAGCTAAAAGATAAATATTTAATTAATTGGAAATAAATTAAACGTACTTGTCAAACTTATCCAAAATAAATACACATACAATATCAGTATTTAAATATCTTAAAGTGCATCTAGCTTTACGTTTGAAGATGGTAAGGACACGTTTTAAAGAAACGAACCATCATTCTCTCGAAGTGTAATACCCGTGCGAATATCAAAATCCAATGTTCTCTGTAGGAATCGAACTCGTGCTTTGTTCAAGCGAAGCCAAACATTGTAAAATATCGGTTAGAAATTTTAATAATAATAAATAATTGACCACGAATAACTAACATGACTGGGCTGTCTGATGTTTATAGAACGAGCTGACGGCTAGAAAAATATACGGGTACCCGTCAGTAGTCCTAAAGTAATTTGGGCCTAAAGTGTATGACAAAGGACTTTAGGCCAACTGACTTTTAGGTTTACTGACTTTTAGGTTAACTGACTTTCAGGCCAATTCGACTTTTAAGCCTAATCGACTTTAGACCTATTCGAATTTTAGGGAATATTCGACTTTTAGGTCTACTCGACTTTTAGACCTATTCGAATTTTAGGCATATTCGACTTTTAGGTCTACTTAGCTTTTAGGCCTACTGCCGCTTTGTCATATATAATAGGTCTACTCTCACGAATTAATACGTCAATTCATGCGAGTTGAAAGTTGAAACTGTCATTTATGAAAGATATATAATTTAATAACATTTTAACGCAAAAAAGTTTTAAAACGCTATTTATATGGAAATTTGACCTTATCTCTATCGATGTGTCTGCAGGGAAGGTGGCAATTCCGTCTAAGACAAATGCCACACCAGTGATTGAGTCTCTATTGTTCTCAAACTTTGTAGGTCAGTGTTTTAAATACAATGCATGAGGCAATTTGCTATGTCATTGACATTTAAGGACAAAGTAATATAATATATATTTTTCTGGAGAGTGTGAAACTCTATAGTAGATTAAAATATGTGATGGAGAGTCAAATAAATAAAGACACAAGGTTCTTTCATCTTTCCTCTCACTGTTTGTGAGTGCTACCTTTGTCGACTGGTTTTAAATTTACTTTAATTAAAAGGCATTTTAAATGGTGTGTCATACATGTAGCTTTATTTAAATACTCGTCATAAAATAAGATACAGTCAACTCTCGATTCTACGATCCCGAGAATAGCGTCCCTCTCGAAGTAACGACCCTTTTTTGGGTAACCGTGAAAAATTTGAGAAAAAAGATTGAAAAGTTTAAGGAAATCTGCTGTAAAATGTGTTTGTTGCAATTATCTTTGTGAGTGCTGTATTACTAGTAACTGGGGTGGGTCAGGTATAAGAATAGACACCACCTCATCAATGTCAGCCAATAGCACTTGACTCTGTCCACCCCCTCCCACAAGCAAGACAATGTTTCCCCGCGCGTGACTGCCGCTACATCACGCGCCAGGCTTGCTTTTGCCATTGTTATTTCGATTCTCGATTTGGTTACTATTTTGGTTTGATTTTGTGAACGATTTTTGATGAGCCACGCTATTTGTTGTCTAAAAAATGCAATTTTTTCGTATGAAGGTCAGGGGTGGAACAAAATCTGTTAAAATTCCAATAACGACCCTTTTCCAGGGAACCGTGAAAGGTCGTAGAATCGAGAGTTGACTGTACATGGTTTATTTAACATAACGAAACCTGCATCGATGAGCACGTGGTCTAAATGTCAAACTCGTTCAGTCTTATTTGCCAGTGAGTGGGGTTCGAATTCTCGTTGGGTGTGTTCAGCTCAATTTTCTCTCAACTGTTTTCTATTCTCCTTCCAGTCAAATATATATACATCTACTTTAAACTTCTACCTACACCATATCTACCCCATAAAATCAATTAATATCATATATGGTTATAACCCTAACGGGTACCTAGAAAGGGAGGAAATAATTACCACTGAACCAAAAGTTCTGTGATAATTCGAACCCCTCTGGGGGGTAGTCTCTATAAATTTTGGGTTCATTTTATCCTTTGAGGTTAGGTTCGGCTTAGCTATTTAAAAATCTCTCTTCTATTTCGTTTCTTTAATTTATAATACGGTAATAGCCATTCACTGACACTAAAAGTAAAAGTAATAATAATAATAATATTAATAATAATATACATATACTTGTATAAATGGTATGCTAGCAACTTGGTACTAATATTGTAGTACGAAATAGTACAGTTTTTTAGTTTCGAGAATAGATGTATATATATATATATATACATATATATATATTGTGTGTGTGTATACACTAGTGGATCATTGCAGAAATAGCTGCAAATTATTACAGAAATATCTGCAAATTATTGCGCTTAAAAGGTTGATCCCTATTCAAAGATTTTTTTTTTTACCGGGGAAAGTTCTATAGAATGATACCTCACTCTACTTTTTAGTTAAAGGTTTACTCATCAAAGGCTATACTTTTACACGGATTTTGAGCTTTCGATGTTTAACTTCAAGCAAAATCTATATTTTTCCTTTTTACACCACGATGAGAACAAACTACTATCTTTCTACGACTATCACAACACTAATAATTTTGTTTGGGTGGAACAGTATATTTAATTTACTAGCAAATTAGATTTTAAAAAATAGACTCACAAAAATATTTTATTCACCGATATACAATCGAGCAAAAATCATGGTTTCCATGGAGATGTAAATAAAGAATGATTGTATACGTGAACCACGGCCACTGCGTATAAAGAAAAGCTAGAAATTATCTAGGAAAATAGTTTTCGTTGTTGGAAGTTACACATTTTTCAAACATCCCGGGCGATCTATACCTTAAAATTGGTGTTTATTTGTCAAAATAAGTTCAGTGGTATTTTCGTAATTACATTACCAAAAATGGGGTATTCAAAAATAAATAAACATATATATATATATATATATATATATATATATATAAAATGAATATTACTTAAATACACATTAACTCCAAGTCCGACAAATTAGATCGGTCGGTAGCGTCTCTCTCTACAAAGCTAAAGGTACCGAGCTCGATTCCTGGATGACCGAAAAATGTATCGTTGTTGGAATGAGGACTCGCCCTTTTACAGTGATACATTAATGGCTGGGGGTTGGATGTTGTGTCTGTTCTGGATTTAAGTTAGTTGATAATTAATGTGCTGATAAAATCAGTCGGTTCAGAAAGTACTAGTTAAATACCTTGAATAAATGAAACTGAAAAAAATTAACTCTTCAATAAATAAGGTAACAAACTCAACTGGATACAAGCTATTATCAGAAAGCCTAAAAATAAAATGATATTTTTAGATTTAATTTAAAGAAATAAGAGAAAAAGATTAAACAATCCTGATCAAATTACTAAAATATAATAATATATTCTAGCAACGCCTGTCGAAGCATCACACAACACACCAATCTTGGTCTGGTTGCATAACTCAAGGCTGTTCACTTAGTTATGTGAATGCTAATACTGAATTTAATACGATATTATTTGGAAAAAGGGAATATTTCAATTAATATTGTAATTAATTTATCTTGTGTTTTGTTAAGTGTGAGCGAATTTATGACTGATTCTAGACAATTCTCAGAAAACACTTTTTCCAAATAAATGTATTTTAATAAAATATTAAACTCGGAATATACTATCACATTAAGTGTATTTTTATTTGATTCGCCAAAAAATACCATATTAGGAATTTATCTGGACTAATATGGATTTATTGGCAATACAATAGAGGCACACGCTATAAGCAGACCTCTGTGCTGAAGTACTTTTCACGCACTAGTTTTAGTCAACATTTAACTGCCTAATCCTAACAATCAGGTTCGGTTGGTGTGTGGTCTAACGCGTTACTCTCGCAGTAGACTGGACTGCAAAGATGGTAAGATCGAGTTTAGAAACTAGGTCTGGTGTACTGAGGGTCTTTTCTCCAAAAAGGTGTTTCCATTTTCCTTCCACGCAAATGCAGGGCACATCTTCTAAATATAACCTTCCTAACCCCTTAAAACATTCTCATAATTATTATTAGCACCGCGTCTTACTACCCGTTCGGGTTATACGCACTTACGCTAATGTGTAATGGTAGGGTGATTGTGATATGAAATGGAGGACCTACAGTTTAACGTGTAATCCGAACCACGGTGAAGCCCTAACATTCCACACATTCAAAAGTTATTAATACATCTTGTTAGAGGTGAAGGAAGGGTTTGGCAATTAGATAAATCTGTGCCAGGACCAAGGATTGAACCACGGACCCTCAGCACAGAAGTCTGAAACCTTACCCCCTAGACCACCGGGTCACATTCATAATTATTACATAGCGTATAACCTGAACGGGTATTAAGACGCGTTGCTAAAAAAAAATTGAAATTTGTAAATGTGATTGTATCTAAAAATATACATGCTTATACACGTACCAACATACACATTCACAACTAAATTTTAGAAAAAATATATATATTTGAAGTTATTTAAATAAAGTTAGATATAATTTTTAGATGAAGATATCAGTAATATATTCATGACCATGAACTCATTTGTGTGTCTATAAGCACTTTAGGTGACCTGGTGGTCTAGGGGTAAGGTGTCAGACTTCTATGCTGGGGCCGGGGTTCAATCCCAGGTCCCGGCACAGCTTTATCTGATTACCAAACCCTTCCTTCACCTCTGAAAAGACATCTTGTGAATGTGGGGAATGCCAGGCCTCCACCGTGGTTCGGATTCCACGTTAAACTGTAGGTCCTCCATTTCATCTCACAATCACCCTACCATTACACATTAGCATAGGTGCGTATAAGGCGAACGGGTAGTAAGACGCGGTGCTAATAATAATAATAATATAATAATAATAAATTAAGCACTTTAATCAAACCTCTTCTAGGTTTGTACTTTACCAGCAGTAAACAAAATGGCACAAAGGCCAAAATGGCCGATGCCTTTTTATTTAAAATCAATTCTTTGAACGATCATTCTATATAATCAAAATAAAGCTCAAGTGATATTCTCTTCAAAAGCAGAGAAACAGAGGATTTTGAATTCCCATAACATCACGTTAAAATTCATGTTTATTTGTTTGTAAAAAACAAGTTATAATAAAATTCGGTAAGGCGTTGAGTACAGCCTGAGGGGTACGCGTCCCACAGTTTGAGTAACATTGCTATGAGTAACCCTCTTAAAGCTTACACCTTAGTTTGAGTCGTTTATAATCTGAGCGTTTAGCTCTTGGATTTAAAAAAAAATCGTTTTCCAACTACCCTGTAAATAAGGGCGAAGAAAGGGTGTGTTTGGGACGGGTCCAGACCTCCCTTCAATTTGATAGCTCCACAAAAGGTGGTCCATATATACGTATACAAAATGTTTTTGGCTAAATTATCTAGCTTTCTAAGCCCTTGCCTCAATCACAGGAACCGATTTCCTTTTGTGAAATCCATCCGCCATTGAGAAATAACAAACAAAATCTAATTATTTATTCTTTGTATATTTGTGAACATACTCTCTCTCTCTCTCTAAGGACGGGAATTGAGTCGTGTCTTCTTGGAAGGTTAGAGAGAGGGAGATCTTGCAATATCCCTTGTCCCTCTCCAACCCCTTTTCTCCCATACGTTAGGCAACGAGCTTGTATTATCTGTTCTGTCCCTTCCAGAAGGCATTGTTCTCCAGGCTGGATGTTTTATCAGCGCAAACCTGTCACGTGACATACTCTCTACAGACCTCGCTACAGTAATTGTGTTTACAATATATATTTTAATTGAATTACAGGCGTCAATCATGGTTTGCTCCAGGATTAGAAAGATAAGGCAGATTAAAAAAAAAGAGAGAGAATGGATTGTTTGTCTTCTTACAACTCGAGGTTTGTAGACACTCAGGCCAACAGTTTAATTATATGGACGAATATTAGCCGACGAATAAAAAGGTTTTTTATTTTATGTAATTAAGGTGCACTTTCTGAACTGACTGATTGTATCAGCGCACAAAAGTTTCTACGAGCCAGAGTGAAATAGCTTACCAATTTTGCTGGGAAAGGGTATTTTCACGTACCTTCCAGGGTTCTTTTACATACCACACTCGACATGGGACCGAAAGCTTTACTTCCCCTCCGAAGGAAGCTGCGCAACGGATTTCTATCGCTAAAGACCTCGACTGTGTCTGAACCCACGTACACCGGATCCTGAGGCGAGAACTTAACCTAAGACCACCAAAGTTACTAGATCTACTTTCACATATTCATACGTCAAGTCATGTCACTTTTGATCGATATATTTAATATCTATAAAATAACAAAAATAATATTTATTAAAATGTCACTAACCTTAACCGGAAAAATATGTTTGTATTTTCTAAAGTCTTCCTTCTATGTAAATTGGATTGATTAAGATTTAGGTTTTTTTCTCTCTATTTGAATTTATTAATTATGCGTTTCGAATATAATTTTTTTTAAATGATTTTTGGTATCAATTTACTCAAATATTATTATTAGGTGTTCTGTCTTTCAACAGGTCCGTCACCTTGATACAAATTGAGTCCTCCAAGCGTGTCCTATTAGCTTTTTACTTATTTATATCATAAAATTTAATCTTTTTTCCCCTTGTTTGAGGTCATCAATTAGTGGCGTTTGTCGTCTCATTATTCCCTCCTTCCACTATTTACTTAATGTGGGATGGAAGGGGACGCAAGAAAAGGTAAGTGTTTTGGAGTTTTTATAGAAAACAAAATATTTTTTTTCTTCATCAAAACAAATAAAATATTTATCAAGTAGAAGAATAATAGCTTAATTTTCTTCACATGGTGATATCAACAGTTGTTGAATATCAGTCATAAGCAGAGCGGCATTAGATGACAAACTTTTAAAATGAAGAGAAAAAGTTGTCATCAAATTCTAGGACACTCTTGACAGATATTCAACAACTGTTGATATCACCGTGTGAGGAAATTTAAACTCTCCCACTTCAGTGGCCGAATGGTTCAAGAAGTTATTCTCGTGTTATACTGGCCTACCGAGGATGGGGAGATAGGAGATCAAATCCCAGTTGGGTCTACTGAAGGTGGGTTTTTATTAATCGTTTCCCCCTCACCTTCCACGCAAACGCTGGTAGATTACCTCTAAAATACTTCCTTCCTAACCATTACCTCACTCTAGTAAATACTACTATATGTGCATTTAACATGAACAGGTAGTAAGACGCGGAGATAAAAAGAACTTACGTTTATTCTGGAGAAACATTTAATTTACTTTTCCAGATTTTTTAAATATTAAAACTGCAAAAAATATTTACCTTAACCTTCCTTAACAAACCCACTATCGAGAATCCTGTCAATCATACCAACCTCGCAACAGAAGTATGAGGGGGAAAGGGAAAATGAAGAGTGACGTAAATTGGGGAGGTTGTAAGTGGGATTAGGAGGGGGGGGGGGAGTGAAAGCTTAGCGTGCGACATCTGGCATCCTTTACATGTGTGTTGTGTGAGAGTGGGTCCCACATGCTGCTCTCACACACACACACGCACATGGAGGACGGTTGACCAACTGAAGACTGAGAAACTCATCGTCTGGGTTTGGAGATCACTTTCGAGGTCATGAGCGGGAATCCCTCTTTTGTCATGTGACTTGATTTCTGAACGCGTGTCTTGCCTTTTTGCGAGCCCATGACAAAGTAACGTTTTTTTTTACATCATTTAGATTACTTAACAAGACAACCCTTAAGGGTGGATAAACTGTTCCACCGCACAGATATCCACGAGATGTCTCACGATAACTTTTGAACGCATTGACCAATTTAATTAAAACTTTGCACGGTTGTTATTTGTAACAATATACAGATAATGTTCATTTGTGTGAAGACAATCTAAACAAGGGTAGGGGGGGAAATAAGCCCTTACATTAAAAAAAATGTAATTCCTGATGGATTTTCGTGCCTATACGTTGGAAGCCACTTTTGTGATATCTTGATGATAATTATTTCGGGAATTATTCATTATTGAAATTTGATGCTAATTTTAGGTGAGAAATTTATAATGATTATGTTGTTCCGGACGACTACTAAGCTAGTGACGAGACCTGCATTTGGCTTCTAGAACATTATTTTAGTACTAGGGATGTAGCCGTCCCTACCCCCTTGTCTTCGGAGAAGATTCCGCCTGGGTGGCTGATAGAAAGAGAGGGAAGAATTCTCCAAGTGTTAGCTGAGATAATTTTGAATATCATATTAGATCGGAACTGATTAATTAAAAAGTATGCATAAAACATAATAGTTACAATTCAATGATTATATGTCTGAAAGTTGGTATATAGGTGCAAACTACTGTAATAAAATAACAAAAATTAGTTTTTTTTTATGGGGGTAAGCAAGGGTGAAGCAGATTACTGGGCACCCCACTATCGAAATTTTCCACATTTGCTAAGGGTGCCCCAGTTAGTTACGTGTTTTTTTACTAAAACAAATTATATTCGCACTTGGTAGTTTCCTTATTCTCTTAATGAGAAATTGCTGTCTGAGCGTAGTGGGCTCCTGTTTTGATTTAACAGTTTGGTATTTTGTCTGTCTGTCAGGATATTTGCTTCGATTTAATTATTAAATGCGGGGAGGTTTTTCTAAACTAAATTTAGTGGGAATATTCAATTAACTTTATTCAAATGATTATTTATATACATAAGTTGTCAATCAGGTTATCAGTTTCAATAAGAACCGCTTCGATGATCGCATGGTCTAGGGCTCTACTCAAATTTTGTAATAACCCTTCTTGAAAGATAAATTGACTTAATTAGTTTTTAACTTAACTTTTTTATACAGGAACTAGTTTGATTCAAGAGCATCCAAGATATATGTAAAAAAATAAGCAGAGTTATAATTTTACTAATTTTATCAAAGAATAGAACGAAAAATTCACTGTAATAAGTTATATTTGAAAAAGCCACACTATTAAATGCCATATAAAAAAAACCACAATATTAATTGTAGTTTTGAAAAACCACATAGGTACTAAATCATAATTGTTAATGCCGTATTAATAGAATCAAATTTGTAAATAAGGCAGCAATGAATAAAATTTTAAAAAACCATAGTAATAAGTCACATTTTTAAAAAATACACCAATAAATTACATTTGTAAAAACCACAATAATAAATAACATTTTGAGAAACCACAGTAATACATCACATTTTTGAAAACCGCAATAATAAATCACATTTTAAAAAAACGCACTAATGAACCACATTTAAAAAAAACACGGTAATATATTTTATTTTGAAAAATTGAAGTAAAAGATCACATTTTGAGAAACCGCAATAATAAATTAAATTGTGAGTAGTCGCTGTAATAAATCACATTTTAAGAAATCTCAGTAATAAATCACATTTGGAGAAATCTCAGTAATAAATCACATTTTGAGATATCGCAGTAATAAATCACATTTTGAGATATCGCAGTAATAAATCACATTTTGAGATATCGCAGTAATGAATCACATTTTGAGATATCGCAGTAATGAATCATATTTTGAAAAACCATAATAATAAATAACTTTTTAAAACCCACCATTGCACTGGACAAGATTTGAACCCAGTCTTCACTTTGGCAGTACTATCTGAATAAATCCCACTGGTGAGATAATCAGTAACTTAACCTCAATATCTTAAGTGTCCTTAAGATGTCTATGTTCTCCAATCCGTCAAGACCTCTGCTATGAGCAATATCTCTTTGTTCCACTCGATATTGTAACTAGAACATAGTTCCTGGTGAAACCATACATCACTTTAGCAGCGGGTGGTCCAACGTGACTCTAAGATGTATCGCAGGGTTTGGTAAGGTCATCGCTGATTGGTGAATCACGCTTACTTATGGAACAATAACTAACACAATGTTGTCTTCCTAGAAATCCATGCGTTGATCCCTTCACGACAATCTTTTAAAAGAATACCTGTTTCGTCCATTTCAATGGACACATGGCCAGCAGGGCTATTATGACCATTCGACGCAAAGTTAGTTGATACCGCTGGTTATTTTCACTTCCGAGGAAAATATAGCGTTTGGGTTATTATGACCACCCCACTTTGTATAGTCCGCTAGTTTTAGTTTCAACTTTGCTTCTGGCGTCAACGCACAGAATAAAATCAGTTTGCGTCAACAGTGTTGGCAACACTTTTCCAAAGCATATTACCTTTTAAGAAGTTAGAAGCTAGATTATTTGAAAGAAAGATTTAACCTAGCTTAATTTAATAAATCATTTGTATCATTTTGTTTGCCTATGGTTTTAAATGAAAGAATTACTAGGCCTATTTTATTCAATACACACAACATATTTTAGTCAAAAATCATAATGTGAAATATGCATTCAAATAGCAATGTCATAAAGGGAAATGAATTAATATGAGACGTTGGCCAATAAAAAACAATTGTTTTTGTAATATGCACGCTTTATGACCTAATGCTTTATTCTTCATATATTTGTGTTGATACTGGAACAAATGTAATATGTTGTATGAAGATCTTAGAAATTAAAACTAGTCATTAAAAGTTGTTGAAAGCTTTCAAGAACTCCCAAAAATAGTGTTTATACTGAATATTTTTGACTACTTACTGTCAAACCAATGGTTATTTATACCCAGTCGGCCTATTAAGTTAACAATAAAGAGAACGAGAAGGCGGTTTGGATAGTTAATAAAATTAAATGCATATTTTATTTAAAGAGAATTCTTGATACTTAAGTTAAGTGATAAAGAATAAAACGATATTATATTTACTAATAATGAATAGTTTAAAATTCAATTACTTCAGGATAACTAGGTCTAACTACTAAATATCAGTTTCAAATAGATTTAATAAACCTTTTATGACTAAAAGATCTAGGCCTGAACCAAACCACATGTAAACATTAAGCTTGGGCCTATTTTGTTTGTTTCCAGTCTTGGCTGCAATATTTCAGAGGCCTACCAATTCACATTAATGTGGATACTCATTAATAGTGTATGTATGATTCAGTTTAAATAGGATTACATTATTAAAGTTTTGTTGAGGCATCTTAAACATACTAGGCCTACTTTTTACTGTCCTGTCAACTAGTCTGTCCACGTGTTTTAACCCTAATGGGGTACATATGATAAAGGTTGAGTTATAGAATAAAAGTATTTGGGTTTGTGTAGAGGAAGAGTGGGAAAACCTTTAGAAAATTAAAACCACTGACCCACACCCAGCTAAGAATCAAATCCCAGCCTCCCCACCACTGGAAAATTAGACCAAAGAAACTAACGTCGTGATCAATGTTACCCAATGAGGCGGTTCAATAGACTACTAAAATCCCAAATATGTTGAAGCCTAACTAACCTTAAACCTTACGAAATATTAATCTTAATATTGGAATGTCCCAATTATCCGTATGTTGATAGTGAATAATAATGTATTTTTATAATGTTATGTTTCAAAGAAAGTATTCCTTTAACATTCAGTGTAGGCGTACTATCCCCACTCTTGGCCTACATTATGATATAAACCTACTTAAAGTTATATTATGGGAAACACACAAAAAAAGTTTCGAGATTATTATATTGGGCTAATGAGATGGAAAGTTTAAATCGGGTAACACAAAACACCTAATAAATTACAAAACCCAGCAAACATAACCTCGTAACGCAAACCAAAGGACAAGTAAACTGTCTGTGAAACTTAGCGTCACCCTAATAGAAAATATTTGTGCTCGTAAAGATTTTGCTTTCTTAAAGTTGTCGACCATAATAGCTTTTTACCTAAAGTCTAGCTTCTCTCTGCTAACGGTCGCAAATTCGTTTTGCGTCGTGGTCAAAATAGCCCTGCTGGCCTAACGTGGAACTCTCGCAGTATTATTATTATTATTATTATTATTATTATTATTAGCACCGCGTCTTACTACCCGTTCGGGTTATACGCACTTACGCTAATGTGTAATGGTAGGGTGATCGTGAGATGAAATGGAGGACTTACAGTTTAACGTGGGATCCGAACCACGGTGTAGGCCTGGCATTCCTCACATTCATAAGTTGTGATTAATACACGTCTCGTCAGAGGTGAAGGAAGGGTTTGGCAATCAGATAAATCTGTGCCGGGACCGAGGATTGTACCCCGGACCCCTAGCATGGAATTCTGACACCTTACCCCTAGAACACTATGTCACCCTCTTGCAGTTTATTAAACCACCCCTTAGGCGAGAATGTCAAATAAAGTTGTAGTTAGCCTATTGACACACAGTAAATGAGAACGCGGCGAGTGGGTTGCCTAATATAGGGGTAGACCCGGCTCCCATTAATTCTGATTTAAGTCTGCAATTTTCGTATGATAGTTTTTCCAAGTTTTTATAAAATGTATTTGAATTTTTCTTGTGTTTTTTATGTATGAATTTATGTTGTGTGTGTCTATATAGCATATATAAAATGTGTGTGATTATGTGTAGCATATTTTGATGTTATTTATTTGTCTTGCCTGGATACTCATGAAAAGGGTTAATTTAATTTAATTATGTTTTGAATTTTTTAAATATCTCTTTGACTTAGAATTTAAACTCTTCTACTATACTTGATATATTTACAAGTCTAGGAGATTTAAAGTTCAACTTTTAATGACGATGTAGTTCTTACGCGATCGACTGAAAGTGTTGGTGAGATCAAATGCCCGATCGTGATCGATTAGTTGCCAATTCCCTGGTTTAAGGCGATATTTCACCCTGGTACTACACATGAATATAAACATACTACCACACATCTCCCTCTTAGTAATCAGAGCCATCAAATACAGTTTAGATTATAATTAAAATTACATTTTATATCGTAGCTAAATATTTTATCTATGGTAGTGTTAATGTTTTGTGTATTAGTTGTAGTAAAGCCGGAAGGACGTTGCCTACCTGTGACGTCACAACAGGTCAAAATAGGATTTCCCATGCTAATTAATTTACATTTTATTCGACGAATCTTAAAGATATAAAGTTGAAACAAAACCCACACATTCTAAAATAATTTAAAAAAAATAGTCTTTCAGTGTCGTAACATAATTTTTATCTTGAAGGAGCTATTTTTTTAAAATTTTTAAAATATAAATTTACAGTTTTGGTTATTTGGTATATTCACTAAAATGAACCGTGATAAATCTTCCTGCCAGAAGGTAGATTAAAAAAGTTCACACAATAGGAAACAATAAAAAGTTAATTTTAAAAAGAAAACTAGTGTTTTCAAGGTATAAATAGTTTAGTGTGTTTGTAAACTCGTCAGAGGAAGAGGGGAAGATTTATAAGCATATGAACAAAAGGCCTCGCAGGTCAAACTGATCATTTTTTTACTCTCTTTCTGTTTCGTACATTAGCGTCTAAGTGAGAAAGTTATAAGACTGATTGAGGTGGGGGGGGGGGGGGGGACAAGAAGAAGAGCCAAGGTTTTGGCAAAATACAAAGTTTTGCCATAAAAGTTGCAAAAAACACTTACCTTTTCTCGCACCCCCTTCCATCCCATCTTAAGCAAGTCTCAAGATGCAATCCGCTTCGCAAAATGGTTTTTCGAAATTTCTAAGGCAAGTAGACACCGTCTTTAAGGCACAGTGCAATGATGTGACGTTTTATATATTTTGTTTTTCTGTCTGTGCAGAGCGACACTACAGCTACACGGAGAAGCAGCGCTACGACGGATGGTTCAACAACCTCGCTCACCCGGACTGGGGTTCGGTCGGTAAGTACCGAGTTCATTCCTTACCGTCATAAGAGACAGAGACTCATCTCGTCCCACGTCAAGCTTTCATATGACTTGGAGTACATTGATTACTCTAATGGGATGTAGGATTAGTAAGGTAGAGTTCAGAGCAAATGTACCTGCATTTACTTAGAGGTAGAATGGAAAGTCATTTAGGAAAGAGAGAACACCCGGTGTAAGTGATCGGGATTCTAACCCCGATCTTTCAGTCATCGAAAGTACGGTATTACAAAAGAGTGAGTCATAGTTATTAACGGCTACAAGGGAGCAGGGGTAGGATAGATTCGTTGAAATGTACCTGCGAAATCATATGATCTGCAATATCATATTTTGTTGATTTGTTGACACTTTTTGATGTCAAAACTTTCACAGCAGCCAGTTTTTATTATTATGTTTTCTTTTAACCATTTTACATCTTCTGCTAGCTATCGGTTACCATCATTTCTGCCGTAGAGCTGATAGCACTAACATTTTTGAATAGAGGGTGTCATATGATAAGCACAATAAATGATATAGTAAATAATAATAATAATAATACTTAGCACCGCGTCTTACTACCCGTTCGGGTTATACGCTTTAAGTACTCATTACTCTAATGGATTAGGAATTGGGAAGGTTGAATTAGAGGAAGTGAACCCGCATTTGCGTGGAAGGAGAGTGGGAAACCATTTAGGAAAAACCACCCCCAGTTCACCCGACCGAGATTCGAACCTCGATCTCCCCGTCCTCAGCAGTTGGGCTCAACACGACAAGCGCGTTAGCCAACTACGCCACAGAGGCGGGTGATATAGTAAAATGTTATCCAATTTTACCATAAAAAAAAACAACTTATACATATTTAAAAGCCGTTTTGGGATAAATTTAACTTGACTTGCTTGGTTACGGCAAGTTCATGACTTGTATTACTTTTTATTTTATTTAAGAATAGAAGTTTTATTAAATAAATGAAAGTAAAATGATATGCCTACTTGCGGTACATGATGTCTGGCCTTAACCTGATTGAACAGATCTTAAATAATGTTAATCTTTTCTTCATCAGTTTCACAGCGACTGGTTTCGACACTAGCGAAGCTCGGCGACACAATTTTGAAACCAACTTTAGTTGCTCAGGAACCGATTTATTGCTCCGACTGTTCAGGTTGATTAATATAATATGTATTACTGCGCGTAGTTTTACGTGATTTATCGAACTTAAAAATATGTTGTACATGTGTTGGTTATTTTATACTACTCGAATAATGGTGCCAATGATGACGTTTATTTGCGAACGTGTTTATTTCTAACAATTTGCTTGCAATGGAAACTATTATTCATATTAAAATATATTTAGTTGGTTACCTGGTGGTCTAGGGGTAAGGTGACTTCTGTGCTGGTGTCCGGGGTTCAATCCTCGGTCCTGGCACAGATTTATCTAATTACCAAACCCTTCCTTCACCTCTGACAAGACGTGTATTAATCACGACTTGTTAATGTGTGGAATGCCAGGCCTCCACCGTGGTTCGGATCCCACGTTAAACTGTAGGTCCTCCATTTCATCTCGCAATCACCCTACCATTACACATTAGTGTAAGTGCGTACAACCCTAACAGTAGTAAGACGCGGTGCTAATAATAATAATAATAATAATAATAATAATAATACAATATAGTTCACGGAAGAGTTAATACAAATGCTTTTTACTTGATGTATAAGTGTAGGGGCTAAGAGTCAAGGTCAGTATTGAGCACAGTTCTTTTTAATAGCAAAGCATTTCTTTGGTCAATATAAATAAAATATTCTCAAGAAGAAACAGTTTAATTTTCTTAAATTGGTGATATTAACAGTTAACGATTATTTGTCATGAGTATAGCAACATTAGATGACAAACATTTTAAATGAATAGAAAAAGTTGTCATTAAATTCCAGGACACCCTTGACAGATATTCAACAACTGTTGAGATCACCATTTATGGTTTCTAAAAAAATGAATAAATTTAGTAATTATAGAATCTCACTTAAATTACTTATGTTACATATTATTAAAATTCAATTGAAGTATTATACATTTCATATCCTTCGTTTTATTACCAATCCTTGTGTTTAAAAATAACTAAACGATTAAAATAATCTAGTTTACAAATTCACCAAAAAAAACTTTACCTAAGATATAGGGGAGTGGTGATGGAAAACCTTACGGTCCCTTAAGTGGGGGTTGGGGGGTAAGATGGTCGCATGGCTTAAGACGGCACTCTCGCAATAGATTAGACTGTCGATGATGGGGAGATCGTGTTTCGATGCTGGTTGGGTGTACAGAAGGTGATTTTTCATAAATGGTTTCCCAATATATCTCTCTAACTATGAAAATGCTGGTAAAAATACCTAAATTTAACCTTCCTCAACCCTAGACCTTTAGCGGAATTAGTATATAAGTGTACAACCCGAACGGGTAGTAAGATGCTGTGTTAAAAAAAAGTTATCTAAATGTTATTTAACAATTCAATGAAACATCAGTGGGAATTCCACCACTTCTATTTAGTATTTTTATCAATCCGATTCGTGCCAAAGAGTGACAAAGTTGTAGCTTTATAACACCAGTCATCCCACACGTTGCAACATTCCGGACTGGTTGACGCCTTGCCAAATCTACTCCCGATGAAGATTTGAATGAGAGATACGCGTGTCCAGCTGTGCCTCGACGACAGGAGTTCGTATCTAGAGCAGGGTCACATAAAGCTCCGCCTGTCTTGTTCATGTGTAAGACAAGAAGGTCGTATACCTTCAAAGTAGCGAGATAGCGAGGAATGTGTAATACCTGCTTCAGGAGTAATAGCTGCCCCCTTCTAATGCAACCCTCTCTAGTCTAGTTGCAGTCTCCCCAGGAATGTGTAATTCCTGCTTCAGAAGTAATAGCTACCCCCTCCCAACACAACCCTCTCCAGTCTAGTTGCAGTCTCACCAGGAATGTGTAATACCTGCTTCAGAAGTAATAGCTACCCCCTCCCAACACAACCTTCTCTAGTCTAGTTGAAGTCTCGCCAGGAGTGTGTAATACCTGCTTCAGAAGTGATAGCTACCCCCTCCCAACACAACCCTCTCCAACCTAGTTGAAGTCTCACCAGGAGTGTGTGATACCTGCTTCAGAAGTAATAGCTACCCCCTCCCAACACAACCTTCTCTAGTCTAGTTGCAGTCTCACCAGGAGTGTGTAATACCTGCTTCAGAAGTAATAGCTACCCCCTCCCAACACAACCCTCTCCAACCTAGTTGCAGTCTCACCAGGAATGTGTAATACCTGCTTCAGAAGTGATAGCTACCCCCTCCCAACGCAACCCTCTCCAGTCTAGTTACAGTCTCACCAGGAATGTGTAATACCTGCTTCAGAAGTAATAGCTACCCCCTCCCAACGCAACCCTCTCCAGTATAGTTGCAGTCTCACCAGGAATGTGTAATACCTGCTTCAAAAGTGATAGCTACCCCCTCCCAACGCAACCCTCTTCATTCTAGTTATAGTCTCACCAGGAATGTGTAATACCTGCTTCAGAAGTAATAGCTACCCCCTCCCAACGCAACCCTCTCCAGTCTAGTTGCAGTCTCACCAGGAATGTGTAATACCTGCTTCAGACGTAATAGCTACCCCCTCCCAACGCAACCCTCTCCAGTCTAGTTGCAGTCTCACCAGGAATGTGTAATACCGGCTTCAGAAGTAATAGCTACCCCCTCCCAACGCAACCCTCTCCAGTCTAGTTGCAGTCTCGCCAGGAATGTGTAATACCTGCTTCAGACGCAATAGCTACCCCCTCCCAAAGCAACCCTCTCCAGTCTAGTTGCAGTCTCACCAGGAATGTGTATTTTACAATCAAATGAGCAAAGTTCATTGCTTGAAAATATGACTCAAATAATGGGTAAAAAGTTCCCAAAAATTAAGCAAATCAAGGAAATAGGATCTAAAATCCCAAATGACCAAAAATGACCAAAGAAACTGTCTATAAAACACGTTTCCAGAACCAAGGGATCATTAATTTAATGTATTAACAGATGAGCTTTCTCTGTGATGCAAAAGAAAAAAAAAAGTCCCCACATTCCGGGCTTTGGAATTATCCCCAACTCTTCAGTGTAAATATGCGTAAAGACCAAAGAAGTAGTAAAACCTGAAGCATGGTAGATATTATACATTTGTTATTCTTACCACGCCTTACTACCCATCCAGGATATAAAAATTGTAGTCAAGCAAATGGGGCAGGAATGATAAAGGTAGGGCTTAGAAGAAAAATATCATTTTATTGATAAGCCATTTAGATAAAACATGGTTGGGATTTGAACCTCGTACCAGAATCACCATTAGACCAAACAAGATATTCTTAAAATCTAAACCATATCTCCCATGGTGTAAGTCACAACACTATAAAATTATTATTTGCTTATAGGTGGCCATTGTTTAAAAAAAATAATTCAGCCATTGGCGTTAACGCGTGCGCCTTTAATTAATCAGCGCATTCCAAACTGTTTGGTTCGTCCAAAGCTATAACGCGGTTTACTTTAATAGCTTTACATTATCTTTGTATGTTTTTAGTGACCTAATGAGCCATTACATGATGTTTCTAAAGGCTGCTAATTAGCAAATCTTGTGGAGAACAGAAACTTTTCCACGCCTTAGGCTGTACGTGTATTTGTGAATCAATTCAACAAACATAACTGTGTTATCGACTATATTTATAATTATAAGAAAGCCATTTCCAAGCACTTATTAGGGTTGATTTTTTATATTTGATAGTCTCCTGACGGTAATAAATTTCTAATTATTTATTTTCTACCTCTGTAGATTTATTTTGATAGTCTCGATCGTTATTTAAATGTATATCTTCTAAACTCTCTTGTTGATGGAAGGTCAGCTACTTGTGGGCTACTGAAGAATCGTTTCTTGACAACAAATTTATAATGTTTTTTGATAACAGAAAAAGATAAAAGTAATATTTTGTTATTATTGTGAAAATAAGCCAGCTTCGTGGTATAGTAATTAGTTCACCTGGCTACGAGTATAGGGGTTCCGGTTTGGTTCCAGGCAGGTACCTTGGATATTTTTCCCGAAAAAAAGGAACTACTCCAATAGTCCCAGGTTTTTTTAATTAGGCTTAAGCTAGTGTTTGAGTGTTTCTACTGATCCACATTCCCACATTCTCTATTAAAATCAGGTCATCTCATCGGACATGGAAAGATCCTCCACAGAAAGGATGTACGATTAGTACATCAGTACGTCCCTGAGCAATGGTACATTAGTACTGGCTATCTTTTCACAAACCGGGCTACTATTGTTGTAACCCAGATGCGCTATATATATAATGCAAATAAATCATATTAGATTTTAAAGTTTTTTTCAGTTTCATTATATACTTTAAAGTTTTAATTGAATATTTCTTTTTAGCTTAGAAAAATGGCTGATCAGTCGCTACTATTGTCGTGACACAGAAATAAATGGTTATATATTACCATCACACCTTAGAGCCCTAAAGGGTTAGCTGCATTTAATTATAAGGTTCCAAAAGCTTAGGGATGGGAAAGGTAAAGTCAAGGGAAATGTTTCCAAATTTGTATTAGAAAGAAGGTGGGGGAGGAGAGAGCAACACATGTATATTCTGTTCAAATTTGAATTCAGACCTCTCCATCACTGGCAAAACATATTGGACTAACGCCTTAGTCCACGGCACCACCGATAAGGGTGTTTTGGTGCTAACACATGTTCACAAGAGTCTGAAATCATGACAGTAAAACCGTAAAGGTTTGGGAAAGATATCTTATAAAAATCATCGAAACAAAGCCATCTGCAATAAGATTGGATTGATTCTTTTACCAATATTATAATCTCCATACCATTCCTTGGGAATTAATAATAATATTTAGCACGGCGTCTTACTACCCGTTCGGGTTTATACGCTTTAAGTACTAATTATTCTAATGGATTAGGAATTGGGGAAGGTTTAATTAGAGGAAGTGAACCCGCATTTGCGTGGAGGTAAAGTGGAAAACCATTTAGGAAAAACCACTACCAGTTCACCCGACAGAGATTCGAACCTCGATCTCTCCGACCTCAGCAGTCGAGCTAAACACGACAAGCGCGTTAGCCAACTACGCCACCGAGGCGGGTTTGGAATCAATTTTTTAGGAACATGTTACGAGTCTTCAGAGAAATAGGATTAGGAATTAAGTTGTCCTGGCTAGAGTTGAAATACATGAGATAGTAGAGGAAGCAAGGGTGAGTTGGGATGGTCATGTAAAGAGAAGGGGAAAATAAATAACCCCAAGAATGATAGATATGAAGTATGTAGAACAAGGAACGCAAGGGAGACCAAGAAACAAGTATGGGTATAACAGACAACGGCAAGTGTTGAGTGAGAGAATAAGAATGGAAGTAAAACACAAGAGGAAGAGTGATCTATTTTAATAAACTGACCTCAGCCACAGTTTGGAATCAGTTCATGATGATGATGACCATTAACAGTGGCGAAGAACTTTCAAAACAAAGCAACTTGTCTGATATGAGTTGCAGTTACGCCCCAAACTATTTAGAAGTTAACACCTCTTTCCATTCAGGATAGTTGTCGTGGTAGCTGCACAGAAACTGGGTCAATCCAATTAAAATAACACAACGGAATATATTACAAGTTTTTCCCCTTACGTTGAGAAAATGTTTGGCCAAAGAAGGAAACAATCAGCTGAGAGTAGGTAACAGAGAGATCTTTATATTTATTCCACTAAACAGGTTTTAAAAATATATCAAACTTTAATTGAATCACAGCCTCTTAGGTTAAAAATGTATACGCCCATTGAAACTTGTTTTAGTGATAGGAATACACACAAAAGTCTGTGTTTCAGATCTATTTTAGAATCTGGGTGACCTGTCGGTCTAGGGGTAAGGTGTCAGACTTCTGTGCTGGCGGCCGGGGTTTAATCCTCAGTCCCGGCACAGATTTATCTGATTTCCAAACCCCTCCTTAACCTCTGACAAGACATCTTGTGAATGTGTGGAATACCAGGCCTCCACCGTGGTTCGGATTCCACGTTAAACTGTAGGTCCTCATTTCATCTCACAATCACCCTACCATTACACATTAGCGTAATGCGTATAACCCGAACGGTAGTAAGACGCGGTGTTAATAATCATAATAATAATAATATTTTTTAGAATCTCACCTACTTTTAAAATCTTTGGGGGACAGTGCAATTATATCCACATGTTAAAACAAGCACGTTTTTACTTCTTCATGGATGATTTGATTGAAACCCTGGGCTTTAAGGTGAGACGAAATAAATTTGAGTTAAGCTATGTATTTTTCAGTTTTGAAAACAATTCATATTTGGCAAATTTAATTGATTATTACTTTTGTAGATAGTTTAAAATTAACTTTCTACACATAGTAATCTCAACTTTTCTTGAATATCTGTAATAATCATAGTGATTTTTTGAGCACAAACTTTTAAATTGAAGAGAAAAGTAGTCATTAAATTCCAGACGTCCTTGACAGAAATATTCAACAGTAATAGTTGATATCATCATGCGAAGAAAATTAAACTCAATGATTCTACTGGAGCACCATTTAATTTAATTTAATTTAATTTAACCAAAAAAAGATGGTTATAGAAACTGCCTAAATTCTGCCCTTAACTCACGATCCTCACACCCCCACCTTAATCAATGACTAGTCAACGTGGAAATGATTTTTTTTTAATGTGTATCAATACTGCTAACAATTCTTTAAAATCAACCCTTCTCATCCGATTACCTTGGATTAGATTTTTTTTTTTCCTTAGTCGTTTAACAGATTGCTCATTCACGATTTAATTCAAGTGTGATAATTAAAATAAAATGTATCATCATTTGTCTACAGAAAAGGGCCCGGTTGATCCAGGTTGTGAGGATGGGGGTAACATCCTGTATATCCATCATGGATTCAAACCAAAAGCTCTCAAACAAGAAGCTTGCTTGTTGAAGCTTCCACTTAATAGTACTGGAGTCTGCGCTTTATTTAATTAAACTAATCGCTCCAACTGTTATGAAACCATGTGCTATAGTACCGCACAAAGTCTGGCTTAGGGTACTTTATCGGTAATCGGTCCTGTGGTGTAGTGGTCAATGCACCTGTCTGCGAGCCTTGGGGTTCCGGGGTCGACTCCCAGTTGATACCTTAGTTATTTTTGTTCAAAAGTGGGATTATCCTATCGGTCACCAGCGTTCGGTTAGTTAAGCTTAAGTTAGGTTTTAGTATTTCTACTGGTTACACACCTTAATACTCACTATCACCATCACACCATCACCCTCATATTCACTATCACCATCACCTCATTTCATCGGGACATGGAAAGATCTTCCACGGAAAGGATGTACGATTATTACATTCGGGTGTTCCCCGGACAACGGTACATTAGTACTGGCCAATATTTCCACAACTAGAATACTAGTGATATAGAGCAGAAGTGCATTTTATTGTCGTTAATGGGTGGATACATAGTTTAACCTCAATGTTGATCTAGTTAGACTTGATAGAAATAGTGAAACCGACACAATTAACCAAACTGGAGTGCTCAGTGGGTCTTTGTTTCTAAAAAATATTCACACTTTCCCTATATGAAAATGCTGGTACATTTCCTCTTCATTAATCCTACCTCAATCTTACACCACTAGCGTGATTAAAACGAGCATCACCTGCGTTGGTAGCCTCATGGTATAAGGAGTCACTCTTACAATAGGAGAAGTCAGAGTTCGAGTCCCAGTCGGGTTTATTGAGGATGGTTTTCTCTAAGTGCGGTGCTATAAAATGGTATTGAGAGAATGGTCAAGATGCTATGTAAAAAAAGTAAATGGAATCTTCTAAACTAGGGGAAAAGTGTGTTATCTAATTTACTGTCAAAAAGATTAATCATCAAGGACTTTTATCAGATATTTTTTCTCGGGCTTTGTTCGGAAAATATCTTGAAATAATTCTTAACCGTGATATGTGTTGTACCAGGTTACTTTGGCTTTGGTATCTGAACCACAGGGCGGTCAAGGTCTAGCCCTTGGGGCCTAGTCCAGCGGCTGCAATTCCTCACCAGCTCCCAAATATTTCCCAGGCAGTTCACGCATATGTGCCAACGAGAAGTCGAGACTTACGTAACCTCAGAAGGTAAAAGGAGCTTCTGACAGATCTTTCCCTTTAATCTCACGTTAGCCAACGTCAAGTGGTTACTGCGCGCACACACACACACGAAACATATGGCGTACACTTACTCAGATGATGATGAAACATGCGTGTTACTTATCGTATGGTCAACAGGAATGTTTCAAAGTAACGGTTCCCATCGAGCAGATGAATGACGTTACACTACGTGTGGTTGATACTTAGATACATAACTGAAGTAGGTGACCTGGTGGTCTAGGAGTAAGGGTCAGACTTCTGTGCTGGCGGCCGGGGTTCAATCCTCGGTGCCGGCACAGATTTAGCTGATTACCAAACCCTTCCTTCACCTCTGACAAGACATCTTGTGAATGTGGGGAATGCCAGGCCTCCGCCGTGGTTCGGATTCCACGTTAAACTGTAGGTCCTTCATTTCATCTCACAATCACCCTACCATTACACATTAGCGTAAGTACGTATAACCCGAACGGGTAGTAACACGCGGTGCTAATAATAATAATTCCACGTAACCCGCTTCGGTGGCGTAGTTAGCAAACGTGCTAGTCATGTTGAGCTAGACTGCTTAGGACGTGGAGATCAAGGTTCGAATCTCAGTCGGGTGAACTGAAGATGTTTTTTCCTAAATGGTGTTCCACTCTCCCTCCACGCAAACGCGGTTTCACTTCCTCTAATTCAACCTTCCCAATTCCTAATCCATTAGCGTAATTAGTACTTAAAGTGTATAAACCGAACGGGTAGTAAGACGCGGTGCTAAATAAAATAAAAATTCCACGTTAAATGCTTTTGGGGTCAAAGTTGATGGAAGGTACTTTTATTCATACCAAATCAATGCCTTACGTTCATACTACCTAAGTTCCTTGAAACAGGTATTGGGGGATTTCCCGACTTTTCATATAAAACTAGCTTACTGATCTTTAAGAATAAAATAACACGAAGTTATTATTATGCTTTTTAGTGAGGAATATTCCATTATATATCATATTCTGAAAATTGAAAAATGACACCTGGACACGGGAATCAAACCCGGGACCTTTGGCTTAGTATGCCAATGCTCTAACCACTGAGGAATCCAGGAATCGTCCCGTGCCCAGGGTCATTCTTGACTCATATTTTAAGGTAGAGTCTATGATGGACGTGCGGAAATCGTCAGATACAAATGTGTGATTTTATTAAGATCACGAGCTATCAGTTAACGCAGCCACCTTCGACTCGGTAGTTGGCTTATTGCTGCCACTTGTACAATTATTACAATTATTCCACATGTCCATCATAGACTCTGCCTTAAAATCTGAGTGAAGAATGAACCTGGGCAAGGGACGATTCCTGGATAGCTCAGTGGTCAGAGCATTAGTGTACTAAGTCAAAGGTCTCGTGTCCAGATGTAATTTTTTAATTTTCAGAATAGGATTACTGATCTTTGGTTTGAAAGAATTTTCATTCGTTCATCAAATTGACATCGAGTGCAAGAGAAACTATGAAAGTGGAATCCATGGGAATGAAGTTTGTGAAGAGCATAATAGCTGTCACGAGGAGAAACAGATTAGGAATGAAGTTATCTGGGAAAGCGTTGGAGTACAGGGAGTAAGTATATGAGATAGTAGAAGAAGCAAGACTGAGATAGTATGGGCATGTAATGAGGATGTTGGAGTAGATGAGATAGTAGAGGAAGCAAGACTGAGATAGTATGGACATGTAATGAGGATGTTGGAGTAGATGAGATAGTAGAGGAAGCAAGACTGAGATAGTATGGACATGTAATGAGGATGTTGGAGTACATGAGATAGTAGAGGAAGAAAGGCTGAGATGGTATGGTCATGTAATAAGGATGAAAGGGGAAGAGGATTCCATTTTTTTTTATGGAAATGAAGTAGGAAAAAGACCGAAAGGGTGGCCATGGAAGAGATGGGAGGAGCAGATAACAAAAGAAAGTGTGCAAGTAAGTGGAAAGTAATGGAAGCAATTAATGGAGGAAGAGTGGAGGAAGATAGAGGAAGATGGAGGCATTTTACTAAACTGACCCAACGAACGGCTGTTAACGGTTTATGATGATGATGATGATATGATGATGATGAGTACAATTTCAAAAAACGCTACAATGCACTTCACATATTATATTTTGACAGCCATTTTAATATTATAAGTAGGTAAATGTTAGTGAGTATAAATATACAACTGCACCTTGAACTTGAAACGTGGACCCTAAACCTAATATTCTCTACATGTTTCTTGGAATGCGTCACATTGTCTTGGTCAACGCTTGCGGTCGTCTGTTGAGACCAGTGTGTGAATGAGATGTTATAGAAACCTTGACCTTGAACAATGTGTATTTTTAACCTTAGTACAGACAGGCACGTACGCTTATAGGAATACGTGAACGGTTTCTGTCTTAAAGAGGATTTGCGGCTGATGGCTCTCATTTGTTTTTATCGAAACCTCTTTGTCTCTTAAAGAGACGGATTGTTGTGGTTACAGACAGGTCGGTTTGTGACTCACGCACAGAACCATCACGTAACCAAATAATGGCATGATCAAGAAATGCCACACACAGGCCTTTGGATTGGTTTACGCATTCAGAGTGACGTAGCTAATTCAGATGCTTATTTGATATAAATAAATGGTTCAGTGCAACACACCACACACTTTCTTTTTTATCTGAAAATAGAAGTATTTACTCAAAACTCGTAATATTTGTCAAACGAAATCTTACACAACGTGACCAAAACACTCCACCAAAAAGCATAAATTAATTAGCTACACTGTTACAAAAATATTGAGAAAAGATAAATATCTTTGTGAATAAAGAGCATAGCAATTTACAAGTTCCCCATTATAAATATATGTGTTTGCTAATAGATTAAAAACTATATATTATTATTATTATTGTTGTTGTTGTCGTTGTTGTTGTTATTATACTACTATTATAAATCACCACGGCTGACTCACTCACTGACATCAATGTTTACCCACTTCTACATGAGCGGGAAACTTAAAATTTGACAAAACTTATAGCATCTAGCCTGTAACCAACGGGAACATTCCAAAAAGATTTTTAAAAATAATTTTAATCTCAGAAACAATTCAAAATGGCGGAGCAACTTTAAAGTAGGCGCGGACCTTTCTTTGGAGGTCTCTTGTGGCTAAACGGTAAGAACTATCAAAAAACGGCTCTGGAACTACATTATCCTACATCCACTTGCAAAGAAAACTCACTGGGGGTTTGGGGGCGGGGCCCCCCAACGAGTAAAGTGAATTTGTTTTATACAAGTAAATTTCAAATAACAGCTTTTTATTTTTAACATTACCCCAACTCTACAATGATGAGTTATTTCCTATCTGAAATAATTGTGGAGATATGATTATAATTGGAACCCTTAAAGTCATTTGGCCATTTTGTTTGCTAAACAATCCTAGATACAAAATTAAATCAATATTTTAGAGCAGATTTCGAGGAAATATATTCTCCTCTTTTTGCCCCATTAAACTACCCCTTAATTTTAAGTTTGGATATCTATTTACAAAAATCCCTTGGAGGAATACTATGAAAACCCTAGATACTAGGTTTTAGCTCTATCGGTAAAATAGTTTCGGCTCTAGTCGAGATACAGACAGACAGACAGACGGCATCGTGAAAACCGTCTTTCAGTTACAGGGTGACATGAAACGTAGATATTTGTGAAAATGCCTTTTTATACGATTACAAGACTTCTCCACAAGGGTTTTATACAAAATAAAAATTATATCGGTTTGTAGAAGTTTTATAATACATTAAAAAATTATTATAGTTTTCTTAAATAAAATTATTATATATTAATTACATTATACCGTTTCATATAGCTACCTAATTAATCAATTATTATACCTTCTAACAATATAGATAAATTACCCTCTTTGATTTAAAAAAAATAGTTTTAAATGTGGCTTCATCCTAAGCCATATAGAGCAGAGACTAGCCAAAGTTAATTAGCAGCCGTGAATTTTAAAGTTTCTGCAAACATAATAAATACTAAAATAGTTTACAATATCTATTAAAAATAATATTCTTAATCCTAATATGTAATATGATACATGAATTAAATTATATCATTAATTTTAAAGCTAATTAATAGAAGTGTGAGATCCACTGTTTCAATTCGAAGCGAACTCTAATCGAATATATTAAATATTCTTGAAGCCGGATCAATGCTTGAATATTTTCTTTTAGTTGTTTTATGATTAAAAAATATTATATTGTGCTATTTATATATCTCCATATGCTAAAATTACTTGGAAAATGTTTTATTTTACAATTGTTTGTAATATTTCATGTTAATCTGGAAAATCAAGCTATTATCACAATATACAATTCGATTTCTTCTATATGAATATTAATTTGTAGTGTACAAAACAGCTCAGAGTGGAAGTAATTGATAGGAGTATTTTAGCTGTCAATATTTTCTTTGGCGAAGCTTTGAAGCGAAGGCGAAGATGATGTTTGTTTCGATTCCAAGTCAAAGTTTCGAAATTTTGCACACCCCTACTATTAATATAGTAAAATTTATTTAAGAAGGTACTTGGCTTATTAATTTATAATATAAGAAACATACATGAATGGAACAGCTAATTAGATTAATTGGTACAAATTCTTTGGTCAAATAAAAATTATAAATTAAGAAACATAACATGAAGATAATTTATTCAAAGAGAAACTAATATATCAATAAATTAAGTCAAATAAAACCGTTACAATAACATTTATAAAAAAAAATCATCTCAAAGATTGTAAAGTAGTGAAGTTCTGAAATTAATTGCATAAAACAAGGAAAAAATATAAACCTGTGGAAAACACTAGTAAAGTAGTAGCAGATTAAAGGATTAGTTGATGAGCGATGAAAAATGTAAATTAGCAAATTGACTGGATTAGATTTACTAATATTATAACTTAAAGACTCTAAAAAATTAAAAAATGACCTAACAAAAAAAAGGTAAATTAGTATGCCAACAATAATGAATCTATTAGTTGAATAATTAATTATACTAGTAAATAGTTTGAAAATATGTTAACAAGGAAGACATGTTATGTATTGTTTAAGATATATGAACAGTGACAATAGAAAGATGATTGATATAAAAGTTAAAATATTTGCCTAAGTTATTATTCATTAAACTTACATATGTAAAAACAAATAGCAATATAAAATCAACATGAAACAAATTAAAATTAAAGTTAAGACGTAACAAGTAACATATTTCACCAAATTAGTAAATAGATGTGATCTTTTATTTATATTACATCATAACTAATTATAGCATAACCTGGATGACACGTCTGTTGATTTTCATTAAATCTCCAATTAATCTTTTCTCGATAGTTAACATAAGCACATTTTAGAAACCATTTGACTCTAATAACAAGTCTTTAACATTAAATCCGTTACACTCATTTACTAATTTTATGAAATATGTTACTTGAAAAGTCACATTACCTGAATTATCTGCAACTACCCAATTTTGATATTTTATATCATTATAATAAAATTGTAACAATGTTGATAGGAAAAAAAATGTCTCTGTATTTTCCTTAAATTTCTTCCTAACAGAATCCTAACTTAAAACTAAGTTAAACAGAATGTAATGAATAAAAATACCTCATTTATAGTACTGGCTAAACACTCTGTAGTCTTCGGTATGGCTACTTATTGATATAAAGTTTACTATGATTAAATTCTCCATACGTCACGTTTAGTCTAAATACGCCAATGGGGGAAAGGGGGGGGGGGTAAAATATAAATCATAGCGTCTCGTGCTAACTGATTTATTAAGTGTGGCTTGCATTTGAACAATTGAGGTTATACAACAGACTTGAGAACACTTCATATTAGGTCAGATAATGAATCAATAACCTGAGTAGCTATTGGATCAACCTCCAAACACAATGCACCACGAATCATTTCCCTTGCCCCCCTTGTGTGTACCGACTAACACGAACTGGTAGTTGGCCAACTTCATGATTCAACACCTGATTTCTTGGACAACGTGTCTTATTATCGTAGGTACCTATTTTTTAGGCCACAGATCTACGCCAAGGTCATTTTGGAAGCTGACCAATCGAACACTATCAGAGGTTTTAATATAGATACTAAAATATATTCAGTAGAATTTTACTAATTTGACATTGGCTATTCCAAAAAAAATAGATGATTCTAACCCATCATAATTCCTCGTGAAATTTATATTTAAATTGTGGGGAATGCTAGGCCTCCACCGTGGTTCGGATTCCACGTTAAACTGTAGGTCTTCCATTTCATCTCACAATCACCCTACCATTACACATTAGCGTAAGTGCGTATAACCCGAACGGGTAGTAAGACGCGGTGCTAGTAATAATATATTTAAATCAATGGTAAAAAATATTTAATTCTTATTTTAGAAGGAAATATTTGAATAATTCGAGGCCTACAGATTATTAATTTTTTCAAGTTTGTAATCCTTTCAAACCTAACTTAACGATTTGTATTAAACCACCCTATAGGCCGGCAATGTCAAATAAAGTTGTAGTTAGCCTATTGGCACACGGTAAATGAGAAAGCGGCGAGTGGGTTGCCTAATATAGGAGATGTGTTGACTCAACTTTAATCAACTCGGACTTAAGTCTGCAATTTTCGTATGATAATTTTTACAATTGTTTATATTTCATGTTTGAGTTTTTCTCGTTTCAATATGTATAAAAAATGGTAGATTGATGACAGTTTGTTAGAATTTTTTTAAATGTGATATTGGTAAAATGTTTACCTACTTTGGTGGTTGAATAGTCTAAGGCGTCTCAGTAGAAATATACTGGACTGCCTATGATAGAGAGATCGGGTTTTAATAAAGGTCAGGTGTAATGAAGGTAGTTTTTTACTAACCAATGGTTTCCCACTCTCTCTCTCTCTCTCTCTCTCTCTCTCTCTCTCTCTCTCTCTCTCCACGTAAACGTGAGTACATTTCCTTTAAACTAAACCTTCCTAATCACTAATCCAATTGTGTAAAGCTACGTATGACTTGAAAGGGTAGTAAGAAATGATGCTTAAAAAATATATTATTTAACTAACATAAAACCGAATCAGACATGAAGAACAATATCACACAAAATCACGCCTTAAAAAACAAAGGTTGGTTCAATGGTGGTGAGGGGGTTAGTGAGTTTTTTTAAATTTAACATTAGTGTTTGCTTATTTCGGACCATCTCTTCTACTTCCGACTGAATTTGACGCAATTTAGATTCGAGGATTATTAGTAAACCTTTTTCAAACCCTTACTGATGGTCCAATTTCTGGTGCAATTAGGGGCCCCCCTCCCTTCACCTACAGATGGCCGCAAACCGTCACTGTGGACATTTTTCATCTCTACTGGAGGCACGCTTTCAGCATCCATCATACTTGGCGACCACTGTAGTCTTTGTTGCGGCTAGATCTTGTTGGGTGGAGGGGGGTGGAAGGTCACTGTTATCTCCCCCCCCTCTTACAGAACATAATTTCCCCCCTTCCCACCCACACACAGCGTAATGATTGTGTTGAGGTAGCGGTCCAGATATGACGACTCTAATAGGACGTCTGACGCAACATCTGCACTTGGTGACCCAGTTAAGTTAGAGGTGCGCGGTCTTGACACTTGAAAAAAAAAAAAAAAATCGGGACATTTCGAAAGAAATATATCTCTTACGTGTAATATTCTCAGAATAGCATATCAAGGGTATTTTCAAATAATGGTCTCGTAGCTACCGTTTAAAAACTTAAGTTTTCAAATACGCTTTCAGGGGGAGGTGAGAAAAGGTGGTTTTTACAGTTTTTATATCAAAACATTTAGTTTGGTCAAAATAAATCTAATATTTTTCCAATAGAAACATAATAGCTTAATTTTCTTCACGTGGTGATATCAACAGTTGTTGAATATCTGTCAAGGGTGTCTGGAATTTAATGGACATTTTTTTCTCTTCATTTAAAATGTTTATTATCTAATGCAGCTATGCTCGTGACAGATATTCAAGAAATTTTGATATCACCACGTGAGGAAAATTAAACTCTGTTTCTACTGGAGCAAAATTAGATTTATTTTGTCCTTGATATAAAAACTGCGAGAATACTGACAATTTATCGCTTCCTCTACAGTCCTATCTTAACGAATGTAAAGGTGCTTAACATATTTAATTTATATCTTAATTGGATTATTTTGTATCTTTAAAGGTTGTTTCCGTTATATATGTTTGATTTAAATTTTTTCAAACTTATAAATGAGGTATTTTAAACCGACTAAATTGGGCAACTATTTGTGGAACAAACTATATTTTTTTCAAGAAGAAAAATCTTACATTAATTGACTAGTTTGCCTTATAATTTTTCTCTAGTTTGCGAGTTTTTTCTTAGGCCAAATTTGTTATTAAAAAAAATGGTATGCTCTACCGCAAAATCCTTTCTGTTCCTTTACTAATAAATAGAGAGAATTTATTAAAGTTAGTAAGATATGTGAAAAGAAATAATATACATTTTGACTGAAACAAGATGAGAGAAAAAAAAATCTTCACCTTTCAACAACGAGCGTAAATAAATAATATACTCTGTCACAGAAACGTATTGATAAAAAAGGAACATCGCAACTCCCTAAAGATCATAACGTTTCACACTATTGGGATTATTATTTTTAAATGTTCTGCTGCCACTGGCTAGATGCAAGTATTTCTCTAAATTTTTAATCATGTAATTTATCGCTACACTAGTTCACCCCATTTATAACAATCTTCAGATTTTGGGATGTAGACATCCATCAAAATTTTTTTTTTTTTTTTTTTTTTACATTTACAATACTTCCTCTTTTCCAGAGAGCACGAGAAATTAGAAATTGAATAAAATGGTTTTTTATCAACCTTTATTTGACTATCGGCTATTATTTTAGAACACAAATTAAAAAGATAATGTTTAATATACATAAATGTATTATCATTCAATCTAATTGCATCATGTGTTTTAGAAAGAAAATAGTATATTTTAAAGATAAATGAAACATTTTGGAAGTGAATTTAATTTGCCCATTCTCAACCCCCCCTTTGGTGGCCGAATGGTCTAAGGCGCTAATCTCGCATTAGATTAGACTGCCGATAACATGAAGATCGAGGTTTGAATCTTGGTCGGTGTACAGAGGTTTTTTTTTCCCCTACATATCTTCCCACTCTCTATATATACGCAAATGTTGGTACACTTCTTGTAAATTCAAACTTCCTAATCTCAAAGCTAGCATTATTAGTACATAAGCGTATAATTCGAACAGGTAATAAGACGCGGTGCAAAAAAAAAAAAAAAAACGCTTCAAAAGTAAAACAGATTAAATTCTTAGTTTGAATTTAGTCAGAATATATTTCATTGATCTCATTTATAGCACAGGTTTGAATTGTGAAACTGAGCCGGTTATTTAGAGCACTACAAAAATATAGTTAATTTATTATAATCAGTCATTCAGCATTCCCCACTGTGAGAGTCAGTGTACAGTTCCAACAAAAACACAAAAACACCCCCCCCCCCCAAGTCGTTATAAAAAGCTGGTAAAGATGAAAAAAAAAAGTCTCAGGTGAGAAACTAATGTGATTTAATTTTTTTAACTCGACAAACTCTGAGAGAAATACATATAGTCTAATTTTTATAGGAAGGGACATATATTTTTGCGACTGAAATTGAATTTAAAAAACTATATATATTATTTGTCTTATTATAGGTAATTATAATATTGAGCAAAAGTGACAGCTGCCCACTTGGGTGGTTTTATTGTTTAAGGCGTCACTCTTGCAGTAGACTAGACTGCCGTTGTTGGGAAGATAAATGTTTGAATGTTGGTATGGTATACTTTGAGGGGGTTTTCCTAGTTAGTTATCCATCTATCTACACGCAAACGCAGGTATATATAGTAGCCTACTTATATGTACAACACTAATGGGTAGTAAGATGCATGGCTAAAAAAAAAACTAGTACATTTTTATGTCAGAAAGGTCCTTCCCATGAAAATAGGACTGTTTATGCGTAATACCCGCCTCTGTGGCGTAGTTGGCTAACGCGCTTGTCGTGTTGAACTTGACTGCAGAGGACGGGGAGATCGAGGTTCGAATCTCGGTCGGGTGAACTGGGGCTGGTTTTTCCTAAATGGTTCTCCACTCTCCCTCCACGCAAATATGGGTTCACTTCCTCTAATTCAACCTTCCCAATTCCTAATCCATTAGCGTAATTAGTACTTAAAGCGTATAACCCGAACGGGTAGTAAGACTCGGTGCTAAATATTATATAAAGTTTATGCGTAATAAACTATTCTAATAATATTTTCTTTAGTAAATGTTTTCTTTAAAGTGACTTGAACTCTGTACATTCTGACTAAGTAACAACTGTCAAACCGACTGAATAATCTAGTTCCGTATTTATATTCAAGGCTCACTCCCGGATCTGTTTTTAGAATCCACCAATATTATCGCAGCGATCGCTATCTGATGAAGTTTCCAGATCCTTTAAATATTACAAACCTGGGTCTCTCAATCGGTAGAGTGATGGTGCGTTGACCTAAAACTTTATGGTTTGAGCTTGTCATGAAACAGTTTTGAAAACTCATTCAGATGGAAACATTTTACTGTATATCTTTTTTTTTCTAACATCCTCAAGTGGTTTTTCTAACATCAAGTGTTTTTTTTTAGCACCGCGTCTTGTTAACCGTACCCTTTCAGGTTATACGTTACGATACGGTACGTATTAATTACGTTAAATGTTTTTAGGGATTAGGAAGGTATATTTAGATGACGGTGACCCGCATTTGCGTGTAGAGAGATAGAGAAAAAAAGATAGAGTGGAAAACATTTAGAAAAAAACTACCCTCAACACTCCGACCAAGATTCGAACCTTGATCTCACTATCATCGGCAGTCTAGTATATTGCGAAAGTAGCGCGTAAGACCACGTGGCAACTGAAGCGGGTATCCTCAAGTTAAGGTGGATGGGGAGTGGGGTGGGAAGGAAACGCGAGATAAGTTAAAAATGACCGAAATTAATCAAATACTTTTTCAGTAAATACGTTAAATTTGATTTTTAACACATTTTAATCTCAACCACTCATGAATATCTATTATGAAATTATTTTTTAATTTATTTGAGGTATTTAACGTACAATTTCTCAACCGACTGATTATATCTGTACACGACTTATAAACTAATTTAAATATAGAACAGACACAGCATCCAGTCCCCCGCCCGTTAATTAATAACCATGACAGGGGAAAAACCCATATTTCACCTATGATAAAAAAAAATTCTCCGGTGTCAGGAATCGAACACGGGACCTTTAACTTAGTAGACAGACATTCTACCGACTGAGGTAAAGGTGTTAGATGGAATATGAGCATTTTGGCATTTGAACAAAAATCTTTAAAAATGAAAAGTCCTGTTCGAATTCAGCGATGTTTATAACATAATATTATAGAACTGTTAGCTTACTACGGGCGGGTAATTAAAATAAATTTAGACTAATTGCTGAAGTAATATTTGAATGTTTACCCCCCCCCCCCCCCCATCAAATTGAGAAAATATACACCCAAACTCTTACTCACTTCCATTACAACTTAGGGTGTTCGGATAATCAAACATAAATTCATAGTCACCAAGAACCAAGCGGGTTTAAATAACGTTACTCGATGAAGTTGTCCACCGGTAGGAGAACCAATAGGGGAGGAGAATAATACCAATATCAATACAACTTGTTTTAGACCCCAATTTCATTGTTTAAATAATTAAAATCCATTCTACGCTCCGATATCAATTACCTTTCGTTTCCCGAACATTTAGGTATTTAATGATTAACCGAAATATGTGGATATTCGAATTGTTAAATTATGTTTACAAGTCTATGTATGTATAGAGTTGTAGAAAATAGTTTTTGTTTATTAATTCAGGTAAACATCAAACTCGGGTGCTACCACCAGTTTTGTCAATATTTAACCTAAGCGCCACATCTGATTGGCACTATCTCGGCTACCTAGGCTCCCCCTGCCACTTAGGCAGTTTACCATTAACGCACAACGCTTGCTTTTATAAACAGAACGAATCACATGTGGAAATTGTGTCCACCATAAAATACCTTATGAAAGTACTGACATAGATTTATTTCCAACAAAGGTAGAGTAACATTCACCTACTTTTGTCACAATATTATTTAAACCACAAGCTTTTTTTCTAATTTAAAAAAAAAAATCTTGTTGAAAGATAGCTGGAGGCTTACTTTCGTTTATTGGTATACTTGTAAATTGACCTTTATAAAACACAATGGGCTTCTGTGCCAACGTGTGTTAACATTACTCAGGGACAATTTGGTGCAATGTTAACACGCCTGCATTTTTACACAGATATTAACGTCCATGTCAAAGCAGTAGTTCTGGTACAGTAAGATATTATTATTATATATTATTATTATTATTATTATTATTATTATATTATTAGCACCGCGTCTTACTACCCGTTCGGGTTATATGCACTTACGCTAATGTGTAATGGTAGGTGATTGTGAGATGAAATGAAAGGACCTACAGTTTAGTGTGGAATCCGAACCACGGTGGCGGCCTGGCATTCCACTGGTACAGTAAGAGTATACGCAAAATATAGAGGGTATTTTACTATCTATGGATTTACAAAGGTCACTTTTAAAACAAAAGTTGTCGAACTCTGAGCTCTTGAGTTAAGTGCTCGCTTCAGGACCAGTTGCTCTTGGGTTCAAACTCAGCCGGTGTTGACGGATTTTTCTTGAGCAATGAAAATCCCCAAAACAACTTAATTTGGAGTGTAAGTTGTCCGTACAATATTGATTGTAGTGTGTAAGAGAACACTGGAAGAAATTTAAAAATACTCTTCTCTGCAACATTAGTACGTTATTCCACTCTTGCTCTCGTGTGCTGATATAATGAATAGGCTCAGAAGTGCACCTTAACTACCTCAAATAAATAAAATAGGCTCAGAAAGTGCACCTTAACTACCTCAATAAATAAAATAGGCTCAGAAAGTGCACCTTAACTACCTCAAATAAATAAAAATAGGTCCTTCATCAATAGTGTGCACCTTAACTACCTCAAATAAATCAAAAATGAAGTGCCCCCTTCAGAAAGTGCACCTTAACTACCTCAAATAAATCAAATAGACTCAGAAAGTGCACCTTAACTACCTCAAATGAATAAATAGACTCAGAGAGTGCACCTTAACTACCTAAAATAAATAAAATAGGCTCAGAAAGTGCACCTTAACTACCTCAAATAAATAAAATAGGCTCAGAAAGTGCACCCTAACTACCTCAAATAAATAAAATAGCTCAGAAAGTACACCTTAACTACCTCAAATAAATAAAATAGGCTCAGAAAGTGCACCTTAACTACCTCAAATAAATAAAATAGGCTCAGAAAGTGCACCTTAACTACCTCAAAATAAAATATAAATATCAAAAACAAAAAGTCAAAGCACAGCTTGAAACGGGCGAAGAAAATCTGAGCTAGTTGAAGTTAAGGTTTATATTGTTATCACATATAACTACTTTTAATTTTTAAATTATCAATTAAAAGCGTTCAGTTTAAGAGAAAGTCTTAAGAGAAAAACCGCAACAAAGTAGCAACATATTATTCTACGCTGACATGTCTGAATTTATTATGCTTTAGTTTTTGTTTTAGAAGCGCGTCTTACTACCTTTTGGGTTGAGGGATACGTATATGTAGTTAGGAATGAGGAAGGTTGAATTTAGAGAAAGTTTACCACATTCACGTGGAGGGAGATTGGAAAACTATTTAGGAACCCCTCGACCCCCAAGTATCCCTAACTGGGATTCAAACCCCCAATCTCCCCGTCATCGGCAATATAGTCTATTGTTAAAATGATGCCATAGACCATGCGGCCACCAGAGTGTGTATTTAGTTATTGTTCTCATTTAGTCACTAGTCGATGTTAGAATGTGGTTCAGTAGTTGTTCCCTAGTCTAACCCCTTAGCAAAAATTCTGTAGCATGGGTGCCTATTAAATTAAGGGCCCGGGGTTCGAGTCTCGGTATAATTTATCATTGGGGAAAGGTAGACATCTATTCACAGTGATTAAATAACGGCCTGGGGTTGGTTGTTGTGTCTTTACTATATTTAAGTTAGTTTATAGGTAATGTGGTTAGTATAATCAATCGGTTCATAAGGGGCTGGTTAAATACCCTTATAATAAGTAGTTATTATATAAATGATTATATGTTGAAACATATCATATTTAATGAGATATTTCATAATATGTGAACGTAACACGTTGTAGTTGATTTTGGCCTTATTTTGAACCAAAATCCTACTCTGTGTAATATTTGGTAGGTTAAAAGACTTTTTAGAACGATATTAGGAAGGCCTTTTATCCAACCAAAATATTTCCATTCAATAATATTCTGGTGTGAAATAAGACTTCCGGAACAGTTTGTCTACCAAAATCTTGGTATACTTTTGAAATGTTTAAAAGGTCTGAAGGCTATTGTTGGTACCTGAAGTCAAAGTGAAGAAGATTTGACCTTCGAATTTGACTCTTGACATTTATAAGCTTAAGGACATGCCCCTAATACAGTTAGTATACATTTAAAAGTCTCATCACTATTTCTTTAGTTTTAAGTATCTTTCAAAGATAAAGGCTCCCACTTGGGAACACATTAAAATTAAAGAAGTAATTTGTACAGTGTGTCCTTGTGGTTCACGTATTAAAGACAACAACATCAAAGAGTCCGCCCCCCTCCTTAAAGCACAGTTCGGAAAGTCATAATTTGAGCATTGTCTTTCTCCTGTGTGTGTCCTAAGTAGCCATTGTTAGCACATCATCATCTTTGACCCACATGCATGAAGATTGAAAAGTAACTACAAAGTAAGAACGTAATATGGTCGTTTCAGCGTGGAAGGGCGCTCTGTATAGGAGAGTATTACAATAAGTGTAGTTGAGTAGAGGTAGTAATAGTAATAATAATAATAATAATAATAGTGAGCAGTTTCGAAACGGTTGCATATCTCCATAACGAAGCACAGAGCTAGTTAGAAAAGTGACGGCTTCACAAGGCGAGCCATTGTTTCAACCTGAAAACTGTCGGGGTATACACTTCACAGAAGCAAATGGACTGCGGGCGATATTAAAGAATCGGTCTCATGATTTCTAACACGCATTTAGGTTTATCGGTACTCTCTATTGCCATAGCTGACTATAAACGACTCAACTTTATTGTAAACCTGTGTTTGAAGTATGTTTTAACACAGGGGCTAGCAAACATTTTGGTCTTTCGATCACTTATAAATTTATCAAAGGCTCGCGATAACCTATCGTTTCTCCTGTATACTGTTGCATCTGTTTTTTTGGGTGTCTAAATGTATTATATTTATTACTTAAAATAAAACTTCCTCAGATACTTAAGTCCCAAAATTTTAGTAAAAAATAAATCTTATATTTTCATACAAAAACATTTGATTTATTTTTATAACACTTACCCATTTAGATTATTTTGACTCACTCTGGGGCCGCGTGGTCAAACGCGATACTTTCGCAGCAGAGTGGACTGGCGATGACTGGGAGAGCAAGGTTGGGATATGTCAGGTGTAACGAGGGTGGTTTTATCAAAATGGATTTACACTCCTTCTCCACCAAATGTAGGCACACTTCCTCTAAATATAACCTTCCTAATCCCTAAAACCACTATCATAATTAGTACATGAGCTGATAACCCAAACGAGTAGTAAGACGCGGTGACTTTTTTTTAAATTATTTTAATCACACTCTTATTATTATTATTATTATTATTATTATTTTATTATTATTATTATTATTATTATTATTATTATTATTAGCACCGCGTCTTACTACCCCTTCAGTTTATACGTATTTAGGCTAAAGTGTAATGGTAGGGTGATTGTGAGATGAAATGGAGGACCTACAGCTTAACGTGGAATCCGAACCATGCTGGAGGCCTGGAATTCCACACATTCCCAAGTTGTGATTAATACACGTCTTGTCAGAGGTGAAGGAAGGGTTTGGCAATCAGATAAATCTGTGCCGGGACCACGGATTGAACCCCGATGCACAGCACAGAAGTCTTACACCATACCCCTAGACCGCCAGGTCACCCTTATTATTACTTGAAGTACTTGATATATTTGCGCGTTTAGAAGATTCAAATACAATTTTACTGACTTTTTTTACGCGATCGCCTGAAAGTTTCCACTATCGACCAATCGCTGACCCTACTTAGTGCAAGAACTGGCTATCGGTGAATCAACTATCAAACCTATTAAATTAATTGCGAGTTTATGAACAAATATATATAACTGATTAGCAGTAACACGTATCGTGGCTTGTCGTCAAGGTGGTCACAGTGTGTTCCAACTGTACTTGTTTATTGTCTTTCCCACTAAGTTGAACACTCATTGACCGGATATACAACAAAAATACGTCCATTCCCATGTGACGTATGTAAAGAAGATATTTTAATTGTTAGCATATGATCAATCGAATGTCGACAGACTGAGGTATAGAATATCACAGATATAGTTTTAACAAGCTTTGGGTGACCTGGCGGTTTAGGGGTAAGGTGTCAGACCTCTGTGCTGGGAGTCCTGAGTTTAAACCTCGGTCCTGACACAGATTTATCTGATTGCCAAACCTTTCCTTTACCTCTGACAAGACGTGTATTAATCCCAACTTGTGAATGTGTGAAATGCCAGACACTCACCGTGGTTCGGATTCCACGTTAAGCTGTAGGTCCTCCATTTCATCTCACAATCACCCTAACATTACACCTTAGCCTAAATACGTATAAACTGAAAGGATAGTAAGACGCGGTGCTAATAAATAATAATAATAATAATAATAATAATAATAATAATAATAATAATAATACTAATACTAATAAGCTTTGATTGCTGAGAAATCACTCCTCGACGTGACACTGTAGATTAACATATGTTTTACAGAAAGACTGTTCATCAGTTCTTCACATAAAGGTTTATTTTAAAATATATTACTAAGGTGATTGTAATGAAAGCTTGGTGCTACACTTCTCACCAACCCATGCCACTGTTAACAGGGCACCTCCCTTTTCAATCCGCTTCTAAATTTTTTTTTTAGAAAAGTGGTTTGAAGGATGGATCAGTTGAGTAACCAGGCCTACTGACTTAGACTTGAAGGGTGGGTCAGGTGAGTAACCAGGCCTACTGACGGAGACTTGAAGGGTGGATCAGTTGAGTAACCAGGCCTACTGACGGAGACTTGAAGGGTGGGTCAGGCGATTACCCAAGCCTACTGACGGAGACTTGAAGGGTGGGTCAGGTGAGTAACCAGGCCTACTGACGGAGACTTGAAGGGTGGGTCAGGTGAGTAACCAGGCCTACTGGCGGAGACTTGAAGGGTAGGTAAGGCGACTAACCAAGCCTACTGACGGAGACTTGAAGGGTGGGTCAGGTGAGTAACCAGGCCTACTGACGGAGACTTGAAGGGTGGGTCAGGTGAGTAACCAGGCCTACTGGCGGGGACTTGAAGGGTAGGTAAGGCGACTAACCAAGCCTACTGACGGAGACTTGAAGGGTGGGTCAGGTGAGTAACCAGGCCTACTGGCGGAGACTTGAAGGGTAGGTAAGGCGACTAACCAAGCCTACTGACGGAGATTTAAAGGGTGAGTCAGGTGACTAACCAAGTCTAAAGACTGAGAATTGAAGGGAGTATCAGGTGAGTAACAAGGCCGATTGCTCAGCCTACTATGCAGAGAAAGAATGAGGTCTGATTGCGAAATTCAACCGTCAATGTTTGTTCGGCTCTGGTTTGTGAACCACTTTGTCATCGTCCTCGTCCGCCCCCCTTTCCTCCTGGACCAAGGTCTGTCTTCCCCCGCCTTCTCTGCACGACTGCGAGATAACTTCTCGAAACTACTGTATTCATGAATCGTCGTTCCGTTCTGTCTAACTTAAGGCGTGGTGAAAGGGAATGTGAGTGTAGATCCGTAATTTCTTGTATCGATTTTATAACCAAAACTTTTTGTTTCATAGTAATTGAAATATTTATTTATTATAAACGTTTAGTTTAATTAACTTAATTTAACATTATTTTAGTTCGCGAATTTTTATCATTATCATTGTTGAATTTGATCAGGACTTTATATATATATATATATATATATATATATATATATATATATATATATATATATATATATATATATTTAAAAAGCTCGTCATCAAATGCCACGACACTCATGTCAAACATTCCAAAACTGTTGAGATTATTATTATTTATAGAAAATTAAACATATTTACTGGAGAAATATTTGATATATTTTATGCAAAAAGGTTTCTTTAATAGATAAACTAATTTATAAAGTACAGATCTTAAGGCGACCACCTCGGTCAGTGATAAATCTCTCAGGTCTTACATATTTAAATATAATTTTTATAGAACTACCGCTATATTCTGACTAAGCTTATACTACCTTTTACCTCTCAGAAACAGGAGAAAGAAAACTAATGAAATTTTTTATCTCAAGTTTTAGAGGAAAGCTCACTGGAAGTTCTTAAATATCTTAAAATTTTCTGTTGTTGGTTTATCAATAAATAACTGTGTTTGTAAGAGAAAGAGCCCTTTTTTTTCAAATCTAGTCCCATAGCTCTTCAAATATTTATAAAATTAATTGAAAATGAACTATTATTATAACACTTTTTTACTAATAATACTCAAAATATATATTTACTAAGGTAAAAGAGCCCTGTTTGAATCTTTCCACTTTAATTTGCCATGAATCATATTTTGAAATCACTTGTCCTAGAGCTAAATATTCCGTTTGAGCTGAACGTCTGTCTACGCGGACATTTCTCACTTACCAAGGCGGCCTCCTTAGCTCGCGTTCACCTGTATCCAAGCTCAATGCCGGGAATAGAAAAAAATAAGCAGGAACTATATATTTAAAGATAAGAGACCCTATGGTTAGCTAGGAAATTTTATTTCTCAATTTGTCAACGATCATGTATCTAAGGAAAGTGAATGTGTTTATAATATAGGAATCTGAAGAAATGTTTAGTTGTGGTTACACAAACAAAGGTGTTAGTCTAGTCTTGTCCAATTTTCTGGTGTTGTAAAGTTTGAGGTTTGATTCCTTGCTAGGTGTATCGAGGTTTATTTTTCTAAATGATTTACTACTCCATTTCCACGCATTAGTAACTCTCTAAATCATACCTACAAATTCTAGCCGGTCCACCTCCTTGCATCATATCTTTATTTTAAGCTAGTTCTTTTCAGTCCACCTTCCTACATCCAATCTCTTTATTAAACTAGTTCAATTCAGTCCATCTCATTACACCCTAACTCTAGAGTTAGATTTATCCAGTCAACCTCATTATACTCTATCCTTATCATGAGCTAGTTCTAACCAGTCCACCTCATTACACCCTATCCTTGAGCTAGTTCTAACCAGTCAAACTCATTACACTCTATCCTTGTATTGAGATAGCTCTAACCAGTCAACCTCATTACACTATATCCTTGTATTGAGATAGCTCTAACCAGTCAACCTCATTACACTATATCCTTGTATTGAGATAGCTCTAACCAGTCAACCTCATTACACTATATCCTTGTATTGAGATAGTTCTAACCAGTCAACCTCATTACACTATATCCTTATCATGAGCTAGTTCTATCCAGTCCACCTCATTACACCCTATCTCTTTCAGGTCCATTCTAATGTTATCCTCCATCTGCATTTAGCTCTTTCCAATAGTCTCTTCCCATTAGGTTTGCCAGTCAATACCCTGAACATGGCTCTTCTAGTTTCTTCCATTCATGCTGAGTGTCTTGCCCACCACAACCTTCGAGATTTGAATACCCAGATAGTGCTCTGGTGATGAAATAGGGTATGGAACTCATAATTTTGTAACCTCTTTTACTCTCATTGTCATCATCCCTTTTTGATCCTAGCTATACACCTTTAAGTAATGAGAGGGGTGCAGTTTAGACTAAATGAGCCCCCATTTTCTTGTAGAGATAATAGGAAATCAATTACGAAAATCAACCTCAGTACACCATTTAAGATTCGATGCTTGGCTTACACGTCAACGGAAAACCCGATTAGTTTAAGTGTTCCATCTTTTGCTCTAAACTAACGTTCCAAGTTTTTCTATAATTATTATAAGCTTATACCCATTTCGATGCTCACATTGTCTAAGGCGTTATTATAAAAGTTGAATATACTGCCAATGACAGGAAGATTGAGGTTTGAATCTCGTTCGAGTATACCGAGGGTTTTTTTCAATATGGTTTTACACTCTTCCTCCACGCAAAAGTTGTGTTAACGTCCTCTAAATATAATCTTCCTCATCCCTAAGGCCATTAGAGTAATTGGTACATAATCGTTGTATATCATAAATGGGTGGTAAGACGTGGTGCTAAAATATATCATCATCATCATCATCATTATTCGACGTTTCCATCTTTGCGGGACGTGTGGAACATTATCTCCCATTCCTGTCGATCTTTCTAAACTTTTTCCTCAGCCACATGCTTCTCCAGTCCACTTCTTTAGCTTCCATGTTCTGCGCTTGGTCCATCCATCTTGTCTGTGGTCTTCCAATAGGCTTTCTACCCTTCTCTTTGTTCTGTAAGGCCCTCTTAGGCATTCTGTCCTCCATTCTCATCACATGACCTAGCCACAACAACCTTTTTTCTCTTCTCTTCTAAAATATGTATTTATGTTTATAGTTATATTAAAGTTTAAATCCACGCTTGTTAGATACAATGTAGGCATATGATCACGAGTGGATCGTTGCGAAATTGGGTTTAACGCCTTAAAATTGATTCAATGCATTTTACTGGCCTCACTTTTTCCTTAGTGTTCTCCTATGCGCAGGTCCTGGGTGAAGCTAAGCTTAGACTAGAGGTGTATGACGTCACCACATATGGCTTGGGTCCAAGTTCAGGCATCAATAGATGTATGCCCAACGTGACGTTTCCTACAGAGGGTTAACTTCAAAGAACTTGATAAACAATTAATGGAAAGTAATAAGGATACATTATATTACCCCGGTCTCTAAGCTGTATATCTGTAAAATGGGAATTTTACACCATGCTATGTCTTTCCCAAGCTCCACAATTTACAAATTATCGTTAAGATACTTAACGGAATTTGTAATTATACTGTTTTGGACCCCTCTGATATATTCAAAAAGTCATGGATGAAGTGTTTTTTTTATTTAAAGAACTGTATGTAAAGTTTCCTTTTAATAGTTCATCCATGGAGAATAACGCGTTTTCAGAAGTAATTTAAATGTATTGCACTTTAAACTTTCTTTTCTTCAAAAGACTAACTCTGTTTATTTAAAAAAATCATGTGACATGCTGGTTCCCTTTACCCAATAGGAAGCCGGCCTTCACAATATCAGGCTGCCAGGAGTTTTTCTATTAGTTGGTTTTAACACTGGTGACAAGGGGTCCAAGAAGCAAGGAGTAGGTCACTTATAAGCTTCTTGTGCGTATACATCTAGACATTAATGTAGTAATAGACAGTACACAGTACACAGTACTCAGAATACAGAACATTGTAATATCAAAGAAAACATAATTTGGAACTGAATAGATCTGGCTCTCCGAGTCATTCCGTAAATTAACAAAAACTTTATCACTTTAATATCATATCTATAGTACAGAAAGTGTAATCACCTAAATAAATCGTGTGCAACATTAAATGTTTTACTCATTTCATAAGAATAAGAATTACATATAATCAGATCACGTAATCGTGTACAAGTGCGTAGTAAGGTAAGCACGATTCGTCATCATCATCATAAAACTAGGTATCACTATAATTACTGCTCACTGTAAGGCATATACGGGTCCACATACGCGAAATAAAACAAAATCCGATATCCCTATAATTGGTGCCCAGCCGCGGGGCAATATCAAAATAAAATCCATTCGCGGGGAGATATCATTATAAATTATATGTTTCATAAATATTTATTCTAGGGCTATTAAAGAAATAGTCATTTCCAAGTTTAGCCTCACCAAAGAATAAATTAGCGGTCAATTTTAAGTATAATCACCATAAAATAATAATATCAACTATATCGAGGACCAGTTTGTGTTAAGTTACCAAGTAAAGCAAGTTCACGTCATATCATTAAAGGTCATAAAATCAGCCACTCTCGTTTCGAAACACTTGGTATATTATAAATATATTATAGTTTCTGATAGTCCATTTGATAAAAACTACAGTATGGTAGTTTAAAAACTAACGATTCAGTCTAGATTGTTAAATAATATATAAAACTAAACTAAATTACCAAGTAGGTGAACTAGGGTGTAGCTAGTAAATCTAAGTACTTGTACAGGGTTAGTGACACCAGCAGACATAATATATACATTTGAGATATTTCAGACAAATTTAAATTTGACTATCTCAATATAGGAGTAGGTGGCGTACAGTAATTGTGGCAATGAACTTTCAAGTTTCTAACGATAAATAATTTTTAGTAAAATCAAAAATATTATAAAACTAGATGCAAAGAATTAAAAAAATCCTCTATTTATAGCCTATTAATCCTTTTATTATATATTCTAAATTTAAAGTGATAGTAAATACGATAGCTTTGTTAAAATAGTGGATTTTTTTTTAGCACCACACCTAACTAATAATCTGTTCAGGTCATTATTATGCTAATTGTTTTAGGGATAGGTAAATTAATATTTAGAAGAAGTGTATCCAAATTTCGGGGAGAGAAAATGAAAAACAATTTTTGTAAAAATCTCCTTCAATACACCCAACTGAGATTCAAACCTCAATCTACCCGTCATCGGCAGTCTAGTCTATTGTAAGAGTAGCGCGTTAGACCTTGCTGCCACCGAAGTGGGTTTTATTTAGTTAAACTAAAAGGTTTGTTAAGCACTGCCCAAGAAAAATAAATAGTTTACTCATCCTAAATAAAAGTTTATTTTCTTTATTATCATGAATACTATACGTACCTGGTTGTTTTCTTTGTTCCTGAGTTAAAAATCTTAACATGTTTGATATTTAATTAATTACTAGTATATTTTTAATTAATAATTTACACTTACTATTTGGCTTAACTTTAACTTAAATACGTCAAATTGTTAATGTAAATGGAAAGTGATTTGTTATTTATAAAGTCACGTTATTTGTACAATTAATATATTAAGAAGTGTTTTAAATAATTAGTTGTATATTTATTCATTTATTATTTGGCTTAACCTAATTTTGTAAACTTAATTTGTTATTTAATATTTGGCTGCAAAATTTTCCCAATGTTTTATTTGTAATTTATTACTACTATTTATAAGCGTGAGAAATGTCTTTCCCACTGCGGTGTTTATATTGCTTAAGGCGTCACACTCACAATAGATTGGTCTGCCAATGACCGGGAGATAGGGGCTCGAAACACGATCGGGTGTATTGAGGGTGGCTTTTCATAAATATTTTTCTACTCTCCTTTCAAGCAAATGCGGGTACATTTCCTTATATTAAGCCTTATTCCTCTTTACTAGAACAGATCAATTACTACACATGCGTGTACCCTAATGGGTAGTAAGACGTGGTGCTAAGTAAATACAGCTATATTTACATCGGTAAGTTTATCAGATGGTCTTATTCTGACAGGGCCAAGGTTGATTCCCGAATGTTTGCACTACCGGTATTTTATTAAATTAAATGTTTCTTAATGCAAATACTTGTGTATCTCCTTATCATTTAGCCTTATAACATTTTATACATGTTGGTTTTAAAAGTCAATAAAAAGAGAGGCCTAAAAATACTATATATATAATATATATAAACTCTTAGAATCCACACACAACCATTTTTTTGATCATATCTGATTATTTTTTTTAACACCGCCTATTACAACCTGATCAGGTTACACGCGTAGTATATACTGTTTACGCTATTGAGTTAGGGATGAGGAAGTGTACCCGCATTTGTGTGGATATAAAGTGGAAAACACTTTAGGAAAAACCACCCTCACTATGCCTAACTGGAATTTTAACCCCGAATATTCCTATCATCGTCAGCCTGGTTTATTCCGATAGTGACACCTTGAACCAGGGGTCTCCAACCTTTTTATGTCCAAGGGCCAAAGTTTCTATCTCCTTGTTGGCTATCGAGCCGCAATATTGTACCGACAATATTAGGATTGAATACATATTAACATATTCGTATCAGCTCATTATTATACACTCAAACTCGCCCTAGGGATCAGGCCCGTCTCGACAGGTGACAATTAGGATTTCTCGTGAAGATGTTCTCTGTTGTTTCTAAGCAGAAAGTATCGCGATTTTTCTTGTCTACTAGAGTTTACATTTATTTGACATTGCTTTAAAAGCAAAAATTATCTATGAAATAACGTAAGGTATTAAAATAAAATATATATTTATTTTATTAGTTGATTATAAAAATATTTAACTCGATTTGTCATTTTTCTCTTGAAATAAATTTTATAATTTCCCATGAGCCAGTGGGCCGCGATTTGAAGACCCCTGCTTTAGAGCATGCGGTGGCCGGAGCAAGTTGTTAAATCTATAGCTTTATACTAGATGTTGTAACATAAAGTTACTTTGTAGTCAAAAGAAATTACTTTGAGACATAAACATATGATTTACATTACATTAACTCTAATATCGTACGTGAGTGTAGGCTGGGCTATGTCATCATATATGAGACAAGGAAACCACTAATCTTTTCGGCGACCACAAAACGGCTACAAACAACCAACCAGCTATCTTATAAGGCTGTTAAACAGGCCACAACACGAACAGTGATGAATGACTAGAAAATCTTCAATATTCTGTCGACCCGCTTCTGTGGTCACATGGTCACTCCCATTTTAGATTGGATTGCCCAAGATGGGAAGATCTTACAAGTAAATTTGTCCACACGCCATCTGTTGGCGATGTTAATGTCAACTTCCGTGGGGGTGTCATGTGGCTGGCACGACGGGTCTTATGGGCGTTAATCTCGGTTATCTAGGCCAGAACCACTATTTTTAAACTAAAAATTAGTTCCAAATTTGTACTCACGAGGCTGAGTAAACCCTGTTCCGGACCCACTGATTTATATAAAATCTGAAAGCACCAGGAATTGAACTCGAGACTTCTATATTTGTAGTCAGGAGCTCCGACCTCTAAACCGCAAAGGTTTTACCCAAATGGTTTATATTCTGACATAATCTGGAGGTTCCGTGCTAAGATTGGACAAAAGAAGAATTGTTTTAGGGGTAACACCCCTCCCCTCTCAAAACTATGACCCGCTTAGGTGACCGCATAGTCTAATACACTTCTCTCGCGGTAGACAAGATTGTCATGACGGGGATATCGAGGTTCGAATCTCAGCAAGGTTTACTGAGGGTAGTTTGCTTCCAAAACGGTTTTACTCTCATTCTCTCCCCCCACCCTCCAAGCAAATGCTGATACACTTCCTTTAAATATAACCTTCCTCATCTTTAAATCTATTTAGCGTAATTAATAATATAATCGTATAAACCGAACGGGTAATAAGACGCGGTGCAAAAAAAATATATTTTTGTAGATAATTAAAGTCTTACCAAATTCACTGCACCTATACACTCAATTATGCTAACAGCAACTTTTTAAAGTATTAAAAGTTAAGTCACGGATCTGGTATCAATTTGCTAACTTATTTTAGTATTTAATTGTTCGAACTAGAAATTCGATATGTAAATGTGAATGTTTGTTTGACTTTCAATCTGGATCAAGGATACCCACACGTTACAATGCCCTGTCTGGCCTCCGACCGGAAATTCTTAAGTATCGTGGGATAATTTATTCAATACATCCCTTCAATAAATATTGATCGATAGAATTTTCAACGTTACCTCCTGAAATATCGTTTTATTTGTAAGGGCACGTGTTAGATTAACTGAGAAATTGGATAAAAGATTGTGATAAAATGGATAGTGGCTGGTCTCTTAATATAGTAGTTAGCATTGCTGGCCACAGCACCCGTTTCGATTCCCTGCTGTACCAAAGGTATTTTTCCAGAAGGGAAATTATTTCTATAATTCCTATGGTCTGGTAAACTTGGATTAAGCTAGGTTTAAGACTTCTACTAGAACAATATAATTATAATCATATCATCTTATCGGGGTGAAGTAAAAATAATAATAATAATAATAATAATAATAATAAGGCACGTTTGGTATGCAATTATCTTTATCCCTGTTTGTGGAAATATTAGTCGGTACTGATGTACCGTTGTCCAGGGGACGCCCGAATGTACTAATAGTACATCCTTTCAGTGAAGGCTCTTTCCATGACCTGACGAGATTAGGTGAGGGTGATAGTATGTATGTTGGGTTAAAGTCAGTAAATATCTTAACCTAACTCTAATCAACCAAACCCTGATGGCCGTTGGAAATATTCCTCTTTAGAGAAAAATCGGGATGAAGTAACCTCACCTATATGGTACCATAACCCCCAAAGACGGTTAAATAAATGTCCACCACTTTCAGGAGGCCAGGAATGTCTGTCGGACATATGATTAAATTAAATTTAAAAAGTATTAAATTACGGTTGTTTGAATTCTCAAGTTGACAATTGAGAAATTTGTATTAGTTATATATATTTTATTTTATTTATATTTTTTAATTTTAAATAATTTATTTTTAAACCCGCATCGCATCTAACGTACCATTATTATATTAGATTTGTTTTCAGGTTTTGTGGGAATTTATAGTTCGAATCCTGATCGGGTTTACAAAGTTTTTCCTACTTTCCTTCCACGCAAATACGGATACATTTCCTCTAAAATTATACCTTTCTCATCCATATCCTACTAGCCTAATTAACGGGTACTAAGACTTGTATTTTTGTTGTAAATTCTGTTTTATTATTTAAAAAAGGAATGGTAAAAAAAATTGTTTTCACTGGTAACAATTCCATTGTGCTCCAGATTAAAATACAGAAAATCACCTGATAATGGTACGACTGATTTGAGCTATATTGTATACTTAAACTAGATGATTTCTGGTCTCTTTAACAGTATGAGAAAAGGCCCTTTATGATTGCTCTAATATTTAAAAAATATAAAATATTTGGATTCAAAGTGGCCTCAACAGGCATATAAAATATTTGTTGGGTTGACGTGTTATTAACAAAATCGCTGTGATTTGGTCAGAAAGATATATTGTAATGTTCTTGATTTTGCTGTAATCTACATTCACTTTGAAATTTAGTAGTTTTACCTTAAATAATTACACTAATACCCTATTATATAAGTAATCCATTAGTGGAATATTGCAAGGTAAGCCAGCTTCCTAATAGGGTAAATGAAGAAAACCTACATATTTTTAGGTGGAAATGTCTTAACATATATTTTTTAATTTTACCAAAGGAAAGATAATTTACCAACAATAAACAAATGTAAAACATATTAAAATTTGAAATATACCTGCTTGGGTGGCCACGTGGTCTTCAGCACTACTCTCGCAGTAAACCAAATTGTCGATGATGGGGAGATCGAGGTTCGAATCTCAGTTGGGTGTACTGAGAGTGTTTTTAATTTCTTCTCTTCCTTCATGCAAATGCAGGTACACTTCATCTAAATATAACCTTCCTAATGCTTCAAATCATTAGTGTAATTAGTACATAAGCGTATAACCCAAAGGATAGTAAGGTGCTTAAAAAATTGAAATAATTATAAAGTGTTTTTTTTTACTTGTGCTGGTTGTTTTTCCCCCTAACCATGCACTATTATTATTATTTAGCACCGTGTCTTACTACCCGTTCGGGTTATACTCTCTAACCATGCACTGTTCATTCTGTACTAAAAGACGTGAACCAAGCATATCTTACCCTAATTAAACGGAACCTTGAATCATTGACACTTTTCTGTATTTTTCAAAATATTTTCTGGACAACAATTCAACACCTGCATCTTAGTCGTCACTTCTTTACCGACAAAGTTATCGAGTATATATTTATTTTCCCAAAACTTTTATTTTATGATATCTCAGCCTATTAGAATTAAATTCAAGAAAAATTATAATCTCATATATGAGAATGAGATCCAAGAAATATGTGTAAAAAAAACTCGTGTGAACAGATTCAGTGATGGATGGGTGCTGAAGGAGTTCTATTTGAAAGGGAATCCAATACGTCAATGTGAAATAAGAGTTTTACGTTGTTTTGTGCGTGTTGAGTGGATCGAGTGACGAAGCAAATATATGAAGGTAGAGTGTGTGGATCAAAAGGAAGGGGTAGGTCATGTAAGACGTGCTAAATGTTGTAGACGAATGTATAAAAAAAAAAGGATAAACATTAAGAATTTTAATAATAAAAGAGCATGTATGACTCTGTTTATGGATGTTGTTGAAACGGAGGAAGTAGTCAAGGATATAGAAGTGTGGAGAAAGCTAGTGAGGATGGATTAAGTACAGAGCTGTTATTTTTTTTTAGCTATATGTACAGTTTCTTGCCTACACCTTAAGGGAATGGCGGGATTAGGTATGTATGTATAATTATGTATTGTGAAATAGTGGCTAGGAACAAATAGACGGACGAACACAATGCGTCTTTACACAATGAATAAAAGAACATGCTTCACACATTTACACTGCTACCACTGGACAAAGCGGCTTTCACCATCCGAGAGTCTTTAAGGTGCAGCGGATGTCTTTACCAAATCATTAATACCTGCCACCTCGAACACAATAGTTGGCCTGATTAGGACTCGGACTGAGTCAGTGCATGTGTGTGTGTAAATATATAGGAATTACGTGGGGGCATACATCAACACCACCGCAGTCATGATAATGATATCATAGCAGAATGAACACAATTAAATCAACACCAGCGTAGTCATGATAATGATATCATAGCAGAATGAACACAATTAAATCAACACCACCGCAGTCATGATAATGATATCATAGCAGAATGAACACAATTAAATCAACACCACCGCAGTCATGACAATGATATCATAGCAGAATGAACACAATTAAATCAACACCACCGCAGTCATGATAATGATATCATAGCAGAATGAACACAATTAAATCAACACCACCACAGTCATGATAATGATATCATAGCAGAATGAACACAATTAAATCAACACCACTGCAGTCATGATAATGATGTCATAGCAGAATGAACACAATTAAATCAACACCACCACAGTCATGACTATGATATCATAGCAGAATGAACACAATTAAATCAACACCACCTCAGTCATGACTATGATATCATAGCAGAATGAACACAATTAAATCAACACCACCTCAGTAATGATAATGATATCATAGCAGAATGAACACAATTAAATCATCATCTTTTTAGCACCTCGTCTCGGGTTATACGCATATGTACCAATTACAACAATGGTTTTATGGATTAGGAAGGTTATATTTATATAAAGTGTACCCAAATTTGCGTGGAGGGAGAGTGGAAAAAACATATTGGGTAAACCACCCTCAGTACACCCAACCGAGTTTTGAACCTCTAACTCTCCGTCATCAGCAGTCTAGTCTACTACGAGATTAGCGCCTTAGACCATGCAACCGCTGAAGTGAATGAAATCAAATTCACAAAAATAATTTTAATATTAAACTTTATTTTTATACAACAACGGTATTTACAACGTTTGCTAGCCACTTCAGTGGCCGAATGGTCTAAGGCATCACCATCGTCCTCGTGACTGTCTGCTGATGACGAGGAGATGGGGGTTCGAGCTCCAGTCGGGTAAACTAAAGGCTGGTTTTTCCTCAATGGTTTTTCCACTGTATTCCCACGTAAATGCAGGTAAATTTTCTCTAAACTGTTTCCTTCCTCAACCCTACCCCATGAGCGTAATTAGTGCATAGGCGTACAACCTGAACAGGTAGTAAGACGCAGCAATATAATAAACCTTGCGAGATCTGGGCTACAGGTGATAAATAATTTAATTTAATCAGCAAGGGTGAGATGGTATGGTCATGTAATGAGAATGACAAACAAAAGAATCCCCACGCGAATGAAGTTTGTAGGTTAAATACGTCAAGGTAGTTAAAGATAAAGTTAAGAGAAACAGATAACAAATGTGCAAGTGAGAGGAGAAGAACGGAAGAAGGACAGAGTGAGATGGAAGAATTTTACGAAACTGAACTGGCCACAGACTGAAAACTGTTCATAATGATGATGATGATGATGATGATGAATAATTGACAGATTTAAAATGGCTAACACAAAGGCAAGATCACGAACGAGTAAATATTGTCCGATTGTTATGTTCACTCTCTTGGTATTAATATTATAGTTCGCTTATTTCCCGAATGGGTAGAATGACGTGGTGCTAATATATATATATATATTAGTTCTCCCTTCCACACCCACTTCCCTCCATCCTATTAGTAAAACTGTTCGGCAGCTGTGTTAGGTTAGGAGAAAGTGGCGCGCTATTAAAATATGGATTGGGCATCGTGTTAAGCAGCATGTAGTAATAGTTTGTAAATAGAGTGAAAGTGTAGTTAGCGAGCTTGTCTGGTAAGAAAGTAAATAGCTTATTTAATAGAATATACATACACCCTTCCCTTGCTCTTATGACGTCATATTAGTATAGTATCGTTAATTCGCTATTTTATTATTACCTCGTAAATGTCAATTACTTGTAAACAATTCATCATTTTATTGAGACATCACTTTGGTAGCAGCATGGTATAAAGCGTTACTCTAGTCGTAATGAACTGGACTGCCGTTGATGGGGAGATTGGGGATTGAATCCCGGTTGGGTGAAATGTGGGTTGTTTTCCTAAGCGATCTTCCACTATCTCTCAACGAAAATGTGGGTAGATAATCTATGGCCTTAGGAACTCTAAAGCGTATTGAAACAATTACAAAAGTACGCCACCTATCCATATCTTGAGTTAGTTTTTAATCCAGTCCACCTCATTACATCCTATCTCTATCTTGAGCTAGTTCTATCCAGCCCACCTCATTACACTTTATCCCTATCTTGAGCTAATTCTATCTAGTCCCCCTCATTACACCCTATCCCTATCTTGAGCTAGTTCTATCCAGTCCACCTCATTAAACACTATCTCTTTCAGTTTAATTCTAATGCTATCCTATCATCTCCATCTAGATCTTCCCACTCGTCTCTTCCCATTGGGTTTCCCGGTCAATACCCTGAGATCTTTTCTAGGATATTCCATTCGCGCTGAATGTCCCGCCCACACTATTCTCTGAGATTTGATTGTCATAACAATGTATGGGTACACTTCGTCTCAATTTAACCTCATCCCTATCACATTAACCTAATTATTCCAACCTGAACGGTCTACAAGATGCGGTTCTATAAATAACCAGGTTATTAAATAAATGTTGGAAAATACTTTTATTTTAAAATGTTATTTAAAAAGCAATATCGGCTTTTAAGGCGGGAATGGAATTCAATGTATTTAAAGTCTGCATTTTTGCATATTTTATAACTTAAATCTTTTATGGCATAAAAAAAAAATATAATTCTCTGATATAAACATTTTAGTTTAAGTTTCTTCAAACATTAATCTCATTAGTTCTTGCTTGTGAGAAGGAAAGTAGGAAACCATTCAAGTAAAACCACCCTCAATACACATTGGGGAGGGGGGGGGGGGTTTCAAGTCCCAGAATTCCTATCACCAGCATAACAGACCAGAAGATATTAGCGTCTTAGTCTACGTATCCACCGATACGGGTAGTATACTAATGATTATTTTTTTTAAGCTAATATAATGTTAGAGTTCAATATCATTTCATTCTCGTAGCACATTAAATAGGCAATATATTAAAATAAATTTTTAAAGTACGAAGGGCTCATATAATTTTATAACTACTATAATTTTAATTACATCACTAAGTATTTATTAATTAAGGCTTTTAGAGCACGCGTTAAATCAAGCGTCATGAAAAACAATTGAAATTCTCATCTCGCCACCATACTGCGTTAAGACAAGCATGTTTCATTATTATATTTCACACACAAAGATCTTATTCCATCTACGAGACAGCGTGGGAAAAGTTTTAGAGAAGGTTAAGGTGTTTTTCTCGTCATTAAATTGCTAACGATATGATTTAAATATGTGGTCTTATATTTGTAAATTATGCCATGTCTAATATTTTTCTGGCACCACATCTTACTACCTGTTCGGGTTGTACTCCTATGTAAGCCTACTAATTACACTAACGTTCTATAAGGTTTAATTTAGAGAAAGCGCACTTGTATTTGCGTGGAGGGAGAATGGAAAAAGATTAATGGAAAACCACCCTCAGTTCATCCGACCAAGTTTCGAACCTCGATCTCCCCGTTATCGTCAGTCTAGTCTAATGTGAGAGTAGCGCGTTGGACCATGTGGCCACCGAAGAGGGTCACACACAATATATAATATATTAATATATAATATAATATATATATATATATATATATATATATATATATATATTAATGGGACAGGAATGTAGAATATAAAGGAAACATGTTAGAATTTTCGTAAATGGAGATTGATTGGTAAACCATTTTAAGACCCAAAAACCTTGGTATACCTAACCACTATTTTAATTCCGAACTCTCCGTCACCGGCAAATTATAAAAATACTAGACTGGCATATTTTAATCGACTTCTCGCCATCGTGGGTCATTCATTCTTAAAATAGTATTCACTTTATACTAACGTGTGTTCAAATATAGTTACTTTTTACATTTGTGTAATCTATATAAGAAAATAAGTGGTACAGTGCACCACACAGATTTTCTCTCTCTCTCTCTTTAATCTTAAATGGATACAGTTACTAAACACTCTTTACGATTTTGAAAACTAAATAATAGATATTATTGCAAAAACACTCCACCAAATAGAATATATGAAATAATATACATTGTTAAAGAAACATTGAGTAATGACGCGCCTCTATATCAACCAAGGCGCATAACAATCACGTTCATATTTCAAATAACTCCATAAAAATATATGTTTTCTCATAGCAAAGAAACTATTGGTTTTATGAAAATACTCGCTTTGCTCATTGGGGGCTCCGCCCCTAAACCCCTGGTGGGTTTTCTTTGCAAGTGGATATAAACTAATGTATTTCCAGATAAGTTTTTTGATAGTCTTACCGTTTAGTCACAAGAGACCTCCAAAGAAAGGTCCACACCGACTTTAAAGTTGCTCTAAGATTTTGAATTTTTTTTCGGGGGCTAAAAATTAAAACTTTTAACTTTTTGGAATTTTCCCGTCGGTTACAGGCTAGAAGCTATAAGTTTGCCAAATTTCAAGTTTCTAGATCATCTTAAAGTGTGTAAACACTGATGTCATTGAGGGAGTCAGCCGTATGGCTTTATAGTAGTATAATATTTCAAACAAAAAGAATTTTATATTTAATAGTACTACATCTTTACAATAATGTTATTTCGTATCTTATATAATTGCGGAGATAGGATAAAAAGTTGAAAATTTCAACTCCTTTTGATGGAAAAACGGAAATCGCCATTTTGTTTGTAATGTTAAACAGCGTCGATATACAACATTTAATTAAGACCGTTAAGCGTATTTTGAGAAAATCTCTCTTTTCTTTCTTTCCCCTAAAGAAACTACCCTTAATTTTAAGGATATATATCTAATTTTAATAACATCCTGGAACGACCTTATGAAAAACCTAGATACCAAGTTTTAGAACGATTGGTAAAATGGGTTTGTCTCTAAGCCGAAATGTAGGCGGACAGACCTAAAGACAACAAAAAAAAACTTTTTCGATATCAGGGCGTCATGAAACGTCGATATTCAAAAATCTCTCCAAGTTTCAATTATTTTTTTTTTGACGATCACAATACTTTTATCTTCTCGATCGATCGAAATGTTAAACGGTTATGAAATGTTAAAATATCTACTTTAATACTGTATATTAATCCGCTAAGTGGTTTTTAAGCTGTTGTTAAAGATAAACCTTTGATGCTAAGAACTGGTTATTTAGTAAGGAGTGCTTTATATTATATATATATATATATATATATATATATATAATTAATCTGAGGTGGTGTTGTTGGCCTGGAACCAAAGTTAATATTTTAATTTTAAAACTATATTTCTCATTTAAATTATTTATCACGCTTTTACGTTATAAGCTCGGAAGTTCACTGTGGGAACTTAAAGTACGTCACCTATCCCTATCTTGAGCTAGTTCTATCCAGTTCACCTCATTACATCCTATCCCTATCTGCGTCTATGTCTTCCCAATGATCTCTTACTCATATAACTCATAATTTAATAACCTCCTCCACCTCCCAGTATTCTCATAATTTTTTGGACCAAATATTTTCATAAGCACATTGTTTTTGAACACTCTCAATTTGTTTTCGTCATTCAAGGTAAAATACCATGTTTCACAGCCATAGAGAACAACCGGTGAGATTATTGTTTTGTATATTCTGAGTTTTACATTCCTTGAAACAGGTGAGATGACAAATTACTGACTGGGTGAGACTCACCGACTGATTTATTTTCCTAATTTCCATTCTAATATCGTTACTGCTCGTTAAATTAGTTGTTCCTAAACATTTGAACTGATGAAAAAAAAGTCAGATGATATCTTGTTCGCAGTATTATATAAATGTTCGTATTCGTTTAGCCGAGCCTACAAATTAATCGTGAATCTCTAGAAGATAATAAAAAGTTAAAAACAGCCACTTTTGGGGGGGGAGGGGGGTAGGAACGTGGGTAAAGGTCAATATCAATTAACTAAGGTAACCTGGTGGTCTAGGGGTAAGGTGTCAGATTTCTGTGCTGGGGGTCCGGGGTTCAATCCTCGGTCCCGGCACAGATTTATCTGATTGCCAAACCCTTCCTTCACCTCTGACAAGACGTGTATTAATCACAACTTGTGAATGTGGGGAATGCCAGGCCTCCGCCGTGGTTCGGATCCCACGTTAAACTGTAGGTCCTCCATTTCATCTCACAATCACCCTACCATTATACATTAGCGTAAGTGCGTATAGCCCGAACGGGTAGTAAGACGCGGTGCTAATAATAATAATAATATTCTTATTAAAATTGGAATGTTCCCTTTTCACAATGATGAATTAACGGCCAGGGGACTGGATTTTGTGTCTGTTCCAGTCCGATCTTGACCACCTTCATTAAAATTATGCATCTCTTTTTTTCATTTTGAAAAAAAATGTCAATTCATTATGCCGTACTTAGATTCATGGTTCCTTAACTTAATTTTTTCTACCCAAACTCAAGTGGCCGCATGGTCTAAGGCGTTACTTTGGCAGTATATTGTATTGTCAAGGACGGGATGATCGAAGTTCGAATCTCAGTCGTGTGTACTGAGGGTGGTTTTTATTAAAAGGTTATCCACTTTATCTTCACGCAAATTCAGGTACACTTCCTATAAATAGAGCCTTCCTCATCCATAAACCATAAGCGTAATTAGTATACAAGCGTAAAATTCGAACGGGTAAACTCAATTTTTTTTTTTTTTCTAACTGTATTTGTAACGTTGCAATAGAGAAATTATAAAAAAAAACATACTTAGAGACGTCCAATGGACGATTACTGGTCTTGATACTAGTCATGTCAAAATTGTTAATCAAACAGCAGATATACTTTCACAACCAGTTGATCCCACAGTTCGATGACTTATATCGTTAATGCTTCCAGTTATCTGCGCATCGCAACACGAGCCTCTTGGCCTGAGAGTCAGGTTGAATGAAACGAGAATCAGACGAGAATAAACTCTCTTAAAGATTTTAACTATTATTATTATTATTATTATTATTATTATTATTATTATATTATTATTATTATTATTATTAGCACCGCGTATTACTACCCGTTCGGGTTATACGCACTTACGCTAATGTGTAATGGTAGGGTGATTGTAAGATGAAATGGAGGACCTACAGTTTAACGTGGGATCCGAACCACGGTGGAGGCCTGGCATTCCCACATTCACAAGTTGTGATTAATACACGTCTTGTCAGAGGACGAAGGAAGGGTTTGTAATCAGATAAATCTGTGCGGGAGCGAGGATTGAACCCGGACCCCAGCACAAAAGTTCGACACCTTACCCCTAGACCCAGGTCCTTTAATAAGAATACAATTCAAGGCCATGCCGAGAATTCAACCCGGATCCTTATTTGATTAGGCAGACATGACTAAGCCAAAGTTTTAGGACAACGTATTTTGTATTAAAAAAAATAATTATATTTCACTCTTTCCTTTTTCTATATTAATTTACCTTATTTCATATAACACAAACTTAATAGTTTTTAACTTTAAAGGTTACTTAATTATATCTTAACAATTAAAAATAATTTAAATTTAAACTTTACTGAGATAAAAAAAACACTATAATATGGCCTAGAATATTAAAAACCCATTTTATTTATTTCACAGCCATTTATCTTCGTCACTTAGCCTTCACCGAAAATTTGCGTCCCTAAATTTGCGATCCATCCCATCACAACTCACTGTATTAGTAGAAGCTGTAGGCCAATCCCTGTGCAATTAACGCATAATCTTTCCTCCATGCCATTTAGAAAGGATGAAAGCTAGGTTAGGCTACCATAAAAACAGTTTAAACATATGGCTCTTAATTACCAAGGTGATTGCTTCAAAGATGATAGAGCTCTTAGTTATATAAATATGTCCCCGTTAAAACTCTATGAAAAAACGATTTAAGTGACATAAAACCTTTAAGATTATATAGGATATATCATATATATAATATATATAATATATATATATATATTTATTTATATACCCGCCTCGGTGGCGTAGTTGGCTAACGCGCTTGTCGTGTTGAGCTCGACTGCGGAGGACGGGGAGATCGAGGTTCGAATCTCGGTCGGGTGAACGGGGGGTGGTTTTTCCTAAATGGTTTTCCACTCTCCATCCACGCAAATGCGGGTTCACTTCCTCTAATTAAACCTTCGCAATTCCTAATCCATTAGTGTAATTAGTACTTAAAGCGTATAACCCGAACGGGTAGTAAGACGTGGTGCTAATTATTATTATTATCATATTATATATATATAATATATATATACTATAAAACCACATGGCTTACTCCCTCACTGACAATAATGTTTACCAGATGAGCTATAAACTTGAAATTTGGCAAACTTATGGCTTCTAACCTGTAACCGATGGAAAAATTCTAAAGAGTTAAATAAATTAATTTTTCACCTAAAAAAAAAAAATCAAAATGGCGGAGAAACTTTTAAAGTCGGTACGGAACTTTCTTTGGAGGTCTCTTGTGGCTAAACGGTAAGAACTATCAAAAACGGCTTTGGAATTACATTAGTTTACATCCACTTGCAAAGAAAACCCATCGGGGGCTTGGGGCGGAGCCCCCAACGAGCAAAGTGAGTCGTTATTGCACATAAGTATAAGTAAATCTATCAATATATTAAGTCTTTGTTCTACGCTTCTTATTACCAAGTGCTGTAAGGATAGTAATAAGCAAGACAGTATTTGGAGAAGTGTACCGACATTTACATGGAAGGGGAGTGGTAAAACCCACCTCATTAAACCAGTTTTAACCTCCCAATCACCAACAAACTGTACTGCCTGTCCATCGGTGCAGATAATTAAGATTGTTTTGTAGGGGGCGTGAGTTAAGGGCAGAATTTTTTTGCAGGTTTTATAGCAAAACTTTATTTTACAAAATAAATAAGATATAGCTCCATAAGCAACATAGGTTCGATTTTATTCATATGCTGATATAAATAGTTTAGTATTATCTGTCATGAGCAAAACGGCATTAAATGATAAACTTTTTTCCTTCATTTAAAAAGTTTATCATTAAATTCCAAGACACCCTCGACAGATATTCAACAACTGTTGATATCATCACGTGAAGAAAATTAAACACTATAATTCTACTAAGCAATATTTGATTTATTTTGACCAAAAAATATGTTTATCTATAAAAAGTGCAAAAAAATGATTCTCTAAATTCGCGTTCTCCTACACCCCCAACTTAATTGCCTTACTTAATCATTAACAGAAGTTTGATATTAACCTTCTTATAATCATTGAGTCTTACGTTTTATTACAGTAATTAACGATTTTCCGACCACTCCTTTTAAAGAGTTAATCAAAGATATTAACCATGTCGTCTAGAACGGGAGTCCTAAACACTTTAATTGACATTTCTGTTTCAGGGTAAATTCATTTACTATTCTTTCAAGCTCACTCAAGCGTTAAGATGGTTCTGAATAATTTATGAGGTGAATCATCGACATACTCTAAATATACTTTCCTTAAGGCGGAGTGCTAGTGAGCGTGAGCTTAGGGCAGTATTTTTGCAGTTTATATAGCACAAACATCTTTTCGCCAAAATAAATCAAATATTTCTTCTATAGATTCATAGAGTTTTGTTTTCTGCACATGCTAATCTCAACAGTTGTTGAATATCTGTCATGAGCATGGCGGCATTTGGTGACAAACTTTTCCCTTTATTTAAAAAATTTGTCACCAAATGCCACCATGCTCATGACAGATATTCAACAACTGTTGATATTAGCATGTGCAGAAAACAAAACTCTATGATTCTATAGAAGAAATATTTGATTTATTTTGGCCAAAAAATGTTTGTGCTATAAAAACTGCAAAATTAATGCACTAAACTCGCGCTCACTAGCACCCCGCCTTATGCACCGCGTCTTACTTCCCACCAGGATTATACACTTATGTACTAATTGCACTAATGAGTAAGTGATGAGGAACGTTGAATTTATATGAAGTGTAAGTGTAATATTTGTGTGGAGAGAATGGGAAACCATTTAGGGAAAAACATTCAAAATACAACTGACAGGGATTGAACTAAGATCTCCACGTCATCGGCAGTCTAGTTTATTGCGATAATAGCGCCTTAGACCATGCAGCCACTGAAGCGGGTAAAATAGACTCTTAATATATGTACTGTACCGTTTAAAATTTGTAAGAAAGTTATTCTTGACCTAAGATTATGTGAAGGGTGCTATAATTAATATCTTTACCGCTATTTTAGTTATTTAATTAAAGTACTTAATTGAAATTTCTAAACATACGGCTGGATCAGTCCACGACGAACAGACTGACTTATTCTTTCGTACACATGCGCTAAGGTTCGTGGTTCTAAGGTTCGTGGTGGTAAGGTTCCTGGTGCTAAGGTTCGTGGTGGTAAGGTTCCTGGTGCTATGGTTCGTGGTGGTAAGGTTCCTGGTGCTAAGGTTCCTGGTGCTAAGGTTCCTGGTGCTAAAGTTCCTGGTGCTAAGGTTCGTGGTGGTAAGGTTCGTGGTGGTAAGGTTCGTGGTGGTAAGGTTCCTGGTGCTAAGGTTCCTGGTGCTAAGGTTCGTGGTGGTAAGGTTCCTGGTGCTAAGGTTCGTGGTGGTAAGGTTCCTGGTGCTAAGGTTCCTGGTGCTAAGGTTCGTGGTGGTAAGGTTCGTGGTGGTAAGGTTCCTGGTGCTAAGGTTCCTGGTGCTAAGGTTCCTGGTGCTAAGGTTCGTGGTGGTAAGGTTCCTGATGCTAAGGTTCCTGGTGCTAAGATGTGTGTATAAAGTGTTATGTCCAAATTGAGCTAGTTTATTCGTAACATGCCGCCATTAGCAAGTAAACGTTCTTTCTTAGCATAAGAGTAGGTTGTTGCTGGTACAGTACAATTTTCATATTAATGGCTTCTAGACGGCGAGATGACGGCTGGAAAAGCCTAAAGATTAATTTTCACATATTTATATGTCAAGTCGTAAACTCTTTAATTGGTTTAGAGGGGGGAGGTGGTGGGTTGGGGTGAGACAGAACTAAGCTATTTTAATTATAAATTAGAAAATAAATTATTTCATGGCAAGTTAATAATAGGAATAATATAATAACTAAATTAGTTATATAAGTAAAATAAAAAGTTACTTTACTCATTAAAGCATTTCTCCTAACGAGAATTTTATTTTATAAATAAAACACAAATTATTAGGGGTTGGGGAGGTGGGGGGGGGGGGGGGGGAGCGTGACTCCTTAACCGACGTTCGTGCGTCAAGTTATATTTTTTGCAACTGTCACTATTGATAGATATATCAATAATTAAAGAATAATAAAATAGGACCAATAATTTTGACCACAAAGAAATGAATTTATGTTTTCTAGAAAGCTCTTTATATTAAAATTAGACTATTACTTTATTCCTCAGATCAACAAATAATTGTAAATTATCCCTTCCCATCCCAAAGCACGGTACAATATTTTTTTATGACCAATGTGAGCTGTGCGGCTGTTTCCTCTGAGCGAATGACGTAAATTCACAAATATTGGAGGTTAATACACCTCAAGTCTTATAGGAATAATGAGAAGTGTTGTAGCTGTGCTAGGTATGTGGTGGCCTTGTCTAATCCACGGTCACAAGTGGTCGACCCTATCTTTGGCTACCTAACTGGAGCACGATCTACTGCCGTAATCTCACGGCCATGAAACAGGGTGGTGTGGACACTCACGTAATCTCGAGACTCTGAACTCGGAACATACACTTGGAGGTCGTGTCTTAGACAAAGGCTAGCAATATCTTTTTAGGCTGTCATATATCGTTTTATAAACCTAAATATCACGAAAACTGTGATTTCTTGAAACTACAGCTTTTAATAAATGAATATTGCTTTTATTGATTTTTTTAATTTATCAATTAAATAATAGGATTAATTACTATCGGATTTGTTTAAAAAAATCGTTTAACTGTAATAGATATAAGAGGTTAATTTACTAATAACATGAACCTAAGTTTGGCTTAAATTTATATTAATTTGTGATATTTTTAGCACCACGTCTTACTACCCATTCGGGCTATACGTGTGTACTAATTACGATAGTGTATAAGGTATAAGGAAGTTTGAATTTAGAGGAAGGGTGGAAACAATTTTTCACTATACCCGATCGGGATTTGAAACCCGATCTCACCATCTTCAGTTCAGTATATTATGAGAGTGACGCTTTAGTCTATGAGGCCACCAAAGTATGTAATTTGTGAATCAGAACAAAATATATTAAAAATTATCAAAATAAAATAAAATAAAAGTAATTTATTATTTTTTCACTAATTATAGATATACAAAATATTTTCCATAAAACATGAGTAATTTAAGGTTTCACGGAGATGTTAAAATGATGCTTGCACAAACATTTGAAAACAATCCATACTCGTTATAAATTTGCTAATACTTATAGAAAAATATAATATTATACTAATAGGTGTTTGAAACTTGGGATGATCGAAAACAAAATAATCAGTAAAAGTTAGGGCAAATATAATATAGAGAAGAGGAGGCTACATAATGATGATTTACATACCCTGTGCTTATAACCAGACATTCTTAAGGTAGTAAAATCTCTCAGGTTGTGGTGGACAGGACATATAACGCTAATAGAAGAGCAGCAAACCCAATGGGAAGAGAACATTGAGAAGACTTAGACTCAAACATATATTTTTAGAAATGGTTGTGATGTTTATAAACACAGCATTTAATCAAGACACTGCTTATAAGTTGGTTCTTAAATTTAGCGTTATTTATGAGTAAAAGGATGAAACCTTCCTTGAGCTGGGCGTGTAAAGGACGTGGGAAAAAAATGCGGTTTTTATTTTAGTTTTTTTTCTCAAACAATTTTTTTTTTTGTGCGTGAAAAGAAATAAAAAATGTTTCCAGCAGAAACATTGTTTAATTTTCTTCAAATATTTATATCGAAAGTTGTTGAATATCTGTCCATTGTGTTCTGGAATTTAATGATTACTTTTTCAATTCGTTTAAAAAGTTTCTCATCCAACGCCATTATGCTCTTGACAGATGTTCAACAACTGTTGATATCACGGTGTGAATAAAATTGAACTCTAATGCTTCTACTGAAGGAATATTTTATTTATTTTTGCCAATAATAATTGTTTTGCTATTTAAATAAAACCTGCTCAAACAGAATTTCTCGCGAACTCTACACTCCCAGCTTAGTGTCAAATTTTAGACACAATTTGGAGACGAACCAGAGACCATTGGTCTTAGAGTTGACCCCTTGTATCGTGGAAGTTATTCATGTCAGTTTGATTTCCGCACTAGGTTTTCTACGTATGCAATAATATCAGATATGGTTTAATTCTGGCCTTGGCATAGCATGGAAGTCGCTCAACAGGATACCGAGGTATTAGAAGTGGGTGAAAGTTCCTTACACTAGTGTGTGTGTGTGTGTGTGTGTGTGTGTGTGTGTGTGTGTGTGTGTGTGTGCGCGCTGACATCAGATAGGTAGTGTAATTTACTAGAGCTCTCCGAGTCATGATGGGATGCTTCAATTTCAAGGACTCGTCAAGGTAACATGGAAGGAGACGGGAGAAAAGGCCAATGTTTTTGCAGTTTTTAACGGCAAAACTTTGCTCCATTTCAAACAAAGAGTTTAATTTTCTTCACGTGTTGACCTCAAAATTTCTTGATTATCTCTCAACGGTCTTCTGAAATTTAATGACAATTTTTTCTCTTCATTTAAAGTTTGTCATCTAATGCTGCTATGCCTATGACAAACGTTAAACAACTGTTGATATCACCAGGTGAATAAAAGTAAGCTAAATGTTTCTTCAGGAGCAATATTTTTTTATTTTTGACAAAAAAAATTTGCCCTAAAAACTCTGGTCTTTTCTCGCGTCCCCTTCTATCCCACCTTAAGGATGGGGTGGAATAGAAAGCGATTTCAGGTTAGTATTTTTGAAGTTTTTATAACAAGCAAAAAAAACGGCAAATAATATATTATGTTGCTTCAATGTGTAATAATAATAATAATAATAATTATTATTATTATTATTATTATTATTATTATTATTTAGCACCATATCTTACTACCCGTTTGGGTTATACGCTTAATGTGTACTTAAGTTAACTATCGATAGTATTATATAGATTTTTTTTTAATATTTGAAGAGGGTAAATTTCAATTTTAACTAAAATTGAGCTGGTGCTGCCATTCGTTATACAATCATGAAACCTTTCTAATTTATATTATGATTATAAGAGTTCTGTCATAATTAAATTTAGTTGGTGCTGCCATCTGTTAGACATTAATGAAACCTTTAAAATGCATTTTAGATTACAGTTTAAAGAGGTATATGTCAGATTTAGTTTTTAGTTTTTTCCTGGGGCCTTTATAAGACCCGTGGGCTGCCTATAGTGAATCACTAATCTAGAATACCCAGACATGGTATGGGTATTTATGCCTTTACTAGACAATAATGACTCTTCTTTAAGGTGGGAATGTAGGGAACACAATTTAATGGCAGTGTTTTTGTAGTTTTTAGAGCAAAACATTTTGGGGAGGGCCAAAACAAAATAAATATTGTCAATTATAAACATAATAGTTTAATTTCCTATACATGGTGATATTAACATTTCTTGAATATCTGTCAATGGTATCCGAGAATTTAATAACCACATTTTCTCTTCATTTAAAAAGTTTCTTTCATCAAACGCCAATTATGCCCTTGACCAATATTCAAGAACTGTTATCATAATGTGCAAAAAATTAAACTTAATTTTTTATTTATTTCGACAAAATATTTTTTGATACTTCAAAACCACTTCCCTTTACTTGCTTCCTCTACATATCCACTTTAACGCGAAATTCTTTTAGAAATATCACTTTGTTCCAAAAATATCACTTATATATTATCAATACAGCAACTGGTTTGAAGTAATCCGCTTGTGTGTTGAAATATCACTTTGTTCCCAAAGTATCACTTATATATGATAAATACAACAACTGGTTTGAAGTTATCCATCCACTTCTATGTTGAAATATCACCAAAAGTATCCCTTGTATATGATCAATACAGCAACTGGTTTGAAGTCATCCACTTGTATGTTGAAATATCACTTTGTCCCAAAAGTAATCCTTGTATATGGTCAATACAGCAACTGGTTTGAAGTTATCCACTTATATGCTGAGTTATTTGGTGTGCGAAGAGTTATTTACGTTGCAGGAGGTCTTCACTTCGGTAAAGGCCTCGCCTTTGAGTCAGAGGAGCTAATGGCTGGCTACTGGATGTATTTGACTCCCTATCAAGTTAGAACGACAACCACAGATACATAGCCCCGCAGCGTGAGACACATTTATCATTTTCTTATAAAGTATTGTTCTGTTCTTTCAGTTCTGCTCTGATCCCATCCAACAAGTTGATGATTATATCACCTGAAGGCACACGTGTTTGTTTGGTGCTTGTTGATGGGTACTCGGGTTTGGAGATTAGATGTTGGTTGAGATGATATTATAGCTCCTGGATCTGAGTGTGCCCAAATTGAGTTATTGCGTTGGGCTAGGGTAGATCTGACGAACTTTTGGCCACGAAAAGATTTGTTTTGCTGTACAATTTTTTTTTTTTTTTGCTCGAATAAGTAAAGTAGAAACCTTCTTAAATATTACTATTACTATTCTATTACCATATCTTACTTACCATCTGTTCAGGTTGTATGCATATATGATCATTACTCTAATTAGGTAGGGATGAGGAAGACACTACCCATTCGGGTCATGCGCTCATGTACTAATTACGCTAATGGGTTTAGGGATTAAGAAGGTTATATTTATATGAAGTGTACACATATTTGCGTGAAGGGAGAGTGGAAAACCATATAGGAAAAATCAAGCTTAGTAGACCCGGCCATTATTCGAATACCAATCTCCCTGTAATCTGCAGATCATATCATTCCAACACGAGAGTGACGCCTTAGACCATTCAGCCACGGAAGCGGGCTTCCTTAAATGTTCCTATAAACATATTGTCGGTATTTTTGTCTTTTTTTTAAAGTACTAGTCAGAAATTACATGTGATTTAAAAACCTTTCCTGACCATATAAGGCCTAATTCAGAAGCATCACCAAAACTAATTTCCTAAACTTATGTTACCGATTTTTGCAGTACATTTATTACAATAATAATATGTAGCTATGATATATAGTTCTAATTTATAATAACATTATAATGATATACAATAATAAATTGTTAACGTCCCCAAGATACAATTTTACTACTCAAAATTATTATTATGGGCACTCAAAATAATTTCTCCTACAATTTTTGACAGCTTGGTCATGCTTTGTCAAACATGTCCACAACCGCTTGGTTACGGCATTTTCAATCATTGTCTGGATAACTTTTAATTTATTTAATCTGTTTGATGTACTCAAGAAATTGCCTGTAAAAATCCTCCTGCCTGAAAGTATAAAAAAAAAGTTCTTGGGAACAAATGTATTCTATATTAGGAAGCAAAAAAAGTATAATTTTCAAATTTTAAATTAATGCTGTCAAGATACAAGTAGAGTGAGTGTGTATAGTCGTCAGAAAAAGAGGGGAAATGTTATCAGCAGATAAACTAGATGTATTACAGAATAAACTGTTCGTTATAGTATATTTCTTTCATCTTCATACATTATCGTCTAGGTGGGATAGGGTTTAGAGTGCTTGAGGAGTGATGGGGGGGGGGGGGGGGAATGGGCGCACGTGTAAGGGCCAGTGTTTTTGCAGTTTTTATGTCAAAACCTTTTTCTGGACAAAATATCTTTCCAGTACAAACATAGAATTTAATTTTCTTCACATGGTGACCTCAAAATTCTTGAATACCTGTCCAGGGTGTTCTGGAATTTAATGACAACTTTTAATCTTCATTTAAAAAGTTTTTCTTAGATAATGTCACCATGTTAATGACAGATATTCAGGAATTGTTGATATCACCATGTGTTGAAAATTAAACTATGTTTCTACTGGAGCAATATTTTATTTATTTTGGCAAAAAAAAAGTTTTGCCATAAAAGACTACAAACACAATGGCCTTTTCTTTCGTCATCTCACCTCAAGTTCATCAAATTAAGGTGTAACCAGGGGTGTAGTGGAGCGGAAACGCGTGGGAACGCCGTTCCAGCACTGCGTTTCATGAAAAAATATTATCTATATATTTAGTAAAGTTTTATACTATGCAATTCTAACTTAATTAATTGAGTTTATATCAATATTATGTTAAAACGTTTTTTCATACTATAAGTTAATAAATTCTATTGAAATTTACTGTGTTCTATGCGAATTATTGGAATCTTATGAGATATGCGCTAAGTAAGTTTCTGCCTTTGTAACTATTTTAAAAAAATGCTCCAAATAGTTTCTAGAGGCATATATGTTTGTGAAATTTTTTTCTCCCACGACAGCCCCTCCCTCCCCAATTTCCAACTTTGGGGTGGCTACGGCCTTGCTTTCCAGCACTGCTAAATTTACGACCACACTACTGTGTGCTACCCTCTTCGGTCAAATAGCTTCTATATCACCCCGTAGAGAGCGTCGTGAATGTAAACAGAGAGAGAATTTCCAATGATCTCATTGAGAGTCGATAATGCTGTCCTTCAAGTTATGAGAGTCATGTCTTGGGCAACATTTTCACGAAACGTCCCACAACTTCGTTGTTCAAACAAAATGCATCATGGGGCCGAGATTGTATTGGCTGGTGATTCACATTGGCACTAGTTATTTCCAAACAAATTGTGCAAAACAGTCCAATATTTTCATAGGGAAACCATGTATTCGTCACTCATTAGGTAATGCTCTTGCATAAAAATAGAGAGAGAGAGAGAAGTTACTGCTTACGTAAAAGAATTTGACACTAGTTTTGTTTGTTCCTTCATTGTTAATTAGGAAACCTGTGAAAGTACGAGAAGGAATTTAATTATCTCGTGAAGAAAAGTGTAAATCTGTGAGTTAAGGACATTAATTATCTGCATGGACCTACTTCCATGTGATATTGTGACTTGCACTGGTGGCTACGGGCGTTGGTGTTAGACTCACATTGTGCAAGGTTTTTTTTTTTTTTGCAACGCGTCTTAGTACCAGTTTGTGGTATATGCACGTGTAATAATAATAATAATAATAATTATTATTATTATTATTATTATTATTAGCACCGCGTCTTACTACCCGTTCGGGTTATACGCTTTAAGTACTAATTACGCTAATGGATTAGGAATTGGGAAGGTTGAATTAGAGGAAGTGAACCCGCATTTGCGTGGAGGGAGAGTGGAAAACTATTTAGGAAAAACCACCCCCAGTTCACCCGACCGAGATTATGCACGTGTAGCCTACTAAATACGCTAATGTGTTAAGAAATAGGAAAATTTAATTTAAAGAGAATGTATCTGCATTTGCATGGAAAACCATTTAGGAAAAATCCTTCTCAGTACGCCTGATCAGGATTCGAAACCCGATCTCTCGTAATAGAAATTCTAGTATATTACAAGAGTGACGCCTTAGACCACGTGGGTGGCCTGGTGGTTTAGGGGTAAGGTGTCAGACTTCTATGCTGGGGGTCCGGGGTTCAATCCTCGGTCCCGGCACAAATTTATCTGATTTCCAAACCCTTCCTTCACCTCTGACAAGACATCTTGTGAATGTGGGGAATGCCAGGCCTCCACCGTGGTTCGGATTCCACGTTAAACTGTAGGTCCTTCATTTCATCTCACAATCACTCTACCATTACACATTAGCGTAAGTGCGTATAACCCGAACGGGTAGTAAGACGCGGTGCTAATAATAATAATAATAATAATAATAATAATAATAATAATAATAATAATAATAACAATAATAATAATAGACCACGTGGTCACTTAAATGAGACAGGTGTGTGTTCATTGGGAGATTGGGCTCAGAATCTCTGTCGGGTGTACTGAATTTTTTCCTAAATGGTTTTACACTCTCCCTCCATGTAAATGCGGGTACACTTCCTCTACTAAATACAAGATAGCTTCCAGATAGATTAATATCAAGTGTTTACCGACTAATGTGTTGAGTCTCTGGGAATAAAACTCTTCTCGCCCGTGTGTTTCAGACAACCACCTGACCCGCAAGACCCCGGCTGCCTACGCGGACGGTGTGTATATGATGGCTGGTCAGAATCGACCCAGTCCTCGCAAGCTCAGTCAGATCTTCATGAAGGGACAGGATGGTCTGGGATCAGCCAGGAACAGGACGGCCATGTTGGCTTTCTTCGGTATGTGACGTCACATGACTCTCTTTCTATAGTAGTTGTAAAATTACATTGATATTATTTATTTGGTAATATAAAGTTGGATTGACTTTTAATGATATGGTAGTTGCAAGATTGAATGACCCCACTTGACTATCTAGGGTTATAGAACGAATAACCTTATCCCTTTACTATCCAGGGTTATAGAGCGAATAACCTTATCACTTGACTATACAGGGTTGTAGAGCGAATAACCTTATCACTTGACTATCCAGGGTTGTAGAGCGAATAACCTTATCACTTGACTATCCAGGGTTGTAGAGCGAATAACCTAATCACTTGACTATCCAGGGTTATAGAACGAATAACCTTATCACTTGACTATCCAGGGTTGTAGAGCGAATAACCTAATCACTTGACTATCCAGGGTTGTAGAACGAATAACCTTATCACTTGACTATCCAGGGTTGTAGAGCGAATAACCTAATCACTTGACTATCCAGGGTTGTAGAGCGAATAACTTTATCACTTGACTATCCAGGGTTGTAGAGCGAATAACTTTATCACTTGACTATCCAGGGTTGTAGAGCGAATAACCTAATCACTTGACTATCCAGGGTTGTAGAGCGAATATAACCTTATCACTTGACTATCCAGGGTTGTAGAGCGAATAACCTAATCACTTGACTATCCAGGGTTGTAGAGCGAATAACCTTATCACTTGACTATCCAGGGTTGTAGAGCGAATAACCTTATCACTTGACTATCCAGGGTTGTAGAGCGAATAACTTTATCACTTGACTATCCAGGGTTGTAGAGCGAATAACTTTATCACTTGACTATCCAGGGTTGTAGAGCGAATAACCTAATCACTTGACTATCCAGGGTTGTAGAGCGAATAACCTAATCACTTGACTATCCAGGGTTGTAGAGCGAATAACCTAATCACTTGACTATCCAGGGTTGTAGAGCGAATAACCTAATCACTTGACTATCCAGGGTTGTAGAGCGAATAACCTTATCACTTGACTATCCAGGGTTGTAGAGCAAATAACCTTATCACTTGACTATCCAGGGTTGTAGAGCGAATAACCTAATCACTTGACTATCCAGGGTTATAGAACGAATAAACTTATCCCTTTACTATCCAGGGTTGTAGAGCGAATAACTTTATCCCTTGACTATACAGGGTTGTAGAGCGAATAACTTTATCCCTTGACTATACAGGGTTGTAGAGCGAATAACATAATCACTTGACTATCCAGGGTTGTAGAGCGAATAACCTTATCACTTGACTATCCAGGGTTGTAGAGCGAATAACCTAATCACTTGACTATCCAGGGTTATAGAACGAATAACCTTATCACTTGACTATCCAGGGTTGTAGAGCGAATAACCTAATCACTTGACTATCCAGGGTTGTAGAGCGAATAACCTAATCACTTGACTATCCAGGGTTGTAGAACGAATAACCTTATCACTTGACTATCCAGGGTTGTAGAGCGAATAACCTAATCACTTGACTATCCAGGGTTATAGAGCGAATAACCTAATCACTTGACTTTCCAGGGTTGTAGAGCGAATAACCTAATCACTTGACTATCCAGGGTTATAGAACGAATAACCTAATCACTTGACTATCCAGGGTTATAGAACGAATAACCTTATCACTTGACTATCCAGGGTTGTAGAGCGAATAACCTAATCACTTGACTATCCAGGGTTGTAGAGCGAATAACCTAATCACTTGACTATCCAGGGTTGTAGAACGAATAACCTTATCACTTGACTATCCAGGGTTGTAGAGCGAATAACCTAATCACTTGACTATCCAGGGTTGTAGAGCGAATAACCTAATCACTTGACTATCCAGGGTTGTAGAGCGAATAACCTAATCACTTGACTATCCAGGGTTGTAGAACGAATAACCTTATCACTTGACTATCCAGGGTTGTAGAGCGAATAACCTAATCACTTGACTATCCAGGGTTGTAGAACGAATAACCTTATCACTTGACTATCCAGGGTTGTAGAGCGAATAACCTAATCACTTGACTATCCAGGGTTATAGAACGAATAACCTTATCACTTGACTATCCAGGGTTATAGAACGAATAACCTTATCACTTGACTATCCAGGGTTGTAGAGCGAATAACCTTATCACTTGACTATCCAGGGTTGTAGAACGAATAACCTTATCACTTGACTATCCAGGGTTATAGAACGAATAACCTTATCACTTGACTATCCAGGGTTGTAGAGCGAATAACCTAATCACTTGACTATCCAGGGTTGTAGAACGAATAACCTTATCACTTGACTATCCAGGGTTGTAGAGCGAATAACCTAATCACTTGACTATCCAGGGTTATAGAACGAATAACCTTATCACTTGACTATCCAGGGTTGTAGAGCGAATAACCTTATCACTTGACTATACAGGGTTGTAGAGCGAATAACATAATCACTTGTCTATACAGGGTTGTAGAGCGAATAACATAATCACTTGACTATCCAGGGTTGTAGAGCGAATAACCTTATCACTTGACTATCCAGGGTTGTAGAGCGAATAACCTAATCACTTGACTATCCAGGGTTGTAGAACGAATAACCTTATCACTTGACTATCCAGGGTTGTAGAGCGAATAACCTTATCACTTTACAATCTAAGATTTTAGAACACTCGTTCTTTAAGGCCCACATAGTCAGCTTTTCCATGCTGGTTTATTTGAGGACTCTTAAGTAGATAATGATCTTTAATGTCCATGATAGCGTCTTCCTTAAGAGAGGTCAGTGTTATCGACCCTTTAAACGTGTTTAAAATAAGTCTGCATAGTTAATATGGTTGATAATAAAGTATTTTGTTTAACAACAGATTAGGTCTAAATAATTTAGGCTATTATAAATTATTGTAAACATAGAAAGTAAGAGAAAATTAATAAAACAAAAATTTTCCACACTAACATAGTGCTTAGTACATTTTTCCAATAAGCCATTAGTCAAATTCAAACCAAATCTTTCGAACTTTTAAACCCACCTATCATCAGTCATCACGCTGTAATAAAATGTGGTAGACGAGTGTGTGAAAAAGAGAAATATTAAAGAGTTGTAAGAATAAAAAGAAAATGTATAGCTCTGTGAATGGATGCTGTTGAAGTGTAGGGAGTATGAAAGGATAGGTAAGTGTGGTTAAAATTAAAAGAAGATGGATTAAGAGCGTTCCCCATAGCATGCCCAACTCAGCTGCCGGCTCATTTATGTGCGCGCACGCGAGGTATTATGGGAGTAAAAGGAAAAAAAAAACACCTAAGATAAGCAAAAAATATGTGCTGTGCATTCGTATTTGAATGATTACTCGAAAGGGTGACCTGCCGGTCTAGGGGTAGGGTGTCGGACCTCTGTGCTGGGGTCCGGGGTTCAATCCTCGGTTCCACCACAAATTTATCTGATTACCAAACCCTTACTTCACCTCTGACAAGACATCCTGTGAATGTGGGGAATGACAGGCCTCCACCGTGGTTCGGATTCCACGTTAAACTGTAGGTTCTCCATTTAATCTCACAATCACCCTGCCACTACACATTAGCATAAGTGCGTATATCCCGAACGGGTAGTAAGACGTGGTGCTAATAATAATAATAATAATAATAATAATAATGATGATTATTCGAAAAGTTTCGTGGTGACGAATGAAGAGTTGTGTACATTGCTTATTTGTGAAGCCATTACAAAACGCTCAAAAATCTCCTTTTAATACAGTTTTCGTCCAATATAATTTAATATTTAAGCAATGTTCTGTATTAGGAACTTCTATTAATTCTTTATTTCCATTCATGTTTGATCAGATATGATCCACGTGCAATAGTGTTGGTGTAAATTTAAGGTTTCAAGCCAACTCTATCGTAGATTTGATTGGTATGTGGTGCACGCTCTTAAGTACGGAGTTTTTTTTTTTAGCTATATGCACAGTTCCTTGCCTACCCTGTAAGGGAACGGCGTAATTAGGTATGTATGAACAAACAAACTTACCTACTCTATGACATTAATAAAGTGAAAGTTGATAACCACACTTACAAAAGTACGCCACCTATCCCTATCTTGAGCTAGTTCTATCCATTCCACCTCATTATATCATAAATTTCTTATCCATTCGAATGCTATCCTCTCATGTGCATATAGGTTTTCCCAATGCTGTCTTCCCATTGGGTATGCCATTCAATACCCTGAACACTGTTTTAAATTCTCCCATTCACTCTGCATGTTCTTCCCACCATAATCTCAAGACTTGGTTATTCTAATACTGTCTTGTGATGATTACAGGAAATGTAGCTCATCGTTATGTAACCTCCTCCACTCCCCAGTATTCTAATTTCTTTTTGGACCATATATTTTCTGACATACTGTCCAGATAAAATATAAGTTTAAGACAACTTGCTTTATAAACAATTCATTTAGTGGAAGAATTTATCGTGCTTATTTTGTATACGTCTCAGATAAACAGGTTTTTGCGTGCATTTTACCATCAGGACTAAGAGCTATGGTAATAAAAAAAAAAAACATCATTAATGTCGTCTATTTAGATCTTTCAACATGGATATCATTTACGACCTTGCTATAAAATAATGAAATAGATCGTCATACGGATGTTCTTATGAGGCTGAGATTTAACACTATAAACATTAGAGTTCATTGCTCCTTTTTATATATCCTGATGAACTATCCATGGCATGCTAGATTTACCTGAAGAATGAATAGTCTGATAAGGGGCCGTAAATAAATAACCCAAGGATCTTATTAATGATTTTCTATCCCTTATTCTCCCTCAAAAGGGCTCGTAAGATCTCCCGTCACCATCCTACATATTTTACGTAATTTTCTAAGATTTCATAAATTATATTATTTTAATCATTTAGCTATTTTTAAACATAATAATTTGTAGCAAAGAAAGCTATAAATTTTTTTATAAATTCTATAATATTTTAGTTGCATTTAAATTTACGATGGTCAGGACATGTTTCACGAATCTAAGAAACTAAAACAGTGTTCAGGGCATTGTCTGGAAAACCTAATGGGATGACCTGAACACAGATGGGAGGGTAACATTATCAAGGACCTGTAATGAGGTGGAATGGTTAGAACTAGCTCAAGCTAGAGATAATATGTAATGAGGTGGACTGGATAGAACTAGATCAAGCTAGAGATAATATGTAATGAAGTGGGCTGGATAGAACTAGCTCAAGATAGGGATGTGGTGTAATGAGGTGGACTGGATAGAACTAGATCAAGCTAGAGATAATATGTAATGAAGTGGGCTGGATAGAACTAGATCAAGATAGGGATGTGGTGTAATGAGGTGGACTGGATAGAACTAGATCAAGATATAGGATGTAATGAGGAGGACAGAATAGAACTAGATCAAGATAGGGATATGGTGTAATGAGGTGGACTGGATAGAACTAGATCAAGGTATAGGATGTAATGAGGAGGACAGGATAGAACTAGATCAAGATATAGGATGTAATGAGGAGGACAGAATAGAACTAGATCAAGATAGGGATATGGTGTAATGAGGTGGACTGGATAGAACTAGATCAAGCTAGAGATAATATGTAATGAAGTGGGCTGGATAGAACTAGATCAAGATAGGGATGTGGTGTAATGAGGTGGACTGGATAGAACTAGATCAAGGTATAGGATGTAATGAAGAGGACAGGATAGAACTATATCAAGATATAGGATGTAATGAGGAGGACAGGATAGAACTAGATCAAGATAGGTAGAGGTGGCGTAGTTTTATAAGGACAACAATAAACTTTCTAGTTCTTAGTGCCATCTAGAAAGTAAGTAATATCAATTGGTTTAGATTTAGGCTACTATGAAAAACCCCTAATTATTTACACTTGAGGCGCGAAAAGAATCGTGCTCTTGAATATATTATAAACCTAACATGGTTCTGAATATTTTCCAAGAAATATGATTCTAAGAATGTATTTAAGGTTTGTGAAACTAATAAAACATTGTCAACAAATCTGTTCTCAAGATTATTGTACACTATGCTCACCATGGAAAGAAGCAAGCCCTCTTTGATGCGTTACACTATTACGAGGCATATGAGGCAGTTCGACAGTGCAATCTGTCAACAGACCACTACCTTTCGAGGTAAATTGAGATTAAAAGTACTACCAACTCATAAAATACTTTCCCTCCAGAGTATTTCATTCAAAATTTTGACAGTCAGTGAATGTTGGTGCCAAAAAGAATTTCTTAGTATATATAAATGTAACAAGATCTACCTCTGTTCCTTTGCAGGGCAGGTGGTGAGTTCGGAGGTGCTGATGGCCAGCGAGAGTGAGTGCCCTATAGAAGATCAGTATATAGAAATGTAACAATATGTACCTCTGTTCCTTTGCAGGACAGGTGGTGAGTTCGGAGGTGCTGATGGCCAGCGAGAGTGGGTGCCCTGATCAGTATATATAAATGTAACAAGATGTACCTCTGTTCCTTTGCAGGGCAGGTGGTGAGTTCGGAGGTGCTGATGGCCAGCGAGAGTGGGTGCCCTGATCAGTATGTATAAATGTAACAAGATGTACCTCTGTTCCTTTGCAGGACAGGTGGTGAGTTCGGAGGTGCTGATGGCCAGCGAGAGTGGGTGCCCTGATCAGTATGTATAAATGTAACAATATGTACCTCTGTTCCTTTGCAGGACAGGTGGTGAGTTCGGAGGTGCTGATGGCCAGCGAGAGTGGGTGCCCTGATCAGTATATATAAATGTAACAAGATGTACCTCTGTTCCTTTGCAGGACAGGTGGTGAGTTCGGAGGTGCTGATGGCCAGCGAGAGTGGGTGCCCTGATCAGTATGTATAAATGTAACAAGATGTATCTCTGTTCCTTTGCAGGGCAGGTGGTGAGTTCGGAGGTGCTGATGGCCAGCGAGAGTGGGTGCCCTGATCAGTATGTATAAATGTAACAAGATGTATCTCTGTTCCTTTGCAGGGCAGGTGGTGAGTTCGGAGGTGCTGATGGCCAGCGAGAGTGGGTGCCCTGATCAGTATGTATAAATGTAACAATATGTACCTCTGTTCCTTTGCAGGACAGGTGGTGAGTTCGGAGGTGCTGATGGCCAGCGAGAGTGGGTGCCCCATAGAAGTCCCCAGGATTGAGATTGAGAAGTGTGACGAGATGTACGACAAGAGCTGTCACGGGAACAAGTATATCCCCTTCCACCGCGCCGCGTACGACCGCAAGACGGGTCAGAGTCCAAACAGCCCCAGAGAACAGGTGGGAGTCGTGTGGTCTCTTTGGTTTCTTCTCAAACTGTGGTACACGTACCACTTTAGTTACCTGATGTCTAACCAAGTTTTAAGCCGCTTCAGCGACTGAGCGTCACTCTCGTATTAGATTGGCCCGCTGATGACGGGTATATTGAAGTTGTTGTTTTTAAATAAATTTCCTCTTTATTGGGGTAAAAAAAATTATTCTGTGCCTTGCATCTTACCTTTTTTTTTTTAATGAAATGTATATGATGTCCCTGACGCAGACGAATCAGATGACGGCTTGGATTGACGGAAGTTTCATCTACAGCACGAGTGAGGCCTGGGTGAACGCCATGAGATCCTTCAAGAACGGATCTTTCCTGACGGACCACACCAAGATGATGCCCGTGAAGAACACGATGAGGGTTCCGCTCTTCAACTCGCCGGCGCCGCACATGCTGAGGATGATGACGCCGGAGAGGCTCTATCGTGAGTAACAGGACACTTTGGGGGGCACGTCTGAAACCAACGGTGATGAGATATATAGAAAACCAACACGTCTTTCCAGGTGACGTTCTGATTGGGTGATTGAATATATATAATCACCCAATCATATATATATATATATATATATATATATATATATATGAGACTCTATAAGGGCTTGAAACCTTAGTAATTTCTTGTGCAGATAAATTATTGTAATCGTTATTTAATATTTAATATGATAGATATTTGATGTTATTTTCCTCAAACTAAAAAAAAAATAGCCATCGATTCTTCCTTATGTATGTATGTATGTCTAACTTTCCCTTCTTTGGTTTGTCTGTCTGTCTTTCTCTTCTGTTGTCTGTTTCTTCTCCAGTCTCTCCCTTATTCAATCTGTTTATTCTTCTGTCTGTCTCTTTTATATCTGTTTCTTCTTATGTCCCCTTTTCTGTTTGTCCACTTTTTTGTCTGTTCACTTTTCTGTCTGCCTTTTCTGTCTCTCTGTATGTCTTTTCTTTCTCTCTTGTTGTATTTTCTCTGTCTGTCTCTATTTATTAATGTTTCTTACCCTATACTGTTATTTATATTGAGTATTTATTATCTATACCCAATTTTATTACTTTAACATTATGTCAGCTAACAAAAGTGACAGATCAATTTTCTTGTATTCATTCGCCAAGTCATGTGATATGCAGCTGTCATTTATAAAATATGCTCCAAATATATGTTCATAAGAAAATCGAGGTAATCATATGCCGTTCTCATTCAAAATAAACCTGTGATTCTTAAAATCAGTGAATTAATATGGATTTTTTTTTAAAACCAGTGTTTAAATATTAATATCTACGTATTTTGAAAGTATCCGCTACGTCCCTTGCGTGTGTCGGATTCATGTTGTTGGCGATTATGACCAGGAATCACATGGTGCTTCTCCTGCAGTTCTCGGCGACCCACGAACCAATCAGAACCCTGCCCTCCTCTCCTTCGGACTGCTCTTCTTCCGTGGCACAACGTGGTGGCCTCCAGGGTGCAGGCCACGTACCCCAACTGGCCCGACGAGGAGGTCTTCCAGAGAGCTAGGAGATACGTCGTGGCCACTCTACAGGTACCTGTGTCGATACACGTCACCTCCTAGGGTAATGTCGAGCTTGCGGCTCGGCCCGTGATGCTGTGGGCCCACGGGACTTGAGATGGACCAGCACACAATGTTACCCACTTCGGTGGTCGAATGGTCTAAGGCGTCACTCTCGCGATGTGCTGAACTGGTGATGACTGGGATATTGGGGTTAGAATCCCCAGTTGTATGTACTAAGAGTGTTTTTTTTTCTAAACGGTTTTATACTTTACCTCCACACAAATGCGGGAACAATTCCTAAAACCACTAGCGTAATTAGTACACAGGCGTATAAACCGAACAGGTAGTAAGACGTGAGGTGACCTTGTGGTCTAGGGGCAAGGTGTCAGACTTATGTGCTGGAGGTCCGGGTTCAATCCTCGGTCCTAACAAGATTATCTGACTGCCAAACCCTTCCTTCACCTCTGACAGAACGTGTATTAACCACAACTTGTGAATGTGTGGAATGACAGGCCTCCACCGTGGTTCGGATCCCACGTTAAACTGTAGATCCTCCATTTCATCTTGCAATCACCCTACCATTACACATTAGCGTAAGTGCGTAGAACCTGAATGGGTAGTAAGACGCGGGAAACACATTTTAATACTTCAGTGCCCAAACAAACTGTTTTTCATTGGGTTTTTTTTTCTTTCTTTTAGAACATCATCGCGTACGAGTACCTGCCAGCATTTCTCGGCGAGGGTCTACCCAAGTACGACGGTTACAAACCAGACGTCCACCCGGGCGTGAGTCACGTGTTCCAGAGTGCGGCCTTCAGGTTCGGCCACACCCTCATACCTCCAGGTATCTACAGGAGAGATGGTCAGTGTCACTTCAGAGAGACCGCCATGGGCTACAGGGCCCTCAGGCTGTGCTCCACCTGGTGGGATTCCAACGTAAGAACCACCTCAGTGGTACCAACATTGGCATAATACCACTAAACATATCTGAAGAACACAAGCCTTGTTTTTTTAATTTAAGGTATCTAACTAGTGATTTATTAACAGACTGATGATATCAGCAAATGTTTTATAAATCTACTTAAATTTATAATAGACACAAAATCCATCCCCCTGTCGTTAATTTATTACTGTGACAGGGGGAAGCCCACATTTCAATAAGAATAAATGTTTTGTTCATGCCACGGAATTGAACCTGGGACCCTTAGCTCACTAAGCGAACACTCAATCTTTATTTTTTGAACACAAGAAAGTATTTATGATACATTTTATAACCGTCCAATAAGTGTAAAATATATAAATGAGAAGACTGATTTAAGGTTTAACTCCAAGGTAGGATAGAAAGTCCCGCGAGTTAAGGTTGGTATGCTTGCATTTTTAAATAAATAGGGTCTTGTTTCAATAGATATGTTTAGTTTTATTTTCTACACATAATGTTCTTAGGGTTTTCGAATATTGAGAGTAATATAATTTGATGAGAAACATTTTAAATGAAGTGTAGAGCATTAAAGCCTTGTTGAGATTAATAAACTCTAAAATTAATAAATCTCTTAACGTAAAATTTCATTTATTGATGCCAAATTAAAAAAAAAGAATTGCAAGATTACTCAAGCAATCAAGCCTTTCACGAGGATTTTTACTAGTCCTAGCTGAGAAATAATATATTATATTATATCCATTTCGATGGCTGCATGGTCTAAAGTGTCACTCTAGCAGTAGACTAGACTGCCGATAGCGGGGAGATGGAAGTTCGAATCTCGGCCGGGTGTACTGAGGCTGTTTTTTTTTTCTTAAATGGTTTTCCGCTAGCCCTCCACGAAAATTTGGGTACACTTCATCTAAATATAACCTCCTAATCCCTAAAATTGCTAGCGCAATTAGTATATAAGCTTATAACCTGAACGTGTAGTAAGATGCGGTGCTAATAATATATAAAAGTATGAGCCTATATACAAATAATAGATTATTTAAACCCTGCGTGGGGATATAACTTAGCTTTTCTTGATCCGACTTTGTCATGGTTTGACAGGAAACACAACTCTTGTGTATACCATCACACATTTCTTTGTCATCAATGCTCTTAACTGTGACATCATCTCGTCACACTGTCCGTCAGTCTGCGGTAACTGCTACCCCTTTCTCCGTCAGTCTACGGTAACTGCTACCCCCTTTCTCCATCCGTTCAGCTTCTAACTGGTAACTCCCACCCCCTTTCTCCGTCAGCCTGTGGTAACTGCTACCCCCTTTCTCCGTCAGCCTGTGGTAACTGCTACCCCCTTTCTCCGTCAGCTACGGTAACTGCTACCCCCTTTCTCCGTCAGTCTGCGGTAACTGCTACCCCCTTTCTCCGTCAGTCTACGGTAACTGCTACCCCCTTTCTCCGTCAGCTGGGTAACTGCACCCCTTTCTCCGTCAGTCTGCGGTAACTGCTACCCCCTTTCTCCGTCAGTCTACGGTAACTGCTACCCCCTTTCTCCATCAGCCTGTGGTAACTGCTACCCCCTTTCTCCATCAGCCTGTGGTAACTGCCACCCCCTTTCTCCATCAGCCTGCGGTAACTGCTACCCTTTCCACAGTGTAACTCCCCTTTCTCCTCAGCTACGGTAACTGCCACCCCTTTTCTCCATCAGCCTGTGGTAACTGCACCCCTTTCTTCGTCAGCCTGCGGTAACTGCTACCCTTTCTCCGTCAGCCTGTGGTAACTGCTACCCCCTTTCTCCGTCAGTCTACGGTAACTGCTACCCTTTCTCCGTCAGCCTGTGGTAACTGCTACCCTTTCTCCGTCAGCCTGCGTAACTGCTACCTTTCCGTCAGTCTACGGTAACTGCTACCCTTTCTCCGTCAGCCTGTGGTAACTGCTACCCCTTTCTCCGTCAGTCTACGGTAACTGCTACCCCTTTCTCCATCAGCCTGTGTAACTGCACCCTTTCTCCGTCAGCCTGCGGTAACTGCTACCCCCTTTCTCCATCAGCCTGTGGTAACTGCTACCCCTTTCTCCGTCAGCCTGCGGTAACTGCTACCCCTCCGTCAGCTTGTACTGCTCCCTTTCTCCGTCAGCCTGTGGTAACTGCCACCCTTTCTTCGTCAGCCTGCGGTAACTGCTACCCTTTCTCCGTCAGCATGTGGTAACTGCCACCCCTTTCTCCGTCAGCCTGTGGTAACTGCCACCCCTTTCTTCGTCAGCCTGCGGTAACTGCTACCCTTTCTCCGTCAGCCTGTGGTAACTGCTACCCCTTTCTCCATCAGCCTGTGGTAACTGCCACCCCTTTCTTCGTCAGCCTGCGGTAACTGCTACCCTTTCTCCGTCAGCCTGTGGTAACTGCCACCCCTTTCTTCGTCAGCCTGTGGTAACTGCCACCCCTTTCTTCGTCAGCCTGCGGTAACTGCTACCCTTTCTCCGTCAGCCTGTGGTAACTGCTACCCCCTTTCTCCGTCAGCCTGTGGTAACTGCTACCCTTTCTCCGCCAGCCTGTGGTAACTGCCACCCCTTTCTCCATCAGCCTGCGGTAACTGCTACCCCCTTTCTCCTTAGAATGGCCTGATATCAGCCATATTTATATTCGTCAGTTCTGAGATAACTGTGCTCACCTGTTCCCTCAGGATGTCCTGACTGAGAACACTCTGGAAGAACTTCTGATGGGGATGTCCTCTCAGATATCCGAGAGGGAAGACACCATTCTCTGTTCCGACGTCAGGGACAAGCTCTTCGGCCCGATGGAGTTCTCCAGGAGAGATCTGGGCGCCCTCAACATCATGAGAGGGAGGGACAACGGTCTGCCAGACTACAACACAGTCAGGTGAGCTGCCCCCATTTTGACGCAAGCTTCTAAACAAGAGGTCGGCACATGGTTTACTGACTAGCTCACGCTAGGACATTAGCATTTTTAAGGGAATCGACCATCAACCACCATCGACTTCAAATCAATTCATGCCTAGAAAATTGGATGAGACCTATGCCCATGAAATAAAACTCAAGTTCTGGTCCGTATTTTTATAAAAAATACATATTTTTTGGCAAAATAAAAAAATACTTCATTAAATATATGTAGTTGAATTATTTACACATAGTAATCTCAAAATTTATTGAATATCTGCCATGAACCCAATTGCATTTGTGTGGAAACGTTTTGAATAAAGATAAGAGTTCTGTTCAAATTTCTCGATGCCCATGATGGAAATTCAAGAACTGTTAAGATTATGTTCTGTATAATCTTAAACTGATCATATCTACTGAAGCAATGTTTTATTCATATTGGCTGAAAATATGTTTTATTTATAAGAACAGCACCTCTACTATTATTTCCTTCTATTCCACCTTGATGCACCAGACTCCATAGCATCGAGCCCTACCAACCAAGGGGCCGACACTGTCTGTAGGTTAAGATAGTGCCAACTTATACGAATAAAGGAGATCATGTGATCAGCACAACGAGCATTCCAGCCGTTACTGTAGTTATTTAATTATTACGTTTTAACACCAGGGTTATTAATGGATTCGGCTTTTTATCTCATTCGGTTTCGTGTCTGTAAACTGAGCTAGAGGTCCCAGGTTCGATTCCCGATATATCCGAAAAAATTGGCATTCGTGAAATGTGGGTTTACCCTTTCACATAGATAAATTAACGGCCGGGGACTGGATGTTGTGCCTGTCCTAGTCTTAAGATTAGATTATAAGGCATATGAAGCTACGACAGGCCTAACAAGCCTGCAGGAAAAAATATATGGCTTGAATAAAAAAAATTGAGCCAGGCCACAGGCTGTAAACAATCATGACTGTAAAAATTATAACGGATCACTCCTAGTAGTGGACATGCGTAAGATAATTTAGAGGAACTACATCCACATTAGAGTAGAAAAGAGGTGCGAAAACTATAATGATAACACACATTCGTGAAAACCTCCGCTATACCCAACTGGTATTTGAACCTCTACCTCCTCATCAACGGTAAATCAAGTGGAACTCAAGTATTGAGCCTGTAATCAACTTCCGAAGTCCCACTAACATATATATTATCATATTAATTAGAAGTTACACTTCCATTATTTTCCCCCCCAGATCGTACTTCCGTCTGCCGAAGGTCCAGGAATGGACGGAGATTAATCCACCCCTGTTCGCGTCCAAGCCCGACCTCCTCAGAGTCCTGGCCGCCGCCTACTCCAACCGTCTGGACAACATAGACGTGTACATAGGTGGCATGCTGGAGTCCAGGGACGGTCCTGGAGAACTCTTCACGGCCATCATCAAGGAGCAGTTTGCCAGGATCAGGGACGCTGATCGCTTCTGGTTCGAAAACACTGAGAGCGGGTGAGTGGTCCACGGTCACGAGAGTGTGATAATAAAACAACCCATCACGATACCTTGGTTTGTATCCCGGCTATGTTGATGTCAATAGTCCCTTCTCTACAGAGCAGCAAAGTGTGGTAGGTATGCCGGAATAGTTGTGAGTTAATATTCCTTAAAATGCGCGTAATAAATAAAGTGTTGTTACTGATAATGTATATCAGCATTTTGATTACATATAATACTCACGCGTCCCCTCTGAGTCGACATTGTCGATCGACAAGGTCTGTCAACGAACTGATTGGCTTCACTTGTCCCCACTTAATCGGGGGGGAGGGGGGGGAGGAAGAAAAATGCTTGACAAGGATGATTGATTGTGCCGCATTCACAACTATCACGCCTGACAATTCAAAATTACCTCATAAAAGACTTTGGGTACGACTTCTTTGGATAGTTACCGACAGTAGACGCGGATACCAATCGATACGTTGCTCAACATTTTTTTTTATCACTCGACACCTACCAATTGAGCTCATGTGGGAAGTTTATATGGACTTGTAAACATAAATAAGGGTAACGATGTATGGATCCTGACTTCAGAATTTTCACCAAAGAAGAAATCGAAGAGATCCGTAACATCCACCTGTACGACATCATCGTGAACTGCACGGACATCCAACCTAAAGAGGTCCAGAAGAATGTTTTCTTCTGGAGGAAGGGGGACCCCTGCCCGCAACCTCTTCAACTGAACAACAGTCTCTTGGAGCCCTGCAAGTACCTCAGAGGATTTGATTACTTCGAGGTGAGACCCCCCCATTTGTCCTCCTCCTTTCTCTTGGACAGAGTCTGGGTCAAAATGCTGGATCTGGGTGAATTCTGGGGTGTTTTACTTTTATCTGAAACCACGGGATTCAAACATGACGCATATATGGTGACTTTAGGCCAGTTTTACAGTCAGACTTTGGGCCAGTTTCACAGTCAGACTTTGGGCCAGTTTCACAGTCAGACTTTGGGCCAGTTTCACAGTCAGACTTTGGGCCAGTTTCATAGTCAGACTTTGGGCCAGTTTCACAGTCAGACTTAATACGCCTCAAACCCGCCTCAGTGGCGTGGTTAGATAACGCGCTTGTCATGTTGAGCTCGACTGCTGAGGACGGGGAGATCGAGGTTCGAATCTCGGTCGGGTGAACTGGGGACGGTTTTTCCTAAATGGTTTTCCACTCCCCCCACTCCACGCAAATGCGGGTTCACTTCCTCTAATTCAACCTTCCCAATTCCTAATCCATTAGCGTAATTAGTACTTAGAGCGTATAACCTGAACGGGTAGTAAGACGCGGTGCTAAATAATAATAAATAATAAAATACACTAAATACCAGACGAAACCTACCTTTACCAGAATGGAACTGGCCAGTTTTTTTTTTTTTAATATGAAACTAGCTCATTCCATTTGAGTTTAGGGAGGTGTCATCTTGTATTTAGTATATAGGTGACCTGGCATCTAGGGTAAGGTGTCAGACTTCTGTGCTGGCGGCCGGGGTTCAATCCTCGGTCCCGGCACAGATTATCTGATTCCAAGCCTTCCTACACCTCTGACAAGACATCTTGTGAATGTGTGGAATGCCAGGTCGCCACCGTGGTTCGGATTCCACGTTAAACTGTAGGTCCTTCATTCATCTCACAATCACCCTACCATTACACATTAGCGTAAGTGCGTATAACCCGAACGGGTAGTAAGACGCGGTGCTAAAATAATAATAATAATAATATTTAGTATAGCGTAGCACTTGCTCAATCTGTGTGTGAAATGGCCTAAGGCCATATTGGTAGTCTAATCTCGGGAGACAACCAATCTCTCTTAGTATACTAAATAACAAGCAGATACCTGCTTCGGTCAACAAATTATCTAAGGTGTAACTCTCGCAAATAGATGGAACTGCACGGGGGGGGATTAAAACCCGGTTCGGCGTCGTGTGGGTGGTTTTCCCTTAGCTCAGCTGGTGCCATATCTGCCAATTGAGATAAGGTATCCTGGGTTTTATTCAAGATATGACTGAAAAAAAAAATTATCATTAGTGAAATTATGGTTTTCACTTTTACAATGATGAGTTATTGTGGGTTTGGGGAGAGGAGGAAAAGGGCTGAGTGTTGTGTTTGTTCTAGATTTAAGTTAGTTTATAAGTCGTGTGTTGACATAATCAGCTAGTTCAGAATGTCCACGTTAAATAACTAAAACAAAAATTAATTAAATCAAGGTCGAATGAAGGATTGACTGACGTTCAAATCTCGACCATGTATGCAGTACTAAAGCAATTGTGATCTAGTTAATGAGCTTAGCTTCAAGGCTGAGTATTAATATCATTAAACCAAGTTTGAGTCTATGTTTTTAAATGTTACCCTAGGTTAAGAGAGAGTGTAATACTTTGTCATCTGTAAAAGTACCGGTGACCTTGGTGACTTTGCCCAATTTTCAACTTTGCTTTCCAAATTCGTGTGTTTCTTAGGTGAATTTTGAAGAACAAAAAACTGTCACACATGTGGGAGAGTTCATAGATCCTTTAATTTTTATTTATTTTTTAAATCATCCTGTTCGAGAAAAATCATAAAGGGGGTGGGCAAAGTCACCTACCATAGAGGGGTTACTTTGCCCATCCCCTCCTTAACTAAGTTTTGTAAGCACAGAAGTCATTTTTGGGCAATAAAACCCTAACGGGGTGTTAAATGAAACAGTTTATATTTTATTAATATTTTTTCTACAAAATTCAGTCGCTACATAATCTTTAGGTATTTTGGAATGAACCACAAATAAAATATCGCTTTTTCCGACAATGGGATGATTAAAAGCTATTCTTACAGATAACCAATCAGTAGGTCATCAAAAATTCCTGCGTGTCTTTGGAACACCTCAAAGGGTTCCACAAAGGTATTCAGTTGAACCTAGTGTTCTTTAAAGTAACTGTTATTTGAGGAAAAACCTTTATTTTCAAAAGTGGACAAAGTCATCCCAGTCGACGGTATGCTTGGAAATTACAAGACAAATACAATAAAGTAGTTTATTAATACAACATAAGACTTGTTCATCTGATTCTGAATGGAAAGTTATCTTACTCTATGTTAAAAACAAAGTACCCCCTTAATTGAAAGCCAACGACTTTTGACCCTCAGGGCAGTGAGCTGGTGTATATCTACGCATGCGTGTTCCTCGGGTTCGTCCCCATCGTGTGCGCAGGCGCCGGCTACGGCGTCGTGAAGCTGCAGAACCGACGCCGGCGCCGCCTCAAGATGCAGCAGGAGGAACTGAAGAACAACACCGGCGCCAAGACGGTGGACAAGATGGCGGTGCGCGAGTGGATGCACGCCAATCACAGACGGTTCGTCAAACTCAAGTTTGGTCCCGAGGCCGCCATACACACCGTGGACAGGAAGGGCGAGAAACTGAGGACCATCAGCTTCAAGAACTGTGACGCCATCACGCTTGAGGAGTCTCAGGTAACCCTAGGGACATCGAGGGAGGGGTGTTTTAGAGAGGGGGGAGGGGTGTTACTGAAGGTTCTTCTTTCCTCAAACGGTTTCCCACTTTTCTTCCATGCAAATGCGGGTTGATAATCTCCTCAATTATTCCTTCCTCATCTTTAAATTCCTCATCTTTAACTTCCTCATATTTACCTTATCAGAATAGTTATCATATATGCGTATAACTTCAAAAGGTAGTAAGACACGATAATCTATATATACTCGTGTTTATATATATATATCCAGAGCCAATAATTGATATATATATATATATATGTGTGTCTGTTGTTTATTCTCTCGTATATATATCAATTACTGGCTCTGGATTGTTACTATCCAAACACCTAACTATACTATGATTGAAACTGTGTAGGTGTCTGAAGGTGGCAGCAAGAAGCGACCCATCGTCCTCATCAAAGTCCCTCGGGACCTGACCTGGTGCTAGAGTTCGACAACCTGGGCTCCCGCCGCAAGTTCGTGTCCAAGCTGGAGGCGTTCCTCAATTCCCACAAGAAGCACCTGGTGAGCGTCCAGTCGCCCAGGGAGACCATCCTGGCCAACGCGGAGACCCGCGAGAGGAGACAGAAGAGACTGGAGCACTTCTTCAGGGAGGCGTACGCCCTGACGTTCGGTCTCCGGCCAGGGGAGAAACGGCGCAGGTCCGAGGACGGTATCGATGGCGAGGTGATGACCGTCATGAGGACGTCCCTTTCCAAGAGCGAGTTCGCCAGTGCTTTGGGGATGAAGTCTGATGCGGTGTTCGTCATGAAGATGTTCAATATCGTTGACAAAGATGGGGATGGACGAATTTCTTTCCAAGTTAGTAGTAAAGTTTACCTTGAATCTCCCTTAGGTTATGTGGAGGCTACATATACAGTTAACACAAAGTCCCTTTTATCATACCGCAGTGGCGTGTCGTGGAGTGTTGCTTGGGAAGCATACCTTGTTTAAAACTGTACCTGTGATAGGTTCTCGCCCACTTGGGCCCTATTTGATCGATCAGACAATATATGCTCTACTTTGCATGCCTCACATGGGAATTTATCCCCCTCGATACCTGACGAAATTAATGTTCTACTGAGGGATGTGAACAATTCACATGTAGGCTACAGTTTAAACTAATGCTGATTACTCTGGCAACACTCAAAGACAAGCACTGATAGGGTAATAGAAAATTGTTTTGTGTTAATTCCAGTAAAAGCCAAACTTTATATTCTTAAAGAGGTTTGGTCAATATTTAACCTAAGCGCAGCATCTGATTGACTATATCTTGGCTACCTAGGAAGCACCCTTAAACCACGTGACCAAAGCTATAATTATTTTTTTACAAGACCTCCAGTTTCATAACATGAATTTTTTTCCCCGCCCTTCTAAAGGAGTTCCTTGACACCGTCGTACTCTTCTCTCGAGGTAAGACCGAAGACAAACTACGGATAGTCTTCGACATGTGTGACAACGACCGGAATGGCGTGATCGACAAAGGGGAACTGTCCGAGATGCTGCGGTCTCTTGTGGAGATCGCTCGTACCACCAGCCTCTCGGACGATCACGTGACGGAACTGATAGACGGTATGTTCGAGAACGCTGGTCTGCAGAGGAAGGATTACCTCACCTACAACGACTTCAAGGTCATGATGAAGGAGTACAAGGGAGACTTTGTCGCCATAGGTTTGGATTGCAAGGGTGCCAAGCAGAACTTCTTGGACACGTCGACTAATGTTGCCAGGTGATTTGATTTTCTGTGGCGATTGGTTTTCCATATTCTACAACGAGAAGACTACAGACTGATCTTCATAGGAAGACAACCCGCCTCGGTGGCGTAGTTGGCTAACGCGCTAGTCGTGTCGAGCCCGACTGCTGAGGATGGGGAGATCGAGGTTCGAATCTCGGTCGGGTGAACTGGAGGTGGTTTTTCCTAAATGGTTTTCCACTCTCCCTCCACGCAAATGCGGGTTCACTTCCTCTAATTCAACCTTCCCAATTCCTAATCCATTAGTGTAGTTAGTACTTAAAGCGTATAACCCAAACGGGTAGTAAGACGCGGTGCTAATATTATTAATTTATTATTATATTTCATTGGAAGACCTTTATTTGAAAATTGGGAACTGGTATTGCCACGATGGTGTCAAAAAAAAACTATTTATATTGGGCTTACATTCTCATCCCGTTTACTTAATGATAAATATAAATTATTCCTATCAATAAAGAAGAATTATTATTTTAAAGCTTTTTATAACTTTTATAAGAACGTTATATATTATATTAATTAAATTAAGATTATTATTACCACCGCGTCTTACTACCCGTTTGTGTTGTATGCACTTACGCTAATGTGTAATGGTAGGGTGATTGTGAGATTAAATGAAGGACCTACAGTTTAACGTGGGATCCGAACCATCGGTGGAGGCCTGGCATTCCCCACATTCACAAGTTGTGATTAATACACGTCTTGTCAGAGGTAAAGGAAGGGTTTGATAATCAGATAAATCTGTGCCAGGACCAAAGATTGAACCCTGTATCTCTAGGTCAGAAGTCCAACACCTTACCCCTAGATCACCAGGTCACCAATTAAATGAAGTTTTTTTGCTTGTCATGGGCGTTGAGAGATATTTTATGCACACAGAGTGCTGAAATTTTAAAATCGGTAGCTCCTTTGCACAAACATGTGCACCTTGAAGATGGAATTTTAATTTTTTTGTTAGATTTTTTAAATGGAATAAAAACTGGGTCGGAATAGATAAAATTAATGAGTTTTCTTCTCTGTCTGTTTTAATGCATATAAAAGCGCTGCCGGATTCTTCTGCTATTAATTAATAAATAAAATAAAACAAATTATTTTTATAATGCAAAATTTAGTGGTTTTAAATTATTTTTGGTGGTCGAAAGTGGGCCTCCTATTAAAATCAGGGTTCACATAAGATTGTAAGTGTCACAATAATGTGCCACTTTGATAGAAGCCACCATCCTAATCAAGTGGGTATCAGTGATACTCTAGAAAAGTCCATGGTAAATAAATTTGGGGAGTTAACTTAAAATAAAATGAAATTGTATTTATGTCTACAAACTTAATCAAAATAAATGTTTAAAATTTCTCCAATATCCCAGTGTCTATCGTCGTATACAAGTGTAATTTTTCAATATAATATGTAAACTATCTTAAATCTCTCTCACTCTAACTCTCTTCTAACTCTCCTCACTCTCTCACTCTAACTTTTATCTCTCTCTCTTAACTTTCTCACTCTCTCTCTAACTCTCATTCTCTCTCTCATCTCTCTATAACTCTCTCTCACTCTCTCTAACTCTCTCTCACTCTCTCTAACTCTCTCTCTCTAACTCTCTTTCTATAACTTTCTCTCTCTCTCTTTCTTCTCCTCTCTCTATCTCTCACTCTCTCTAACTCTCTCTCTCACTCTATCTAACTTCTCTCTTCTAACTCTCTAAGAACTAAGTCATGTAATCGTCTAAGAAAATCTAACAGGATATTTTGATAAATGTCCATGTTTCGTGATCCTCTGTAACTGAAAAGGTGGTTTTCGCGATGCCGACCATGTCCATCTTTATCTTGGCCTAGAGCTGAAACCATTTTACCCAATTGTTTTAAAACTATTTATCAAGGGTTTTCATAAGATCACCCCAAGAAGTTTCTGTAATAATAGCAGGGCCGTAATTAAGGTAAGTGCAACAGGTGAAGCTGCACAGGGCGGCAAAGTTTGGGGGGTGACAAAATAATATTGAAATGAGACAACTATAGCAAACTTGAATGTAGCTATAAAACAAATTTGTGGCATTTAGCGTTCTTCCACCTTTTTCATGAAATATGTTGTATTGCTCTGTGGCGTGGTTTGTTTACATGTTCACATTGACAACGTTTTAAACATTTCCTCAGTGCTCTTGTGTTTTCTATTAAAACAGATACACGTAAGCCAATAGTCTATGTAACAGTTAAAACAAATGGACGGTCGAGGTTAGGTGGTGCTGCATATCATAAGAAGTCTGAAGACAAAAGATAAACGGAGAGTAAAATTTTACAAAACAACTCACAGACTAGACTCTTTATTTTTTATGACTCTTAGTTTTTATGTGTCATATTTCAATAAAATTAATTACCATTTTTAATAAATTTTCACAACTATATATTTGCTAGTGAATTTTGTGAGTAGGTGAAAAGTTATATTGGGAGTTTTATGGGAAAATGTAGGGGAGGGGGTGGGCGTGTTGACTAAATTACTGCACATACCCTAAATAACAGTAGGCATAATAATTATATATAATATATTATTAATATATATTATTATCCAATCCTAAAATTAAGTTTAGATTACTGAAGGTAAAAAAAAGAAACAATTGATTTTTACTGAATCTGTTATAACAATTTTGATTCAATTTATTATGTCTAGCTCCTAATAGGGATAGGATGTAATTATATGGACTGGATAGAACTAGCTCAAGATAGAGATATGGTATTATGAGGTGGACTGGATATAGTTAGCTCAAGATAAGAATAGGGTATAATGAGGTGGACCGGATACGACTAGCCCAAGATAGGGATGGATAGCATGCTTTTGTAAGGGTGGCAATGATCTTTCAAGTTTGTAACTTCTTAGTGAAAGCGAGCTACTTTTGGTTTACAGTAAGAAAAATACAAACATTCATGTATTTGAAAAATGTCCTGGACATAAATTTAAACTAAGCACTTGAGTTATCGTGACATGTTAGTCACGATTTTGAATTATTATTCCCAGGATGACGAGTTTCCACATCGAGCCACCACAGGAAGGGAGGCGCTACTGGTTGCTGAGGAAATGGGACTGGTCACGACTTACCTCGAGGAGAACAGACAAAACATATTCTACCTGTTCGTCTTCTACGTGATCACCATAGCACTCTTTGTAGAGAGGTTCATACGTGAGTTGTATTTTCATATATATTTTATTTTTTATTTTCTTAGAAATGTGTCTTACTACTTTCGTGATTAAGACTAATTGTGAGAGTAGAAAGGATCTATTAAGAAGAGGACAGCAGGGAAAGAAGTCCTTTACGTTTAATTGAGCTCCTTTAGAGAAGATAAGTGCTATTGAAGATGTAAAGGAAGTGATCTATAGGGCGTACTTTGTACTCATTGCCACATATGAAGTAGAAACCTGGACAGTGAATGTAAGAAATACAAGAAAGATGGAGACAATAGGAATGAACTTTGTGAGGAGTATGTTAGCTGTCACGAGGAGGAACGGGATTAGGAATAAATTTATCCAGGAAAGAATGGAGTACAGGGAGTACTTGAGATAGTATAGGAAACAAGGCTGAAATGGTATGGTAATGTAATGAGGATGGAATATTAGTGAATACTAAAGAGAAGGACGCAGATAAGGTATGTAGGGAAAATAACTCAGGTTAGATCAAAAAAGAAATGGGAAGAGTAAATAACTTAAAGTGTGCAAGGGAGAGCAGAAGAATGAAGTGATTAAAGAAGTAAGATTAGCGGAAGAATAGAATAAATTGAAGGTATTTTACTAAAATGAGCCGGCCACAGGCTGGAGAGAGTTGATGATGATAATGATGATGTCTTACTACCCGTTCGAACTATACGACTATCTACCAGATACGCAAGTATGTTGGGGATGAAGTAGGTTGAATTTAGTGGAATGTGCCTTAATTTACGTGTAAGGAGGGTGGAAAACCATTTAAGGGGAACTGCCCCGATAAACCCGATCGGATATCGAGCCCTAATATCCCTGTCATCGACAGTCCAGTCTATTGTGAATGTGACTCATTTAGTTCAGGCAGAGCTCGTGCGGACCGTGGACCGTTTTATGAACCAACCTATATCATTTGTGTCAATTCTTCTTCTTGGTAACATTGTAGAAATACACCATTTGGGGCTAGGATATATGTAAATTTGTTCATAATTTGGGGAAATCTATCAAGTGAAGTTGGTAACCTCAATTTTCCACTCTTTACTTATGAGATATCGATCAGCCAATATTATTAAAGTGCTTCATCAAATAATACTTGCAATGTTTGTCAGAACAACCCACTTCAGTGGCCGCGTGGTTTAACACACTTCTCCCGTGTTAGAACAGACTTCTGCTGAGGGTGAGAGGTCGTAGTTCGATCACTGTCAGGTTCACTGAGGGTGGTTTTTCCGTAATGGTTTTCCCACTCTCCCTCCTCGCAAATTTGCGTGCGTTTCCTATCAAATCAAACCTCCCTGATCCTTAACGCATAGATATAATTAATACATAGGCGTATTATACGAATGGGTAGTAAGACGTGGTTAAAAAAAAAGTTTGTCAGCACATGAATGTGTGAACAGTTGTTTTCTCATATGTGAAGGAACAAACTCTCGAGAGGTCACGATCAACAAACACACACTTGTCATCGCATATGAAAGTGACGTCAACACACAACTCTAGCTAAAAAAAAGAAATTTCAAATTTCGGTAAAGATAGCGATTACAATTCTTAGAACTGTACATAATATTTTGTTTAAGTTTGTATTAATCTTACATACCTTTCTGTTTTAAGCTTGTTGTCTGGTTTTTTTTTTATTCAAGCCATTTGTTTTCCACTACCAGCTTGCTATGCTATTCTTAGCTTCATAAGTCTTGGTATCTAAATTAATACTAGGACAAGAACAACATCCAGTCCCCGACCGTTAATTTATTAATGTTAAAGCGTTAACCCATATTTTCATCAATTATAAATTTTCGGCCATGGCCGGGAATCGAACCAAGTAACCGACTGAGTAAGGTGTCGGACTGGCTTGTATTAAAATGGATTTTTAAAATTTTGTTTTTTCTTATAAAAGTAAATTCTTTTAAATATAGGTTCCTTAGCATTTTAAATTGTCATCGTTCCACCATAGATTAAACTAGTTTAATGCACCTGCCTTAGACCATCGAGCCACCAAAGGGAGGGGGGGGGGATAATGTTTTAATTTATAAACGCATATATATAGGGAGATAATGGAATCGAGCATTGACGTGTGTAGTGTTGCTAGGGTATTCATAGTTTGTTGAACATGTTTTTAAATTGTTCTCATCCCTCAATAGGACGCTCATTGGTCAGGTATGAACGGGAATGCATTCTCATATGAGGTATGTAGAGAAGAGACTTTGTAAATGTGGAACAAATGTGGAAAGAATGTACAGTATTAACAAGCTCTGTCCCGCTTCGGTGGCCGAATTGTCTTAAGGCGTCGCTCTCAGAAAATACTGAACTGCCGATAACTGTGGGGATCAGCGTTTGATTAAAAGAGTTATAGAACTTTAAACTTTGTAGCCTAATTAAAAAAAATATTGCCAAGATCATTTTGTAAAATAATAAGATACAAACACGTCAGTGATTGATTAAAGGTTTTCTTCTCATTATTTCTTTTGCTTTCCTTTTATTATTTTATGTTTTAGGATGGGGTACGGTAACACTTGAACCCCATTAACCACTCTCGTGGGTGTGGTGCAGTAACCAATATAAAAATAAATAAAAAAGCTTAATAAAAATATATTAAGAATCCTCTATCATAACTGCTCTTTCTCATTTCTCCACGAGTAGAGGATGAACCATCTAGGTGTACGTTTGAATGTCCCCCAGATTACTCGTTCATGGCTGAGCACACGGATCTGCGCCACATCATGGGCGTTGGTATCGCCATCACCCGAGGCTCTGCGGCCTCTCTCTCGTTCTGCTACAGCCTCCTCCTACTGACCATGTCCCGGAACCTGCTGACCAAGCTGAAGGAGTTCTCCGTGCAACAGTACATCCCTCTGGACGCCCACATCCAGTTCCACAAGATCGCGGCGTGCACTGCTCTCTTCTTCTCCCTGCTGCACACAGTGGGGCACATCGTCAACTTCTATCACGTCAGCACCCAGCCCTTAGAGAACCTCAGGTGTCTCACCAACGAGGTGCACTTCCCCTCCGACTACAAGCCCGGCATCAGCTTCTGGCTCTTCCAGACCATCACGGGTCAGTAAACTAGCTCTCTCTTTGTCTTAGCTTGTATATCTCTCTTTTATTTGCTTCTATCTCTCTCTCTTTATCTTTGCTTGTATCTTTCTCTTTGTCTTTGGTTCTATCTCTTTCTTTGTCTTTTCTTGTATCTCTCTCTTTGTCTTTGCTTATATATCTATCTTTGTCTTTGCTTGTATATCTATCTTTGTATTTGTTTCTTTTCTCTCTCTCTTTGTCTTTGCTTGTATCTCTCTCTTTGTCTTTGCTTGTATCTCCCTCTTTGTCAATATCTCTGTATTTGTCTCTCCGTGCTTACAAATATAGCTCACTCTTAAATGAAGGTTATACGTTATCAACATAATAATATAATAAAAAATGTGTAGGGTTCACAACACAAATTAAGGGGACGGGGAGGGGGTAAGTTTGATTTTTAACTCAAATTGGGTTAGTGCTGCCATCTGTTAGACAATCATCAGAACTTTATAATGCACTTTAGGTCATGGGTATGTCATATTCAAATTAATTTTAAAACTGTATTTACTGGGATCCTTATGAGTGTTTGTAAAATAAAAGTTGTCCTGAAAAACAATTGCGGTGTGAATTTCTGCACTTATTTCCCTCCAAGCCCTTTCAAATTAGTAGTTTCCTCCATCTCAGACTGTTCTACTTCGGATAGCTCTTCCCGGTAAAAGTTAGAAACCCACCCTGTTTCTCTTGTTACATTATTTCTGCTCGACTAGCCATATCTCCTCAAAGGAAACTATTGGTTGTTCTTCCAGGGTTGACGGGCGTGCTACTATTCGTGGTGATGGTCATCATATTCGTGTTCGCGCACCCCGTAATCAGGAAGAAGGCGTACAGGTTCTTCTGGTCGACGCACAAGCTCTACGTAGTGCTCTACATCCTGTGTCTGATCCATGGACTGGCACGTCTCACCGGAGCGCCTAGGTTCTGGCTCTTCTTTATCGGGCCAGGCATCGTCTACACTCTGGACAAGGTATTTCATCTAGGCGCATACAGGAAACATCACTTATAGGAAACTACAAATAACTTCCTACCTATGTTATCTCTACTCCAAGACTGAATTTTTAAAACTTTAACTGGATTCAAATCTGTAAAGCTACGCGTTCAAGGCTCTCTGTTTAAAGTAGCTATAAAATACCCTCCTATACTGCAGCACTAATAATGATATTGATAGTATTGCGCGCCTAGGCTACATCATTCGTGACCCAGTAGTGGGAAGATTAACCAGTACTAATGTACCGTTGTCTACGGGACGTCCGAATGGCACTAACCGTACATCCTTTCCGCGAAGGCTCTCTCTATGTCCCGATGATATGATGGTACTAGTTATTATGAGGGTGTGGAACCAGTAGAAACTATTAAACCTAACCAAACCCTTCCTACACCTCTGACAAGACATCTTGTGAATGTGTGGAATGCCAGGCCGCCACCGTGGTTCGGATTCCACGTTAAACTGTAGGTCCTCCATTTCATCTCACAATCACCCTACCATTACACATTAGCGTAAGTGCGTATAACCCAAACGGGTAGTAAGACGCGGTGCTAATAATAATAATAATATTAAACCTAACTTAAGTTTAACCAACCAAACCCTAGTTACCGTTGGGATAATTCCCCTTCCGGGAAAAATACCCAAGGTACAAGCGTGGGATCCAAACCCGAGACCCCAGGCTTGTATCCAAGTGCGATGAACACTATACCACTGGGATGGTTAATTGCAAAACTGATAAATGTCTTCCCCTTGAAATTCCCGGTCGCGATCCAAGCGCAAGAAGCCATTTCAAATGCTTAGGGGTTGGTCTACAATTATTACTTTGTACCTTCAGCTATATTTGATAATATATATTATACCCACACTATAAATAGATGTTAAATTAATTTTGACTACGGATACAGCTGTCGCCGGCTAATTCTTTCATTTAAATCCAATAAAGTTTACACATTGAACCTTGACACTGGTATCAAACCTTGTTCCCCTGCTCTAACTACCAAGATGTCCAGGAATCGTCCCATGCTCAGGGTAAAGCTTGATTCACAATTTTGCCGATAATTAAGAGTAGAATCTGCTCGTGTGGTGAGGAAACTCACACCCCGGAAGAAACTTATTTGTGCTTTGCAGCACAAGCTAGAATCAGCTGATTACCAACATGTCTTATTTTCTAGTGTATAAACCGATCTCTTAGATTACTGTAGCGTTGGATGATTTAAAATTATTGTTTTGTGTAGTGAAACAAATTAAAACATGACTAACACAACATAAGCTCCTTCCAGTTAATGAGTTATTTCGAATAGTTTCACAACATTAGCCGCAGCCTTTCGCTAGTATCTCAGTCTACGAAGGAACACGCATTGATTGAGTTGGTATCGGGTCTCACAAAGTGATGTCACGGGGGAAAATGGTCTCGGAAATTAACTCAATTCACGTTAAGCAGATAACACTTGCTAATGGTTTGAATATCATCAAGTGATCTCGTTTCTGCTCATCTTTTGTTTTTTCAGTGAATGTGGGGATCCACAGTAGTTCTTCCATGGCGTCAGTACACATCTTAGCAATATCACGACTGTCATATTTTGGCAAAGATAGTGCCAAAGTATGTGAATAGAGGGTGTTATGTGGTCAGCACAGCGTTCCTCCGGCCGATAATCTCGGTTGTCTAGACCGGAGCTGCTATTCATTTATTCAAGTAGCTTTTCATTTGTCCTCACGAGGCTGAGTTGACCCCGTTATAGAACCACTGATTTATAAAAATCTTAAGTCACTGGGGATCGGACCCGGGACCTCTGTATCTGTGGCCTAGAGCTCTGACCATTAGACCACAGTGACGGTCACAGTAATTCTTCACATACCATCAAATATCTAACACATTTATATCCTGGTCAAGAATAAAGAAGAGCTATCGTCTGTTTGATGCGCAGGTGGTGAGTCTGCGCACCAAGTATATGGCCCTGGACGTGATAGAGACGGAACTGCTACCCTCTGACGTGATCAGAGTCAAGTTCTACCGTCCTCCCAACCTCAAGTACCTGTCCGGTCAATGGGTGCGACTGGCGTGCACCGCCTTCAAGACCGAGGAGTTCCACTCGTTCACCCTGACGTCTGCTCCCCACGAGAACTTCCTGTCGTGCCACATCAAGGCCCAAGGACCGTGGACCTGGAAGTTGAGGAACTACTTTGACCCTTGTAACTACAACCTAGAAGATCAACCGAAGGTGAGTAGTTCTTTTTTTAAAATCTTTTATGGGTTTCGCGAAGATGGGTCAACGCTGCAGTTTGAGTTGACTGTGTGGGTGTTACCAAAAACGATATACCTTTATAAAATGGGATGAATATCAAATGGAGCAAAATATAAAATGGGCAGGATTGCAAAACTACGACTTCTTATACCGCTATGGACCTCAAGGAGACAAGGGGATTAGGTCACCGTGGAAAACCAAGATATCGTGCGGGATGACTTAATATATATTCAATAATTCGAGGACGGGGAAGAAATTGCTGGATGAACCCAGGAAGGTGAGGGATAAGGGGGAAATGGCTACTGGGAGGTAACAATACTATTTCACTCGGAGGATAAATAAACTTATATATTAAATTTAAAATTGACCATAAATCATCGCTGTAAATGTAACGGGGGGAGGGGGGGGGGATTTTTTGTGTCACCATTTCCTATTACCGGTTCGTGCTATACTCTTATTAACTAATTAATGTATTAGGGATGATGAATGTTGAATTTAAATAGGTGTACCCACATTTGCGTGAAAGGAGAGTGTAAAACAATTTAGTAAAAAAAAACCTCATCATTACACCCGACTGAGATTTGAAACCCATTCTCCCCGTAGTATAGTACATGGCTCGTCGTGACACTCATAGCATGGACGTTGTGACACCAACTTCAACCACCAGGACGCCAAAGTGAAAACATCAATATTTATTTAAAAAATAAATAATTTTATTTGCGGTGTACGATGCCGAATGATGGCAAACGTTGCAGACTCTAAACGGGCAATATTTGTTTAAAAAATATATTTATGACGTCATGACGTCTACTGATGCACCACGACACAAACGTAAAACAATTGTATTGCAAAAATGACGTTATAGCGTTCGACATCCGAAGATGGAATCAGGAGAAATATTAAAAACCTGATATGTTTATGTATTGTCCCAGATTCGACTGGAGGGTCCTTTCGGAGGTGGAAACCAGGATTGGTACAAGTTTGAGGTGGCTGTGATGGTTGGAGGAGGGATAGGTGTGACGCCCTACGCCTCTATCCTCAACGATCTGGTCTTCGGCACATCCACCAACAGATACTCTGGGGTAGCTTGCAAAAAGGTTTGTTCAAAACACAGTCGGTGTCATTGTTGTTTTTAATTCCAGTTTCCTGAAGACTTAAAATGTTAAACAGTTCTATACAGAAAAATCATACGTGATGGTATTTGCCTTGAGTTTTTTTAAATGTAAGTTAATATGAATTCATATGACTAGATTCTAAGATTGTATTTTATACTGAAACATCCACCACAGTTTTTAATGTCTGATTTTAAAAAATGCAATGGCAAGTAAAAATATAGATTAAAATCTAAATGTTTATAGCTTTTTTTTTACAAAAAAAAAAAGTTTATGCTTCGTACATTTCCTTAATCCCAAAACGGGTATCAATCTTATCTTGACGAGTTACACTATGGTAGTTCTTATAAGACAGGACCAACATGTAAAAAGTTAAGTTAAGACTTCTGCCAAAATGAGAAGATGGAGTGGAAAAGTTATTTCACCCCAAACAGTTTTAGCTTGACGTTTTACACTATTGTCTCATTAAAACGTGACTCTTAAGGGAGGGAAATGCCTTCTCACGCAAAGTTGTCGATGACATCTACAGGTGTACTTCCTGTGGATCTGCCCCTCACATCGACACTTCGAGTGGTTCATCGACGTACTGAGGGACGTGGAAAAGAAGGACGTCACTAATGTTCTAGAGATCCATATATTCATAACGCAGTTCTTTCACAAATTCGATCTCCGAACAACCATGTTGGTAAGTTTGTAACACTACTTTAGAGGTGGTATTTTCTGCAACTAGGATAAAGAGTCAAAAAGCACATGCAACTTGTTTAAAATAGTGATCACATAGCTAAGGTCTCAAGGATTAAGCTAATTGTTACATTACACAAAGGCCCACACTGATAGTCACGTGGTATAGAGTCAGGATCATAATAGACCGGATCGCTGTTGGGATGAAGTTTTTTTTTAGCACCACGTCTTACTTCCTACTCAGGTTATAAACATATGTACTAATTACGCTAATAAGCTAGGGTTGAGGAAGGTTGAATTTAGAGGATGTGTACCAGCATTTTTTTGGAGGTAGGGTGGCAAACTATTTGGTAAAAACCACTCCCAGTACACACAACCTAGACTTGAACCCCAATCTTCCCTTTGTTAGCACTCGAGTCTATTGTGAAAGTAATGCCTTAGACAATTCAGCCACTGAATTGGGTCACGAGGAAGTTGCGGTTCGAATATAGTTCAGGTGTATTGGAGATAGTTTTACACATGGAGGGTACAAGGGAAAGAGGGGGAGAGTTCAATTTTCACTCAAGTTGAGTTAGTGCTACCATCTGTTAGAGCATTGTGTTACCTTTCTAATACACTTTAGAATACAGTTAAAAGAGCGCTCTGTCATATTTAAACTAGCTTTTTTTCTGGATTCCTTATGGGGTTTGAGATACAAAAGTTGTCCTGGTAAATGTGTGCAATGGGACTTTCCTCCTTTTTTACTCTCTATACCATTCATATTTGATACTCTTAATTTATTAAATTAAGAATATTTTTAAAAAAAAGTGTAAAGCATATTTTACAACGTTTGTGATCTATATCCCAATTTGGGGCTGGCGAACCTATGACCCAAAGCGGAACGTGAGAATATTTTCTTAGTATGCAGCATTTATTCATGGCCAATTTTGCTTTACTCGATCAAGAAAATTAAAAGCTTTGTTTAGAATCTATTACAAACTAATAGACTTTTTTTTAAACTTTAGTGAAAAATTAATCCATTTTTTTTTTACTTTGTGATAAACTAACTATATAAGAATGCATTTCTAAAACTTTGTTATGTATATAAATGAAGATGCTTAATATATGTCTCCTGAAGCTACAACGGCCTAGACAGCCGGTAGTGGAAAATATATGACGTGAATAAAAAACTGATTCAAGCCATAGGCTTGAAACAGTAATGGATCTGAATTAAATATCTGTCTCCTGAAAACTTTCATTTATTGTGTTCTCTATTTTTCTTTACTATAATATAATAATAATAATAAATAATAAAATTAGCACCACGTCTTACTACCCGTTCGGGATATACGCTTGAAGTACTAATTAAGCTAATGGATTAGGAATTGGGAAGGTTGAATTAGAGGAAGTGAACCCGCATTTGCTTGGAGGGAGAGTGGAAAACCATTTAGGGGAAAACCACCCCCAGTTCACCCAACCGAGATTCGAACTTCGATCTCCCCGTCCTCAACAGTCAAGCTCAACACGACAAGCGCGTTAGCCAACTACGCCACCGAGGGCGGGTGTTCTTAACTATACCAACATATATCTATGAGGTTTAGTAGTTATAATTTGGAATATAATTGTTATGGTATATTAATGATAGATAGTAATTATTATGAACGAGTGGCTGATTTCATTACTCCATTTTGCTACTCTAAATTTTATTAGACAAGTGAAAGGCTATAGCTGAGAAATATTACCATATCAGGCAGGTTCTCTATTTCTAAAAGTTTAGCTGACATTTCTACCCCCCCACCGAGTGATACTGATATTCTGTTCTGCCCTTTTCTTCCAGTACATCTGTGAGAACCACTTCCAGCGGCTGTCAAAGATGAGCATGTTCACAGGACTGAAGGCTGTCAACCATTTCGGTAGACCAGACATGTCCTCGTTCCTCAAGTTTGTGCAGAAGAAACACAGCTATGTAAGTATTACTGTGGGTTCACACGTTCACCGATAAAAACTAGAGCAGAAATGTAATCATGCGATGAGCTATGAAACAATCAACTAATACATTCAATCAGCATTGTCAGCTTTGCATGACTTAGAAATAACTTCATCTTTCATCGCGACATCAAATTGGAAGATACCTGCATGATCTAACGCGCTACTCTCATGTTGGACTAGATTGCCTAAGATGGGTAGACCAGGGCTCAATCCCGGTTGGGTGCACTGAGGGTGGTTTTCCCTAAATAGTTTTCTACACTCATTATTGCGAATGCGTGTGCATTATTCTCATTTAAAACCTTCCTAATCCATTAATGTAACTAGTACATTGGCGTACGGTCCAAACTGGTAGTAAGACTCGGTGCTAAAAAAAAATTGTGATATTCACTAGAAAATAAAACATCTTGGGAATCGGAGGTATCTACTTTGTGCTGCCATTTTAATGGGTCATCATACATTTCTGCTGGTTTGTTAATTGTGACGTCACTCAATTTTCGATGACCATGTGAATTAATCTTCAATGTCACATACACAATGCAGGTTATGGGAGTGTAGAAATGCGATTTAAGGGCAATATTATTAGTTTTCACACCAAGACATATTTTTTTACTTAAAATAAATAAAATATCACTCCGGTAGAGACATAGCTTTATTTTCTTCACATGTTGATATCAACAGTTGTTGAATATCTGTCAAAGGGGTCCTGGAATTTAATGACAACCTATTATCTTCATTTAAAAAGTTTGTCGTTTAATGCTGTTGTGCTCATGACAAATATTCAACAACTGTTGATATCACCATGTGAATAAATTTAAACTCTGCTTCTACTGGAGCAATATTTGATTTATTTCGGCCAAACAAATGTTTAGCTATAAACTTGCAAGAAGACTGCCCTAAACTCCTACTTGTTAAATTCCCACCTTAATGCAAGTATTGTATATAATATCAGGGATAGGAAGTTAATTACATAATATTAAAATCCATTAAACATTAATATATTATTATTATTATTGGCATAGATGCTGTCAAAAACGACAGCTTTCGGTCACAACCTGATGAATCAATACATTAAAGTAGACCAAACCACTTTTGAGCTGTCAGATAATGTTCTTAATGTAATATTCTTACTTTATATAACAATTTTATACATTCGAATTTAAAAAAAAGAGATTTTTAAAGATAATTTTTCAACTAAAAATGTTAAGTCAAATTTTGGTATGTAAGAGTTAAAATCTAATTTATTATATAAAACTATTTCAATTATTCACCATAAAACTTTTTCAAATAAAATTGTTTTGATGTTTTTAGTAAATTTAATACATTTTATTTTCAAAATAATCTTGAATTACAGGTTGAATAAATAGCCATATATTTAATATAATTAATTTTTAGTACAATTTAGTAGAAACATAAGATTTTAATAGATATTAAAAAAATTAATCATTTTACACTAAATATTTTTTATTTATTTTGTTTGCTTATTTTAATATATTTTCTTTCTATGAACAGGTTAGTAAAATCGGTGTGTTTAGTTGTGGCCCACGTCCCCTTACGAAGAGCGTAATGTCGGCTTGTGAGGAAGTTAACAAAGGGAGAAAACTACCCTATTTCATCCACCACTTCGAGAACTTCGGATAGTCCCCATCTTAAACATTGTCGCAATTTATGAAATATTGTAAAACAGTGAAATCTTCCTAATCCAGCCTTTATTGCTTCGTAAAAATATTCTAGACTGTACAAGCTTTAATATTTGTGAGTGATTTATAAGTTTTTAAATATTAAAAAAAATGCATCAAAATATATAAAATACCCACGTAATATGTTAATTCAATATTTTTAACAGATCCGTTGAATGTATTTTAAAATAGAGGCTCAATACTCGTTATTTAATTAATTTAACTGTCGAATATTTTGAAAGATTTTTTTAAATTCTGATGTTATAAAAGTTAGTAGAATCAGGTATTTGACCTTTTATTGGTTTTAACGTTGTTACTAATCATATGAAGGGGCGTTAAAGATTAAAATATAAAATTTAGGTCAAATTCCATATATTTAATGATAATAATACTGTGGAATAATATAATTTTACAAAAAATATCATTAATTCAGGTTCACTAACTGTCTATTAAAAACTATATTCATTATACTTATAGCAATGAGATTACTCTCAAAATAACTTTAACTAAGATATTACCAAAACATATCCAAACCAGATTTTAAAAGGGGTTTCATTTATATTTCAGATGGAAACTTAGATTAAAAAAATACTAAAAACAAAGCTGCAAAAAAAAAAACTAAATTTCTAAATAATACCTGGGCCCACATATTTAAATAATGATCTTTAATTCATGTTTATTATTTATTAATATGTTGCGATGTATGAAATACTGAATTTTAATTGAAGCTTTAAGAACTAGGTGTCAAGTTACCATCTTAATACTTGGTCTGACTTAATTTATTTTAAAAACTAAGCCGTAATGTGTAACAACTAAATTCTTGGTTTCCTAATATTTTTTTTTCCGTTTTAGTATAAAAGAAAGATGGCTTATTTCAGAAAGATACACGAATGGTATCGAGCAGGATAATTCAAATCTATTTAAATAATCTAGTAACTTCAAATAATTAAACTAAACCTGAATCTATATGGGACCATAATTTTAGATAAACTTAAATGCATAGATGGTATTACAGGATAAAACAACCAAGCTTTGAGAATTAGCAGGGAACTGAAAATCTAACAGAAAAATTCCTTATGATATATATATCATTTTTTGCTTCCTTTTCAAGCAAATAGCAAAAAACTAAACATAATCAATATATATATATATATATATATATATATATATTATATATATATATGAATTTAATAAAATATTAAGCTAATTATTTAATTTCTTCAAGATGATAGCCACTGAGACAAGTATTGCACCTATCATTGACTGAAATAATTGCTGTAGACATTAATTTTATTGTTTTTAGCTAAATAATATGTTTTTGATTACTTTCATATATCTCATTAAAACTTTCATATCAGATTCCTCCTAAACTTTGCTAAAGATCAGTACAAATTAAGGTATCATCTTGATTATAATTTAATCTTGCAAAACTTTTAATTCATGGTGTTTTTTTTTATAAACTTAATGTTTTTGTTATTTTATGCAGAAGAATGTGCTTATTTAGTATTTGGCTATTTGCTTTAAAATGAACCAAATCGATCTATTCTCCAAAGGAGATTTTGAGTTTGTTTTTCGATCCCCTATGACTTCCTAAAGTTTGGATGTTTAATCTTGGAACACCCTGAATGAATGGAAGAATTTTTTTTATAGGATACGCTACTTGTTTATTAAGCCCTACAGTCTATTTTAATGAGTTATTTTATAGATTTACAAAATGTCAAATTTAATCAATAGTTTGTATGTTGAAGAGTATTGTCAGTATTAAATAATGCAGGGTGTTTGTAAAGCCTCACTACAATGTAAATATCTATGTAAATAATGGTAATAATTAAATATTGTAATTATTTTAGATTAGCTGTAATTTTATAATGTTTATTTGGTTAAGAAAAATGAGTTAAAATTTTTTTTTAGTTTTTTCTTTAAGCATGTAGGGCTAAAATTCTTAACAGCGTTTAAGTAAAGCTCCCCCCTGACCCCCTTCCCTTCCCCCCCCCCAAAAAAAGAGGGCTCGGCTTGTACACTGATTCTTCCTCGCTTATTAGTGCCATGTTGGTTAATTGGTCGTTAAATCGATTCCCTGTGAAGACTTTTGCAAGAGGTGATATGAGTGAAATTAAACTGATATTTTCAGTCTAAAGTTCGGATTCTTAAAAAGAATCGCTATAAAACATGGTATTTTCATTATAAAATGATGAAATAAATGAACAAATAAAATATCTAAACTAGCATTACCATAACATCCTAGTATTATGAGCATATTATGATGTTTAGAAGTAATTACTCATATGGTGTTCTAAAATGTAAAAATTGTTCAAAATTGTAAAAATTAGCTATTTTTTTCACTTTTGTCTTTATTTAAACCAAGTCTTAAAGCTTTGGCAAAAAAGTATATATAATGTTTTATTTATTAATATTAGCAATTATGAATAGTAATACTATAATTGCTAATAGTGTGATGAAGTGTTTTTTCAAGTTAGAAAATGCCTGTCTGTTTAAGACAATAATATTGTATTTAACTATTGTATAGTTTTAATTTATTTATTGTTGGTCACATTATAAGTGGTACAATTTACTATGGCGTGAATGTATTTCTGTTTTTTTTAAAACACCAATATGTTTATAATTATAAGATAAATTGTTTTTAAAAAACATTTGAATACCAACCATTAAACATGTTTTTGTATATTCTTTTAAGAAAAAATATAATTTTATGTCACAAATTGTTAATCTTTACTTAATATAAAATATTGTATTTTTTTTTACATTCTTTTAAATATCGATTGAATTGTTTTGTTATTTGTAAACGATGTAATATAAAAATTGGACATATGTGTCGCTTTGAAAATTTGGTGATTGTATATTACTATTTTTTTGTAAAGCTTTGTTTATTTTGTAATATAATGTGAAAAATAATAAAAATATAATAGTTTTGTATTTCGGATGTAATAAATTTAAAAAAAAATATTTTCACCATTAATATAAAATATTTAGCACTGCGTCTTACTACCCGTTTGGGTTATACGCTTTAAGTACTAATTACGTTAATGGATTTAGGAATTGGGAAGGTTGAATTAGAGGAAGTGAACCCATATTCGCGTGGAGGGAGAGTGGAAAACCATTTAGGAAAAGCCACCCCCAGTTCACCCGACCGAGATTCGAACCTCGATCTCCCCATCCTCAGCAGTCTAGCTCAACACGACAGGGGCGTTAGCCAACTACGCCACCGAGGCGGGTATTAATAGAAAAGATATTAGTATTTTATACCTGTATTTATTCAGAATGGTGAATATTTTGATGATAAATTAGTTTATCTAAGTATAGTTTTCCAGTGTGTAAAATTTATAGATTTAAGTGTATTACTAACCTTCTTGGGTGGTAAAATTATGCAGGATGTCTTTCTCAAAATAGACTGAGCATGCGTTGATAGGAAGATCGGGTTTTCGAACCTCAGTCGTGTGTATTGAGGGTGTTTTTTCCTAAATGTTTTCTATCTGTCTCTGTATCCATGCAATTGCTGGAACACTTCCTCTAGATTCAACCTTCACATTTAGAACATTAGCATAGGCAGGTAAATGTTGCACTTGGATAGGATTTCCTTTTGGCACCCTCCCCCCCTCCCCTGCCCGTATTGTTGGGGATAGAAGGAAAACATGAAAATAATTCCCAAACCTAACAACTCCAAAACTAAAGTAACTTGGCTTTGATATGAAAATAATTTGAAGGAAACTTCACAAATGATAATCACACTCCAAAAGTTTTCCTGCGAGATTATACAAAAAAGGTTATGATTAAAAAGAAAACTTTAAGAAATAATTGTAATTGTAAAAAAAAATGTAAAATTACTTTTTAAGAGTGGCACCATATCCTATTTTATCCACTATAAAAAAAACTATGCCAAAATGTCAAATTTCATGTTAGTATAACTAAAAAGCGAACGATTTTTTTTGTTCAGTAGCACTAATATTTCGCCCAGGTTTCGTTAGGTTAGGAGTTGTTAGTTTGGGGATTACCGGTCCTACCACGTCTGGGCTACGTTTGGTTAGGTTTGGTCTCTGTTTGACTCTACGGGTGGCCGCCCGAATTTACCTGGATATTAAGCCTCCCCTGGTAATTAGTTAGTATTTATCCAACCTGAACGGTTTCTAAGAATCGGTGGAAATACCATATGCATATATATTTGACTCAGTAGTGTGGAAGTTTTACTAGAGGTTTAGGGGATATTTAATTTAACCCAAACTTTGTCTAATACTCGGACATTATTGTCCACTCGCAAATATTGTAAATTCCATCCCATTAGACTTGTACGCTTTGCGCTAGAAATATATTAATAAGATACAATAACCCCGTAGCATCGGTCCCCAATTCAGCCAGATAAAATGGCCTCCTGGGCACGAAACGAATCCTGGTTAGCTCGATTTAATTTCCTCGACCAACAAAATACAATTTCTACTATTGACTATGTCCTCTAAATAAACCGGGGTGCATAGATAATGTTATTTATATGATTTTCTTCCTAACATAGAGCAATCCTAGTGGCCACTCGAGGCCAAAAGATTAATCCAAATGAATTGGTTCTAAAACAAGACGAGAGCTATATTTCACACTCCCTGACAAAATTGTCCACGAGGTAAGACAACAGTCGCCTAACTATAACAAACTTCCTGAGAAGTCGGCCGAACCCAAAACTTTGTACTCGACAAAGAAGCTCTCCAAATTAAGGTTCCTCATAACTTAACATTCAATGAACTTAATAATACCAAATATTCCAATAAACAGAATATCTGTTATGAGCATAGTGGCATTAGATAAGAAACTTTTTAAATGAAAAAGAAAAAAAGTGGCCATTAAATTCAGGACACACTCGACAGACATTCAAGAAATTTTGAGGTCATCATGTGAAGAGAATTAAACTCTATAAATTGTAATGGAGCAATATTTTATTTATTTTGGCAACAACAAAAAAAGTTTTGCCATAATAAATGCAAAAACGCTGGCTTGTTCCCGCATCCTCTTCCATTCTACTCATTTGATTTCATACCATCCCAACCATTTAAACACAAATAAACTAATAAATATGAACCCAATTAAGCTATAAACGCGTCCTTCAAAATGGAGATTAATCTCGATAATTGAATCTAGAAAGTCTTGACAGTATTAATATAATTATACAAAATATAATTTAGAAGGCTATATGTAGAGAAGAAGGTCTGAATTTCGACTAGGGTCCGACTAGCAGGGTTTGACGTACTGAGAGGTGTTACAGCCATGCGGGGAAAATAGTAAACAGCGCTCCATCACTTTGTTGTTGTTTTGTGTAAACCGCAGTTCCGCTCGATCAACCGTGACAGTGCACTAATCAAAACTTCATTTTCAGCGCTTTTAAAACTTTTTTCAGGTATGTGTTCTTGATTTTTTAACTCGTAGTGTTTTAGTATTAACTGTAATGCCGTTAAAGCATCGTGCCAGGTACGTTCTAGGCTTTTAAATTCTCTTTTAGTTTAATCGATTGCCTCTCGTTCTAGGTCGTACGTAACCTCAAAGTTTCAACCATGCAGTGGTCTAAAGTTCGATCTGCAGTCGAATATTGGACCAAAGCCCCCAAGGAGGCTAATACTCGCCGATTTTGTTTCAGAATGCCTAGAAAGAAGCCCAAATATGTTCCTAAAAATAAAAGACGTCAATGGAGTGAAGAGGACATGGCAAAAGCAGTCCGTGTCGTTAGGGAAAAAAGATGGCCACTCTTAAAGCAGCTAAAACTTTCAACGTAGCTCGTGGTACATTGTGCGATCTTAGAAAAAAGGTTGACGTATCACCTTCTAAATTAGTGACAGCTAAGATAGGAAGGAAGTCAATACTGGGAGATGAACTCGAAAAACAATTAGTTTATTTTTTTATTTCATATGGAAGCAAAGTTTTATGGGTTTAACCTAGGGGATCTTTGACGTATGGCATTACAACTTGCTACTAAAAGCGGCGTTAATCACCCTTTCAAGCAAGGTCAAGCGGGCCGCGCTTGGGTTGATCTCTTCCTAGAGCGTCACAAAGATACGTGTATCTGCGTAAACCATGTGGGACTTCTTTTTCTCGTGCCTTAGGCTTTAATAAAGAAATGTTGGTGCTTTTTCCAATTATTAGAAGAGGCCTACCTTAGACACAAGTATCCAGCTGATCGAATATACAATATGGATGAAACCGGCCTGATCATTGTACAGAGTAAAATTCCGCAAGTTATTGGAAGGAAAGGTAAACGTCAAATTGCTGCCCTCACATCTGCAGAGCGAGGAGCGACGGTCACAGTGATAGCATGCATGAGTGCCGTGATCATTATGTTCCACCTTTCATTATATTTACCATAAAGAACATTACTGACCAACTAATGAGAGATGGGTGATCTGGCGGTCTAAGGGTAAGGTGTCAGACTTCTGTGCTGGCGGCCGGGGTTCAATCCTAGGTCCCGGCACAAATTTATCTGATTACCAAACCCTTCCTTCACCTCTGATAAGACGTGTATTAATCCAACTTGTGAATGTGTATAATGACAGGCCTCCACCGTGGTTCGGATCCCACGTTAAACTGTAGGTCCCCATTTCATCTCACAATCACCCTACCATTACACATTAGCGTAAGTGCGTATAGCCCGAACGGGTAGTAAGACGTGGTGCTAATAATAATAATAATAATAATAAACTAATGAGAGGGGCTCCTCTAAGCTCGGTTGGAGCTTGCACACCCATCAGGTTGGGTTCAAACCAACATTTTTAGCGAATGGTTCCAGCATTTCGTAGAAAAAGTGAACCTATCTGAGGACTCACCTTAGATGGACACTACAGCCATGTTCGTAACGCTGATGTGATTGAATTGGCGCGAAGCAATCACGTGACAGTTGTGTCATTGCTACCACCACACTGCTCGCACAAGCTTCAGCCTCTGGACAAAATCTTCATGGGACCCCTGAAGACACATTACAATGAAGAAATAAGACAGAGGCTTCTTCATCCAACAGGCCGTTGTCTTCATATAATATGATGGAGCTCTTTGGAAAAACACATAAAAGTGCAAACAGGAGAGATCGCCATGAACGGTTTCAGCGAAACGGGCATTTTCCCAATGAATAAACACCTTTTCACCGACGCTAATTTTCTGGCTTCGGAACAAGAATCGGCAAAATCCTGCAGTCCTCAGGCGACGCCACATGAAAATAATCAAGTGAAATCTCCCTCTGACAGCCAACTTCCTGCATCTAAGCCACGCGAGTTGTTGCTTGCGGATCATCCTGTAAGTCCTGCCGTGGATCCTCAACCCAACACTTCAAGGGGTCTGAAACATGTCAGTCCGTATGAGATCATCCCTGTACCATAAAAATAAACGAAAAGTGAGGTAATGAGCAACAGAGGCCGCAAGGCTGTAGGAGCTTGTGTGATCACTGGAACCCCCTACAATTAAGCCCTTATTAGATCATTAAAAGATGCTGCCAACAACCCAAAAAAATGTCAAAAATAAATTAAATTTTGGGGGAATATTTCAAAATTCAAAAGAAGAGAAGAAGAAAAAATCTAAAGGGAAGCCCAAGAAGACACTTGATGAAGGCAGTTCTTCGGAAGATTCTGATGGTGCCGAAAATATTGTCGACGACAGCATGAGTGATTTGGAGTTTCCTGTAGGTGAAAAAAAAGCCAGATGATGAAGATACGGCCTGTATTTTTTTTAACAAGGGCTGTTTTCCGATGACCACAAAAGAGAATTGTAGGTAATGTGTGCTATGTGCCACCAACAAAGACATTTATATGTGTGTTTTTTGTAAATGAGCAAGGAATTATTAACTTTTTCCATAAAAAAAATAGAGGTAATATGCAAGTAAGCTTACCTTTAAACATTGTTTTTATATTATTATGTAATAACACAGTGAAATACCATTATTTTTTTATTTTTTTTCCTGTAATCTTGAAGCCGGTAGTCGAAATTCAGACCACAATTTCAATATCATTAATAGTGACAACTTTAAAAAAATGTGCAAAAAAAAAGTTATATTTTTATAACATTTAAGTACACAGGTTCGATGTATAATCCTTCCAGCTATACATGTATATTGGTGCGACAACCTTTATTCGAATAGTTCAGTAGTTAAAAGTGAAAAAGAAAGTGATAGTCGAAATTTGGACCTTATCCTCTAGTAGCACACCTGCCACTGGCCATATAGCGCTTATCTATCATAACAAATCCGTGATATCACATGTAACTTTTGAGTTTGATAGTTCAGCTGGCTCATAAAATTTAGTTATACGTCATACTGTTGCGTTGCAGGGAAAATTCTACCAATGACAGGACATTAAGAATACTGACAAGGAGGGGAAATCTGCCCAACGACCGATACGCATTGCGAATTGAAGAAACTAACCGTTTTTGAAAGGCACAATGAGTCGGAATAGAATGTTTTTATTTCGGCCACACCCCACCAGATATAATCTTGGGTCATTTTTAATAAATTGGACTGTTGAATGGGATGGGCTGTAGCTGACCGTTGGATAGTCACGGGATGAAATTCTAGGACATCCTGATCAGGTGACTAGAATCAAGTTTTTGAAACACGTATGGCGAAAAATATTTTTGGTCATTATAAATATCCACCTATGGGGTGGTAGGGGATGTGAGAAAAGGCCAGTGTTTTTTGCATTTTTATGCCAAAAAATGTTTTTGGTCATTATAAATAGAATATTGCTCCAGTACAAACGTAGAGTTTAATTTTATTCACATGGTTATATCAAAAGTTACTGAATATCTGTCATGAGCATGGTGACATTATCAAACAAATTTTTCAAATGAAGAGAATAGCTATCATCAAATTCCAGTACACCCTCAATAGGTATTCAAGAAATTTTGATGTCATGATGTGAAGAAAATTAAATTCTTGATTTGTACTGGAGCTATAATTTTATTTATTTTAGCCATATAAATGTTTTACCGTAAAAACTGCAAAAGCACCACTGGCTTTTCATCAGGTATGTTTCCATCCCACCTTAAATAGAGATCATTAAAGGCATCTAAGCAATATTTTGGAAAGAAAAGTTACCCTCCAAAATAATAATAAAATAATAATAATAATAATAAAAATAATAATAATAATGATGATGATGATGAAATAATAATAATGGCATGTATGAAATACATTAATCTGGAATGGAAAGCTACTAATGGTAAACCTAACTATTTAAATCAATAATCCACATAAGGGTTATTAAAAAAAGCCTAATTAAGAGGCTAGATTTCTTCAGGCCTATCCCTGAGTGGATTATTTGGCGTTTAGAGTGACTACACTGCTCGAGTTTTTTTTTTTTTATTCCTCAATTATTCGGAACTCGAACCACGTTTATTATTTAACTCAAAGGTTTCGTCTTTAAGAGTTCTATCTGCTCGAAATATAATACCTCGAAGGTTTCATTATCAATATTGCGCGTCGATGATTGATTAGATTTACTCGCAATTACAAAGATAAATCAAATACAAGTTGCCATAGATAAGACAATCACACGAATCTGCGATGATAGTAGCGACAAATCACTTGTCAAACTCTTTAGTTCAAATAAGCGTAGTTCTGACAGATTCATCTTTTTCTTATCACCACGTCTTACTACCCGTTCGGGTTACTATACACTTATGTACTAAATACACTATTGGTTTTAAGAATTAGGAATCTTATATTTCGAGGAAGTGTACCCACATTTGCATGGAGGGAGAGGGGAGAATAATTTTGATTAAATATCCTCAGTACACCCAAATGATATACAAACCTCAATCTCCCTGTCATTGGCAGTCTACTCTACTGTGAGAGTAACGTATTAGATCATGCGGCCACTGAAGCAGGTGAAAACCCATTTTAAAAACATGCTTGTAAATGATGTTATGGCGGGGCCATATCGATTGGCTGCACTATATTTCTGCAGCACTTGAGGTTCAAAGAAACAGATCTATTGTCTTTTTAAGTAGCACACTTTATGGGTGACTTAGTGGTCTAGGAGGTAAGGTGTCAGACTTCTATGCTGGCGGCCGGGGTTCAATCCTCGGTCCCGGCACAGATTTATCTTATTTCCAAACCCTTCCTTCACCTCTGACAAGACATCTTGTGAATGTGGGGAATGCCAGGCCTCCACCGTGGTTCGGATTCCACGTTAAACTGTAGGTCCTTCATTTCATCTCACAATCACCCTACCATTACACATTAGCGTAAGTGCGTATAACCCGAAGGGTAGTAAGACGCGGTGCTAATAATAATAAGTAGCACACCTGGCAATTTGAAATTATTTATTAAGTCACAATAACGCTATGCGATATTTTTGATGATTTACAGAAAATGACTGTTAAACTAATATTCAAAAAATTTTGACTACAATTTGTTAACATATTGTTTTATTAATATTTTAATAGATTTTTAACAAGCTAAGTTTGTATTAAGTTGTTAATTTAGTTAATCAATAATATTGTATACACACTAAAATTTCGATTTTCCGGCATTCCGTATTATCCGGCCCAGCTCTCGATGTTTATTTATTTATTTAGTACCGCGTCTTACTACCCGTCCGGGTTATACGCTTTAAGTACTAATTACGCTAATGGATTAGGAATTGGGAAGGTTGAATTATAGGAAGTGAACCCGCATTTGCGTGGAGGGAGAGTGGAAAACCATTTAGGAAAAACCACCCCCAGTTCACCCGACCGAGATTCGAACCTCGATCTCCCGTCCTCCTCTCGATGTTAACAAGTGCGTTTTAAAATAAATAAACAGGTTAATATCCACTGTAAAACATTTACTGAATTTATAATGTAACCCATTTGACGCTCTATTTTCACTTGTTCTTGTTTTGTAGCCGATGTTCCATTTACAAAATAAAGTACTTTATAAACAAAATTTAAAAAAATTATTTCTCATTTAAATTTTAATATCCCCTACAATTACTGTATTCCTATTTTACATCGCAAATAGAAAAAGGGCAGATTTTTATTAAAACAAAGCTAAGTTTTCTTTATAAAGTGTTTTTTTTTAAGTAGGCGAACCCATACTGAGAATTGTTTACACTCGGATCCGGTACTATCTGACTTTTCCGATATCCATCCCTGAATACTGAATACCCGCAATTTTATTATGAGCATAGCGGCATTGGCTAACAAATATTTTAAATGAAGATAAAAAAAGTTGGCATTAAATTTCAGTACAACATTGGTACAAATTCAACAACTGTTGAAATCCCCAAGTCAAGAAAACTAATCATTATAATTTTACTAGAGAAATATTTTATATATTTTACTATATTATTTATTATTATTATATTATTATTTATTATTATTATTAGCACCGTGTCTTACTACCCGTTCGGGTTATACGCACTTACGCTAATGTGTAATGGTAGGGTGATTGTGAGATGAAATGGAGGACCTGCAGTTTAACGTGGAATCCTAACCACGGTGGAGGCCTGGCATTCCACACATTTACAAGTTGTAATTAATACACGTCTTGTCAGAGGTGAAGGAAGGGTTTAGCAATCAGATAAATCTGTGCCAGGACCGAGGATTGAGCCCCGGATCCCCAACACACCTTACCCCTAGATACCAGGTCACCTATTTTGCTATAAAAACTATTTAAAAAAATTCTGCTCATTGCTCGCGTTCCAAGCATCCCCACCTTAAATATAATTTCCTCATACAAAAAAAAAAAAATCTCAACTAATTAATTGCACAGACGAGAGTACTGCACAAAGAAAAATATCCCAACATCCCCCCCTCCCCCCCCTAAAGTACAGAGGACACGAACCGGGTTCCCACAGCACTTGGGACACGACCCCAGACTAACTTGCAGTTATGTCCTAATTGCGTGGCTCCCACCGAGTTCTGCTTGCCGCATTGTTGTCGAAACAAGAGCGAATAAAGAGATACCGACCGTAATAACACCCCCCCTCTCCTCTAATTCTTCCCTCTCTTATGGTATGGTTCAGTAAAAGGGGGGGGGTATCATTATACAGCCTGCTGGTTGTCTTGCAATTAGTACGAGTCCAGGTCAACCTCATGATGTCGTTACAGGCGCACAGTACTTGCACAATTGGAGGGCTGGCCCGGTGGTTGCAATCCCTTGTGGGAGAGAAGAATTCACTCCGACTGTTCGGAGGAAATGTTGGAGGGGAAGCTACAGTACAAATTTTCATAGTAAGATCCTTATGTGACAGTTAGAAAGGGTTAACTAATTCTACTTTTCCGGTTATTTTGTGTGTGCTATTTTTTTTATTTTTTTTTTGCACCGAGTCTTACTAACCGTTCGGGTTGTACGCTTATGTACAGTAGCCTTATGACTTATCTGGTGTTGACTGACAACTCACAGCTGAGAGCTGACGGCTTTGAAAAGTTACCAGACCAAATTATGTATCCCTACGCCGAACCATATGATCTGCAAAAAAAATGTGTTTATCAGCTGTCACTTCTGACAGTCAAAATTTAGGTATATACCTAAATGTTGACTGTCAGAAGTCAGTTGTAAACTGTCAGTCAACACCAAAGAAGCCATGGGACTACTGTACTAAATACACTGATGGTTTTATTGATTAGTAAGGTTATATTTAGAGGAAGTGTACCAGAATTTGCGTTGAGGTAGAGTGTAACACCCTTTCGGGAAAACCACCTTTAGTACACCCGACCAAGATTTGAACCCTGATCTCCCCATCATCGGCAGTCTATAGTCTACTGCGAGAGTAGCGCGTTAGACCTTGCGGCCACCAAAGCGGCTTAGGGCAGAGTTAGTACACCAAAATGGGGTCGAACTCTGACCACCTATCTTCTCAAGGATGTAAGTAACATGAGCTAATAGCAGTTATTTTTGCTGTTAATAATAATATTTAGCACCGCGTCTTACTACCCGTTCGGGTTGTACGCTTTAAGTACTAATTACGCTAATGGATTAGGAATTGGGAAGGTTGAATTAGAGGAAGTGAACCCGTATTTGCGTGGTGGGAGAGTGGAAAACCATTTAGGAAAAAACCACCCCCAGTTCACCCGACCGAGATTCGAACCTCGATCTCCCCGTCCTCAGCAGTCGAGCTCAACACGACAAGCGCGTTAGTCAACTATGCCACCGAGGCGGGTGTATTTTTGCTGTTTTTAGATCAAAACAATTTTTTTTTGTCAAAATAAATCAAATAAGTTCTCCAGAAAAAACATAGGATTTAGTTTTCTTCACATAGTTAAATCAACAGTTGTTGAATATCTATCAAGGGTTTCCTGTAATTTAATAACAACTTTTTCTTTTCGTTTGAAAAAATTATCATCTAATACCACTATGATCATGACAGATATTCAACAAGTGTTGATATCATCATGAGAAGAAATTAAATTCCCTGTTTCTACTGGAGCCATATTTTATTTTATTTTGACAAAAAATATTCTTTTGTTTGTTATAAAAGATATTTTAAAAACTTCCCTTAACTCTATTCCCCTACACGTCCATCTTAACGATACCAGGTATGTACACAGTCGTTAAAAGTACGTATACAGCCGTTACAAGTACGTACACAGCTGTTACAGGTACGTACACAGTCGTTACAAGTACTTACACAGCCATTACAAGTACGTACACAGTCGTAACAAGTACGTACACAATCGTTACAAGTACGTACACAACCGTTACAAGTACGTACACAGCCGTTACAAGCACGTACACAGCCGTTACAACTACGTACACAACCATTACACGTATGTACATAACCGTTACAAGTACGTACACAGCCGTTACAAGCACGTACACAGCCGTTACAAGTACGTTCACAGTCGTTACAAGTACGTACACAGCCGTTACAAGCACGTACACAACCGTTGCAAGTACGTACACAACCGTTACAAGTACGTACATAGTAGTTACAAGTATGTACACAACCGCTACAAGTACGTACACAGTCGTTACAAGTACGTACATAGCCGTTACAAGTACGTACACAGTCGTTACAAGTACGTCCACGGCCGTAACAAGTACGTACACAGTAGTTACAAGTATGTACACGGTAGTTACAAGTACGTACACAGCCGTTACAAGTACGTTCACAGTCGTTACAAGTACGTACACAGCCGTTACAAGCACGTACATAGCCGTTACAAGTACGTACACAGCCGTTACAAGTACGTTCACAGTCGTTACAAGTACGTACACAGCAGTTACAAGCACGTACACAGCCGTTACACCTACGTACACAACCATTACACGTACGTACACAGCCGTTACAAGGACGTACACAGCCGTTACAAGGACGTACACAGCCGTTACAAGTACGTACACAGTCGTTACAAGTACGTACACAGCCGTTACAAGGACGTACACAGCCGTTACAAGTACGTACACAACCGTTACAAGTACGTACACAGTAGCTACAAGTACGTACACAGCCGTTACAAGTACGTCGTGGGTTTGTGTGTGTGTGGATAATGAATCCAAGAAGCTCGTGTACCTTATGTTGGGGTTCAGAGCCGCCTAGTAGGCAAGGTCCCAGGTTGGCTACTGATGCCCACGATAGTATACAATGCCGTGCGCCAGAATTTGCAATGTTTTCCCACAGAGAGAAATAACACGAACAAAGCATGTATGTAACCTCTTTGAATACAGATAATGTGAATTATTATGTTTTCATTATTTTCTGTACATGATTCGGAAGTTTGATAGTGAGACTTGTATAATATCTCGACTGCCACCAACGTCAACAATAGGGAGTTGTTTTTCCGGCTACGAAGACTGAAAGCGCGCAGACAGAATCTGTGAACGTGCCTTGGAGTATATCAGAAAGAAGCGCACAAGGTAGGTGCATCAAAGAAAGAGCGCCATTGTTTGTAGTATCTGAACCCCATATGGCAACACCGCTTGTTGACATCAGACTAACCTAACCTAACCTAACCTAATCTGTAATTAAATTATGAAAAGATATTACATTTGGCCAAATATATTTTGTAGAGTTACATTCAACGTGGTAGCTTATTACCACCATCATTATGGACACATTAAACCAATATTAATCCAGTTAATTAATTATTGTAAGGTGGTGACCTGGTGGTCTAGGGGTAAGGTGTCAGACTTCTGTGCTGGCAGCCGGGGTTCAATCCTCGGTCCCGGCACAGATTTATCTGATTACCAAACCTTTCCTTCACCTCTGACAAGACATATTGTGAATGTGGGGAATGCCAGGCCTCCACCGTGGTTCGGATTCCACGTTAAACTGTATGTCCTTCATTTCATCTCACAATCACCCTACCATTACACATTAGCGTAAGTGCGTATAACCCGAACGGGTAGTAAGACGCGGTGCTAATAATAATAATAATTATTATTATTGTAAGAATTAAAGGGCTTATTTACAATATATGTTTGCCATGTTGCCACGTTATGCAGGTGTTGATTTTTCCCTTGAGAATCTGATCAAAGGTTTAATTGGGCTTTTGTTTCATATCTTCGTACATTTTTGATAGGAGGTCTCTTCCTCTTGCGTGCTTTCCATGTTCTCCGTCTTTGTCCAAGGTGATATCATAGGACTGACTTACTGAAAATAAAAAAAGTGAAAGGTACAAACAAAGGAAATTAATTACTGAATATTTACTTGTGATGCCTTAATCCGGTCACTTGTCGGTGACATAATACGTTGATCTCTCAATAGATTGAAAAGAATGGCCAAAGTTTGGGATCTCATCTAGGTTTTTTTTCTCGTCTAACTTCCACGCTAATGCGAGTAAACTACTTTTAAAGTTACCCTTTTTGACCTAATCCCTTGGATTAATTCCTTGAAAATCTTACAAGTGAAAATATGATGATGATAATAATTAATGCAATAAACTCCAACTTTTATCAAGTCATTGTTTTTCAGAAGATGGCTTTTGGATTTTTTCCTAGAGTCTTTGATAGGTTAGTTAACAATTCATAATTTTCCCTGATAATTATTACTTTACTATTCAATATTTCGCTAAATTTATATCATATGCAATGAAGGTTAATTTATGACTCGTAAACAACAATTGTTTACGAGAATCTCACTATATTATTATTAGCATCGCGTCTTACTACCCGTTCGGGTTATACGCACTTACGCTAATGTGTAATGGTAGGGTGATTGTGAGATGAAATGGAGGACTTACAGTTTAACGTGGGATCCGAACCACGGTGGAGGCCTGGCATTCCCCACATTTACAAGTTGTGATTAATACACGTCTTGTCAAAGGTGAAGGAAGGGTTTGGCAATCAGTTAATATGTGGCGGGACCGAGGATTGAACCCCGGGACCGCCAGCACAGAAGTCTGTCACCTTACCCCTAGACCACCAGGTTACCCAGAATCTCACTATAAAGAGATTCCATAGTACAGTAGGGCCCTTATATCCGCGGGTAATACTTACCATAAATCCATCACGGTTACGTGAAACCACGGATAATACCGAACTAACATAATAACGTGATATTCGTGTAACATACATAAATTCGGTAAAGTTTAACTGGTAAACTATTCACAGTAAGATATTACCAACATTAAATAGTACATAAAAACCTGTACCGTACATTATAGTATGCTTACTAGTATCAATTATTATTCTTGTGACGATCAGCGATGATAATGACGATTATGATGATGATAATTATGATGAAATGTACTAAGGAGGTGCGTTTGTGAGGCTGATAGTACGGTTAGTTCTCGCTTGGCACGTGGTTTAAAACTTATAAACAATTTTTTTTTTCTTTAACTAAAAATAAATAAAATTGGGCAGATGTAAACCACGGATAACTGAAACCATGGATAATGAATCAGTGGATACGGGGCCTACTGTACATTCGGAGCTCACTGATATCTCCCTATCACTTACAAAGGTGTTTTTTTTAAAAATAAAGTGATAATATTTGACATACTAAGAAATAAACTTGTTGATATCCTTGACGCGGTTTCTCAAACCAAACACATGTGTGCATGTGTGGTTTTTTCGTCACATCTATTCACTTTCCCCTTCAGACCACAAAACATTTGCAATTAAACAAATGTAGCGCTTGTACTTTTTTTTTTACAACGGGATGTTGGCAGCATTTGAACATCGCTCGGGGAACTCCTTTACAAACAAACACACACTGTGATTTCAAAGCATGAAATGTTTGTACAGTCTAAATTTCATAGATAAGGCCTTTTATGAAATAAAAATATAGGATATAATATATCCTATATTTGTATTGTGCATTAATTTTCTTAGCACCGCGATTTACTAACAGTTCGGGTTTTATTATTATATTATTATTATTATATTATTGTTATTATTATTAGCACCACGTCTTACTACCCGTTCGGGTTATACGCACTTACGCTAATGTGTAATGATAGGGTGATTGTGAGATGAAATGAAGGACCTACAGTTTAACGTGGAATCCGAACCACAGTGGCGGCCTGGCATTCCCCACATTCACAAGATGTCTTGTCAGAAGGGAAGAAAGGGTTTGGTAATCAGATAAATCCGTGCTGGGACCGAGGATTGAACCCCGGCCGAAAGCACAGAAGTCCGACACCTTACCTCTAGACTACCAGGTCACCTTCGGGTTATACGCTTATGTACTAATTACACTATTGATTTTAGGGAGTAGGAAGGTTATATTTAGAGGTGTGCCCACATTTGCATAGAGAGAAAGTGGAAAACCAGTTTGGAAAGACCCCCCTCAGTACACACGACCGAGATTCGAACCTCGATCTACCCATCATCAGCCGTATAGACTACTGCGAGAGTAGCGCGTTAGATCACGCGGCTACCAGAGTGTCTTCACTCATATCTTAAGGCAGAGTCTGTAATTGACGTGTGAAAATCGTCACTTACATATGAGTGATCAATTAGGATCATGATTGCTCAGATAACGCAGCCACCTTCAGCTCGGTAGGGCTTTATGCTGATAATAGTACAATAATCACAATGGTCACTCATATGTAGTGGACGATTTTCACATGTCCATCACAGACTGTGCCTAAGGTGGGATGGATGGGGGTGCGAGGAAAAGCTAGTGTTTTTGTAGTTTTTATAGCAAAATTTTTTTGTCCAAAATAAATAAAATATTGCTTCACTAGAAACATCTAATTTAATTTTTTTCACATTGTGACCTCAACATTTCTTGAATATCTGTCAAGGTGTGCTAGAATTTAATGAAAACTTTTTCTCTTCATTTAAAAAGTTTCTCATCTAATTACGCTATACTCATTATGGATATTCAACAACTGTCGATATCACCATGTGAAGAACATTAAACTATATGTTTCTACTAGAAAAATATTTTATTTATTTTAACCAAAAAATTGATTTTGTTATAAAAACTGCAAAAACACTGGCCTTTTTCTTGCGTCTGCTTCAATCCCACCTTAATACGAGTGAATAATTACCCTAGGCATTGGACGACTCCTGGATAGCTAAGTGGTAAGAGCATTGGTGTACCAAACCAAAGGTCCTGGGTTTGATTAACGTGTCCAGATGTCATTTTTCAATCTAGAGAATATGCGGGTATAATAGTAACCAAAAATAAATATAGTTGCTTGGCTATTTAATTAATCAAAAAATAGATAACATGTTTACCGACTCCTTATACTGAAATAAAACTCTTCACTAAATGTAATCTAATTACTTGTATTTACCACAAATCAAGGTATCTAGTAATTTACTACCGTCCTCGTAGAATATTCCCGTAAGTCTAGCAACCGTCTCCGGAAGATTATTGATGACAACATCCGTCCTTTTCAACGGAACCAAGTCAAGCACTTTTATTCTGTCGTGTCTTTGAAAGGTGCCATCCGATTTGGTCGACGATCACGTTTCGTAACATCCCGAGATGCTACAAATCACAAACTATTAAATAGAGGTTTAGCGTCACCTCTTCATTTTTTTTTTTTAACTCTTCACGCACTTGTACTACTAAAGTACGACACCGAAAAGACTTTTAACCACATCGAATTGACAAAGAGCCTCCAAATAAAATGTACCTTTTCTTCTTGGAAAAAAGGGAAGGGGAGGGGGGGGGGGGGAGTGAGACGAAAATAGTTACGATAAAAGTGTTTTCTAGTTCAGTAACGTCCTTGAGCCCGATTTGGTTCGCTAAATTCCCCGACGCCTCGACTTAACAAAGCTCTGGAAACCAAGGACTAGAGTGTATAAGGTTGACACATGTGATCAAGCAACAATTCTTTTTTTTTAGCACCGCGTTTAACTACTCGTTCGGCTTATACGTCTATATACGAATTACTCTAATGTTATAGGGATTAAAAAGTTTGAATTAGAGGAAATATACGCACATTTGCATGGAGGGAGAGTGGAAAACCATTTAGGACAAAACAACCTTCAATACACCTGACCAGGATCGAACCCTAATCTCCCTATCATTGGAAGTCTTGTCTATTGCGAGAATAGTGCCTTAAACTATGTGGCCACAAAAGTGGCTAGCAACATTAAAAATTATTTCAGTCAATAAATGATTTAAATTTAGGAGGAATTATTTATTAATATTATGTGTGGAAAATTTTAACAACTACCCATTTTGCAATGTAAAATTTTAATAATCGTTAAAAATTAATAAAAAGGTAGCTTTTAAGTGTATCATGTTTTACTACCCGTTCGGGCTACCCACATATTTATACACAGATAGGATAGGGATGGGTACGATATATTTAAGAATAAATGTACCTTTATTTGCGTGGTAGGAGAGTTGTGAGTCATTTATTAAAATCCTTCTCAGCACACCCGGCTGGGATTCGATCCTCAATCCCGCGTCTCCATTAAGCCAAGTCATGACATGTCCACCTATGTACGTATACATTAATATTAAATATATTTTAGCGAACTGGTATTGTGCCTGCCAACAGAACTATGAGACCCAGGTTCAATTACTCACTAGGTCAAAAAATATCAACAAGGTTTGGAATGGAATGGATTCTCCGAAATCTAGGAGAGCTGGTGTTTTTTATTTTGTAGATTTATTTTAGTTTGTAAGTCTAATGTCGATATAATAATTACGTTCATAAAGTGCAAGTTTAATAATCCTAATTAAAAATAAATTAACTTCTCGGGGATCTAGTAGTCATAATTTCTGGTTTCAAAGCCAGAATGTCCCGGTTTCAATTCCCAGCGCTTCCAGATTTTTTGATGAAGATCTAATTAAAATAAAAAAGTAGCATCTTCGGTCTTTAAAACTGAGATTAACGGCCGAAGGGTTAGTTGTGTTGACAGCATGACACCTTCTATCTACATATGTTGGCCCTATCTTCGCCAACAGAAGGTGAAGGCACGGTTGGTATTGTTCGATTGGGGGATGACATGTTTTATTTATTAAAAATTACCCGCCTCGGTGGCGTAGTTGGCTAACGCGCTTGTCGTGTTGGGCTCGACTGCTGAGGACGGGGAGATCGAGGTTCGAATCTCGGTCGGGTGAACTGGGGGGGGGGAGGGTCCTACATGGTTTTCCACGCAAATGCGGGTTCACTTCCTCTAATTAAACCTTCCCAATTCCTAAAATCCATTAATGTAATTAGTACTTAAAGCGTATAACCCGAACGGGTAGTAAGACACGGTGCTTAATATTATTATTATTATTATTATTATTACTATTAAAAATTAATGAACTTACCTCAATAAGTATTCTTTACACTTTGGTCCGGAGATCACGGTGCCTCACTCAGATTGTTGGGCGAGGAGAATATAGGCGTGCGACAGAGACAGATAGATTGTGATTGTTTACACGGAGAACACGCGGTTGCCATGGAAATAAAGAGTGAACTACTGACGCGCATACCTTGCTTGTCGTTTGTTATTGTTCAGTTTGAATAGTGAATGCCTAGGAGTGAGATTAAAAAGTGATTCGGTCATAGCAGTTTCGCGTTCGTAATCCGAGTGTTTAGTATTGTGTTTATTTTAGAGTTTGAATCGATGATTTATTATTAGAGACATCTTATATTAATGGATTTTTTTTAACCACGTAGAACTTAATTTTTAGGTTGGATTTGACGTTTTTATATTGCCTTCGGATCGAAAAAAAAAAGGCAGAATCAGTCAATAATATTTACACTTTCATATCATGAATTTAAGCTTGAGCTTAAATTCAAATAATAACAAAAGTAATTATTGTCAAGAGTGTGTCTTTAATCTAACTTCCCTCGACAACCAAAAAAATTATTTGTGATTATAAAAATTTAAAATCTTTGCAAATCTAAAATTTTAATTATTTATAATAATGTTTTTGGTATTTCTGTTTTTTAACTAATTTTATCACTATGCAGTTTTTCAAAGGTCATATGACACCTTAAAATATTTATTTAAAGTAATTAAAATTTATTTTAGTATTAAAACTAACACAAAACTTACAAACGATACATTATATTCAATGTAAATATAATGGAAAATATCTATAATAATATAAAATAATTAAAAGCTTAGCTTCGTTACAAATTACATTAGACTTGAATAATTTTATTGTGTTTTATAGAATAACACAAGCATAAAATTCTATTTAGTGTTATATTTTATTTTATGCGTGTGTTTTTAATTTGGATGATCTGTTCTAAAGAGATGTAATCATCAAGTCAAAGGTAAGTAAGACATTTACTATAAATACAATAGAGCGTTGATAATTAGAACTAATTATCAATCCACCCAATCCGAACTATCAATTTTTCCAGATTTTTGAAAACACACTACCCATACAAAAACTAAAAGAATGAGCATATAACAAGTACTTACAAAAACTCGGTGTTAAGGTAGAAACATTTTCACTTTATTTAAACAAAGAACTTAAACATTGTTTTTTGTTGATAAATATCACAAATTTTAAGGCAAAAATCTAACAAATAATGTTTTTAAATATTTTCTTTAACAAGGGTTGAGGTGCGGCTTTTTTTTTTTTGCTGTCATATTTCTGATATATCCCTGTGATTATTTTAATAAATAATACTTTTTCTTGGCGATTCGAATTATCGATGATCCGGATTATCGACTTCCGATTTATCGATATCGATTTATGTATAAATGTTTACTGGTATCTAAAAGTAAGTACCAAGCCTATTAATAGCTGTTAGCACACTTGAGTTGTCAGATGGTGGATGAGTCCTATGCTAAGGATCAACTCATCGCTCAAGGCGTGAATCAATTATGGACATGTTCGAGCTTATCTTAAAGACGAAGACGGACGGACATTGTGACTCAAACTCTAGCTCAATAATGACTCTGCTGATTATGATAATTATGAGGATGATCCTAATTACACGAAATATACCTCATTATGTGATAACCTCTATGTTATAGTAGTTAAAAGTTCCTGGCTATAGAGCTATAAGTCACGGGTTTGATCTCCGGTGCTTCCAGATTTTATGTGAAGCGGTGAGCACAAATGAGGAGCGCTTTGCATTAAGGAGTAGCAGCTCCGTCCTAGAACACTGAGATTAACAGCCAGAGGTTCGTTGGACTCAACACAATCATAACATTCTCTATTCGCAGAAGGGTGACTGGGTGGTCTAGGGTAAGGTGTCGGACTTCTGTGCTGGGGGTCCCGGGGTTCAATCCTCGGTCCGGCACAGATTTACCTGATTGAAAAACCCTTCTTCTACCTCTGACAAGATGTGTATTAATCACAACTTGTTAATGTGGGGAATGCCAGGCCTTCCACCCTAGTTCGGATCCCTACGTTAAACTGTAGGTCCTCCATTTCATCTCACAATCACCCTACCATTACACATTAGCGTAAGTGCGTATAACCCGCACGGTAGTAAGACGTGGGTGCTAATAATAATAATAATAATAATAATAATAATAATAATAATAATAATAATAATAATAATAATAATACAGTGCTCGTCATGAAAATGTAGAAACCTACTATACAGTTTTTAGACTGAAACATACAACATATTGTATTGGTGTGGTTGTAACTTACACAACAATTTATATAGTTTTCAGCCAAAAAACAAAACAATTATTTTGTTACAGTTATCTTGATGACAGAGTGGTCTAAACCAGTGTTTATCAATGTTTTGGTCATGGAGGAACACCAAATGGAAGTTAGGTTCACAGGGAAACCACTGGAGAACTGGGATAAAAGGGGGAGGGGCTGGTTTGAAACCTATTCAGGAATAACTTATTAAAACAATTCCATTTTGCGATTACAAATAAAAGACAAAATTTAATTCATTAAATGAAATGTTGAAAAAAGTATGTAATTTCATTGAATTACTTAATAATAGTTTTTTATTATTATTAACATTCTTAGCCTCATATTTTAAAAAAACTATTTTTTGGATTTGTTGATTTAAGGTTGGTACAAACTGCCAAGTTCTATTTTACTTTGTTTGAACAAAGTTTATCTTTAAATAACCTTTAAGACGTTCATAAAATCGAAACTAGCTAGACACGCTTCGATGACCACAAGGTCTAACGCGCTAAGCTCACAGTAGACTAGACTACTGATGAAGAGGAGATTGAGATTCTAATCTTGGTTTGGTGTCCTCCAGGGTGTTTTTTTTTTCTTTAAAAAAATTGCTTTCCACTCTCCCTCCCCCGAGAATGTAGATACACTTCCACTAAATATAACCTTTCTTAACCCCTAAAACCATTAGCGTAATTATTAAATAGGCGTATAATCCAAAAGGGCAGTAAGACGTGGAGCTAGAAAAAAATTACCAGTGCTGTTCTTTTACCCCCAAAAAAATCAACAAACATTTGTTCAAAGTAATTTTTTCAGAAATGCTTCATTTTCGGCATATTCTGATGGTATTATTATTATTATTATTACTATTATTACTATTAGCACCGCGTCTTACTACCCGTTCAGGTTAAACGCAATTACGGTAATGTGTAATGGTAGGGTGATTGTGAGATGAAATGGAGGACCTACAGTTTAACGTGGGATCCGAACCACGGTGGAGGCCTGGCATTCCACACATTCACAAGTTGTGATTAATACACGTATTGTCAGAGGTGAAGGAAGGGTTTGTCAATCAGATAAATCTGTGCTGGGTCCGAGGATTGAACCCCGGACCCCCAGCACAGGTCTAATATTAAATGCCTCATCTTGTATATGCATCTACGTAACCATAAAGTATAATGAGACGCAGTGACAAGGAAAAAAATCTATAGTTTTTCAACATGAAAATATAAATCATGTTGTACAGTTCTCAGAATGAAACGTAGGTACGTCTCGTGCAGGTGTAGACAAAACCCACACACCATCTTGTACAGTCTTCATCACAAATAATACATCATACTCCACAGTTTCCAACATAAAATACACTAGCAGTCTTTAGGACTTTGGTTCGTGGTAGTTCTGATACCGGCTAGACCTCCACACGTCGACATAGACTGCCTTAAAATAATTAGTCAAGAAATACTCCGCGCAGAGTGGAACCAGTGACCAAAAACTCGGATCACCAAAACCAAATATACCTGAATTGATTCTCCTTTATTTTTTTAGCACCGCGTCTTAATACCCGATCATGATATACACCTATGTATTAGTTACGTTAATATGCTAAGAATGAGTAAGGATAAATTTAGAAGAAGTCTACTAGCATTTGTGTTAAGAGAAATTGGAAACTTTTTTTTAACTACCCTCAGCACATCCGACAGGGATTCGAACAACAATCTCCTTGTCACCTGCAGTCTTGCATATTGAAATAGTGACACCTTAGACCATGTGGCCACCGAGGTGGCTAATATCGATTCTTCTGTTCATTTTAATGGAGTTAAATAAAGTATTGTACCCGCACCGATGCGAACACGGTTAAGGCGTCAGTCTCGTTTTTCCTGTATTAATGGTAGCTGGAGAGGTTTGTGTTCGAGTCCTGAAAGGTTACCGTAAGAGTTTTTTTTTTACGGTTAGAATTTTTATTTAGTTTTTTTCGGTAACGAGGAGGCCAGGGATCAAATCTCATCCAGATCTACCGAGGTGGTTATTTATACATAGTTTACCCACTCTTCCTCCACGCAAATACGAATACATTTCTTATCATTATTTTACCTTCCTCCACCTTCCCCAGTTTATTTGGATATGCAAATAGTTTGGACAGTGTTCAGGTAGTAATACGTGGACCCACTTCAGTGGTGGAATGGTCTAAGGCGTCACTCCCGCAATATACTGGACCAAAGTCGCACCAAAGGGGAGAGGGTCAAATGGGGGAGATGCTTCCCCCCCTTTCAAATAATTGTAATTAAACTTAAAATACATTAAGTTGAACTATAAAATCGAGCACTGAAGATGAGTTGAATGAATTAAATCTACAGTTTTTATTCTAATAGGCAACTATTTTCAAAAATTGCTCAAAGTGAGGAATATTCAAATTAGCTTATAGGTACATCAAACATTTTTACTTTTTACTGGAGAGGGTCCTCGGACTCCCCTTTTTATTGGAAGGCAAACTTTTTTTAAAAAAAAACCTTTATTCTGCTAAACACCCTCTTCAACACCCCCACTCTCCTCCGAAATTTAATTCTGGTTACAGCCTTTATTGTTTATCCCCCCCCCCCAGCCAAAATAAATTCCTCCATCCCTACTGGACTGAATTGACAATGACGAAGAAATTGGGGTTAGAATCTCGTTATAATGTACTGAGGGTCGTTTTCCTTAATAGATTTTTCACTCCCCTTTCGCGCAAATGTGGGTACATTTCCTTTAAATTAAAACATCCTCAGACATTCAGCATTAAAGTAATTATAACAAATGTGTACAGCCCAAACTGGAACTAAGACGTGATGACGAAGAAAATAAAGACGTGAGATGCGGAACACGTGTCGTGAGTTATTATTTTTAATAACACAAACATTAAACAGGAAATGTAAATACATCCCGTCGTGGCTGACGACCACCATCTAGAGTATGGTGATGAATTAACTTGAGTAATCATCTATTGTCTATTTCCTAGTTTCCCCGGTAGAGTCCGCCAACAGGAATGTCGGTTGGAGATGAAGACAATGCTAGCGGCGCGGTGTTCTTAGCGTGGGTGTCACTCCGGAGAGGAATGTCGAAACAATGGACCAGTAATGTGGGCACGCATGTATGTGTGTGTTACATTGTGTGTGCTCATCGCTAGTTCCTGACAGACGAGGTGCGTGGAAGACGTACAATTAGAATTTAAAAAAAAAACGGAAATGCGCTGAGAGTTGTCTTCATTCTGGCGCGGTCAAAACAACGAACAACGTTTTGGATTATATGTTAATGACTGTAACTGCAAATAGTCTCAAGCATTCTTGAAGGTTCCTTGATTTATATACTTCCCACGCACTTCCTAGCAAAGCCTGCATCGACCCCAGTGGCGTGTCGTGAAGTGTTACCAGGGTGATCAGTGTTAGCTTAAAATGTATCTGTGAATTGTTCACACCCCTTCAGTAGATACACTCATTTGGTCAGGGATCTAGAGGGAATATATTCCCGTGTGGGGTATGTAGAGCAGAACATATGTGTGATTGGTCAAATAGGGCCCAAGTTGGTGAGAACACATAACAGGTACAGTTTTAACAAGGTTTGCTTCTCCTTGCAACACTCCACCACACGACACTGCTTCAGCCAATTCAAACGCAACGAGCCCTTGTTACAGCCTTGGGACTGAAGTGCTACTACCTACAAGTGGTCTTAGAAACTATGTCAAACGCCATCTATCCCTTAGAACTAACGAAAATAAATAGGATCGTTTAATATCGGCATCGTTTTATTGTTTGTGTCGACAGTTTTCCCGTCATTCTACGGAAAATGAAAGCATGCCACTAAACAATTCGATACTTTTGGTAATAATACATGATAGAAGACATAGATTAATTAATCAACTTTTCGAAATAATCCTATTTTATGCTTTTCATATATCATTGTTATTATTACTCTTAGCAACGCGTCTTACTACCCGTTCGGGCTATACGCACTTACGCTAATGTGTAATGGTAGGGTGATTGTGATATGAAATGGAGGACCTACAGTTTAACGTAGGATCCGAACCACGGTGGAGGCCTGGCATTCCACACATTCAGAAGTTGTGATTAATACACGTCTTGTCAGAGGTGAAGGAAGGGTTTGGCGAGCAGATAAATCTGTGCCGGGACTGAGGATTGAACCCCGGACCCCTAGTACAGAAGTATGACACCTTATCACTGGACTGCCAGGTCACCGTCACTATCAAATACCATTGATAAAGTTAAGTAACCAATGTTTGGGGCTGATATTTAGTATAACAAGACAGTCATATGATGTTTATAAATATAAATATTTATAATTTTAATAACACTGCTAAGAAAATCAATATTAATAATACAAATATAACAATGAAATAATATTTAAAATATTTCATTATATACACCTCATATGAATATTTTAGTTATAGTAAATTTCAGCCCCATATATTAATTACTTTACCTTAACAATGGTGCATGAAAAGAGCATAAAAAACCAAATCATACCCCTTATAGATCTTGAACTGAAATAATTAAATCCCTATTAATAAATTATAATTAGACACTTGTTAAAATCGTGCGTAGAAAATATGATGATAGAATGATCTAAGGCTGGTGAATAGTTAAACTTAGTTGGTTTATACATTTTTATTCGATTTTCTCTAGCCTTTAAAGGTTTTTTTTTTAAATGTTTTAACAATCCTTTTGAGCAAATTAGGGTAAACTTCCTCTAAATTATACCTTAATTACAACCAATCTCAACCCAAAAGTGTAATTTTATTTGGCTCATCCATACGGGTAATAAGATGCGCTACAAATATATTAAACTAGTATTGTAAAGAGCACTCCTCTTAATGGTCAGAGTCCAAATTATTTTCCGTCTCTTTTTTTTTTGCATTAAAAAAATATATATTTTAAAACCCACCTTAAGGACGAAACAAAATAAAAATGTGTGCACTTTATAAACTACGTAATATTGAGGTAATTAAAATAATAAACGTGTCTACACTCGCCATGCAATACCGGTTACAACATTACCAACATGACACGAAAGGCAAGGGATTTTTTTTTTAAACCAAAGATAAGATTAAATTTACTTCATAAATGTTTTATATATATATATATATATGTATATATATATATGTATATATATATATGTATATATATATATATGTATATATATATATATATATATATATATGTATATATATATGTATATATATATATATATATATATATATATTATATATATATATATATATATATATATATATATATAAATACTTTTGTGATTTGGTGTGAAGGAGACCGTGAATCGGACACGACTTTTAACAAATCAGCAACAGCTCCCGGTAAAAGTGATCTATGTACAGGCATTTTACTATAAACTAAAACATGTTTTAAATTTGCAGTAGATTTTTTATATATTTTTTATTTAAATAAATATTAAGAAAAACTTGGATTAGCAAAACCACAACGTTTGTATCCATTTATAGGCATTTTATATTTGAATTGGTGTAAATTTCTTAGCACCGCGTCTTACTACCCATACTTATGTACTATTTACGCTAGTTTCTTAAAGTGGGATGGAAGGGGATGCAAGAGAAGGCCAGTTTTTTTTTTTTAGTTTTTGTGGAAAAACATTGTTTTTTGAAAAATAAATACAATATTTAAGAATAAAATAGCCGAAGCTATTATTTATGTTTTTTAGTGAGGATTACTCCATTTATATATCATATTCTTTAAATTGAAAAAAGACACCTGGACATGAGAATCGAACCCGGGACCTTTGGCTTAGTACACCAATGCCCTAACCACTCAGTGCTCCGTGGTTAGGGCATTGGTGTACTAAGCCAAAGGTCCCGGGCTCGATTCCCGTGTCCAGGTGTCATTTTTCAATTTTCAAAATAAATCTTGCTCCAGCACAAACAAAGTTTAATTTTCTTCACATATTTATATCAACAGTTCTTGAATATAGTCTGTCAAGGGTGTCCTGAAATTGAAGGACCTATTTTTCTCTTCATTTAAAAAATTTATCGTCTAATGCTACTATGCTCATGACAGATATTTACACATTTTGATACCACCGTGGGAAAAAATGAAACTCTTTGTCGGTTTAGATGAAATACTTGACATATTTGTAAAAAAAAAAATGTTCTAATTTAAAACCTGAAATAACAGTGACCTCTTCTCGCGACCCCTACATCCCACATATAAGCTCCCAAAGACTCACCGACTGACGTAAATTATAACTAGATCAAAGATTCCCTATGGTAAATTTTTAAACTTTATACCACATTTTTTAAAGTAGAATACTTTTAATTCTAAAAGAATAGATAAAATTTGTTTGGTAAAACTTAAAATATTGCTATCGAAATAAATTAACGTGTCATAAATTTACTTCTTCCCGTTTGAATATTTTTGAACAAATCCTTGGGTTGTAGCTAAGTTTCTTTTTTAATATTGGAAAATTGGTTTGAAATGAATCGTTGAAAGGAACTGCTTTGCCTTTTAAATAAATAGATATAAACTTTTAATTTTTTTAATACTCTTCTTAATTTGGATAGTGGCATAATCTATTATATTAATAATATAATCAAATAACAACTACAACAACCTTTTAGAACATATAAATAATAAACATAGCGAGGTCAACAATGACCAAATTCTGACATATTTATCCGACAATTGTCAAAAACTTCAACCTACTGCTGTCAAAAATAGTAGCTACATAGCTCATAGATTGATATATTAATAAATTAAAGTAGATCCAATAATTATTTAAGCTGTCAGATAAGGTTCTTTCCGTGCAGATACGGCTATACCTTGATTGGAGCACGCGTCTAATTAGAGATAATTACGAGTACATTATTTAATTTTAAATTACGTTTCAAGTTACTTCACGTATAATTAGTAGAATTTTTTTTATTACATTATTGGTATTGTAAGTAATAATAATAATGATCAAACAAGGTTTTTTTGTTTTTAAATAATCTGATGAAGGTCATCAGATAAATCTTAGTTAAGGTTAAAATGAATGTATCGCTGGGAATGAGCATTGAGCATTTGTTCCCACTTTTGTGTATTATGTTGAAACCTTAATTCGAGGGAAATAACTATATTACGTAAGAAAATATGACACGCCTAGAAACTGGGTCTATCATTGAACAACTGAAGTCTTAGGACAGAGTGTACCTATTTACTTTCTCATGTAGATAAAATATTGTATCGATGAGAATTTTCAATTTTGAGATGATGATGATGATTATGGAGCTTGAATTTTTTTTTATGGCCTAGGACTCAAAAACTTTTTTTTGTCTCTTACAGTTCTCTTTTTCACCCTGTTTGTCTCTACGGGGCTACAACCCAAACTGTTTTAAGGATTTAGTTTCAAAATGGATATATAGATGCTATATGTTCATACCAAAAGATAAAAGTAGTAATTTGGATTCAAGTCTTAAAACTAAGAATATTTTCCTGATGATTTATTAATGAAAGTTTGATTATTGTTTTTGTAGTGGCTATAATAGATATGTTCAAACCTATATAATAATTTATATGAGTATTCATCACCATCATCATGAACAGTTCTCAACCATTGGCTGGATCTTTTAGAAAATAAGCCTCTCTAATTCTTCTTTCTCCCCACCATCTTTCCTCCTCCACAATGTTCCAGTTCTCTCCTATCTCCTCCACATTTCTTTGTACTCCTTTCATCCATCTGGCCCTTGGTATTCCTCTTGGCCTCCACTTCATTATCTAACATATTCTTTGGTATTTTCTCCTTCTCCATTCTGCTTACATGATCATATCATCTTAGTCTCACCTTTTATAACCTGTCCTGCATCGGCTCCTCTTTAACTATTCCTCTCACCATCTCAGTTCTCATCTTATTCATTCCGGTCACTCCTGGAGTATCTCCCAGAAATTTCCCAGACTTGAATTCTGCTTCCATCCTGTTTCTTCATCACCTACATCGTGCGCTGCATATGTCAATATTGGTACATGGTACGTCTTGTAGACCACTAACTTACAGTTCTTAGGAGCATCCGTTAAAAGAAAAGAAAATTCTGAGGAAAAAAAATAGTTTAAAGTCAATTTACTGGTAAGAGCTTTAAAATATTTATTCCTAATTACAATAATCACTAAATGATAAATAATAATAATAATAATAAATAATAGCACCGCGTCTTACTACCCGTTCGGGTTATACGCTTTAAGTACTAATTACGCTAATGGATTAGGAATTGGGAAGGTTGAATTAGAGGAGGTGAACCCGCATTTACGTGGTAGGGGAGTGGAAAACCATTTAGGAAAAACCACCCCCAGTTCAACCGACCGAGATTCGAACCTCGATCTCCCCGTCCTAAGCAGTCGAGCCCAACACGACAAGCGCGTTAACCAACTACGCCATCGAGGCGGGTCTAAATGATAAAGTATGTACGAATTTGTACTAGCAATTATTTTATCATTCGGTTAGTTTAGTACCATATTATTAACGACGTAATATAGGATAAGGGATGAGGAGTGTTTCAGGGGATGATAAGGAATTCACATAGGCACTCAGCCAGGACTTGAATCTTCTTTTTGAGTTTGAGGGAAACATAACATATAAAAATCCATCACAATCTCAAGGTAGAAAATTTTCACGACTATAACAATTTTTCTACATGAGAATTTAAAGTTAAAAAAAAATTGATTACGTCCTATCTTTTGTCTACAACGCTATCTATTCATCCATCGATCTTCTGACAATATTAAAGGTATTTTAATCACGTGAGGTTTGTACCTCGTGGACGTGACGTGTCGTATGTCGTGACTGTCGTTATTGGTCACGAAACGACACAAAAAAAAACCACTCTTCTCGGCAGATGATTACACGATACTCCTCCTTAATGCGCGAGGCTGCAGTCCTTTGTTTCTATAGCATTTGTGGGCGATGACCACTGAATGGGATACACAAGCAACTAATAACCACTTCCGGTACCATCCACAATGCCGCTTCCTGTGCGAGACACGAGGAACCTCATTAATCTTTTTTTTTAATGGTTGTATACAAACTTAATATACTACGAATCACCATCATAACCCAGGAGAAAAATCGCTTAACACAACATTCTTTATTGTTCAAATGTGGATCCACACGTTCAACAAAAAAAAAAACACGATCAGAAACTTAATAAAATGATGAACTCTAAAACCAATCACAAGATTTCAACCTGATTGGCGTTATGAGCGTGCATCACCTGCCAATCAACTCTGAGATACAGTCTGCTAGAAATCATAAGGTTACGCCAACACTATTGCACGTGGATCATCTATGATTAAACATTAATGGAGATAAAGAGATCATAGAAGTTCCTGATACTGAACATCGTTGAAATATAAAATGATATTTTGATCCAAAAAAACTGCATTGAAAAGTCCGTTTATTGACCATTTTAGAATGGCTTCACAGCTAAACATTGTGTACAAATCTTCATTCTGTCATAACAGGGACATACTGTAGTTATTAACAAGAAAATTTGTCGCTTTGTCCCCCATCGTCACCGAGGAAAATTTCGAGTAATCGTTGAAATACGAATGTACTGCACAAATTTCTGGCATATCTCAGTCTTTTCTTTTCCCTTATACTCCCATAATACCTAGCGCGAGCCGGGAGCTGAGTTGGGCCTGCTACGATAAACGCTCTTAAATGCTGGTCGTTACTTGAAATAACGTCCGCTTTCCTTTTTTCATCGCGACATCAGCTTGGAAGACCAAATAAAATTTCTAAAACCACTGGCTCAGTCAATTCAAGGGGAAAAAGATAATCCTTGGTACACCGGCCTGGGATTCGATAACGTACCTCTCGGTCAACCGACAATACAGTATATTGTGAGAATGACGCCTTAGACAGCATGACCATGGGTTTGATTAACAAACTCGCTGAATGACCTCTATCGGAGTGCGAATTTTAAGACTGTCCATGTTTATGGAATTTAAAAATATATATAATAGAAAACCTACAGTCTGTTGACGAAGATCGTGCTAGATTTTTTAGATAAAGGGTGTCATGTTGGCAGCACAACAAAACCTCCAGATGTTAATCTCGGTATTCTAGACCGGAGCTTCTACTTTTTTTTTTATTGAAGTAGCTCCTCTTTTTCTGAGTTGACTCTGTTCTAGACCCACTGTTTCACAAACAATCTCAACAATCTCAAACCCGGAACATCTGGATCTGTAACCAGGAACTCTGACCATTATAAAGTACTAAATATTTGATCAATTATATGTATATATATATATATACAAGTAAAACAAGCTTTTATTTTGATTAAACTAATTTATAAGTTTCAAATATATATATATATATATATATCAAAGTAGAACATTTCAACATTTTTGAATATCTGGAACATTTAATAATTTTTAAACAAGATTCAATGAGCACTTGATGTAGATTTAATTTATTTTTAATTCCTGTGTATGTATTGTGAGTCTCTACTCTAGTGTACTAAATTTAATACTACCTTTCTAAACCAACAGATCATAATTGAATTCAGACTCTATTCTTCAACTAATTATACAAGCAAAATTATGCAAAACCTTTTGAACCTTCTGTACAAATCCTTCACCGGCGTAATGTATGTATTTTATTTTTGGAATGCTGTTCATTGTGTTGGCTGTACTCTTATATAGAGGATACATGAAATGTCAAGACCCTTGAGGAAATAAAAATGGAGTACACTCAAAATAAAAACCATTTTGCAGAATGTGTCCTCTTTGATTCTAAACGAATACGTATGGTTTCTATTTATTGGCGTTAATGAGGTTAAAACTGGTAGTAGGTGACGGTGAATGTGTTTGAATGCCGGTAAGGTGTACTTAAGGTGGGTTTTTCTTTGAATGGTTTGCCGTTTTCCTTCCCCTCATATGCAGGTGCACTTCCTCTAAAACTCAGCCTTCTTCAACCCTAAAACATTTAGCTTAGTACAATTTTGTAGCCGAACGGGTAAAAATAATACGTTTAGCTTTGTAATTGTTGCAAAAATTAGATAAATAAAAATTTAATCAATATCTTACGTCTCTTTTGGCTTTGGCCCGAAAACTCTGCACGTTTTAAATCTCCCGTAACATATGTGGTAATTAGTCATTACTTTCTACACATGTGGATAACAGTTAATAATTTGTTATATCTGATGATAGATGAAGAAGCGAGGCAGGCCCATCCTTTGGAAAACGATGTAACTATAAATTAACAGTACGGAATTTATGGTGGGCGGAGTAGATCCCTGCAGAGTCTACTTTCTACTTCGTCTGTCTAGGAGAGAGACGCATTGAGAGGGGCCAGGATAAGTAGAATAGGGAAAGATAATCAAAATAAAAAGGAGCCGCGGTGATATATTAAGAATTTACACGGTAGCTTATTTGGCGGTGTTTTCAACACACGATTATTGACGATTTGTTGAAATACAAGAACCATTAAATATTTATTTAAGCTATTTTTTGATCACAATATAGGGAGATTATTGTGACCGTGAAAAACTATCAGCTTCATAAATATCTTGACTTTTACGTTGCCCACAAATTCAAAAAAGTGGGTCTTACAATTAGGTTTGTCTGCAATTGGGCTAAAACCGAAGTTGTTTGGTTGATTTTGTTTAAACTTCGTAATTATATGTTATATGGTCATATTCTCAAGGTTAAATCGTAATTTTTATTTTAGCCCTAAAAATAATGTTAATTTTATATTTTTGAAAGCTATATTTCTTAAATGACTTTAATGATATCGTTCAAGTTGGATATGTGTGGAGTGTTTTACATTATAAATAATATTGCATATATTTTTTAGAGAAATATAAATTTACTTGGGTTATTTTTTATAAATGACTCCTTTTTTTAAAATTAGAGAGATCTTTTTGAAAATAGAGTTAGTAGTTTTGCTCGAAATTGGTATCCAAAGAGTATTTTACCAAGTAAATAAGATTTTTTTTTCTTAAAATTATTTATATAACGGTAGCTTACTGATTATTTAAAACTTTAAATAAATAAATTTCATAAACCTTTATTTATGTACACTGTCTAGTAACACACAGTAAATTATTCATGGCGACTAGGTAGTGCCAGACCTAATTTTGTTTTAAAAAAAAAAGGCATCTTTGAAAATTTAATCAAATCCTCAAATCTTATGTTACGCTAAATAAAGTACAAGTGACGTTGAACACTTTATGTTTGGATTTTGCTGAAAAAACTAAGTTTTTTTTATTCACACCATCTGTTATTAGACTTGAAAGGTAGTAGTGTTACCTTGGTGGATGTTTATGAGCCATCAGGAAGTCAGTGTTTAAGATATAATAAAGTCTAGCTAAGATACATTTTATACCAAGTGTCATAGCTTGCAGCCTTAGTCAATCTAGAGCATTCTAGTATGACGTAATCCTAAAAACTCATACTGATGCTGTCAACTGTCCTGAATCAACAGACACGTATTCGTACCAGGTCATGTTTTTAAAAACATGGATTGTTTTGCCAATTAGCATAACACAGAATATTGGGAAAACGAGTAACTTAGGGGAAACACCCTTATTTTTTTTGTATATATCTGTAAGTTTCTAAACCTTTTGGGGATAAGGTATCAACAGAAGTGCCCCACTGGTTAGGGGGCTACACCTAAGCTCTCTACATACTTGGGTACCAAGTTACAGCAACTTATGTGGAGAATATTCTACAGCTTGAGTACAGTTCAGTACAGAGGATGTTCCAGTCCATATTATTGCTCCGAGTTAGATTACAGCGACACAGCCCCGGGACGTCGGGTGTTCAACACCAGTTAGAGTATAACACCAAAGATAAGTCAGAGCACAGAACTGCTGAGTAGGGACATTTATAGAACAAAGAACTTTTTCTAAACCCTTTCAATTAGTTATAAAACCTACATCACATTATACACTAGTAGAGTAATTAATGTATTTCAATAAACAAGATAAAAATTAACCCCACAGCTACTTGACACTGCCTACCCGTCTCACTAAGCCATCCTGACAAGTAGTCCCACGGGAGGGGGAGTAGTGACAACATAATCCCACGGGAGAGGGAGTAGTGACAACTTAATCCCATGGGAGCGGGGTAGTGACAACATTATCCCCAGGGAGAGGGAGTAGTGACAACTTAATCCCTCGGGAGGGGGAGTATTGACAACATAATCCCCGGGAGAGGGAGTAGTAACAACATAATTCCACGGGAGGGGGAGTAGTGACAACTTAATCCCACGGGAGGGGGAGTATTGACAACATAATCCCCGGGAGAGGGAGTAGTAACAACATAATTCCACGGGAGGGGGAGTAGTGACAACTTAATCCCACGGGAGGGGGAGTATTGACAACATAATCCCCCGGGAGAGGGAGTAGTAACAACATAATTCCACGGGAGGGGGAGTAGTGACAACTTAATCCCACGGGAGGGGGAGTATTGACAACATAATCCCCCGGGAGAGGGAGTAGTAACAACATAATCCCATGGGAGGGGGAGTAGTGACAACATAATCCCCCGGGAGAGGAAGTAGTGACAACATAATCCCCGGGAGAGGGAGTAGTAACAACATAATATCACGGGAGGGTGAGTAGTGACAATTTAATCCCACGGGAGGGGGAGTATTGACAACATAATCCCCCGGGAGAGGAGAAGTGACAACTTAATCCCACGGGAGGGGGAGTAGTGACAACATAATCCCCCGGGAGAGGGAGTAGTGACAACATAATCCCCCGGGAGAGGGAGTAGTGACAACTTAATCCCCGGCAGAGGGAGTAGTGACAACATAATCCCCCGGGAGAGGGAGTAGTGACAACTTAATCCCATGGGAGGGGGAGTAGTGACAATATAATCCCCCGGGAGAGGGAGTAGTGACAACATAATCCCCGGGAGAGGGAGTAGTGACAACATAATCCCCCGGGAGAGGGAGTAGTGACAACTTAATCCCCCGGCAGAGGGAGTAGTGACAACATAATCCCCGGGAGAGGGAGTAGTGACAACATAATCCCCCGGGAGAGGGAGTAGTGACAACATAATCCCACGGGAGAGGGAGTAGTGACAATATAATCCCCCGGGAGAGGGAGTAGTGACAACTTAATCCCCGGCAAAGGGAGTAGTGACAACATAATCCCCCAGGAGAGGGAGTAGTGACAACTTAATCCCCCGGCAGAGGGAGTAGTGACAACATAATCCCCGGGAGAGGGAGTAGTGACAACTTAATCCCATGGGAGGGGGAGTAGTGACAATATAATCCCCGGGAGAGGGAGTAGTGACAACATAATCCCCCGGGAGAGGGAGTAGTGACAACATAATCCCACGGGAGGGTGAGTAGTGACAACTTAATCCCACGGGAGGGGGAGTATTGACAACATAATCCCACGGGAGAGGGAGTAATGACAACATAATCCCCCGGGAGAGGGAGTATTGACAACATAATCCCACGGGAGAGGGAGTATTGACAACATAATCCCACGGGAGAGGGAGCAGTGACAACATAATCCCCCGGGAGAGGGAGTAGTGACAACATAATCCCCGGGAGAGGGAGTAGTGACAACATAATCCCACGGGAGGGGGAGTAGTGACAATATAATGGTTTTATGACTCTTATTACCTCTATTCATGTAATATAGCTTCACCACCTTCTTTGCATTTTCTGAGGGAAATTAAATCGCTAAATAGTTCCGTATCAAGTAACTATTAATATGAGTTTTAGTTGTTGTTTATTTGGTGCAGCTTATACATTATTTTTTAATCCCTATCATCAAACTGGTATAGTATATTCGGGTTTATTTAATTGTTCGTGAGTATCAATTGTTAATTTCAAATTAATTTCAACTAAACTTATTGATTTCCAATTGTGATATTGTTTCTTTATATTTATAAATTATTATTATTATTATTATTATTATTATTATTATTATGTTAGCTTATAAGAAACGGTCCTAGTCAATCAAGGAAGGGCTGCTAACTATCAAGGTAAACAAGGTGTACAACTGAAACGGTAACTGTAGTCAAACATATTTTGGGAAAACCTTATCTAACAGCTAGAAACGCTACAAGATCTCTACGTTCACGTATTCATACGTCAAGCCATGTAGTATATAGATTACGCTTAAACAACACTAATGATATAGTAAAATATTATATAATTTGGTCACATAAATCTATGTTTGTAAGTTCTAAAATGCCCTTTCTGTGAAAATTGATGTGTACCTTTTACGACTAATGATTTTAAAATGGCTAAAACTGGAAATGTAAAGAAATAATTGGTCACTTTCGTTACTATATTATTATTATTATTAGCACCGCGCCTTACCACCCGTTCGGGCTATACGCACTCGTTACTATATAAAGTTTCAACATAAAGTACAATAAACAGAATAAAGAGGTTCAAAAGGTTGAAAATAACAGGTAGACTTGAAAAAGAAAGTGTGAGTGTTGCGAGGAAGATGGAAAGACCGGGGGGAAGACCAGAGAAAAATGTGGAGGTGAGAAACTATAATTAAAAAGTGACAACAGGCCTGTGTGTGGGACGCCCATGTATCAAAAATGTTCAAAGCAACCCTTCAATTACTCGCCCAAATAAAAAAATTAAAATCTCGTATGTTTTAGATGCTTTATAGAACAATTAGTGGGATACAAATTAAAACAAAAACGTTTATGTATGTCCTTTTATTTTAGCACCTCTTCTTACTGCCCGTCCGATCAGGGTCGGATCCAGATCAATTTCATAAGGGGGGGGGGGGTCATAGTTATAAATAACATAGTTACTGACAATGCTACATTTCTGTTTTTAGTCATTTAATAATTTCTCATTCATATTTGATCTTATGTTTATTTTAAACCATGATCATTCTCTACAATATTTTAAACTCAGATATTTTTTTAAATTATTTCAGTGGTCCTCCTTGAGAATTTTTTTGAAAAAAGGTTCAATCCAAAAATCATGAGTAGTCTTCGCCTTGATTTATTTTTAGTTATATTCTTTTATAAGCCATTTAAAGTGTTCCTCACTTAGTAATTTTTTGAAATTTGAATGCCCCTTAAAGCTATTTAGAGTATTCCTCACCTTAATTTTTTTACAATAGTTAGATACCTATAGAAAATAGTCTTTGAAATGGTCTTCCAGCAACAAAATTTTGAAAATTGAATTATTTCAAAAACTAGTTTATTTGGGGTGGTCCTCACCTGAAAATTCTTCACAATGACATGCATCTAGGAGCTATTTGGAGTGGTCCTCCTCTAGACATTTTTTAAATTTGGATGACCTTGGAATCTATTTAGAGCTTTCCTCCCATGACTTTTTCTACCAGTTAGATGCCTCTAGTCTAGTAATTATTCTAAGCGGTCTTCTCCGGCATATTTTTGGCAATAGAATGCATCTAGAAGTCATTTGAAGTTTGATTTAAGGCCAGCTTTCAGCTTCATATTCGATAATATCAGAGGATTTTAAATATATCCAGGGGAGGAATTTATTCCAGAGTAAGGCAAATTATTTTCAGGGGGGCAGAGTCCCCAACAGCTCCGCCGCTCCTGCTGTCCACGCATACTCTAAATTAGATATTCGTGGGTGAACTGCTCTCAGGCGATTATTTGTCTTCTTTGGCGTGTGTTAGTCTACCATCTCTGTGCGGAACAATGTTTGTTACTCGCTATGCATGACAAATATTCGTACATGAAAACAAATATTTTCTACACAATTGCGTGAGTCATATCGAACATTGAATAAACGTGGACAAATAAAGCAAGTGTGGACCCGGCTTAAGAGGTGTCTGCGCGTAAAAAAGATTAAATAATGTATAATTTATCTGTGATGTATTTTCTTACTAAAATTTGAACTTTAATTTTGTTTTTTATACTAATTTTACAACTTTTACAAGGGGGGTCAACTAACCCTACGACCCCCTCCTCCTGAATCCGCGCCAACGTCCAGTTTATGCACGTATCTACTGATTACATAGTTATTTTAGGGAATAGGAAGGTAATATTTATATGAATTGTACCTGCGTTTGCGTGGAAGGAGAGTGTAAAACCATTTTTTAAAAAAACCTACCTATATTCGAACCTCATTCTCTCCATCATCCGCAGTCCAGTCTACTGCGAGAGTAGCACGTTAGACCATGCAGCCCCTGATGCATATAAGATATGTCAATTTAAAAATTAATGCGTATAATAGGTTATACTAAATCAGCTGAGATATTGCCAATAAGATGTTGCGCTTAGGTTAAATACCTACAAAACCTTTGACAATACACAAGTTTATTGTTCACTGGAATGAACATAAAAAATGTCTTATGGCCTTATACATACGTAGACTTATGAACATAGTTTAGAAGTTAAGATTGCTCTCACTAAAAAATTTTAAAAAAATCCACCTTTTTTATCATTAAGATCTAAAAATCCACTTCAATGGCCGCTTGGTTTAACGCGCTATTCTCGCAGTAGACTAGACTGCCGATGATAGAGATTGAGGTTCGAATATCGGTCGAGTTTAGTGAAAGTGGTACTTAACCAAAATAGTTTTCCACTCCTCTTCCACGCAAATGTGGATACACTCCATCTAGATATAGCCTTCCTAATCCCTACTACCATTAACGTAATTAATAAATAAGCGAACGAGTTCTAAGAATCAGTGATATAAATAAATGGTACAACACAATCTCACAAACCTTCTCATGTAGAAAATAATGGTTCCGAAGGTAGTTTTCATAAATAGATCTTCAGTAAATTACCCTTATGTATGTTTTTTCTTAAAAATAAATACACCATCTTGTTAATCACAATAATAAATCTTTATATTTAAGTTTTAAACCAAATTGTTCAAATATAACTCACAATTCTAAATTTAAAAAATAAATTATTGGTTTACTACCCATAAAATGTTTATTACTTGTATAAATAAAAACCTATTCTCATTATCCATGAGAAACTATCAAAATTTTCCCAATTTGAATTCAATTTCTAGGTAAATTTCCAAATAATTCAAATTATCTTATATATTTTAAGTACACACTTAAATTAATTTATTTTGAGATAAATACAGATACAGGATTATTGATTGTGTAAAATAGTCCCCCGATACTAATTTTGAACAAAATCGCTAAAGCCATTTTTTTTAATATTCAAATTAAAAAGATCATCACTAAATTACCCAAAACAGAATTTTCATTCAAAAAATAAGTATACAGCATAGTTTGTCATGTTCATGTTAATCACTCCCCAGATTTAGGATACGCATAATTTTAACAAATTACTCATCAACAAATGACTATTTATAGAATTTTTTATCCGAAACCAAGTAAACAGTGTTAGTTTTTTTAAAACACTACTAAGACACTCATTTGCAACCAAATCGTTAGAGCCTTTTTAAAATATTTCATGTTTTGAAAAATCAGTTATTAGTAAACTACCCATGAATTAGTTTTCATACCAAAAAACAGTTACACATTTTTATTTATAATACCACACAACTTCCAGATGTACATTTTGAGCGAAATAACTATAATTTTTTTCAAAATATTTAAAATTTTCAAAAATTTGTCATCAGTAAACTATCCTTAAAAAAAATTTTGCCCAAAAAACTAATTATACAGTGTTATTTAGCATGTCAAACAAATCAAAGATAATCATTTTAAATTAAATCATTAAAGCCATTCTTGAAAAATGTGAAAGTAAAAAAAAATACTGATAAGTAAACTACCTTTAATTGAAGGGCCAAGGTAATATGTATTTTGTATATATAGTGATATAACCCTAAAAAAATTAAATATCAAGATTGAACAAAATCCATCTAACCTTAATTTTATCCGTGGTGAGGACAGAAAGACAGATAGTATTGTGAAATCCACTTTTTCGGGTTCGTTTTCACATAAAAAGTAAAGATTCATCACAATCTCAAGATAGGTTATTTTTTCACGATCACAATACTTTCTTTTAATATGAAAAAGTAAAAGAATGTTAAATACATAAATCAACTTGTATAGATAAATTAATTCAGTTATTTAATCATCAACCGAAAACATATGATAAATTATATTCCTCTATTTTTCGAACTGAAGGGCCTTTACCATAAATTATATTTTTATAGGGCAGTGGGGCCAGGTTATTGTGGTTTAGGAGAAGGAGTACTACTACTAAACCATTAAGGAATATTTTCAGACATTTAAACCCTCTTTAAGTAATTCACTTTTAAAAAAAGACATAATTAAGATTGTTGATGTTGGGTAGTTTATAAGACTTCGAGAGGTTACTAGCTTAGACATTGAAGAGAAATCTATGAAATAAATTATGAATTCCCTCCCAAAAAAAAAGCAGGCTCCTTCGTAACAACCATACCTTAGATCTGAATACAGGGGCTACCACTGACGCAAATTACAGCGCGTAAAACGTAACTCGACGCTAAAAATCCCCCACGGCGACATCACTAATAACTGTCATCTAACGCGAGGATAAAAACGACACAGCTTGGAATAAGAATATCTGTGATGGAGAAAGTGGTTTGTGCAGTAAAGTACCGACTATAATACTCTCTTCTTACCCTCGAGCTAGTATTATTCATACTAGGGAAAATATCATTTAAGATTAAACAAAAAAAAACTAACCAATCAATGCCTTTAATAACTAAAAGAGACTAATAACTTCCTGTCGATATCGGTGGTCTTGGGACCTCAGGACCGGATGTTCGTTGTTTCAAACCCAGCCGAGGTCAACGGGTAGTAAAAAGCAGTAGCACAACTTCCTTCGGAGGAGAAGTAAAGCCGTCGGTCCCATGTCGATTGTGGCGTGTAAAATAACCTTGTAAAGTATGGGACAATACCTTTCCCTGCAAAATTGTTAGTCTCTTTAGCGCTTGCTCATAGGGATTCATTGGTTAGGTAACGGTGAACAACTACATTTTCTTGACTCCCTCATTGCATGGTATTTCCACCAGATGGCGCAGGCAGCACTAACCAGACGAAAGGCTGATTGTATGTCAAGCCACGAATGGAGAGAAATGACTAAAGAGGACGATTGACTTCCTAACGTAGGATTATGGTACTAAAGACCGTATCTGACGGTAAAAAAAATCCTAATCCTTGTTTGATAGAACCTCGCTTCAGTCGTCAAATGATCTAAGGCGTCACTATTGTAATAGACTGACCTAACGATGATGGGGATATCGAGGTTCGAATCTCGGTAGGGTGTACTGAAAGTTATTTTTTTCCTAAATGCCCTCCCTCCCCCTTTCTCCATTCATGTAAATGCGGGTGATCTTACTCTAAACTCAACCTTACTCGTCCCCAACACATTAGCGTAATTGTTTCGTATAACAGGAATGGGTAATAAATCACAATGGAAAAAAACTTTAATAAATATATTCAAACGTAAAGTTATGGGTTTGTCACTTTTAATCATATAAACACCTATAAAGTAACACTAATAAGTAATGACCAGTAAATCCTTGCGAAACTTTCGCACAATCAACTTTACCCTGCCCCCCTCCCCTCAAAAATATTATTTAATCTTTTGTTTGTTGTTGAAATTAAATACTCAGCAAAGTGTAAACACAAAAGAGCTAAAAAGAGTTTATTAATGTGAACGTATTTACAATTTACAATACCTCTATGAATACAATATTTGATGTCAAAATGTAATAATCTTGAATTTAGATTTTTATTTTAACTTAAATTTTAACAAACAATGGGTTTTAAGTAAACTGAGTATACTATATGTCAGGAGTCGGTAAGAAACCCTATCCACTGATACCTTATTCATCGCTGTAGGCTTTGTATTAGGTGAGAAAAAGGGATGTTGGCAACATAAATAATATATAGAATTATAGTCAAAATAATGTTAACAATGTTGCGCACATAAAAAAGTTGTTCTATATATAGAAGATTGAGGTTTGAATCTCGGTCGGGTTACTGAGAAGGATTTTCCAAAAATTGTTTTCCACTCTCCCTCCAAGCAAATTAGGGTAACACTTCTTATAAATATAGCCTTCTTAATCCCTAAAATGATTAGCGTAATTGGTACATTAGCGTATAACACGAATGGGTAGTAAGACGCGTTTCTAAGAAAGAAAGAAAGAATATTACAGTATATTCAAAGGAAATGAGAAAGCAAATACTTGACAAAACAAAAATTTAAGCACTTTTTTTTTGTGCTAACTAAATACCTCAAATTTAACTTCTAGATGTGGTGCTTAACTAATTTACGCCACAACTGTATTGACTTTCTACTTTTTAGCTAATAGTACATAAGTATAAAAATGACACATTTCATTCGTATTTAATCTTATTACTCCCTCATTACGAGAGGGAGAAGTGTTTCTTATGAGTCACCTTATCTACCATCGACCCCATCTTAACGGGGTAGCTAAAGCCATAATCATCTAAATTACGAGGGTGCTAGCACCCAATGTCAGGGCGGGATAGCCCTTGGCGTAAGTTCCTATAAGCCGACCGTAAATATCTGCTAAGACCCAAACGCGTGTGGAAGCTGGAAGTTTCTAGAATACGACAATCAACATTCAGAATTTAAAAACATCTTATCTTTTGATGATGTAGAGCGAAAGTTATTTCTTCCATTTATCCATGACTTTGAGGAGAAGTTTCTAGTCTGGCTGGTAAAACATATACTAAAATAACATTTTTATAGGAAGGTCCCTCTCGTTCTATACTAACCTGCTAATGACGGGGAGATCTGGGTTCGAATCATGGTTGAATCTACTGAGTTTTTTCTTTCTAAATAGTTTACCTTTTTCCTTCTTCTCAAATGCGGGTAGACTATCTCTAAAATATGCGTACAACCTGAACGGGTAGTAAGTAAGACGTGATGATAAAAAATAAATAAAAAATAACTTATCTAGCTCAACACCAGCCTAGTCTGTAATGTGTTTGTCTACTGAGCTAGGGGTCTCGGGTTTGATTACCGACATGACGAGAAAAAAAATCATTGGTGAAATGTTAGGTTTCCCCCTTTCACAGTGAGAAATTAATGACCGGGGGTCTGGATGTAGCGTCTATTCTATATTTATGTTTATATGTCGTGTTCTGGTATGAGTAGTCTGTTTAGAAAGTGTACGTTAAATACCTTAAATAAAGTTTTATTTTTAACTAATGCCAGGCCGCCACCGTGGTTCGGATCCCACGTTGCACTGTAGGTCCTTCATTTCATCTCACAATCACCCTACCATTACACATTAGCGTAAGTGCGTATAACCCAAACGGGTAGTAAGACGCGGTGCTAATAATAATAATAATAATAATAACATAATATTTTTAACTTATCTTAGAGCTGAAGGGCCCAATAATGTATCCGTACTGAGACTATGGCCGGATATTTCTGGTGTCGGGATATCACAGGATATCCAGTATTTCCTAGCTCCGAGCGTTTTATCTATTCATGTGAAGCTACCATTGGAATCTTGTTTTTTGTTTTTTTCAAGTCTAAAAATCCAAGAGTAGGATTGAGAGAAGACTTATTTTTACTAAGTGGACCAATAACTGTAAATATAAAAAAAATAGATTGGCATTTCATTCTAATAAGACGCAAATAGCCTTGACAGATTAAAATATAGTAAAATTATTTATTTAAATGGTCCAGTAAACACGTCCGTCGGTTTCGCCAAGAACACTCAAGGCTAACTGTTAAGGTCAGCTGAATGTTAATTTATGTCACTTTTATAAAGAACACACAACACTTACCTGAATGTGTTTTGGAGTAAAAAGGTCACCTTTTTGTTGAGATGGAAGGAGACGGTCGAAAAGGCCGGCGTTTTTTTTTTTTTTACAGTTTTTATGGGGAAAAAAAATATATATTTTTGCCAAAATAAATAAAATATTTCTCCAATAGAAAATAAAGTTTAATTTCCTTCACATGGTGATATTAACAGTTGTTTAATGTATTTTAAGGTGTCTTAGAATTTAATCACACTTTTTCTCTTCATTTAAAAGTGCGTATAACCGAACGGGTAGTAAGACGTGGTGCTAATAATAATAATAATAATAATAATAATAATAATAATAATAATACACTCTCCCCTTAACATTTTCATTTTTATGAAACCAACGTTACCTGATGTAGTCAGTTTTTGCTGTTTTTACTGATGAATCATTTGCAGTTAAATAAAAATATAAAATTACTTTTTATATGGTCATGAAAATATTAAAAACTATCTATAAAAGTATATATTTTAAAACAAAAGTTTTTTAATCAATAAAACACTAATAGTTTCCATACAACCAAAATAACAACGACAAGAATCAACTTTTAGAATCAGTTCAAAACTCACTAAAAACTTAATGGTGCCATCCCGTAATTGAGATTTACCAACCTAGTAGCCATCTGTTGGCGAAGATATCACCAGCATTTGCAGATAGAGGGTGTCATGTGGTCAGCACAAAGAACCCTCACGTTGCTATTATCAGTTTTCTAGACCGGAGCCGCAACTTGTCCATTCAAGTAGCTCCTCATTTGTCCTCACGAGGCTGAGTTGACCCCGTTACAAACCCATTGCTTCACAGAAAAATATGTAAGCGTCGGGGATCGATCCCGAGCTCTGACCACAAAAGGTGGTTCAAAAACTCACCAGAACTCAACTGAATGCTCGATGATCCGTGATCAAAGCGATCTGCGCTAACTGTGACGACTTTACGTCTATTTCGAAACGATACTTGGTTTGTTTTTATAATTTATGAGAACAGTCGTTAAAGAATTATAAATTCGTGAGATGTTTCTACAGATATACATCCGGGCGGCTCGTGCTTAGAACGTTTCGCCAAAACCACGGAGAAGTGAGAAAAGGAATCATTAGTAGCGTCCAATTTCAAAAGGAGGAACATTATCTGACAGTTGGAAAAGGTTACTAGATCAAACCCGCCTATGTGGGGGTAGTTAGCTAACGCGCTAGTTCCGTGTTGAGCTAGACTGGCAAAGACGGGGAGTTCGAGGCTCAAATCTTGGTCGGGTTAAACTGGGGGTGGTTTTCCCTTAATGGGTTTCCACTCTCCCTTCACACAGATGTAGGTTCACTTCCTCTAAATTCAACCTTCCCAATTCTTAACCCATTAACCACATTAATACCTAATCGTATAACCCGAACGAGTAGTAAGACGTGGTGCTATAATAATAACAGTAATAATAATAACCAGTAAACCCTTGCGAAACTTTCGCACATTTAACCTTCCCCCCCCCCCCTTCCAAAAAAAAAGTATTTTGTTGGGTTGTTGAAACTAAATAGTCAACGAAATGTATACACAAAATAGCAAAGAGAGTTTATTTTCGGTAGTTTATATAAAAATATTGTTAGATTTTCCTTTTAACTTAGTTTACATTAAAACACATTGTTGAAAATTTAAGTATGCTATGTCAGAGGTCGGTAAAAAAATCCTATCCACTGATATCTTATTCATCGCTGTAGGCTTTGTATTAGTTGAGAAAAAGAGATGTTGACAACAAAAATAATATATAGGATAATTATACTAGATCTACTTTAATTTAACCCACTTGGGAGGCTGTCTGGTTTAAAGGCCTCACTCTCCCAGTAAACTTACTGATATACCAGATCCAGCCTCGTGGTGTAGTGGTCAGTGCACCTGACTACGAGTAGAAGGGTCCCGCTTCGATTCCCGGCTGGTACCTTGAGTATTTTACTATCAAGAGGAATCATCCCAACGGTCAACAGGTGTTGATAAATTAGGTTTAAAAACTCCCACTGACTAACATCTCCATATTCACTCTCATCAGAGTATGTCATTGCTAGTATCATGTGTAGACAACATCCATATATGTATCCTGGGTAACATTCTGAGCTGCTAATAATCTAAATACAGGATGCTGAACTGGATGTTATGTCAGGGCGTCAGTAATGCCATAAGCTCAAAAATATAATATATATAATATTTAGCACCACGTCTTACTACCCGTTTGGGCTATACGCTTTAAGTACTAATTACGCTAATGGATTAGGAATTGGGAAGGTTGAATTAGAGGAAGTGAACCCGTATTTGCGTGGAGGGAGAGTGGAAAACCATTAAGGAAAATCCACCCCCAATTCACCCGACCGAGATTCGAACCTCGATCTCCCCGTCCTCAGCAGTCGAGCTCAACACGACAAGCGCGTTAGCCAACTACGCCACCAAGGCGGGTCTAAGCTCCAAAAACAACAACATGAAGATAGGGGAGATTAGGGTCCGAATTCGGTCGGTTGGACTAATGGTTCCTAAATATTTTTTCCCTCTCATTACATACAAATGCGGTTATACTTCCTCTAAGCTAAACAGTCTTCGTTCCTAACACATTAACGTAATTATTATATAAGCGTATAAACAACCCAAACTGGTAGTAAAACACGGTGCTAATATATATATATTATATATATATATATATATTATATATATATATATAGAATAGGGGGGTAAATATCACATTCTTTCAACAAGTTTTTTTTTTTTAAGGCGGAACTACTCGTCTCTCGTCTTTTCTCGTAGTTGGAGATGATGTTTTCTCTCGGTACGTCCGTCTGCAAGAGTCGTGTGAACACGTGACTGGTGAGAAGATTGTGCGTGTGCAATATGTTGGTCTCACACACACACACACTCACACACACACATGCGAGTTGATCGGGTCACGGGACTTTCACCGCCAGAGAGACGGGAGTAGGAAACTTACGGATGATGGTCGAGCAGCCTGGACATTTTCTGAATACGCTGCCATATTTAGCGTCTAGGAGCTTTGCGCACTGGATGACAGGACCTGATCTGTCAGGAGATCTTGTGCCTAGGAGCATGCGCACTGGATGACAGGACCTGTTCTGCCGTGAGATCTTGCATCTAGGAGCATGCGCACTGGATGACAGGACCTGTTCTGCCGTGAGATCTTGCATCTAGGAGCATGCGCACTGGATGACAGGACCTGTTCTGCCGTGAGATCTTGCATCTAGGAGCATGCGCACTGGATGACAGGACCTGTTCTGCGTGAGATCTTGCATCTAGGAGCATGCGCACTGGATGACAGGACCTGTTCTGCCGTGAGATCTTGCATCTAGGAGCATGCGCACTGGATGACAGGACCTGTTCTGCCGTGAGATCTTGCATCTAGGAGCATGCGCACTGGATGACAGGACCTGTTCTGTCAGGAGATCTTGTCCTAGGAGCATGCGCACTGGATGACAGGACCTGTTCTGCCGTGAGATCTTGCATCTAGGAGCATGCGCACTGGATGATACAGGACCTGTTCTGTCAGGAGATCTTGCGTCTAGGAGCATGCGCACTGGATGATACAGGACCTGTTCTGACAGGAGATCTTGCGTCTAGGAGCATGCGCACTGGATGATACAGGACCTGTTCTGACAGGAGATCTTGCATCTAGGAGCATGCGCACTGGATGACAGGACCTGTTCTGACAGGAGATCTTGCGTCTAGGAGCATGCGCACTGGATGACAGGACCTGTTCTGACAGGAGATCTTGCGTCTAGGAGCATGCGCACTGGATGACAGGACCTGTTCTGTCAGGAGATCTTGCGTCTAGGAGCATGCGCACTGGATGACAGGACCTGTTCTGTCAGGAGATCTTGCGTCTAGGAGCATGCGCACTGGATGACAGGACCTGTTCTGTCAGGAGATCTTGCGTCTAGGAGCATGCGCACTGGATGACAGGACCTGTTCTGTCAGGAGATCTTGCGTCTAGGAGCATGCGCACTGGATGACAGGACCTGTTCTGTCAGGAGATCTTGCGTCTAGGAGCATGCGCACTGGATGACAGGACCTGTTCTGTCAGGAGATCTTGCGTCTAGGAGCATGCGCACTGGATGACAGGACCTGTTCTGACAGGAGATCTTGCGTCTAGGAGCATGCGCACTGGATGACAGGACCTGTTCTGACAGGAGATCTTGCGTCTAGGTGAAGTTGTTCTAGTCAACAATATTCATTATGAGGCTGACAGACTATTTTCCCTCTTATTCAAGCTCCGGTAAGGCTAAAAGAGTTTTTCTATGGTAAGATATTGCTATGAAGATACTTCGTGGGGATGTAGGATTAACACGGTTTTTATTACTGGTTCAAGCATTAAATCTAACCATAGTCTTAACACCACATCTAAAATAATTCATTTCTCAAAAATTAATAATATCAATACGATTAGAAGTCTGAAAATAGGTCTCAGTTTTAATACAAAAATACTTTAATAAAATTGATTTTTTTATAGGAATATCCTTATATATAACAGCTAAAAAGGTAATTCTATATACTGTCAAGTACTCGTGAGACAAGTCATGTGATCCGTAGCTGTCCCTTTTAATACATGTTATCACTAGGCCTACCTATAAAATACTATTTATATTATAGACAATTTTTTTTATCAATGTTGACCGCAATAAAAATGTATTTATTTTATTAAGGTGGGTTTGCAGGGGACGCGAGAAAAGGGTGGTGTTTTTGCAATTTTTATTAAAAAAAAATGTTTATTTGAATTAAATAAAATATTTATCCAGTATAAATGTAGAATTTAATATTCTTCACATGCTGATATCAAAATTTGTTGAATTTCTATCAAGTACATAGTGGCATTAGATGAGAAACTTTTTAAATGAAGAGAAAAAGTTATCATTAAATTCCAGGACAAACTTGACAGATATTCAACAACTGTTGACATCATCACATAATAGTTAAATTCTATGTTTCTAATAAAGCAATATTTTATTTATATTTACAAAAAAAAAAGTTGTATTATAAACACTGCAAAAACATTGACTTTTTCTCGTGCTGCCTGTGCCCCCCCCCCCCCCCCCTTATATTATAAGATGTGTTATCTGTGCGTAACAGAATTTCCTCACAGCCCAATGTAAAGTTGATTAACATGTTGACGTACAGTTTCGGTCAAAGAAAAATGTAAACTCGCGAGTGGTGCGTTTACTACAAAACTTGCAACTTTTTTATGGTTCAGACTGTTTGGATGTAATAGCAAGCATTTCGTTTTGGTATGTTTCATAAAACATAATTCCGTTAATTGACTAGACCTACTTAATTCTTGCATCTACTCGGTAGATGTTAAATGACGTTGGTATATTCAATTTAATGTTTAATGAGAGGAATAAAAAAATGTAGAGAGGAGAGGGAAGGTTGATATAATGATTTTTTTCTCATATCTTATTAAATCAATATTTTATTTTTAGTATTACCTCTGAATAAAAAATGCACAACTAGAAAATAATATAAATATTATCAAGTTCCTAGTAGTTTTAAAATATTCTAACCGAAACATCGAGGTATGGTTGATGTAAGAACATACATTAGAGGAGTCCATTATTTTAATCTCTTCATTATCCTCAGACAAAATAATATTTGTTTAGAGCAACAACCTTTACTATGCGAGCTAAAATCTAACGTTGTCAAATAATGTTTTAGATTCAAATTTTATAAAAGATATTAATATTAATAATATTAATATCTTTAAATAATATTATATTTTATTTTTATATATAATATTATATTTTATTTCTATATATAATATTTATTTTATTTCTATGTATAATATATTATATATATATATTTTTATACTAATATCAATGTAAATATTATATATATTATTATAGTAATATCAAATCAATAATATAGTAATATTAATATTATAATAATATTATATTATAATATTATTATATATTATATTATTATTATATTAATATTATTATATATTACTATAATATTAGTTATAATATTTATAGTTATATGTATGTACTATGTGATACTTATTATATATTATATTTTATTTGTATAATATTATAGATTAATTATATTTATATTATGTTATTTTATATTGTACTATAATCATAATATATATATAATATTAATGATAATATTAATGTTTTAAATATAATATTAATATTTTTTATTCAACATACAATAACATTTTCAAAATCTATATATATCTATACATATATAAAAATATAATATACTTATACATAGAAATATAATAATTAGATAGTAATAATATACATGATATATATTATACCTAATTTAATAACTTTAAATGACGCCTCATTTACAAAAAAAATCGCTTGATTTATCTTAAAGCTATCAAAATGAAGACCATCTTTAGACAGTAACTGATTCAGAAAAATGGCTTAGTTTGTGACTACACTAGAAGAGTTTTAGTACTGGTTTGAACTGTATGAAAAGGTTCCTTACTTTGTGATCCTGCTATAGGTTGTTTAACCATTGTTTGGGTTAGACAAATACATCGTTAAGTGTTTTTTTTCCCTCTAATTTACATGTCCTACAAACTATACTTATAAACATTGCATCATAAGTATAAAGAGAAAAAGAAAACACTTTTAAGAGCAAGAACTAGTTTAGACTAATATATAAAACCTTTGTTGTAGTAAATTAAATCCAAACAATACTAAGGAGGTTGCCTATGAAACGTTAAGGAGTGTCACAAACACTTATAGTAACATTATTGTATGAAATAAAATTTAGAAAATACAAACTTACATTTTCGCTGAATATATTATGTATATTATTTTATTATAGCATAGCTATCTTTAAATATTGCTACTGTCTATGAAAACTAATAATGCAGATCACATTAATTGAGGCTGAAAGATTTTAGTACTTTTTATAGCAGTAAAAAAAATTTCTTACATAAATAAGATTGTAAATATCTCGCGTGATTTAATGTGTTTTGTTAATTCAAAATATGTTTCATGCCAAAATGAAGGGAAGAGTTTTCATAACGTTACAACGTATTAAAAACCTTAAATTTAGGGATATATGGTGTTTGATATCAAATATCGTTAAAATGTTTAAATAGATCTTTTTTTTTATCAAATTTTCACCAAGAAATATCGCAATTTTGGAATCAAATTAAATTTAAGAAACATAATTGTATATTCGTCCTCAAACATTTCTAAGGTCACGAAAGAAAAATCTAAAGTAACTAAGGAATATTTTATGGTTTTTAATCTTCAGGGCACCATTATTATAACAAATACTTCAGTGTGGTTGTAATTCCTTTTAAGTGGTTGGTGACCTTAGTAAATATTCTTTACTTTACCATACGATTAGAATACATTATATTAAAATGGACTCAAATAGTGAGGGTGTATTTAGGTGGACTGGATAGAACTATCGATATAATCCTCTTTTTCAACCCATCGTGTCTCAGTATGTGTCATACGATGATATAATTCTTCCTTTCTGTATGTCTCTCCAAATGCTCCTTTCTTCATTTTATTTTATTAGCACTTCTTTGTTATATAACATCTCCAACCATGCTATTTTTAACATCCTTATACAGAACCACGTTTCTAATGTTGTTTTATGTTATTACTTAACAGTTTTAGTAGCGTTTTAATCGGTCAAAGTACGCTGTACTTAATGGGAATGTTATGCTGCCTCAAGCAGTTAAGTTCCAAGCAATCTACATAATTATAATATTTGCAGACCTTTGAAACATGCTTCTACGTTTAATAATACACAAAGACTTAGAAAGTAATTTAGTTTTCAATTCAGAGAAGAGTAAACCTTTTTTTCATTACTCTTGTTTTATATATTTTATCAGAGTGAAACGTCTAAAATACACAAGCTTCACGGAGACTACCCCCTTAAGTTATGCCACGAGGTTGGAAAGATGCCCATTTCAACGAGTAGTTGGCGTTTGATGGGAAGTTGGAAAGTTCGGTACGTGGTGTCATGGTCTACAGTTGAACTGAGCTAGGCTTGAACTGGGCACCTCCACTTCCATTTAACACTGACAACGAACTAACTTCCCTTTCACACTTTCCCTTGGAGGGGGTAAGGAGGGGAGGAAGCTGGCACTCCACGTACCTAGCTCGACACTAGTTTTAGTTGTGTCATTCGTTAATCTAATTAGCTTATAACGAAATACTATCCCTACTGGTTACTGTACCACAACACAATCCTGCTTAAAGGGTAGCCACGCACGTTTGTATGCGTGCATTTAATATTATTATTATTAAGCACCGCGTCTTACTACCCGTTCGGGTTATACGCACTTACGCTAATGTGTAATGATAGGGTGATTGGGAGATGAAATGGAGGACCTACAGTTAAACATGGGATCTGAACCACAGTAGAGGCCTGGCACTCCACACATTCACAAGTTGTGATTAATACACGTCTTGTCAGAGGTGAAGGAAGGGTTTGGTAATCAGATAAATCTGTGCCGGGACTGAGGATTGAACCTCATACCCCCAGAACACAGAAGTTCAACACCTTACCCCCTAGACCGCCAGGTACCCTATTTCTTGTATTTAGTTTAAAAGTTTTGCTGGTTAAGAAATAGAAACGTTTGTGGAGGAAATGTTCCCAGAGTCACAGGCCATACATAAGTGAAGGCGTATTGCCATCTGTAGAAAGATACGTCACAGTCTGATGGACTTGCATGGCTCATTATTATCATTACAGCACAGCTTCCAGCTGGTAGATACTATCAGTTGAGAAAGACGAGTGCGTGCTTATGTGTGTGTGTGTGTGTGTGTGTGTGTGTGTGTGTGTGTGTGTGTGTGTGTAAGAGTGAGAGAGCTGGTTGTACGAAGAGAGAAGGAGGTAGCATGTATTTCAAATTAAGCCTAACTTCTTATCTAATCTATAAATTTATGCTTAAAAATATACTAAACAAATAAATTATCATAAAAATATACATTTCCAAAAGAACATCAATATGCCAAATGATCGCTTGTGAAAAACTTGCTTTTACAGATAATTTACGTGTCTAAATATACTGTAAGTTTTTCCAGATGATGTGCAAGTAAACAAATACCCCTTAGTTATCAATAACTTCCTAGTTATACAATTTTTCTCATTCCGTGAAATAAGGTAATCTGTTAGATTAAAATGTAAACGTAATATACAGATGACATTAATTATTATTTTATGTTTTATAAATCTTTCATATAGATTTTTCTGATGAGAATGGAATGTCGTATTATACATGATCTTGTTCAGGATATTTTTCCGGTAGAGGATTAGAATGTTCGACTTCCACATGTGGTTTGTTGACGTAGTTAAATCGATTCTTCTTCAAGATAGTGCAGACCAGTTTACTTTCATATATATTCAGTTCTTATCCCTTAAATGAAGCTGTTAATTCGCTAGAAACGAGGTGGGTCTATAACGTTACTGAGTGGATAAGGTTTTTCTGTATCGGCGTCCACTTATTTAATCATCTAACTGCGTTAACTCTTACGTCTGCCCTGGAAAAAGCCACGTACGGCTTACATTTGGCTTGGGGAAATAAAATACCAACCATATTCAAGGTTTGAATTGGTGAGTTATTAATAATCACTGAGAGATCTAGTTTTAACCGAGAACTGTCTTCATCTCAAAATAAAAGGTATGTCAGTGTTTGCAAGGGACACATCGATTTATTGTATCAAAAACTCATTCTCTTGAGACTAAACCGTTAAAACTGTTGCGTAGATTAGATTTGCATTCAATTTGGTCACTGCTAGGCGGGTGCATCCCATAGACCCTGTTTAGTATTTAATTTCCTGAGGAACATAATACTTCCCATTTTTAAAATTTAATTTGTGTGGTGGCATTCCTGAGAGTGTCAAGCTGTTTAAAAACTTTACTGAATAGTTGTATCTTTCTGGCCCATCCTCACAGTCAACTGAATCCACACTGACGTAACGATAGGCCTCTTACTTCTTAAATACTCAATACTTCCTCATTTATTTTAGCAACTTCTTCGTTGTGTGGACAAAGGAAAGTCATAGAAGAATTAAAATGATTAAAGAAATCTCGTTTTTATTTTATGTAATTTGTATTTTTGATCAATTTTAAATTTTGAAAAATGTGTACCTCTTTTGAGTGTTTCTTTAAAAATTTCTCCAAAATTTCAGCTTTTTATCTCATTGAAAATTACTAAAAATTTTGGACAGATATACATACATATATATAAACACACCAATAGACTTCTATTATATGTCAATATTAAATATCTTTGTGTTCATTCCAGCAAGCACCAAACTCGTCTACTGTTAAAGGTGTTGTCATTATTAATTAACCTAAGCGCAGCATCTGACTGTCAATACCTCACCTACCTAGGATAACTGCATCGGTGGGCATGTGGTTTTAAGCGTCAAGTTCATCCAGTATGGTTTGTCAGTAAACGGGAGGTCAGGATTTGGATCCCGGTGAGGTAGCCTGTGAAGCTCCCATTACCTATCCACTCAAATTAGGGTACACTTTTGAAATTCTAATTTAATTATTTCCACCCCATCAGTGTAACTAAATGCATGAAAACCCGGATGAGATGTTAGAATTGGTTAAAGAACTTATAGATAAATTTAATAATTAAAAATAAATTTGTATATATTTCGCCACCGCCTCTAAAGTGTATTGTAGTTAATGTAGATACTTTTTTCAAGGCCGTAGGTCCAGGGTTCGAGGTTTGTATTCAATAGAGATCGTGTAGTCACAGAAGGTAACTGAAAAAACTCCTTCATTGGCTCAAACATATATAAAAGCTAGAAGTGTTGCGAGATCTACTTTTACGCACTTTTAAGTTAAGTCGTGTTATCTATAGCAAATTTGTGATAGATTTTATCGAGAGGTTTACATAAAAAATAATAATAGGGAAATGTAAATCTTCGAAATATCTAGGTTCAAAACTCTTTCACTTCGACTTTTACTTCGACTTCTACTTCGACGCACCAACAATAAACTTTGCATCTTCAAAACATTTCCAAATTAAGAGGAAAACTTGGTTATATTCTGAACAGATCTGAAATATCTTATTATTACTATTATTAATATCACTGCATATTACTACCCGTTTGGGTTATACGCACTTACACTAATGTGTAATGGTAGGGTGATTGTGAGATGAAATGGAGGACCTACAGTTTAACGTGGAATCCGAACCACGGTGGAGGCCTGGCATTCCTCACATTCACAAGTTGTGATTAATACACGTCTTGTCAGAGGTGAAGGAAGGGTTTGACAATCAAATAAATATTTGCCGGACTGAGGATTGAACCCCGGATGCCAGCATAGAAGTCTGACACCTTACCCCTAGACCACCAGGTCACCCAAAAATATCTTATTATTATTAGCACCGCGTCTTACTACCCGTTCGGGTTATACGCACTTACACTAATGTGTTATGGTAGGGTGATTGTGAGATGAAATGGAGGACCTACAGTTTAACGTGGAATCCGAACCACGGTGGAGGCCTGGCATTCCCCACATTCACAAGATGTCTTGTCAGAGGGGAAGGAAGGGTTTGGCAATCAGATAAATCTTTGCCGGGACCGAGGATTGAAGCCCAGCCGCCAAAAATATCTTATTAAATATGACATATTTCCATATGTAGTTATTTTTATAGCTGTTACTAAACAGTATTTTAATAATTACTAGGTATTAAATGACGTCCGTCGTCCTCTTGGTCTAGTGTTCAGCATTTCTGGCAACTAATACTCGTATACAGACCCGGGTTCGATTCCCGGTGATATCAGAGATATTTTCCCAGAAGGGGAGTTGCTACTATGGTTGGCTCAGCTAGGCTTGAGTTGATTTAAGTCTTCTACTGGCACCACATACAAATTATCATCATTATAATCTCATCGGGATGAAGAAGCCACACCTGCATGGTACTTAACCTCAGAAGATGGTTACATTTCCACCACTGCCGGTAGAAGACGAGGAATATCTAGCCGACAAACCATTCGATAATAAAATCCATAACGTATTGTAAGTGGTCTGGTAGACTAGGGGTAAGGTGTCGGAATTCTGTGCTGAGGGTCCAGGGTTCAATCCTCAGTCCCGGCACAGATTATCTGATTTCCAAACCCTTCCTCCACCTCTGACAAGACATCTTGTGAATGTGGGGAATGCCAGGCCTCCACCGTGGTTCGGATTCCACGTTAAACTGTAGCTCCTCCATTTCATCTCACAATCACCCTACCATTACACATTAGCGTAAGTGCGTACAACCCGAACGGGTAGTAATACGTGGTGCTAATAATAATATAACGTCTTATTATAAGGTGGTATCTCTTACTACAGGTCCAATCCTTTTGTCAGTGAGCTTAGACAACAAATGCACCCTGTACTCTGTCTGTTCCTTCCACTACCAGAATGTCCTTTTTTTATTTCAAGTCATCTAATATTTGAATAATCCTCCTCCCTAAGCTCCTCTTTCCCTCAATCTTTCTTTCTATGACGTCATACAGAAGACGATATATATATAACGTAAGCATATCTAAATTATTCAGACACGTCATAATATCGGAATCTTTTCTCTCTTAACTCTTATATATACCTGTATGCAATTGTGGATAGTTTAAAAATTAATAAACGTCATGTGATGACAACAAAAAACTCATTTTCTATTTAGACTTTATTTCGCACATTTTAAGATTCATTTCAACATCACTTCGAATTTAAAAGGTGACCTTTGTACCCTATTATAAAATTACACGTAGAACATTACTAATATTGACAGAAAAATAATATGTTGTTATTCACTAAATGGGTCTTACAATCATAATCCTACCTTACGACGGTTCTAGACTTGTAAAGCTGCAGCATCATTTTGGCGACCACTGCGAATATTTCTTTACCGTGTCTTCTTTCGGTTATTTTTAAACTCTTGAAATAAGTGGGTGTTAACGGGTAACGTAACGGAGGCGTTGAGTTAACGGCACGCACACGTTGTCCGATGCAGGTGTTTATCTGGTGTTACGTAGCTTGTGATGACGGTGTGTGGGGGTAATTTCTTGATGATGATTCACTTTGAAAACGTGCCATTTGAACAATATGCTGCGTGCATTCATTGCTGTCAGAGATATTTTTCTAAGTCGTGTGCTATCTCCAGAATAAAAATATAGAAAAAGTTACAAGTCTTAGGTATTCGTGGAAAGTAAATTATTAGATGGACTCCTAAGGTCCGGGGTGTAGGGGACGCGAGTTTAAGGTCAGTGATTTTCCAGTTTTTATGGTGAAGTATTTTTTTGGGGCAAAATAGATAAAATATTGATACAGTATAAACATAGATTTTAATCTACTTCCAATGGTGATATTAATAGTGGTCTAATATGTCATGAGAATAGCGTTATTAGATAACAAACTTTTTTAAAAGAAGAGAAAAAGTTGTTATTAAATTCCAGGACACCATTGACAGATATTCAAGAGTTGTTGATATCAGCATGTGAAGAAAATTAAACTCTCTGTTTCTACTGAAGAAATATTTCATTTATATCGACCAAAAAAAAGTTATGATACAAAAACTTCAAAATCACTTATATTTTCTCACGTCCCCTGAACTCCCACCTTAATTCGACACTTGGATTGTACAATTTGTTATTATTTGTTTGTTACCTATTCCCAGTTTTACGGGTTTCAAGATTCATACCAAAAACATTATATTTGTTTCTAAATAAAAACAACACTAGTGAATCAATGTTTTTCAATCAGGCTAGTAGTTTAGTGTGCAACTTTCACCGGTTGGTCAGCTGGTGGCGTCAGTAGGAATAGATGGTGGTCCGTGGTATGCAGCCAGTGGCGTGCGGAGAGAGAAAGAAAGAGGGAGAGTAGCCTGGTGAAGGGGGGAAGGGGTGGGGAACCGGCCCCTATAGCGGTGCTATCTCTTAGTGGCCTTCATCAGTAGTGAAATGAAACAGCTGACTGGCGGAGCATCCGTGCGCAACAAACGGCGGTATAGCGGCTACGCGTGCGTGTGTGATTTTGTTTACGTCCTGGCGGAGAAGGATTGCCTTTGTTTATTTTTATTATTTGTTTACATCGTTTCGTCTTAAAGGAGGCAAGTGACTTGAACCCGTCGTATGCGTGTGTAGGAAGAAGGGAAAGCACTTTCTTTAACGTATTTCCTTTAAAACAGTGACGCGGTTTCTCGGAACCAGGTCGACACACAGAAGGAAAGTGTAATTTAATTTATCTGTTTTGATTCAGTTTTATATTTAATTACTTTTTTTTTACAATCTATCAGCTAAAAATTGCTGAACAATATCAGTACAATTTTCACCAAATCACCTCCAAAAGAAAAAGAAAATCTTAAGCCATCTATTGTGAAGTTATTTAACTAACGATAACTAGACAATTAAAAATTATGAAGGTACCTTAGTTATTAGATTAATTGTGAACCTGCAACTTCTAAAATTGTATATAAAGAAAGTTAATATGACCTAGAAAGAAGAAGTATTTTTTTGTTTGTTTTTATTTACATTCTACTTTCAACTTTTTTAAGATAAAATTATTTAAATATATATTAAGTATCGTATCTTACTACGTCTTCAGTTCAAATATATTAAATTAATAACTATCAGACACTTGAAACAATTATTTGCGCATGCGTTTAAGGACTCTTCTTATGGTACGCTATGTGTTATCAAAGCTGTCACATCTGAAAGAAGACATAGCCTTGAAATTTAAAGCTACTAAATTACAACTCACAACGTTTAAAAAAAAAATCTCATTAAATCAAGGCAATGTTTATTTTGAAACATTAAATAATTATAAAAAAACTAAAACACAAAATCTACTTATAGTAACCAAATTAATTAATTATTTATTATCTAGAATTATAAAGCATAACTTTTTATGTTCGTGATTTAGGGACTTATTGAACTTATTCATTAATTCAGCTTAAAAAATACATTTTAACATTGTATTGAAATATCATTATAGCACAAAAAGACTTTAGTGATTAAAAACTTTATTGTAAAAAGAAAAAAAAAATAGCTTGCGGTTTAATTACAGACTACGTATTAAAAAAAATAATAGCGGCAATAGATTGGTGGCTATAATTATTGCTTAGTTCTGCAATTAGTTTTAAATATTTAATCTGAAGGGACGTGTAGAAACAGTTGGTTTTACTAATCGTTCTGTTTCGCGAATAACGTCATTGGGTGGTTCACATGATATTCGTCAGTGCTCGCAAAAAAATAATAAAACCATGCCCGTGACGTCACGACATAACAGTGAACTCATCTTCTCTTGGTGACGTCATCCAGCACCTCTTCCCCCCCCCTCTAACTCTCCCTGGAGCTTTCAGACATGAGAAGGAAGAAAGTCAAGCAATACGCACCTAGGTAAGGCACGCACTTTCTTTCATTTTCCATTTCGTCTCACTCCGTGCATGTAAGAACGTGCGTAGGCCATCTTGGTTTTTGTTTATTGAAAACAGGACATAAGTTCTGCTTCGTTAGAAGGACGAGTAAAATCGTGTCATGTAGGGTCAGTCAAGGTTTTTTTTTTTTTTTTTTTCTTTTAGAAAAGACATTGATAAAATGGGACATGTTTTATTAAAAGAGGACTTGAATAAAGATGACCAGAGATGGAGCATAGATTTTAATTTTCTTCGCAAGGTGATATCAACATTTGTTGAATATCTGTCATGATCATAGCGGCATTAGATGACAAACTTTTTAAATGAAGAAGATAATAGTTTGATTATTATTATTATTATTATTATAGCGCCGCGTCTTACTACCGTTCGGGTTAACGCACTTACGCTAATGTGTAATGGTAGGTTGATTGTGAGATGAAATTGAGGACTTACAGTTTAACGTGGAATCCGAACCACGGTGGAGGCCTGGCATTCCCCACATTCACAAGATGTCTTGTCAGAGGTGAAGTAAGGGTTTGGTAATTAGATAAATATGTGCCGGAACTGAGGATTAGAACTCCGGACCCCAGCACAGAAGTCCGACACCTTACCCCTAGACCACCAGGTCACCTAATAGCTGATTAGTTGTCATTAAATTCCAGGACACCCTTGACAGATGTTGATATGACAATGTGTTGAAAATTAAACTCTATTTTTCTACTGGAGCAATATTTTATAATACCAAGTGGGCATATAACGTTCCTGGGTAAAGTTTTCCGGCAGTAGGAGAACAAGCAGAGGAGGAGAAAAATATAAACTACAGTACAATTTATGTTGTGAACCTCACTGACATAGTTCTTTTTATAAAGATTCATTCTACGAGCCTATAGCAGTAAACTTTCGTTACCGGGGCATTTAACGAAATATGTGGGATTTTTTCAACTTTTCAGACCGGAAAACATCCAACTACTAAACTATGTTTACAAGTACAGGTATATGTATGTATAGGATCATATAAAATACTTATGGGATTTTTTTTTACTAGCACCGCGTCTTACTACCCGTTCTAGTTACACGCATATGTTCTAATTACATTAATTGTTTAGGGTTTAGGAAGGTTTAATCTAGAGGAAATACACCCGCATTTGCTTGGTGGACGAGTGGGAAAACCGTTTAGTAAAAAACTTCCTTCAGTGCACCCTACCGGAATCGAGCGCCGATCTCCCCGTCTTCGTCAGTCTAATCCTATACTAGAGTAGCACGTTAGACTACGTGGCCACCGAAATGGTTGATTTTGAGCTCGTTCCAGTAAAACACCTAACGCGTTTACTGTTAAAGATTTTTTTTTTCAATACTCAACCTAAGCGTAACATCTGATATTTAGCAAAACCCTTTAAATAAATGTGTGTTGATGGATACGGGAGGATGGGGGTTGCGTACTGTAACGATATAAGGAGCAACCTCACCACCATCCCCTCCCCTTTTTCAATCGATATAGGTAAGGGGATTCTAGAGAGTACCTCTCAAAATAGTTTTGATTGTTGGCTATTAAAATGGTAAAATATGAGCACCAAAAACAAAATGGTTCCAACTATATCATGACGAGCCCACATCGGTGGTCACACAGTTAAACGCATCAATCTTGTGTTAGACTGGATTACTGCGGACGTGAAGTTCAGGGATCGAATCCTTATTGGAATCCCGAACCCCTTAGCTTGACTGACGTATGTATGTGTGTAATCCAAACAGGAAATAAGACATGGTAAAAATTAAGATCAGATCTTGTTCCACTGCACTCAACAATGGTAAGGGGAAGACAAACAATTAGTTAGTATGGGCATTTTTTAAATATATTTTTAATGTTTTGTATTCATAAATTTATAATCCACGTTTGGACCCATGGATAAATGATTCTTTTCCATATGACTTCTATAATTAATTACGTTTTCATTATTACCAATGTGACTCATCTGGTACTGAATAATTCTTATTCTTTAATTTAGAGTGAAAATAGGATCATTTTGTCCAACCTGATGAAATAAAAAGAAAAATAATTGTTTGACCTGGCCATTAGAACGATAATACTGTGAATGAAAGCAAATATTTTAAGATAAAGAGAAATGTAATTCTTAATTTTTCTATTCATATCAATCTACCATTTTAATTTGAGTTATTTGCTTACAATTTAAAATCGAATAAAATATTTTACTAAGTTAATTTACTCAAACCACATTCCATACCGAAATACTTATTTATACTAAATGAAATACAAAATTTGTATTTACCATGGATCAGGGACCTTAACAATAACTGCATGCACATCCCGAAACTCGTTTGTTCGTTGACTTCACGTGGCTAGAATGGCTCCCCCGATCTTATTCACCTCCTAGTTTCCTATTACATTGCTCTAAACGAGTCTTCACCTCCTAGTTTCCTATTAAATTGCTTGCAACGAGTCTTCACCTCCTAGATTCCTATTGCATTGCTCGCAACGAGTCTTCACCTCCTAGTTTCCTATTACATTGCTCGAAACGAGTCTTCAATTCCTAGTTTCCTATTGCATTGCTCGCAACAAGTCTTCACCTCCTAATTTCCTATTACATTACTTGCAACAAGTCTTCACCTCCTAGTTACCTATTACATTGCTCGCAACAAGTCTTCACCTCCTAGTTTCCTATTACATTGCTTGCAACGATTCTTCAATTCCTAGTTTCCTATTGCATTGCTCGCAACGAGTCTTCACCTCCTAGTTTCCTATTACATTGCTCGCAACGAGTCTTCACCTCCTAGTTTCCTATTACATTGCTCGAAACGAGTCTTCAATTCCTAGTTTCCTATTAAATTGCTTGCAACTAGTCTTCACCTCCTAGTTTCCTATTACATTGCTCGCAACAAGTATTCACCTCCTAGTTTCCTAATACATTGCTCGCAACGAGTCTTCACCTCCTAGTTTCCTATTACATTACTCGCAACAATTCTTCACCTCCTAGTTTCCTATTACATTACTCGCAACAAGTCTTCACCTCCTAGATTCCTATTGCATTGCTCGCAACGAGTCTTCACCTCCTAGTTTCCTATTACATTGCTCGAAACGAGTCTTCAATTCCTAGTTTCCTATTACATTGCTCGTAACGAGTCTTCATCGACTAGTTTCTTAAGGCGGGATGCACAATAAGACGAAACGATACAGATCGTAAGGTCGTAAGCGATTCGTGATCATTTTCTCATAAGATTGGTATCGCTTGTGCGCGTTAAAACTGTACGGAAGTGACAAGACAGATACACACCAGTACAATGGTGACATCCATCGTAAGATATGTTTATTAAAGCGACACATTATGATAGTCTCTTCGTTCAGTATCATACGATGTTTCAAGGTGACGACATGTCTAGGTTAAGTCAGGTTAAAGAAACATTATTAATTTATTTAACTAAGGGAATGAGTCATGAGCTGTAATAAGAATTGGAAGCTCCCAGGACTCATTCTATAAAATTCTTTAAATTTTATTTCGTGTTGAGATAGTTCTCTTGAAACTACTGCATAGCTGTGTCACACATTAATTAAATTATACGGATGCACCCAATACTTCTTTTTCTTCCTTTTCCTGTTCTTCAAATACCAATACATGACGGGAACGTTATCTTCATTCGAAGACCTCATGGTTACAACTGATAAACTGACTCTAAAATATGTCTCCTACCTAGATATCTTCTCGCTTTGGTATGCAGCAAAATTATCTTGAGATAAAAGTCGCGCCTCACATTTATCGCACGATATAAATCGTATCGTCCAAGTGTGCATCCCACCTAATACATCGCTCGCAAAAAATAATGTGATGTAAAGAGAGCGAACTTCTCGACAGATTAAAGTAAAGAACAAGTCTTCATCTTCTAGTCTCTTAATACATCGCTTACAAAGAGAAATACCAAGTAGGCATAGAAACATATTAAAAGAAAGAACACGTCTTCATCTCCTAGTTTCCTAATACATCGTTCACAAAGAGAAATGCCGAGTGGGTATAGAAACATAAACATGTTATAGGAAAGGACGAGTCTTCATCTCCTAGTTTCCTAATACATCGCTTACAAAGAGAAATACCTAGTGGCAATGGAAAAACATTATAAGAAAAAATTAGTCTTCATCTCCTAGTTTCCTAATACATCGTTCACAAAGAGAAACACCGAGGGGTCTTAGAAACATATTATAGGAAAGAACGAGTCTTAATCTCCTAATTTCCTAATACATAGCCCACAAAGAGAAATACCAAGTAGGCATAGAAACATATTATAAGAAAAAACAAGTCTTCATCTCCTAGTTTCCTAATACATCGCTCACAAAGAAAAATACTGAGTGGGCATAGAAACATATTATAGGAAAGAATGAGTTTTCATCTCCTAGTTTCTTAATACATCGCTTACAAAGAGAAATACCGTGGGGTCTTAGAAACATATTATAGGAAAGAACGAGTCTCCATCTCCTAGTTTCCTAATACATCGCTTACAAAGAGAAATACCGTGGGGTCTTAGAAACATATTATAGGAAAGAACGAGTCTCCATCTCCTAGTTTCCTAATACATCGCTTACAAAGAGAAATACCGTGGGGTCTTAGAAACATATTATAGGAAAGAACGAGTCTCCATCTCCTAGTTTCCTAATACATTGCTCTCAAAGAATGTGACATAGAACGGTCGAACATCCAAACAGATGAAAGGGAAAGAACAAGTCCATTGTTGAGGTCGGCCAGTTTTTCCAACTAGGAAACTAACGATATCCGATACCGATCCGTTAATACCGACGACCAGCTCACATTACCTCTACCTATTTATTAACCTTTGTCGTAGCTCTACAGACACGTTTCTATGTTAATTTTATTCCAACATTGACACCATGAACCACATACGAGCCTCCCATAACACGACCTTCTGCATTGTTCTTTGAGGAGAGGTTTGATGTGTACCAGTCGGCTTTGTTCAACTCAAGGGTTCCGTCTAGCAATACGAAATATTGACTGATCTTTTATTCAATTTTCATAGAAATAGCATTTTTAGGAAATACAAACGTAATGTTTTTCGAATGAATTTTGTAATTTTTTACAATTCTATTCGTCTTATTTAATAAGTATTTTTAAAATCTATTAAATATTACCGGTCTTTTTTAAGCACCAAGCCTTACTGACCGTTCGGGCTACACGCTTATGTACTAATTACGCTAATGAGTTATGGACTAGAAGGTTGTATTCGAAGGAAGTGTACCCACATTTCCATGGAAGGAGAGTAGAAAAACCACCCTCAGTACACCCGACCGAAATTCTAACACCGATCTACCCATCATAAGCAGTCTAGTTTACTGCGAGGTTAGCGCGTTAGATTACGCTGACACCGAAACGGGTAAATGTGGCAGTTGAAGATCACATTTCTTGACGTGTAGATACCTGAAAGTAGATCTAGTAGAATTTTCAGCTGTCATAATAAGTCCTTCCTATTAAAATTTGTCTGCATAAAGAATCCGGTAGGTAAATGTCTGGTCCATAATATATCCTGATTCTCCTGCGATGATAGGGTGGGTGTACTTTTTATTTCTCTCTCTGTGAATAAGTTCCGACTCTCCCTTCACTCAAATTAGGGTAAACTTCCTCTAAATTCTACCTTTCTCCTCGCTTACCCCGTAAGTATTATCTTAAATGTGAATAGCCTGAACAAATACAAATAATCATACTTATGCCTATTTAAGTTACTCTTGTGTTAGACTGGTCTGTTGAAGTTACTCTTGAGTTAGACTGGTCTGTTGAAGTTACCCTTGTGTTAGACTGGTCTGTTGAAGTTACTCTTGTGTTAGACTGGTCTGTTGAAGTTACTCTTGTGTTAGACTGGTCTGTCGAAGCTACTCTTGTGTTAGACTGGTCTGTTGAAGTTACTCTTGTGTTAGACTGGTCTGTTGAAGTTACTCTTGTGTTAGACTGGTCTGTTGAAGTTACTCTTGTGTTAGACTGGTCTGTTGAAGTTACTCTTGTGTTAGACTGGTCTGTTGAAGTTACTCTTGTGTTAGACTGGTCTGTTGAAGCTACTCTTGTGTTAGACTGGCCTGTTGAAGTTACTCTTGTGTTATATTGGCCTATTGAAGATACTCTTGTGTTAGACTGGTCTGTTGAAGTTAATCTTGAGTTAGACTGGTCTATTGAAGTTAATCTTGTGTTATATTGGCCTATTGAAGATACTCTTGTGTTAGACTGGTCTGTTGAAGTTAATCTTGTGTTATATTGGCCTATTGAAGATACTCTTATGTTAGACTGGCCTGTTGAAGTTAATCTTGTGTTATATTGGCCTATTGAAGATACTCTTGTGTTAGACTGGTCTGTTGAAGCTACTCTTGTGTTAGACTGGCCTGTTGAAGTTACTCTTGTGTTATATTGGCCTATTGAAGATACTCTTGTGTTAGACTGGTCTGTTGAAGTTACTCTTGTGTTAGACTGGTCTATTGAAGTTAATCTTGTGTTATATTGGCCTATTGAAGATACTCTTGTGTTAGACTGGTCTGTTGAAGTTACCCTTGTGTTAGACTGGTCTATTGAAGTTAATCTTGTGTTATATTGGCCTATTGAAGATACTCTTGTGTTAGACTGGTCTGTTGAAGTTACCCTTGTGTTAGACTGGTCTATTGAAGTTAATATTGTGTTAGACTAGCCTATTGAAGTTAATATTGTGTTAGACTAGCCTATTGAAGTTAATATTGTGTTAGACTAGCCTATTGAATACGGGCAGACCGGGGCTGGAATACTGATCGCGTCAATTGAAGTTGTTTTTTCACTCTTTACAGGCAAATGCGGGTAGCTTGCATCTAAAATGTTTTCTTACTTATCCTTATCCCATTAGAGTAATTATACATATATGCCTGTAACCTGAACAGTTAGTAAGACGAGGTGATAGTAAAAAATAAATATAGCGAGGCACAAATGGAACGGCGCCTTCGTTCTGACATATTTGTTATTGCACTTAAGCTTTTGTTTTGTAATTGCCATAACTGAACTTAAGATTCTCCAGTAAACTAGCCTTTCACATAATTAAACCTCTAATTACTGCCATTAATCTATAAGGACCACTCAATCAGGAATATGGATAAATATTCACCCTATTTACTCCTCCACCTATACCCTTCTATAATAAAAAAAGATTCCAATTAAAAATAAATAAAATTCAATCTGATTCCCACGGTTAGATAAAATATGTGTAGGTTGTAGCAAGACATTTTAATTAAAACGTGTATTTATTTAAATTTATTTCTCTGTCACATAGGATCAGTGCTAATTATTGACCAGTTTAGTCGAACATTCAGATGCCAGTATCTATTTAATAATTTGCACGAGAAAGCAATATAATAAAAATAGAATGAAATATAAATAACGGTTCAACATTCTTTGGAAATGTCGATCAGTGTTTAGCGTAAAGTTTTATGGTCCACACTTTGGCTGTTAGAGGCAGGCGACCATTTTTTATATTGGTGGACCTACACTTTTAATCAAGAATGAGTTGAGAGTGTTTTTTTTTTTTCTTAATGAAGAGGAAGGGGAATTCGTCCTGCCTGACTCAACACACTGTTTGCATTTATCTACGGTTATGTAACATATGTTAACTATAAGAAAATCCTTCATATCTTTAGTAACTTAATCACTTATCAATGGCGGGACTATTTGATGTGTTACCTCTAAAAAGCAAGGGGTTGGGTGGGGGAGGGGGAAACATGCGTCTTTAAGAGGACTTTTGGCTTTTGTATTTAATAACTATTCTGTACTCTTTTTTCTCTTAACCTATCAAAGCTATTGTCACAAATTACCTATAGTTTTTTTAGTCATTTTCTTTCAACTACATATATTTAAAACGAGGAAAAAATATTCATTTTCGGCAATCATCCCCGAAATTCTACCCAACTGATTTTGATAATTGATTTTTAATGGAAGCTATAACCTAAATAATTTAAAATTTCCAAAAATATTTTTACAATCATGAAACAAAAATAATAATAATATACCAAAGTTGCCTAAAGTGGTGGAATTCTCGACTAGATAATGTAAAATCCAGATAATAAAGAATTTTAGAGTAAATTATTTTCAGTATGGTTTTGGCTCATGTAGCTACGCCTTGCGCACACCTCCCTTGACACAGCTTCTGTTTCCAGCCAAATCAAAACAGTGCTGCTATCTACACCTCACTTGACATAGCCCTTCACCTCTCTTGACACAGATTCTGTTTCCAGCCAGATATAAACAGTGCTGCTATCTACACCTCACTTGACATAGCCCTTCACCTCTCTTGACACAGATTCTGTTTCCAGCCAGATATAAACAGTGCTGCTATCTACACCTCACTTGACATAGCCCTTCACCTCTCTTGACACAGATTCTGTTTCCAGCCAGATATAAACAGTGCTGCTATCTACACCTCACTTGACATAGCCCTTCACCTCTCTTGACACAGATTCTGTTTCCAGCCAGATATAAACAGTGCTGCTATCTACACTGACCAATAGTACTGTATTATACGTCAACTGCATGCATAACAGTTAACCTTTGCTCTCCAATGTAACAGTTGTGAGGTATTTGGGATAGATATTTTTATTAATTACCAGTGGGTATGTACCGGTTTTTTGTTTTAAAACGCACTTGTTGATGCCGAGAGCCAGCCCGGTTAGTCATAGGTCGGATAATCGCGATTCTAGTGTATATTTAGTAGTATACTTGTTCTTTCAATAAGTCACAAACAAGCCAATTATACAGGAATCCTTAGTGAAGCATTTTTAATCGTTTGATAACCCTTTTGATTGATGATAAATCTAGTATTACTAAGAAAATAATTATTATTTCAACATGATTAGCATTAATGAATCTCGACCAACGTTTGAAATTAAAAATCTTCTGCAAGATGTCGGTTACCTCCACTTCAGTGGCAAAGTGACTGTAGTTTTTCTTCCATTCTGCATAACCTGGTCACCATTAACCATGATAGTAAATACAAACAGTTAAACTATCTGAAATCCAAATATCAGCTTCTTATAGCCAATCACTCAAGATGTAATTCAGCGAAGAATGGCCAACTGGTTGAGTTGCATTGTGAGAGTAGAGGGTTTATTGAGTGACGTCATAGAGGGAACTGGGAATACCACGAACACAACTGATTGAAGCCCCTGTATATATATATATACAGGGGCTTCAATCAGTTATATATATATATATATATATATATATATATATATATATATATATATATATATAGAGGGAACTGGGAATACCACGAACACAACTGATTGAAGCCCTGTATATATATATATATATATATATATATATACAGGGGCTTCAATCAGTTATATATATATATATATATATATATATATAAAGAAAATCAAGAGTTTGTCAGTCCAGCTTTCATAACCCCTGTGCTTAAACATGAATACATAGAAGCTGGAATTTAAAATTTTTGTTTATCTATTAAAAACTCTAGGTCGGAATAAATAAAATGAAAATATTATTTAACAGTCTGTTTGAATCAAATAAAAGCATAACCTGGGTTCTTACACTAGTAAGGAATACAAATGGAAAGTCGCTTCGGGTACCACGTGATCTAACGCACTACTCTCGCATTAGACTAGACTGCCTATAACGGGGAGATAGAGGCTCTAAACTGGGTCGCATTTACTGAGGCTAGTTATTTTTTTCCAAGATGGTTTTCAACTCTCCCTCCATGCAGGTGTGGGTACACTTCCTATTAATATAACCTCACTAATCCCTAAAACCATTAGTGTAATTAGTACATAAGCGTTTAAAACAAACTAGCAGTAAGACGCGATGCTAAAAAAAATAAGTTTCAGAATATAAACCAGGAAGCAGCGGATAGGATATTCTGGAGGTTTCAATTTGGACAAGGTAACGGACCTGTGGAAAGACAGAACAGTTGATACTTCTTATAAGAATAAGTGTTGGGGTATTTTTCAGTGAGGTCAAGAGGTAGATGGGGAGGTGGATGGGGGAGTTAGTGCAATGTAGTGTTGAGTCCATATGGTGTAACAAGTCCTGATGTTTTGTCGGACCACCCCCCTCATATTTGCAAATGTTGCCCCGCATAAGCTCCTGACACTCAGCACGTGTGTGCCATGTTATGTTAACCTCGTGATGATGTTATTCCAACATGATCTCGTCGTGAGAGGAGGTAGAATGTCTGACTTTGTGGGGGTCCTCCCTTCTATCTCCTGGGATGATTGACGGCCAAATGGGTGATTCCAAATAACGTTCCGCTTTGTTTGAGAGAGAGAGAGAAGAAAACACTCGATGCTGTATTATTGTTACTTTCTCCAGACACCTTAGAGACAAATTATTGTGTTCGTAAAAAAAAATTGTGTTGTGACCCACGCCGTATGTGCTACTATCGTGTTGGATCAAACTGCCGATGACGGAGGAAACGGGGTTCGAATCTCGGTCGGGTGTACTGACGGTGATTTTTTCCTCCCAAATGGTTTACCACTCTCTCTACACGCAAATGTGGGTACACTTCCTATAAATATAAACTCTCTAATACCTAAAACATTTAGCGTAATTAGTACATAAGCTTATAACACGAATAACTATGTGAGACTAAAAATAACTAAAATTATCTACACTTTCCAATCTTTGACGAGAGGGAGGACCGTTTAAGATTCTGTGCAACTTAATAGTAGGTGACCTGGCAGTCTAGGGGTAAGGTGTCAGACTTATGTGTTGGGGGTCTGGGGTTCAATGCTCGGTCCCGGCACAGGTTTAACTGACTGCCAAACCCTTCCTTCACATCTGACAAGACGTGTATTAATCACAACTTGTGGATCTGTGGAGTGCCAGAACTCCACCATGGTTCGGATTCCACATTAAACTGTAGGTCCTCTATTCCATCTCACAATCACCCTACTATTACACATACCACACCATTACACGCGGTGCTAATAATAATAATAATAATAATTAATAATAACAACAATCACTTAATAGTTGACACATAACTTAAGTCGGCGATATTGCTCGAACCAGGCGTCATATCGTGGTATGGTTTCCTGTATTAAACTTTAGAAAACAGTGTAGTTATTAATACCAGCGAATCCGCTTCGGTGTCCGCGTGGTATAACGCGATATTCTCGTGTAAGACTAGACTACATAAAACGAGGGAGACGGGTTTCAATCCCAGTCAGGTGCACTGAGGGTGGTTTTTACTAAGTGTTTTTCCACACTCCCTCCATGCAAATGTAACAATTCATATAAAACTAAGTTTTCCTAATCCCTTACCCATTAGTGTAACTAACCAAACCATGTTGACCATTAGGGGATTCCCCTTTCAGGAAAAATACCCAAGATACTAACCGGGAATCGAAACCAGGACCCCTAGGCTCGTAGTCAGGTTCAATGACCAATACACCATGGGACCAGTGTTTGAAACTAATGATAGTGGCAGATTTTAATTTGTTTTTTAAAACTAAGATTTGCAGTAATTAGTTTACTGAATTTATTACGATAACCAAGTATTTGTATTAAAATATATGAATTTCTGTTAATTCTAAAATATTTTAGACATATATATGTATGTATGTACAGAAAGTAATTATTACTTTTGATGTGCTAGTTACTTTTTTATTTTGTTTGATTTCTTACATTATAATTAAAATTTTGCAAATACAAATTTTGTGTTCACCTAAGTCCTCTTTTTTTAATTATAGTAAGTTAATATTTTTATAAACTTGCAATCTTATTGATATTAAAATTATTATTAATTAAAATATTATATCTATACTTGAAGCTGTCTGAAAACCAATTCAACTCCCCCGTCTTTCCTTCCATCCTGGTGACCTGGTGGTCTAGGGGTAAGGTGTCAGACTTCTGTGCTGGCGGCCGGGGCTCAATCCTCGGTCCCGGCACAGATTTATCTGCTTACCAAACCCTTCCTTCACCTCTGACAAGACATCTTGTGAATGTGTGAAATGCCAGGTCTCCACCGTGGTTCGGATTCCACGTTAAACTCTAGGTCCTCCATTTAATCTCACAATCACCCTACCATTACACATTAGCGTAAGTGCGTATAACACGAACGGGTAGTAAGACGCGGTGCTATAATAATAATAATAATAATAATAATAATAATAATAATAATAACCTTCCATCCTCCGACAACCTTTGGATCTACCCTCGTTTAAAACAATAACAGTATCAGCCTGGTGAAGGCCTCTGGATATAACCCTAGTCTTCCAGTTCACAGTCAGGTATGCTAACCACTCACCCGATACTGCCTTCTCTCTGGGGACTGTTGGGGGTCATTGAACGAATAACAAAACGGAAGTCTGTGCTTTGCTTTCCAATCAATCCGCTCACCTATCCCACATATATTTATTTTTTTACCGTCCTCATAAACAAGACAAACAAGAACTACAATGTCAAATTCGGACACTTGGAAAAAGAAGAAGAAGAAGAAGAAGAAAAAAAACGGGTTCGATAAGAAATTGTCAGTGATGTATTCATTTCCTCGTGAATTTTAGGAATGAATTAGTGTTTTCGGGTCTCACACTAAAAGATTTGGAGCGTCGAGTATTTACTTAAGAGTTGATCATGAGAAAATAAAACTTTGATTCCGATCATCGTCCAAAATGATATTATAAAACCAAATAATCTCCTTCCATGTTAGGTTCTGATTCCAATAACCATCTCGTAGTTCATCAAAAATTAAATTATAAAAAACAACTAATCACCTTCCATGTTAGGTTCTCATTCCAATAATCATCTCGTAGATAATCCCAAATTAAATTATAAAAAACAACTAATCACCTTCCATGTTAGGTTCTCATTCCAATAATCATCTCGTAGATAATCCCAAATTAAATTATAAAAAACAACTCATTACCATTCAATGCTATGTATCTTATTCTATTCACTATCTCCTAGATCATCCAAAATTAAATTATAAAATACAACTAATCACCTTCCATGTTAGGTTCTCATTCCAATAATCATCTCGTAGATAATCCCAAATTAAATTATAAAAAACAACTAATCACCTTCCATGTTAGGTTCTCATTCCAATAATCATCTCGTAGATAATCCCAAATTAAATTATAAAAAAACAACTCATTACCTTCATGCTATGTTCTTATTCTATTCACTATCTCCTAGATCATCCAAAATTAAATTATAAAATACAACTAATCACCTTCCATGTTAGGTTCTCATTCCAATAATCATCTCGTAGATAATCCCAAATTAAATTATAAAAAACAACTAATCACCTTCCATGTTAGATTCTCATTCCAATAATCATCCCCTAGATCATACAAAGTTAAATTATAAAACCAACTAATCTCCTCCCATGTTTGGTTATGATTCCAATAACCATCTCATATATCATCCAAAGTTAAATTATAAAACCAACTAATCACCTTGCTGTACCACCCACAAGGCCTAAAGAATGAAGATTGTTACGAAATAAATCACTCTTTTTCAGAGAAAATATAATATTAATATACAACGCACAGACAGACTTTCTCTTTCATCTTAAAATAGAGGCATTTACTAAAAAATACTCATACTATTTGTGAAACGAAATAATACAAAATTTTTGCAGAAACATTCCACAAACGCGCTAAAATAATATACAATATTACAGAAACATTGAGATATGAGAAACATCTCTGTCCACCATAGAACATAACAATTAGTTTCAATTTTCAAAAAACCTCTATAAAAATATACATGCTTATTACTCAACTATTAATAATTTGAATTGGTTGATAAATATCTCCTTGACACGGAATCGAACCCAGGAGCTTGGTCGCTCATGTGTTTGTATGATGATTCCGCACGTCCAACATATTTTCAGCCTTAAACTATGAGTGGCCTGGAACATTGGGCGAACCCTGGGCAGCTAAGTGGAAGATCAATGGCTTCCTTAACCTAAGGTCCTGGGTTCAATTCCCATGTTCGGTCTTACAATTTATTCGATTATGACTCAATTACGGCTGATCTCCGTATTTATTATGATTCATCTTCCCAAACTTTGCCTTTCAAATAGGTCCACTTAACTGACTAGCGTTGATCTCTACCATAATTTAAATCAGTAGAATTGTGGTCTATTCCACGCGGACTGTGCCGTAGTTACAATGATCCTCAACTTGTGGTTTGATATTCAGAAACTATTGTTTTTGTTTAAGTGTATTTCAAATAAAAGATTTTCATTTGTAGTAGCATTATATTAATATTGCTTGTTTGGGCTACAGAACTCGTATCCCAGTTTGTAGAAATATTGGCCGGTACTGATGTACCGTTGTTCAGCGGACACCCGAATGTACTAATTTAATAGTACATCCTTTCTATGTCCCGATGTGATAAGGCGAGGGTGATAGGGAGTATGAGGGTGATAGTGAGTATGATGTGATACTTGTATGATGGTGATAGTGAGTATGATGGTGATAGTGAGTATGAGTGTTATAGTGATTATGGGTGATAGTGATATGAGTGTGATAGTGAGTATGAGTGTGATACTTGTATGATGGTGATAGTGAGTATGATGGTGATAGTGAGTATGATGTGATACTGGGTATGATGGTGATAGTGAGTATGATGTGATAGTGAGTATGAGTGTTATAGTGATATGAGGTGATAGTGAGTATGAGTGTTATAGTGATTATGATGGGATAGTGATATGATGTGATACTTGGTATGATGGTGATAGTGAATATGATGGTGATAGTGAGTATGAGTGTTATAGTGATTATGAGGTGATAGTGAGTATGAGTGTGATAGTGAGTATGAGTGTGATACTGGTATGATGTGTAGTGAGTATGATGTTATAGTGATTATGAGGGATAGTGAGTATGATGTGATACTTGGTATGATGTGATAGTGAATATGATGGTGATAGTGAGTATGAGTGTTATAGTGATTATGAGGTGATAGTGAGTAGGAGTGTTATAGTGAATAGAGGGTGATAGTGAGTATGAGGTGTGGAAACAGTGAAACATTAAACCTAGCTTAAACCTAACAAACCAAATCCTGATGACTGATGATGGTGATTCTCCTTTTGGTAAAAATTCCCAAAGTACCAGCCGGTAATTGATCCCGGGACCTCTAGGTTCGCAGCCAAGTGCACTGACCACTACGTCATCAGATCTAATTTAGAGGAAAATGATTTTTTTCTCTTTCGACCCTTCAGTAAACTCCAAATCCAAAACATCCTCTGAGGAACTTCATTAAAACCTTAATTATCATGTTTTTGCCTAATTGGTAAAATGGTTTCGGCTGTAGACCTTGATACAGACACACAGACGGCATAACGTGAACAATTTTTTTTTTCTGTTTCAGGGGGTCATGAAACCTCGACAATTTATCAATATCTTGAGTTTTATTTTTTTGACGGTCACAATTCATTTATATCTCCGAGGGGCATAGAGAAAACAAAAAGGCTTCTTTACTCAACACTTAACATGTTTGCCTAGGTAGCTGTGAAATTTCCAATCAGATTTTGCACCTAGATCAAATTTATAAAGCTGATAGTAATACATGAATTTAGTGTTTACTGAAATTAGCACAACACTAATTTATATGACCCTTAAGATAATATACAGAATTGTGGAATTGTAAACAAAGTTTAAACGTTGAAATTCTCCATTCTTAAAATGAAAAAATCTACATATTTTTGTTTTTCATTAAACAGCTAAATGCCCAGTAAACGAAGGTTAACTGCTATAGGAGCGTAGAATGAATCTTTGTGAATCTAATGATCTCATTTAATAGGTAACAACACAAATTGTCTTGTCATTTGAATTTTAGTCCTTCCCTGTGTATTCTGCTACTGACAGACAGCTCCACTTAGTAACTTTATAAGTTCACTTAGTTTCTGGCGTTTTATGAATCTCTGTTAGATTATTCCAGCGCCTTAAGCATTTAAACTTTCACTTTCCCGTTCAAAATTTAGCTAGACTTGAAAAATAAATATATATATTTATGTAACCGTTATTATGTTGAATATGAAATCAACCTAAATCTGCCATTTTCAGACTTACGTGAAGACAGTCCCTCTGGATTTTTAACTTATTGTTTCCCCTCGGAGAAAGAAAAATTGAACTATAGATTTTATGGATGTCAACGGTTCATGACTCCTTGAACCCAAAAAATTGGCAATACCATCTGTCTGTTACTGGGAACAGAACCAAAACCATTTTACTAGGCCTTAACTACCCCAGTAGTGTAAATATGCGGGTAAACCGGACGGGTAGTAAGACGCGATGGTAAGAAAAAATCAATGCTCTGTAGTTTTCAATTTTGATAGTTACAGTTTCCCAGTTCTGCAGTTACGGATTACATGACTGTTTATATAAATATAGGATAAATGTTTAAATTAAAATAATTTAACTTTCGTATCAACCCACTTCGAGGGCCGCATGGTCTAACGCGCTAAACTTGTGTTGGACTAGATTGCCAGAAGCGGGGAGATAAGGGTTCAATCCCGTTCGAGTGCACTGAGAGTGGTTTTTTCCTAATTGTTTCCACTTTCCTCCCCCACGCAAATTAGGGTGCACTTACTCTAAATTAATCCTTCTTAATCCTTAACCCATTAGCGTAATTTAGCACATAGGCTTACAACCCGAAAGGATAATAAGATGCGTTGCTAAAAAAAAAAGTATATCTAAAATAAAACTGTACAGAGACGCAGATTTATTTTTATTCCTGCGTCATACTACCCATTCGGGTTATACGCATAGTCACAATTTACGTCAAAATCTTAGGGATGAGAAAGATTAAATTTAAAGAAAGTGTACTTACATTTGCGTGGCGTGTATGTGTGTGTGTATGTTATGTAGTGTTGTGTGTATGTGTATATGTGTATGTGTGTGTGTGTGTATGTGTATTGTGTGTGTGTGTAAAGCAATTTAGGAAAAACCACCATTAGTACACCCGACAGGTTCTCGAATCCTAATCTTCCCCATCATCGGTGGTCTAATCTACTTCGAAATTGACGCCTTAGACCATGCGGTCACCGATGCCTTATAGTAAAGATACATTTCTCTCATCTCATCTATATAGATGTACAAGAGCTACTTTAATTTTTTTTATATCAATCCCGAGACCTTATCTAGACGAGAATAGAAACATTTACCGAGAATTTAGATGATACTATTTATTATATCTCTTACATTTTAATCATTCAGTTACCTTATTTTCTAATCACCCTGTATATTTAAAAACATACAGTACATTCTCCTGTACATGATATATCTGATACAGCTTCAAACCCTCACCAGGTCAAAGGTCACTCTTGCCAGCACATTCTAATAGTGTTATCTATATCCAAGAGATTGTGATCACTTCATCACCTTGTGATGGGACATTCACGTTTGGAATGACGTCATCTAACGAGAATGAACTTATTCCGAACAGCTTCACGGGCGGAACCATCTAAAGCATTCACTTTCGTACTATATTCCATTCACGATAGGTTTTTACCTGGATGACAGTTCGAAAATCATATGTTTAGGTTTTGGGTTGCCATCACTTTAAAAGATCACAGTTTTGTTATAAATGTAAAGATCTTTAATTACCTGTTATATATTACATTAAAAATAACGTAAACTTAAGGTTTTCTCATACTATTTCATTTTTTTAAATTATTTCTTTTTATTCAACTCGAAACAATATTTTAAACATAATTAAAAGTACTTATTTTTCGTTTTGGAACGTTTTTGATTTTGTGTAATACAGTGCACACATTAATACCTTTTAATACAGGCATCGTATTTACTTGTAAAAGAGAAAATTGTTGTAATTTTTATATATAGAATAATTGATTTTATGATTATTTTGTCGTATTTTGAAGTATTTAATTGAATAAAATATTTTCATAACCTGCGTGTCTGCATCATTGTAAAAAACTTGTTTACCGTTATGTTCAATCATATGGTTTAGATTTGTCAGTCGCCATTTTGAAGTTATGTTCGTTAGAAGTTTTTGTGAAAGTGGTGTTAATATTTTTTTAAGGTGAATAAAACTATAAATAAACTTTTGTGTCCGACCTCAAATAAATATATAAATAATATTGGCCTAAATTACTGTGGTTAACTATCACATTAATATATTACCATCTGTTTTCATTACAGTCATCCAAAGTGATAGATGTCAGCTGTTGGCGTAGTGATGTATTAGGGACTATTTATACTAACATTTCTAGCTGTCATCCAGGTAAACTTAGATCGTGAATGACTTATAGACTGATCTTCTACTGACGGGGAGATTGGTTGGTTGTTTTTTTTATCCCGGTCGTGTCTACAGAGGATGGTTATTTTGCTAAATGGTTTTCCCACTCTCCTTCCACACAAATGTTGGTAGATTACTTCTTTATAATGTTTTCTTCCTAATCCCTACCTCATTACAGTTATAATAATACATTTGTTTAGCCTGAACAGGTAGTATGACACGCTGATGAAAAAAAAAATATTCTTGAGAAAATGAAGAGCGCAAAAGAGAGCATATCAAGAGCGCACCAAAATATAGATCAAAAGCGCACAGAAAAAAAACTCATCCCCTTCATAGCTTGTCGACATGGCATGTATTGTAAATATCTCTCTTAATCCTGACAATATTTACAATAAAATAAATTAAAATCGATTTTTAAAATATTTAATAAACTTGTATATATATATTTAATAAATTTGTGTGTATATATATAAATTAAAATCGATTTTTAAAATATTTAATAAATTTATGTATATATATATATATATATATATATATATATATATATATATATATATATATATATATAATATATATATATATATATATATATATATATTTATTTAATATTTTAAAATATATATATTTATTTAATATTTTAAAAATCGATTTTAATTTTTATATATACACACAAATTTATTAAATATATATATATACAAGTTTATTAAATATTTTAAAAATCGATTTTAATTTATTTTATTGTAAATATTGTCAGGATTAAGAGGGATATTTACAATACATGCCATGTCGACAAGCTATGAAGGGGATGGGGTTTTTTTTCAGTGCGCTTTTGATCTATATTTTGGTGCGCTCTTGAGATATATATATATATATATATATCCTTCCTTAGAAAAACAAACAAATCATTTTGTTAATCACAATAGTCATTCTTTATATATATATATATATATATATATATATATATATAAAGAATGACTATTGTGATTAACAAAATGATTTGTTTGTTTTTCTAAGGAAAACTTACTCAAGGTGGAATGAAAGTGGATGCGAGAAAGCTATTTGTTTTTTGCTGTTTTCAAATAAAACCCTTTTTTTATCCTTAGTAAATAAAATATTTCTCTAGTAGAAACTTAAAAGTTTATTTTTCTTCATAGCACTTGATATCAAACATTTTAAATTAAGAGAAAAAGTTGTCATTAAATTTTAGGATACTCTTGACAGATATATAACAACTGTTGATATCACCATGTGGAGAAAATTAAACTGTAGCTTTATACTGGAGCAATACTTTATTTATTATGACCAAAAATAAAGTTTTGTCATAAAAAAAACCCTGTAAAAAACACTTCAGGTGTTCCCTACATCCCCATTTTAATATATCACAGTGTTTACGAGTTTATTCCTTTTTTTTTCCCCCTTTCATTCTCGCGAGAGTTACGCAGTGTAACAAGTGGAAAATACCCCGTTGCTCATTCTCGCCTCGTGCCATTTAGTATCGACAAACATCTCTGTTGTTATGCAACCAGTGGAGCAAGTTATGACTATCCTAACGTCGGTATCACACGAATATTGACTTAAATAAACACACACGTTAGTTATACTCCGTGCCAATAAGATAGAAAGAGACAGAGAGCGTTTGGTAATTTAGTGTTCGTAAAACGAGACAGTGGACTTTTTTTTTTTATGTTCGACGAAAATATAGTGTAATAAATTAAGACTCCATTTTTCACAGGAGGAAAACATAATGATAGATAGATAAGTAGCTAGATCTATTATTATTAGCACCATGTTAGTAAACTATTATTAGCACCACATCATACTACGCGTTCGGGTTGTACGCACTTACGTTAATGTGTAATGGTAGGGTGATTGTGAGATGAAATGAAGGACCTACAGTTTAACGTGGAATCCGAACCACGGTGGAGACCTGGCATTCCCCACATTCACAAGATGTCTTGTCAGAGGTGAAGGAGAGTTTGGTAATCAGATAAATCTTTGCCGGGACCTGGGATTGAACCCCGGCCGCCAGCACAGAAGTCTGACATCTTATCCCTAGACCACCAGGCCACCTTAGCTAGATCTACTTTCATGTATTCATACGTAACGTAACAAAAAAACAATCTATTAGTTTTATTGCGGTATAAACGTGTAATTTATGTACTGACTATCAGTATACCAATTATAAACTAATTTAAATCCATAACAGACACAACATCCAGCGTTCATTGTGTTACACCCTCTTCGCTGGCCACATGGTCTAAGGCGCTCTTGTGACAGTAAACTAGATTGTCTGTGACGAGGAGATCTAGGTTCGATTCTCGGTCGGCTATACTGAGGGTGAGATTTTACCAAATGGTTTTCCACGCTACCTCTAAGCAAATATGGGTGCACTTCCTGTATATATATATATAACCTTCAAAAATCCATAAAGATATCATCATAATTAGTAGATAATTGTATAACCCGGACTGGTAGTAAGAAGCGGTGCTAAGTTAGATATGGAGATAAATTTAAAAATTAGTTTTTTACCACTAAATGATCATGTTTTTAATTTGTTGTTTAATGTTCGCGTTCAAGAGCATCATGGGCCAATCAAAACATATCGCCGCGAACGTGCGTATCACTAAGCTACTCAATCAGATTCTGCTTTTTGTTTTCTGCGTACGTGTGAATCAAACTTTAAAAATACTAAAATATTTTTTTTTTACATAGATTTGTTTAAAAGTATGCGTGTTTGTTCATTTGTTCCGTATATACTTGTGATTAACATGACATATCTGTTTCAAGTGGAAATTACTTCAACTAGTCTATGGAAAAATCACTCTAGGTTTTTTTTATTGGTTCAGGGTTATTTTATTTTTATTACTATTAAGGATGAAAATATGTGCCCTTTTTTTTATTAAAACCTAAGATAAGGAGTCAGTTGTGGTGTATTTTCAAAAGGCTTACTTACTCTATGGCATTAGGAAGTTGAAAATTTATTGCTGCACTTAAAAGTACGCCACCTATCCCTATCTTGAGTTAGTTATATCCAGTCTACCTCATTATACCCTATCTTTATCTTTAACTAGTTATATCCAGTTGCTCTCATTACACCCTATCCCTATCTTTAACTAGTTATATCCAGTCACCCTTATTACACCCTATCTTTATCTTTAACTAGTTATATCCAGTCGCCCTTATTACACCCTATCCCTATCTTTAACTAGTTATATCCAGTTGCTCTCATTACACCCTATCCCTATCTTTAACTAGTTATATCCAGTCACCCTTATTACACCCTATCTTTATCTTTAACTAGTTATGTCCAGTCGCCCTTATTACACCCTATCGCTATCTTTAACTAGTTATATCCAGTTGCTCTCATTACACCCTATCCCTATCTTTAACTAGTTATATCCAGTTGCTCTCATTACACCCTATCCCTATCTTTAACTAGTTATATCCAGTCACCCTTATTACACCCTATCTTTATCTTTAACTAGTTATATCCAGTTGCTCTCATTACACCCTATCCCTATCTTTAACTAGCTATATCCAGTCACCCTTATTACACCCTATCTTTATCTTTAACTAGTTATATCCAGTCGCCCTTATTACACCCTATCGCTATCTTTAACTAGTTATACCAGTTGCTCTCATTACACCCTATCCCTATCTTTAACTAGTTATATCCAGTTGCTCTCATTACACCCTATCCCTATCTTTAACTAGTTATATCCAGTCACCCTTATTACACCCTATCTTTATCTTTAACTAGTTATATCCAGTCACCCTTATTACACCCTATCTTTATCTTTAACTAGTTATATCCAGTCGCCCTTATTACACCCTATCGCTATCTTTAACTAGTTATATCCAGTTGCTCTCATTACACCCTATCCCTATCTTTAACTAGTTATATCCAGTTGCTCTCATTACACCCTATCCCTATCTTTAACTAGTTATATCCGGTCACCCTTATTACACCCTATCTTTATCTTTAACTAGTTATATCCAGTCACCCTTATTACACCCTATCTTTATCTTTAACTAGTTATATCCAGTCGCCCTTATTACACTCTATCGCTATCTTTAACTAGTTATATCCAGTTGCTCTCATTACACCCTATCCCTATCTTTAACTAGTTATATCCAGTCACCCTTATTACACCCTATCTATTTCAGGTCAATTTTAACACCCCCATTTGGGATTCAAGATTCAACCTCCCTGTTTTTGGCAAACCAGACTAAGTGGTAGAGGTTTAACGTGCAAAGCTAAAGGTACCGGGCTCGATTCCCGTGTCCTGTTGGTTATTTGTCACGTAATTGAATCTAATTTAGTCCGATACCTTATCTCAAGTCGGTAGCGTATCTGTCTACTTAACAAAGGGTCTTGGGATTGATTCTTAGCATGACTGGAAAATTTGTCATAAGTGAAATGTTTGTTCCCCTTTTCAACGGCCTGGGGGCTGGGTGTTGTGTCTATTCTATATTTAAGTTAGCTTATAAAGTTATGTACTGGTATGATCAGTCGGTTTAGAAAGTACACGTTAAATAGCTCAAATAAATTAAATAAAATTAATTTAATTAATCAAACTAAATCAGAGTGACATTCAGGCTGCATTCCGAATGGAGCGTATTCCAGATCTTGTTTTAACTTTTCTGCTAAAATGAGAAAAACAAACTAAATTGCTTTGATCATAAACGATATTAAGTCTTCAACGCTACGTAACTAATTTAAAATGATAAGGATTGTTTTAAAATTGTACGATAATGTATTATACTACCTAGCTATAAGAAAACTATTATTTATCGCAGTTGTATAAATGTACAATAATTGATGTTCGCGAGGTTGTAGAAAGTAATGTAATGTAAGTCGCTACTTTTACTGCACAAGGAATAAGCAGACACTAAGCAGACGTTAAAAAACTAGGAGTGACGTGTTTTTTTTGTTTTGTTTTGTTTTTACAGGTTGTTTAGTAAGTGTGACCACAACTTGAAAATGTCCTAATAATTTTATTCCGGAAATTATTTTTTAGCTAAAATATGAGTCTAAGTTGAATGTTTTGATATTCTGATTTTGTTTCATAGATAATAAAAAATACTCTTATAACGTATTTTTTTTAAAGACAACCCATATTTATGGGCATGTGGACTAGGGCGTTAACATTTTACAGTATTATTTGCATGTTACGTGAAGGCTAGGTGTGTAATCAAAACTAGATTATTTTCTTATATGATAGTGTTTTTTTATATACTTTTATTCATGAAATGAGGGTACATTTCCATTAAATTCTACCTTTGTCATTCTTATAGCATTTTTGTAAGCACTCGAATATCCTGGAAGGGTATTAAAAATTGCGCTGTTCTCTCCCCTTTCTACATAAAAAATAATATAAAAGAATAAATTAATTTTTCGAATGTATTTAATCTATTCTGAGGGTGAAAGAGTTTTCATCGAATTGTTCAGCCACTAGAGAAATACACATATAAATAAAAAAGAAGCAGAACAGAAATTACAGATATTGGACACAATATTAAAACATTTTTAAGATTTTAACTTTGAATTTTTTCTTTTCTGCTCACTTGTTAATTCAGTAAACATACCCTAATTTATTACAAAGGTGTCTCTAAGAGCCATAAACAGTTACAAGATCTACTTTCAGATATTCGTAAGTCAAGTCACGTGATTTCTGATGTCAGTTTTGATCTATATATAGCATTACCAAACAAATAATACAAATCATTTAGAAAAATTTTAACAATTTTTTAAACTTACCTAGATGGTCACGTAGTCTAAGGCGTCACTCTCACATTAAACTAGACTACCAATGACGGGGGTGATCGAGGCTCGAATCCCATTTGAGTGTACTGAAAAGAGGTTTTCTAAATGGTTTTTTACTCCACCTCCATGCAAATGTTGGTACAATTTCTCTATATTTAAACTCACTTATCTTTAACACATTAGCGTAATTAGTACATTTCCGTGTGGACTGAAAGGGTAGTAAGACTTGGTAATAAACAAGAAAAAATGATGATCACATAATAATTATGTTTGTATTTTCTATAATGTGCTCTCAATGTCCTTTCGTAATAAAATCCGGGTGTACCTAACTAGCAATCCCGCATGGCGTTGCCCGTGACCTACTGTGATATAATAATTATATAAGCCCCCCTTTCCGCATGGGGCCCGATTTGACATGAGAATTATTATTAGATTAACAATATTTTCTTCAAAGATTTGTTAAAAATAGCCTAATTAAAAAGCTAATTAAAAATTTAGAAATTCTTCTTCGGGGAGCATTCGGACCCCCTTCTGCTTATCTGTGTTCAGAATGTCAGATCTCTGCGTGCCGTAGATTTGACTGGGCATCGCACACAAACAAACACACAGACAAACACTTCCTTTTATTATATTATTATTATTATTATTATTATTATTATTATTATTATTATTATTAGCACCGCGTCTTACTACCCGTTCGGGTTATACGCACTTACGCTAATGTGTAATGGTAGGGTGATTGTGAGATGAAATGAAGGACCTACAGTTTAACGTGGATCCGAACCACGGTGGTGGCCTGGCATTCCCCACATTCACGAGATGTCTTGTCAGAGGTGAAGGAAGGGTTTGGTAATCAGATAAATCTATGCGGGACCGATGATTGAACCCCGGACCCCTAGCACAGAAGTACGACACCTTACCCCTAAACTACCAGGTCACCTTTTTATTATTATAGATTACCCGCGAGAAGGATGTTTCTGAAAACTGTTCCTTGAACAGGTTAAAGGTCCTCTGAATATGAATGCCCCGTTCAAAATGGATGTTCAACTTTACTATAAATTGTTCTATTTTGTAAACCATAATATTTTTCTAATTGGTGTAATTTTAATAAATATTGGTAGAGTTGTTATAAGAATATGTATTTGCCATGGCCACTTCTTTAAACGCTTTCAGAGAGAAATATCTAAGGCACAGTGTTCTAACGATCTCGTCCACGGATAAGAACCGACTGTGTTAACAGCATTGGTTTGCACGTGGACTTAAGATGGTGATTCAAAGAACGTAAGAAAAGACCAGTTTTATTGCAGTTTTTAGTAAAACTTTTTGATCAAAATAAATAAAATATTAATTCAATAGAAACATTGAGTTTAATTCTCTTTACATGTTGATATTAACAGTTGTCGAATATCTGTCAATGGTGTCCTGGATTTTAATGACAACTTTACCTCTTCATTTAAAAAGTTTATTATCTAATGCCACTATCCTCATGACAGATATTTAAAAACTGTTGATATCACCATGTTAAGAAAATTAAATTTTATATGTTTCTAAAGGTGCAAGATTTGATCTATTTTGACGAAAAAATGTTTTGCTATAAAAATTGAAAAAACAATGTCCTTCTGTATCCCCAACATAATGTCAACATAGACTAATATATTTTACAAGTTATGGGTTATAACGGGACTCAAACCCCGGTCTATTGTAATGAGGTTTTTTCCCCCCCTTAAACCTATAAGCAAATGCATTTTCATATCTTGTAAAACCGCCCTCAGCCCAGCCATGTTAGTGTGACAAATACAAATTGCCTGGATGGGTGGTAATACGCGGTGTAAAATAAATATTTTAAAAATTATGTTAAAGGAGTCGCTTCGGTAAGGGGGAAATTGCCTCGCAGATGTTTAACTCTTAACGCAATATTTAATTATACGACACATTAATTCTAAATATGATTTACTCCAAAAAAAAGTCTAGATAGTCAAACAGGGCTCTTTTCCCTTAACAACCCTACAGTTTTTGTTCTATTAATAGAAATAATTGTGTAAAAATGTAAAAACATTAGCTTATTTTCAACCACTTTTTAATCATATTTGCGGAGCTATGAGACAGGTCTTGAATAAAAATAAATGCTCAAAATTTAGCCTTCCTCTAACAAATATAATAATGTTTTGATAAGCTCACAAGGGAAAATTAGAATACGAGAATAATTGAGAACTATCAACGAGCTTTCCTCTTTACCTTTATATGAGAAGTTTTGTAGTTTTCTTTCCCCTCTTTCTTATTTACATGACCAAGGGTAGTTGTGGGGAAAGAGTGAAAGGGAGAATAAACTTGTATAGAATATATTATTATTAGCACCGCGTCTTACTACCCGTTCGGGTTATACGCTCTTACGCTAATGTGTAATGTTAGGGTGATTATGAGATGAAATGAAGGACCTACAGTTTAACGTGGAATCCGAACCACGGTGGAGGCCTGGCATTCCCCACATTCACAAGATGTCTTGTCAGAGGTGAAGGAAGGGTTTGGAAATCAAATAAATCTATGGCGGGACCGAGGATTGAACCCCGGCCGCCAGCACAGAAGTCTGACACCCTACCCCTAGACCACCAGGTCTCCGATATAGAATATAAAAGTAGTTCTTAAATTCTCCATTCTTAAAAGTTCAAGAATCCAAGGAAGGCCCTAACTGTTAGAGGAACGTAGAATGTAATTTTGTGAATCGAATTATATCATTTAGTAGGGGGGAGGGGGGCCTACAACACAATATGTGATCATTTATATATTCCTCCTCCCCTATTTTTTATCCTACTATTTGACATCTTCACCCAGAAACGTTATAAGCACACTTGTTTTCTGGCGTTTATTCTAGCACCGTAATAAGAACTTTTCAAGCCATTTTTTTTTATGAGAATGTTGGTGAAACCTCTTGTATCATTCACTACGACCTTTCTTGCAAAGTACTCGTTCAAAAGATAGCCGAGGAGGCGTAAGTCTTTTCTTTGATTGGAGACTGCAAAATATGTCAGAGGACAAGAGTTTCGTAAGAGCAGGTGTAATTTTAACATCCGTCAGATTTCCGTCTGTCCTATTCTAATGATGGTATGGTGGAGCGGTGGAAGAAAGACACTTTTAGAAAAATAAACCATTTTTATGGCCAACATTGATAAGATTTTACTAGGCTTATATAATTTGGGAGGTGACCTGGTGGTCTAGAGGTAAGTTGTTGGACTTCTGTGTTGCGGGTCCGGGGCTCAATCCTCGGTCCCAGCACAGATTTATCTGATTGTCAAACCCTTCCTTCACCTCTGACAAGACGTGTATTAATCACAACTTGTGAATGTGGGGAATGCCATGCCTCCACCATGGTTCGGATCCCACGTTAAACTGTATGTCCTCCATTTCATCTCACAATCACCCTACCATTACACATTAGCGTAAGTGCGTATAACCCGAACAGTTAGTAAGATGTGGCGTTAAAAAGTTTACAAAATAATAGCAATAATAAATAAATATAGTCATCTTTCACGTATGTTCTAAAAGTTCCCCCCCACCGGAATTCTGCTATAGAACGTGAGGGTAATGTTCTAGCGTGTGAATGACCTTGGACAGTGCAATACCTCGGAAAAGGACTCTGTGATCCGTTCAGGTGCGCTTGCAATCGTGTCTCTTACGTAATGAGATGTGAACATGAAGGTACAAACTACACTCCCCCTGTCAGGTATACCTGCATGAGGGCTGTTGCGCGACATGGTGCGAGTTGTTGATCGGTCACAGGGACAGACGTGACGAGTTACTGTGTCCTATGGTCGAGTGGGAAGGAAGTTGGGTGATAAGCTGGGAGGTAAGCAGTCAGGTATTCTGGGAGATAATCTGGGTGGTAAGCAGGGAGGTAAGCAGTCAGGTATTCTGGGAGATAATCTGGGTGGTAAGCAGGGAGGTAACTAGGTAGGTAAGCAGGTTGGTAAGCAGGGAGGTAAGCTGGGAGGTAATCAGGGTGGTAAGCAGGGAGGTAACTAGGTAGGTAAGCAGGTTGGTAAGCAGGGAGGTAAGCTGGGAGGTAAGCTAGGTGGTAAGCTGGGAGAGGTAAGCTGGGAGGGTATCGGAGAGGTAAGCTGGGAGGTAAGCTGGGAGGTAATCTGGGAGGTAAGCTAGGTGGTAAGCTGGGAGAGGTAAGCTGGGAGGTAATCTGGGAGCTAAGCTAGGTGGTAAGCTGGGAGAGGTAAGCTGGGAGGTAAGCTGGGAGGGTATCGGAGAGGTAAGCTGGGAGGTAATCTGGGAGGTAAGCTGCGAGGTAATCTGGGAGGTAAGCTAGGTGGTAAGCTGGGAGGTAAGCTAGGTGGTAAGCTGGGAGGTAATCTGGGAGGTAATCTGGGAGGTAAGCTAGGAGGTAAGCTGGGAGAGGTAAGCTGGGAGAGGTAAGCTGGGAGGGTAGCGGAGAGGTAAGCTGGGAGGTAAGCTGGGAGGTAAGCTGGGAGGGTAGCGGAGAGGTAAGCTGGGAGGTAATCTGGGAGGTAAGCTAGGAGGTAAGCTGGGAGGTAATCTGAGAGAGGTTAGCTGGAAGGTAAGCTGGAAGGTAAGCAGGGAGGTAAGCAGGGAGGTAAGCTGGATGGTAAGTGGGTTTAGCTGGTGAGGTAAGCTATGTGGTTAGTTGGGGAGGTAAGTATTGAGAGAAGCAGTGAGAGAAATGTGAAGGAACTCTACACCAAATGTTAATTTCAACATATCCCTAAATAATGGCAAATATTTTGTTTAGTAGTTTTGTGCTAGGTTGGTTTTCTAGTTTTTAATACATATACGTCCACCAACAGGTCCACTGTCCGGGTCAAATTGAGTCCTCTAGCATTTCCTATCAGCAGCCCCCTTTTTCTGTTTTACCATGAAACTTCATCGTGTTTGCTTGTTTGAGGTCTTCAGTTGAATTCGTCGTCTTCCTGGTCCCTTTTCCCTTTTCACCTTGCCTTCTATGACGTCACTCATTAAGCCATTTCATTCATAATTTGATCCATCCAGTTCGCCTTTCTTTCTAGAATCACCTGCAGAATTGTTCGCCTTTCATTTATTTTTCTTGGGAATATTCACCACTCACCCAATCTTTCCACTTTATCCACTCTATTCTCCTCCAGTACCACATCTCAAAACTTTCCAAATATTTATTCTTTAATCCTAGCGACGTAATATTCGCTTCGGTGGTTGAATGGTCTAAGGCATCGCTCTCACAATAGGCTGGACTGCCATTGATGGGGATATTGGGGTTTGAATCTCTGTCGGGTGCACTGAGGTGTATTTTTCCTAAATGGTTTTCCACCCTCCTTCCACTCAAATATGGGGACTTCTCACTAAATTTAACCTTCCTCATCCCAAAATACATTGAGTAATTAGTACATATGTGAAACTCGAACGTTACGTAAGACGTAGTGATGATAACATATATTACTATTACATACCCGCCTCTGTGGCGTAGTTAGCTAACGCGCTAGTTTCGTGTTGAGCTAAACCCCCAAGGACGAGGAGATTGAGGATCGAATCTCGGTCGGGTGAACTGGAGGCGATTTTTCCAGAATGATTTTCCACTCTTCTTCTACGCAAATACGGGTTCACTTCCTCTAAATTCAACCTTCCTAATTCCTAGCACATTGGAGTAATTAGTACTTAATCGTATAATCCTAATGGTTAGTGAGTTGTTAAATAATAAATGGACAGTAATCGAAAGTTTTCTCAATCCGATGTCGATATATTGTCATACAACATTTTATTGAAATGCTACCGATTTGTTAAGTGTTTTATTGCTAACATTTGGGGGGGGGGGTCAAACCCACCCATGAATGGTCCGTAGTAGAATAATCTCGTAAGCCCCCTGTTGTGCCGTGAAAGGTTAGCTTATGTCTTGTTACCAACAGTTGGAGAATGGGTATAAATCCATGGTATTTATGTAAATTCACACACAACTTAACACTTGACGAGTTTTCTTAAGGAATTTGCCTACCTGTGACGTCACAGAAAATCAAGATAGTATGTGTATTTACGTTTTATTTGGCAAATTTTAATAATATAACACTGAAACAATAACCATAGCTTCTTTCATAATTTAAAAAATAGTCTTATACAGTGTCGCAAATATTAATGTTTTTGATCTTGAATTAGTTTTTTTATTAACGTATTTCTTATAAATCGTTTACAACTCAGGCTATTTGGTTTATTCCCAAAAATAGCTGGCAGGAATGTTTCTGCCAGGAGGTAGATTGAAAAAATCCATGAAAATATATGTTGATCTAAAATAATAAACCAGAAAAAATACAATTTCAAAATTCTATAGAATGTTATCCAGGCACAAATAGTATAGGGAGTGTTTAATCTCGTCAGAAAAAGAGGGGAAGTGTTATCAACCCATAAACAAGAGGCATCGCAGGATTAACTGTTCATTTTCATTTCTCACGTTACACTTCCTACATTGAGATCCAAGTGCTTAGTGATTAGTACTTAGTGCTTAGAATGCTTAGGTGAGTCAACTTAAGATGCAACTCACCTCGCTAAATATCTTCGAAATCACCGTGTAGACAACGTCATTAGCTCTATGGTGTGTTGCAAAAAGTTAAACTTTAATCGGTTTTTATGTGAAAAATGTTCACATTCTTAAAACTAATGTAGATAACAAACCAATTGGCTTCTTTGTTATTGGGTCCAACTCTACCATTGTAGGGTCACAGTTCAATCCTCACCATTAAAATGAAAGAATTTTATTTCGCAAGTTGAATTAGGTTTTCTTTTTTCTTTGGGTACCATTACTTTTTAATTACCACTCTCCTCCTTATAATGTTACATTACCTTGTTCTAAAAAGTTATAGTTAAAAACTAATTAGTAATGAGACTTTGACATTAGCGTTAGTTTGTATTACAACCTACCATACATATTCAAATAAAGATTTGCTAGTAAATTAATACGGAAATCCACTGTACTTGAAGGTAGCCTATTTAATGAGTATGTGGCTTTTTCTTTCATCGCACGTCATATTCTGACCACTGACATGAAATCAGACTGAAATGAACACATTAGCATTCCATGTTGAAAACGACTTGACAAACAAAAGACGGACAAAAAATAATCCACTCTGCACGCTTTTATATGTATTGTGTAAAGTGTAAACAATAAACTATAAGATGAAGGTTTTTTTTTTGTATTAATGTTACCAAACTCTCCTTAAATATTTGTGTAAAACATGACCACTTTACTCTTTACTCTCACTAATAAAATAGGTTTAGACAAAATTGATTAAGCAAAATATGATTCATACTTATTTGAATATATAATCATCAGATAAAACATAAGCATTTTGGATTTGAATTAGATCAGAATTTATTGATTCTGTTATGAAATGCGGGAAGCTAAATTTAAATTGGTTAATATATCTGCCAACGCTATTCTGCATTTAAAATTAATGTATATAAGGTTGAGTACGAAAAAGAATTGCCCTATTAAAAGTATGAACAGACTTAAACAAGTTAGAGAGCTTGTATAGATTTAGAAAGCTTGTATAGATCTAGATAGCAATTATAGAGCTATATAACTATAATAAAACTATAGAGCTAGGGAGCTGTTATTGATCTTTAGAGTTGGTAAAGGACTAGAGTGGTATAGAGCTAGTTAACTTGTATAGAGCCATAGAACTGGTATATAGTTAGAGATCTTGAATATAACTATCTAGCTGAAGAACTTGTATAGCGCTAGAGAAATGATATAGAGCTAGAGATCTTGTGTAGAACTATAGATCTAGATAACTTGTATATAGTTAGAGAGCTTGTATAGGGTTAGAGAACTGGTATAGAGCTAGAGAAATGGTATAGAGCTAGAGATATTGTGTAGAATTATAGAGCTTGATAGCTTGTATATATTTAGAGAGCTTGTATAGAGCTAAATAACTGGTATAGAGCTAGAGATCTTGTGTAGAACTATAGATATATACATAACTTGTATAGAGCTAGAGAACTGGTATAGAGCTAAAGAGCTGGTATAGAGTTAGTTAACTGGTATAGAACTAGAAAGCTGGTATAAAGCTAGACATTATATATAACCAGAGTTGGTATAGAGCTAGAAAGCTGGTATAGAGCTAAAGAAATGACAAATACGGACATTTAAAAACAGCATCAGCATCATCAAAGTATATTGAGGAAATAATCTAGGTTCAGAGTTTCGATTACGAGTCTTAGCACTGAAAGATGAAAAGCTCTCGAAAGTCTACAGAGATGATCATAATCTTTAGCTAAGAAAATCTATATAGGTTACGTTCTATAAAAAGTTATATCGCTGAGGAGTTTCGAGCACATTCCAACGAGGTATCTTACAGTCAAACCTGCAAAGGATCGACTAGTACATAATAATAGTATGTGGTCGTCCTCAAACACGCCTTCGGAGGATTAAATAGTAATGTGTGGGCCAGACAACAGGCGTGAAATATCTCCCAGCCCACCCTCGAAGAATCCGCAAGAAAAAAAAGATCCCCGGTGGTGAAGCTCAACTGACCCAGGTTCCACGAGAGCTAAAACATTTTGATTGACGTCATCTCAGCGAGTGGTCTTCTTCGGCATCCTCAATTAACGTCAGAAGGAGGCCCGATAGAGATATGCATGGTGGCTCGTGGCTTGCTGTGTTCCTTGGGTAGTGGTAGTTTTATTACTTATTATTTTACTACTACTTCTACTACTACTACTACTACTACTAATGTTATTTTAGTCTGGCCACATTCCCTCAAGGCGCCAGATAGATACGTCCGTGAACAACGTAATAAAGGCGCGGTGCCCAATTGACGTAAAGAAAAGGGGTGGAGGTAAATTTTGGTCACGGTCCACGTGTCTTTCCTTTTTTTACAGGTATTGATGGGGGAACCCCCTCCCCCTCTCCATCGGTTTTTTAAAAAAAATTATCTGACATTGCTGACATATAAGACTCCAAACTCTTTTTTCCTTTTTTTTTTTTAAAGCACCGTGTCATACTACCCGTTCGGATTATGCGCTTATGTACTAATTAAGCTATTGGTTTTTAGTGATTAAGACGATTATATTTAAAGGGAGTGTACCCGCATTAGTGTGGAGGTAGAGTGTAAAACAATTTTGGAAAAAAAACACCTCTAGTACATTCGAACAAGATTCGAACCTTTAGCTCCTCGCCGTCGGCAGTCTAGTCTAATGCGAGAATAGCGCGTTAGTTGGTTGATCGCAATATACCGTCAATCACGTGAGAAAACTATATCAAGGGCGGACCAGAGGGGGAGTGTGGGGTTCCACCCCCCCCACCCCCATTGAGACATTTTTTAGTTGTTATTAATAATATTAATTAAAAAATTAAACCAAATAAAGCTATTATAACATTAATTACTAATACTGTCACGTAATATCTAACTTGCCAATTGATTCACATCAATAAAAGGGATAAATTAACTATGGACTTACATGCCTCTTTTTTTTAAATTTTTTAATTAATGTCTAAACTACTATTGAATTTTGAACGATTTTTCAGGCCCAAAGGAAATAAATGTCGTTATATTAGGATTTAAAAAAGTACAACCAAATTTTCCCATGATCAACATTGATAAGATATTAGCATATTATTATTAGTAAATGTTTTTATATAATTTTTCAGCACCACGTCTTACTACCCGCCCGGTTTATAGGCATACACACTAATTAAAATTATATGCTAGAGATGAAGAAAGTTGAATTTAAAGGAATGTTACCCGCATTTACCTGGAGGGAGAATAGAAAACAATTTAGGAAGATAACCTCCCCCCCCCCCCCTCAGTACATCCACAGGAATTCGAACCCTGATCTACACTCCATCGTGCGTTAGTACAGTATATGGTGATAGAGTAACGCCTTAAGACCAGGAATGTACAACCTTTTCACAGCCTGTGGGCCGTTTTCACTCTAACTGATCAACTGGTGATTTCGCCCCCCCCCCCTTTTCCCCTCCTACTTCCCCTAACTTTTCCCCCTTATCCTAATTTTACCAATAGGCCTATAAACTAGAGTGAAAAATTAAGCTCTAATAGCGCACTTACAAAACATTAAAAACTTGCACCACTAATTTATACTAGCTTTAGCAGATTGGTACTAAAAACAAGTGATGGCTCAAAAAACTTTTAAAAAGTCAACAATTTCTATAAAAACTCTCAAATAAAAACTTATTTGGTAAATAAACAATTTTTTTTAAATAAACACACAATTGCACTAAAATTATTTATTTGGGAATGAAGCTAAACGAGAAAACATAGGCAGGCCGCCATTATCATTTACTCTTGTTAAGGTGTGGCAGAAGTGAAAGCAAGTATTTTTACAGTTTTTTATAGAATATACAACATTTTTTGGTTAAAATAGATAAAATATTTCTCCAGTAATAACATAGAGTTTAGTTTTCTGCACATGATAATATCAACAGATGTTGAATATCTGTCAAGGGTATCCTGGAATTTTGTAAAACGTTTTTAAATAAAGTTTAAAAAAAATTTGACTAAATTCCAGGACACCCTTGACAGATAATCAACATCTGTTGATATTATCATGAAAAGAAAACTAAACTCTATGTTGCTACTGGAGAAATATTTTATCTATTTTGGCCACGAAAAAAGTAATGATATAAAAATTGTAAAATTACTTGCGCTTCCTCTACCACACCTTAACCTAAGTGAGAGATCATTATTAATCATTCAATGTTGGACACACAAAATCGAGAGTTTCCCTCCAAATGTTTATCGGTCAGACGGGAACCTCCTCTGGATTTAATCGGTCAGAAGGGAACCTTCTTTTGATTTAATCGGTCAGACGGGAACCTCCTTCTGATTTAATCTGTTTCATCAAAGAAAATACCCACTTCGGTGGCCGCATGGTTTAATGCACTACTCTCGCAGTAAACTAGGCTGCCAATGATGGGGATATTGAGGTTAGACACTTGGTCGGGTGTACTGAGGGTGGGTTGTCTTTAAAACGAAATGAACCCACGCAAATGTGGGTACACTTCATATAAATATTAACTTCATAATCCCTAAATTTATTAGTATAATTAGTATACAAGTATATAACCCAAACGGGTAATAAGACGTGGTGCTAAAAAAAATATGTATATATTCCTCTCTACCTACCCCCCCTCACCCCCCATCCAAAAATAAAAACTATCAACTTTGTTGATGTCAGGCATGAACTCCAGACCTCTCAGGTCAGTTTCAGGCGTGTAAAAACCACGCAATCAAACCCTACCCGTGTCAGTTCGTTGCTTGTACACCCCACCTTAAGTGATGGATGGTACGAAAGTGTTGAATAATGCGTGTTCGTGGGTTTGAAAAAAAAAAAAAAGTTTTACATTAAATCGTGGTGTGGTAGTGTTAGGAGGAGGGGGTAGCAAGGGAGGGGGGGGAGGAATATAAAAAAGGGGAAGTGGCCTACACAATGGTCTGAAAGAGAAAGATTTATCTGAGGCGCCCTACAAACCTACAACAAGTCACATTTTTAAACGCACCTTTTTTTAATTTTATTTTCTTCAGAGACCGAACATTACGTCTGGTCTTCCTTTATAAACGGACATTCTTCGAATGTGATGAAGATGGCAAGTTGGATATTTGTGTTTTGGGACAAAGTATTTTATAATGACGACAAGTTGTTGATTCTGTCTTCTTTTTGTCTTTTTAGCTACAACATATCTTTTCGTGGTCATAATGGGTTATTTAAGGTGGTATGGAAGGGGACACGATTTTTTTTAAGCACCGTATCTTACTTAATTACTTAGCGCCGCGTCTTACTACCCGTTCGGGTTATACGCTTTAAGTACTAATTACTTTAATGGATTAGGAATCAGGAAGGTTGAATTAGAGGAAGTAAACCCGCATTTGCGTGGAGGGAGAGTGGAAAACCATTTAGGAAACCCCCCCCCCAGTTCACATGACCGAGATTCAACCCTCGATCTCCCCGTCCTCGGCAGTCGGGCTCACCACGACAAGCGCGTTAGCCAACTACGCCACCGAGGCGGGTCATATCTTACTACCCGTTCGGATTGTACGCTTATGTATTAATTGCGCTATTGGTTTTAGGGATTAGGATTGCTATATTTAGAGGAAATATACCCGAATTTGTGTGGAAAGAGATAATGGAAAACCAATTTGTGGTGATAAACCCTCAGTACACCAGTTCGGGATTTAAATCTTGATCTCCTCGTCATCAGCAGTCTAATCTACTACAAGAGTAGCGCGTTAGACCACGTGTGTAGGACACGAAGTTAAGGTCTATTTGTTTGCAGTTCTTACGACGAGAACTTATTTCAGACAAAATAAATGAAATATTTCTTCAGTGGGTACGTTTTGTTAAATTTTCTTCGAATAATAACCTCAACAGTTTTTGAATATTTACTATAGGCATCGTAGAGTTTGACTAGGAATTTTGTATCATATTTTAAAAAGTAATATTTAACTATCATTATGTTCATGACAAGAATTTAAGAATTTTTACTAACCGTAGTGAAAAAGATAATTAAAAAATAACCTTTATATCCCTAGAGACAATTAAAGCTATGTTGGCTAAGAAAGTTTGTCGTTCTAGAGTTTGCACTGTTTTAAAAAGGTTTGAGTAGCCCTAGTTATATCATCTAGCAATAACTCAAAGGGTTTTGGAATTACTATACATTACCTTTTAAGTGTTAAGTAACTTTTGCCAAACTCTGTACATATCCACAGGATTTCTTTGTCCTACCAGATCATTTTGAGATAAAATATTATGCTCATATTTTCTATATTAATATTTTTTATTTGTATTTATTTATCTAAGGTATTTAACGTGCACTTTCTGAACTGACTGATTATATCAGCACACGAGAATTTCTATGAGCGAGAGTGAAAGGGCCTATACATTTTTTCTAGGAAAGGTATTTTCACATATCTTTCAGGGTTCTTCTACAGGCCACAATCAACATGGAACCGAAGGTTTTACTTACTATCCGAAGGAAGTTGTGCTAAGGATATTTATCGCTTTTAAAAAAATACATCGACCTCGGCTGGGTTTGAATTCACGACTATTGGATCCTGAAGGGAGAACTTTACCCCAAAACCACTGAGTCTGACTATTTATGAATAAAATTAAGAGTTTGTTTGTCATGAGCACTGCGGGATAGTACCAACAGCAGAGATAGGGATGGCATTTTAATATGCATAGCCCCTGTAAATAAACATGTGTACATAGAAGCTGGCGTTTTAATTTTATTACTAAATATTTTTAAATTTATTAAAAACTGAGTCGAAATAAACATAATGAAGAATTTTTTTTAAGTCTGTTTGAAGCAAAGAATATTTTTCCTAGAGTAATCCAAGCAATGTATTGCGCGGTTATCCTGGGCAACGCTGGGAACTTTTGGTTGTATGAGGTAAATACTAGCTCAGAGATCATTAAAAGCGTACGTAGAAATGGACCACAAGCAAATAGGTAAAAAAAAAACCTTTATAACGTGGTAACAGGGCAAACATGTGATGTAAACAACCCCCTTACTCTTTACAATAATTACAATAATATACTAAAACTACAGGGAATAACTCCATTGTTCCTTATCATAATTGGTAGGTTAGGTTATGTTGGGTTGATAACTGGCCAGTTCACGAAACTCTAAATACTTGTAATTTCTGATAAATATACATGCCTTGTGGTGTTGCCATGTGTGTCTTAGAGCCTGCAAACACTGGTGCACTTTTGATGTACCTACCTTATGATATATTCTAAATCAAGGATAATATTCTAAATGGGCGCTTTCAGTGCGTAGCCATTATAACTTTTCTTAGATAGTAGATTTTTTTAAAATTTGAAGTCCAATGGATATCTAAGAAAAACTAGAAATATAATAAATTTGGAGTAACCCTTTTCATGAATATTGAGGCAATTGGTACACGACAAATCAATAGCCTCAAAATATGCTATATATAACCACACACATTTTATACATGCTATATAAAACTAATACATACATAAAAAAAACATAAAAAATGTAAACACACAATAGTAAAACTTGTAAAAAGTATCATATGAAAATTGCAGGCATCAGAATTGATTAGGCAACCCGCTCACTGCTTTCTCATTTACTAAGACGTGTCAATAGGCCAACTCCAACTTTGTTTGACATTCCAGCCATGGGGGGTGGGAGGGCTTAGTAAAGATCGTTAAGTTAGATTTGAAATGGGTATAAGCTCAAGAAAATTAAAAAGGTTTAGCCTTTTTATTCAAATATTTTCTTCTAATACTCGAATTAAATGTTATTTTTTATTATTAATTTAAATAGGGATTTCATAGGAAATTATGGTGGGCTTGAATTATCGAATTTTTCAAATGAATCATATAAAATAAACCAAATACTACTAGATCTCATTTGAGTGTAAGGTTTAGTAATATATTATATAGGCTTATCACTATTAATTAATTAATTAATTAGATACTATCATATTAACAAAATAGCATTGAATATATTTATCTTAAAATAACTAAATTTAAGTTTCCCAAGGTTGAATAAATATCTCTGGGGAAGTGAACTAAGAACAAACAAAAAAAGTTCACTTGTATTTCAAGGTCAAGCAGATTTCTCTCTGGTCTCTGAATACTTGTGTCGCGCCCTAGATGCGGAGTCGCGAACGACGTAAGGATGGACATCGAATAGAAAACAGCGATGTGTCCATATAAACTGTAACATCGATGTGAGAAAAAACATCGGAGATTGATTCTTTACTCTCTCTCTCTCTCTCTCTATCGAATCCTAGGAGAGAAGTATTGTTATCGTTAAATTATTATTATTATTATTTAGCACCGCGTCTTACTACCCATTCGGGTTGTACGCACTTACGATAATGTGTAATGGTAGGGTGATTGTGAGATGAAATGGAGGACCTACAGTTTAACGTGAGATCCGAACCACGGTGGAGGTCTGGCATTCCCCACATTCACAAGATGTCTTTGTCAGAGGTGAAGGAAGGGTTTGGGAATCAGATAAATCTGTGCCGGCACCGAGGATTGAACCCCGGCCGCCAGCACAGAAGTCTCACACCTTTACCCTAACACCAGTCACGTTATCGTAAAAATGATATATTGTTATTTAATTATTATTATTAGTAGTGTAGTTATTATCACCGCGTCTTACTACCCGTTCGGGTTATACACACTTACGCTAATGTGTAATGGTAGGGTGATTGTGAGATGAAATGGAGGACCTGCAGTTTAACGTGGGATCCGAACCACGGTGGAGGCCTGGCATTCCACACATTCACAAGTTGTGATTAATACACTTCTTGTCATTAAAAATATTGAACATTAGGTTTTGATAAATGTCGACGTTTCATAAGCCCCTGAAATCGAAAAGTAGTTTTCGTTGTGCCATCTGCCGTCCATCTGTCCGTATCTTGGACTAGAACTGAAACCATTTTACCAAATGGGCTGGAACTTGGTATCTTTTGTTTTAATAAGGTTCCCCCGAGGGGTTTTTGGAACTATATATCCAACCCTAAGGCTAAGGAAGTTTACTTAAGAGTAAAAAAAGAAAAAACAACATAATAATACTCGATACTCGCTCTAAATATTTGATAATTATATATCTACACCTATGAACAAATTGGCGATTTTCATTTTCCCATGAAAGTTAATTTAAGGGTACTTTACATAGGCAGAAATTTCAAAATTTGATCATATCTCCGCAACCTATTTGAGATATGAAATAACTGATCATTTTAGGTTACAGTTATACCAAAAACTAAATATTTATTCAAAATTATATTTGTATAGACCAATAGGTTCTAAGTTATCAGCATAAATATAGGGGAGCTCTTTGAAATCTGAATTTCTGTAACAATGTATGTATTATTTCTGCTATGCTAATTTTGTGGAATGTTTCTGCACAATGGATATTATTTCATTTCACAAATCTTACGAGATTTTATTAATTGTATCTTATTTAAGAAAATATATATTCTCTAGCATGTGAGCCGCGGTATAATCCATGTGTGTGTGTGTTGTGTGTGTGTGTGTGTGGTGTGTGTGTGAGTGAGTGTGTGTGCGTGTTTGGTGTAAGAATGTTTACTAATTTTATTTTATTTTATCTTTCTGTTTCCACTACTGATCTAGAGATACTATGTTCAAGTTGATTACTGTTTTGGTTGCTAGTTTTTTTTTACGTGTTTATCTCATTACAATATTTTATAAGTTTTATGTTCATGTATATGTTTTCCTCAAATATTTGTCTCCTGTGTTTTATTTAGTGATAATATTAATTGATAAATGCAGTGTAATGTTAACTTAGGACATGGTTAAATGTAAGAGAAGGCTTATGCCTTAATTTCGCCATGTAAATAAAGACAATAATTATAAAGTCTCAACTGTTAATATCACCATACGAATAAAATTAAACTTTGTATTTCTACTGGAGAAATATGTTGATTTAGAATGTCCAAAAAAGTTTTGCCATAAAAACAGCAAAAAAAAACTAACTTTTCTCGCATCCACTCACTCTCATCTTAAAAATCAAAATTTTAAAATTTATCCCTACCTACATGAATGGCGTATCCACGGTTCGTATGGATAGGAGTTGGAAGACCTTCAAGCACCTAGTATCTTTTTTTATAATTATAGTGGTAGATCCTGAGAGAAATTAATATTATTGACAGTAATCAAAGTAAAAATAATAGCCCTGAATTACCCATCATTCTCTCTTACCAGACCTTGAAAAACAAATTCTAAAATAGCTTAAAGAGGTTTCTTAGTTTAAAAATTGTCCTTACCTTCGATTACTGGGTTATTTCAAGCTACTACCCTTACTACTATCCAAAAATTTCCAATCTAAAGTTTAAAGACCCCCATACAAACACCTATTTTATAGTCCCGCCTAAGCCACTGGTATACAAACTATATATTATAATCGACTCTTGGTGTATATTATGTACCGTTAGTAATTATATATCAAATGGGTGTCTCAATTTTAAACATTCTTATAGAGTGTGTATTTCAAATATATTTTATATGTTTTACATCCACTACAATAAATGACCTGTTAGAAAAATTTGCCTTTTTAAAACAGTAATGAATTATGGTAATGTCACATAAGTTTCTACTTTAGAGCAAAAATAAACACAAAATTATTTGTTCCTATTTTACGTTTACTAATCTACAAAATTTCAGTCTGTAAAAAAAAAAAATCCTACATAGAAGCGAATGTCATATTTTTTCCCCCTCAACGAAGTGGCTTTATCCGTGCTCAAGAATACCTAATCTTGTATCCAATCAGCCTACGAGTCTTTTCAATTCTATCTCTATTCAAATAAGTTTTAAAAAAAATTGGCTAAACAATTCTCTTCCCTCCCATCTTCCTCTGATGAAGATGATTGTATTGTTACTATCTGAAATCTACGCAGCGTAATTTAAAGGCGCCACGTCGACCGAACATCATATAATACTTGCTAGTCAAGGTCATCCACCTCATATAAACTGTAGCCAAGTCTGTGAGTAGTTTTTTTTTTTAATATTAATATCTTAGTTGTTTTTTGGACGTCCCATTCACCTTGCATACTAAGTAACGCCCCACTAACTTCTATAAATAGCCCTTTTAAAAAAATACACACCGTGACCAATGGTACACGTTTTCTTGTTTGCTAGCAGCTAAACTCTTCAGAAACATTTAGGGGAGTGTCTCCTAATTTTAAAAGGCGATAAGTACAGAATTAATCTGACATATTATTAAATGCTATATAATTTTGGTAATACTTGTAGGATATTATTATAGCCTTAGGTTTATCTTATTTTTAGATCTAATAAACGTGTTTAAGGTGTTCATTTACGAGCCTATCTGATTGACTCACACCACCTTAAAGACAATTATTTTTATATTTACACAACAAATAAGTTTTATAAGATAATAATAAATAAAATATAACTTAACTTACCACATATTTTAAAGTAGGGTGACCTGGTGGTTTAGGGGTAAGGTGTCAGACTTCTGTGCTGGCAGCCGGTGTTCAATCCTCGGTCCCGGCACAGATTTATCCGATTTCCAAACCCTTCCTACACTTCTGACAAGACATCTTGTGAATGTGTGGAATGCCAGGTCGCCACCGTGGTTCGGATTCCACGTTAAACTGTAGGTCCTTCATTTCATCTCAAAATCACCCTACCATTACACATTAGCGTAAGTGCGTATAACCCGAACGGGTAGTAAGACGCGGTGCTAATAATAATAATAATAATAATAATAATAATTTAAAGTAAAATTTCATTGGACTAAATATGTATTGCTACTCTTGTAGTAAACTAGACTGCTGATGAGAGGAAGATTGAGGCTCGGTGGTGTGCACTGAGGTTTAAAAAAAAAATAGTTTTCCAATCTCATCCATGCAAATGTGGATACACCTTCTCTAAATATAGCCTTCCTAATCCCTAAACTCATTAACGTAATTAGTACGTAACCGTATAACCCAAACGGGTTGTGAGACGTGGTGCTAAAAGAAATTAACTAGACCTACTATGGAGACTTTAACGAGCCGTTAGAAAGCCATCTTTAATGTTGTTGCATGAATTTGCTTTTAAAAAAGAACTTTTCTATGGCTAATTTTTTATTTTTTTATTTGATTGCCTTGAAAAATAAACTTCAACTATTTTTAGGATACACTTGCCATTATTAGAAATCCGAATGAGTGGTGTTGTCACTTTGGACTATGTATTTGATACGTTTATAACGAAGACATGTTTTAATACTCTGTTAGAAAGCTAAGGATCATCTTTCCAATCCGGTTTGTGAACTTTTTTTTTTATATTTGCATCTTGTTGAAAATGTAGTAAGGGAAATCACGATGTTAATTAGTTACAGTGTGTTCTAAAAATATGAGAAGATTTTCCTATTGGAGCCTACTAAATCGTACATAATCTTACCTTGATGGACTACACCATGACCTTATCTTATAAACTACACCATAGTGTAACCAAACAAGGAAGAAATATTATTTTTATGTATAACACCATGACCCTATCTTATAATCTTCACCATGGTGTACCCAAGCAAGTGAGATATATTATTTTGAAATATAACACCATGACCTTTCTTATAAGATACACCATAGCGGAACCAAGCAAGGAAGAAATCTTACCGTGATGGATTACTCCATGACTGTTGAATCAGTGGACATGCGGACTGAACTCCAGACTCGTCTAGTATGGTTTTCTTGGTGATGGTATTGTCGGGGTTCAGAAAACAACTGGTTGGTTCAGCTATGGTGTATCTTATAAGATAGGGTCATGGTGTTATACATCAACATAATATTCCTTACTTGATTGGTTCCGCTATGGTGTATATATTGAAAGTGTATTTTTCTAAATGGTTACCCACTCGCGCTCCACATAACTGCGAGTACATTTTCTATAAATTTTCCTCATCTTTGCTCCATTTATTTGGTTAGATGCAGATAGCTAGAATAAGAAGAAAGATATGGTGCAGAGGAAAATAAATTGCATTTACTATTATCATCTAGTTGGTGGGAACTACCCCAAAGGTCACCAGGACTGGTTATTTAGGTTTAAATAAAGTTTAAGTGTTTCCACTAGTTCTACACCCCCTCATGCTCACTATCACCCTCATACTCACTATCACCATAATCTCATCTCATTGGAACATGGAAAGAGCCTCCACAGAAAGGATGTGCTATTAGAACGCCTCTTCTTCAACTCTCAAGTCCCAATTCCCACCAGATGCATCTCTGGAACAGCTGGGTATATGGGAAGAAATATATATTGAAGTTCTCTCAAATACTTTTTAAATATAAATCACCCATGTATTTGTTATAAATTATCCATTATTAAATAAAGTTTCGTTAAAACTAAAAATTTACGTATATTTGTGTTTCATTCATTTGAGAAAAAATCTATAATTTAGACAACGTCTTTACTAAAAATAATATTTTGTTTTTCTATTTTTATGTAGGTAATGCAAAATTTGCGCAAGGGCTTGATAGAATACTTTATTATATTGTGATATTACATTGTGTTGGGTAGGACTCTTGCACGGAGTTACGTCCATAAGATGGTAGGAGAATCTCATAATGGTGAATGTTTGGTTAGTTCTATCCAGTCCACCTCATTTTAACGTGTTTCTATCTTGAGCTAGTTCTATCCAGTACACTTCATTAAGCCCTATCCCTATCTTGAGCTAGTTCTATCCAGTACACTTCATTAAGCCCTATCCCTATCTTGAGCTAGTTCTATCCAGTCCACCTCATGTTACTGTATTCCTATCTTGAGCTAGTTCTATCAGACACTTCTTAATATCCTATTTGAAGCTAGGTCATCTTTCCAATCCTTATGTTACTTTTCTTTTTTTTATTTCCATCTTCTTGAAAATGTGAGTAGTTTAAATCACCTCATGTTAATGTATTTATCTGAGTGTTCTAAAAATGCAGACTAGATTTTCCTATTGGAGCCTATCTAACATACGTCATATACTTATCCTTGTGGACTATCACCATGACCTTATTTATAATACTATCGAGCTAGTGTACCAATCAGAAGAATTATTATTTATTAGCTGTTCATCCATGCCCTTTTGTTACTGTACCATTGGTGTATCTCCAACATGTACGATATTTATTTGAATATTATAACACCATGACGTTCCCTTCTTAAAAGATCTATCCATACAACCAAGACAAGGATAATATCTTCCGTGATAGATTACTCCATAACTTTGTATGGACATCGGACTGATCTATCCAGACCTCAGTTAGTATTCTATCTTGGTGTCTATCCGTCATATGTCGGATTCAAATCTGAGCTAGTTTATCCAGTCACTATGTTACTGTATCTATCTGGTGTTCTATCATACAATCATAATATTCCTTACTTGATTGGGTTCCTATGGTAATTATTAAAGTATTTATCTTGAGCTATCCACTCCGTCCACACTAATGGATGTACCTATTTCTATTTTTCCTCATCATTACTCCATTATTTGTAATGCAGATAGTCTATATAAAGAAAGATTTTGGCTAGCACAGACAATAAATGTTACTTATTCTATCTACTAGTTTTATGGCACTTCCCAAATACCAGGATCTTATTTAGTGTTTAAATAAAGTTTAAGTGTTTCCACTTAGTGTCTATCACCCCTCATGTTACTATACCTTTGAATCTACATCCATCATTGGATTCATCGAAAGTAGCTCCCAGACATAGGATGTCCCTATTGAAGCTCGTTCTTCATCCAAGTCCACTCATTAACCATAGACTCATCTTGAGAATCAGCTAGTATATGGTAAAATACTATATTGATAGTTCCATCATCAAATACCTTCTTAATTTTATAATCACCCATGTCATTATGTTATAACTATTCCATTATTAATAAAGTTTCGTTCTATTCCATATATTTACTGTTTCATATTTGAGTAAAATTCTATATTCAGACACGTCTTTACTAATCTATATTATAGTTTTTCCATTTTCATTTTACTGTATTCAAATTTGCGCTAAGGTTCTTAGTATATGAATACTGTATTCTATCTTGATAATTATCCATGTCCTTGGTATGACTCTTGCACGGTAGTTTACCGTCCATAAGATGGTAGAGAATCCATATGTTAGAATTCTTTTGGTAGTTCTATCCAGTCCACCTCATTTAACGTGTTTCTATCTTTAGCTAGTTTATCCAGTACACTTCATTAAACCATATCCTTATCTTGAGCTAGTTCTATCCATTCCACCTCATGTTACTGTATTCCTATCTTGAGGCTACATGTTCTATTCCTAGTATTACATCATTAAATCTATCCTTATCTTGAGCTAGTTCTATCCAGTCCACCTCATTACATCATTACAACCTATTTATATATTGAATTATTTATATCCAGTCCACTTATTACAACCAATCTCTTTCATGTATTTCCAATGATCTCTTCCCATTGGGTTTGCCAGTCAGTACCTTAAACATGATTTTAAATTCTTTCATTCGCCCTCCATATCCTGCCCACCGTAGTCTGCAAGATTTGATTGCCCTAACAATGTCTGGTGATGATTATGTGGTCGACATCGATGGTCTTGGGACAGAGAGATCAGGGGTTGAATCCCGACCAGATGTACTGAGGTTTTATTTATGCTCTTCCTCTCTCCCTCCACACAAATGCGGGAACATTACCTCTAAATTTACCTTACTCTTCCCTAACATAATATATTAGTTAGTACATATCATTTAACCTGAACAAGTTGTTTCAAAAATGTGATTTTAAAAATGTAGAGTTTGAACAGCCCTGACTGGAAATGTTTTGACACTTGGAATATCTCTGAGGGGAGGTAGGAGTTTTTTTTAAGGCGATGGGCGTTGTCTTGTTAACCTGGGTGGATCCATAAGGCTCGTAATCTGTACAGGAATGGTGTTAGTGTAGAGTTTTATCTTACTAATATAGTAGGCTTCGAGAATTAATGTGTTGCATTTTCACACCTTCTCTATAGTCAGATCCTGGTAAGAAAAGAATTTTATAACACTCAAACGTGCTTTTTGGGAATTGATAAGAATTCTAAAAAAATATTAGTGTCATAATATAGGTATTAGTAATATTTATCAAACGTGATCTTTAAAGATTAAACTATTTTACATTTGGAAACATTAAAGTAGTTTTAGTTACTTCTGTAACTGTAAGATACGGTTCTTCCTATCAGAATCCTATTATATATTTGTTGGAATTTTTTGTTAGAAAATATCAATTTTGCTTCGAATCGAATAAATTGGGCTTCGCACAACCGTTATATTTTCGGTTTGAATAATAATCTGATTTCAAGAAAAATATAATTTTACTTACTAGAAAACTAAGACAGGAGAGCAATGACCAAGGTTGATTTCAGCAAGAATATGTTGATACCGACTAGCAAACTAAGACAATAAAGCAATGGCCTAGGTTGATTTCAGCAAGAAGAGGTTGATACTGACTAGCAAACTAAGACAGAACAATGGCCTAGGTTGATTTCAAAAAAAAGAGGTTGATATCGACTAGAAAACTAGACTTGGTGACTAGCAAGAAACTGGTGACGTGTTTAATGTGAAGTATAGTTTTGTGAGGAGCTATCAGACATGGATCCTGAGGAAAAAGAAGAATAGAATATTTGTAAAGCTTTGGTATATGGTGTGATAGTAGAATAGAGAGGATAAAGTGTAAATTGGGTTACTAACTGATAAGTTCTAAGAAGAGAACCATTTTGCAGGTGATTCTACAAAGACGCGGGACAATTCTATGGGTCCCATTTTGAGAATAAAGGTCTTATTGAGTGATATTGTAGGGGGAAAGGTGAAAGTGAGAGGGAGGACAGTAAGACAACGATTACAACTGATTGATGAGTTCAAACAAGAAAATAAGATGAAGACCTTAGTCTTAAGAATGGAAGCCACTCATAGGCGGTGCTGGAGGAATCTGTCTAAATATATAAACCTAATAACCACATGGCAAATAGTAAATATCTTCGTCAGCACCACCCGGATGTGAACTGAGGTCTCCTAGAGTCGTGATCGAGCACGAACTTGAGTGCTCGAGGTGTTGTATTGTTATTCACAAGGTCACACCGCCGCTGAGGTGTCACAGTGGTGACGTGATACGTGAGGTATGGAGAGTGTTACTATGCACTGGAAATATAAACCTTGAAATGCTCCCCGCCATTGTCAAGGAGAACCACTTGCACGTAAACTTGATTCTTGCTTCGGAGCGCGCAACCTGCAAAATTAGCACACATAGGAGTGGATTAGTTGCTTCGTAAGTCCCTGCCGCTCCTTTTTTTTTAAATGGATTAGTTGGAGTCTTATGTATAACTCTTATTGTGGATAGATCTTGTTGATGGTATCACATATTATAAATGAATTATTAAATTAATAGAAGGGCTTTGAGCAATAAATATGCTTTGTTACAAAAAAATAATGCAGACAAGGCCGTAATCAAAGAGAGGTTTTGGGGGTTTAACCCCCCACCCCCCGCCCCTCCACCGAAATTTTATTGACAAAATATATATTGATTTATTTATGGTTCAAACAATATCAAAATTATGATACAAGTACAAAGTTAGGGGGCTGTGTTACCATAAAAATCACTTCAGATAGCTTATAAAGGATTTTAATATTTTTAAAATTTCCTAGCCATTGGCAGTTTTGTTATGTTGTCATAAAAGACACTTCAGATAGCTTCTATAAATGTTTATGATTTAGACTTTTATCTAGCTTTCAGCAATTTGTGGCTGTGCCCGCCAAACCCCCCCCCCCGAAATTATTGGCTGGCTACGGCCTTGAATGCAGTTACATTAATATTTATTGTTTTTTTTTATAAAGTCTTTAATTTATAAGCCTAAATAAATACAGTCTTTTAATCCTGATTTGATACAAACTTTGAGATTTCAAAAATCCGTTCAAATTTAATATATGTATAAAAGTTTTTCGAAGTTTATCCAGATAATATTGGCATTATTCACCAGCACTTGGATAGTGGCAATTTCTATAGTCTAGGCTAGATTAGTTAGGTTAGGCTAGGTTAACTTAGGTCAGGTTAGGTTAGTGGAAAATAAAGCATAAAATTAGGCATTTCGAAGGTCAGTGCACTGCTATGATCCAGTTAACTGTCCGATTTCAAAATAAAATTCGTATTGAAACGTGCTTATTTTTACAAATATTATCCCACGTTATCCAAGTCTTGCTGGCTGGTGTCGATATTATCCTGATAGTGTCGTAAATGAGATAAATTACTTTATATTTCTGACTCTATCCACTGCACCTGGATAATACTGACATCTCCAGGCTAATACCAACATTATCCAGATCTCTCACACTACCCGTATCATATATAGGCCCTATATTTAGCACCACGTCTTACTACCCAGTTGGGTTGTACACCTATGTACTAATTGCACTAATGTCTTAGGGATTAGAAAGGTTTAATTCAAAGGAAGTTCGCCCGAATTTGCGTGAAGGGAGAGTGGGAAACCATTTAGGTAAAAACTACCCTCAGTTCACCCAACTGGAATCGAACCGCTATCTCCCCGTCTTCGACCGTCTGGTATAACACGAGAGTAGCGCGTTAGACTATGTGGCCACCGAAGCAGGTTTTTAGTAATATTGTTGCTCTGTGTAATTCGTACAGTAGCCCCATGGATTATTTGGTGCTGACTGACAGCTTACAGCTGACTTCTGTCAGTCAATATTTAGGTATATACCTAACTGTTGACTATCATAAGTGACAGCTGCTAAACACATGTTTTTGCAGATCTTATGGTTCGGCGTAGGGATACATAATTTGTTCTGGTAACTTTTCAAAGCTGTCAGTCAGCACCAAATAATCCATGGGGCTACTGTACAATACGTCGAATATCGGTGTTTGGTTGGTGTTAAAAGTTCGATGCTCTATTATTTTTACCATCGAGGTTTGTTGGTTGAAGTTTTTTCAACCATTGATGGTTTTCCCCTATGTCCAAGACACACAATACAAATACACTTTTACACCAAATTAATGTAGTTCGTACGTAAAAATTAAGTCTAATATTCTTGATATTTAATAAACTTTTTTTTGTAAATTAAAAAATATATCCATTTTACGGTCTAATATTATGATGGTTTAAAGCGTTTTACGCCTCTTGGAATCTTAAATAAAAATATTGTAATTGCTACTGTGCCATCTAGATTCAAATATTTGATTGAATGGTTTCTGGCATAGCTATTGTATATTTAAGAAATCCAAAGAAAATTTTGTATTTAAACATCAAGATATTCTTTTTTTTAGTGTTATAGTTAATGATGTATATATACCCTTACTAAAAAATTAAATACCCCTTCCTTTTATTATTTATTGTGATCTTTAATGCGCTCAAATAAAAGATATTACCAGATTTGTTTTTGTCTCAGAATCTAGTTTAAGCCGGTTCTTACATTGCTATACTTTAATATATATGATTATAGGATAAATCTGATAATACATTGCTATTCTTTATTGCTTATGATCCGATCTTAAGTATGTGCATACATTATTATACTTGTACATTTAACGTATATCTTTAATATTTATCTAAAACACTCAAAGTTTATAAAACCCAAGAGACACAACTTTACGAACTTATGGAATCTTGAGACATCAACAACATGCTTTTTGCATTTTATAGTTTTTTATATGCATTTTTTCTTATTTCTTGAAGTTTAAAAGATAAAAGAAAAGATGACTGTTCACATTACTCAAGTTCCACAATTCTAAAAGCGTGAAAACAGATTAACAAATCACTCAATTGAACCGGAAAAAAAAAAAACTAATCGAAAGTAGTTTAGAAAAGAAATAACATTTTACGATATCAAAGAATATAGCACAATCAATGTGAAATAACTTTAAAAGACGGATTAGCATCTATTCTTGACATCTTGAGGAATTATTTATTGGTCAAGTTTTGAAATGTACGTTTTTTTTTTCTTTGCGTCTCTCTTGAACGCTATTAAGCCGACATGTTTATAAGGTCGGGGGAGGGGGGTGAAAAGGGAGGGGGGGGGGGTAAGGACACAAGTCATCTTGGGAAAAGGTCAAAACTGTCTTTAAACACCCACATCTCCTTAACCTCTTATTTTCTCGGCGCTGGCTGTTCGCGTAAAGTGACAGGTCCGGCTGGATTAGCCAATCCACCTCACCTGGAACCGGCTCAAGAATGTCGCATCTACACTGGGTTCAATGACGTTACTTATTAATCTAGCACCGCATCTTACCTCCCGTTCTGGTTATATGCTTAAGTACTAATTACACTAAATGTATTATGAATTGGGAAGGTTGGATTTAGAGGAAGTGAAACCATATTTGTGTGGAGGGAGTAGTGGAAAACCATTTAGAAAAGGGCCACCCCCAATTCACCCGAGCGAGATTCGAACCTAGATCTTCCCGTCCTCGGTGGTATAGTTCAACACGACTAGCGTTATCTAACCACGCCACTGAGGCGGGTCAGTACCGTTACTTGAATGGCTGAATTTATTAGTATATTCCCCCCTGAACATTGGTTTATCACTGAGTATAAAACCTAGGTTTAGCTGACACTTTTCTTTTTATAGCACCGTGTCTCCATAGTTGTTTGGGATACACGCAAAAATACTAATTACACTAATGAGTTAGGGATGAAAAAGGTTGAAATTAGAAGAAGTACTCGGTGGTGTAGTTGGCTAAAGCGCTTCTCGTGTTGAGCTCGACTGCTGAGGACGGGGAGATCGAGGTTCGAATCTCGGTCGGGTGAATTGTGGGTGGTTTTTCCTAAATGGTTTTCCATTCTCCCTCCACGCAAATGCGGGTTCACTTCCTCTAATTCAACCTTCCCAATTCCTAATCCATTAGCGTAATTAGTACTTAAAGCGTATAACCCGAACGGGTAGTAAGACGCGGTGCTAAATATTATTATTATTATTATTATTATTATTATTAGAAGAAGAAGAAGTATACCCGCATTTGTACCGAACTAAAGTGTAAAACCATTTAAGAAAAAAAAACACTTGATCGAGATTAGAATCCCAATCTTCCAATCATCCGCCATCTTGTCTAATGCAATAGTAGCGCCTTAGATCAAAGGTTTTCAACTGGTGGCCCACGATGACTTTTTTTTTTGTGGCCCATGAAGTTTTATTTTGGAACAGTAATCTACTGTAGAAGAATTGATACTTTTAACTGAGAAACAGAAAGTTTTTACTTGCGTGGGAAAAAAATTACATGATAGCTCCAAATGATATTCATTCAGTAATAAACTTAATTGAGTTATATTTTAATAATAATTTGTGGTCGACCCCGGTGATATTGGGGGGCAAAGTGCTCACCTCAGGACCAAATGTCCATGGGTTCAAACTCAGCCGGGGTCGACGGATATTTCTTTAGCTAGAAAAATTCGTAGCACAACGTCCTTCGGAGGGGAAATAAAACCGTCGGTCCCATGTCGTTTGTGGCATATTAAATAACCCTTGGAGCAGGCCCTATGAGAGGGGTGTGCAGTGGGTACATCGTACCCTGGCCCGGGGGTCTAAAAGAGGCCTAGGAACTTCCTGGAATCTCAGAAAATGTTTGCATAATTAAGACTTACATTCAGATTTCTACTATTAGTATTATTACTAAATTATTATTAGGCTATAGATATAGTATTTTTATTCTTACTTCTTTAATATTTTTAGATATATAAGTATAACTTAAAATATCATCTTTTGGTCTTATTTATTTTCATTTTTTTTTTCAGATAGGATTATTAATATTTCCTTAAACAGGATTAATGGAAAATTGAAGGGGGCCAAAATAAACTTGGTACTCCCTGATAAAATTCCTCTTAGAGGCCCTGCCTAGAAGGTATGTGAGAATACCTTTCCGGCAAAATTGGTAGGCCCTTTTGTTCTCACTCACAGAAATTCTCGTGTCCTGATATAATCAGTCGGTTCAGAAAGTGCACGTTAAATACCACAAATAAATAGGGAAACAAAAAATAAGTGTGTATCTAAACAATATTATGATACGGCCCTCCACTAGACGCGGGGATTCAATAATTGTGGCCCTCGGACACTGATTTGCAAACCCATGTCTTATACCATTTTACTACCCCAAAGGGTGTAAATCTGTTATTATGTCTTACTACCCGTTCGGGTTGTATGCACTTACGCTAATGTGTAATGGTAGGATGATTGTGAGATGAAATGGAGGACCTACAGTTTAACGTGGGATCCGAACCACGGTGGAGGCCTGGCATTCCACACATTCACAAGTTGTGGTTAATACAAGTCTTGTCAGAGGTGAAGGAAGGGTTTATCAATCAGATAAATCTGTGCCAGGACCGAGGATTGAACCCCGGACCTCCAGCACAGATTGTATTTCTGTAATTATCCTTGATTCTAAGTGCATCCTAAATCACTTTACCAAAATGGTAGCGAGTAAAAAGAAACAACTTTTTTTTTTTAATTATTATTTACGGGAGTTAAGCTCGGTTCAATGACAACGCAAAATAAAAATTAAAATAATTAAAAAATGGGTCACTCCCCTTCACTTGACCATCACAACGATGAGAAATCTAAATATGTCACAGGTGACCTTTTAAAAAAAAAAAAACAACAACAGTAGTTGTGATTTATCTGGAGCTTACTGCACCTACATCTGGCGACATAGACTATATTTGTATGATAGCCACGGACAGGTCGAGGGTAATTTCTCACCAGTTCAAACAACAAGTGGGTGCTGTGTATTTATGATGTTTCATGTTGTGCGTGAAATGAGCGCAAACTGTTTCTTTTGTCTCAGAGAGCTGTACACTCTGTTTCAATACACCAGAGACCTTCTCTACATTATACAGAAACTCTTAAATTTATTATTATTATATATTATTATTTATTATTGTTTTTTTAATATTTTCAATAACAAAATTTCTTGAAAATTTGCCCTTGATCAGGTAGGCATTCATATCCCTTCTCGGGCTTCTCGTAATCCTAAATTATTTTTTCTCGAAAGCTCTTATAAGATGAGCCCTATAGGTCGTTGTATCCATAGCGCCAATTCTAGATTTGTCGAATTCGACTTTTATCATAAAAGGAAAACTAAACTCAAAGAGTTATTTAAGGTTATCCCATATCAATAATTTATCATGTAGAGTTTTTGCCTATATTATTTAAACTTACAATATTCTGATCTATTTTTTGCATAGCGTTACTGCTTACTATTTAGTTATTTGTTTTTAATGTTACTTTTTATTCTTATTATTATTAACTTTTTTTTTTTAATCTCGTAACTATTCATCAGTATACAACATTACTTATCCATTTTTTTTGTCTATCATTTTTTCGTGTGTAAATATATGTATTGTAAGGTATGTACGTGTGTACTTTTCAGTGCTGGCCTGTTATAGGTCTTACGACTGTTGGCCAGCACTATAATAAAGGAAATTGAAATTGAAATTGAAATTATTATTATTATTAGCACCACGTTTTACTACCTGTTAGGGTTAGTCGCAAGAAACTCTTAAAGGGACTTCCTGAAATATTACCAAACGGATGCTTCACTTAGGTTAAATATTGACAAAACCTTTAACAGTACAACTTGCTGTTTATTGGAATGAACACAAAATTATTTTATATGACCCTAATATTACATTTGCTTGTAAATTTAGTTTGAGGTTGAAATTTTTCACTATGAAAATAAAATAAAAAAATCCACATAATTTGGTTAGTCATTAAATATCTAAATGCCCAAGAAATGAAAGGTAACTGATATAAGAGCCTAAAATGAATATTTGGGAATCAAATGATGGAATTTAATAAGAATTAAATTTGATTATATCAGCACACGAGAATTTCTTCGAAAGAGTTAGAAAGAGCCTATCAGTTTTGTGGGGAAAGTTATTTTCACTCACCTTTAAGGGTTATTTTACACGCCACAATCGAAATCTGGACCAACGGCTTTGATTCCCCAATCGAAGGAAGTTGTGCTACTGATTTATATCGTTCAAGAAAAATATATGACCCCCAATGGGTTTGAACCCACGAACATCAAGTCCTGGAGTGAGTACGATACCCCAAGACACCAAGGTCTACAGCATTTATTTTAAAATAAAAGAAAAGTAAAGAGTGTTCGGGGCACCGTTCTATTTGTTTTATGGAGAAGAACTCTAATCCGGCTAATCAGAATTCAATGATAAGAGTCCACCAGGCCAGTCGATGACCAACATAGAGAGAAGGTACAGTAGCCCCATGGCTTCTTTGGTGCTGACTGACAGCCCACAGCTGACTTCTGACAGTCAACATTTAGGTATATACCTAAATTTTGACCGACAGAATTGACAGCTGCTAAACACATGTGTTTGCAGATCATATGGTTCAGCGTAGGTATACATAATTTGGTAGAGTAACTTTTTAAAGCTTTTAGTTGTCAGCTTTGAGCTGTCAGTCAGCACCAAAGAAGCCATGGGGCTACTGTATATACCCAAATGTTGACTGTCAGAAGTCAGCTGTGAGCTGTCAGTCAGCACCAAAGAAGCCGTGGGGCTACTGCATATACCTAAATGTTGACTTTCGGAAGTCAGCTGTGAGCTGTCAGTCAGCACCAAAGAAGCCATGGGGCTACTGTACCTCCATCCATGTGTACGTGCAGGCTGTGACGTATTCTAGCCACGACGGGGGCTCACGGAAAGGACCTTCATGGTCGGAGTTACCTTCTCATTAGCAAGTAGAACGGAAAGTGACGCAACTCTTCAGTGAGAGGAGGAAGAATGAAGGAGAGGGGTTAGGAAGGCCATGAGCGGAACTGCTTCAAGGATCCTTTATTATACCTTCTAGTCGGAACTAGGATCCTTGCCTTGTGAGGAAGGAGAGGTCACAAGGATGTAGGTGTAGGAGAGGTACAATGAAAGGATTCCTCACAGCTAACACATTATAAACAGATACATATTTCTTCGTTTTACTTGAATACATTATATTGTGATTTATTTATTATATTATACTAAATAATTGATTTTACTTTGATAGTTCAAGATCGACACCTTATCTCAGTTGATAATGTGTCAATATACTGAGTTAAGAGTACCAGGTTCGATTCCTGGCTTGTCCGAAAAATGTATAATCGTTTAACTGTGGGTTTACCCTTTCATAGCGATGAATAAACGGTTGGGGGCTGAATTTAGTGTCTTTTTTGTATTTAAGTTAGTTGATAAGTGGTGTGCTGATATAATCAGTTGGTTCAAAAAAGTGCACGTTAAATTCCTTAAATAAATGAAACTGAAATGATAATTCAATTCGGAACTTTGTAAAAACAAGAATTGGAATTGTTGGCCAGTCGGTCAAAAGATTATTTTAGGTGGTGTGAATTTTGAATCAAGAGCAGTATTTTTGGAGTTTTATAACAAATAATTGTTTGTTCAAAAGAAAAGAAAATATCAAGTATAAATATATGAATTAGTTTTCTTCACATGGTGATAGAAACAAATGTTGAATATCTGTTATGAGTATAATGACATTAGTTGAGAAACTTTGTGAATTAGGAGGAAAAGTTATTACTAAATTCCAGAACACTCTTGACAGATATTCAACAATTATTGTTGATATCACCAAATGAAGAAAATTAAACTTTATATTTCTATTAGAGCACTATTTTATTTATTTTGGCAGAAAATATGTGTTTTGCTATAAAAACTGCAAAAGCAATGCCCTTTTTTTCATGTACCCATACATCCTACCTTAATACTGTGGTTGCTTAATTTAATCAGTCTTGTACCCATTTTGGGGCCATAGCTATCCAAGGAACTCCATCCAACACCCCCAACCCCACACCTAAAAGTCATAATATTTTTTAAAGTATAAAATGGTTGTTACGACTTTTATGAATAAGCTAAACAAATCATTGACAAAGGGGGGGGGGGGGGGGGGGAAAGAAGCTTCATAAATATCATCTATGAAAGCAAGGTCCAAATCTGCGTTAATGTAGTTACCAGACTTAACAGCTATTAGGCTCCACCATTGTTAGTTCAGGCTTCTTGAAACTATTTTAGAATATTCTTTAGTTATTATTTTTTTTCATATTTTAACATAACGTTAGTAATTAGGATTGACAATTATTTCAAATCTGAATAAAGGACAGTTACCAAAGACACAGCCAGAACACGTGTTGTTTTAATGTTTGTTTTAAAATTTAGCTCTGACAATACGTGTATTAATCACAACTTGTGAATGTGTGGAATGCCAGGCCTCCACCGTGGTTCGGATCCCACGTTAAACTGTAGGTCCTCCATTTCATTTCACAATCACCCTACCATTACACATTAGCGTAAGTGCGTATAACCCGAACGGGTAGTAAGATGTGGTGCTAATAATAATAATAATAATAATAATAATAATAATAATTTAAAATTTAACTTTATTTTTAACTCCGCGTCTTAAGTTACTATTTATGTATGTATTCATAAAATGAGTCTAATCTAATAAGTTAGGGATGAGGTAGATTGATTTTAGAGAGAGTGTACAGAAGAAGAGTGAAAAACCATTTTGTAAAAACCAATCTTAGTACATCCGACTAGGATTAGAACACCGATCTCCCTGTCATCATCAGGTCAGTCTAACATTAAAGTGATGCCTTAGACCATGTGACCAATGAAACAGTAAATGTCGTTATCGAATGATTATAATATTAGTGTTAACAATTCTATAAGAGCTACAGAATGTATTTTTGTCAAGTGCAAGGACTACTTCAGTCTATAAATGTTTGGATCTAAGACGTCCCTCTCGCAATAGACCGGTCTGTCGATGATGGAGAGATCGGGGTTTGAATCTCTGTCAGGTGTCCTAATAGTGTTTTTTTTTTCTAAATAGTTATCCACACAAATACTAATAAACTTCCTCTAGATTAAATCCCACTAATCCCTATCACATTATTATAATGTATATGCTGATAACCCTATGAAAGGTTCAGAGACAGGCAGAAGCTAGCGATTTAAAACGACCTTGAAACAATCTACATGATAAACGCTGATAAATAACCATTATTTCTTTATTATTAAAAAAATTAATAACGCTCCTTGTCCCACGGTAACCTAATACGAGTTGCGATGCACGCTGATTTTTTTTTTTTTTTTTTTAAGAAAAACAAACAAGCCACGGCTTGGTAGAACAAGTACTCAAGTCACACTTTCACTGAAACTTACGTGTGTTTTTTTTTCTTATAACGGTTGCTAGACGAGAGTGAAAAGTTAACCATCACGCTTACTTACACCATAAGTCCCTGGTGCGTGTGACGCATTCACATACATACTTCCACATTCTTGTATTTGTGGGTTTATGATGAAACTTGGCGACACATCATTCTTCAACTATCTCTTAAAACACTTTTTTTTTTTAATCCATTTCATACGTCTTATAACAGGGAATCCCTTAAGGTGCTGGAACTTTTGAGCAGAAACTCATAAACACTCGGGCACCAAGTGGGTCTATAACGCTACTGGGTGGAGTCGTCTTGCAGTAGGAGAACAAATAAATGAGGAGGAAATACATGTTATCTATATCTTTGAGGACAGCCATTCTAATATCCCTTGTTGTGACTGTAGTAGCTATTTTATATTATTATTATTATTATTAGCACCGCGTCTTACTACCCGTTCGGGTTATACGCACTTACACTAATATGTAATGGTAGGGTGATTGTGAGATGAAATGGAGGACCTACAGTTTAACGTGGGAACCGAACCACGGTGGAGGTCTTGTGAATATGTGGAGTGCCAGTGATTAATATACGTCTTGTCAGAGGTGAAGGAAGGGTTTGGTAATCAGATAAATCTGTGTCGGGACCGATTATTGAACCCCGGACCCTCAGCATACAAGTCTGACACCTTACCCCTAGACCGCCAGGTCACCCTTAGTAGCTAGTAGACCATTTAAATGCTATATAATGCAACTTATAGACATGTTTTAAATTATGTTTTCATGTTACTCGATTGTATCACTCAAAAAAGTAAAAAAGTAATCATGTCATTTTTCAGGTTAAACGAAGGGAACATAATAATAATCAATGACGAGAATTTACAATAAATATGAGTTTTTATTTTTAATTTTTGGCTTCAACTGTGCGTTGACTAGTTAACTACACTATGTACTTAACTTACTCTATGACATTAGGTGCGCTAAAGTTCACTGTCGAAAGAACAAAAATACGTCACCTGTTCATATCTTGAGCTAGTTCTATCCATTCCCTCCCATTACACCCTATCTCTTTCAGCTACACGCTAATGCTATCCTCCAATCCGTGTCTAGGTCTTCTCATGGTCTCTTCCCATTGGGTTTTCCCGTCAATATCCTTAATATAGTTCTAGATTGTTCAATTTGTGCTGCGCGTCCTGACCACCGTAATCTGTGAGATTTGACCAGCCTAACAATGTTTTGTGACGTCAGTATGTAACCTCTTCCCCTGCTCAGTGTCTTCATAACTTTTCGGATAAAATAGCTTCCTAATCACCTGGTTTTTGAACACATTAAATTTCTTCTCATCATTTAAGGTAAAAGACCACGTTTCACAGCCATAGAGAACAACCAGTAAAATTTATTATTATTAGCACCACGTCTTACTACCCGTTCGGGTTATACGCACCTGCGCTAATGTGTAATGGTATGGTGATTGTGAGATGAAATGGAGGAACTACATTTTAACGTGGGATCCGAACCACGGGGGAATCCTGGCATTCCCCACGTTCACAAGTTGGGATTAATACACGTCTTGTCAGAGGTGAAGGAAGGGTTCGGTAATAAGATAAATCTGTGCCGGGACCGAAGATTGAACCCCGGACCCCCATCACAGAAGTCTGACACTTTGCCCCTAGACAACCAGATCACCTGTAAAATGTATTGTTTTGTATATTATAAATTGTATATTTTTGACAATAGGCAAGATGTCCACAACTTACTGACCTAGTAATAGCACGCCTTTCTCGACCATCTTATTATCCTAATTTCCACTCTAATATCGTTAATGCTAGTAGTATGTACTACAAGCACAGAATGGTTTTATCCCCTACCTAAATAAAAGCGAGCTATTGCATCTAAAGGAGCACAGTTTTCCAACCGCGGGAGATGGTGCATCATATCACGTGCTAGTGAGCGCAAGTTTAGTGCATTAATTTTGCAGTTTTTATAGCACAAACATCTTATGGCCAAAATAAATCAAATATTCCTTCTATAGAAACATATAGTTTTGTTTTCTGCGCATGCTAATCTCAACAGTTGTTGAATATCTCTCATGAGCATGGCGGCATTTGGTGACAAACTTTTCTCTTTATTTAAAAGTTTGTCACCAAATGCTGCCATGCTCATGACAGATATTCAACAACTGTTGAGATTAGCATGCGCAGAAAACAAAACTATATGTTTCTATAGAAGGAATATTTGATTTATTTTGACCAAAAGAGGTTTGTGCTATAAAAACTGCAAAATTAATGCCCTAAACTCACGATCACTAGCACTCCATCTTAAAGTCCCGGTGTATAATAAAATCAAAAAAACCTTTCCATCCAAACGTCACGTCACCTTGTAAAAGACACCTCATATAACCTCCCTGTTGTATGTCCTTAGAGTTAAGGTTCTACCTTACACACACGGTCCGCTGGTTCCTGCTGAGTTCTGTAGCGCTCGTAAAGCGCTTGACCCTGAAACGAAGGTTACAATCTAAGAAGAAGAAGAAGTAAAATAAAGAAGTGATCTGAAGCGGACAAGTAAGCGAGTCCAGCACAGCCAATGCAAAGCGGAGTGTGTTGGAGTAGGTAGGATTGTTTAACCTTGCCCCAAGGTTTTTTTTCTTCTCTCTCTCTTACCTGTTGTCATGTTTTGGATAAGGTTAGGAACAGAAATCGCTGAGTTCGCTTGTCGGCGAGATACGAGTAACATTGGTTATCGCGCGGCTTCCGGTGTTGTGTCTAATGTTCGAGTGATAAGTGAGAAAATCAAAACCCGATTTGATTGACACACGTTTTGTTAGTGTTAATTTCTAAACAAGATTTTTAAGTGTTTCACAGGTGAGTTTTGAAAGCTTGGATTTAGATCTATTTCCTGTTTAACAACTTCCTACAAAACTTGTACTCTAAACAATTATTTAGAATAATCATTTTCATAATTGTCACATAAAATATGTCTTTTACTTCAAATAGTTTTTCTCGTCAAACTCACTTTTAAATAAAATTTGAATTCATCTTTACATATATATATCATTAACGTATTAAAGAAAAATGTGGGCAATATGAAGGCACTATTTCTCTTCTGACCATAATTTTGTAAGGTTGGTATATTTGTGGACGAAACCGTAATCAAAATCGCTCAGACGATGAACAGCATACCTGTGTTTGGTTCCTGGGGAAGATTAAATTTATTATTCACGTTTTATGGGGGAGAAAAGCGGCAGACTTTTAAGGAATAGTTCATTATAAGTGAAATCCAATTCGTTGAAAACATTTTGATTTTTGACATCTGTTGGTGATATGTTTGAAAAAATATAATATTAGGTAGATATCAATTTACTGTTGAAAGTTTTTTTTTTTATCAGAACCTCACGAACTTTATAGTTACTTGGCGTGATTACAAAATGTTAAGCCTTTACAAAAACTACATTTAAATTATTAAATGCAAAAAAAAATTAGTCATTAATAAACATTGACAGCAAATATTATTCGTTTTCATAAACATTCCAATTTCCATAAGAAGAAGGGCCCTTATCTGACAGCTAATGTACCTTCTTATGTTCATAAGTCAAGTCATGTTATCTTCATTGGTCACGCTTGATGTAGGAATATGTATACTTATAAAATAAAATAAATAATATACTAAAATGATATCACTGGAGTCCACAAAATAAAAGTATTTTCTAAATTTTTCTTTCCCCCTTTATTATAACTAACAAATCGATATTATTCCAAAAGATTATCGACTAGATCGTAGAGAACAGATCCGTGCCAGACACTGACTGACATGTCGACCCGCTATATCTCCACGCAATCGCAGAAACATTTCCTCTCAAATCTCCCTTTCCACATCCCTTTCCTATCAGTGTAAATATTCAGATGGACCGAACCAGTAATAAAACTCGAAACATAAAAATTATTTAAAGGATTATTATCTCATTTAACCTCATTGGTATTCGAACCAATTACCTACTTCTTGAACTTACTTGAAGTCACCAATGGAGGAAAACTCGAGCATCTCTGCCTTTTCATCTTCTCCGATCTGAAAATAATAATAATAGATAGTAAATTAATAAAAAATAGTGCGGTTAATGTGGTAATAAATAACAAGTGTTATCCGTGGCATTGTTATATCCAGCGCTTCAAACTATTTCAAGATGGCGGGTTTGGTAGAGAGAAAAAGAGAGAAATAAGAAACATCCGGTTAGCCAACAATAGTTTTTGTGTGGTCGATGCCTGAACACTCTTTAATCTGTTCCGTGCTACCTGAAAAAAAAATCAAATAAAAAAAGGTAATAACTCTTCTACAGTTCACCTCTTCAGACATTTTGTCTCACTTGGCTTTTATTTGGGTGATGTTATTTCTACTCAAGCTTTACTGGGCTATTTCTTTCGACAACAATTTGACTAAATCACATAAATTTGTAAAACAATTTTGGAAAAAACCACCCTCATTACATCTGACTTAGATTTGAACCTTAATCTTCGCATCATCGGCAGTCCAGTCTACTGCGAGAATAACGCCCTACATCATGTGGCCACCGAAGTGGGTGTGTTCAGTTTCGTATAAAGCATATTTGAAATAGAACTAAAGAATAGACGGGAAACATTGTCAGCTCATTAAATTCTGGAGACGAAACAATATTTGTTTAACTTTTTGCAAACAATGTGAAAACCTTGTCAGATCATTCAATTCTGGAGACAAAACAATGTTTAACTTTTTGCAAACAATGTGAAAACATTGTCAGATCATTAAATTCTGGAGACAAAACAATGTTTGATTAACTTTTTGCAAACAATGTGAAAACATTGTCAGATCATTAAATTCTGGAGACAAAACAATGTTTGTTTAACTTTTTGCAAACAATGTGAAAACATTGTCAGATCATTGAATTTGGAGACAACATGTTTAACTTTGCAAACATGTGAAAACATTGTCAGATCATTAAATTCTGGAGACAAAACAATGTTTGTTTAACTTTTTGCAAACAATATGAAAACATTGTCAGATCATTAAATTCTGGAGACGAAACAATGTTTGTTTAACTTTTTGCAAACAATGTGAAAACATTGTTAGATCATTAAATTCTGGAGACAAAACAATGTTGTTTAACTTTTTGCAAACAATATGAAAACATTGTAGATCATTAAATTCTGGAGACAAAACAATGTTTGTTTTACTTTTTGCAAACAATATGAAAACATTGTCAGATCATTAAATTCTGGAGACGAAACAATGTTTGTTTAACTTTTTGCAAACAATATGAAAACATTGTCAGATCATTAAATTCTGGAGACAAAACATGTTTAACTTTTGCAAACAATGTGAAAACATTGTCAGATCATTAAATTCTGGAGACAAAACATGTTTGTTAACTTTTTGCAACAATATGAAAACATTGTCAGATCATTAAATTCTGGAGACGAAACAATGTTTGTTTAACTTTTTGCAAACAATGTGAAAACATTGTTAGATCATTAAATTCTGGAGACAAAACAATGTTTGTTAACTTTTTGCAAACAATATGAAAACATTGTCAGATCATTAAATTATGGAGACGAAACAATGTTTGTTTAACTTTTTGCAAACAATGTGAAAACATTATCTGTTTCCCATGTTTGCAAACTGTTTCCTATTGTTTGTATGAGCAGCAAGAAACATTTTAGAAACATTTAGAATTCGTCTCCGAAAAAAAAAATATTTGCCAACACTGTTCCCAAATGCGCTTTACACTGACCTAAATTATATTTATTGGTTTTTAAGTAGTTGACGTGCACTTTCTGAACCGACTAATTATATAAGCACACGAGAATTTCTTTGAGTGAGAACGAAAGGGCCTACTAATTCTTCCGGGAAATATATTTTCACAAACCTTCCAGGATTCTTGTACAAGCCACAATCGACATGGGACTGACGGCTTTACTTTCCCTTCGAAGGAAGTTGTGCTTAGGATGTTTATCGCTCAAGAAAAATCCGTCAAACCTATCTGGGCTTGAACCCATGAGCATCTGGTTCTAAGGTGAACACTTTATACCTCGAGACCACTGAGGTCAGCGCCTAAACTACAAACTATGACTAAACTACAACTAAACTATGCTAGACAAAACTATGTCTAAACTACACGATGACTAAACTAGAACTAAAAACTATGTTAAGACAAAAACTATGACTAACCAAAACTATGCAAACTACAAACTAAAACTATGTCTAGCTAAAAACTATAACTAAACTAGAAAACTATGACTAAACCAAAAACTTGCCTACACTACAGACTATGTTTAAACTAAAAACTATGCATAACTACAAACTATGCCTAAACTAAAACTACGACTAAACAAAAACTATGCTAAACTACAACTAAAAATGCCTAGACAAAAACTATGTCTAAGCTAAAAACTATGACTAAACTAGAAACTAAAACTATGTCTAGACAAAAACTATGACTAAACTAAAAACTATGACTTAACCAAAAACTATGCCTAAACTACAAACTAAAACTATGTCTAAGCTAAAACTATGACTAAACTAGAAACTATGACTAAACCAAAAACTATGTCTACACTACAGACTTTGTTTAAACTAAAAACTATGCATAAACTACAAACTATGTTTAAACTACAAACTATGCTTAAACTACAAACTTAACTATGCCTAACTAGAAACTATGACTAAACCAAAAACTATGCCTAAAATACAAACTATGTATAAACTAAAACTATGCTTAAACTACAAACTATGTCTAACTACAAACTATGCTTAAACTACAAACTAAAACTATGCCTAAACTAAAAACTATGACTAAACTAGAAACTATGACTAAACAAAAACTATGCTTAAACTACAAACTATGCCTAAAGTACAAACTCTGTTCTTTAGACAGATAGAAAAGTTGACTCGGGCAATTTTTCTCCTGAGCACTACCCGTATATATTGCGATATTGTGTAATAGACTGAACCTTGAAATGCACGAATCCATGCAACAAAAGGGATTCCCCGAGCCTGCACGCATCCTACTAGAGCTAATAAATTTTCAAATTGGTTTTTCAAGGAGTAAAGCGATGAATAATGAAGTGGGTGTGAAAGAGTGGGTGATATTGTTGGTATAAGAGACGGTAATTACGTAGGAAAGCGAGACTTTCCCAAGGTAGTATTACAAGCTATGATTAACAACTGCAGTGTTAGGTCGTGCGCTGCTGAGATATCTTGTGGAGTGGATGGGAAAAAAATGGAAACAAATGATGGTGTTTATTTCAAGTACAGTAGAGCGTCGATAATTCCGACGATCACCCAAGGAAAAAAAATTATTTTATATAAATAACCCCAGTGTTATCCATATCAGTGACATGGCCACCAAAAAAACTCACCTCAATCGTTGTTAAAAAGAAAGGAGATTTTTTCTTTGTTAGATTTTTTGTCTTATATTCCTTCAGAATTTGTGATATTTTAGCACAAAGAAAAAGTTGGAGTTTTTTGTTTGAATGAAATGAAAATGTTTCTACCTTCAACACTGAGTTTTCGTAAGTATCCTGTCAATGCTTTTTTTTTTGTATAGGTACTGTATTTTCAAAATTCCGGACAAATTGATAGTCCAGACTGTGTCAATCCCTCAATTAATCCGAACTATTGTCGCTCTACTGTAGTAGACAAGCTCAAGCTAAAGAGGGCTTGCTAATGGAACCTCAAGGAGCTTGGTAGTCACCCAGAAATACTGAGTTATTTAAATAATGTATTAAGTTTATTAAGTTATTTATTCAGTTATTTAATTCAACTCTTTTAGGCCAAAGTTAAAAAAAATCACTGGTAAATAATGTTGTTCTTCAACACAAAGTAACCTTGAAAGTTGAATATCTGTTATGGCCTTCGAGAAATTTAAATAGGACTTTTACTTTCCCTCAACCCCTTGGAGAGAGATTTATTGTGATCGTCAAAAAAAAAAAATCAAGACTTTGATAAATGTCAATTTTTCATGAATCTTGAGACCAAAAATTTTTTTTTGCGATAGAAGCCTGTCTGTCCGTCTGTCTATAACTCAGAGTAGAGTCTAAACTATCTTACTGATCAAGCTGAAACTTTATATCAGTCAGATCATGAACTAAATCTCTACGCAGGAATCAGCTAATGATCAACATTTTCTTGGTGTAGTCAAATCATGAACGAAAGCTTCGCAGAGGAATCAGCTAATTTGAAACATTTTCTTGCAATAGTCAATTCATGAACGAAATCTTTACGCAGGAATCAGCTAATGATCAACATCTTCTTGGAGTAGTCAAATCATGAACGAAAGCTTCGCAGAGTAGTCAAATAACGAATAATATCTTCAAGTCGTAATCAGCTCATGAACAACATCTTCCCTTCACGGTCTGGTGAGCTAACAAACAACAAATTAATGGCTTAGTAAGCTAATGAGCTACATCTTCACAGTCTGGTAAACCAAAGAATGCCACCATCATGACGTGATACAATAATATATCCTCTGTACCAAAAAAAAAAAAAAAAAGATGTTATCAGTTTTAAGCGTGTGGTGCAGCAGAGGGAACTGACGTAATCCAGCGTATTACCTGATTGTTTGTCGAAACCACGCAAGCGTCACGCTCTAATTTATAAAACGCTCCCCCCCTCTCCCCCTCTATCTCTCATCCTCTCCCACGATGTGCTTGTCTTTGTTTAATCAGCTTCAGGAACGTGACGTGTCAAGTAGGAGAGTAACCGAACTGTCATCTCCTGCGGTTGATCGTTGACACCTTAAAAGGTTGGGAGACGTAACTTGATTTGTATCTTCTCGTGTTTTAAAGGTTCTGTTTAAGAGTGGCATTCATACAGTCAATCAGGTAACTCAACTGTGCCAAGAGAATGCAGATAAAACGGTCAAAAATAGGGTATGCACACGTATTCATATATATATATATATTCTGTTTATTGTTATTTATAAAAGGCCCAAGCTTTAAAGTTACAAATGGGATAATAAAATCCATTTGAAGATTAAATATGTATACACATAATTTTTGGAATTGAGGGAAAAAACTGATCAAATGCAACATTTGGAGCATCGTTCTGTATTGAGAAGAAACTTGGACTCTCAGAAAGATGGGAAAAGACATATTTGGAGAGCTTTGAACTGTGGTGCTAGAGAAGACTCGAGAAGATCAGGTGGACAGAGAGAGTGACAAATGAACAAGTCCAAGAAGAGTGGGTGAGAAGATCAGGTGAACATAATGGAGACAAATGAACAAGTCCTAAGAAGAGTGGGTGAGAAGATCAGGTGACAGACAGAGTGACAAATGAACAAGTCCTAAGAAGAGTGGGTGAGAAGAGAACCATTTTGCATGTGATTCTTAGGTACAAAGAAGACTGGATCAGACACGCCCTTAGGAGGATTTTTTCATGACGTCATGGAAGGAAAGTTTGAGGGGCATAGGAGCTTAAGAAGAAGGAGGATTCAAATATTGAATAAAATGAAGGAAATAAGACAATTATGGGCTCTGAAGTAGGCGAGAGAGAGAGGGCAGAGAGCATTGTCGGTCCAAGTACACTGACAAAGTGTTTTCCATTCTCCCCCCCCCCCCCCCCCCCCCCAGTGACCATCCTCATACTCACTATCACCCTCATACTCACTATCACCATCATCTCATCTCATCAGGACATAGAAAGAGCCTCCACAGAAAGGATGTACTGTTAGTACATTCGGGCGTCCCCTGGACAAAGGTACATCAGTACCGATTAATATTTCCACAAAATGAGGTATAGATTGATGTAGCCCACATACGCCATTATTGTAATTTTTACTATTATGGTTATTATTATAATTATTATTATAAAAAATTCGTTTTAAACCTTGCCACAGATAGCATCGCAATAGTTTTGGTTGCAACTATACAGACAATTTTTGTTTTAACCTTGGGACATGTATGTAGTAGGTATACACTTACCATAAATAAAGTCATACATACAAATTAATGGTAGTGTTTCGCTTCGGAGACCGCACGGGTTTTAGTGGATGTTTATTATCAGGGGCCATTGGTTTGTTATCTCCGAGGCAGAGCGAAGCAAAAGGCGGAAATAAATCATATCATCCCATGGCTGGACCGCATCTGCAGGGCAATGATCCATAACAGACCAGAAACTTTTTTTATTTTTGCCCTCGGGCTAAGAGATCATAATACCAGTAGTTGGCTAGCCTGGAGCGGGAAAACATGTGGTCCCTGATCACTGCTAGACTGGCCTAAGGATTCGACAGCTTGACGAAGCTAAACGTCCTTCCGCTTTGTAGGATGGTTATTTCTTACTTTTTAAAACTTACTTCAGTATTTAAATCATTCCTAAATAGTCAATTGAAACTCTGAATTGAGGTGGTGATGTAGAAAACACAAGAAAAGGTTTGTGTGGTTTTTTTTTGTTTTGCTATGTTTATGGCAAAAAAAAAAATATTGCTCCAGTTGTAATATAGCGTTTAATTTTCTTTAAATGGTGATAACAACAGTTGTTGAATATTGGTCATGGGCATCTTGGATCTTGGTGATTTATTTTTCTAATTCATTTAAAAAATTTCTCATCTAATGTCGCTATGCTCGTGACAGATATTCAACAAATATTGTTGATGTTAGTGCAGTCCATTTTCCATAGAATTGGTGGTGACACCAAGTAAAACTTACCAGTCCTCTCATGTATCCATACGCCTAACCATATGAACTGTATAACCATAATATGTTGAGCTGCTGTCACTTTTAGTAGCCAAAGTTTTTACAATAAACAATTTGCTTTTTACTTTTTTTACAAACCCTTTTTTGTAACATGAAACTATAAATATTGCTGTTTGTCTGTTTCTTATTTGTAGAAGCGTCAGATGCGGTTAATTTAACAGTTCTTTATAAACAAGTATTTCTAAAAGGCTGCGTTCTCTTCATAAATTAAGCCAACGAACCCTAAGAAACTATGGTCGACGATGACGTCATAAAACTGTCTTTTGTTGCGTATATGAGCATAAGTTTATAAGATGAAAACGTTTTATTTTGAAACTAATGATTTGTCTGACTCTTTCTTTAAGTTATAAAATCACATTTATTTATTTATTTGTTTTGGTGGCCAGTTATAGGATGATACAAGTGTGAATGTAGTATATTTTAATGTATCATTTCATGTACTATAATATCTCTTGTTGTCACAACTTCAAAACAAAAAATATAGCTATATTAATATATTTTGTTCTTTCATTATGTTACGAAAAAGCAAAGTAGACAGTAACTATTAAAGAAGTATAATCAGAACTGTCTATTTACACTTTTGGTTGATAGAATTATATGTATGTATAGAACTCAACCTGAATATTGGTTGGATCCTCAACAGTTCCACCGTCAGTTCTAATGCCTAGGCAGCAGTGAAGAGGTGTACTAGGGAAATGAGGAGTGAGGTAGTTTCCTCACTGAGCCAGAAGGTACTATTGCACATCAGTCCACCAAGCCACCAACTGACCCTACTAGGGAAATGAGGAGTGAGGTAGTTTCCTCGCTGAGCCAGAAGGTACTATTGCACATCAGTCTGCCAAGCCATCAACTGACCCTACTAGGGAAATGAGGAGTGAGGTAGTTTCCTCACTGATCCAGAAGGTACTATTGCACATCAGTCCACCAAGCCATCAATTGACCCTACTAGGGAAATGAGGAGTGAGGTAGTTTCCTCACTGAGCCAGAAGGTACTATAGCACATCAGTCCACCAAGCCACCAACTGACCCTACTAGGGAAATGAGGAGTGAGGTAGTTTCCTCACTGAGCCAGAAGGTACTATTGCACATCAGTCTTCCAAGCCACCAACTGACCCTACTAGGGAAATGAGGAGTGAGGTAGTTTCCTCACTGAGCCAGAAGGTACTATTGCACATCTGTCTTCCAAGCCACACACTGACCCTACTAGGGAAATGAGGAGTGAGGTAGTTTCCTCACTGAGCCAGAAGGTACTATTGCACATCTGTCTGCCAAGCCACCAACTGACCCTACTAGGGAAATGAGGAGTGAGGTAGTTTCCTCACTGAGCCAGAAGGTACTATTGCACATCAGTCCACCAAGCCACCAACTGACCCTACTAGGGAAATGAGGAGTGAGGTATTTTCCTCATTGAGCCAGAAGGTACTATTGCACATCTGTCTGCCAAGCCACCAACTGACCCTACTATGGAAATGAGGAGTGAGGTAGTTTCCTCACTGAGCCAGAAGGTACTATAGCACATCAGTCCACCAAGCCACCAACTGACCCTACTAGGGAAATGAGGAGTGAGGTAGTTTCCTCATTGAACCAGAAGGTACTATTGCACATCAGTCTGCCAAGCCACCAACTGACCCTACTAGGGAAATGAGGAGTGAGGTAGTTTCCTCATTGAACCAGAAGGTACTATTGCATATCAGTCTGCCAAGCCACCAACTTACCCTACTAGGGAAATGAGGAGTGAGGTAGTTTCCTCACTGAGCCAGAAGGTACTATTGCACATCAGTCTTCCAAGCCACCAACTGACCCTACTAGGGAAATGAGGAGTGAGGTATTTTCCTCATTGAGCCAGAAGGTACTATTGCACATCTGTCTGCCAAGCCACCAACTGACCCTACTATGGAAATGAGGAGTGAGGTAGTTTCCTCACTGAGCCAGAAGGTACTATAGCACATCAGTCCACCAAGCCACCAACTGACCCTACTAGGGAAATGAGGAGTGAGGTAGTTTCCTCATTGAACCAGAAGGTACTATTGCACATCAGTCTTCCAAGCCATCAACTGACCCTACTAGGGAAATGAGGAGTGAGGTAGTTTCCTCACTGAGCCAGAAGGTACTATTGCACATCAGTCTTCCAAGCCATCAACTGACCCTACAAGCGACACCTTCACTCCATTCATCACAGGGACTGACTATATTGAATGTTATTACTAATATTGTTCATACCTCTGCCACTTTCTTTGTCAGAGCCATAAGTGGGACTGAGACAGATCAATGAAAGTAACAACCTACTCTAGTCTATACAGGGATATATAGAGTATTGTAAACACTGTATCTGACTATCTACTCTATAAATATTTAGTTTATTTCGACAAAAAACACTTGTTGTTACAAAAACTGCAACAATTGTTCGCACTTTCTTTTACTTAAATAGCTTTTTCTTTTTTTCAAAGTTCGAATAAAGTTTCTCGTCATTTTAAATATTGAAGGTTGTCTTGGAAAATGAAAGAAGTAAGACACATTAGAAATATAGCGTCCTCAAAAGTGTTAAATAAGATTTCATATTTTTTCTCTTATCTTCTCATTTTGCTATGAATCTTTCCTTGCCTTATAAAGGTTAAATAAAGGAACAAATGTTACATTTAAACATAACTTATTGTAAAACTTATCCTTCTAAAGGAGTTAGAATTAAAGGAATAAGATGTTATCCTTTTCTATATGGATTCTTCAAACCTAGTTTTCTTTGCACATTTGGGTACTTTGTGGGAAATTTTTTTTTACGCATTATATCTTATTATATTTTATCTTGTGTTATTTTTCACACCTTCTATATTTTAAAATACAACTTGTGACATTAGGCCTCATTATTATACCTGAAAGATAAAAGTAACCCTACCTTACATAGGCTCTCTACCCACTTTTTAACAACAGATATCACAGCAGGGGGGAAGAAAATAACATTGTCCGAAGGTGACGTACCAATTCTCAGAGAAAGGTGAGAAAACGTTCTTCAATTGTTTGGTTTTACTCATTTCATTTTAATCTGGGAAAAAGACGCGTAATGAGTGTTTGTAATTATCAAGTCCTGGTTTCTCACTTCTGTTTACCCCTCCTTTCCCCTTCCACAGGTAGAGGACTACCCTATGGTTCACACAGCCAGCCTGATCACACGCCTAAGCAAGGATATGAACTTTGACTGTTAATAGACCGGCCACACGGAGCCGCGCTGAACTCAACTGGCGCTCACGCACTTTTGTGGTGCGGTGTAGACCATTTAGCCACCTACAGCAGCCCCATGGCTTCTTTGGTGCTGACTGACAGTTGACAGCTTTGAAAAGTTACTAGACCAAATTATGTATCCCTACGCCGAACCAGATGATCTGCAAAAACATGTGTTTAGCAGCTGTCACTTCTGACAGTAACATTTAGGTATTATACCTAAATGTTGACTGTCAGAAGTCAACTGTGAGCTGTCAGTCAGCACCAAAGAAGCCACGGGGCTACTGTACCACCAGAAATAAATGTTCGGGAGATTCAGAACTTTGTTTTCATGCTAACCACCAAGCACTATAGTGATGGGGATATCGGTGATCACAGTGTCCTTGATTATAAAATAACTGTGAGTTATACCAGTGATTATTGACAGTGATTGGCAGTCACTGTGTCAGCACTTGTAAAACTAGGCATTTCTTTCACAGCCATTGTAGTCATTGTTTCCATCATTACGTACAAGATAAACAATATTATATAAAACATCTCGGGCTAGAAAATGCTGCGCGACTCGTGTAGCTACTTGCTAGAAAATGCGGCGCGGCTCGTGTAGCTACTTGCTAGAAAATGCTGCGCGGCTCGTGTAGCTACTTGCTATGAAATGCGGCGCGGCTCGTGTAGCTACTTTCTAGAAAATGCGGCGCGACTCGTGTAGCTACTTGCTAGAAAATGCGGTGCTGCTCGTGTAGCTACTTGCTATAAAATGCGGCGCGGCTCGTGTAGCTACTTGCTATGAAATGCAGCGCGGCTCGTGTAGCTACTTGCTAGAAAATGCTGCGTGGCTCGTGTAGCTACTTGCTATGAAATGCGGTGCGGCTCGTGTAGATACTTGCTAGAAAATGCGGTGCGGCTCGTGTAGCTACTTGCTAGAAAATGCTGGTGCGGCTCGTGTAGCTACTTGCTATGAAATGCAGTGCGGCTCGTGTAGCTACTTGCTAGAAAATGCGTGCGGCTCGTGTAGCTACTTGCTATGAAATGCTGCGCGGCTCGTGTAGCTACTTGCTAGAAAATGCGGGCGGCTCGTGTAGCTACTTGCTAGAAATGGCGCGCGGTACTACTGTATGTGGCTAGCTACTTGCTATGAAATGCGGTGTGGTTTGTGTAGATACTTGCTAGAATATGCGGTGCGGCTCGTGTAGCTACTTGCTATGAAATGCAGCGCGGCTCGTGTAGCTACTTGCTAGAAAATGCTGCGGCTCGTGTAGCTACTTGCTATGAAATGCGGCGGCTCGTGTAGCTACTTGCTAGAAAATGGGTGCGGCTCGCGTAGTCATATCTTTATCAGGAACGCTCTAAAGACCAATTAATTAAGCACCTGTGTTTCAATTTCATTTATGCTCTTTGGTGTAATGATTCTGCAACAATGTATGTAGTAATCTCTCGAGTTTTCAGTCTAATATATCTATTTTAAGATAAACAAGAGAGTCCATGTGGTGTCCCGTCCCATTTTACCTAGTTTGGGGCAAATAAAGCGTCAAGATTCATTATACTCTCGAGAAAGACAAATTTTAACGATTCCATGGCTGTAGCTATACTATGATAAATTAATAAATAACGCCGCAGTGGAAGTAAGTGAAAATATGTTATGAAAAAAAAAAACCTTGTGGAATCTTCCCAAACAAACACTTTCTTCTCTATATTGAGCTTAGGTTTGTGTGCGACTAGTTTTCGAAGGTTCTTTGACGACTAAATGTTATGTCCTCGTTCGGTAGCACGTCAACAGAATGAGGAACTAAATGACCGACCTAGTCGATTTCATCACCTCCAGGTTTGTTTTGCAATCATCTGACCAACTAGACAGCTCATGGAGTGTTAGCTGTGTGGATATATATATTATCTTCTGTCTGTATTTACCCAGATTGGTGTGAACTCTTGAAATCGTGGGGGGGGTTTCTGAATATTCTTAGAGGATTATTGAGCGAGTGCCATATTTAAACTGATAATAATATCGGAAAAACACTTTCTGAACCGACTGATTATAAAGAACACGAGAATTTCGATGAGTGATAGGGAAAGGGTTTACCAATTTTAATGGAAGAATATTTTTCCATACCTTACAGGTGACACGGTACCAACGGCTTTACTTCCCTTCCAAAGGAAGGTTGTGCTACGGATTTTTTCACTCATGAAAAATCCGTCAACCTCAGCTGTGTTTGAACCCACGAACATCGGTCCCTGAGGCAAGTACTTTACCACAAGACCACTGAGGTTGACTATTTCACATACGTTGGTAGGCATAGGCTCGAGTAATGTCTCTGGCGAATTTCGTTAAAATTGTTCTACGCATTTGGTAGTTATCACAGAGCAAACAGACAAACATTCCGATTTTTTTTAGTGACAACCATCTTGAAACAGATAACCAGATTAAAAAACCATGTACCATATTTAGTTAGGCCTAGGTTCAAATATGGACATTACCAAATTTCGTTAAAATTGTTTCACTATTTGACATTTATCGCAGAATAAATGGCAAATGGTGCAAGTTAAAACAGGACCTTACTACGCTTGGTAAAAAAACTCACAACATCTGGTCAATCTGCAAGTACTAATGGCTTCATCATATTTAAACTATACAGACATCTTGTGAATGTGGGGAATGCCAGCCTCCACCATGGTTCGGATTCCACGTTAAACTGTAGGTCCTCCATTTCATCTCACAATCACCCTACCATTACACATTAGCGTAAGTGCGTATAACCCGAACGGGTAGTAAGACGTGGTGCTAAAATAATAATAATAATAATAATAATAATATAATAATAATAATAACTATACAGACCAGAACAGTGGTGGCCGAGAGATAATTTATAGGCAGGCACACGATACAGATAAAGATAGTTGTATCTTACATCTTTCTATAAAATATAATAACCCTATGTGATTTTTTAAAATTATGTTTTAAGCTGGTTTGTATAAAAGCATTTGTGGTTCAGTCGATAAATATTGATTAATTATCTAAGTATAATAATAATAATAATAATAATTGATAAAGAAAGTTTTGTTTTATGAAATATTACTACCAAGCTTAATGCCCAGTTCTTCGTGATGGTGACGATCATAAATTTAAATAGACTCTAATTTAAGTTCTCACGAATGTTTTCTAGAAAATATATTTAGAAACTCTTCAGAGATAATCTCAATAATTTTTATTTATATTAAGCATGGCCAGACATTGAATCTTTACTGAACCATTGTTGATTCCGGTGGCCCGCACGGTCTAACGCGCTACTCTCACAGTAGACTAGACTGCCAATGATGGTGAGAAAGAGGTTCGAATCTCGGTCCGGTGTACTGAGGTTAGTTTTTCTAAAGATAGTTTTCCACTCTCCCTCCACGCAAATGTGAGCACACTTACTCTAAATATAATCTTCCTGATCCCTAAAACATAATCGTAATTAGTAAATAAGCGTATAATCCCAACAGTTAATAAGACGCAGTGCTAAAAAAAAGATATTAGGGTTTAGCTTTATTCGACGAACTTATTGTTTTGCTGTTGAAGTAGTAAATGGTATCTCCCACGGAAAGTGTTTAAAAGAGACTCACTGTTTGGAAATAAAGTCTGTAATCTTCCATTGGCGTATCAACTTTTGCAGAGTTTGTATCAAGAACTTCCTCCATAATTTAAATTCTCCATGAAATTCCTCTTTAGTGGTCAGAAAAACCAGATTAATGTGTTTTTTTCAGTATACAGAATCTCTTCATCTGTAAACAATTTTTTTTTACTAGAAGGAATTTAAAGGATTGCTGCGTATTTTCCCAACATCAAAAATGGGGCACGTGCCCCTGCCTTGAATCTTCCAATGTACCAGACTGACACCTCCAACTACATGTCCACCTATGCAGGTTATTCGAATAGCGTTCACGCGAACCCGAATGAATGCCAAAGTAACCATAGCTTGACCAAACTGCTCGATCTTGACAACCAAACGGAATAACCCTTGGTCATTCGGAGCTACTTATTTATCTCCGGGATAATTTGTCTTCCTTTTAACGAGTCTAGGCATCCATCATCTTGCCACCTAAAGTAAGACCGACTTATGTGCAATCATTGTGGTGAGAAATCATTTATTTTACTCTCTTAGCTTGTATTTTTACTTTTCTTTCATGCCCACCTGTTAATTTTGACAGGTGAATTTATATTTTAACGCAGAATTATTATTTATTATTAAGTGTTCTGACTTACGATTGGTCCACTCCTTTTGTCAGTGAACTTAGACCGCAATGCACCCTGTCCTCTGCCACCTCCTTCAGCTCCAGAATATTCTTTTTTTTTTTACTTTCGCGCTATATTACATGTATAAAATATATTGTGATCGTCAAAAAAGTCCAACTCAAGATTTTGACGGATCTTGACGTTTCATGAACCCCCGAATCAAAAAAAGTGTTTTTTTTTCTCTTTCCGTCTGTCTGTACCTCCAACTAGAGCCTAAAATATTTTACCTATAAGGATAAAATTTGGTATCTAGGGTTTTCATAGGGTTTCCCCGAGGGTTTTTGTAATTGGATAACTAACCCTAAAATTAAGGGTAGTTTACTGAGGGGCAAAAAGAGAAAACTCAATTTTCTCAAAATCTGCTTTAAAGATTTTAGTTAAATTTCATTTCTAAACATTTATAAATATTACAAACAAAATGGTTCTCTCTATCTTTCGGCAAAATGACTTTAAAGACTCTCGTCTAGTGTATAAATTATCTTTTTTTATAATATCTCCTAAACAATTTGAGATATGAAATTACTTATAGGTACAAATATGTAGGTCTCTTTATAATACAAATATTTTATAAGAAGCATATTTTCATAAAATCAATAACTTTCAAGCTATACGTAAATATATATATTTTTTAACTTTTCAATGCAAAAGGTAAAAGTATTGCAACCGCAAAAGAAAATCTAACCTGAAATGTTGATGGATGTTGTCGTATCAAGACCCCCAAACTTTAAAAAAGTGGTATTATATATTAATACAATTTTGTGAACTTTAGTTGTACTACTTTAGTTTTAACGCAATAATTCTCCAATGCCATAGAGTGATTAAATATAAGTAATTCTCAAAGTTCATGTTATTATTATATTATTATTATATATTATTAGCACCGCGTCTTACTACCCATTCGGGTTATACGCACTTAGGCTAATGTGTAATGGTAGGGTGATTGTGAGATGAAATTGAGTACCTACAGTTTAACGTGGAATCCGAACCACGGTGGAGGCCTGGCATTCCCCACATTCACAAAATTTATGTTGTTTTTCCTTAAACCTCTTAGGAGAAATGTTTGTACAACAATGATCTATATCCATTTTAGACTCGATAGTCAATATTTCAATTTTTTTTATTGGTCAAAATTTATAAATGAGGAATTTAATAGCAATGCTATGGCATGAAGATTTGCAACACCTAATAAAATGCCGAAAATTGTATCCGGAAGTTGAAATTTTAATACGAAGTGTTGACCCTTGTGAACCCAACATTGATTTTTTTTATCGGTCCAAACATACAAATGAGGACATTAATTCTTTAAAAATAAAATTATAGAATTTAAAACCGGGACTAAAAAATGTTGTACATAAGTATAGTGCAATTTTTGCTTGGGTTTGCTAGAGTATATTATTACGTTTCACATATATTATGAGTTTTGAGTAAATACCTCTATTTTTAAACAATAGAGCGAGAAAGTCCGTGCGGAGCACCATACGATTTATTTTCAAATCATTCCAATATGTTAATCCTCCTTCCTAAGCTTTTCTTTCTCTCAACCTTTCCTTCTATGACGTCATGCAAGTTTGCCCGCTCATATTTTCGCCAGGGAACTTATCATTGTAAAGTTGTAGATATTAAAAATAAGCATATTTATTTTAAATATTAAGCCAATGCTTGACATACTCACTCACTCACTCACTCACTCACATCACTCATCACTCACTCACCATCACACTATATCATCACTCACTCACTCACTCATCACTCACTCACTCATCATCATCACTCACTATCTCTGATAATGTGTACACACTTACAGATGACTAGAACTCGAATAGCAAACTTTAGCTCTAGCTTACCGACGGAAGATTCCAAATTAAAAAAAAAAAATTCTCAACCCCTGAAAAAAAAACCAAAATGGTGGATAATGTAGGTGCGGACCTTTCTTTGGAGGTCTCTTGTGGCTAAACGGTAAGACCTATAAAAAAACGGATTGCACCAGTAGCTACGTATTTTACATCAATTTGCAAAGAAAACTCATTGGGGGTTTGGGGGTGGAACCCCAAACTAGTGAAGCGAGTATTTTTTTATATAAAACAATAGTTTCTATGCTAAAAACAAATATACACATATATTTTATGCTCGAATATCTAAAATGAAGCCGAACCCTTTTTATAGCTTCTGTCATCAAATCTGCTGACCACCGTTTCAGTCACTTCTAATAAGGCTGGAATTGCACACATGCGATTAACGGGAAACATTCATCCCTCATTCCTCAACCCCCCCCCCTCCCCCCCTCTTGTCCTTCGAGAAGATTTTGCCTGGGTGCCGGTTTAAAGAGAGATAAAAGTACGTTATACCAAGTAGATATTCACTGAGAAACAAAGTGTAAATTAAATACATTTTAAATATTATATTAGATTGGATTTGGTTATATTTATTAATTGGTCAAAAGGTATGTGTAATATATAATTGTTACAGTGCGACACCTTAAGAGAGTGCATCACACGCCAATCAACTCTGTGATACAGTCAGCTCGAAATTGTACATTTACACGAACACTATTGCACGTAGATCTTTTCTGATTAAACATTAATGGAGATAAAGAGTAATAGAAGTATTTAATACTGAACATTGTTGAAATATTAAATTATATTTGGATAAAAACTGCATTGAAACGAACGTTTTTTGACCATTTTAGAATGACCTCCCAGATAAGCATTGTGTACTAATCTTCATCCTGTCATAACAGGGACATACTGTAGTTATTATCAAGAAACTTTATCGCTTTGTCCCCCATCGTCACCGTGGAAAATGTCGAGTAATCATTCAAATACGAATGCAGTTCCCCCATTTCTGGCATATCTTGGTATTTTATTTTCTCTTTTACTCCCATAGTACCTCGCGCGAACCGGGAGCTGAGTTGGGCCTGCGACGCTCTTAAATTTTATCAGTATAAAGTATATTTTAGGAAAGAAATATTGTTTTTAATATCTTTTTGTTGCAAGGTGTTTAATTTGACGATACTCCCACCGCGAGCTCAAGGCTGCGTTGACCTTGAGACCTGAGAAATAAATCGCTCTATCACCGTCAGTCCTTGACTTCCTTCCTTCAAGGTCACAACACGTGGTCACAACACGTTGTCAGGTGCTCCATATCCTTGTTCCGATACATACATTAAGTGTGTGGGGAAGTTACGTCACACAGAACTTGACGTTCTTGAAAAAACAATCACGATCATTATTTTTAAGAATGTCAGAATTTGTTTTGTCCTGTCAGTTGTTTGGTTTCGTTTGCGAGGCTGTGTCAAGGTGAACGCCGGTGCATTTCCTTCCAAAACATACCTTCACCCTTCCTTTTGAAACATAAACTAAGGTGCTAATGGTTTTAACGCAAATATTTCCTTAAACGAAAGTAAGAACCCGCTTTGGTGTCCGCGTGGTCTAACGTGCTACCCTCGCAGTAAACTAGACTGTCGATATCTTGGGAGATCGAGAGTACTGAGGGTGGTTTACACTCTCGCTCTACGCTAATGCGGGTACCATTCCTCTAAAGTTTAACCTTATTAATCTGCCAACACATTAGCCTATTTAGTGCATATGCGCGTAGCCCAATCTGGTAGTAAGACACGGTGCTAAAAAGAATTATATCCAAGCCGGGTGACGAACCTCAACCTCCAAGTCACCGATAAGTCACCAAAGAACCTGACTACTTTGACCATGTAGCCAGCTGAGTGTTTCATTTTAAAGTTTTATCTTATTTATATTAGGTACTGAAAAGTTTTAACAGATGATGAATTTTTTTTTTTAACTTTTGAATTACCCTTCCTTCAACTCTTGACAAGACGTGTATTAATCACAACTTGTGAATATGTGGAAAGCCAAGCCTCCGCCGTGGTTCGGATCCCACGTTAAACTGTAGGTCCTCCATTTCATCTCACAATCACCCTACCATTACACATTAGCTTAAGTGCGTATAACCCGAACGGGTAGTAAGACGTGGTGCTAATAATAATAATAATAATAATAATAATAATAATAATAATAATAATAATATAATAATAATACTAACTTTTGAATATTTATTTATTTTAATGAGAATCACTAATTTATCCAAGGTAAACCTATCAGAACTCGCCATGTTTTCTCACTAGATAAGAACAAGCTTTGACGATCCACTTGAGAAACACCCGAAGTTTTTTCCGAAGATTGGGAGGTTAAGGTTCTGATCCTGGTCAAGGTGTACTGAGGTGTTTTTTTTTTTTCGAGACGTTACTCACTCTCACTTTACTATAATTCTGGTACATTTCCTCTGAATTACACCTTCAACATCCTCACCCTTGCTACCCCGAACTGCCGCGGTGATGGGGGATTCCCAGGAGAATTGCCGCTGACTCATTGAGGAGAGACCTTGGATCAATTACCTTAATTTAGTAACTGAGATTAGAATCACATGAGCCTGTAATATTCCGATTAAAACTCAAACAAGTAAAAGTGCTTAAGGTGGGATTTAAAGGGACGTGAGAAAAGGTGAGTATTTTTTCCTTCAGTTTTTATAGCAAAACATTTTTTTTTTGGCCAAAATAAATAAAATATTGCTCCAGTGCAAATATAGAGTTTAACCTTCTTCACATGTTGATATCAACAGTTGTTGAATATCTGTTATGAGCATTGCGTCATTATATGATAAACTTTTTAAATTAAAAGAAAGAGTTGTCATTAAATCCCAGGATATCCTCGTCAGATTTTTTAATGTTGAGGTGATTATGTTAAGATAATTAATTTCTATATTTGTACTGGGGCAATATTTTATTTATTTTGGGCAAAAGAACATGTTTTGCCATAAAAACTGCAAAAAAAAAATTGTATTTTTCTCGCACCCTTGTCCATCCCACCTTTAAGACTGTCTGGACGAGACGTCCCTTGAGGAAGTCTGTCCATTATGATCTTAAGAGAACCTCATAAGAACGTTATTAGGGGGGGAAATGGCCACTTCTTTGACACCTGAACTGCCATTCTGAAAAAAAAGAAAAGGAAAAGAAAGAAAAAGGGACGCGACAGTAAAATTAATGAACGTTCCATCCTCATTATGCATGCGTCACAAGACCCTCGCATTCTTACCATTAAGAATATTGAGCTCAAGGTAGTCACAAGTTGTGCTTGGACAGTGGTGGGAAGGAGGGGGGTAGCAGGGAGGAGGGGAGGTGAAAATATATGTTTCTAGAAAGAATGAATCATAAAAAAATGTGAACCGTTTGCTGGTTACCATGTAACATATCCAGTAGTCACTTTACGTAACTCATCTTGTTTATTGTTAACATTTATACCGGACAGTTAAATGACATTTTGTTTATTGTCTTAAGGGCGGTCATAAGTCTTAAATATTTTATTTTTCATTTGTTTTTTTAACCTTAAGGATGTTACCTACTTGGTGAATTTGAAGCTATTTTGTGAAGTGGGCTGCATTTAAACTTGACGTACCTAAACACAGAGTCTAAACATTATCACACTTAAATACCAATGAACGGAATAGAAAAAGAGGGAATAAAATGAGCTTCTCTTCCTGAAAGGAACTCTTGTTCCCCTTATAGCTATGGTATGTTGCTAGTTTTTGTGTAAGAAACATTGTGTCATAGTAAAAATGATTATGATGATCACATTCTACTATTATATTCATGTGGGTTTTGTTAGGTTTTAAATAAGCTCATATATGGTTTTAAATTGTTATATTTTAATTGCCAGTTTCCAGTAAAAAAACTACATATAAAATTACAAAATAAAATTATCAGATATTAATTTAAATTTACAAATTAATTACCTCAAAATATGAACAAAAACTCTTAATTTATTCACAAGATTAAATCAAACATTTTACAAATGGAAACTAAAACTTAGTCATGTAATGAAAACCCTTTAAAAACTAAACTATGGCATTCTGCTAAATATAATTTTGATCTAAAAATATTTGTTTAAGAAGTAATATCTACCCACTCCCAACGCAACCCTCTCCAGTCAGTTGTAGTCTCACCAGAAATGTGTATTTTACAACCAAACAAGCAAAGATGTGCATTATCTTCTCATTCAGACAACTGGCTGTTTACAAAATGTATGTTTAGCTATTCACGCATTTATAAAATACGGTACCAATAAAAATATACTTATTCAAAATAAATGTCTAAAAATGAATTTTAAAAATTCACCAAAACGTATTTTAAAATGACACAAACCAATAAATCACCTAAAAATCAAAAATGATAGAAAATGATCAATTAATAACACATAAAAAAATTTCCATGACCAGGGAATCATGAACAGAGTCTATATACAGTAATTATTATAATTAAGTTTTAACATTTCTTTTAATGCATATAATTATTTAGGATTTGTTTTACATGACAAATAGTACTGTATAATTGGTTTTTGGGCAAACATTCGTTGAAGGGTAATTTATTGGCGGGAAATTTTTGAAAATTCTAAATATTTCGAAAATATCTCCAACAATTTTGTTCGAAATGTATAGCTGGAGCGTGTGTGGTTGATAAAAAATAACAATGTATAATTGTTTTTGGATTAAAAACTCATTTATGGGTAATTTACTGATGATTGATTTTTTTAAACTTGAAATATTTTACAAATGGCTCAAACTATTTGGTTCAAAATGGGTACCTTGGGAGTGTTCACATTGCAAATACCCCTGTATAGTTGTTTTTGGGGAGGGAGGACTCGGCTATGGACAGTTTTCTAATGACTGTTATTTTTTTAATTTCCATATTTAAAAAAATATCATAAGCGATTTAGTTCAAATGGTTATCTTTTAAGTTGCTTGTATTCTAAATATTTATGTTAATTAAAAAAATATATTATTGAGATTGTTTCCATACAATATATATTAGCTCTAACGATTTGCTTCAAAATTGGTATCTAGGGATTATTTTAAATTAGGTATTAATAATAGTAATAATAATAATAATGTATATTTATTTATCTAAAATAAATTAATCTAAGGGTGGCTTACTTCAAACAAATTATTTTAAAAAATTTGAATTTTTTGGAAATCGAACTTTAAGATTCAATTAAAAATGGGAGTCTGGGAATAATTTTTCATACGTTTTTATTTTGTACAAATAATAAATAAATTTATGGTGTTTAAAAATAATTTATTTTGAAAAATTGAGTTTTATTAGATACATTTTAACAATCTGGTTTAAAATTTATATATGAAAAGTTATTATTCTGACTAACTTATTGATGTGTTTGTTTTTATGAGAAAAACATACTTAAGAATAGCTTTCTCAAAACCTATTTTTTTTGAAAATTATATTTGAAGCCGTAACATATAATAAAAGAAACTATGTGCGATTGTGTCATGCCATTGGTTTTTATTACTGAGTCTTACTACCTGTTCAATTAATATGCATTTATGATAATTACTATAATCGGTTAAAGGAAGAGTTTTCGAGGTAATCTACCTGCATTTGCATGGAAGGAGAGTGGGGAAACCGTTTAGGAAACCTTATTGTGATTCGAATCCCGATATCTCCGTTATTTGCACGCGAGTCCAAAACTATAGTGGCGCCTTAGACTGTTTAACCACTGAAGTGGGTTTTGTTTATTTAGATATCAAGAAATAACATGGCATGGTTTATGAAACAAGAGGCCATTTTTCTTTTTTGGCTTAAGACTTCTTCTCCCCCCCCCCCTCCCAGTTGTGTGTGTTTGCTTGTTTTGTTTGCTAAGCGAGATACCCCCCGCGTAGATGATCTAATCTCTTCTTGTAATAAAAATAACTCTCAGTCACTTATCGTAAGATACAGTCGAGTTTGACGTTTAAGGAGTCCTACTTGTCTTGAGGTAATTTGTGGGCCATTCGGACAATTAGGTTTTGGCCGTAACTGTCTGTCAAACTGGTGACCGCTTGGAAGTTGGGAAATTTTTAACTGGAGATTATTTAGGTAGTTTATAAAATGAAAATGTAATTTCGGTAGTTAAAAGGACGTACATGTGACGTACTATTTCATTTGTTTGTAAAATAGAAACATTAAAATGGGTGAAAGAGACGCAAGAAAGGGCCAGTGTTTTTGCAGTTTTTTTTTAACACGCTATTGGCTTAAATAGATAAAATATTTATTCAGTATAAAGATAGAGTTTAAATTTATTCTCATTTTGATATAGGTTTAACGCGCTACTCTCGTGTTAGACTAGACTGCCAAATGTGGGGAGATTGCGGTTCTTTCACGGTTGGATGCACTGAGGTGATTTTCTTAGACGGGTTTTCCCTCGCCTCCCAATCAATGTGGGTGCACTTCCTCTCAAATAAAATTTCCTAATACCTAACACATTAGTGTAATTAATTAGTACATAAGTGTATAACCCGAACGGGTAGTAAGCTTTAAATATAAATTATAAAATTAATTTGTATTTCATTTACTTATGATGTGTTGCACCTAATTTTACTGCAATTAAAGTATTCTAAAATTTTATTTCACTAACTTTATTACTATCCATATTAAATAAAACGAATGAAATAATAAAATTTACCAAATCGTAAAATATTACGTGATATAGAGAGGTAGGGGGACGCAAAATCCTACAATCCCTCAAGTGGAGTTAGGGGGGGGGGGGGGGTAAAAATAATGGACAAAAAAATCCTTACTTAATTTAAGGATGGTCCCTAACATGAACTGTTTTTATCTCGGACGAGGTATATAACATGATCTGTTTTCATCTCAGACGAAGTATAACATGATCTGTTTTCATCTCGGACGAAGTATAACATTAGCTGTTTTCATCTCGGACGAAGTATAACATGATCTGTTTTCATCTCGGACGAAGTATAACATGATCTGTTTTCATCTCGACGAAATATAACATGATCTGTTTCCATCTGGACGAAGTATAACATGATCTGTTTTCATCTGGACGAAGTATAACATGAGTCTGTTTTCATCTGGACGAAGTATAACATGATCTGTTTTATCTCGGACGAAGTATAACATTGATGTTTCATCTGGACGAAGTATAACATTACTGTTTTCATCTCGACGAAGTATAACATGATCTGTTTTCATCTCGGACGAAGTATAACATGATCTGTTTTCATCTAGGACGAAGTATAACATGATCTGTTTTCATCTGGACGAAGTATAACATGATCTGTTTCATCTAGGACGAAGTATAACATAGCTGTTTTCATCTGGACGAAGTTAAATGAGCTGTTTTCATCTGGACGAAGTATAACATGAGCTGTTTTCATCTGGACGAAGTATAACATGATCTGTTTTCATCTAGGACGAAGTATAACATGAGCTGTTTTCATCTCGGACGAAGTATAACATGATCTATTTTCATCTCGGACGAAGTATAACATGAACTGTTTTATCTCGGACGAAGTATAACATAGCTGTTTCCATCTGGACGAGTATAACGAGTTGGGTCATTTAGCTCAGTGGCACGGTATAGACCCTCCAGCGTCCCACTGGAGAAGCCCCGCCCGCTCAATCATCTCTTGTCCACGAATTATTCTGACCTATCATTTATCTTATTATATTTCAGTCAGGGAGATGATGGTCAGGTCGTGACCTCGCAGAATCTACCTTTGAAGAAACCTCCAGGGGGATTTAGAGAGCCCGCGTTTATTTGTGGTATTTAATGACAACTTTCGGATCACGGGACTGGCCAATAAAGGTGAGCACGCGGACCAAGGCGTAGTTATCGACTCTCGTCGACAGGAAATATAATCTGTGAGAGAGCTGCGTGATTACTACTGGGAACCAGCGTGGTTACTACTAGGAAACAGCGTGGTTACTACTATGAAACAGCGTGGTTACTACTTAGAAAACAGCGTGGCTACTATTAGCAAACAGCGTGGCTACTATTAGCAAACAGCGTGGCTACTACTAGGAAACAAAGTAGTTACTATTAAGAAACAGCGTGGCTACTACTGGGAAACCACGTGCAGACTATTAGGAAACAGTGTGGTTACTACTTGAAAACAGCGTGGCTACTATTAGCAAACAGCGTGGTTACTATTAGGAAACAACGTAGTTACTATTAAGAAACAGCGTGGCTACTACTGGGAAACCGCGTGCAGATTATTAGGAAACAGTGTGGTTACTATTAAGAAGCAGCGTGGCTACTACTGGGAAACCACGTGTTTACTATTAAGAAACCGCGTGGTTACTTCTAGGAACGCGTGGTTTATTAGGATACAGCGTTATTACTACTAGTAACCAGCGTGGTTACTATTAGGAAACAACGTGATTACTATTAGGAAACAGCGTGGTTACTTCTAGGAAACAGCGTGGTTAATATTAGGAAACAGCGTTATTACTACTAGTAACCAGCGTGGTTACTATTAGGAGACAGCGTGGCTACTACTAGTAACCAGCGTGGTTACTATTAGGAGACAGCGTGGTTAATATTAGGAGACAGCGATGGTTAATATTAGGAACAGCGTGGTTAATATTAGGAAACAGCGTGGTTACTATTAGGAGACAGCGTGGTTACTACTAGAACCAGCGTGGTTATATTAGAGACAGGTGTTCTATTAGGAGACAGCATTGTCAATTTCATCTTTTTACCACCTCCTCTTACTACCCATTTAAGTTAAACACATATGTACTAATTACACTAAATGTGTTGGAGAAGAGGAAGATTGAAATTAGAGAGCGTATACACGAATTTTGTTGGAGGGAAAGTGGAAAAAAATTTAGGAAAAACCACCATCATTATATCCAAATGTGATTTTACCCCGACCTAGCCGTCATCGGCAATCCAGTTTATTGCGAGAGTGAGTGACGCCTCAAACCGTGAGACCACCAAATTGGGTTTCGTCGATGTTGTCACAAGCTCCATCTTACCCCAGCTTACCTTCCTTCCGACATAACTGAACGACAGATTCGGCAGACGTTAATCTAGAAAGGGCATTTCTACCTTCTCATCTAAAGAAAAAGTATTCTAATCGTTAAAATATTTTATCTTAAGTTTATGATGGACTTTAACGTTTTATGTTTGATGTGAAAGTTATATTTTACTATTCCTTCTGTCCCATGTCTGTCTGTCTGTCTGTCCGTCTCTAGCCACCTATCTGAAACAGTTGGATTGATTTTGTCAAACTATATATCTATATGTTATAGGATGTTTTATTGAAATATTTTACTCACTATCCCCCTCAGACTCACCATGACCCCATACTCACTATCCCCCTCATATTCACTATCAACCTCATACTCACTATCACCATCACCTCATCTCATCGGGACATGGAAAGATCCTTCATGGAAAGGATGTACGATTAGTACATTCGGGTGTTCCATGGACAGCGGTACATCAGTTCTGGATAGTCTTTACACTACTGGGCTAAGAGTGTTGTAACCCAGACGCGCCGTATTATTATTGTTATTATAAAGCAAAATTACTGGCAACCCCGAGAAGTAATGGTTAAATTAATTTTCTTTTATATGCATATATATTTCTAGTGGCAGCTTTTGAGCTATTTTGGATTAATTGAGAAATATAAATAATAAAAATATGTATTTAAAAAACATACAGTTATATTCAATATTTTTAATTAATTGTTTATAATTTACAAACTGTATGTATGCAGAAGAAACTGATGAAATGTTTTATTTGGGGCACCTTGCTGTATGGAGCAGAAACTTTAACTCTTAGAAAGAAGGAAAATAAATATTTGGAGAGATTTGAACTGTGATGCTGGAGAAGACTCGAGAAGATCAGGTAGACAGACAGGGTGACAAATGAACAAGTCCTAAGAAGAGTTGGTGAGAAGATCAGGTGGACAGACAGGGTGACAAATGAACAAGTCCTAAGAAGAGTTGGTGAGAAGATCAGGTGGACAGACAGGGGGACAAATGAACAAGTCCTAAGAAGAGTTGGTGAGAAGATAAGGTGGACAGACAGGGTGACAAATAAACAAGTCCTAAGAAGAGTGGTGAGAAGATCAGGTAGACAGACAGGGTGACAAATGAACAAGTCCTAAGAAGAGTTGGTGAGAAGATCAGGTGGACAGACAGGGTGACAAATGAACAAGTCCTAAGAAGAGTTGGTGAGAAGATCAGGTTGACAGACAGGGGGACAAATGAAGTCCTAAGAAGAGTTGGTGAGAAGATCAGGTGGACAGACAGGGTGACAAATGAACAAGTCCTAAGAAGAGTTGGTGAGAAGATCAGGTGACAGGACAAGACAGGGTGACAAATGAACAAGTCCTAAGAAGAGTTGGTGAGAAGATCAGGTGGACAGACAGGGGACAAATGAACAAGTCCTAAGAAGAGTTGGTGAGAAGATCAGGTGGACAGACAGGGGGACAAAATAAGTCCTAAGAAGAGTGGGTGAGAAGATCAGGTGGACAGACAGGGTGACAAATGAACAAGTCCTAAGAAGAGTTGGTGAGAAGATCAGGTGGACAGACAGGGGGACAAATGAACAAGTCCTAAGAAGAGTTGGTGAGAAGATCAGGTGGACAGACAGGGGGACAAATTAAGTCCTAAGAAGAGTGGTTGACAAGAGAACCATTTTGGATGTGATTCTTCGGTACAAAGCAAACTGGATCAGACACGCCCTTAGGAGGAAATGTCTTCTGAATGACGTCACAAAAGTACAGAAGGTTGAGGGGAAAATGATCTTAAGAAGACCTGTCTTCTACACGACATTATAGAAGGAAAAGTTGAGGGAAATGGAGCTTAAGTGGAAGGTGGATTCAAATATAAGATGACTGGAAGGAAATAATAAAATTCTGGGAGTTGAAGGAAGAGGCAGAGGACAGGGGCATTGGTGGTCTAGGTTCACTGACAAAAGTAAAGAACCTGTCGTAAGACAGAACATATAATAATAATATATGCAGATAGCCAATGGAATCCATTAGTTTATTTCAGTGAATTATATGAATGTTTATTAAAACTTTGATCTTGCATTCATGTCAGAAAAAGTTTATTTCTAATAAACTAAACGGCCAAGAGGTTGGAAGATGATGGTGTATTATAACGTAAAATGTTACATAGTAAATATTTAACTCCTTCGCTCTTGTAAATGTTATCGAATTCAACGATGCCCATGGCAGGCATTCAAGAAAGGTTGAGGTCCATACACATATGTGATGAAAATTAAAAGCATCTACTGAAACAATATTTTATTTATTTTGTCCCAAAAAGATTTTATTGATACAAGATACACAAAGTATTGACCTTAATTCCAGCTCCCTTTTATCCAAACTTTAAATAAATCCTCGAGAGTTGCGACTGAAGGAAGGAGTGATTAAAGAATAAAATAAAAACACCGCACGACCTCTCTCTTTATCGCTCTCTCTCTCTCTCTCTCTGTGTCTCGATCTGTGTCTTTCTTGCGTTCTCTCTTTCGGTTTCTCTATCTCCCTCTATATCTCTCACTCTCTCTCTCACTTTCTCTTTCACTCTCTCTCACTTTGTTTCCATCTTTCTCGCTCTTTCTTTAGCTCTCTCAAACTCTCTTCTTTCTCTCTCTCGCTCTTTCTCACCTCTCACTCTCTCATTTTCTTTAGTTCTATCTATCTCATGCTCTTTCCTTCTCTCTCAATTTCTCTCGGTATTTATCACTCTCTCACTTTCTTTCTATCTATATCTCTTGATCTCTCTCATTCAATCTCTCTGCCTCTCTCTATCTTTCTCTCTTTCTCTCTCTCTCTGTCTCCCTCTCTGTCTCCACCTCCTTACATCTCTCAACGTGTCGACAATGGGATCTTCATCGGACCGTGATGACTGTTCGAACCCAGACTGCGATTGCCCCAACCTCTCGTTCAGGCGTGGTCGGGTCTCACCACTGCTAAGGTAGGGAGAGAGGAGGTCTCTTTTCGGTCATACAGTTAGTTTCAACTGACCGTGACGGTCAGGGCGTGGTTTGGATTCCTAGGGAGGTCCGGCTGACTATTTTGTGTGGCATTCTGGGGAACTGGACGTGACTCATTTGTCTTTATTCGACATCCTTCTCGATGGAGGAACCCCCGGATGGAAACTATCCTCTCTGGAGGACCATAAGATCCCTGGTAGGGAGGTGAGATGAGGGGAGGGAGAATTATGCATGAAACAACATCAATTTTGGCAATTTTGTTATATTTAATATATATATATATATACACACACACACACACACACACACACACACACATGAGACCTACAAGGAATAAATACATGGTACGACGTATCGCTCAGACTTTCTTCCGCTTGTATATTAAAATAATACATTTACTAAATATTCTTAATATTTGTGAAACGAAACATTTTTGTATAAACCTTACTCCAAATATCATAAATGAAATAATATACACTCACACTTACTTACTCTATGGCATTATGACTAGGAACTTTGTTACATTGAGAAAAGATAAATATCTATGTCCACCAAAGAACATAAGAATCAAATTCATTTATCTGAATCCTGAATTAAAAAGTTTATACATTTGCCTGTAGCTCAGAAACTATTGGTTTTATAAAAATATATTTCGAATAAAATACGTTTATCTTTAATTGTACTACAACTTTACAATACTAAATTATTTCGTAGCTCAAAACAGTTATGGAGAAATGATGAAAATAGGAACATTTCTCCTATTTAGAGTACCCTCAAAATAATTTTCATGATAAAATGAGAATTGCCATATTGTTTATAATAATAAACAATTTTTAGATATAAATTTTAATCAAAATAGTTTAAGCGAATTTTGAGAAAATCTATTTTCACTCTTTTATCCCCCCCAGTAAACACCCCTTAAATTTAGGGTTAAATATGAAACTCAAAAAAAACCTCGGGGGAGGAGGGGATGGGACTCATGCAAACCTTAGATACCAAGTTCTGTTCTTATTTAATTTTCAGCTTTTACTTATACTTACTTCGGTGACCACGTGGTTTAATGCGCTACTCTCGCGGTAGACTATCATGCCGATGTTGAATCTCAGTCGGGTGTACTGAGGGTGATTTATCCTAAATGATTTTCCACTCTCCTTCTAAGCAAATGTGGGTATATTCCTTTAAATATAACCTTCCTCATCCCTAAAACCATTGGCGTAGTTAGTATATAAACGTTTAGCCCGAGCGCAATGATAAAAAAAAGTGCACGGGTGGCATGATCACTGATCAGGCCGATAGATGAGGAAGTTTGAGCTTTGGTTTGAATCATGATCACTGATCAGGCCGATAGATGAGGGAGGTTTGAGCTTTGGTTTGAATCATGATCACTGATCAGGCCGATAGATGAGCGAAGTTTGAGCTTTGGTTTGAATCATGATCACTGATCAGGCCGATAGATGAGTGAAATTTGAGCTTTGGTTTGAATCACAATCACTGATCAGGCCGATAGATGAGGGAAGTTTGAGCTTTGGTTTGAATCATGATCACTGATCAGGCCGATAGATGAGGGAAGTTTGAGCTTTGGTTTGAATCATGATCACTGATCAGGCCGATAGATGAGTGAAATTTGAGCTTTGGTTTGAATCACAATCACTGATCAGGCCGATAGATGAGGGAAGTTTGAGCTTTGGTTTGAATCATGATCACTGATCAGGCGATAGATGAGCGAAGTTTGAGCTTTGGTTTGAATCATGATCACTGATCAGGCCGATAGATGAGTGAAATTTGAGCTTTGGTTTGAATCACAATCACTGATCAGGCCGATAGATGAGGGAAGTTTGAGCTTTGGTTTGAATCACGATCACTGATCAGGCCGATAGATGAGGGAAATTTGAGCTTTGGTTTGAATCACGATCACTGATCAGGCCGATAGATGAGGGAAATTTGAGCTTTGGTTTGAATCATGGTTGCTATTCATACAAGTACAGAGATCTGATTACCATTACTAGTCTTTCATTTATCACATCTTACCGCCAGTTCAGGTTAAGCGCATATGTTATAACTTACCCTAATGAGGTAAAGATGAGGAAGGAAACATTTAAGAGGTAATATATACCGTCATTTGATTGGTAGTAGAGTGGAAATCCATTTAGGAAAAAAAACAACTCATTAGGCCTGACAGAGATTCGCACCTCGATCTATCCGTCATCATCAGGCCAGTTTAACATGAGAGTGACGACTTATACCTTTCAGCCATCAATATTCATGTGAAAAAAATATATTATCTATACATAGATTTGCCTATGAATGAACAATTTGCAGCAACTTTTTTAGAAAATACAGAGGTATTTCTTGAGGTCAACATCGATATAATTTCGATTTTCTACATGTATGTATGGTATCTATCAGATGTGACATCTGCAGATAATATGACTTGAAGTATGAATACGTGAAAAATAGATCTATTAACTTTTCCAAGCTGTATGATATGTCTATTCGTAATAAAATCGAAGTATACGGTAGAGCGTATAAAATGTGGACGTCAAAACTCCGGAGCACCAAGAAAAAATATTATATAAAAAAAATAACCATAGTGGTATCAATATCAAAGACATGGCCACCAAAAAACCTACCTCAACGTTTGTTCCAAAAAATTAGAGACCTTTTTCGTTGGTATATTTTTTTCCTTAATATATTCCCTCAGAATTTTTTATATTTAGTAACAAAAATAAACAATATTTAGTTTTTGTAAGTATCCCGTTCATGCTTTTTTTTATGAAGTATATTTTTTGAAAATCCAGACCAATCTATAATCCGGACTGGTTCGATCCCCAATTAGTTCAAATTATCGACTTTCTACTGTACATGTGTAGACGGTGTTATTGATGAGACCGCCTGTAAGTCGCGACAAGGCTAGTTTTGTCACCTGGCACCCCCCCCCCCCCCCACCTTTCGCCCCCTTGTGCTGTGGGTGTCCTTGCCCGAGGCGGTCCGCTGTTATTTGGAGGAGGAGAGGGGGGAGGTCATCTGGCATCGAAAGTTTAGCAACATCACCTGTGTTTTTGTTTATATTTTTACTTTCTTAAATCTTTTCATTTTGATATCCCCCACTATCTGCTTTTTAAAAAACTTTCTAACATTTTCGGGATTGATTACAAGTGGAAAATCCATAGTTTAACCCCATCCGGGTGCAACAAAGCTAGTTTATTTTTATTTTTCACATTAATATTGCCGAGGAAGGAATGTTAAAATGTTCCAAATGTTAAAAAATCAATTTAAATTAGTCGCAACATTAACAAATGTTTTTTAGTGTATTTATTAAGAGGTATTTAACTTGCACTTTTTTAACCGACTGATTATATCAGCACACAACTTATAAACTAGCTTAAATATATAACAGGTACAAAACCCAGGCCCCCGGAAATTAATTCATCACAGTGAAAGGGGGAAAACCCTCATTTCACTCTTTTTTTTTTTCTATGACGGGACTCGAACATGACAATCTTTCTAGGGGTAAGGTGTCGGACTTCTGTGATAGGGTCCGGGTTTCAATCCTCTGTCCCGGCACAGATTTATCTGATTGCCAAACCCTTCCTTTACCTCTGACAAGACGTATATTAATCACAACTTGTGAATGTGTGAAATGCCAGTACGATCGGGGTATATTAACCATACAATCACGGTACAGTAACGATACAATCATCGTTCAGGAACTATATAATCACGGTATGGAAACAATACAATCACGATACAGTAATGATATAATCACGGTACTGTAATGATACAATCACGGTACAGTAATTATACAATCATGGTACATTAACTATATAATAACGGTACAATCACGATACAGTAATGATACAATCATGGTACAGTAACTATATAATCACGGTACAATCACGATACAAAAACATTACAGTACCGGTACAGTAGCGTTAGGATACACTCTTTATCCATGGTTTTGAATGTGACTTACATCAACGATAAGGCTTCAACATCGATACAGTCACGCTCCAGCCTCGCTCTCACTGCTATACACCTAAGAGAATAATCAACCGTACCGTAATCGTAGCTGTATTGTATCGTATCGCCAATGGAGCGCTAGTGTGCTCTAGAAAGACGTTATACAACAGTCTACTACCACGGTCCAACACATCATTTTCGACACTCGCTTATCTTTAAAATGGCCAAAAAAGAAAAGTAAAAACCTCTGACTAGATTCTCTTTTTTTTTTCTGCAGACTTTGTTCCCTGTTTATTTTAAATGCTTCATCCTCATCTAACTCTAAATTTGAAAAACCGGAGATCTTGATACTAATTAGTAGCCTACGTGTTACAAAGAGTGAGCATGAGACCAACTGAAAGCTATCGAGCAAAAAGCGTACCGTCCTTGTATCGAGAGTGTACCGTTGCAGTATCGCTGATATAAATGACCGTGATTGCGGCCATATTGTATCTGAACCGTTATCGTACCTTTATCGTGGCAGTATCGCTGATATGAATGACCGTGATTGCGGCCATATTGTATCTGAACCGTTATCGTACCTTTATCGTGGCAGTATCGCTGATATAAATGACCGTGATTGCGGCCATATTGTATCTGAATCGTTATCGTACCTTTATCGTGGCAGTATCGCTGATATAAATGACCGTGATAGCGGCCATATTGTATCTGAACCGTTATCGTACCTTTATCGTGGCAGTATCGCTGATATAAATGACCGTGATTGCGGCCATATTGTATCTGAATCGTTATCGTACCTTTATCGTGGCAGTATCGCTGATATAAATGACCGTGATTGCGGCCATATTGTATCTGAACCGTTATCGTACCTTTATCGTGGCAGTATCACTGATATAAATGACCGTGATTGCGGCCATATTGTATCTGAACCGTTATCGTACCTTTATCGTGGCAGTATCGCTGATATAAATGACCGTGATTGCGGCCATATTGTATCTGAATCGTTATCGTACCTTTATCGTGGCAGTATCGCTGATATGAATGACCGTGATAGCGGCCATATTGTATCTGAACCGTTATCGTACCTTTATCGTGGCAGTATCGCTGATATAAATGACCGTGATTGCGGCCATATTGTATCTGAACCGTTATCGTACCTTTATCGTGGCAGTATCGCTGATATGAATGACCGTGATAGCGGCCATATTGTATCTGAACCGTTATCGTACCTTTATCGTGGCAGTATCGCTGATATAAATGACCGTGATTGCGGCCATATTGTATCTGAATCGTTATCGTACCTTTATCGTGGCAGTATCGCTGATATAAATGACCGTGATAGCGGCCATATTGTATCTGAACCGTTATCGTACCTTTATCGTGGCAGTATCGCTGATATAAATGACCGTGATTGCGGCCATATTGTATCTGAATCGTTATCGTACCTTTATCGTGGCAGTATCGCTGATATAAATGACCGTGATTGCGGCCATATTGTATCTTAACCGTTATCGTACCTTTATCGTGGCAGTATCGCTGATATAAATGACCGTGATTGCGGCCATATTGTATCTGAACCGTTATCGTACCTTTATCGTGGCAGTATCACTGATATAAATGACCGTGATTGCGGCCATATTGTATCTGAACCGTTATCGTACCTTTATCGTGGCAGTATCGCTGATATAAATGACCGTGATAGCGGCCATATTGTATCTGAACCGTTATCGTACCTTTATCGTGGCAGTATCGCTGATATAAATGACCGTGATTGCGGCCATATTGTATCTGAACCGTTATCGTACCTTTATCGTGGCAGTATCACTGATATAAATGACCGTGATTGCGGCCATATTGTATCTGAACCGTTATCGTACCTTTATCGTGGCAGTATCGCTGATATGAATGACCGTGATTGCGGCCATATTGTATCTGAACCGTTATCGTACCTTAATCGTGGCAGTATCGCTGATATAAATGACCGTGATTGCGGCCATATTGTATCTGAATCGTTATCGTACCTTTATCGTGGCAGTATCGCTGATATGAATGACCGTGATAGCGGCCATATTGTATCTGAATCGTTATCGTACCTTTATCGTGGCAGTATCGCTGATATGAATGACCGTGATTGCGGCCATATTGTATCTGAACCGTTATCGTACCTTTATCGTGGCAGTATCGCTGATATGAATATGCCCTTAGTGAATCCGGACTATGAAGTATTCATAACGGATAGTAGTGTGAAATAGGAAGGCGCCAAACAAGAGACAAGTCAACAGCGCCAATAATAATAAATCAATACGGTATGAAATATCGTTTGTCAATATTTTGGAACCACAAATCAAAAACGTGATCTCGATTTTTTGTATTATTATTATATTATTATTATTATTATTATTGTCGTTATTACAGACCGTATACATACATTTGTTTATTTCCAAGTGGTTACATAAGAAGTGGTAGGAATGTGTGAGGTTTTAAGTTATGTATTAAATAATACCACGTACCGTGACGTCATGTATGAAGATTTTAACTACGCTACTCTTGGTATCCCACGAAAATGAACGGCTGACACGTTTTAGTTAATTAACAAGGGATAAAATCAAGGCCTTTTTTTTAAAAAAAAAGATACGATAGTTCCTATAATGAGCTAGTTAATTATTTGGAAACTGGAATGATTAATATATATCATTTGTATTACTTGTGACAAACTACTCGGATTTAGAGGCATAAATATTTTAATTGAAATATTTTATATTCATATTTTTCAGGATGACTTACATATCTTTATCCCCATAACTAACCTACTAAGCACCTTTTTTTTTAAATTAATCTAGATATGACAAAGATAATTTTTTCAAACCATAATCTAAAATGCATTAAAAAGTCTAGTGATTGTCCAACAGATGTCAGAACTAGCTCAATATTAGTTAAAATTAGACACCCTTCCTTATACCCTTCAAATGATATTAGTATTACATAGTTATTTCTGATTCAAAGGACAGGAATTCGAATCTTGGTAGGATAGGGGCCTGCACTAGGATGGGTTGTTTCTACAATAAGGTACCTCATATTATTTTCAGCAAGCATTAAATTCCAACTTCCTCATTCTCTGTCCTTAAATGAGTGTAAAATGAGGATAGGCCGAGCGAGCATCCAAATGTGTGACAAAAAATACATAATTATAATTTTTTTTTAATTGATCCTATTTCACATTTATACAAACATCAAATAAATTACGGTTGGCTTGAAGACTTAGTTTTGAATAATTAGCATCCCTTACTTACCTACGTACCCCCACGGCATTAGGAGCTCGAAAGTCCAATGCCATGCTTGTAAAAACTGCTGCCTATGTTTTATCAAAATGCTATAAAAGAAAATGAATTTGTATTCAAAGCTATCAAAGATGCTATCAAAAAGAAACATGAATATAATGACTATTCAAAGCTATCAAAGATGCTATCAAAAAGATATCAACAGATTATGATATAATATAAATGCTTCAAGACTATTCATAGCTAAATTAACAGTATGCTCATCTAAAAAGATATCAACATGAATATATGACTATTAATATTAAACTATACTGCTTCTCAAAATAGTTTCAGATGCTAAAAAACTACAACAAACCTCACCAGCTTTGGAGTCACGTAATCTAACGCGCTACTCTCACAGTAGTCTAGACTGCCAATGACGGGAGACCGAGGTTAGAATCTTAGTCGGGTGTAATAAGGTGATTTTTCCAAGATAGTTTTCCACTCTCCCTCTACGCAAATAGACGTGGTGCTAAAAAAAAAACTCCTAGAAGCAAACGCCACCAAGGAGAATGTATAGGTATCTGAGGTTGTGCCAATTGGATGTTGCTCTTAGTTAAATACCGACAGTATTTAATATCAGGGCCGCATGAGTTTGGCGTTCACTTAAATTAGCACAAATTTGTATCTATGACCCTATATGCTAGGCCTACTTGATATATATTTCTTCTTCTTTTATTATTATTATTATCATCATCACCGCGTCTTACTACCCGCTCGGGTTATACACACTTACACTAATGTGTAATGGTAGGGTGATAGTGAGATGAAATGGAGAACCTACAGTTTAACGTGGGATCCGAACCACGGCGGAGGCCTGGCATTCCCCACATTCACAAGATGTCCTGTCAGATGTGAAGGAAGAGTTTGGAAATCAGATAAATCTTTGCCGGGACCGAGGATTGAACCCCAGATATCAGCACAGAAGTCTGACACCTTACCCCTAGACCACCAGGTCACCTAACATATTCTTGAAATTGACATTTTTCCCCTATTAAAATTCCAAAAATCCACATATTTGGTTGATCATTAAGGACCTAAAGGCTTGGGAAACGAAAAGTAACGGTAGAATGGATCTTTTTGGATCAAATGATGTGATATAGGGTGGAGGTGGGGCACAATATAAACTGATATTGTCATTTCTGTAGTTTCCTTCTGTAGTCTCCTGTTTGTTATCCTACTAACGGACAGCTCCTCAAAGACACGTTAAATCCATTCTACTATTCTAGCGCCCTCTAGTGTCCAAAAACCCGCCCGCCACGTTCATACCCGCGGGATAGCAGCAGTAGCCGTAGAGAGAAACTTTGGCGATTTTCCTCCGATCCTCCCCGCCAACCTTTCACGCAATATTTGATGAAAACGTATGACGTAGCGTCACCCCCTTCCCCCCCCTTAACCCCTCATCAACCGGCCCTCGTCATGTTTTGACTTCTTGTTCATTAGTGTCGCCCGGACAATCTAGTCGTACTTAGCATGTCCACTGTAGGACACGCTTGTAAATAGCACTGGACGAAAGATTAAAAAAAAACGGGTAATGGGCACAGCACAAAAACTGGTAGCCGTTCTCAATTAAGTGCCCCTCCCCCCCCCCCCTCCCTCACCCCTGGAGCATAGTCTTCTATCCGAGAGCTTGAGGGAGGGGGGGGATAGATTAGTAATTATGACCATAATTTGTCACTAGAAACTGTTAAGGCTCTAGAATAGTCGATCAGAATTCATAAACTACGGAAACCAAAAGGGCTTATAACAATACTCGTTGGAGTAGTCCAGAAGTAAGAGAACAAACTGGGGAGGGGGAAAATACAAATTACAATACAAAGGGTTTAGCTCTTAGTAATCAACCAAAATAAATGTATTTTGGGAATTTTCTGAGTGTAAAATCTCAACCTTCAAACTATGTTTATAATTCTATATTTGTTTAAGGTAATAAAAAATGTTTTTGTTAGTTCCAGTGAACACTTAAATTGCGTACAATTGATGGTTTTACTACCGTCTCTGTGGGGTAGTGGTCGATGCACATGGATACGAACCTAGTGGTCCCAGGTTTGATTCCTGGCTGGTACCTTGGATATTTTTCCTGAAAGAGGAACTACTCCAACGGTCACCATCATACTATCACCCTCTTACTCACTGTCACCATCATACTATCACCCTCATACTCACTGTCACCATCATACTATCACCCTCATACTCACTGTCACCATCATACTATCACCCTCTTACTCACTGTCACCATCATACTATCACCCTCTTATACTCACTGTCACCATCATACTATCACCCTCATTACTCACTGTCACCATCATACTATCACCCTCTTACTCATCTATCACCCATCATCTATTCACCCTCATACTCACTGTCACCATCATACTATCACCCTCTTACTCACTGTCACCATCATACTATCACCCTCATACTCACTGTCACCATCATACTATCACCCTCTTACTCACTGTCACCATCATACTATCACCCTCATACTCACTGTCACCATCATACTATCACCCTCTTACTCACTGTCACCATCATACTATCACCCTCTTACTCACTGTCACCATCATACTATCACCCTCTTACTCACTGTCACCATCATACTATCACCCTCATACTCACTGTCACCATCATACTATCACCCTCTTACTCACTGTCACCATCATACTCGCTATCACCCTCATACTCACTGTCACCATCATACTCGCTATCACCCTCATACTCACTGTCACCATCATACTATCACCCTCTTACTCACTGTCACCATCATACTATCACCCTCTTACTCATTGTCACCATCATACTATCACCCTCATACTCACTGTCACCATCATACTATCACCCTCATACTCACTGTCACCATCATACTATCACCCTCATGCTCACTGTCACCATCATACTCGCTATCACCCTCATACTCACTGTCACCATCATACTATCACCCTCTTACTCACTGTCACCATCATACTATCACCCTCTTACTCACTGTCACCATCATACTATCACCCTCTTACTCACTGTCACCATCATACTATCACCCTCATACTCACTGTCACCATCATACTATCACCCTCTTACTCACTGTCACCATCATACTCGCTATCACCCTCATACTCACTGTCACCATCATACTCGCTATCACCCTCATACTCACTGTCACCATCATACTATCACCCTCTTACTCACTGTCACCATCATACTATCACCCTCTTACTCATTGTCACCATCATACTATCACCCTCATACTCACTGTCACCATCATACTATCACCCTCATACTCACTGTCACCATCATACTATCACCCTCTTACTCACTGTCACCATCATACTATCACCCTCTTACTCAATGTCACCATCATACTATCACCCTCTTACTCACTGTCACCATCATACTCGCTATCACCCTCTTACTCACTGTCACCATCATACTATCACCCTCTTACTCACTGTCACCATCATACTATCACCCTCTTACTCACTGTCACCATCATACTATCACCCTCTTACTCACTGTCACCATCATACTATCACCCTCATACTCACTGTCACCATCATACTATCACCCTCTTACTCACTGTCACCATCATACTATCACCCTCTTACTCACTGTCACCATCATACTATCACCCTCATACTCACTATCACTATCGCGATCACTTTACCTGATCGGTACATGGAAAGAGCCTCCACGGAAAGTATGTACAATCGGTACATTAGTACGGGCTAATCTTTACATTACTGAGATGGTGACCTGGCGGTCTAGGGGTAAGGTGTCAGGCTTCTGTGCTGGCGGCCGGGGTTCAATCCTCGGTCCCGGCAAAGATTTATCTGATTACCAAACCCTTCCTTCACCTCTGACAAGACATCTTGTGAATGTGGGGAATGCCAGGCCTCCACCGTGGTTCGGATTCCACGTTAAACTGTAGGTCCTTCATTTCATCTCACAATCACCCTACCATTACACATTAGCGTAAGTGCGTATAACCCGAACGGGTAGTAAGACGCGGTGCTAATAATAATAATAATAATAATAATAATAATAATAATACATTACTGAGCTACGAGTGAGATAACCCAGACGCGAAATATTATATAATGGTTCTATCAATATTTAACATAGGCACAGCAAGTTTTAACGAACACTTCATCTTAGAGAGTGGGACAAATAATATTTAGATTTAAGTTTCCAAATTTCCGAAATGATAAAGTAAAAATCAAACCATTTTTAGATAAAAGTCCCTCTTTGTGTGTGGTGTAATTGAATTTTTAGAAAGTCACTCATTCTAGGAAAAAAAAAAAACTTTATGTATCCAAGTCATAGCTTTTCATTGATTATGATATATCTTAGTCAATGGCTTTTTACTTTTTCGCGATCACTTGGAAAGATAAATTTTTGCTATCACAAAAAAAAAATCTAACTTGAGGTTTTGATGGATGTTCACTCACGTTTCATAACCCTCTGAATCCCCAGAAAATGTTTTTTTTATTCCTTTATTCCGTTGGTTTGTTTCTGTGGAATGCCGCGTTCACCGGAAAAACACGAGCAGAACAGAAACGTGGCCACGTGACTAGCTCTAAACCAATCACATGATTTCCGCCTCATCGGCGCGAGATGTTCTGCTAAATTTCAACTCATCTCTAATTGGTTCATTCCGTCTGAGATGTTTGACACGGAGAGCCAATCAAATCTCTAGACCAGGGGTCGGCAACAGGTCGATCGCGCAGCAAATTCTTTTCAGTCGATCGCGTAAGAAAACTACATCATCATGAAAAGGCAAGCTTACCTTGCATTATTCCACCATGGTACAGCTTATAAGATAGGACCATAGTGTAATCCAACAAGGTAAGACTGTTTACCTTGTTTGGTTTCATTATGGTACAGCTTATAAGATAGGACCATAGTGTAATCCAACAAGGTAAGACTGTTTACCTTGTTTGGTTTCATTATGGTACAGCTTATAAGATAGGACCCTAGAGTAATCCAACAAGGTAAGACTGTTTACCTTGTTTGGTTTCATTATGGTACAGCTTATAAGATAGGACCCTAGAGTAATCCATCAAGGTAAGACTGTTACCTTGTTATGTTTGCGGTATTCAGTTATTGGTTACAGCTTATAATATAGGACCATAGTGTAATCCATCAAGGTAAGACTGCTACCTGTTTGGTTTCATTATGGTCAGTTCATTATAGGTACCATTGCTTATAATATAGGACAAGTGTAATCCATCAAGGTAAACTGTACCTTGTTTGATTCATTATGGTACAGCTATATGTAGTAATCCACAAGGTAAGACTGCTACCTTGTTTGGTTTCATTATGGTACAGCTATAATATAGGACCATAGTGTAATCATCAAGGTAAAACTGATATATTTCAAAGTAGACGGAGGGTAAATTTTATTTAAATTATGTATTTTCTATAAAGGCAGGGACATAAGTATTAGAGGAAATATTGAATTTAAGGAATAAATACAAGATGTATAGAAAAACAAAATTAAAGAGTAGAGAGTAGAAACGAAGGCTGATCGCGGGACCTTTTATAAATGTAAACGTTGATAGGGAGCAAAAAGAGCTGGCAGACCTCTACTTTGTACCAACCATTTCCAATCAGTGCGCATGCGCTGTGGAGCTAGAAACAATAAGACAGCTTCGTTGTCTTCTGTGAAAAGATTTGAAGTGACCTGTTAATAGGAAGCGTGTGAGTATTTATGTTGCACGACACATCGTTATAATTTGAAACACATACATCGTGACAATGCTCTAGAATACTTGTTTATACACTAGAAAACAACATATTTTAATAATCAGCCGATTTAAGTTTGCGTTGCAATGCATCATGGGTCATCATTTAGCGTATGAACTGCTGCGACACTCGAAAATATCCTGCGAGCGTAGGAATCAAGCTTTACTGAAACTAGATCTTAAACCTTTTTACCAATCAGGCTAGCTAGGGTTTCCATAAGGTTCCTCCTAAGGGTTTTCAGAATTAAATACCCAGCTCAAAAATTAAGGATGGTTTACTTAAAAACTTATTTTTTTCAAAATTGGTGCCAAAGACGTTGATTAAAATTCGTATCCAAAACACTGTTTAACATTACAAACAAAATGGCGACTCTCCATTTCCATTAAAAATAACTTTGAGTGTACTTTTCAACAGCCATATCTCTGCAACCATTGACGATACGAAATATCTGAAAGTTGCAAAAATGTACGACAGTCAAAAATAACAAACTTTTATTTGAAATATATCTTTATAAAACCAACAATTTCTGAGCTATAAGAAATCATTTTTATTTTAATGGAGGTCTGGTGAATGAAGAATTGATTAATATACTCTTTGGTGGAGTGAGATGGGACATCTTGGCTATCTGTTTCTGTAACGGTTCATATCATTTCATATATGCTCTTTGGTAGAATGTGATGCTCTTTTCTCAACTTTGTTTCGTTATAATGTATTTTTTTATTTCCACATATCTTACGAGTTTTATGTAAATTTCTCCATTTTTTATGTAAAGGAAATAAAGTTTGACCGTGCAGTGCACCGCAATCATTTATTTTAAATCATTTTACCGTCGTAATGGCCCATCCTCCTTGTTCCAGTGGGGTGAAGAACGAACGAGACGACCATTGACCACCAACCCCCACCCGGAGAATGAAGGGTTGGTTCGACGCTTTCCGTAACGACGGCGGTCCGACGCTGTACAGCTACAGCAACCGTACGTCAGTCACAGGGATGTTCAGATCATCACCCTGTACCTCATCTTCTGCACCATCTTCCTGGCCTTTCTCATCATCTTCCCAGGGGTCAGGAAAGAGGTAGGCATCTGCTGTGACAGTGTTGCCCTAGGTGGGGGGGGTGAGGGAACTGACAGATATACTCTTGGGAGCCCATGTTCCTGAGTCAGTGGCGGCTCGTAGCTAAAATTAGCGGGGGTGCTGCACCAGAAAATGTTTAGCCTTTGTTTTAAAATTGTGTAAAAGGCAACAAAAAATGTATAAAAAGAAAATTTATTCAGGAACTTGATAAAATCTTAACAAAAAAATAAACTTTTTACTTACTTTAACTTAAATTGTTACAGTTCAAGCTTGATCTATTCATTTAAAAATTAAATACATTCTTTTTGTTTTAATTTGCACAAAAAGTTAAATAATTTTCTTCTTGATCTCTGGATGATAATTAAGGAAATTTTCCTCCATTGAAAGTACTGCAAGCGCATTTAGTATTTCTGTTAAATAAAAGAACCGAGAAAAAAATGAGTCAAATATAATAGCTGGAAGCAGAATAATAATTTAACTCTACACTCTTCTACACTTTATCACATTCAAGAATATGGTACACGGTTTTTAAGCACAACACAAGCTCAATAAAAAAAAACTTCTTTCCACCATCATGCCAGAGCCAGCACTGCGTAAGCAACAGTGCTCTCTTTACCTGGCAGTCTCGCCTTCCTCCCCACCCCCCTCCTATGTGCGCACGCACACAACAGTCAAACACCACGTCGCTAGCACTGTGAAGCGCACAGTTCCATACAAATATTTTTGTATCTTTATCATAATCTGGGGGATGTCTACTGAAGTACTGACATTAAACTTAAGGAATATATATTGTACTACAAAAATAAAGAAAGCATTAAAGAAAAAAGGACTCATTATATTAAATATTATCGATACTATCAAGTGTAAATAGGGGGTTTGCAGTTCCACAGTGCCTATACACGAGCCACCACTGCTCCTGGCCTACATTAAGTCAACTTACAAGGGATCAGGAAAGAGGCGACAATATTATCTTAGACGTGGACCTCATACGGGGTCCCGGTAAGCGAGAAATTTCCACGCAGACATTCACCTCTTAGCGCAATATTTAATTCGATCATGCGTTGTTTCAAAATATGGTTCACGCCAAAATAAAGGTAGAAAGATTCCAACCGGGCTCTTCTTCCTTAACAACCCTGTAGTTTGAGTTCTAATGATAGAAATAAATGTATGAAAATGTTACATTAGCTCATTTTCAACGATTATTTATTTATATTTATGGAGCTATGAGACCAGGCTTGATGAAAAAGGGCTCTATATTTATCCTTCGTATAACAAATACAGTAATTTTTTGATACTCACAACAGAAAATTCCAAGATATTTGAGAAGTAGCAGCGAACTTTCCTCTCTACCTTGAGATTACAAGATTCGTAGCTTTTTTTTTTCCTCCTCTTTCTTATTTACATGACATTATATTTTAAGTAATGAGGCCTGATAGCGATTGACACTTTCTCCCTGACCAGGGTGTCCCTCTTAAGATCCGTCTAATGACCGAGTAACTGAGATTTTAAACACCTTGTTTGACTCGAACTAGAAAACATATACAAGAGCGATTTTTCTAAGAAATTTTGACCAATTTAATAGTTTTTTTTTAACTTAAAAAAAAATGTTTTTGTTCATTTAAAATGAAATTCGGTAAAACCAGTATGCTGGTCTCGATTTAATCGTTTTCTAATCCAGTCTCTAAAAAATATCACCACCATGTGACGTTTAATTTTGAGCTGTATTACTTACCAAATTTGGGTTAACCGTGGGGTGAGAAGTTCTTCTAAGGAAATAATCAATGCTTTAATTTTTAATCGGAATATTTTCTATAAATACAAAATGACGCCACCACATAGCATCAACACTTATAAAAGAAGTAACCCTCTGAGATTGCTGAAACGCAATGCGAAAGACCAGAATCCCACATTATTTAAGAACGTTTGGAAATACGGTTCACGCTAAGGCGCCAGTGCTGATTAGTTTGGTTTGCTGACAATGGGACAAAGAGCAGGTTTCGAATCTCAGCCAAATGCACTAGGACTTTCATACGTCAATATTCTTATAATCAATAAGTTAATTAATATAATTTTAAGGTTTCCCCAAATATTTGAAAACAACATCTGTCTTCCCCCCTCCCTTCTCAACCCGCTCACCCCTTATCAAACTATTAAATGTATATGTTATCACCCGCCTCGGTGGCATAGTTAGCTAACGCGCTTGTCGTGCTGAGCTCGACTGCTGAGGACGGGGAGATCGGGGTTCAAATATCAGTCGGGTGCACTGGGGGTGGCTTTTCCTAAATGGTTTTCCACTCTCCCTCCACGCAAATGCGAGTTCGCTTCCTCTAAATTCAACCTTCCCAATTCCTAATCTATTAGTGTAATTAGTACTTAAGTGTATAACCCGAACGGGTAGTAAGACGCGGTGCTAAATAAAGTACAAGTACGTTATCTATTTAGAAGAAGGTTCAGGAAAGATGAGTAGAAAACACATAAAAGAGATACACACAATATGGCTGTTAAAATTAAATTATTATTATTATTATTATTATTATTATTATTATTATTATTTTATTATTATTAGCACCGCGTCTTACTACCCGTTCGGGTTATACCCACTTACGCTAATCTATAATGGTGGGGAGATTGTGAGATGAAATGGAGGACCTAAAGTTTAATGTGGGATCCGAACCACGGTGGAGGCCTGACATTCCCCACATTCACAAGATGTCTTGTCAGAGATGAAGGAAGGGTTTGGCAATCAGATAAATCTGTGCCGGGACCGAGGATTGAACCCCGGGCCCCCAACGCACAGGAGTCCGACACCTTACCCCTAGACCACTAAAATAAGAACACAGTTCACACTTTACATTGCTGCCACTGAATAAAGAGGCAATGGCCACCTCTCTAAGAAAATCTATCATTACCACCCAATCCCCCGACCTAGGTTTCATTCTATCGGAAATCCCCAGAAGGGAATGTGAAACGCTCCAAGCAACTGTAAAAGCCATGTTGTGTTCTTTCCCTTTTATATGTTTTTCTATCCCCCATTTCTGTGCCTTCTTCCAAATATGTACCTGTAGCAAAATACCTGATAAAGCGAAAATAGGTATAAGTTATGTAGTTGATGTATATAATAAGTCTATAGGTGCCACCCTTATAATTTAACATCTCCCTCACAAACCACCACTGTGGAAAATTTTATGATTCAAAATTTTCCGGAAAATTTTCATTTCTAGTTTTGAGGCGCAGATGAATAAAGAAAACCCCTTTTCGTTGAGGGTAGAAATTAAATTATTGAATACATGGAGTCATTCGAACCAAAATATTTTATCGGTTCCAATTCTTGCTCCGGTTCTCATATCAAACATTTTAAGGTTCAGGTTAGAGAGAAATAAAAGTTCCTGTTAGTTCCTGTTATTATATATATCATAGTTTGAATAAAAAAAATAGATAAAGGGAAAACTCGTGTGTTTCAAAATAATCTTGATTTAAAGAAAAAAAGGGCATAAAAATCGAATATAAAATATTATTATAAAAAATTTAAAACCATTACGTGCCAATAAGAACGTTTATAAGCTAAAATTATATACATGTATTCCAATTACGGTCCTGCTTCTTAAGCAATGCATTTTTCAGGTTCCTGTTCCCAAGCCTTAAAATAAATGTTAATTAAGGTTCTGGTTCAGGTTTCGGTTTGACTCTCTGATTGTATTGGCATCTTATGAAGTATATGTATATAAATAATGTCTGTGCTACCCCATTCGTAGCCCAGTTATGGAAAGATAAGTCAGTACTGATGTACGGTTGTCAGGGGACGCCCAAATGTACTAATCGTACATCCTTTTGATGGAGGCTCTTTCCATGTTCCGTGAAATGAGATGAGGTGAAGTGAGATGAGGTGAGGGGTGAGAGTAGTGATGGGTGAGAGTGAGTATGAGGGTGATAGTGAGTATGAGGGTGATAGTGAGTATGAGGGTGATAGTGAGTATGAGGGTGAAGTGAGTATGAGGGTGATAAGTGAGTATGAGGGTGATAGTGAGTATGAGGGTGATAGTGAGTATGAGGGTGATGAGTGAGTATGAGGGTGATAGTGAGTATGAGGGTGATAGTGAGTATGAGGGTGATAGTGAGTATGAGGGTGATAGTGAGTATGAGGGTGATAGTGAGGATGAGGGTGAAGTGAGATGAGGGTGATGAGTGAGGTATGAGGGTGAGAGTGAGGATGAGGGTGATAGTGAGTATGAGGGTGAGAGTGAGATGAGTGTGATAGTGGAGTATGAGGGTGAGAGTGAGGATGAGGGTGATAGTGAGTATGAGGGTGAAGTGAGTATGAGGGTGAGAGTGAGGATGAAGGTGATAATGAGATGAGGGTGAAGTGAGATGAGGTGATAGTGAGATGAGGGTGAGAGTGAGATGAGGTGTAAACAAACCTAATTTAGCCTACATAACCAAACCCTGGTGAAAGTTTAGAGCAATTCCCCTTTCGGGTAAAATACCCAAAATACAAGCCGGGAATCGAACCCGGGACCCCTAGACTCGTAGCCAGGTGCACTGAATACTACCCCATGGGCTGGCTTTGTGAAGAATGAGGAAATAAGAGTGATTCAAAGTTTATCATTAGTAAGATTTCATGCCCTTAATTCCTTATTCTTTAAACAAGTGTTTTTATTTTTTAGGAATTCACAGTGTTCAAACACTTTTGGGTTTAAAGTGTACGTGGTTTTCACTGCGCTAGGAGGGAGATGTTATTTATTCGAGTAGTACATGTTGGCGTACTATCCTATCACCGTCCCTGGTCACTCAACATTGTTCCACTTTACCTCACCTTACCCTACGTGAGCGCATCAAGAAAGGAAATGAATAAATGAAGATGACGACTAGTCGATTTTTTTTTTTTTTTTTTGCCCCGCGTCTCACTACACATACTGACTGGTTTGACACATATTTAACAACTAGTATTGTAGGTATTAGGATAGTGTGATTTAGATGAAGTGTTGCCGCATTTTCATGGAGTAGTGGGGATGTCATCTGGAAAAATAAATATCTTTAGTAAACCTAAACTATATTGGATATACCCATGATTTTTTAGTCACCAAATAAACCAGATTAAATTAATCCAACACTTAGTCCGCGTGCCCACCGATACGAATTCCTTCAAGTTGTATCCGGTGAGTGATTGGTTATTTGCGAAAGTTGTCGACTGCTAATTATTATTGTTTGGTTCACATGGATTTACCTTCATGAGGCATACCGTGACTTTTCGTGTCGTGGAAACGGGTCATTGTCATCCTCATCGCGCATGCGTGCGTATAGAACGACTCTCTTGTAAAGTACACACAAGTTAAGGTCAAAGGACGGCTACCAATCATCTTCTCAAATACTTGGCACGTCTTGTCCGGGTAAGGGGACAAAAGGTTGGTAATAAAAGTTTTGATGCAGGAGGAGAATTTGTCAGGACAGACATTTTTTCGACATCCGCTTTCTATCACCCCTTGTCGCCTTAGGAGACAGTAGTTTCCAGCCTGGGGTGTGAAGTATAGGGGTGCGCGGGGGTGGTTAGGAAATAACGAAATAAGCTAAGAAATGAAGACTTTATTTTTTATTTCAATCCCTTTTTTCCAAAGTAAGATTTTTATTTGCGTTATTGACAACACTGTATACCAGTTGTAATAATTATTTATCTCCAAGGTCACTCACTAGACAAATGTAAGCCACTTATGGGGATTCACATGTTTATTTTCAAGACCGCAAGCCTCGGATTCACCCTCCCCTACAACTACAATCGCGGCCACCCGCAGTACCACCGAATCTTCAACTCTTGACTCTCATAAAAAAAAAACTAAACAGATTTGAAATAACTCGTTAATGTAAAGCGTGTGTAACGATGTATTGGATTGTGCCACGACACATCGTTAAAATTTTAAAACATCCATTGGGAGAATGATCTAAAATATATGTTTATCCGCTAGATAATAAAATATATTTATAATCAACTGTTTTAAAGTGTTGTAATGCATCATGGATCACCTTAAAGTGTGTGAATTACTTCGCAGATTCTGCTTTCTTTCTTTTTGGCGCGTGTGTGAATCAAGCTTTAGCTTTATATGAGAAAATAAAATTAATTATAACTCTTCCATAAAAATAAGGTCGCGGTAATTTAATGTTAACCATTTTTAGGGCTGGTCAGGATGGTCATTCTAACTCTTTATTTGAAAAATACTTATATAAATTTGTATATTTCAAAGGACTATCTCAACAGTTTTGTTTAGTTTGGAGCTAAACCAAGGTTGTGGGATCTGTAGGCCTAGTCTTCGACTCTAGACTCCTCCATTTTTTCTACTATCTGACTATGACTCTTTCATAAACGACTAAATTTTATTAATTAGTAATACAAAATTTACTGCAGGGATATACTCCAATACAGATTACATCATGGGAATCTTATTTGACATTGTTAATTTATACTTAACTACACTTGTTAAGCTACTTTACAGATTTTTGTCCTAAATAATAAAAATAATATGTAGAATATTGCTATAACATTGTAAGTTTATTTTAAGTCTGAGTCGGTACAGTTTTGCAGACACCATCTTCACATCCCTGGGCTCAATAATACCACTAGCACTATAAAATGTGTGCTTGATTCTTATTAATATAATTTGTCAAGTTATACGTTACCTGCTTCGGTGGTTGAAAAGTCCAAGGCGTCACTCTCGTGTTAGACTAGCCTGCCGAAGATAGCGAGATCAGGGTTTGAATTCCGGTCAGGTGTACCTAGGGTAGTTTTCCAAAGTGGTTTTCCATCCTCCTTCCAGGCATATGTGTGTACACTTCCTCTAAATTCAACCTTCCTCATTCCTAACATATTAACCTAATTAGTAAATGTGTGTATAACTTGAACAGGTAGTAAGATGCGGTGCTGAATATTTTTTTTTTCCGACTGATCACAATTAACTATCAAACATTAAATCACGTTTATTATGTTTTTGAAAACGGCCATTTTTCCGAACGTATTATATAGTTATATATTGCTGGCGGCATCGAACGTCTTGTAGTTTGTGGAAATATTTTGACATTCGTCAAGTTCCATTCCCTTCCACAAGTATAATATTATATGTGAGGTTAAGTTGTCTCTGTTGGCTACTTCCGACTGTCACTTATGCTACTAATCGCCTTAATTTAGTTCCTAGATGCCCACAGGCCCGTTTCAGCGCTGTTCCTTCTGGCCTAGCATAAACCTACTTTTACGAGTCTTGATTATCAAATAATTCGACTTGAACTTAAGGGAAAATGATTGCTCTAGTAATTTTTCTTAACTATTTTATGTAAAAATGTATTTATTTAACATGTTACAACATTGAAATTAGTAATTATTGTGAAACTGTATTAGTGGTGTTCTTACGTACCTTTCGAAACGTCACCGATAAAACTACTTGCTCCACCACCGGGTAAATCTTATAATTAAGTGGCGTGATTGGGTAGAGAGAATGGGGAAAATATGGTGGGGGAGGGGGTGGTCACTTTAAATAATTATAAAGTTGTGGGCGTGGTTACAATTCGGTTGTGATGGAGACACGTATCTTTCTCCACGGTACAGTAGCCCCATGGCTTCTTTGGTGCTGACTGACAGCTGACAGCTTTGAAAAGTTACCAGACCAAATTATGTATCCCTACGCCAAACCATATGATTTTCAAAAACATGTGTTAAGCAGCTGTCTCTTCTGACAGTCAAAATGTAGGTTTATAGCTAAATGTTGACTGTCAGAAGTCAGCTGTGAGCTGTCAGTCAGCACCAAAGAAGCCATGGGGCTACTGTAGCTCTAGGTAAGGTTATAGTAGAGATTTACAAGGTGAAAAAGGGGGGGAGGGGTGAGAGAGAAAGGAAGATTGAAAGGAAACGTGTCCACCTTGATATATATCACGTCCTTTTTTTTACTTAAATACAAAATAACAAAAACTCAGGAAACGTTTCAAGTTTGTTAAATTTTACACCAATATTTACCCTAATTGAAGATGACTATGATAATGATGGTGAACAAACAAATGTAATTAACAAATTTACATGACACTAGATCTTTACACAGTTATAAATAAAATTGCAATCAAAGTATTCCACCTAAACACAAACAAAACACAACAACAATAACAAAATATATGAATAAATAAAACATCAAACTCCTAACAATGGTTCAAACGTGGGCCCACCCTGAATACTTAGTTTATTGTCTTTAAGAGCGTTCATTATAGTTGGCTCGGCTCGGTTCTGCGAGGTGTGCGAGTAAAATGGAGAAGAAAATACCAAGATATGACAGAAATGTGTGCAGTGCATTCGTATGTGAATGATTACTTGACATTTTCCGCGGCGACAATGGGGGACAAAGCGACAAAGTTTCTTGTTAACAACTATTGCATGTCTTTTTTTATGACGGAATAAAGATTTGTGCACAGTGCTTTGCTGTGAGATCATTCTAAAATGGTAAAAAACGGCCCTTTAAACGCAATTTTTATCCAATTACATTTTATATTTCAACAATGTTCTGCATTAGTAACTTCTATTGAACATTTATCTGCATAAATGTATAATCAGAAATGATCCACGTGCAATAGTGTTTGTGTAAATGTACGATTTCTAGCCGACTGTATCACAGAGTTGATTGGCATGTGATGCACGCTCTTAATCTTGCGCATTTTCTATTAGTATTATGTGTTCTGTCTTACGACAGGTCCATTTCTATTTTTTCAATGAAACTTAGACCACCAATGCACCCAGTTCTATTCCTCCTCCTTCATCTCCTGTATAAATGTGGATACCCCGTCCTCCAGAGTGATACTAAATTATTATTAGCACCGCGTCTTACTACCCATTCGGGTTATACGCACTTACGCTAATGTGTAATGGTAGGGTGATTGTGATATGAAATTAAGGACCTACAGTTTAACGTGAAATCCGAACCACGGTGGAGGCCTGGCATTCCCCACATTCATAAGTTATGATTAATACACGTCTTGTCAGAGGTGAAGGAAGGGTTTGTCAATCAGATAAATCCATGCCAGGACCGAGGATTGAACCCCGGTCGCCAGCACAGAAGTCTGACACCTTACCCCAAGACCACCAGGTCACCGATACTACATAAGAATTCCTGGATTATTCAGTGACTCGCAAGCAAATAGAAAGCTCCACCTCTCACGTGGCGACAGATTGGGCGTCCACTAACCAGACCACGTAATAGATTTGACCCAACCTAAGAGGCTAGAGTCAGGGTCGATAAGCGATGGTCTCAATTAGTAGCATTGTTGGTCAAACTTAGTTGGAGAACCCTACCTGGGGCTGTGGTTCCAACCATATGGCATAGGAGCCGGCAACAGGTTGATCTCACAGAAATTTTCATTCACTCACGTAATAAACCTACATTGTCACGAAAAAACAAGCTTACCTTGCATTATTTCACTATGGTACAGCTTATAAGATAGGTCCATAATGTAATCTGTCAAGGTAAGACTTCTACCTTGCTTGGTTTCACTGTGGTACAGCTTGTAAGATAGGTCCATAATGTAATCCATCAAGGTAAGACTGTTACCTTGCTTGGTTTCATTATGGTAGAGCTTATAAGATAGGTCATAATGTAATCTGTCAAGGTAAGATGCTACCTTGCTTGGTTTCACTGTGGTACAGCTTGTAAGATAGGTCCATAATGTAATCCATCAAGGTAAGACTGTTACCTTGCTTGGTTTCACTGTGGTACAGCTTGTAAGATAGGTCCATAATGTAATCCGTCAAGGTAAGACTACTACCTTGCTTGGTTTCATTATGGTACAGCAGTAATGGATGTAAAGTAGATAATAATAAAATAGGACATTTGTATGTAAAGATATATTAACTACAAATTAATAAGATTTTCTATTCTTACTTAGAACTCGAGCATAAACAGATATTCCCAACGCTGAGAGTATAATTTTGTGTTATAGAAACGGGGGGTGCGGAGGGGGTAAAATAAAGATACTAAATTTATAAACAAACGGTAAGTTATGAAAATACTATGTACTGCTGCATTTGAAAGGAGGAGGGTGGAAGTTTATTAAGGGCTGTGACGAGTTCCATTTTCTTTCAGCGATATGGTAGCACTGATTGGTGAAACGGTCAGTAAGTCGAGATAACTTCATTACCAGCCGACTAGATGGCACAGTCAAAAACAGTCACAATATATGGCGTTAATGTGTTGAAAACAGGAACTACAATGTTGATTGCTTTATTCAAATTATTGAGAAATTTGAGGCAGTTTTTATATACAGTAGAACATCCCGACAAACCAAGACTCCAATAACTGAGGTATCTGTTAACCTAGCCGTACGTTGATCTAAAGCTCGCGGAACAAATTATTTGAAAATGGACACCTGAACACTGAAATCAATGTTCTATTTGTCAACCATAATATACACTTGGCTTACCTCGAAAGGTAGCAGTCTTACCTTGACAGATTACGCTATGATCCTATATAATAAGCTATATCATGGTGTAATAATAAAAATTAAGCCTGCTACCTTACAGCGAATAGTTCGATTGAATTATGTACAGTTCATCTACACTTCTTAGTTTACATCACACAGAAATAGGCTTGTATTCACTTGACAAATAAAAGTCTTGGTGTCTATTTCTCAACTTTCAGCCTCCAAGGCCAAAGGTCAGGAGCATTTCATGACCTTACGACAAGAAAGCAAAGCTACAACTGTAAATACGTGGTAGTTAGCCGCCTGTTTGAAGGGTTGAGGAATCTTGTTTGAATCAAGCCTATCGCGCGTTCACCGTGTGAAAAGACCAACTTGGACCAAAGTATTTTGACCAAACGCGTTGTAGACTTTACGCACATTTTTAAACCCGCCGTGTAAAAAATATGTACTTCTAACCTTCCCCACTGGCAAACTTTCCCCACGAGATGACAAACCACCCTTTTTAAAGAATTTTTTGAAAATTGCATAAATTAAGGTTATAAACGTTGTCTTTCCGCTGAGCTAGTCTCTGTATATCTGTTTTGTATCTTAATATCGTACTGCGAACTTTTCCCCAAGGCGTTTTGAAGGTTCTGTAATAAATATTGGGTGATTTGTTGACTTACCACCACACGTAGTTGCAGTGATTGTTTAAAAGATGTTTGAACCTCCTGCAAATGTTGTAGCGTTTAATTTGTTTGTTGCTGTAATTGTTGATACGTTGTTTGGCTCTCCTGCAATCGTTGTAGAATTTGTTTTATTTTTCTCAACACCAACACATACTGAAACTACGACAGCAAGTAATGTAACAATTACTACCCAAGTTAAGACAACATTTTCATGTGGTTGTTTCATTTCTACTTTTGATTGCTATAAGCTCATTTGAACCTCCTGCAGTTTCTCTAGAGTTTGTTTCATCTCTTGATGATATAATTTGGCGGCTGATAGCATCTCATCCAGTTGTTCTTTTTGAAAGCTTTGGTTAAGTGTTTGAATATCCACAGTCTGTTTTGGATCTGGTTTCATTTATTGTGGCAAGAATAATACAACACAGGATGAAACAAGTCCAATAAGAAATGAAATGATCACAAATATAAACATATTTTGTTTTGATATTTAGTAATCCTGTCGTGAATGTCGGCAGTGTTCTTGTATTTCTGATGAAGTGGTTTGTATTTCTTCCTGTTGCAAAGGCTCTCGTTGTTTTGCATCTGTTCTTGTAGCAGCCGTCGAGCCGTCGAGACCAATCTGGGTGTTTATCCCTGCTCTTAAATTAACAAATAATAGCATTTAAATATGAATCATCATACTATAAATACATTAGTATAAAACTCCGTAAAAATGACGAGGTAACCAATGTTATGTTAGTATTTATCTTGTGTATAATTAGATAGTAACTATTTCTAGCCCCCTCGGTGGTGCAGTTGGCTAACGCGCTAGTCGTTGAGCAAAACTGCCGAAGACGGGAAGATCGAGGTTCAAATCTCGGTCGGGTTAACTGTGGGTGGTTTTTCCCTAATGGTTTCACACTCTCCCTCCACGCAAGTGCAGGTTCACTTCCTCTAAATTCAACCTCCCCAATTCCTAACCCATTAGTGTAATTAGTACTTAAGCGTATAATACGAACGTGTAGTAAGACGCGGTTCTAAATACATTATTTCTACGGGTGGGGCTATTATGCTTTAGATCTGGCCATTCGGAATTATCTTACCTCTGCTCTTCTGGCGTATGGAGTAATTTATTTCTAAGGTGGAGATACCATTAAGAAGAATTCCATCATCTCCAGATGGTAGGATGATACTCGAGAATGATGGTGGAAAGCAGAGGATATCTACAGTTTAACATGGGCTCCGAACTACTGTGGGGGCCTGGTATTACCCACATTCAAAAGCGTGAAAGCATACATTTTACCAGAGGTGTAGGAAGGGTTTGGTAATCAGATAAATCTGTGCCGGGACCAAGATTTTAACCCCGGACCTCTAAAACAGAGGTCTGACACCTTAACCTTAGAATTGTAGATCCTAGTAATAATTTAACTTATAAAAGAGAATTTCATATTTGATTATTTGAATTATTAAACTAATTTTGATACTTTCACAATATTATTATCATTTATAAAAAAAGTGGTGTATTAATGTACGTGGTGTATGTATTTGAACGCTATGCTAAATTGTTTAATATCAATGTTGATATCAGGTGCACAGAGACCTTAACATAGCTAGAAATATAGAGGCTATCTTCACTTGTCACGTGTGTTGGTGTTGATAGCAAGAGTTGGTCCACGGCAGCCTCCCTGGCTAAAAGATTCTCTCCGAACTGACCTCGTGACCCACTTCACAACATCTACTACTCAATCAGAAAACATTGAGTGTCTAGCTCAGTAACCATCTCCCAGCTCTCTCAATAATTAATATAGTGTCATGCTGGCTAGATATACACGTCACAATGTTAATTATATATTATACTACTCAATCAGAAAACATTGAGTGTCTAGCTCAGTAACCATCTCCCAGCTCTCTCAATAATTAATATAGTGTCATGCTGGCTAGATATACACGTCACAATGTTAATTATATATTATACTACTCAATCAGAAAACATTGAGTGTCTAGCTCAGTAACCATCTCCCAGCTCTCTCAATAATTAATATAGTATCATGCTGGCTAGATATACACGTCACAATGTTAATTATATATTATACTACTCAATCAGAAAACATTGAGTGTCTAGCTCAGTAACCATCTCCCAGCTCTCTCAATAATTAATATAGTATCATGCTGGCTAGATATACACGTCACAATGTTAATTATATATTATACTACTCAATCAGAAAACATTGAGTGTCTAGCTCAGTAACCATCTCCCAGCTCTCTCAATAATTAATATAGTATCATGCTGGCTAGATATACACTTCCAATGTTAATTATATATTATACTACTCAATCAGAAAACATTGAGTGTCTAGCTCAGTAACCATCTCCCAGCTCTCTCAATAATTAATATAGTGTCATGCTGGCTAGATATACACGTCACAATGTTAATTATATATTATACTACTCATCATACAAACATTGAGTGTGTAGCTTGGCACCCATCGATGTCCTGGATATGCACAGTCCTACATGATGATTACTGTCCATCCTAAAAGCATCAGGTCCTTAGCATTAACTCATTCGCATTTAGCATAGTTTTGCAATAGACTAGACGGCCAATGACGGGGAAATCGTAGTTTAAATCTCGGTCGGAATTGAAAGCTTGTATTAGGACTAACAGGTCCTATTAAATACAAATAATATTAATTATTATAATATAAATAGGTTTCTAGATGTAAAAGGGAGGTCTTCTAGAACCGGTGGTTACGCAGTATATGATGTATGTCTGGCAATAGACTGAATTGATAGTGATGGTGAGATGAATGTTCTAATTTCAGTCATGCTATTTTATCCTAGGAGAGTTTCCGTTCTCTATACACGGAAATATGGGTGCATTTATTTCCCCTACTCTTTTCATCCTGTCCCATGGCCTAAGCTAAGTGACCTTTGTGTTAAAACATACAAACTTTAATAAACACCCATGAAAAGACAAATCAAGGCCCTGTTCACATGGGGAGACAAATCAAGGACCTGTTCACATGGGGAGACAAATCAAGGCCCTGTTCACATGGGGAGACAAATCAAGGCCCTGTTCACATGGGGAGACAAATCAAGGACCTGTTCACATGGGGAGACAAATCAAGGCCCTGTTCACATGGGAGACAAATCAAGGACCTGTTCACGTGGGGAGACAAATCAAGGACCTGTTCACATGGGGAGACAAATCAAGGCCCTGTTCACATGGGGAGACAAATCAAGGCCTTGTCCACATGGGGAGATACAATAACTGGGAGTTACAGTTTTATTTGTTTTAACTCGAGGTTATGTTTTATGTTTCAGCGGTTCACAACGTTCAGCAGCGTGACGCTGAGCCTGGCCGTGGGTACGGTGATTCTGGGTGAGTCGCATCATAATTTAACAACGTCGCCAACTTGCAGATTTCGAAACAATTTTGCAAAATGGTTTGAGTCTTAACCTAGCTCACCTAAACGATCTAAGAAATGACACTTATGAACCAGCGTACCAGTGAAGCCTCTTCTCTTGTCAATGTGATGATTAAATTCCCCTCTTCCTCTGACAAATTTACACACCCACTATATCTATTATTTAGCACCGCGTCTTACTACACGTTCGGGTTATACGCTTTAAATACTAATTACGCTGATGGATTAGGAATTGGGAAAATTGAATTAGAGGAAGTGAACCCACATTTTCGTGGAGGGAGAGTGGAAAACAATTTAGGAAAAACCACCCCCAGTTTACCCGACCGAGATTCGAACCTCGATCTCTTCGTCCTCAGCAGTCGGGCTCAACACGACTAGCGCGTTAGCCAACGACGCCACCGAGGCGGGTCACACCCACTATACTATTGGCGCCTTGAAAACAATGACTTGTTTTAAAAATTGCTTTTTTCTAGTTTCCTATTATAGATATACGTATTCTTCCACGGACTTTTTTAGTCTACATCCTGGCAGGAAGACTCCTAAAAGACGTTTTTATGACTAAGTCAGAAAGCTTAAATTAAAGAGAGGATTTATAAAAAAAATACCTTCACAAAAAAAAACTCCTTCACGGTCTAAAAATAATGTTGTGACAATGAAGGACTAATTTTAGAATCATTTAAGAATTTGTGGTTTCCGTTTTAACGTTATCTCTTGAAAAACTCGCTGGGTAAAATGAAGTCATTAACATGGGTAATCCTATCTTGACCTGCCGTGACGTCACAGGTAGGCAACAAGCGTGTCACCGATACTTCTATGGCATCCAGTTCCTCACTGAACCTGACCTGACCTCTTAATTTGTTATTAATGCTATTTTGACTGTTTGACTCTTTTATACGAAAAATTATGAGTTGAAGTATTTTTTTAAATGTAATTACCTTGTCGCAGTTGGTATTCCAAGATTATATAAAAGAAATCAAGTTTATTCAGTATCGTAATACTACTTTTATCATATTATCATTATTATTATTCATAAAAACTTAGCTTTGAAACATGATTTCTTGAATTCTCTAAATAATAACATCCAAAACATAATCATTGCTAAAGTTTAAATTAGTTTATCAGTGACCACTTCTCGAAAAGTGAGCTTTTTCCAAAACTCCTATCATAATTGATTCAAAATATATGTTTGGAGAGCGTTCAACAGCTAAACTCTTGAATATCGGCTACCCCATTGGTCTCAACATGGATTGATATAGGAACATGTATATATGCAGTGAAATAAGTTCAGTTGGAGGATTGGTGTGACCATGGGAAGCCCTCAAGGGGTTCCTCGAGAATCGTCGTCCATAACAAGGAACTGAGGGCGCTGCGAGTGGGTGGCCTTGCTGAGATTCCAGGAAGGACCCTTGACCCAGTTGTGGGAAAGTGAGGGAAGGAGGAGGGAGCTTCTGGTTAGCTCCAGGCAAGGTCCCGCCAGTCCATCCGCGTCATTCCGACAGCCTCGGGGTGAAGTTCAGCAGCATCACCTTGTAATGGTGCTGGTAATACTGTCAGAGTGTCCCTTTCTTGTCTCCTGAGGACTAGTTCTGGTATTACTGTCAGAGTTCCCTTTCTTGTCTCCTGAGGACTATTCTGGTATTACTGTAAGAGTTCCCTTTCTTGTCTCCTGAGGACTAGTTCTGGTATTACTGTAGATGCCCTTTCTTGTCTCCTGAGGACTAGTTCTGGTATTACTGTCAGAGTTCCCTTTCTGTCTCCTGAGGACTAGTTCTGGTATTACTGTCAGAGTTCCCTTTCTTGTCTCCTGAGGACTAGTTCTGGTATTACTGTCAGAGTTCCCTTTCTGTCTCCTGAGGACTAGTTCTGGTATTACTTTCAGAGTGCCCTTTCTGTCTCCTGAGGACTAGTTCTGGTATTACTGTCAGAGTTCCCTTTCTGGTCTCCTGAGGACTAGTTCTGGTATTACTATCAGAGTTCCCTTTCTTGTCTCCTGAGACTAGTTCTGGTATTACTGTCAGAGTTCCCTTTCTGGTCTCCTGAGGACTAGTTCTGGTATTACTGTCAGAGTTCCCTTTCTTGTCTCCTGAGGACTAGTTCTGGTATTACTGTCAGATGCCCTTTCTGGGCTCCTGAGACTAGTTCTGGTATTACTGTCAGAGTCCCTTTCTGGTCTCCTGAGGACTAGTTCTGTATTACTGTCAAGTCCCTATTCTTGTCTCCTGAGGACTAGTTCTGGTATTACTGTCAGAGTCCCTTTCTGGTCTCCTGAGGACTAGTTCTGGTATTACTGTCAGAGTTCCCTTTCTTTCTCCTGAGGACTAGTTCTGGTATTACTATCAGAGTTCCCTTTCTGTCTCCTGAGGACTAGTTCTGGTATTACTAGTCAGAGTTCCCTTTCTTGTCTCCTGAGGACTAGTTCTGGTATTACTGTCAGAGTTCCCTTTCTGTCTCCTGAGAACTAGTTCTGGTATTACTGATAGAATGCCCTTTCTGTCTCCTGAGGACTAGTTCTGGTATTACTGTCAGAGTTCCCTTTCATGGTCTCCTGAGGACTAGTTCTGGTATTACTGTCAGAGTTCCCTTTCTTGTCTCCTGAGACTAGTTCTGGTATTACTGTCAGAGTGCCTTTCTGGTCTCCTGAGGACTAGTTCTGGTATTACTTAAGAGTGCCCTTCTTGTCTCCTGAGGACTAGTTCTGGTATTACTGTCAGAGTTCCCTTTCTTGTCTCCTGAGACTAGTTCTGGTATTACTGTCAGAGTCCCTTTCTGGTCTCCTGAGGACTAGTTCTGGTATTACTGTCAGAGTTCCCTTTCTTGTCTCCTGAGGACTAGTTCTGGTATTACTGTCAGAGTTCCCTTTCTGTCTCCTGAGGACTAGTTCTGGTATTACTGTCAGAGTCCCTTTCTGTCTCCTGAGGACTAGTTCTGGTATTACTATCAGAGTTCCCTTTCTGTCTCCTGAGGACTAGTTCTGGTATTACTGTCAGAGTGCCCTTTCTTGTCTCCTGAGGACTAGTTCTGGTATTACTGTCAGAGTTCCCTTTCTTGTCTCCTGAGGACTAGTTCTGGTATTACTGTCAGAGTTCCCTTTCTTGTCTCCTGAGGACTAGTTCTGGTATTACTGTCAGAGTTCCCTCTCTGGTCTCCTGAAGACTAGTTCTGGTATTACTTTCAGAGTTCCCTTTCTGGTCTCTTGAGGTTTGGTGCTAGCTTGACGTTCAATATACTCCTTCCGATTTCCTTGAAATTGAAGCTGTGTATCATGAGTATTGTTAATATCTCTTATATGCAATACTAGCTTGATGTATTCTCCTCATCCTCTTCTCTTAAGCTAGACAGTTTAATTTTCTGCAGAGCAGTACTGAGAACTTCTTACTCTGTTATCCTATCTTAAATATTTCCACTAGAAACTATGACGTTTCCCCTGCTAGAACTGATTATTCCAATCTCACCCTCCTCCTTTTGTCCCAAGAGGGTCCTGGGAGGGCAGAAGACTGTGCCACTGCCCCTCCACCAAAGTGGCAGGAAGGCTCTGCTCTTCTTCCTTGTAGCAGACTATAAAGGAAGGACGGGCAAGGCCTTGCTTGCCTCCCAAGGACGGTCACTCACTCCCAGGAGAACAGCTCTCTTGGCTTAGTGCCCCAACCTAATGGTTGAACACGTCCTCAGGCGCTTCGAGCTGACTCTGGTTTATACAGGCTCTGGCTGAGAGCTGACTGGTTTATACAGACTGGCTGAGAGCTGACTCAGGTTTATACAGCTCTGGCAGAGAGCTGACTGTTTATACAGACTGGCTGAGAGCTGACTCTGGTGTATACAGACTGGCTGAGAGCTGAATCTGGTGTATACAGACTGCTGAGAGCTGACTCTGGTTTATACAAGCTGGCTGAGAGCTGACTCTGGTTTATACAGACTGGCTGAGAGCTGACTCTGGTTTATACAGGCTGGCTGAGAGCTGACTGGTTTATACAGACTGGCTGAGAGCTGACTGGTTTATACAGGCTGGCTGAGAGCTGACTCTGGTTTATACAGACTGGCTGAGAGCTGACTCTGGTTTATACAGGCTGGCTGAGAGCTGACTCTGGTTTATACAGGCTGGCTGAGAGCTGACTGGTTTATACAGACTGGCTGAGAGCTGACTCTGGTTTATACAGGCTGGTTGAGAGCTGACTCTGGTGTATACAAACTGGCTGAGAGCTGACTCTGGTTTATACAGGCTGGCTGAGAGCTGACTGGTTTATACAGACGGCTGAGAGCTGACTGGTTTATACAGGCTGGCTGAGAGCTGACTCTGGTTTATACAGACTGCTGAGAGCTGACTCTGGTTTATACAGGCTGGCTGAGAGCTGACTCTGGTTTATACAGGCTGGCTGAGAGCTGACTCTGGTTTATACAGCTGGCTGAGAGCTTACTCTGGTTTATACAGGCTGGCTGAGAGCTGACTCTGGTTTATACAGGCTGGCTGAGAGCTGACTCTGGTTTATACAGGCTGCTGAGAGCTGACTCTGGTTTATACAGGCTGGCTGAGAGCTGACTCTGGTTTATACAGACTGGCTGAGAGCTGACTCTGGTTTATACAGGCTGGCTGAGAGCTGACTCTGTTATACAGGCTGGCTGAGACTGACTTGTTTATACAGGCTGGCTGAGAGCTGACTCTGTTTATACAGGCTGGCTGAGAGCTGACTGGTTTATACAGACTGGCTGAGAGCTGACTGTTTATACAGACTGGCTGAGAGCTGACTCTGGTTTATACAGCTGGATGAGATCTGACGGGTTTATACAGACTGGCTGAGAGCTGACTGGTTTATACAGGCTGGCTGAGAGCTGACTGGTTTATACAGACTGGCTGAGAGCTGACTGGTTTATACAGACTGGCTGAGAGCTGACTCAGGTTTATACAAGCTGGCCGAGAGCTGATGGTCATACACTGAGAGCTGCTATATGGTCATATGTCCAGAGCTAGTTTTTGTGTGCTGACAGCTGTTATATGGTCCGATCCTTTGAGCTGATTTTTACGTGCTGACAACTTATATGGTCAGATGTTCTTAGCGGATTTTCACGTGCTGATGGCTGTTACATGGTCAGATATTCTGAGCTGATTTTCACGCGCTGACATCTGTTACATGGTCAGATGTTCTTAGCTGATTTTTGCGTGCTGACGGCTGTTACATGGTCAGATGATCTGAGCTGATTTCACGTGCTGACAACTTATATGGTCAGTTGTTCTGAGCTGATTTTCAGGCGCTGACATCTGTTACATGGTCAGATGTTTTGAGATAGTTTTCACTGCTGAGCACTGCATGACTTCTTGACAGAATATGTAGAACTTCTTTAAGCTGTGACTGTCAATAAATTGTTAACTCTCAGCTGAGCACTCATTAGCCAGATATCAACGAACATATACTACCATGTGAGATGTGTGCTCAAGAGCTCGTGTACATTGGTAAAATTGTGACCAAGCGGGGAAGGGGGAACGTATCAAAGGTACGGTTTTTAGCAAACTCTGCTTACATTAATTTAATGATGTTTTATGATACCACTGTAAAGAAAATAGAAATAGTGAGAGGGATAAAAGACATCTGATTGGTTATCCGCCGCAGTGGAGTGTTTAGCTAGACTGCCGAGGGTGAGGAGATCGAGGTTAGAATCTCGGCCGGGTAAACTGGGGGTGGTTTTACCTAAGTAGTTTTCCACTATCTCTCCACGCAAATGCGGGTTAATTTCCTCTAAATTCAACCTTCCCACTTTCTAGCCCACTAACGTAGCAAGTGCTTAAGCGTATAACCCTAACTTGGTATTAAAACGTGTTGCTAAATAAAAAAAAAACCATTTGATTGGCTGAGCTTGTGACGTCACTCAGTACCCAAGCTAGCGCACTACACGCACGAAGATATTTGGAAAACAAAATTGTTAAAAATCAGGCCGCATTTCGGAACTTTAAATAATAAATAAATCTTTTATAAATACATCAATATTCAATCGACGTTATTACTCTACTTTTTTCTTTAATATATGTATGTGTGGCTGTTTATTATTAAAAGCCAGGCCTCCACCATGGTTCGGATCCAATGTTAAACTATAGCTCCTATATTTCATCTCATAACTACCCTACCATTACACATTAGCGTAAGTGCGTATAATCTGAACAGGTAGTAAGACACGGTGCTGATAATATTATTATTATTATTATTTATTATTATAAAATATAACTGCTGTGTCCTGGATGACGTAAGCAATGACGTAATCAAATTACTCTAAGTGGCGCCACCTTTCTATTCTCTTGATGTCGCATGATACTTACTGTCTTCTTGATATGATACGACATACACATATGTGTGCTGCTTTGGTGGTATTTTATTTATTTTATTTATTATAGGTATTTAGCGCACACTCTCTGACACCTTACCCCTAGACCACCCTCACCCGCCAAATTAATAATGTCTACTCTAGCTGATAGGAAGAGCCACACAAATTAAAGTAAAACATTTTTATTTTGTAAACAGGAATATGAACACAGCTGAAGATTGTTTGTATGACGTCATCAACCCCCCTTGTTTCATTCTGATTTGCCATCTTAATCTGTGAAGAGAACGCAGGCTTTTAGAAGCCCTAGTTTGAAAAGTATTTTTAAGTAAACCATAGACACCGCTTCCACAAAAAAAAAAAAAAAAAAAAAAAGACACGCCTATTTTTTTTTTATTTTTTTTTTAAGTTTGTGTTTAAATAACAGTTAAAAGAAAGTAATAATTTAAAAAAATGGTTTTTCTGTTAAAGTTTTGACTGCCAAAATGAACCATTCAACATATTTTCTTTCAGATCGTATGATTTGGCGAATGAATACATGGTAACTTTTCCTAGCTGTCACTTACCAATTCTCCTACCGTAGATGTTCTGTATCTACTAAGGAAATATTTATTTATTTATTTTCAAAATATTTTTTATAATAAAAATCTGCTTACATCCCTTCCCAACTCATCTTAAATGTGTGTTTTTATAAACAATAACAATAGTTTTAAATTAGTTAAAACAAAATGTAATATAAATTGGGGGTAAGTGGTTCAGTCCAAAAACAACTTAGCAATATCCATTGAAATACTTGTATTTTGGTTCCAAAACGTTCATATAAGAGTAATATAAATAATTCATTTCCCCACAACACCTTAACACTCCAACAAGAGTGTCAGTTCTTGCCTCCAAATGTTCAACTTTGTTGCAAGTCTAGGCTGATAGTGGTTCAGTGTGGTATGCAACTTATCGATCACAGCTGTGAGGCGGGCGGTATACACAACCCTTGCAAGGGACTTTGTTAGAATTAAACCAGCAGTTTGCATGAGAGAACAGTTTCATAGTTTTTTTATTTGATGTTATTTTATTTCTATCTTGTCTATCTACCCGTATGGGATACAAGCATACATTAATTACGTTAACCGGTCCCGTTGAGTAGTGGTTAATGCAACTGGCTATGATCCTAGGAGTCCCAGTTTCGTTCCCAACTGGTTCCTTGAGTATTTTTCCCAAAGTAGAATTATTCCAACAGTCATCATGGGTTAGTTAATTAATCTTCAGTTAGGAGTGTTTCCACTGGTTCCGCATCCTCATATTCACTATACCTCATACTATCTATCACCTCATACTCACTATCACCTCATAATCACTATCACCTCATACTCACTATCACCTCATAATCACTATAACCTCATACTCACTATCACCTCTACTCACTATCACCCATAATCACTATAACCTCATACTCACTATCACCTCATACTCACTATAACCTTACTCACTATCACCCTCATAATCACTATATCCTCATATCACTATCACCCTCATAATCACTATAACCCTCATACTCACTATCACCTCATAATCACTATACCCTCATACTCACTATCACCCTCATACTCACTATAACCTCATACTCCTATCACCCTCATAATCACTATAACCCTCATATCACTATCACCCTCATATCACTATCACTCATAATCACTATTACCTCATACTCACTATCACCTCATACTCACTATCACCCTCATATCACTATCACCTCAATCACTATCACACTCATAATCACTATCACCCTCATACTCACTATCACCCTCATACTCACTATCACCCTCATACTCACTATCACCTCATATCACTATAACCCTCATACTCACTATCACCCTACTCACTATCACCTCATAATCACTATAACCTATACTCACTATCACCCTCATAATCACTATCCCTCATATCACTATCAATAAATACCTACATATTATATATATATATATACTTACATACATACATACATACATACTTATATACATATACATACTATAACATACATACTTATATACATACCTATATACATACATACATACTTATACATATATACATACCTATATACATACATACATACTTATATACATATATTCATACTATATACATACATACTTATATAATACCTATATACATACATACTATTATATACTATATACATACCTATATACATACTTTTATACATATATATACATACCTTATACATACATACTACTCATATACATATACATACATACATACATACTTATATACAGATATAATACATACTTATATACATTTACATACATACTATAACATACAATTATATACATACATACTTTATAATATATACATACATAACTATGTACATACATACATTCTTCACACTTCCTATATCAATACTTTTTCGCTTCAACAACCTCCATACACCGAGTCATAATATTCTCTTTAATCTTTCAATGTTCTTTTTCAACATTATCCGTGTCTTTCATGGCTACCCTTCCTCTATCCATAGCATATATGGGCGCAATAAAAGCTCAATGTTTCCTAATCACCCTTAATTTGCATATTTTTTATAGATAGGCCCACAAGATGCAGTGTATTGTTAGGTAATGCAATCAGAAAAGATTGTTACCGGTTTCAATAGAAACTTGAAGTAAAACATACAACTTGCCCGTATAAAATGCTAGCTTTCCAACGTTTCAAAATGACTGTCGTCTTGTTATTAAATGGTACAGTCGCTTCAGGTAAAAGTAAGCTGTTTGTTAGTAAGGAACTATTTCGTTACATTCCAAATTTTATGGACAGTACTTATCTTACAATGTTTGGCAGTTGCAATATCAATCTTCAACTCTTTTATTTTTTTACCTCAACGGAATGTTTTATTAACTTTTCTTAGCTTTGAAGGTTCGTTAACTTTATTTTAAGACTTGTATTCATTAGTACTTACGAGCAATTGACAATCAAAACGTTGATTAAACGTTCTTCACCGCTAGGCGAGAAAAGTTCAGTGTTTTTGCTGTTTATGTATCTAAACTTAAATTTCTTAACTTATTTATTTAAAAGTTATTAAATATACTATGTCAACGATGTCCTAGAATTTAATGACAACTTTTTCTCTTCATTTAAAAAGTTTCTTATCTAATACCATTATGCTCATGACAGATATTCAACAACTGTTGATATCAACATGTGAAGAAATTTCAATTTTATGTTTCTACTAAAACATTATTTTAATTTATTTTGAAAAAAAAAAAGTTTTGCTGTAAGAACTGCAAAAAAAAAAAAAACAAAAAAAACTTATCTTTCATCGCGTTCCGTATTTCCACCGTAACAAGGTTTGAAATAAATTTAATATATTTTGGTCTTAATTTTGCGATTGATTTGTGAAAATAATAATCTACGCATAAATAAAAATGTTTGTAAAATAAAATAAAACTACTATACATAGCCTACCAACTTGACCAAGGAAATATATAAATTTTTTCAATTTTGAAATAATACATAAATATATAGACCTGATAAAAATGATCTTATAAACGTAATTATTTTAAATTTTATACCAATATCTTAAAAATATAATAAAGTATGTGTGCACAAATATTTCTAGCACCGCATCTTACTACCCGTTCGTGTTGACACTTATGTACTAATCACACTAAAGATTTTAGAGATTAGCAAGTTTATATTGAGATGAAATGTACCTACATTTGCATTAAGGGCGAGTGGAAAATCATTTATTAAAAGCCACCCTCAGCACACCTGACTAAGATTCGAACCTCTATCTCTCCGTAATAGGTAGTATAGTCTACTGCGAGTGTAGCGCGGTCACTGAAGTGAGCTTGTGCACAAAATTAATTTCATATAAAATAATTAAAAATCATAAATTTGGCCTTCAGATTTGTGTATTAAAAGCATAATTTCATAACTGCTAAACTATTTAATTTAATTACTCTAAAATACTTCTTTTTTTAATCACTTCTGATTATCTGTACTGCTATACACGTATCAACACTTATGAAAAAGGTATAACTTAAAGAAAATGTGCTCGCATTTGCGTGGAGGGACTAAGGGTAAGCCTCTAGGAAACACTGCCCTCGTTACACCCCGCTGGGTCTCGAACCCCGATCAACCCATCACTGACAATCTTACAGCACTCGAACACAAAGTTGGACAACTACTCACTGATTTATATAAATATATCTGGTTATTTAAGAATTAAATTATATATTTAAAAAAAAAAATACACCTCAATCTCGTAACTAAAAGCAACCATTTGAATCTTGTGACAGGTGGAAAGTGAAGTGAGTTGCATGAATAATAATAAGTATGCGTTTTTCTTCTTCTTTTTTTTTAATCCAACAAATGACGACTGTGCCCCGTGATTCGACAACTTTCCCCCAGCCTCCGGGAAAAATTCAACTTGGCCCACGAGGGGGGTTGGGAGGGGGAAGCAAAAGGTCGCTATAGTCAGCGGTAAAGTTCCTGATTCCACCAAACAACATACGGTACTCGGTGGAACTATCGGTCACGTGACGTAGCTAGTGCGGGGATGGGGAGTTAAGGGAAATATCATAGAGTTTGGAACGTTTTTTAAAATATAGGTGGGGAAATCATTTGTTTCATTTTTAATAACACAAGTTTACTTTGAAATAAAAATATATGGGTACCGTCCCTCAATAAACCCTTTCAAAAGGTTTTTATAGCAGTGAGAATTTTAAGAAGTGTCTTCATATATCAGGTATATTTTAAAAACAAAAGTGATTCAATAAAGAAATATAAAAGGCCATCAAAAGGTCACCAAACGGTCCTTAAAACTGTTTTAGAAAATGCCAAGAGTCAAGTGTATCGCCTTTAAGAGGGCATAAATCTTCTTGAAGCGCTCTGAACTTAAAAAAGTCGGACAAAACTAGACTGGATATTATGGTTAAGAACAAAACAGATTAAATTGGTAATCAGTAAACTACATTTAAATAATTTTGCACAAGGAAACAAAAATCATAGGAAACGCTCTTCAGATAAGAATTTTGAGCTCTTAATATATATTTTGAAAAGTAATCATTAACTAACTAATCTTTAATGATACTGTTTTTATAAAAACCAAAACGCATTCTTATTTACGATGATATATTATTATTTAGTTTAGTTTTTTAGTTTTTGGTAGTTGTGAAAGTCCGATAGCCCATTACACCCCTATAAGGACTAAAAAAAAAAAATTCACTGCTTTTTTTTTATGTCAATGCTAGTTTAAATATAAAGTAAACGAACAAAAAAAAACCACTTTCATTCATTTAAATGTTGAATCAAGTATTCATAGTTTGAGAGTGTGACGTCATGCCATTCTCCAGCCTCCCAGATATCACTAGACACTCTGTTTCTTTGACTACAGCTGATCACGGTACTCTCTGTGTATGACTCTATAGACCTCCCGCTATGATAGATGGGCCGAAAGACCCGGTCAGAATATCTTGGAATAAGAATAATAGGCAATCGTAAATTCCTAAACGTTAGTAAACAAGTGGATAACTTTACTTGGTGGAGTTGTCCAGAATTAGAATATCAAACGGGGGAAGGGGGAGGAAGAAAATACAATAGAAGGCCTGCTCACACTGTTGTGACGTCACAAGTCTTGAGGCCATGCACGAAACGTTTGATTTGTCAATCAAATGTTATTTTCTATATTTATTGTTGGAAACATTTTATGTTAAACATTATCTGTTTGAATATATAGAATTATTTATTTAACTAAGTAGGCTAAACATAAATTAGATGAAAACATAAATTTCCTGGGCAATGAAATTTACATAACACTATATTGTTCTCGATAGCTAAAATAATTATCAAATATAAAGGATTACTCAAAGAAGGTATATTATTAATATGGGGAAAGCGTAACGGCATTAAGGATATTCACATTAAATTAATTAGATAGTAAATTATGACATTTAAATTTATAGATTAATAAATCTTTTCACAAGACAATAGTTTCATGCATAGCTAGATTACAAAAATAGTGTTAATTTGAATTATTTAATATATATTATTATTGGTAAGTTTTCTTTTGAACGCATTTAAGTTTAACTTTTGCTAAAATTATATTATTATTATTATTATTTTACAAATAGGTGTTTCATCATATTAACTTGATATACCTTACAAAGGTAATATATATTATGTATACAAAAAATTACAATAACACATTATTTCTTATAATACTGAACTATGTTAAATAAATTAAACCTGTGATTTTATAACTTTCCCAATGATTAATTAAAATATCTAGGTCCCGGCACAGATTTATCTGATTACCAAACCCTTCCTTCACCTCTCACAAGACATCTTGTGAATGTGTGAAATGCCAGACCTCCACCGTGGTTCGGATTCCACGTTAAACTGTAGGTCCTTCATTTCATCTCACAATCACCCTACCATTACACATTAGCGTAAGCGCGTATAGCCCGAACGGGTAGTAAGACGTGGTGCTAATAATAATAATAGTGAGTGTGGATGAAAATATATAACATAAATCCAAACTAGTTCAACCTAAGCTAAAATAAACAGGCCTAATCTTGTCTAAACTAACATAGCCAAACCTAATCTATACGTAACTTATCACTAGTTATTCACTAGTGATTGATGGTAATTTTGTGAGCTCATCGGTGATTTTTGTGAAATGCTCGACGAGTATGTGAAATAGTAAATATATTTTTTGCATTTCCCAACTGAACCAGTGACTTTATAGAATCACCGGTGATTGTACAAACTCAGCACATTCAGCATATTCACAGTACAAGAAAAGATGACACAAAGTTTATTTACCATATTGTCTTCTTATTCCGTCAACCTCATGTTGAAAATATTTATGTTTCAATATTTATGCATTTATAAAATATCGATTGAATTAAAACATATACTTATTCCTTATAAATACCTAAGATTTATTCAAAAATGCCTAAAAATGGCTCACAAAGGAATCAAACCCATAAAATATTAACCAAAAATCCAAAATGTCAAAAAAAGACCTATATAAAACGTTTCTATAACCAAGGAATTTAAAAATAATTATGTATGCCTGAACATTTACTATGAGGTTCAAAAAAACATATGTCATCAACATACAGCCACAGGTAATAAGTCTACAAGCCCTCACCAGTGGTATCACGGTTCAAGGCGATAGTCTCACATAATTTATTTGTATGTGTGTGTGATTTTTTTTCTAATATTTGCTATAACTTGTGTTTCTCTTCAATAATTGTCTCAAATTTATCAGTTATCTCAGAAACTATACAATTTTATAAATATATTTGCCACATCAATCGACTTCTGATGAAGTTATATTAGAATATACTAACTCATTTTTCCTCTCACATATGGCAAAGTGTCATATTTGTATTTCGTTTTAATTTACACTAACCTTATATTTTTCTGAATATTAAAAAAAAAGTTCTAATACCGAAACCTAGTCCACTATTTTGTGTGTTATATTTATTAGTATGAGTATAGATATATTATCCACTTAAGACAAATAACAAATTCTATACTTAGTGTAATAATTGAATATTTATTTAATTTTCTAAATATGTACAAGTCTAAAATATAGAACAAATAATAGAAAGAAAATTGTTCACGTATGAAAATTGACGTAATAGCTATGTCATCAAAATTTATAATACAAATATAATCTACTTGTTTTTATTATATAGCTTGATAAAGTATTAGCACAATTCTAAATTTTATGGCAGTGGTGGCTAATAGAAATATTTTCTGTAGGGAATAACTATTTCAGAAGCGTAGACAGAGCTAAGATGGGTTTGAGAGTTAAAGATCTTTGAGAAAATATTATTCCACGCCCCCAGGAACACAAAAATTGGTTGCCTCACTTTAAAAATTATATTGTCTTCCTTTATCTTGAGCTAATTATATCCAGTCCACCTCATTACACTCTATCTATATCTTGAGCTAGTTCTATCTTGTCCAACTTATTACACACTATCCCTATCTTAAACTAGCTATATCCGGTCCACCTCATTACAACTTATCTTGAGCTAGTTCTATCCAGTCCACCTTCATTAACACACCTATTACCTATTCTTGAGCTAATTATATCCAGTCCACCTCACTACACCCTAACCCTATTACCTCCTTTATGATTATTAACATGATAATGAGGTAATTGTACCTAATTGGTACCAATTACACGTTCATAACGTCATTATCAGTTAATTAACTCTTTGGGACTCTGATAATGATATGTATATTACGTCACTATATATCATTGATACTGCCGACACGTTCATGACATATCTACTTTACCTCTTTTATACTTGTTGTAATTTTTTTAAGTACCGCGTCTTATTACCCGTTCTGGTTGTATGTTATTTACTAGTTACTAACTTCAATTACGTGTTAGGGATTAAAAAGATTTAATTTCAATTAAATGCACCAGTATTTGCGTGAAGGGAATGTGAAAATCGCTTAGGAAAAACCTTCACTGCATCGAATCGGGATCAAACCCCGATCTCTTATGTCTTTGGCAGTCTAGTCTATCGCGAGAGTAGCGCCTTAGGTCATCATATTCATGACGTCACTATACCTATCTGGTACTGGCGACGTTCATGACGTCATTTTGGCTCCATCACCTCATTTATGAATGTTGGCATGTTCTTGAGGCCATTTTATCTCATTGGTAATGACGACACGTCCGTTACGTCATCACGATTCTATTCGCTCCTTTAAGACTGTTGACAGGGTCATTACTTATATTTATTTGTAATTTATGTCCTTGATTTTTAACGAGTGTTCTCTGCACTCCCCTGACTAACAACCCCTTATATGATTGATTGTATTTGTGGTTTCAGTGACGAGGTATGGTTCAGGATGGCACGTCGCCTCCACCGAGATAATCAGTTCATACAGAGCTTTCTCGCGTGAGAAGATAGTGGCAGAACTGGGAGCCTTTATCGGACTAGGCCACGTCAACATCACCCTCAGAGGTAAGACACTCCTAATCCCTGACGTGAGAAGATAAAGGCGGAACTGAGGGGCCTTTATCGGACTAGGCCACGTCAACATCACCCTCAGAGGTAAGACACTCCTAATCCCTGACTTGAGAAGATAGTGGCGGAACTGGGAGCCTTTATCGGACTAGGCCACGTCAACATCACCCTCAGAGGTAAGACACTCCTAATCCCTGACGTGAGAAGATAAAGGCGGAACTGAGGGGCCTTTATCGGACTAGGCCACGTCAACATCACCCTCAGAGGTAAGACACTCCTAATCCCTGACTTGAGAAGATAGTGGCGGAACTGAGGGGCCTTTATCGGACTAGGCCACGTCAACATCACCCTCAGAGGTAAGACACTCCTAATCCCTGACGTGAGAAGATAGTGGCGGAACTGAGGGGCCTTTATCGGACTAGGCCACGTCAACATCACCCTCAGAGGTAAGACACTCCTAATCCCTGACGTGAGAAGATAAAGGCGGAACTGAGGGACCTTTATCGGATTATACCACGTTAACATCACCCTCAGAGGTAAGACACTCCTAATCCCTGACGTGAGAAGATAAAGGTGAAAGTGAGGGGCCTTTATCGGACTAGGCCACGTCAACATCACCCTCAGAGGTAAGACACTCCTAATCCCTGACGTGAGAAGATAAAGGTGAAAGTGAGGGGCCTTTATCGGACTAGGCCACGTCAACATCACCCTCAGAGGTAAGACACTCCTAATCCCTGACGTGAGAAGATAGTGGCGGAACTGAGGGACCTTTATCGGATTATACCACGTTAACATCACCCTCAGAGGTAAGACACTCCTAATCCCTGACGTGAGAAGATAAAGGTGAAAGTGAGGGGCCTTTATTAGACTAGGTCACGTCAACATCACCCTCAGAGGTAAGACACTCCTAATCCCTGACGTGAGAAGATAAAGGTGAAAGTGAGGGGCCTTTATTAGACTAGGTCACGTCAACATCACCCTCAGAGGTAAGACACTCCTAATCCCTGACTTGAGAAGATAAAGGCTGAACTGGGAGCCTTTATCGGACTAGACCACGTCAACATCACCCTCAGAGGTAAGACACTCCTAATCCCTGACGTGAGAAGATAAAGGTGAAAGTGAGGGGCCTTTATTAGACTAGGTCACGTCAACATCACCCTCAGAGGTAAGACACTCCTAATCCCTGACTTGAGAAGAAAAAGGCTGAACTGGGAGCCTTTATCGGACTAGACCACGTCAACATCACCCTCAGAGGTAAGACACTCCTAATCCCTGACGTGAGAAGATAGTGGCGGAACTGAGGGACCTTTATCGGATTATACCACGTTAACATCACCCTCAGAGGTAAGACACTCCTAATCCCTGACTTGAGAAGATAAAGGCTGAACTGGGAGCCTTTATCGGACTAGACCACGTCAACATCACCCTCAGAGGTAAGACACTTCTAATCCCTGACGTGAGAAGATAAAGGCGGAACTGAGGGGCCTTTATCGGACTAGGCCACGTCAACATCACCCTCAGAGGTAAGACACTCCTAATCCCTGACGTGAGAAGATAGTGGCGGAATTGGGAGCCTTTATCGGACTAGGCCACGTCAACATCACCCTCAGAGGTAAGACACTCCTAATCCCTGACGTGAGAAGATAAAGGTGAAAGTGAGGGGCCTTTATTAGACTAGGTCACGTCAACATCAGCCTCAGAGGTAAGACACTCCTAATCCTGACTTGAGAAGATAAAGGCTGAACTGGGAGCCTTTATCGGACTAGACCACGTCAACATCACCCTCAGAGGTAAGACACTCCTAATCCCTGACGTGAGAAGATAGTGGCGGAACTGAGGGACCTTTATCGGATTATACCACGTTAACATCACCCTCAGAGGTAAGACACTCCTAATCCCTGACTTGAGAAGATAAAGGCTGAACTGGGAGCCTTTATCGGACTAGACCACGTCAACATCACCCTCAGAGGTAAGACACTCCTAATCCCTGACGTGAGAAGATAAAGGCGGAACTGAGGGGCCTTTATTAGACTAGGCCACGTCAACATTACCCTCAGAGGTAAGACACTCCTAATCCCTGACGTGAGAAGATAGTGGCGGAACTGAGGGGCCTTTATCGGATTATACCACGTTAACATCACCCTCAGAGGTAAGACACTCCTAATCCCTGACGTGAGAAGATAGTGGCGGAACTGAGGGACCTTTATCGGATTATACCACGTTAACATCACCCTCAGAGGTAAGACACTCCTAATCCCTGACTTGAGAAGATAAAGGCTGAACTGGGAGCCTTTATCGGACTAGGCCACGTCAACATCACCCTCAGAGGTAAGACACTTCTAATCCCTGACGTGAGAAGATAAAGGCGGAACTGAGGGGCCTTTATCGGACTAGGCCACGTCAACATCACCCTCAGAGGTAAGACACTCCTAATCCCTGACGTGAGAAGATATACTAGCCTGCCTTACAAGCGAGATACACCACATATGTAGGGAATTAGACTTTGGTTCAGAAGGCAGCAACTTGAAACCCGATCGGATGATGTGTGGTTTATTTTTATTTTCAGGTCTTCTAATTTTAATTGACAACCGGTACTTATTTAATTCTCAGACATACAACGTTTTCGCTATCTTTAATTAAATCAAGTGCATTAAATCCTCTAAGTAAATGACTTTTATCGACTTGTCCCCTGAACTATATACTTTTTAATGTTTAGCAGCCAGTACTGATACGAGACTGTATTAATATATATAATTTCTTCTGTTGTTGTTAGAACTGTCAGTAGAAGCTGATTTACTGAACATACCAAAAAAGCGTAGTTATTATTGTATGATTGTATGTTTAAGAGCGTTCATCATAGCAGGCCCAACTCAGCTACCAACTCACGCGAGGTATTATGGGAGTAAAAGGGGAAAGAAAAGACCAAGATATGCCAGAAATGTGTGCAGTTCACTCGTATTTGAATGATTACTCGACATTTTCCACAGTGACGATGCGGGACAAAGCGACAAAGTTTCTTGTTAATTACCACAGTATGATCCTATTATGACAGAATGAAGATTTGTGTACAATGCTTATCTGTGAAGCCATTCTAAAATGGCCAAATGTGGCCTTTTCAACGCGGTTTGTATCAAAATATTATTTTATATTTTAATACTCTTGATGCTTCTTTTTATTATTTAGCACCGCGTCTTACTACCCGCTCGGGTTGTACGCTTAAGTACTAATTACGCTAATGGACTAGGAATTTGGAAGGTTGAATTTAGAGGAAGTGAATTTGCGGGGAGGGAGAGTGGAAAATAATTTAGTGAACCCCCTCCCTAGTTCACCTGACCAAGACTCGAACCTCAATTTCCCCGTCCTTGGCAGTTTAGCTCAACACGACTAGCGCGTTAGCTAACTGCGCCACCGAGGCGGGTCTTAATGTTTCTTACTGTACTAAACATCAGACTGTTATCTTATTTATAGATAGTAGGCCTATCGGTTTTTTTTATCACTTTGTCCTTACTTCATTGTATACGCAATTATAATTACTTTAATGGGGTAGAGAAGCAGTAAGGAAGCAGTTTAGAGGTAAGCTGCCTGCGTTTGCATAAAAGGATATTGGTAAGCAACGTAGGAAAAACTACCCTCAATAGATCCGACCGGAATTTGAACCCCGAATTCCCCGTCTTCAACAGGCCGGTCTAACACTAGTTTGACACCTTAGACCATTCGGCCACTGAATAGTGTGATTGTACTGTTTGTAATGATAATTACAAGCAATGAATTGCGAGAATAAATAAACGTAGCGTGGCAATTAAATGTATGAAATTTTCCTTTGTTTCATGTTCTTGATTAAAAGTAGACTGCCGTGTCATTCTATTTCATTTACAACTAAATGAATACATATTTTCAACAACCTTTCAAATTTAATTAATTTTTTCAACAGCTTCTCACAATAAATTAATTTTTCAACAATTTGTAAACTTTTTTTTTTTTCAAAAAATTTTCAAAACCAATTAGATGGGGATTAATGAGGTACGAGAGTGTTTTTACAAGACAAACGTTGATATATCTCAGATGCAACGTCACAACAAATATACGGTCTTATTTTCAAATAAAGAACCTCATCTCACAGCTATAAAAAATTACGGGTTTAACTTTAACATATTCATACTTCAAGTCATATGATATTCATTTGTCAATTTTGATTGATATTATCAATAATGATAAAATAACACTAATATCCTAGTAAAGTTCTATAAAATTTTGCCTAAAAAATGTGTTTGAATTATATAAAGGCTAACTATGAAAAACTAGACTCAAAAGTAATTAGTGGATGAATACGAATGATCGCATTTAATGGTCTTACTTACATTTAATCCAAATTTTATTGAGATACATTAATATGCATTGGAATATAGATCAGTTTTAAATACATTAACCCCTTCGGGACATATTTTACCTTCAAATCCTGTATCTCAAATTCAAATCCGAGGGTTGTAAAATATTATTATCATAAATATAAATCAACCGAATAATAGAAAAATACAACTAATAATAAAATGTTGGCTTTATTTGTTAAAATGTATTCTTTATGACATTCATACATTTGTTCAAGCGTTAAATTAATGGTCAGGGCTCTGGTTGTTAAGTTTTCCTATAATTGTGTTTTAGGGCTGAAACACAAATTAAAGTCTTTGAGGGTTTGAAGATTCAAAGATTTGAGGGTTTAAGGATTTGAGGGCTTAAGGATTTGAGGGCTTAAGGATTTGAGGGTTTAATGATTTGAGGGTTTGACGATTCAAGTGTTTGATGATTCTATGATTTGAGGATTTGAGGATTCGAGGGTTCGAGGATTCGAGGGTTTGAGTATTTAGGGTATGATGACTCAAGGGTGTTGATGATTCGAAGGTTTTGAGGATTTAAGGGTTTTGAGGTTTCGAGGATTTTGAGGATTTGAGGATTCAAGGGTTTGAGGATTTGAAGATTCGAGGGTTTGAGGGTTTAGGGTATGATGATTCGAGGGTTTGCGGTTTTGAGGATTTGAGGATTCAAGGGTTTGAAGATTCAAGGGTGTTAAGGATTTGAGGACGTGAGAAATCAAAGGTTTGATAATTTGAAAGTTTGATGATTCAAGGTTTTGAGGATTCGATGGTTTCAGGATCCCATAAATATTATCCAGTTAACATCTTTCATAAGGAGGGGAGAGCAAACGTTTACCGCCATTTAAATGAAATCTTCATTTCTGACGAAACATCTGATTAGCACACACCTCTTTAACAAAAGGTTGATTACATCCCAACCCCCTAATCGTGAGGTCTGCAGTGAGCACAGACAGACCCGTCGCCCAATTATCACATTACTCAATACTCGGGAGAAGTTAATGGGCGACATTGTCTCATATCAGACGCCCACTGGAGCGTAGCGGTGGGTGAGTTGTCTTCACGCATGGCTGCCAACATGAAAACACTGCTGTTCCCTGTCTACATCAATTTTCCCTTCCCCCTCTGAACACTCTTATATGTTTATTTTAGGCTGACTGGCGCTCTCTAAAGCTTGTTGGGAGTTACGGTTGATTACGGCTCTTGTGTTATCTATATAAAACAAATTCAAACAAATATTGGATATCCAAATATTTTTTTTAAAAAAGTTCCCATCAGAGGTTTTTAAGGTGCTAGCTAGAATGGTCAGGCAGAAATTCACACACGTACAAAAACACAAAGGGCTTATAACTTTATTATCTTTCAAAAGTAGAACAAACAGGGGAGGAGGTAAATATAAGAATGGCAAGACAATTTTTATTGCAACCCTCTTATTAAATAAAATCATTCGATCAACAAAGATCCATTTTACGCTCTTACACCAGTTACCTTTCGTTTCCTGGACATTTAGGTAACTAGGTCAACCTACACAGGATCCGACATTTGATTAAAGACAAAACGTCTAGTCTCATCGGTTTCAGTGTGTAGGTTCTGTTTTTCTGTTTCTAGACGCCTCGATATCTCGTCTTATTACACCATCTATACTTATAAAATAACATGTCCACTGACTGACTGACTGACTGACTGATTCATCATCGCCGAGCGCAAACTATCAAGGCTACAAGCATGAAATTCGGACTGTATATTCATTTTGTTATGTAGGCACCCACTAAGAAAGTCACCTCTGACAAGATATCTTGTGAATGTGTGGAATGCCAGTTCGCCACCATGGTTCGGATTCCACGCTAAGCTGTAGGTCCTTCATTTCATCTCACAATCACCCTACCATTACATATTAGCGTAAGTGCGTGTAACCCGAACGGGTAGTAAGACGCGGTGCTAATAATAATAATAATAACACTAAGAAAGGATTTTAGAAAATTCCACCCCAAAGGGGTCAAAATAGGGGAATGATATATATGTATGAAAGTCCGTCATTTTGAAAGTTACATAAACAAAATTTTGTATTTCGGTTATTGACGTAAAAAAAATAAATACGTGTTTCAGGAATTTTGGAAATTTTATTTAATAAGGGATGAAAAAGGGGGTGAAAGTTTGTATCGGACTTGCATTATTTTTGATCTGAGGTCAAGTTATGGTCATCAACGTAACGTAATATTTTAAATTAATCTGTAAATACATATGTATATTTTCGTATTTGTATATAATCAACTTCTAACGCGAGCAAAGCCGCGGGCAACAGCTATCTAGTTTACTATATATTAACTTCGCGCGGGCGCATGGTCAATTCAATCCGTCGGAAGGTACCTTTTCGAAATACGAAAGTTGAAGGACGAAAAGAAAAAAAGTTTGTCGACGTCAAAAGGCGTCTAAAGACAGTGTCGAAGCCAGTCTGCGGGCCTCTGTTTAACCCCCATGTTGAACAGAGCGTATCAGACATCTTCCGACACTGTCAGACAAAATGTCGCGATCCAGTGTGTGGCCTGACTTAATGGTAAACCAATAGAGAAGTGTCTTACGTTCGTTTGGATATGTTTCGAGGATGAGTATGGATCGAGTGACGAAGCAAATATATGAAGGTAGAGTGTGTGGGTCAAAAAGAAGTAGGCTATGTAAGACGTGGCTAAATGTTATAGTTGAATGTGTTAAGAAGAAAAACATAAGTGTTTTAAGAATAAAATACCATGTGTGAGTCGGTGTGTTGAAGGTTGAAGAGAAGGGAGTATGCAAGGATAGGGAAGTGTGGGGAAAGTTAGTGAGAATGAATTAAGTATGGAGTTGTTTTTTGAGCTATATTCACATTTTCTTGCCTACCCAACAAGGGGATGGCGTGTCTAGGTATGTATGATAAATTAAAATATGGGGTTTTTTAACTTTTCTGTGAAAGGGTGAATCCACATTTGACCAATGTTACATTTATCAGCCATGACAAGAATTAAACCCGGGACCCTTATAGTAGTAGGAAGTTTCACTAACGACTGAACTAAGGTGTTGGATGTTTATTATTGTTAAATGGTTTCTCACTATTTCTGCTGAGTAGTAAAATGTGGAGAAGGGGTAATAATTATATATATATATATATATATTTTATATATATATATATATATAATAATTATATTATATGTATATTAGTGCTCCTTTTTTTCTTGATTAGGTAAGTCCCCTCCATAACGTGGACAAATTTAAAGACAGAATGTATGAGAGAGGAAATTTAAGTATTGCACCAGAATTACCCTGAAAGGAAAATGGCTCTCCAATTGAATCTTATGGCCTTGTTAAAACAACCATTTTTAAATATATATACATAGGAAACGCTTGTTTGAAGATCAAATGTTTCGTTAATTAGGAATTCACCAAAGTCGTGTTTATTTCTCAACTCTCACTTCATATGATCAACTGTTAATTTGGCATTTCGCGTCATCCCTTTGTTTTGTTCGGTTGAACTTATCAGATAATCTTGTCCGTTGCTTAATGAATCTGTTTTCATTCATTTGCGTGCATTGCTACAGAAGTGTTTTTTTTTATGTGTTTGTTTCTATGAGAAAGTGGAGTCATTACCGGTTACTTCTAATTAGCTTTGAAATTTCAACCTCGACTCAAAACGAAAGGTTGTTCAATATAATGATGATATATGTTTGTTCGTTCAACAATTTGAAGTTTGTCTCCTTAATAATCACTGAACTACTTCTATATTTCTTCTACAATCTAGAAAAAAAAATGCTTCAGCGTCATCTCAGTGCCAGCGTGTTAAACTGGCTCACTCAACTTTGACCCAAGACCTTGACCTTTGGTCTCAGTTCGAGACACAATAATATCTAAACATAGTCTTACTTTTTTTGGCCAAATTTGTGAATGTCTTTTGAACAGGCGCAACTTTAAGAAACAACCAGAATTGCATGGTTACTCCGGGCAACGCTTTTCTTTGTTTCAAACAGACAGAAAATATATATCTTCGTGACATTTCTTTCGATCCAGTTTTTGATTAATTTTTAAAAAATTAACCAAAAATTTAAAATTCAAGCGTTGGGGCTCACATATTTGGGCAGAGGGGCTACAAAATTTAAAAATTCATCCCTCTGCCTGTGGTTGATAACACGCGATATTCATGACAGACAGACAGACAGATAGACAAACAAACAAACTTATTTTATTAATAAAGCTCAACTGAAATTAATATTGGGTACGATTTGTGTTGGTTATTTTTTAAATATTGTTCAAATATTTTAGAATAAATTGTTCGATTCAGCACACAGGCTTTCTCGAGCCTTTATCTAAATAAATTATACTTATAACTCGTAAGATATATGAAACAATATAATATACATTGTTATAGAAACATAATGGGGAAAAAAAGAACATCACTTTGGAACAAAGAGCATACATAAATCTATAGTAAGCACTGCATTTCCAAAAACCCCATTTAAAACTAAATATTTGCCTGTAGCTAAGAAAATAATGATTTTTGTTAAATATTCTTTCGATTAAAAGTTGTTTATTTTTCAGATTCCTAAACTTTTTATCGATGGGTTGTTTAGTTTCTCAAGGAAATGTAGAGATATGATCGGAATCGTAAATGTATACTTATGTAAAGTATTCTTAAAGTACTATTTAGTAAAAACTATAATCATCGTTTTGTTTGTAGTTTTAAATGTGATTAGATACAAATTTTAATCAAAATCTCTAGAATCAATTTTGAGAAAATTTATTATTTCTACTTTTTGACTTGAGTCTAGTGTCCATTCCTGGTTTTATGATTTTTGTGCATATCTATGGCTCAAGACCATTTTTTAGACACACCTTGGAGTGAGAGGTATTGTGATAGTCAAAATATTCGAAATCGATATTTAATTAATGTCGACGTTTGATGACCCTCTGAAACAAAAAACAGTGGCCTTTTCGATGCCATCTGTCTGTATATCCGTCTGTCTGTCCATCTGTCTGCCTGTACCTTGGGATAGAGCTGAAACTATTTTACAAATTGGGATATAACTTGATATCCGGAGTTTTCATAAGGTCCCCCCGAGGGGTTCTCGAAATGAGATATCCAACCCTAAAATTTAAACGTAGTTTACTGAAGAGAAAACAGAAAAAGATCAATTTTTTCGAAATTTATTCTAACGATTTTGATTAAATTTTATATCTAAACACTGATAGTCACTATAAACAAGATGGCAACTTTCATTTTCTTATGATGGGGGAAATTTTCCAATTTTCATTGTCTCTCCACAACTATTTGAGATAATAACCTATAACTTATCATTGTAATGTTGTAGTACTATTAAAGATAAAAATCTTATATCCAAAATATATTTTTATAAAACCAATACTTTCTTAGATATAAGCAAATATATATTATACCTACTTTTTAATTTGGGTCTTTGAAAATGAGTTTGATTCTTTTTCTCTTTGGTGAACAATTTTCTGTAACAATGTTCCTAGTTCTTAACGCCATAGAGTAAGTAACCTTGCATATTATTTAATTTAATATAATCTTTGTTGTAGTGTTTCTACAACATTGTATATACCTATTATTTCGCTCCACAAGTATTACAAGAGCTTAGTAAGTATCTATTTTAAGATAAAAGATGTAGAAAGTATGTGCGGTGCACCATTTATTTTTACGACCTCGTTAACCCAGTCACAATAAAGTCCAGATATTCAACTACTAACGTCTAGATATATTTTTGTTTCAGCCTCTCCAATCCACAACTGGACGGAAGACATCGACTTCAACGAGCGTTTCTCGTGGCTCGGGTCCGGCGAGATGGGCCTATGCTATAGAGAGGCCTTGGTTCGAGGTCTGCCTTTCCCTATCCTGACTGTCGCCGAGTACTTCAGTCTGGGTCAGGAGGGATTCACGTGGGGCGGGCAGTACCGCGCGGCAGGCTATTACGGCGCCATCTTGCTCTGGTAAAAACAACCTCAAGTGACGTGTCTTGATGAAGACACTATACCACTAGCTTGTTTTTAGGAAACCATTTTGTTTAGTGAACAAGTTCATGAGGACGAAATTTTGGTGAATGTAGTTTATTCTTAGGAAACCATGGCATGAAGATCAACATCGAGTAGTCAAGAGTGATGTGAATTTCCTAAAATGGAGAGCCACTGATAATCAAAATTGGATGCCAGGAGCTGTAAAATATATAGAAGTTTAAGAACCTGGGAAGTTTGCTGACAGAGTATGCCTACCGCACCAAGAATATTAGTTCCGAGGTTCGCTATTGGCTCATGATCAAGGAAACTCTCAACAAGAATAAATTATGTCTGACCAGCAATTTAAATTTGGAACTGAGAAAGAAACTGATGAAACTACTTTTGGAGCATCACGATGTGTATAACAGAGACTTGGACTCTCAGGAAGATGTAAAAGAAATATTTGGATAGTTTTAAATGTTATCATGGAGAAGACTGAGAATACCAGTTGGACAGACAGAGGAACCAATGAGAACGTACTAAGATGAGTTGGTGAGAAGAGAACCATTTTGGATGTGATTCTTCGGTACAAAACAAACTGGATTGGGCAAATCCTTAGGAGGAACTGTCATCTGCACGACATCATAGACGGCCAGGTTGAGGGAAAGATGAACTTAGGAAGGGGAGGATTCAAATATTGGATAACTTGAAGGAAAGAAGAACATTCTGGTTGTGGAACTAAAACAGACAGAGGACAGGGTGCATTGGTGGCCTAAGTTCACTGAAAAAAGGAATGTACCTGTCTTAAGACGACACCTAATAATAATAATAATAATAAAATAATAACAGTAATAATAAAAAACTTAATGTTCAATAAACAATTGCCTTTTTTAATAGGAAATTACGGAAATGCGATTTGTGTGTAACACTTTTTAATATTGATATTAATATTTGGGGGGGGGGGGCAATGTGTGGAATGAATGCCTTTAGACCGGACCCGACCCGTGACGTCAATAGTTTATTACTTCTGTTATAAAATATTCTTTCCACGGCAATTCATACAGATGATGACTGACCCTTATAAAAGAACTGAACTATTTTAGGCCTCTACTAGTGTCGATCCTGGGTTATCTAGAGCTTTAACCAACACCATTACCCCTCACGCCACTAATTGACACCCATGACGTAACAACGTCGGGCCAGTAAACCCCGAAACCCGCGTCTCACTCTAGGAATCACAACGAGTCCACGAACTGTTTCCCCACATTTCAATCTCAATCAAATTATCTCCACCTCGGAGTTGCCTCACGCATGGCTTCTCAAAGTAATTTGATTCGTCCTCCTTCTACACCCCCCCCCCCCCCCCCCAACCCTCTCAGCTTCCTTCTCTCTCTTTCCTTAGTGTCGATGTCTCTTGAAGAGGTCACCAGATGTTTCGGGGACGAGAGGTCAAACTCTGTACCCGGTAACATTAGATTTCAGACAAACATCAACAAATTAAACAGTAATAGACCTTCTCTTTTCTTTGTCTAAATTTTGAATAAATATTTTCTTTGCTTTTATTTTATTTTATTTTAGGTTAGAACTAGCTCAAGATAGAGATAGGGTTTAATGAGGTGTACTGGAATAGAACTAGCTCAAGATAGAGATAGGGTGTAATGAGGTGGACTGGAATAGAACTAGCTCAAGAAAGGGATAGGGTGTATTTAAATGGACTGGATAGAACTAACTGAAGATAGAGATAGGGTGTGATGAAATGGACTGGATAGAACTAGCTCAAGATAGGTATAGGGTATAATGAGGTGGACTGGATAGAACTAGCTCAAGATAGAGATAGGGTGTATTGAAATGGACTGGATAGAACTAGCTCAAGCTAAATATAGGGTGTAATGAGGTGGACTGGATAGAACTAGTTCAAGATAGGTATAGTGCGTGATGAGATGGACTGGATCTAGTTCAAGATAGGGATAGTGCATGATGAGGTGGACTGGATAGAACTAGCTCAAGATAGGGATAGTTGGCCTACTTTAGTAAGTGGGGCAACGAACTTTTGAGCTAATAGTATCATAGAATATGTGTTATTTACCGTAGTTCTGATAGTAGTAAAGACAGTTCCAAATAAAATACAACAAAGAGTATATTCGTTTAGAAACAAGATGGTTTCATGCTGTCACAGTGTTAAGTGCTACAGCGTGAAATGATCAACAGAAACTATTACAGGTGGTCACGTGATCAAAATATCAGTTTTGTCAGTAACGAGGAGTTTGGTTTGTATCCCGGTTGGCTATACATAGGGTAATTTTTTATTTTCCTGAACGGCTTATTACTTTTTCTACCATATAAAATATGGTCACATATATTCTAAACTAAACCTTTTTTTATCTCTAACATATTAACATATAATAATAATATTTAGCCCCCTGTCTTACTACCCGTTCGGGTTATACGCTTTAAGTACTAATTACGTTAATGAATTTAGGAATTGGGAAGGTTGAATTAGAGGAAGTGAACCCGCATTTGTGTGGAGGGAGAGTGGAAAACCATTTTAGGAAAAAACCACCTCCAGTTCACTCGACCGAGATTCGAACTTCGATCTCCCCGTCCTCAGCAGTCGAGCTTAACATGATAAGCGCGTTAGCTAACCACGCCACCGAGGCGGGTCATATTAACATAGTTAATACACACGTGTATAGTCCGAACGGTTAGTAAGACTTAATAGGGGGTAAAAAACAGAAAACTATGAAGAATGTTTTTTCTGGTCTTATTTAGTGTCTTATTAAATCTTCATTTTATAAGCGTACGAGTTACTTGATACTTTATTTTGTCGATTTATTACAACGGCGCGCGAGAAACGATTGGTTGAATTATGGTTATTTCTGTTAAAGTATCCGCCTCCTTTAAATAGGGGCTGTTATATATTATGTCTGGTAAGGAAAGGGGAGGATTTATTTTAGGGGAAGGGAATACTAGGAAGTTATATGAGGTGTGACAAAGAATTTTAACGAAACCAACTTTCCAGATATAAAGAATGTTAAAAAATACATATATATTTGATACTTTCCTGTATTTTGTAATATTTATTTAATAGAGAGACTCGCTCAAAATGCAGACAAAGTGGAAGTCTGAATTAGTGCATGTATGATACTCTTCACTTAAAAACTATTATACTGATTTTGCAGAAATTCACATCGACTAAATATAAGTTCAGTTAATATAAAGATTATTTAAAATTCAGACCCGCCTCGGTGGTGTAGTTGGCTAACGTGCTAGTCGTGTTGAGCTCGACTGCTGAGGACGGGGAGATCGAGGTTCGAATCTCGGTCGGGTGAACTAGGGGTGGTTTTTCCTAAATGGTTTTCCACTCTCCCTCCACGCAAATTCGGGTTCACTTCCTCTAATTCAACCTTCCTAATTCCTAATAAATTAGCGTAATTAGTACTTAAATCGTATAACCCGAACGGGTAGTAAGACGCGGTGCTAAATATTATTATTTAAAATTCAGGTACGTACTTCCACCATTTGGTTTCAAGATGGTGTCTACAAATCCCCCCCTTTCCCACAGCTTCAATAGGCAAATTCTAATTTGACGCCCTCATCACAGATTGGTCTACTAAAAACGAGGAGATCAGGGTTTTTAATCCCAGTCGGACCAATTGAGGGTGCATTTCATAAAAGTTTTCTCACTCTCCTTCCACACCTCTACTCACCTCTGACAAGACGTGTATTAATCACAACTTGTGAATGTGGGGAATGCCAGGCCTCAACCGTGGTTTGGATCCCACGTTAAACTGTAGGTCCTTCATTTCATCTCACAATCACCCTACCATTACGCATTGGCGTAAGTGCGTAAACCCGAACGGGTAGTAAGACGCGGTGCTAATAATAATAATAATTATAATAATACACACCTATTCCTATAAAATGATTCCTTCCGCATCTCCACCCCTTAAACTAACTACCATATATGCGTATAACCGGAAGACGCGGCGATAAGAAAAAGAAAAGTCTTGAAAGTTTTTCCAGTTTATATTTGTCATGACAACCAGCTATAAATAAATTGGCGGCCATAAAACACTATTTTCTATCAATTCCAAAGTTGCTTAACTATGTAGGCCGTATCCTCTTTCCCATGGGTGCAACTAAAGGGAAATATTAGAAGCATTTGAAACGCGGTTCTACAGGAGAATGTTGAAATTACCGTGGATGGAGATTATATCAAATAATGAAGTACTAAGAAAAGCAAATGAAGAAAGGATACTTTGGGAAGGTATTCATCAAAGAAGAGTTAGCATGGTAGGACATATACCGAGTCATGATAGGATGAAGAAAATTATTAGAGAAGGGGATGTAGAAGGAAGAAATTCAAGATGGAGACCAATACTGGCGTACATGGATCAGATAACGGGTTATGTTGCCAGAAGAGGTTAAAAAGATGTAACCAAAAATTGATTCAGGACAGTAAAAAGTGAAGAGCTGCAGAAAAAAACCAATCGCAAGATTGATAACCTAATGCTGATTATTTTGAGTTATCGGCTAGCGTGGAACTAAGACTGTTCAAACGAAACGATAAGGATTACTATTTAATAAAAGTTTACCGGCATACGTGTAGGAGTAGGATGTAAAACCACACAGTGGCTAAGCTCATCCTCAACACATACAGTCAAGGATGAACTATTGCCTCTTAATTCAGAATCAGAAAGGACTACCACTCACCTAGCTGTTTTATAGATAGATATAGATTTACAAAAAATAAATATTTGCTGACATTTATATTTCCATATTTCCAAAAGTGAGACGTATTTTTATTATTAATTATTATTATTATTATTATTATTATTGTAGCTAAAACGGATGTTATTGATCCCACTGAAAATCAAAACTTTACATCAAAGTCCAAGATTACAAAAAGTGACCAGTAGTTATAATGTCACGTTTGTGAAAAATTAAGAAAGATAATTGAAATTTCAACACAAAATTCTCTTCTAACTTGTAGTCGTGAAACATTAAGTACTCTTTAGAAAAAAGAAAAAAGAAATATATTACATATATATAAATCCATTTACCTTCCAATTCAATGGACTATTCAGGATTCTAAATGCTAATCCATCCGTGGAGAAATCCTTTCATACTTAAAAAGTTAATCGTTCTTTACAGAAAGGAATGTTTATTGAAATGGTCGAGAGGTTGGCCGCGTAACTAAACGAGTGTCGTGAGGGACTTTCCCGACCGAGGTGGTATGGGGGAGAGGGGGGGGCTATAAGGAGGGTGTCAATCCATTCTACTTAATCTTTTCGTCTTGTTATCTAAAACTATACCATTCTCATCCCTTGCCCATTAGACTAATTTAATATACGCGTAACCCGCCTCGGTGGTGTAGTTAGCTAATGCGCTAGCTTCGTGTTAAGCTAGACTGCCGAGGACGGGGAGATCAAGGTTAGAATCTCGGTTGGATGAACTGGGGTCGACTTTTCATAAATGGTTTTCACTTTCTCTCCACACAAATATGTGTTCACTTCTTATAAATTCAACCTTCACAATTCCCAACCCATTAGCATAATAATTATTACTTAGGCGTAAAACCCAAACGGCTAGTAAGACACGGTGCTAAATTAATTAGTAATTAACTAACCATTCGTGTTACACCCCTAAAAATCACGCTATTAATATTGTAAAATGTTGGTCTCAAAAATATTTCTGTACTTTTTTCTAAAATGTTTTTCTACTATAATCCTTCTGCAGTATTATGTCAAAATCATTTTATGACGATATATTGCTACAGGATTAAATATTTATTGATGCATTTGACATGTCGTGGGACTCGAAGTAGAGATAGTGTGAAGGTTTATTCTCATACAACACCGCCCTTATAAAGTACACGTGAAATTATATAATATAAAACAATTGAAGAGCATTGGACAGTTTATGTTGAATTTGTAGTGGAAATTAATATTTTTAACATTCGTTCGAGCTATACGAATAAATACTAACCACCCTTAATTGACAGAGATGAGGAAGGTTGAGTTTAAGGGAAGTGTACACAAATTTGCGTGGGGGGAGAGTGAAAAACATTTAGTGAAAACCATTCTCAATACACCAGAACGGGATCGAACCTCGATATCACCATCATCGGCAGTCTAGTCTATTTCGAGAATGACGCCTTAAACAATGCGACCACCAAGCGGTTTAGAAGTAGTGTTATATGAATAAACAATAACAAATTTTTATCCGAGACTTCTACTTCGCATCTGATAAGATTCGCTTCGACTTTGCTTCGCATTTATAAAGTGAACTTTGAACCCTCACCCCTAAAAACTGATGGCATTCCCCCCCCCCCTCTTCTGAAATAAAACACTCTTAAACGAAGTGTCCAAGAGACGCTCTTGAAGATCCGGTACTGCAGTAGTCACTGGAAGCTCGATGTATCAGTCGTAAATTGAATCATAACTCAGTTTACAGAGCGTGGGTGGAGCCCAGTACACACGATAGAGAGGGGGGCATGAACTCCCCCTCTTTAACCCCCTCCACAACCCATACTATAACTGAAAACACACTGGCAGCACGATTTTGAAACACATGCTCCGTTACCGTGACGGTTTCGCATCGATAAGTCGAGGTTTTGCGAAAAAGTATATATATATTTCCCCACCCCCACCCACCTACCCTTCACCTTCTTGTCCCATTATTAGTCAGAATACAGGTCACATTTTTTATTTTTTAAATACACGTTTTGAGTTTTAGGTCACGCTGATTTGTATTTGATAGGGGCAATCTATTGTGATTTAAAGGTGCAGGTCAGCAATTTGGATCATGTTGAAAAAATAAATGACACAACACAATCTTACATATTTTCACATAGAGTATTTATATTTTGGAACAATATTTTCAAAAAAAAAAAAACGTTTTCCCTTAGTAAGACATTCGTCATACACGTATATATACATTTATAAACGATATTTCTCAAAATATTTTCAAGAAAATTAAATTTTTTTGAAAATCAGTATTTAGTGTTGTTTATTATGTCAAACACTTTCCAGATAACAATTTTAAATAAAATATTTTGAGCCATTTATTTTTTGGAACATTTTTAATTTTTAAAGACCCTTTATTTGTAAGCTACCCTAAAGATAAAGGCGAAAATAAAAATAAAATGTGTCCTGAGATAAGTTATGAGGGTATAGCATCTAAATATCAAGTTTGAACAAAATACATCGAACCGTTTTATAGCTGTGGCTAGAAACAGACAGACAGACAGACATGCATGAAGACAAGCATAGTTATTGTAGAATAAACTTTTGGGGGTTCTGGAACAAAAAAAAAACTGAAAATATAATCATAATTTCAAGGTCTAAAATTTTCAATGTTTATATTACTTTTTTCTTTATATAATAAAGTAAAAAATCTCATTATTAACCAAATAATAGTTTACCTACATAATTGATTCTTTTTTTTTTTAATATATATTTCACAAAAGCTTTAGACAATTTGTATTCGAAACACTTTTAAGTGTAAAAATTTATAGCAGTATACTTTAGTAGCATCTGCTGACTTCTAATTAATTTATATGAACTAAGTAAAAAACAAAAGGAAAATAGTTGCTAAAGTACTGACACTTTGGCTCAGTCGGTAGCAGAACTACCTATTTAGTTAAGGGTCCCGAATTCGATTCCGGTCATAGCATAAAATAATATTATTATAGGGGGAATGTAGAATTTTTCCTTTCACAGTTGGTCGTTGGGTTTGTTCTAGTTTTACGTTAGTTTAGATGTCGTATGCTGATGTAATTATTCGTTTAGGAAAGAACGTTCTAAATACATCAAATATATAATAGATAGATAAGAAATATCATTATATAGTCCATTATTCGTTGATAGGAAAGATAGTTCACTTTATTGTTGAAATATTATTCCGAACCAGCCTGAGATCGAACTCAAAACCTTTTTTACCAAGTTTAAAAGTATGGACACTAGTTTATCTGTGGTTTTATACTAAATTCAAGTTGCAAGCAAAATGTAGCTTTTTTTTTTATCACTGCGTCGTACCACCCGTTCGGGTTATACGCTTATTTAATAATTACGGTAATGTATTTAGGGATCAGGAAGATTTTGTTTATAGGAATTGTACCCACATTTGCGTAGAGGGGGAGTGGGAAAACTATTTTATAAAAACCACCCTCCGTACACCCGACCGAGATTTGAACCTTGATCTCCCCGTCATCGACTGTCTAGTCCAACACGAGATTAGCGCGTTAGACCACGATACCACCGAATCAGGTCAAAACGGAGTTCATGCACTAAAAAATAGTAGATGATAATTTTTAAGAAAAAATATTACTCAACAATAACAAAATATTACACTAAGAAACAAATATAAAATATTTAATTAGTCAAAGCCCTCATAGGTGAGCACGCAGACTGAATGAAAGGTTCATCTTATCAAATAGGGAAGATGATAAGGGCCCAAATACTTAGTGGATGTATTGAGTTCTATTTTCCTAAGTGGTTTCTTACTCTCCCTCACCACTAATGCTGATACACTTAGTCTGAAACATCCATAAGTCCTACCTCATTCACATGGAAAAAATGCGTATAGCCGAACGGGTAGTAACTAATACACATTGGGAGGGGGGGGGGGGATTACATTCTACGATAGTGTCTCACTACTCATTCGGTAGGTTATTTAATTATTTAATTAGAGCCATGGGTTAGGGATGAGGAAGGAAACATTTTAGAGGTAATCTACCGAATTTACGTGAAGGGAGACTGGAAAAACCTTTAGGAAAAACCTCCTTTAGTAGATCTGACTGGGATTCAACCCTGAACTCCTCGTCTTCAGCAGTCCAGTCTAACACGATAGTTACACCTTAGACCATTCGTCCACTCAAGCGGGTAGTTGTCTGTATTAATAAATAGTTTGTAAACAAGAAACCATATCTAGATAAATAATTTATATAATTAATAAATTCTTTTATAACGCCAATATTTATTATTAGCGTTGGATGCTTACAACTTGGGTTTTTTTTAAACTATATTTTTAAACGAAAAATGTATTCTAAGTTATTACAAAGTCACATGTGATAAAATGTCGTAGTGAAAACATAACGACGCAATTAAATACGACTTTCAAACTGCAGCCGTGCAGGCAATCTTCGGTATGACGTCAGGTCAGGTGGTCAGGTCAGGTGGTCACGTCAGGTGGTCAGGTACTAGCGAAGAGGACATCATCTTCACTTTTTGCTCAGTACTTTGAGACGAAGGACGTCTGGGTGACTAATGATGGTCTACATGTTGTTGTTTTTATATCTTTTTAGCAGAACGTCTTACCACCCGTTCGGGCTCTACACTTATGCATTAATTACACTAACGGTTTTAGGGACTATGAGGACTATATTTATAGTAAGTATACCCCCCATTTGCGTGGAGCGAGAGTGGAAAACAATTTTTGAAAAAACACCCGACCGAGATTAGAACTTCGATATCCCCGTCATCGGCAGTCTAGTCCAACACGAAGTAGCGCGTTAGACCATGCGACCACCGAAGTGTCACCCACTTAATTATAAAATGATTCGAACACTGGAAAATTGTCATGTTTATTTTGTACCTAAGTTATAATCAACTAGATTAAATTGCAATATTTTGTAGGTTGTATATTCGTAAATTGTACGATAAGTTTTTGTATCCTATATAACTTGTTTTGAATAAAGTTTATTAACATGAATTATAAACAGTTTAAAATGTTAAAAATAGATGTCATTCGGTAATAATTTAAGAACACATGATAATGATGAATTTTCCCTAATTGTATCAGATTTCCTCCTCTCCCCTCCATCGCCTCTGTCAGATCTCGCGAATGGACCCTAGACTCTCAATTCTAGGTCGATATAACAAACCATAGCGTCAACCATGCTATATATATATATATATATATTTTTTTAAATAGGTTTCTATTGTATATACAGTACATATCATTTACCCTGAAACGTAACGGCCTTACCTTGACAGATTACACTATGATTGTATAAGATTCCCCATGGTGGAAACAATCAAGGTAAGCTTTCTGGCAGGAGACGTTACCATGTATCGTTTCACCAAACCATATGATCAGCAACAGCATATGTTGATTAGTTAATAATTTTGTAAGTTAGAACATTCACAAATAAATTTGTTTTAAATTATTAACTGTTTTTACATCATTGAAACATGACCTTTTGGATGTTTCTTTTTTTGTGGAAGCTGTGTCTGTGATTCACTTTTTTATGCTTTTAAAAACAAACGAGAGCTTCTAAAATGGGCGGCGTGCTCTTCTGAAATCAAGATGGTAAACCAACCGAAACAAGAGTGGTTGATAGCGTCTTACAAACCGTCAGGACCGTTGTATTCTTAGGCGATTTTTAAAATTAAAACTTTTATTTTGAAACTAAAATTTTGTATGGCTCTGTAATCCCTAAGCTCCAAAACTAGAGGGATCCAATACATAAATATAAACAAAACCTACAGTTAAAGAAAAATAAAATAAAATAGAGAGGAGCGCGTAGAGTGAATATCCAAAATTGTGAGTTATAAAGTGCTTGACATTTAACATGTCCATCGCGCACGCAGCTCACTCTTGTGAGTAGCGGGAAAATACGGTCCACCTTCACAGGTTGCCTAACATATTAATATATTAAAAGGTCGAAGGCTAATCCCTCGCACCTTTTTTAGACATAGGGATAATATGGCGTAATTATGTAATAGAATAATTTCAAGTCTTAGAATCTTTTAGATTTCATTTATGCCAAACTTTATTAAATAACAAGCATATTATTTGAAGAGCATTCAATAGTTCAGTTATTATATATATATATATATATATATATAATAGTCGTGAGTGACCAAAGCATTCTCAACATAAATATATACTATCCAATAAAGACATTGTTCCCTAAACATGTACTCTTTTCCTTCTAATCATTACGTTATTTATTATTATGTACCCTAAAAATATTACGTAAATATAAATATTTATGCATAACATTATTTGAATATGATCATACTTAATACAGTAGATGATCTCTCCTAACTAACACATTTTTGTACCTGTTGCAAAAAGGCAACATGTTAAAAGTTTTAGTTCCTCAAATATACCTAATGTCACTATCATTTAACATTAACGCTAATAACCTACTTACAGAACTCAAAATAACCTTCGCCTATGTCATAAACAAGGATTATAGTACTATTATAAATATCGAGGATATTTCCTAACATTACCCCTTTAAGTTTTTTGTTACTATTTTGACACAAAAGATATTAACAACGCTATCATAAAAGTAACAATCGAGAAACTAGTAAAAAATATAAAGTTAAGTTGATATATACAATAATCTAGTGCAATACTCCATTCTACTAATATTGAAAATCTTGGCACCATATTTCAACCACTTTCCCACCTTAATGTTTGCCAAACCCAAAATGCAACACCATTTGCAATTGAGATGAAATAAAGTTAATTTTGAAATGTATGACTTTCAATCACTATGGATAATATTGAAAAGTTCTGATCTAACAACACTTTCCAATTTTCATATTTGCTATACTCATCTAACCTAAATACTACTGAGAAACAAATAAAATTAATTGGTTGAGTATAAAGTTCGCGCATAATGCCTAATATCAAAACACAGAAATGTCTGACTTTACAATACTCTTATTATAAAATAAATCAAGGACGAAGATTTACGCAAATACTTTATAATTAAATTTGATAGAAAAAGATCTAAAAAGAATTTTGACTAGTTCCCATAATTTACATTTAAACCGAAATTGGATTTTATTCTTACATTAATTTAATATGTCCGTTACGCCGACGCTTAGTCCTACATGGTCGCAGCCAAGTCCAAGAGTGACGTCTTCCTCGTCGGATGGTCTTTTATATGGCACACTCATCGAACAGGATAGGCACAAAGGAGGGGGCGCGCCGGCAGAAGAACATTCTATATTATTCTGGCAAAGCCTGGCAGTTACCATCTTCTTCTCGTCTTTTCGTTTCTTTGAAGTTGGGTGGATTGATCATGGTGTTGTGGTGGTGGTCTCTAGCGGCGAGATACGGCACTAGGCTCAATGTTGTCAGTTGCTCGCGTGTGGTTTGTGTAGTCGGATGTTTGTTGCGCGAGATGCTTCTCCAGATTGGTGATAATGGGTAAGTGATGTTTATGTTTGACTGGCCCCATTCTGTTGACTTGGAGCAATAATTGCTACCGCTCTATCTAAGCTATAAAAACATTTATTTAATTCGCTGGTAGTTGTTAAAAAGATACAAGTGTGAAATACAAAACTTTTTAATTAATTATTTCATCTACTATAATATATCTTGTTGCCGCAACCGAAAATAAAAAACAAAATAGTTTATTAATATATTTTGTCCTTTTAATAAGTCACAAAAATCCAGATAGATAGTAATCGTTAGAGAAATATTATTATAACTCGTTCGATAACACTTTCTATTGATGATACAGTATTAGTAAGCAAATAATTAATTCCAAATAGTTTGACATTAGTGACCTTCAGCCTATGTTGCAACAAAGAACCTGCTGATAGCTACCAACCACGGATGCCCTATTTTTTAAGTCAAGACATTTGACTTAATATTCATATAGTATCTCGTTGTAGACATTATAATTCCCTATAAATTTTCAAATTGGAAACAAAAAAAGAAATAGAAGATTAATAAAATAATCACATTTTTACAATAAATTCATGAGACCTGTCCTCTAAAAAAATATCTAAGTGTGTCACTGAATGTAATTACATTTAATATCAGTCATTCATAATATAAAGTATAAGTTAACATTGATTTCGAAACATGATATGTCATAGTTTAATAGTAATTAAATTAGTTAGTGGAGATAAGGTGTTCAATATTGTCATTTAATTATATTCAGAAGATCTTTAGTTTTTAAGAATGGTGACCCGATAATTAGTTGATACAAGGACGTAACTGAGTTGTTGTTTCATGGCTGTAATTAAAGTTCACTTGTAAATTACCATACGAGTACCAGCTACTAATAATCAAAATAAGCCAATAGAATAAAAGGAGATTAGTTTGTTTTTTTCGGTAATGGTGATTAAGTGTACACCTTGAAGATTTTTTTTTTATGCTGGTGCCTCTTTAAACTCTAAGTAAAGTCCGTTCAAAGTAGGAATTGTTTTCTGAAAGGCCTTTTTCTCTACCAGAAATCTATTATATAGCAGGATATTGGTTGGAAAAAAAGACCATTAAGAAAGTAATTCCTACCGTGAATGTAGTATAGGTTGTTTGGTCATGGAATTTAAAGATGTGTTGGCGTTGTAAATAATGTAAATAATACAAATTTATCAAGATCATTAGATGAATAATTCTTGGATAAAATTAATTTCGACTTTTTTTTAATTTTACATTATCATCATAATAATAATAGTTATTATTATTGTTATTATCATTGTTATTATTATTATTATTATTATTGTTATTGTTATTATTATTGTTATTATTATTGTAGTGATTGTTATTATTTATTGTGTTTTATGTATTATTGTTATTATTGTTATTATTACTATTGGTTATTATTTTATTTTGTTATTTTATTATATTTTATTGTATTATTGTTATTATTATGTTATATATTATTATTGTTATTGTCTGTTATGTTTGATTTTATTATTATTAGTTGTGAGTTAGTGTACTTTATATGGTATTATCTTATTGATAATAGATTTCGTGTATTATTCTTGTATTATTGTGGTTATTAGGCATATCATTTCATTTGTTATTGCTTTTTATATATAATTTTATTATTATTATTATTATATATAATTATATGTTATTATTATTGGTGATTTAATTATTTATTATTATTATTATTATGGTAGTGATGGTGGTGGTACTTACTTGTATGCCTTTGTCAGGCCTTCTTATATATTAATGCATAATATATTGCTTGTTATATAATAACTAGTTACAAGGATCCTAACGGCTATTGTATGCCTGTTGCAGGGCCCCTACTCTTGTATTATTCACTATTAATACCATGGTCGGCTATTGTATGCCTGTTGCAGGGCCCCTACTCTTGTATTACTCACTATTAATACCATGGTCGGCTATTGTATGCCTGTTGCAGGGCCCCTACTCTTGTATTATTCACTATTAATACATGGTCGGCTATTGTATGCCTGTTGCGGGGCCCTACTCTTGTATTACTCACTATAATACCATGGTCGGCTAGTGTATGCCTGTTGCAGGGCCTATACTCTTGTATTACTCACTATTACTATGTTTGGCTATTGTGTGCCTGTTGCAGGGCCTCGTTTGCCATGTGGCTGCTCATGAACCTTATGCTAGTCGTGGTGCCACGGTACGGCGCCTACTCTATGATGGTGACAGGAGTCCTATTGGTCAGCACAGATCTCGTGTATTATTCCTTGCTCCCTCTGAACCCCTTGGTGGTTCGATTCGAGGGCAGTACACTCACTTTCAGTCTGGGCTGGTGTTTCTGGCTGGTTCTCATGGCAGGTCAGTACCCACATTATAATTATATTTATATAACTACCAACTATCAATTAATATGTGTGATCCACTTCATTGGGTGCATGGTCTAAGTCGTCTCTATCGCAATAGACTAGACTGACGATGACGGGGAGATCGGGGTTCGTTCCCAGTCGGGTGTGCTGAGGATAGTTTTCCTAAATGGTTTTCCACTCTCTCTGTATGCAAATGTGAGTATACTTCTTTTCGGAAACGGTTTGTTTAAGAATAGAAGCATGTTGATTAAGTTATACTTTTTATATACAGGCCTCCTTTATAGTTTTGACAGTGATCAAATATCAATAATTTTGACACTTTGCAATAGAAAACTGCCGGATTCATAACCAAAAATAATAAAATGTAAGACCTAATAAACATTGATACATCATATTGGAAGAGGTGTTGAAAATATTACTATAAAAATTTCACTCGTTCTCGAGAAAACTGACATTTCCAAACGCATGATTTTTCTGCAAGAACTGTCCGGTAGCTAGCACCCTCTACATTTTCCGTGTTCCATGTGTTCTTGTTGGCGCGGAAGGATACTTTGTTGGACTGTGAAGCCACGCCACGCCTTTCACCCTCCCACCCACCATCCCACAAAATAGAGACTTACACTCGACAGGGTCAAGGGCCTTAAGGCAGAGTTTTTCAAACCGGGCTCCGCAAAGCCCTTGGGCACCACTGCGTCTCTGGCTCCATGAGAAAGTTTTATAATATTCTTGATTTGTTTTAACAATAAAAAAAATAACATCAGTAGTTAGGATTCAAATCTGAATAAAGCATATTTTCCAAAGGTGCAGCCAGAACATTTGAGATTCTCTTTTTGTTGTATACTTTTATACATGTATGTTAAGTATCGTTATTTAATTTTATAATAATTATTAGTGAAAAGTGCTATGAGGGTTTCAGCATGCATTTTTTCTGATGCAAGGGCTCCGTGGTCTAAAAAATTTGGGAATCTCTGGATTCGGGGTAGGGTGGAAGTTGACCTGGTGATAAGGGGGGATGCTTATGGGCTACATGCACACTTTTGGCTGGTCAACGAATACCACAAGAAATAATGATCATAATAACATATGAAAAGAGATTTAAATAAAAAATATCTTCAACTCTTATATGATTTTCTACGTTATTTCCGAATTGTTCCCCACCTCTTTCCCTCTGGAAGTATTTCACACCCCCAGGTTAGGAACCACTGGTCTAGTGCTTGATTTTAGTTGGTATTATCTTCGTCTTTATGGAACAGCATCAAGGTTAAGGATGTATTCAAAATCGCACTGTTTTTACAAAAAGAAATTTAATTTAAAGATTGTCAGTTTTATGGAAAAAAACCCTTTGTAACCATTTGCTAACTACCTTGAGAGGTTTCATTTGTTCATAACTAGCGCATGCGCACGTTCAAGGAATATTTCCTCTTTGTAGCCATTTGCTCGCTGCACCCACTGTTTTTTTGGTGTTTTCACGAAAACTATGGCGGCACAAATTATGGGGATAGGATATTCTTGTGGCACAAATTCAGCACTAAATATTGGCATAGGTTTCAGAATTTGTGCCGTTAGTGGTGCTGCCAACTTCACGGACCTAACAATTTGCTCTCCAACTGGTGAGTGTCTGTTTGTACAGGTCTAGCGCATGCGCAGATCTATGGCACAATGCTCACTGTAACCATTTGCTCTCAACCGGCGAGTGTCTGTTTGTACAGGTCTAGCGCATGCGCAGATCTGAGGGCACAATGCTCACTGTAACCATATGCCCTCCAACTGGGAGTGTCTGTTTGTCTGTACCGCAGGAGTCCTCTGTCTCACCGCCGGACTGGTGATCGCCGTCGTGGACCTCGTCTATCCTCACCGTTTCTCCACAATCCTCGAGGTGGATTACGACACCCCGTACGACCGCCATATCATCATCGAGGAGAGTCACGACACGAGGAGAAACAACAAGAAGAACGTGGGTGGCAATAGGTTGGAGGAGCCCCCGGCGGCGGGGATCGGAACCAAGATACTCAGGTGAGAGTTGAGTCTGGTCCATAATTTTAATTTGTTTTATACGTTATGACAACAGCGAGAAAACATTTCAACAGGAACCCATATAATTTACTTTTACTTAGCGTATAACCCGAACGGATAGTAAGACGTGGTGCTAAATTAAGTTAAATGAATTACTTCTACTTCGCTTTTACTTGTGAAGTTGAAAATATTATTTTTTACTTCAGTAAAGACATCATTTATTATTATTTTATAGTTATTATTTTGGCCAATCTTTCTTCTTATGATTCCGTTCTTATTGGGTCAATGGCGGAGTCATGTAGGGTCAGGGGTGGCGAGTTTAATACCCTCAAGATTCCTCTTAGAATGAAATCATATCCACCCTCCTCTTAGAACCAAAACCTTTTCACATTCCTCCCTATCAAAAGAGATAGTTTAAAAAGAATTAAAATACAATGCCATGTTTAAACTTGGAAAATGAGGTAGTGTGTAAGACACTATACAACTTCAAGTTTTGTCCATGAACCTAGAACTGATCAATATAGAGACGTGTTCCTAAGCAAAACTAAAAAAACAAAATAAAGATAATGCAATAAAAAATTTAGTCTCGGGAACAAGAAATTTGATTGCTCGGAGAGATTTTTTAAGGAATCCCTTGGATGCATTATAGGAGTGTTTCTTACACCATCCACATCCTGCGCCTTAAAACAGTGTTAGTTGTGGATATCCCGGAAGGCAGTAAAATCCATGGCATACACGTAAGAAAAGGTGTAATGGTTTAATGTCGGAGAAAGACGCATCGAGTCCACTGTTAAAATCAAATTCAAAAAAGATCTTCAAAAGGTATCTAACTTTCACAAAAATCCTTTGGACCCTTTCTTGTTTTAAAATAATTGCACCTTATAACTGCTCCTTCAAACATAAAAAAGTTTCCACCCCCATTTAATAATTATATGTTAAGCCAACCAAAGCTGACACTTGAGGGTACGATTTTTCTGAGGATTACGCCCCCGACCCTCCTGGGCCCCCTAAATTTAAATTCTGGTTCTACCATAGTATTAGAAGTCCATAAATGATAGCCCCTAGCTTGTCCAAGTATTTGAATCGTACCAACTTTGTCGTTGGCTGCAAAATATTTTTTGTATGGGAACATTTGCATTTGGTTCCAAAACGAGAGCGTTACTTTATTAAATACAGTTGAGATATTATGAATATTAAGGCATGGATATAGACCATTGCGTCATCACCTTAGACTGGTACGTCACTTGACTAAGACTTGACCTAAAAGTGAACATCACGTTATTCCCAGTACTAGTTTTTTATTTTCCGACTCTGAAACACACCTGGGATCTTCTAGACTACAATTTCCTTGATGGTGTCTCATGTTGTGAATTGTTGCCTGAGTAAGATTATCTGGTAAACACTTTACTTGGTACTTGGTCTCCATTTTAGCAATCATACTTAGCCGTAGCTCTACATACCTCCCATAGTAATGTATTTTGGTTCATAACTGACCAATGAATATTCTACGGAGTAATTAGTACAACTTGCAATTTAAGTTTAGACTAGATCATCTTAGCTACAAGCCACGACACATTAATGGCCCTTTAACCCTTGGATGCCATTTGTTGATGTTTTCGACCAGTGTTCTAGCTTGAGGCACCCAAGAGACAAGGAAACAGTGGTATATCTATCAAGGATACGAAAGGTTAGTTATTTTCACTTTCCAGACGTTCGATTGTTATTCTGATTAAACACCTGAAACTCATTCAGTTTGGCCGTCGGGAGCTCGCTGGATGATTATATGCGTCTGGAACTTTAGCCACAGTGAATTCCTGAATTCAATCATCCTCTGTCTTCAGCTGAGATTCGATAAAGGATATTTTCCGGGATAGAATAGCAAAGGTCTATCGCCATGGTGTATGACCACTGAAGCTCACACCCCAGTCTTATTTCGTTGTTAACAGGATCACCCGATAGCCTATACTGTTAACACAATGTCCAGGCTTGAGTACTGAACAGGTACAGTACGTCCATATGCCCAGAGCTAGAAGCCATCGCACACCTGGTGTCTGTAAATATAATTACAGTTTAAAACGTACCATTTCCATAAAAATAAGCAAAATATATGGCATTTATTCACATTTGTATATGTAACCTGAACCCTTTTCAGTGGATTAATCAGATAACCGTAATAATATTCAAAATATTTGTATATAGGTGCACTTTATTTTTGGCTAAGTCTTCATATTGATAGAAAATAACAATAATGTTTTGATAATAAACTATTTTATTTACAGGAATAATAATTTCTGTATACAGGATAATAATTTCTGTATACAGAAATTAATACATGCGTTCCTACATTTTTACTAATGATACAAACTTACAAGAATGACAGTAATGAAACCAAATAGACATTCGAGATAGATTGACAAAGAATGGACGTATGAATAGACTTCAAGGAACACTGGTTACCACCGTTTGAAGTGATGTTTTCACCCCATTCAATGTCCATTTTAATATAATCAAATGGCTCTTGCTATTAAATATAAAAGAAACGTGGCTCAAAATACAGAGGACCAGTCCATTCACGACAAACTATCTAGCATCATTGAAACGTTCAATAGCAACTTAGGGAACTACGATTGGCAGAGTTTGGACAGAACAGTTCTGAATACCACCATTCACCTCTAGTTTGTTGCCAATGTTCCAGACGGTACAGTCCTGAATACCACCATTCACCTCTAGTTTGTTGCCAATGTTCCAGACGGTACAGTCCTGAATACTCCCAGTCACCTCTAGTTTGTTGACAATGATCCAGACGGTACAGTCCCGAATACTCCCAGTCACCTCTAGATTTTTGTCAATGTTCCAGACGGTACAGTCCGAATACTCCCAGTCACCTCTAGATTTTTGCCAATGTTCCAGACGGTACAGTCCCGAATACCACCAGTCACCTCTAGATTTTTGCCAATGTTCCAGACGGTACAGTCCCGAATACCACCAGTCACCTCTAGTTTGTTGCCAATGTTCCAGACGGTACAGTCCGAATATTCCCAGTCACCTCTAGATTTTTGTCAATGTTCCAGACGGTACAGTCCCGAATACCACCATTCACCTCTAGATTTTTGCCAATGTTCCAGACAGTACAGTCCCGAATACCACCATTCACCTCTAGTTTGTTGACAATGTTCCAGACGGTACAGTCCCGAATACCACCATTCACCTCTAGTTTGTTGACAATGTTCCAGACGGTACAGTCCCGAATACCACCATTCACCTCTAGTTTGTTGCCAATGTTCCAGACAGTACAGTCCTGAATACCACCATTCACCTCTAGTTTGTTGACAATGTTCCAGACGGTACAGTCCTGAATACTCCCAGTCACCTCTAGTTTGTTGCCAATGTTCCAGACGGTACAGTCCCGAATACCACCAGTCACCTCTAGTTTGTTGACAATGTTCCAGACGGTACAGTCCCGAATACCACCATTCACCTCTAGTTTGTTGACAATGTTCCAGACGGTACAGTCCCGAATACCACCAGTCACCTCTAGATTTTTGCCAATCTTCCAGACGGTACAGTCCTGAATACTCCCAGTCACCTCTAGTTTGTTGCCAATGTTCCAGACGGTACAGTCCCGAATACTCCCAGTCACCTCTAGATTTTTGCCAATGTTCCAGACGGTACAGTCCCGAATACTCCCAGTCACCTCTAGTTTGTTGCCAATGTTCCAGACGGTACAGTCCCGAATACCACCAGTCACCTCTAGTTTGTTGCCAATGTTCCAGACGGTACAGTCCCGAATACTCCAGTCACCTCTAGATTTTTGCCAATTTTCCAGAAGGTACAGTCCCGAATACTCCCAGTCACCTCTAGTTTGTTGCCAATGTTCCAGACGGTACAGTCCCGAATACTCCCAGTCACCTCTAGATTTTTGCCAATGTTCCAGACGGTACAGTCCCGAATACTCCCAGTCACCTCTAGATTTTTGCCAATGTTCCAGACGGTACAGTCCCGAATACTCCCAGTCACCTCTAGATTTTTGCCAAATTTCCAGACGGTACAGTCCCGAATACCACCAGTCACCTCTAGTTTGTTGCCAATGTTCCAGACGGTACAGTCCCGAATACTCCCAGTCACCTCTAGATTTTTGCCAATGTTCCAGACGGTACAGTCCCGAATACTCCCAGTCACCTCTAGATTTTTGCCAATGTTCCAGACGGTACAGTCCCGAATACCACCAGTCACCTCTAGTTTGTTGCCAATGTTCCAGACGGTACAGTCCCGAATATTCCCAGTCACCTCTAGATTTTTGCCAATGTTCCAGACGGTTGTCCAAGCGAGAACAGCTGAAGGAATGTCATGGTCTGGATAACGAAGGTTTCGAGTTGGATCCTCCGAAGTCTCCGTGGCGCTACCCTTTCCAACGCAACATGCTAGTCCCGGGGGAGGGCAGGCCCCCTTCCAGACTAGCGGGGATCCGACCCGGGGGTGTGGGGTTGGTCGGGGGGAAGGTACAAAAGGGTGGACTAGCGACTTTCAGCAGAAGTATGTCCCAGGACTCCGGTAGTAGTTGTGGTACTGGTTCCAGCGGTGATTCCAGTCTGGGCCTGTCGTTCCTCAACAGGGAGGGGGCACCAGCCCCCCTGCACGCAGACCCTGCCCTCGTTTCCAGGTGAACTACATCCTGATTTAAGTTATATAATTGCTTACATGGATTTTGTATCAAACTTTTTGCTTATCAGGTTGTTCATTTTCCATTCTTTCGTTCAATCATCTTTTCAGTGCTCTCAAAATTCACCCATACACCTATTATTTAATAATCTCACACCCATATCACTGATAAATTATGTTCGCCCATTCATCCACTCTCCCTGGTTGTCATTGATAGGTTCATCTCTGTATGCAATGGTTAATTCATCATTCATTCATTCATCTATGCAGTCGTCACATTATCACTGAAGTATTCATGTTTTGGGCCCTGCTTTGGTTGAGGTCGTCAAGGATCCTTTCACCGATTAGGAGCTGTCTATATGGTCGTATCTTGAAAGGGTGTATTAGCTATGTTCAGGAGGTCCCAGGTGTTTATATTTCAGGCGTGTTAAAATCACTGTAAAACTACAGTTTTAAATTGTTCCAAATTAAAAACTTGCTTGTTCATTCCTACGTTCATTAAGGTCACAATCATTCAATACACTTTTATTATACATTATTATAATTACTATACATTTATGTGAAAAAATATGTATTTAAATTCAGTTGACCTTTTATTTCTTTAAATTCAATAATATAAAATATTGTAAAGTTAACTGTGACAGAATATTTATATTTCCTTGTAATACAAGCTAGATATTGAATTAATTATAGCTATTTTAAGAATTGTTGGCCCCATCTGGCCCTTATTTCTTACTGAGACAAATGTATCTCTTGTTTCAGAAGAATTCCCCGGAGAACCAAAGGGAAGTAGCAATGTGGTAGCGTAAAGACTAATAAATTAGATCAATATTATTTAAGTGCTTTGAAGTATGCCAAAATAATATTAATTTTAGAGTAGTGTTTTTTATATATCGGTATTTGTAAATATTTGTAATAATTATGAAACAAATAAGTATGTGTCAAACACATATTTCAGTGATATTTCTTTCGTGTTATAAATTTAGTTACTAGTTTTATTAGAGAGGGCAGAATTATAAAACACAAAAAAGTCAAAATTAAAATGTAAATTATATATAATATATTTATATTATATACACTATATATATATATGCTATATATATATATATGTGTGTGTGTGTGTGTGTGCTTAGGTAATTTTAATAAATCTGTCACGAAGCTGTGTTTGGCTGTAATATGTTTTGGTAAATGCTTTTATTTGAATTTTTAAACTCATTTTAAGATATTTATTTAAGGTTCTCTGCCAGACTGTATCCACAAATGTTCTGTTTTAAATAAATATTTCGTTTCAAGTTTGTGATAGGTATTGATTTTATGTGAATATGTTTAGAGTGGTATTTAAATGGCTGTTTCTGCTTATGTGAAAAATAAAATGTAAACATTACATAATTTATTATCAAATTAATGCACAAAATACAATGTAGACATTTTATAAAATCAGAATTCAGATGAAAGACTATTTTAACGCTAAACTTCTATGTTTACTTGTATACTATTTAGTTCCAGAATATTATTATAAACACATACTATAGAATGAACAAAAAAATTTTATTAAAAATTTAGCGAATAAATTAATCTCACACTCAAAACGAAGTTGAACATGTTTCAAGGTTTTCTATTAAATTAGCACTCACTATTTTCTTCAATATATTATATCCCACTCATAAAATATATTTATTTTATTTTGAATGTTAGATTTATATGTAAACTTTTGAGAAAATAAAAAGGAATCTAGTTTGGAAAACTTAATATAATGCGTTAAATCATATGTTTTCGTGCAATACAATACAATTACTTTGTATAAATATTAGAGTGAAAAAAAATTAAATACTTTTTTATGCAAAAACAAAGTTTTTCTCACCACTTGTTTTGAATACAATAGTTTATTTAAATCTAGCTAAGAAACAGGGTTTAAAGCATTTTACATAATTCTTCTCTATAATATTGCCAGCTAAAGTTGGATATCTCTTAGTTTTGGCTCTCGATTTTGCAGTAAACTTGTTGTGTGAAATCTATTCTTATTTGAATCTCGGAAAAATATGAATAATGTGTATTTAAAACCCCTAATTATATCAATATTAGTTTGTAATCGAGGTGAAATGTCTACCCATTGTCGAGAAGGGCTTAAATTGTATTTAATAAACATCTCTTAACATACCTGTTTCCCCCTCTGATTCCATTAGATAATTTATCTTTATGTTTGAAATAAAGTTCTTCTGGATATGTAATACAATATTAATAATTGTTAATATCAATACTTCCATCATTAAATAACCTGTACTGAATATATTGCTTGGGTTTTGTCATATACTCTTTTCACAAGTAGTGTTCTATTAATATCAGTTACAAATATATTGTTATCCCAAACCATTTATAATTTTAATACATTTTTACTGTACTACCATCTACATAATATATAATACTACATTGTTTATTTTGTGATTCTATATGTTAGTAGTTATGTTTAAATAGTTGTTCCCCTCATTTGTGTTTTTTGTGTGCACAACTTTGTGTTCCTATTACTTATTGTCATCTCAAGTTGTGCAATTATTGTGATAGACGCTGACATTTTGGCTGTTTCATTTAAATGTAATCAATAAAATAATTGAAATCCAATAAAAATTAAAATTGTATTATAAATCCGTGTTTATTTCTAATTATTGTATATTAAAAACTTGATGTTGCAATTGTTTAAACCCTCCCCTAAATATTCAATTATCAATCCCAACATTGAGTTATATGAGAGTTTTAACACCTTTGAATAGTAGACAGTGGCGTACCTAATAATGTTTCATAAGGGAGAACTGGCTTGGTATAATCTAACTTCAGTAAGTGCTCTAGTTATCTAATAATGTTTTATTAGTGCACTGAATTATTATAGTCAAATAAGTATTAGAAAAATTGTATTAATATATACTTATTTAAGTCATTCTCACAGCGTCAATTTAACCAATTATAGCTTAATGATGAATGAAAAGTCAAAGCTGAGTTAGCTTATTGACTGTTCTAAGCTCTCTCACTCTAAGCTACTTGAGAATAAATCATTACCCCAGTAATGTCATTAGGTAACGCTTATTCCAAGGAATATTTTTCCTAATCCAGAGTTATTCATTTTATTATTTATTAGAGGTATTTAAAGTCCACTTTCTGAATCAATTGATGATAGCAGAACATGAAAATTCTATGAGCGAGAGGAAAAGGGTCTACCAATTATGCCGGGAGAGGTATTTTCACATATCTTCCAAGATTCTTTTACACGCCACAATCATCATGGGACTGACGGATTTACTTCCCCTCCAAAGGAAGTTGTACCACGGATTTTTATCGTTCAAGAAAAATCCGTTGAGCTTAGCTGGGTTTGAACTCCAGATCATCAAGGAGCAATCTACCCCAAGACCACAGACAAAACGACTTAGATTCTGGATCTGTAGGTCAATAAAGTCAAAGGTTGTGGAATGATCCTTGGTTATACCAATTACCACGCCCTTTCAAACAATTATGTTTCAAAATGTTTGTAAGCTACATCAACAATCTATAAGAATAATTACACCCATAAAAGGAAAGGTAAGTCTTTATGAATAAATTAAACTAAATATGAAACAAAATAAGATATTTGTCCAGTATTTAATTAAGATGCCACCATGAGTATAAACTCACCTTAAGAGGCCGAAAATAGTATTCTTACTCCAAATGAAGCAACAATGACAAGTAAAAAAATAGCAATACCCGGCTACTATAAGAAATAATGCCTAGTTTCTAAAGGAATGATAGAAAAGGAAACATCAAAGTAATATAACCCCAGTTTAGGCATGATAAATCAATAAAATGTAAATAAAGTGAGATATATTTAATATTTTACATAATTTAGGGACTTATAAAAAAACTTGACAATGTAATCCAGTGGACATCAGAGTAAATTAAACAAAAACGCATCTTTTAAAGTTTATCTCGTAAAGAACCTCTTATAGAGACCATGACACTATGGCACTATATCATCATTACTCCAATATTTTTTTATTATTATTTAGCACCGCGTCTTACTACCCGTTCGGGTTATACGCTTAAGTACTAATTACGCTAATGGAGTAGGAATTGGGAAGGTTGAATTAAAGAAGTGAACCCACATTTGCGTGGAGGGAGAGTGGAAAACCATTTAGGAAAATCCTCCCCCAGTTCACCCGACCGAGATTCGAACCTCGATCTCCCCGTCCTCAACAGTCGTCCAATATAAAGACACCCCCAATGCACAATGGACCAATCAACAAAGAGGTTTTATATTCTTTAAATTTAAAAATGACACCTAGGCACGAGAATCGAACCCACAATTTTTCGCACAGTAAACCATTCCTTTAACCACTTAGTTATCCAGGTGTCGCCCATGCCCAGGGTCATTCTCACTTCATTTTTCTAAGCAGAGTCTGTGATGGACATGCTTAAATTGTCAGCTACGTAATAACAAGCTATCAGATAACGCAGCCATCTTAGACTAGGGATATCTATATATATGCTGACAATAGTACAGTTATAAATGTATAAATGCGCATATCATAATGGAGTATATAGCCAAGCTAGTATATATTTTTAATTATGGTTATAGATAAATCTAAATATTATATTTTCTTAATTTAAAATTTTCAATGTAAAGAATATGATATTAAATGCAGCTATAACCGAAACTATTTTCTTGAATGATGATGTAATTCTCGTCCACTGAATTAGAAATTCAAACTAATACATTTGAAGGTTGTGCTTCACATCAAGAAATGGTTTTAAATAATAGCCTTATTTGTGAGGAAATTGCAGTAATGAAGGTAGGTGTTGCCCAATATTACTTCATCTAAATTACCTCCATTCGAAATCTCAACAGAATTTTCCAGGTGTTTTTCAAGAAACCATTTTTTCATGTTTGTGAGTAGCATCAAATTTAATCAAGATTACATCTATCAGAATCTACAACTATTGTTGAGCCAACATGCGTTTAATGCAAGCCACAATTATAAATTTAGCTCAATCAATTCTTCAATTAAGGAAGTTATGCTTCAAAATAATTAATTATAATATGTAAATTTTCAACGTCTTAATTTACTGGCATTGTGTCTTTCATGGAAACAAAAATAGACTATTATTAATTATAGTTTTTACAAAAACTTTAATTGTGCATATTATAACAAAATGTATTAATTAATTCATTGCCTCTTTATGACATAATTAATTTTATTATGTGAAAGAATGGTCGGATTTTATATAGAATTTCAACAATATAAATTAATTTTTTGTATTCAATATAATTTTCTTCAGGTCATGTGAAATATTTATATAGTTAAATTTTTTCTGTGAGCTCGAATAATTTCATGTTGATCCTAGATTTTATTAGTGAAGATTCACATAGAAAAGTTTAAATAATTCTAAAGACTACTAAAAATATAACACAAACAAGTTACTCAAATTTTTCTTTCTTTATTAAAATATGTTTACCCTCATACATGGTTTATTCTCAAGGCAACATATATTATTGTTGAAGATATTGTTTTTGTTTTCTGTGTTGTTGTTTTTTGTTAGGTATTGTTGATATCCATGACTAGCTACAGGATGAATAATCTTTATTTTGAGGAAATGCATCGATGATTTCACCGGAGGGAAGATGGTAAACTTACAAAGTGTTAAAAACAATCCCAAGGTTTGAATTCCCGTGTACCTGATTAGAAATAAACAAACCACAAAGAACAAAATTCGGGCTAAGACAAACACTACATGCGATATTTTAAAAAAAAGACAGTTTTTTATAATTTTAAAACAATATTTAATATTCAATTCAATCTTAACCACAAACATACAAAAATACATATATTCAGTCTCTATATTACTAAGTAGTGTAATCAATTTCAAAATAAGCAAACAATAAATATTGCTTTGTTAGCATTAATTCTATAATCAGGTAGTCAAAGATGGAAGCTACAAAAATTATATATCATAGACTTCATTAATAAACTATAACTATAATATCAAATTAGTTTTATATGAGTCTATACAAAATATATTTAACATTGATATTCTTTTAATGAATATTGAAAGTCCTGACAACTTAACCTACTTTGCTTATTTAATAATACAAATCGTATATTATGTGACGATGTAATTGTTTAGTTTGTGTTACAAAACTATCCTTTGTAATATTTTACATAGAAAAATTAAATTAAACCTTAATTCTTACTGCTAAACCAATTATTTTTTTAAAGATTAAAGCTAAGAGAAATTAAATCTTTATAGAAATACAATTTTAAAATGTATAAATATAATATATTCACTGTAGCTCTTACTTCAGAAAAGCAACTAGCTTAGTTACGTTGGTGTTTCTTAATTTTGCAAAGTTTAACCATTTTAAAAGGTTCAGTCTTCTTACAGTCAATAAATGTTAGCAACTAATTAGAACTTTTAGCAAAATATTTTGTATTATGAATATAGAATACTAAGCATTGCCAAAACTAGTAAATATATAAATATGAAAAAGACGATTTCTCTTTCAAAATCGTCAATAACAAATATTTCACACATGAATAACTATGAAGACACCGATTCAACATTAAATATTAAATACGATTTTTTTCTTTCTAATGTATGCTTAGTTAGTTAAAATAAACCTCACGTTTTAAAAATGTATATATTATAATCATCTATTTTTTATAACAACAAAACATGTATTTGCTTATTGTACCATCTTATTAACACTATAATTTCTACACCAATATAAAAACACCTATAAAGTGCCTAGCTTCAATTCCAGTTTTAAATGATTTCATTTCAAAATGATGTGGAAATGATTGTCTTTAACTTTGATAGGCGATTGTAACAAATTTTATCTGTTGGTTTCTAGAAAATTCTGTTAACTTGATTAAAGTTAGCTAGGTTTAGTTAAAATAAGGGGAGTGGGAATGATTTTGTCCCCAAAATTGTCAACAATTTGTTAAAAAAATAATAGTTGAAGTAGTTGCTATTTTTTTGGTTTTAATCAATTCAATAGCTAATAAGTTTCACTGTAAAATCATCTACAAACGTAACGTCTGTTAATTCTTGTCGATATAGGTAATTTTATTAATTTCACCCTCTTCGGTGGACGAACTGTCTAAGACGTCACTGTCGTGTTAGACTGGCCTTATGGATATGGGGAGATGTGGGTTAGAATCCCAGTAAGATCTACTAAAATGTTTGTTTTTTCTAAATGGTTTCCCACTCTCCCCCATGTTAATGCTGGTAGATTACCTCTAAAATGCTTCCTTCTTCATCCCTACCCCATTGGAATAATTATTATATATGCGTATGAACGGAACTAGTAGTAAGACGTGGCGATAAAAAATAATAAGTAATACTTTCCATCGTTTTCCACTTCTAAGACGATTGGGAGATGGACATACCGTTCAACCTTAAAGGTATCCAGAATAACTTGACGTGTTACATAAAGGTGCAGCTAAAGAAAAACCTTTCAGGGTAGATTAAGAGTAAGTTAAAATACTTTGTCGCTAAAATAAGATTGCGCGCCTAGGCTGCATCACTCGTATTCCAGTTTGTGTAAAGATTAGCCAGTACTAAAGTACCGTTGTTCAGGGGACATACTAATGTACTAATAGTACATCCTTTCGGGGAGGCTCTTTCCATATCCTGATGAGATGAGGTGAGATGAGGGTGATAGTATGATGGGATAGTGAGTTTGATGGTGAGAGTGAGTATGAGGGTGATAGTGAGTATGATTGTGATAGTGAGTTGATGGTGAGAGTGAGTATGAGGTGAGAGTGAGTATGGGTGATATGAGTATGATTGTGATAGTGAGTTTGATGGTGAAGTGAGTATGAGGGTGATAGTGAGTATGATGGTGATATGAGTATGAGGGTGATAGTGAGTTTGATGGTGATAGTGAGTATGAGGTGAGAGTGAGTATGAGGGTGATATTGAGTATGATTGTGATAGTGAGTTTGATGGTGAGAGTGAGTATGAGGGTGATAGTGAGTATGATGGTGATAGTGAGTATGAGGGTGATAGTGAGTTTGATGGTGATAGTGAGTATGAGGGTGAGAGTGAGTATGAGGGTGATATTGAGTATGATTGTGATAGTGAGTTTGATGGTGAGAGTGAGTACGAGGGTGATAGTGAGTATGATGGTGATAGTGAGTATGAGGGTGATAGTGAGTTTGATGGTGATAGTGAGTATGAGGTGAGAGTGAGTATGAGGGTGATATTGAGTATGATTGTGATAGTGAGTTGATGGTGAGAGTGAGTATGAGGGTGATAGTGAGTATGAGGTGATAGTGAGTATGATGGTGAGTATGAGGTTGTGGAACTAGTAGAAACACTTAAACCTAACTTAAGCTTAACTAACCAGTCCCTAATAAACTTTGGCGTGATTCTCCTTTTGGGAAAAATACCCAAGGTATAGGTTGGGAATTGAATCTGGGATTTTTTTTTGCCACTATCCAATTTCGGGAATGTAAAAAAATATGACTATAAGGTGAATTACATACCATTAAGATGGTAAATACCTTCACCGGCGTATATAAATGATCTTAGAATGGCTGTCCCAGAAAATGAATGGTCACCGTAGTGACTCCGGTTTATAAAACTGAGATTAACGATCGGAAGGCTCACTGTGCTGTCCACATTACACCCTCAAACTGCAGAATTTGGAACTATATTCCCCGACTCAATTTTGAGCTGATGTAATGGAGTTTTGTTATTGTTTTTTTTAGTTTAAGAGCCCCAATCAATTGATATAAATTATACATTTGGTGTGATTGCAGCTTAGGAGAATTTATTTAGGTATAAAGGTGAATACTTCTTACAGTCAAATATAATACTTGATCATACTTTATCTAATGGCCTCAAAACATCGCCTAACTAAATATGAGAAAAATTATCATTTTTAAAGGGGTTTTAAAAATATTTTTAATTTAAAACATGTAGATTGAATTTAATGTATTTATTTACTGTGTTTTAATGAATCATATAAAGAATGTCCGAGCAAAAATCTCGATCTTATATTTTTAAACTTCGGTGCAGCTAACAACACAAGTCGAAGATATCATTTTAGTCAGCAACCAAAATAATTTGAAAAATATTACGGTTTTTGTTCTTTAGTGTGATATATTTTACAGGTTTTTATAGCCTATAGATAATGTTTTACATCCATAAAGGCAGAGAAATTTTTTCCATAGTCCATTTAACAAGCACTATTGTTAAAATTAAATTTAAGAAATAATTTATCCACGCACTACAACTTAATATTTTGTTTTAAATATTTTATTAGAAATGATCGTTTCATAAAACTCTTGTATTCCGATGAAATATTACTTGTAATTGATTTCATTACAAACATGCATTACGAACCTAATCACATAATTACTTTACGGGGTAGTGAATAAACTGTGTATATAGATCAAAAAACATAACAACTCCGTACTTAATCCATCCTCACTAACTTTCTCCACACTTCCCTATCCTTGCATACTCCACTTCAACAACATCCATACAATTGATATTTGATACTTTATCATACTTGATCTTTAATTCTTAAAACTCTTAATGTGTATCTTTTTCACACATTCATCTACGTCATTTAGCCACATCTTACATAGACTACAATTTCCTTTTGATATATACACTCTACCTTCATATATTTGCTTCGTCACACGATACACACTCATCCTCTCAACAAGCCCAAACAAACGTAAGCTTCTTCTTTCCAATTAACCTACTGGATTCCCATTCAAACTTCATTCCTCCAACAACCATTCATTACTGACCGTCGATACGAGTTTTTCCACATAGCTTTATTATTTATATCTCATTCCAACCACATTCATCTTGCTCTTGTGTTTCTCCTAACAAATCCATGCATTACACCCATAAAACAACGTTTGCATAAACACACTTTTATAAACATACTGCCATCTTTGCCTCTTTCGATACTACTTCGTTTCAATAATTCACAAACATCCAACTATTCTCCGAGACGCATTCACCCGTTTGTCTATTTCTCCATCTATCCTTCCACTTTTACGAGACATTCCATCCAGATACATAAAATAATTCACTTGATTGATTTCATTGAAATATAAAAACAATAACTATGCTTTAAAATAATAGTTGGGTTGATACCTTGGTCCTATTCTATCCACATGGGAAATGGAAGTTTTTCCCTCATTTAAATACAATGAATGCTGATAATTACAACATTAATTCGGAGTTGAAGCATAGTAATAATTTACATACACATGATAGAATAACACGTTTGCCATCAAAATATGTTAGAATATTGGTATTCTCACCACACCAACTACAACTTGGAGTCTATATTCAGTTTCAGATTGAAGGGGCAAGGGAGGAGATTGCCTCCCCCCCCCCCCAGACAAGGAACCCACAAACCCTCACAGAAAAAATAATATTACCTCTAATTTTCTAATATAGATACCTTCTTATTTTGTTTCTACAATAATGTTCTTTGTTCAAAAAATAATTAGGCAAAAATAACAAATTGATGGGTATGTGGTTTAAATTAAAAATATAAAAAATCCTGCTTGTCACGAGTGCCTGTTTCATGAAATGGACATAGATACATTGTTGACATGTTTGCTGTAAAGAAAGCAACGCAGGTTTGTATATATATTGGGCATTTTTATGAAGTTTTTGTGTAGCCTACTTCTTTTTACTTTGTTATTATTGCATTTGTGTAAAATTAAACAGTTTCTTAGTTTTTTTACCTTTCCTCAGACATACCATGATGTAATTTACACGGGGGAGCGTAATGTATGCCTCCCAGAGGCCTTCATTTACGTAAATCCGGCACTGTCTACGTTGCATTTTTTTTTTATATAAACGACAGATTACAGTGAGTGGTATTTTCTACACAATTATTAGCCAGCCAGTTTGAATATCAAGCAAGGGCTTTGTCTAGATTCTCAGCCAATAAACAATCTATAACTTATGTTTTAAACTATTATACACCTCAAAGAACACCAATCAATGATGTCCAAGCAAACATGCATTTTAAGTTTATAACCTTATGGAGGTTTTGTGTGAATATAAAAAATTACACCTGAACAGGGATTTGAACCTCGATTGTTTGGATATAGCTGCCAATCATTCTGTTATCAAGCTATCGGGGAGCTCCTCCATGACAGTGTGTTGTTGAACTAAACTTCCAAGAGTACTGACTCGGATGATTTCCCAATATATTGAAATGAAAATTCAGCTAAGTAACAATTTAACGACAATAAATTAATGGTTTGGAGATTAATCACTTCAGAGTTATAACAAAGTATTGAAGCAAGATTTCACCTATCTCAGGAAGAACATTTGGAGGGAAATTTAGCAATAACAAGTTGGGTTTTTTACTTAGACCATAATTCAAGAATATCTTTACCAGTTATAAAGTTTATTTCGAATAAAAGTTAACATAAACAACTATATAGGTCATTCGTATAACTTTGTATTATAAGTCAACGTAACAAATGTGTCTCTTAATCTTAGTAACCTAATTTTGTGTGGGAGCAGCCAGATAAGAGTTTTCAAGAGAGATTTTCAGAAATCTCAAGAGAATTTTCAGGACCTTTGCGAGAACCTTTGCAGAACTTTCAAGAGCACTATCAAAAGAGTTTTTTTGCAGAATCTTAAAGAGATATTTGCCAAACTTTGGACAGAACTTTTCAAAGATTTTGAGAGAAAGAGATTATTTCTGCTAGGCCCAAGTAATTTATCCAACTGAAGACCTTAACTGGACATCTCTAGCGTACCCAGCAGTAAGTGCTGTTACAACTGGAAGAAGATGATCGGCTATCATCTCGAGATGAGGATGGTATCTACTTGTGTTAACCTTGCGGCGCTTCTTTCTGGCAATAGGCGGTGACTGGGGATCAGCGTCGATACTGTGGAGTGATGAGGTGGTGCATGGAGACGGATACGCTCTCTGTGGGAAGATCCCCGCCCCCTGACTCTATTCCAGCACCACCTTCGGTTATACCGCCTCCAATATAGTACGCATCCTGCAAATAAGAAAGGTACTGTGAACTAAATCTTGTTAAGACCGTTAAACCCTCAACATGATACATCAATTAATGATCTTAAGACCCTCGGGCACGTGGTACCATCAATTCAATCTGGTCTTGTTTGACTGAAGTGAAGCAGGCAGGGTTTAAGACAAGGTTGATAGAACTTCGTACCTGCCAGTAAGCAGACCATCATACCTTTCAGGAGCCAGACCACGTACTTCTGTTAAACCCAGCCCATTGTACGTCGTAACCAGACATCTACTGTCAGTACCATCCACGACTGCCATACAGTACCTTCAGACAATCATCGTACCTGCCATAACCAGACCATCGTACCTGTTATTAACCAGAGCGCCGTCGTGTGCCACACGTCCACCAATAGCTGCGAGCAGAGGACGACGTTACACCCGATAACACCCGCCGGTAGCCATGGTACAATCGGTGCCCTCCAGCGGCCTTCCTCACCGGATGGCTGACGCGCAATCACCACCAGGAATACCAACATGCCAGCGCCACTTATACCTCCACCCCACACAATGGCGGTGCCAGGCAGGACAGAGGCTACGCCTACGAGCGCCGAGCACGCCAGGACGCCGTATAGTGCTAGCGTCGCTCGACGGGACGTGGCAGGGCTAGGATCATGCGTCGTGGGATGGACGCCCGTCAGTGTCGTCGCCACCTTGAGGAACACCTTACGACATTAGTATATGGTAATGTTTGCACATGGACACAAAATATTTATTTTTTAGTAAATGTCTTAATACTCGTTCAGATTATACGCCTTTGTACTAATTATGCTAATGAGGCAGGAATAAGGAAGGTTTAATTATAGGAAGTGTATCAGTATTTGTGTGGAGATAGATAGAACGGGAAACCATTTAGGAAAACTACTTTCAGTACACCCGACTGGGATTAAACCACGATCTCTCCATTATTGGCTGTCTAGTTTATTACGTCAGTATTGCCTTAGACCATGCGGCCACCGAATTGGGCTTGCATCTATTAAAATGTACCCTCTTCCAGTTGTTCAAAATTAAATTATTTAATCATCAATTATTGATAAACATACCCATAAAATTGTTTCAAATTCTTATTTGGTTATTTGACGTGCACTTTCTGAACAAACTGATTATTTCAGCACACGACTTATAAACAAACTAAAATCCAGAGCCCACACAACACCCAGCCCCACGGTCGTTAATTCATCACTGTGAAAGGGGAAACCCACATTTTACTAATATATTTTTCGTCCATGCCAGGAATCGAACCCGGGACCCTTAGCTTAGTAAGCATACATGATACCTAGAACACACAGATGAATAGATAACAATCGTAGAGTATTAAACATCTTCATGCATGACATGAAACAAATTACAAGCGACTATCCTATGGAAATTTTCTTCTTCTTAATTTAAAATACAACAGATAAATATTAATTGGTAATAGTAGTGGTAGAGCGTCATTCTCGTAATTGACTAAACTACCGATTATGGGCTGATCTAAGTTCGAATCTCATTCGGGTGTATTGAGGGTAGTTTTTCGAAATGGTTTTCCACTCTCCCTTCACGCAAATGCGGTTACACTTCCTATAAAATATAACCTTCCTCATTCTTAAAACCCCTGGCGTAATTATTAAAAAAGCGTATAACCTGAAAGTGTAGTAAGACGCGGTGCTAAAAAAATAGTAGTAGTACTTCAAGAGGTTTTTAAGTACTGGAGTATTTTTTTATAATATCTCATTGGGCAACAAAAACATTTCCAAAAAACTGCGCCCCTCTGTTTGACGATTACCTTGAGTCGCTCTTTGTACTCGGCGACTATGGCGTCGATATCTGTTGCGCTGCTATCACTGCCGGCCATCCCTTCATCACTGGAAGACGCTGAGGTCACCGACAATCCCTCCTCCTCATCGCTATCTGCGCAGCTGACGTCGACCAAAGAGAGAGAACGCCGCCGAACAGACGACCTATTCTCACGGTCCCTCTGACCTTGAACACTTTTACAGATCCCGGAAGTAGGCTGGACATGTTCTCCTACGTGTTCCTCGCCATCGGACAATATCAAACGGTCCTTGTCACTCACTTCAGTTTCTGTAGAACCCGTTTTACTTTGATGTGGAACCATGTTCGTTTCACTAGATAACGCACCGCTCAACCTTTGCACAAAAAAAGGTGTAAAACCATTTGGGTATCTTAGGATCTCCGTATCACCATTGCTACCCATTGAATAGGTGGATTTCGCTACTAGTTCATAGTAAACATGTCGTCTGTTCTTACTGATTTGTCAAGCTCCTTTTCTCCGTTTCGTTCAGCGTCTATGATCATATTCTCGACCGTATGGTTCGAAGATCTTAAAGAAACTATTGCGTTATCCGTTTGAGTTGTTCATTTGATATCTTGGTATCGGTTACTAAATTAGATGCTCTCGTAGCAACTTTACTGTTTTGATTTATTAGCTTAGAACATTTGAAGGAAGATTGAGATTCATCATTCAAACCCGTCCACACGAAATCACTCCTGTCCACGAAAGAATCGAATGACTTCAACGACCCGTTGGCAAGATGCTTCCCGCCGTTGACTTGGCAACAAGCTAGGGAATCCTCGTCAAAAGACATTGACGTGACTATAGTCCCGTTGCTGACGCTCTGGGCAATCTTGGTACCCACGAGGTCTCCCTGGATAGTACCGACGTCATCCGGGTTGAGGTAGGTCACTGTGAAAGAATCTAACGAGGGTGCCGGACTGGAGACGGTGGTGTAGAACTTCTGCGCAGCATCCGGGGGACGCGTTGACGGATCGCGGCCGGTAGGAACCCCAGTCCGGACTTGAGACATCGCACCGTCGTCCGGTGCCGCCTGTTGTCGCTGTCAAAGTCCACGTCTTCCTCGTCAAAGTCCTCGTCGTCTCGGAGGTCATTGTCTATGGAGGAGGTATTGCGACCCAGGCGTCTGTATCGGACTCCACTCCGCTCTGCAACGCAAGTAAAAGGGTATGAATTATTAACGTGGTTTGTGGATGGTCCCAGATGATCACTGATCCACAGAATCATCTGCTTGTATTTTACTTAGTGGTATTCACTACGCGACTCAAAAGTTAGATTTCCCTCTTTGTTGGTCAAATCTTAAGAAACCAGCAAAATAATAGATGGAATATAATACATTATTATTATTGTGAAATAAGTATTGAGATCATCAAAAAAAATCTAACTCAAAGTTCAATAAATCACGACGTTTTTGAGTCCCTGAAAATGAAAAAGTTTTCACGATGCCGTCTCTCTGTACCTTGGGCTAGAGCTGAAACCATTTTACCGATTGGGCTAAGACTTGGTATCTAAGGTTTTCATAAGGTTCGCCAAAGGGATTTTTGAAATTATTTATCCAACCCTAGAATTAACGGTAGTTTACTGAAGTGCAACAAGAGAAAAATTGGATTTTCTCGAAATATGTATGTATTTTATTTCGTTTCACAAACATTAAAAGATTTAGTAAATATATCTATTATTAAGATAAATGAAAGATAATGTTTGTATGGTACACTATATAGCTTATTAATTAATGTTTGTTTTGTTTTGTCACCGTGTCTTACTACCCGTTCGGGCTATACGCCTATGCACTAATTACGATAATGTATTAGGGATGAGGAAGGATGAATGTATAGGAAGTGTACAAGTATTTGCATGGAGGGCTAGGGGGGTAAACGATTTAGGAAAACTATCCTTAGAACACCCAACCGGGGCTCAAACCCGATTTCTCCGTCATCAGCAGCATAGTCCAGCTCAAATTGACGCCTTAACCCATGCGGCCACCGAGTCAATTACTAATTTCCTCAAGACTCCAACCTAAGTGTTATCTCTTAGCGTGGATATTTGTTGATAGCCACTACTGTAGCTACATCCCACTGATCAAAAGGGACAAGTCACCTGTTGAGGACTTCTTGAGGGGCTGATACCTCCTGTGTATGACGACGGCGGCGGTGACCACGTGGTCAATGAGCGGCCCGACGCACATGACCCTGACAAGCGGTGCCAGTGGACACAGACAGGCCAGGACGCTGGCCACGAAGCCGGAACTCAGGATGGCGAGGACCGGGGTCCCTAAGGAGGAGCTCTCGTGAGACAGAATACTGGGAAACACCCTCCAGTCCTCACCTGTTGGGTAATAAACACAAGACATCAATAGGAGGATCACCGGAAAGGGTTAGTAATGAATGTGTTTCGTAAGATTTTCTAAAGGTGTCATCGATTTGCTCTTTATTTATCCTATCACTAGATAGCTGTTGCCCGCGGCTTTGCTCGCGTGGAAGTTGTTATATACAAATACGAAAATATACATATGTATTTACAGATTAATTTAAAATATTACGTTACGTTGATGACCGTAACTTGACCTCAGATCAAAAATAATGCAAGTCCGATAGAAACTTTCACCCCCTTTTTCATCCCTTATTAAATAAATTTCCAAAATTCCTGAAACACGTATTTATTTGTTTTACGTCAATAACCGAAATACAAAATTTTGTTTATGTAACTTTCAAAATGACGGACTTTCATACATATTATCATCCCCTATTTTGACCCCTTTGGGGTGGAATTTTCTAAAATCCTTTCTTAGTGGGTGCCTACATAACAAAATGAATATACAGTTCGAATTTCATGCTTGTAGCCTTATAGTTTGCGCTCGGCGATGATGAATCAGTCAGTCAGTCAGTCAGTCAGGACATGTTATTTTATAAGTATAGATATCCTATTATCCACTCGAGTTGTACTCATAATCTAGTTTCGCTAGTGAAAAAAGATATGTGAAAGGAATTGTTGCGTTTTACATTCATATAGCATCTAAAAAACAAAACAGCATTAAATAAAACAGTACAGCGTCGAATGAAACCATACAGCATCGAATAAAATAAAATAGTATATATTAGAGATGTGAAATAAAGTAGCATTGACTTGGGGATTAGATTCTTCGCTAGGAATGGTAAAAAAAACAACTAAAATTATGACGTTCAAATGACCCCACCAAATATGGTACCACCAGTTTGCTCCTTACTTTATGAACAGAGAAAAGGATCAAATATTATTATTATTAGCACCACGTCTTACTACCCGTTTGGGTTATACTCACTTACGCTAATGTGTAATGGTAGGGTGATTGTGAGATGAAATGGAGGACCTACAGTTTAACGTGGAATTCGAACCACGGTGGAGGCCTGGTATTCCACACATTCACAAGATGTCTTGTCAGAGGTGAAGGAAAGGTTTGGAAATCAGATAAATCTGTGCCGGGACCATCTAATAATTAAATCACCACTTGGGGAGAAACTTGGTTTGCCATTTTTATATTGTAATGGAGCTGGTCTGAAGCTTTAAATAAATTCAAGCCCTAGGGGAAAGATGGAAAATCATTTACGAATCTAAAAAAAAAAAAAACCTCCCAATTCACTTAGCCTGAATGTTAAACCTTTTCGTATCAATACGCATTCAATCGTATTCTTTATATGTATTCATAAGGGTTAAGTGAGGTGTTGTTATTTGTCTTATCATCACGTTCAGTACACAGGGGTACCATCTATATGACCTACTGACCTGCAAAAGAGACAATGAGGGCGTGGAGAGGTGAGCATATTTCCAGGAGTGTCAGCGCGAGGCAAAGAATTGTGAATATCGCCATTACTAGGCGAGCCCAGTCGACGTCTCGAATCTCGAACACTTTGAGCAGAGGAACATCTGAGTTCCCCAGCAACCTGTGCATAGGAAACATCATACATATTGGACAGAACTCTTTGAGCAGACGATATTTGAACAATCTAGAGCCCAGTTCATGACCAATAATAAATCTAGCTATGCAGTTGGAATAATCTGCAGCTTTATTCTTTAATAGTTTCCGTGAGGAAGCGTTTGTACTAACAATCTCATATACATGACAAACATTAATTATACACACGCAACATGTTGTAAGTATCAATGATCCAACACAATTTTGATTTATGAGCAATATTAAAAATGCGAGATGGATAAATTGTAAATGTTTCAAGAGTAGGTAACTCATAGTCATATTTAAAGTAACTTAAGGATCCGTCAAGATTCTTTGAGCTGGTGTAAATAACGGGGAGAATGTTTTTGAAATATTATATTGACTACAGTAAGACTACAATAGTACTGAGACGCTTTATTTAATAATTTGTTTGCTGTTTTAAAAACTGGTCGTCCTCAAAATGGAGTTGATAGGTATGTTCCTATAAAATAATAAACCTTATTATTTTTAAGTCACATTTTTACTAAGAATTTCATGAAAAGGTGAAATTTGCTTATTCTTAGTGACTTTTATTATAAGAAATGTCAACATTCTAAAATCTAAGTAAAGGGTTTGAAACACATACCAGGTCTTCCTTAAACTTAACATTTCCTACATATGGTACTCTCAACAGTTCTTGAATATCTGCATTAGAAGAGAAACATGGACAGAAAAAGTTATTATCAAATTCCAAAACACCTTCGACAGATATTAAAAAACTGTTGAGTCATCAAGTGAAGAAAATTAAACACTTAATATGTTTCTAATGGCTAGATATTTTATTTATTTTGTAAAAAAAAAATTTTGCTTTACAAAGCCAAAAAAATACTGCTCTTATCTAGCACTAGTACTACCCCACTTCTAAAGCCATACTGCTTTATGACAAAGTAAAATGCTACTCTGTAGGCAAATGTATACGTACCTAAAATGAACCATAAGCGTGAGGAGAATGGCGACTGTGCAGTAAGACACCAGAGCTACCAAACCTGCCACTATATTGCTCACAACCTGTATCTTCCTACTGTCTGTCCTTCCCTCAGCAGTGATGCCCACGAAACCTAGGAACCCGTACGAGCAGATCGCAGCACCAGTCAGCATCTACAGTTAAACACAGGGCAACCAGACATTTAAACTAGGGGCATCCAGACAGTTAAACTGGCATTTTTGATGCGTTGATTCTATATCTCTAAATAACCTTACTGTCCGAATAATTATCTAACCTTAGATTTTACACTATAGCTATTGTCCCCCTTTAGTTTGTACCCGAGATAGAGGTTGGGTTGATTATTTGTATGGCATAGGCCTATGTAGATGTATAGAAAAGATGTTTATTTATTTGATTCCATTGGTTGTTTGGATAGCATATGTCAATGTTAGGAAAGGGGTTTTGTTTCTGCTGTTGTATTGGTTTTTTGGACAGCATGTGTTGATGTGAATAAATTGGTATTTGATCCTGCTGTTGCATTGGTCTTTGAACCATATGTGTTGATGTAAATAAAAGGGTATTTGTTTCTTTTGTTGCATTGGTCTTTGGACAGATGTGTTGATGTCAATAAAAGGGTATATGTTTCTGTTGTTGCATTGGTCTTTGAACAACATGTGTTGATGTGAAGAAAAGGGTATTTGTTTCTGTTGTTGCATTGGTCTTTGAACAACATGTGTTGATGTGAAGAAAAGGGTGTTTGCTGCTTTGGTTCAAAGTGTTAATGATAACTAGTGCGTTATTGTGAAGTTACCCCCGACCACCAGCTGCCATGAAGCTGTGGTGAGACCAGTTCTCAAGGTCAGTCTGACCCACCCCTACGACGACCAGGAACATGACGCTCGCTGCCACACTCACGTTCAGGACCAGTCGCAAGGCACACGATTGCTGGAAACAAAAATGTTACATATCATCTATAGTAGGATTTTGATAGAAAGGGACATATTTGAAATTATCAAAAATAGCAAAAACTAATTTCATATATGAATGCGTTAAATCATTTGATCATCAGCTGTCATATGTGCTGTATTGAAGAGATACCAATGTAATAATAACTAGTAGTTCTGCGAACATTATACCTCGTTTGCTACAGGTTTCATCAACCAGTTAATGGAACAGAAAATAAAACTTGTGATGGATGAAGACCAATTTGGATTCAGAATAAGAAAAGTAACCAAGAATGCTATCGAATGGTAAGAATAATTTCTAAAAAAAAGTGCTGGAATTCAAGTAATATGCCTACATTGGTTTCATATACTAGCAAAAGGCGTTCGGTAGAGGGAAGTGGAAGACACTGACGAAAATACTCAAGAAAATTGACATCAACAGGAGGGACAGAAGGCTAATTGCAAACCAGTACCTGGGACAGTGTGTGAAGGTGACTTTATGATTTTATTTAAAATTTTAAGTAATTGATTGAGCATTTAGGAAGTAATTTTTTAATTGTTTGCGAAATGTTGTGTGACTGACGTCTTAAATCACCTCAGCTATCGTTGTTTTATAAGAAAATAATGTACTATTGAATGTAGTATTAATTGTTTTCTATCTAACTTGATCACCAAGAAAAAATACCAACTTCAAACCAAAAGAAAACTGTTAAGACTGTGGTAACTATAATAACATGGAGGGAACGAGGTATAATGTTTACAGAACTACTGGTGATACTGTAGCTACGATAATAACATAGAGGGATTGAGGTATAATGTTTACAGAACAACTGGTGTACTGTAGTGACGATATAACATGGAGAGAGCGAGTATAATGTTAAAACTACTGGTGATACTGTAGTTACGATAATAACATGGAGGAACGAGGTATAATGTTTACAGAACTACTGGTGATACTGTAGCTACGATAATAACATAGAGGGATTGAGGTATAATGTTTACAGAACTACTGGTGATACTGTAGTGACGATAATAACATGGAGAGAGCGAGGTATAATGTTTAAACAACTACTGGTGATACTGTAGTTACGATAATAACATGGAGGGATTGAAGTATAATGTTTACAGAACTATTGTGATACTGTAGTGACGATAAAAACATGGAGGGAACGAGGTATATGTTTACAGAACTACTAGTAAGACTGTAGTAACGATAATAACACGGAGCTAGGTCTACTGTTCACAGAACTACGAGTAAGACTGTAGTAACGATAATAACATGGAGGGAGCGAGGTAAATTGTATACAGAACTACTGGTGATCCCACCTTCCCTCCCTTTCAACTAGATCTATATAACGAGGGAACACAAACATTCTAATGGACTATTACTTTGGCCGCTTCCACGAGAAGTCCTGTTGAGGACTAGGACGTTATCTTTCCAGGATGGCTATTTTCGCTTGAATCATTAAAATATAAATTGCTGCGATGGGTTTGATCTTATTAAATACTTTGGTTTATTTTGTTATGAAAATCAGTCAGTGTAGGCATCGGTAAAGTTTTGCTAAATACTTTAATACTGAACATAAATTCTGTTATGGAGCGCTTAATGCTTCCTGATGCCGCTTGGGCGCTAGTATCGTATTTTTTTGGTTTAAAGAGATAGCCACATTTTTTAGTTCTTTTATGTCTTGCAATATTTAGGTTGAATATTAAATTTTTGCTTGTGTGGTTATCAGTAAATTAATTTCTTTAAATTGATAATGTTTCTTTTGTTGGTTATTTTTAAGACTTTTTGCTTTGAAGTTAATTTTAAAGTAACTTATTTTTGTTGTTTAATTTGGGTTTTGACTCTAATATTCTATGATTCATTTAGACAAAATTACAAATTTTATCACGTAACTTTTTTTCTAGTTTAACATTAAATATTTAAATGTGGGAATTTTGTTTAATTCTTTAAAAGTGACTAGGGTAATTGTCCTGCAAAGGTTTGAGTTTAGTCGTGAAGTCAAATCTTGGTGATTTAACGTAAATATCTGGTGCGATATTTAAATTTAAATTTATTCCATAAATTTAAAACTGTTTTGTCTGTATTCACTGGTGTGAATCTGACGTTTTGTGAACCATTTAAAAGAGGCTCATTAAGCTCTTTGTGATTTTGTATAATTTTTAGGAGTTAAAATTTAACGTAAATATCTGATACTATATTTAAATTTAAATTTATTCCATAAATCTAAAACTATTTAGCCTTATTCACTGGTGTGAATATGAGGCTTTGCAAACCTTTTAAAAGAGGCTCATTAAGCGCTTTGTAATTTTTTGTAATACTTATTAATTTAAACTTTTGATCCTTTTGATTTGATTTTATCTTAATTCACTGTGAGGAATTAGAAGCATTAATATTATTTAGAAAGGTTTCTTTAAATAATGGCAACTATTTTTTTTTAATTTCATTGGTCTCTTCTAGACGAGTTTATTTATTTAAAATTTGAAACGTACTACGCATGTAATATATTGCTAAGATTTATTAGTTTATCAACACACTTAGTAAGATCTGTAAGGCCATGCAACTTGTTTCAATACTGTTTATTACTTTGATTAAAATTCAAATATTTCATTAACCTGCATATGTTTTACTTTTACATATCATTTCCTTTAGAGATCAGCCCCTCATTTTTTAGTATATTGTGGCCTTAACTAAATAGAGTGAGAGTTGGGTGGTACTGAGGGAGCGAGGTATAATGTTCTACAGAACTAGTAGTATACAATATTCAATAGATATCCAGAAAAGAAAATAAGTGTATATTTTTGTGCGATCATAAAATCTCTTCTGGAGAGAGAGGAACATTTTGAAAGCCAATGAAAATAGGTTCCAGCGGAAAGATATGGATCAATGTGAGTTCTGAAAGAGGAGTCACGCAACCAGACTAGCAATGAAGGCAGAGGAAGGTTTGTAGGAGGGGTGTGGAGGGATTGGAGGGTGGAACCAGCCGAGTTTAGTCAATAGCGAGAAAACACAACCAATAAGAAGAAGCATAGGCTGGAAGGAAACTTTCCACTAAGGGAATACTAACACACCCCATTGATTTCACAGGGCAATCCAAGGGGTTGGGCTCTTTAACGTCTCAATGGCTTTGGAACTAAGAAGGCTGACTACCAAGCTTTTTGTTTTGTTTTTTTAGCACTGGTTCTCACAACCGGTTCAGGCTATACGCATGTAATAACTACGCTAAGGAATTTAGTTGAAAGAAGGTTGAGTTTAGAAAAAGTGTTTCCACATTTGCGTGAAAGGGGGAGAGGAAAACCCCCCACAAAATATACGACAAGGATTAGAAATACGTTCTCCATTTCATCGACAGTCCAGATTCTAGTATAAAACGAGTGACACCTTAGACCGTGCAACCACCGAAGAGGGTGACTACTGATTTATAGTTTCCTTTATTTGATCACAGCAGTGGCGTATCGTGACTTATTTCCCGGGTGGGTTAAGCTTGTTTGAGAAAGTAACCTACTTGTGACGTATCAACAAGTCAAGATAGGATTTCCCATGTTAAGAGCGTTCATCCTAGCAGGCAGGCCCAACTCAGCTCCCAGCTCAGGAATCTTCTATTAACTCTTTATCTCTATTATGGTTTAATCAGAAATGATCCACGTGCAATAGTGACGGTGTAACTTTACGATTTCTAGGCAACTGTATCACAGAGTTGACTGGCATGTGATGCAACACGCTCTTAGGGTTGGGTGTAAGAGGGACGTGAGAAAGGTCAGTGTTTTTACAGTTTTTACAGCAACACTTTTTTTTTTGCCAAAATAACTCAAAGATTCCTCCAGTAGAAACATAGAGTTTAGTTTTCTTCACATTGTGATATCAAGAGTTATTGAATATCTATTATGATCATAGCGGCATTAGAGGACAAACTTTTTAAATGAAGAGAAAAAGTTGTCATTAAATTACAGGACACTCTTTACAGACATCCATGAACTTTCGATATCAATAAGTGGAGAAAATTAAACTCCTTAATCTTTTTTAGGGCAGCGTCTTACTACCCGTTCGGATTATACGCTTATCTACTAATTACGTTAATGGTTTTGAGTGTTAAGAAGGTTATATTTAGAGGAATTGTACCCGTATTTGCTTGGAAAGAGAGTGAAAAACAAGTTTGGAAAAAACCACCCTCATTACACATGACTGAGATTCTAACCTCACTCTTCTCGTCATCGATGTACACGCGGTCTAATTCTCAGGCTCGTTAAAAGTGATTTCCTTATGGTAGGTAGGTTTTCATCCACCTTTGCACTGCATTTTTCACAGTTTACTTTCTTTATCACACCTCGCACAACACGACCATGTTATTTTTGTTAAAACCCTACTACCTAAGTTGGAGTAGATGGCGTTGCGTGCTGACCCTGACAACTTCCCTAGACACGCCACTGACACTAACATTAGCACAGTAACAGTGTTTTCGTTTAAAAAAATGTGTTAATGGGAGTTTTCAGGAGACAATATAATAATCCTAGGACGATTTGTGTTAATAGGAGTTTTCAGGAGACAATATAATAATCCGAGGACGTTTTGTGTTAGTAGGAATTTTCAGGAGACAATATAATAATCCGAGGACGTTTTGTGTTAATAGGAGTTTTCAGGAGACAATATAATAATCCGAGGACGTTTTGTGTTAATAGGAGTTTTCAGGAGACAATATAATAATCCGAGGACGTTTTGTGTTAATAGGAGTTTTCAGGAGACAATATAATAATCCGAGGACGTTTTGTGTTAATAGGAGTTTTCAGGAGACAATATAATAATCCGAGGACGTTTTGTGTTAGTAGGAATTTTCAGGAGACAATATAATAATCCGAGGACGTTTTGTGTTAATAGGAGTTTTCAGGAGACAATATAATAATCCGAGGACGTTTTGTGTTAGTAGGAGTTTTCAGGAGACAATATAATAATCCGAGGAGGTTTTATGTTAATAGGAGTTTTCAGGAGACAATATAATAATCCGAGGACGTTTTGTGTTAGTAGGAATTTTCAGGAGACAATATAATAATCCGAGGAGGTTTTGTGTTAATAGGAGTTTTCAGGAGACAATATAATAATCCGAGGACGTTTTGTGTTAATAGGAGTTTTCAGGAGACAATATAATAATCCGAGGACGTTTTGTGTTAATAGGAGTTTTCAGGAGACAATATAATAATCCGAGGACGTTTTGTGTTATAAGAGGATACCTTTTATGTAGTACTGTATTTTAATCACCCGGAACAATAATGAAATAATTACAATTTCGTGTTGCACTATCTTGTACCTAGGTTCTTTGGTCTATTAGTTTGATCCTCCTGCGCCCCCCCCCCTCCCAACATAGTGTACTCTTATCCTTCTATCTACAACACTAATCCTAGCACGAAGACCTGTTCCATTCTAAAGCAAAACAAAAACACGAATGGCCGTCTGTAGGAATGAACCACTGACGCTAGACCCATGACGTCATAGGGGCACAGAGCCATCTCGTGGAGAGTGCGCCTACTTCAGCTATCACATCGTGACGTACATGGCATAGGTTAAAGGTTTGAATCCCTGCATGGTGTAGTAAGGACATTTTTTATCCTAAATGTTCTTTCACTCTCCTTCTACGTAAATGTGGGTGCATTTCAATTTAAAATGTTACTTTACCAAATATAGTAATTAAAATCGTATAGTCCGGATGGGTAGTGAAAATAAATTAATAGCTGGAGGACTGGGTTTTGTGTTTTTTAATGAATTAAGCTAGTTTGTAATTCGTGAGCTGATATAATAATTATGTTGAAAAAAAAAGTATGTTAAATTTTGGAACGGGGGTTAGGTGCTGTGTCTGTTACAAATGTAATTTAGTGTGTAAGTCGTTTGCTTATGTAATCAGTTGGTTTATAAAAAAGGGTGGTGAATTTACGGTCGGGTGTTACGTGGGCTGGACGTTGTGTCTGCCTTACATTTAAGTCAGTTTGTAGGTCTTGTGAAAATATAACCAGTTGGTTAAAAAGTTCACGTCAAATGCACTAAAATATAAATTAACCCAACTATTTTAACGGACGTTTAACAATTTAACGTGTCAATACCTCCAGCCCCAAAGCGAAGAGCAGAGACGGCACGGCGGTGACGCCTAGCGCCACGACGTCAGGCGACGCTCCTCCCAACGTGTGGGGCAAGGAACCCAGGTGGTCCGACACCCACTGCTGGCTGCGTCCGGCGCTGATGTAGTCCATGGCGGCGCTCACAGTACGCGCGCACGTCGCCAGCGCTGTCACGTGACCCAGCAGGCGAGACCATCCCGACAAGAAGGCGGGTAGGTCGCCCCCATAGCGGAGATGGTGGTGGTGGCGGCGTCGGCGCCGGGGGGGTGAGGTAGAACTTTGGGAGGACATCTCCGCGTGACAGAGGGCTGAAAATAAACCAGACATTGAACAACAAATATTTACAAATGATCGATGACACGATATGGGTATAAAACCCACTATAAGTTATCAAGGGCAAGTCATAGAACTAAGAAGTTAGGGAAGTATTATTATTATTATTATTATTATTATATCACCACGTCTTACTACCCGTTCGAGCTATACGCACTTACGCTAATGTGTAATGGTAGGGTGATTGTGAGATGAAATGAGGACTACAGTTTAACGTGTAATCCGAACCACGTGGAGGCCTGGCACTCCCCACATTCCCAAGTTATTATTAATACACTTCTTGTCAGGTAGTTAAGTAGTTAATACCCTTAGTTTCAGAACTAGAATCAAAATCATGATTTTCTTCCTCAAGTAATGGCCATATAAAATTTAACAACAAATTTTTAAATTGAAAAATTACACCCGAACACAGGAATCGAACCTTGGTTTAGCGCACCATTGTTTTACCACTGAGCAATCCAGGAATCATACCGTGCTCAGGTACATTCTGTTAATGTGAATAATGACCTTGAAAATGATACTAATTCTGTATAGCTCAGTGGTATAGTTAATCCCAGGGTCAGGGGTTCGATTCTTGTGTACATGTGCCATTTCTAAACCTACGAGTATGATACTTGATGCAATATAATATAAAGGTAATTTTCATCTTCTAAGCCTCGAAGTTAATTGCACGATGGTTGGTTGTATTTCTTTCGTCTGAATATTAAGTTTGAAAGAAATCCATCTAAGGAAAATAGGTACTGACATATGTGGGATGGGGACAGACATTTGTAAGACACACACTCTTTTAGTTTGGGGGCAAATAAATCTTCAAGATCCATCTTAGTCTTGATAAAGTAAAACATAATATGCTCAATGAATGTATGTGTGTTCATTGTTCTATAATTAACAAGAAAATTATTTTCAAACTACGCCTACTTTCCAAACGTTGACAATGTGGAAATTTTAAGTAAAGCTATGCAAATCTTTAACCCATAAACTACCTTATACGTATTGGGTTTTTTTTTTTCTGAAATATACAGATAAAATTATACTATAAAAAGTTTATAAAAAAATGTGTTTCTTTTAAATATATTTTCTTTTTAGATTTAATCGAAGCTTTTTTTTTTCTTTCAAAGAAACATGTTCCCTTGTCTTACAAACACTGTAAGAAAACAAGGAGTGGAAGGAAGGTTGTAACAATCGAAAATCGATATGCGCTTGACCCATTTCACTTCCCGAGTATAACTGGAAGTTAGGAAAACAAGTCAACCGAATAACAAAGTGCACTTTAAAACAGAGAGGCAGGATTCCATCAGTTTTATTCGATTGAAGATAAACTTTCCAATTATTCGCATGAAACTATAACTTTGTACAATAAAAATAAAAGTAATGAACCAAATAAAGATAAAGCAGCAATACATTGTTTAAATATGGCGGTTATAAAACAATACTATTTGACGTCTTTCTCGGATGTTAATTTTTCACGAATAAACCACTATACCAATAATTGTGCTAAAATTTCACATGGACATAGCTCGTATGTCCAGTTAACATAATGATAGGCTAATTAAAAAACATGTCCGCCTTTTTTTTTTTAATATAGTGGCTTCAAAAACTTTTTTTTTTTCTCAGCTATTGCGTTTCACGTAAAAATCACTACACGATTGTACAGAAATTTGGCAAAAACATAACTTGAAAGTCCGGTAAGCATATAGGAAAATTAAAATCTATGTCCACCATTTTGTTTTAAAATTTTTGTTATAAAACACTTCTTTTTTGCCATTTTCTAAGCTTATGCTTATTGGATTTTCATTGGACCAACTTTGGAAGGTTCCTAGATCTATACATAAACGTATTATGAAACATCCTGTATGGAGATAACGCGTAATTTGATAATAGAAATTCGACACTTTAGCTCAGTTGGTAGCATATCTGTCTACATAGCTAAGGGTGCCGGGTTCAATTCCCGGCATAGCCAAAAAAAAATGTCATTGGTGAAATGTGAGTTTCCCCTTTCACAGTGAGGAAATAAACTACCGGGGCCTGGATGTTGTGTTTGTACTAGATTAAAGTTAATTTATAAGGCGTGTGCTGATATAATAAGCTGGTTCCAAAGGAATTCACGTGTTATATTATAATACACATCATATCACAACAGCCATATTAAATTTATACAGGAGAATATAGTATTTATGTGTTATGGACAAAGTGAATAACAGTCAAAATGAAAAATGACCTGGTTAATCACTTCGTCCATTATTTATATTATATATATATATATATATATTCGGAGGAGAGAGAGAGAGCCTATATGTTAGACAAATTACATAACAACAGCAATTTTAAAAGGTTCATTTTCTATCTATATTTAAACATAATTGTTTATTTGTGCATTTATTTAGGCCTACTCTAACCGATATATATATATATAGTAAATATATATATATAATATATGTATATATTTATATATATAATATTGGTTAGAGTAAACATATATAAATATATACATATCGGTTAGAGTGTAATATGTTATATATATATATATATATATATATAATATATGTGTGTGTGTGTGTGTGTGTATTAATATATATATTTATACACTTGTGTTTAAATAGAGATATAAAAGGGCCCTTTTAAAATGTCCATTGTGATATGATTTGTATGGTAAGATAAATAATTGAATTCCTTTGGGGTGGCGAGGGAAAAAAAGCTCTTATGAGTTTAAATATTATAAATTATAATAAACTATGTTTAGTTTTACTGTAATAAGTTGCGGATAATTCCATTAAAAAAAGGGATTATGATTATTTTTAAACCCTTCACACCTTAGTACCGATCAAACATCAAAATAAAAAAAAAGGAAATATTATTTCAAAGTTCGTGTCGAGGCATGAAAAAAAAAAAATTATAGAGGATGGACTTGGTTGCCTTTTCCACTCAACTGGGGTCACCTTAAAATTCCAAGACGGTAGCTCAGTCCCAGGAGACGCTGGAAGGCTGCTGCTACCCTAATAGTTTTCTGGAACAAGCAAGAGGGTGAGTTTTTGTTGGTGGTGAGGGGAGAGGAAGAGGTGGGGTGGGTGGGGGTCGGGTCTCTAAGCTTCCGTGGAGCCCACCAATTTAGCGCATGTTGGTCTAGGCAATTTAAAAGGTGCACCTGTCTCACACACACACACACACAAACACACACAAACACAACACACACCGAGCAATAATTAGTTTGAGGGGGGGTGTAAGGGACGCTAGGAAAGGTTAATGTTTTTTTGAAGTTTTTGTATCTAAACTTTTTTTTTGTCAAAATAAATAAAATATTGGTCCAGTAAAAACATAGAGTTTAATTTTCTTCATGTTGTGAAATCAACAGTTGTTGAACATCTACCTGTCAAGAGTGTCCTGGAATTTAATGACACATTTTTCTCTTAATTTAAAAAGTTTGTCATCTGATTCCACTATTTTTTTCCAGCAGATATTCAACAATTATTTTTGATATCACAATTTGAATACAATTAAATTCGATATTTGTACTGAACAATAATTGATTTTTTTTTTCGGAAAAAAAAGAAGTTTTTCTCTAAAAAAACCCTGCAAAAACACCTTTTCTCACGGAGTAAATAGAGTCTAATTGAACAGCAAAGCACGTGAGATGGAATTGATATTTTGGGTTACAGATATAACAAACAACATCAAAGTATCATATTCATAAATTTGATCAAATGAAACTAGGATATGGGAATCAAACCCGGTACTCTTGGCTTAACATGACAAATCTTCTGCCACTGAGCTATCCAGGTACAATTTTCTATTACAAAAAGCAGCAAATATTTTTTAACACCATTCCTTACCACCTGCTCAGGCTATATACACCATTCCTTACCACCTGCTCAGGCTATATACACCATTCCTTACCACCTGCTCAGGCTATATACACCATTCCTTACCACCTGCTCAGGCTTATACACCATTCCTTACAACCTGCTCAGACTATATACACCATTCCTACCACCTGCTCAGGCTTATACACCATTCCTTACACTGCTCAGGCTATATACACCATTCTTACCACCTGCTCAGGTATTACACCATTCCTTACCACCTGCTCAGGCTATATACACCATTCCTTACCACCTGCTCAGGCTATATACACCATTCCTTACCACCTGCTCAGGCTATATGCACCATTCCTTACCACCTGCTCAGGCTATATACACCATTCCTTACCACCTGCTCAGGCTATATACACCATTCCTTACCACCTGCTCAGGCTATATACACCATTCCTTACCACCTGCTCAGGCTATATACACCTATGTACTGATTACACTAATTGGTTAGGGATTGGGAAGACTTAATTTAAAGGAGTTGCATCCACATTTGCGTGGATGGAGATTGTAAAACCACCCCTCTCAGTGCACCCAACTGGGATCAAACCCCGATCACCCTGTAATTGGCACTATAATATATTGCGAGAGTAACGCCTTAGACCATGTGGCATCCGAAGCAGGGATAGTGCTACTGTTGAGTTAGATTTACTAAGAATAGTACCCGTATCGGTGGGCACGTGGACCAAGTGTTGGACTCATATAGTCTGGTTTTGTATAGATTGGAAGATCAGGACTTTGTGTTTGTGTACATTGATATTTTATTTCCCTTCTATGGTTTCCCCACTTTATCTCTAAGCAATCGTGGATACATTTCCTTTAAATTTCTCCTTCTTCCTTCCTAGCCTATAAACTTTATTTAAATGCAGTTTGTAAGCACTTGTAATAATACGCAATGGAAAGAAAGTATTTAAGCAAAAAAAAAAATCCTAGTTTAAGTTGGTTCTAGCCTAATACGTCACTCTCGCAATAGACTGTACTGCTGATGATGGGGAGAATATTGTGGTTCGAATCCCAGTCGGATTTTACTAAATGGTTCTTCCATTTTCCTTCCACGTAAATGGGGGTACACTTGTTTTAAATTCAACCTTCGTCAGCCATAACACACTAGCGTAATTAGTACATATAGTGAGAACGGGTAGTAAGACGCTGTGCTAAGAAAAGAAAAAAGTCCACTGCACTTGATCGGGATCGAAACCTGGTCTACCGAGGAAGTGCAAGACCATCATCCACGGCCTCTTTATCTATAACTCTGTTCGGGGGACACTAATGAGTGAGTGGGCGCGTTCACTATCCTCCACAAGTTTGAGTAGTTATTCTATAACGCCTGCAATAATACATATAGTTAACCTGCAGCACAGATATGTAACAAGAGTGTCAGACCTCTAAGGAGCTTAATGTTATGGAAATTTACATTGAAATTCTTCTCTGAGCGTGGAGAAATTTAGGACGACCATCAAAAGAGCGTCAACCAAAATTTTAAAAATTTTACTCTTTCTGTTATCCACCCCTCTTACTACCCGTCCTTTTTATACTCATATGTACTAATTAAGTTGTTGTTTAAGAAAGGAGGAAGGTTAAATTTTGAGGAAGTGTACCTACTCTTGCGCGGAGAAGGAGATAGATAGAGAGAGCGTGGAAAAATATTTAGGGGAAAACCACCCTCAAAACATCCGATCAAGATTCAAACGCTAATCTCCCCAAGGAAGTCCAATATATTAAGGGTGTCACACCATAAACCATGCGGCCACCTAATCTTGTTATTTTTAATTACTTTAGTTTAATATATTCATACGCAAAGCCGTAGGCTACGTGCCATTTCTTAAGCAATATGTCTAACAAAATATAATAGCATTTGTTCAGATTTTTTGTCAAAATAGCCAGATATCTTAGCAACGTTTTCTATTGGTTAAGGGCTTAGTGTTGAATTAGGCTAAGTTAGTTTGTAAATAATGAGCTGATATATACGTGTGTTTAGAAAGTGCATGCTAAATATCAAAATACATTATTAAATACACTCCTTATTATGGATGGGTGACGATTGCGAGCAAGATATGTGTAAAGAGCCTCAGCCATAGTCAAGATCATCAGGACTTTAGGAGATAACCAAAGACCTGAAACATTTTGTTTCGAATCTCGGTGAGGTCGCGCGATGTGAAAGGGAAAATAAGGTGAAATACGGTGGGTGTTGAAGAGATCGTTCCTAACCCGTGACCTCACGGCAATTCAAGATAGGATTTCCCATGTTAACGCGTTTCGCTTTCATTCGGTGAGTTTTAAAGATATCATTTTGAGATATAAATTATAAATTTTCTACTATATCTCAAAAACTAGTCTTAAATTATAACGAAATCTTTATTTTTTAATCTTTTTTTTAAATCGTTTACAGCTCTGGCTATTTGGTCTAGTCGAGAAAACGCCCTGTTGTAATCTTCTTACCAGTTTAGAGATTAAAAAAATCTAGAAAAGAAACAAGAGAAAAGGTAATTTTAAAATTGCAAGCCAAAGTTGTCCAGCCACAGATAGAGTGAGTGTCTGTACTCGTCATTGGAAGAGGTAAAGTGTAATTAGTATAAATTCAAGAGCCCTCACAAGGTAGACTGTTAATTCTTCCCTCTCATTCTATTTCATACATTGGTATATAAGTGTGCTAGTGCTTAATTGAGTCAATTTGTGATGCAACCCTCTTCGCAAAATTAGCTTCGAATGCAACTTCGTTTAGTGGCTTCCCACTTACAAACAACCCAACTCGTGCTAAAAATACTAATAATAATAATAAATACAAGGAAAGGGTTGTCCAGCGTCGAGAGTAGAGATAACGTTTTCAACTTGTTGTACAATTTTATCGGGTTGTAAACCCAGTCCATTATATTTTGGTTCTGGTATGACTCCATTTGGTCAGTTTAAGTGTTTCATTGGCCAAAAGGAGGGGGGGGGAGAAAAATGACATCACTCGACAGTAAACTAATGATTTTGTCGATGACCAAATATGTGCTCGTTTTTGTTTTATGAGTGTGTGTGTGTGTGTGTGTGTGTGTGTGTGTGTGTGTGTGTGTGTGTGAGGGGTTATGTCATGTTGTTCGGTTTCCGCCTATCCTCCCCCCCCCTAACCCCTTACCAACCTCACCTTATTCCAGCCACCCCACAAAGCTACTACCCCCCGGGGGTGGAAATGCCATCAACAAACCACATAACATTCACCAAGGGAAGAACTGGGAACTATTGGATTCCACCCCTTGGCGAAACGAACAGTGTTCGCGTGGTAGGGTTGGAATGTGCACAATGTTTCCAGCCCCACACTCCCCTGCTCCCCTGCTCACTTATCCCGTACTACCAACCTCCAGTTCTAAGAAAATACCCGTGGTAGCACGGATAGTGTGGTTGACTTTGCTTGGGAGGCTGGTCATTGTATTTTTTTTTTAAATCGTGTGTATCGTAGAGGTTTTTCTTTTTTCTCTACACCGCTTTCAACTTCCTATCCAAAATATTCGTATTTGATCAGCCTACGCTCATTGTTTAAGTTTGAGGAAGGTTTAATTTATAAAAAATGTATCCTCATATTTGCGTAGAGAGAGTGGGAAAACACTAGTTACCCAAATTAGGTGACGCATGGTTTAACAAGCCCTAAGACGTAACTATTGCAATAGACTGGACGCCAATGATGGAGAGGTTGGGCTTATAATCCTGGTAGGTTCTATTGAATGGTTTTTCCCAATGTCCTTCAACGCAAATGTTGGTACACTTAATCTAAATTCAAATTTCCTTATCCCTAACACATTTAGCGTAATTAGTACATATACGTATAACCCAAAAGGGTAGTAAGACACGGTGATAAAACTACTCTAATGAGGTAGGGATGAGGAAGGTATAATTAAAAGGAAATTCACCTGAATTTTCTTGTAAGGATGTGGTAAACCAGCTAGGAAAGAAAAATCTTCAATACACCCGGCCAGAATTCAATCCTCAACCTCCTTGTCTTCAAAAAACAAGACCAAACAAAAGGCACGCCTTAGCCGGCATGACCACAGTTGAGGCTAATGTAAAATTATGTAGCTAATATATTATACTTAAATTAATATATTTATATTTTAAAAAACAATTTGTTATTCCATATAGTTACAGCTACCTAAATCATTAAATTTGAGAAGCCTTAAAATAAATATTTTTCAAGAAAAATGAAAAAAAATAGGTCATTGGAAGAATCGTCTAGGTCCCTACATTTTTTACTAAGTGGATAAGTTAGTTCAGCTATTATATTTATATTTATATATATATAATACAAAACACTTTGATCCTCGTAACAAAAAATAATAATAGTAATAATAAAAAGCATCGCACGCCATCTGCCCTGTGGGGCACACTTTGAGAAATTCGATACTTCTTCCTATTATAAAAGTTTAGAAAACTTCTATCACCCCTCTTCCCCCCGTCCTCAATATTGTTCATCTTTCTTTTGTCATCTTCCTTTTTAACACTGTCTTGGTTAGAAGCTTTAGAACAGAAGAAGCGAAGGAAAAGGTTTTTTCAGGGGTGTTTTTTTTTTATGAAAGGAAAAAAGGGGGTGTTAGTAGGAGATAGGGGGTGTTTGCAAAGAATAAGAAAGAAGAAGAAGAAAAGCTGAAGAATAAGAAGAAGGGTTGAAATGTTGAGGGGAATAAAAAAGTTTCTGTCCCTCCCACGGGGTATAAGCCGGCATTTCTGGTAACTTGGCGAAAAGAGCTTGGAATGCAGATAATATTGAAGACGAAAAGTGTCATTCCGTTTTGCTTCTGCTATATTGCTAGAAGAAGAATCTTACAAAACTTTACCGCCTTCTTCTACTATTCTACAATTTCCTCCCTTAAAACCGACCAACAAAAAGTTACTTAGAACGTCTCTTCGTAGGATGTGTTATAAAAACTATATATATAAAGTTGTGGTCGGCCCTTAGCAGCTAACTTTACTCTTCACTAGTATTAGCCATTTTACTTCTTAAACATTTCTTATAACAACAACAAAAATGAGTTTGATTTTATCTTATTTTTCATTTACGATCAAAAAAAAAAAACAATCTGTGTCTTCCGGAATAAGTTGAATGTTCCAGGTCATATATTTTAATGTAAACGCAGATCCAAAATAGAGAGAAGAGAAATTTCAGGTTTTTTGTGTTAGAAAATGCGGCTCATTTATATAAAAAAAAAACTCTTAAAAATAGTTACTCTTTTGGCGAATATCTGCGTTCTTAATTTAGAGGCAAGTTTTAACTTAGGGTGTAAAATTTATTCTTGAATTGTCTTTGAACAATTTAATGTTAAACCATGGAATGGTAAGCCATGTATTTTCTTAATTAACAAACTTTTGATCTAAAATACATATTTTTTAACACCTTCATTAACAATCTCATTAATATGAAACTAGGTTTGACATAATATGTATTCAGGTTTATGATGGTTTTAGTTAGTAGATAGTCAAATTTAAATATATATATATATATATATATATTATTTAAGAATTATAATTGTCTATATGAAAAAGTAGACCTTAAGTACGATTTAGTTGTACCTCTATTATTTTTTATTATTTTTTTTAGCACCACTTCTTACTATTCGTTCAGGTTGTAGCCTACGCATAAGTACTAACAATGCTATTAATGTGTTAGGGATGAGAAAGGTTGAATTTAGATAAATTATACCCGAATTTGCACGGACGGAGATTTGAAAACCATATAGGACAAAAATAACCCTCAGTACACCCAACCGGGATTTGATCTCGGATCTCCCCATCATCGGCAGTCTAATCTGTTGCGAGAATGATGCCGGACTATATGGTCACCAAAGAGGGGCTTTTATTCATTTTAAATATAACCACAAGAAGAAATAAAGTTTATTTTATGATATCTACTTTTCCCAAATTTAAGACTAGATTCTCAATGATTCTAGACTCTATTGTGACAGCTCGATAATATATCATGACCATAAACTCTCAAAAGATTATTTTAAAAAAAACACGGTTTAGTACTAAACATTTATATATGCCAGGGAATGTAAATTTTTTTTACAACGTTGGCAAAGTTAAAAACAAACGTCGTCATTAAGTTGTAAGGTTTCCACCATGCAAAGAGGATTAGCTTTCTCAGAAACTCTTTAAGGGCCCTTCCGTTCAATACTACAGCGAATATCTTGTACTCATGAAAACGGGAATAAGACCCTTTTTATATGTCGTACATTTTAATGGTAGGAATATCTAAGTTTTGGAACTAAACAATTTTCAACTACAGTAGCCCCATGGCTTCTTCGGTTCTGACTGACAGCTGACTTCTGACATTCAACATTTAGGTATATACCTAAATTTTGACCGTCAGAAGTGACAGCTGCTAAACACATGTTTTTGAAGATCATATGGTTCGGCGTAGGGATACATAATTTGGTCTGATAACTTTTCAAAGCTTTTAGCTGTCAGCTGTGAGTCAGCATCAAAGAAGCCATGGGGCTCCTGTAGCTTTGATCGAACATTATTAATCTTTGCTGATTTCTTCATGACGTTCAATAATACCCCAGATTATTGCTTGGCTCGGCCGATAACGTGTCTGCCTGTGAGACTATAAATCCCAAGTTCCTGGAATGCCTCGCGATGTAGTGGTCAGTGCACTTGTATACGAGCCTAGGGGTCCTGGGTTCTATTCCCCGCTGGTACCTTGGGTATTTTTCCCGAAAGAGGAATTACCCCAACGGTCACCAGGGTTAGGTTAGCTAGGCTTAAGTTAGGTTCACCCTCAAACTCACTAACATCCTCTTACTCACTATCATCATCACCTCATCTTATAGAGAGATGGAAAGGATGTACAATTTGTACATTCGGGCAGCTCTGGGCATCGGTGCATTAGTTCTGGCTAATCTTTCCTCTACCGGGCTACGAATGATGTATCCCAGACACGCATTAATAATAATAATAGTAATACAATCTCTGGCATGACCGAAAAATATACCATTGTTGGATCACGGGTTTTCCCCTTTCACAGTGATATGATCAACAGACGGGGGCTGATTGGTGTGTCTGTCTTACTGTGAATTCCTACGGTCACAAAAAAAAGAGCAAAGCAGAAACTTAACCACGTGACAGGCTTTAAAACAATCACAATATTTCAGCTTCTTCGGCGTTGTCCGCTCACCGGGAATAAACTAACTTCCGCTTTCCTTTATCTACGCGACAACTTCCGCTCTGGAAAACCCACTCAAATTGCGAAATACAAACGATTCAATCGGTGCACATGCTCCTAAGCTAACCGACTCAATCAGAAGACACGTAAATGTAAAGTGAGATACTAGAAGACAGCTACGACTACTGTTGTGAAATAGTTTAAAATAACTCGTTTAGTGTAAATCGTATGTGTCATTCTATTTTTTGTTTCGATTTGTTTCAACACACAAGGTAATAATTCGAACACATCCGTTGTTCAGATAAAATTAAAGATAATTATATGTGATAGACACAGGAGGGTCCCACAGACGTCACAAAGCCCCACCCGAGTTAGCGAGGTGTTAACCAGCACTGTTTGGTGGGAAGTTGTAATCCATAATCCACAGAGAATAATGTGACCGTACCTATCGCTATAAATCCTAGTAGGTTTACATTGTTTTATTTATCTCTGTTTGCTAAAATTTTTTTTATATATATTTCGCAAAATACAACAACAACCTCTTAAGGTAGGTTAAAATAATGGGGTGATTTATCTAACGGTATATGATTAAGATGGTTCACTTTGTTCCGTTCTGGGAATATCAGATCATGAATATGGGCATCGACATCGTAGACGACAAACATTACCTCCCTTCTATACCCAATATCATTGCTGTGGGAACTCAGGGTCTTATGGAGACAAAATACGTATCTTCGCTCTCTCTCAGTTAACTGTTGTAACATCTCCTCGCTCTCAGTTATGTCTGAAAGTGGTGTACTGGGGTAAGAAGGAGCTAATGGCCAAATCTCCTCGCTCTCAGCTATGTCTGAAGGTGGTGTGCTGGAGTAAAAAGGAGCTACTGGCCAAATCTCCTCGCTCTCATCTACAGTAGCCCTATGGCTTCTTTGGTGCTGATTGACAGCTGACAACTGACAACTGAGAGCTTTGAAAAGTTATCAGACCAAATTATGTATCCCTACGCCGAACCATATGGTCTGCAAAAACATGTGTTTATCAGCTGTCACTTCTGACAGTCAATATTTAGGTATTTACCTAAATATTGACTGTCGGAAGTCAGCTGTGAGCTGTCAGTCAGCATCAAAGAAGCCACGGGGCTACTGTATGTCTGAAGGTGGTGTGCTGGTGTGAGAAGGAGCTACTGGCAACTTCAACTAACCAACGTTGTGTAACTTGTCCTATATTTGAGAGGCGATTGATCAGACAAAAACGATAGAATGACAACGCTGTTTCCCAATTAGTAGCCATGCAGTTACCTCAGCGACGATACCCAGTGTAGTCGTCCAAACGAGGCACCTCCTCCAAGTTCTGTGAGCCTGTTGGATGCTCTTCTGCAAGAGGAAATATTAGCTAGAGTGATTTTAGCCCAAGCTAGAATGGTTGTAGTGTGATAATATTTTACTGCCTCGTAACGGCCGATCCTTTCGTCTCCCCGGCAACGGTTAGCGCGCCCTGAACCTGAGCCGTTGCAGTGGTTCACAAGACGATTCAGGATATCCGAAGAAGTGGATGGCATCACTTCTGGTGTCGAGAGAGGTGAATGCTAGTTTTCGCGGTTGCGGTTTACAAGATTAGACATGTGGAGGGAGGTAAGTGTAGTGATATGAAAGGAAGTCTTATCCTAAAAAGAAAATGGCGTCGAATTAAATTTTACTAACCCGACTCTTTAGTGGAGTGGTTAGGGAAGTTATCGACATGACTTGGGGACCCTAATATAGGATGTGAGAGGGAACGTGACTTAATGTTTATAACAAAAATAAAAAAATGGCCTAAAATATTGTTTTGACACCGCACCTTACTACCCGTCCAGCTTATAAGCATATGAACTAATTATGCTAATGTGTTAGGGATGAGGAAGGTTGAATTTTTAGAGAAAGTGTCCCATTATTTTCGTGGAGGTAGAGGAGAAAACCATTTAGGAAAAACTCGTCTCATATAACCCGGTTGTAATCCAAACCCCGATCTCTCCATCACTGGTCAAACCAGACAAGACAAGACTGACCCCTTTAAACTTGCGCCCAATGTGGTAGGTCTCGCGTTAATACTCAATAACTAGTTCAGGGGCTTATTGCAGGGGCCGAGAACGTCAAGGCTTAAAGTTGTTGTTTTTAACAGCATGTCTTACTAACCATCCGGGCTATAAACACATGACCATATTACACTAATGAGTTAGGTATGAGGAAAATTGAATTTAGAGGAAGTGTTCCTGTATTTGCATGGAGGGATAGTGGAGAATTATTAGGACAAACCACTTTCAGAACACTCAACCGTGATTTGAACCCCAATATCTCGGTCATTAGCAGTCCAGTCTATTACGAGAGTGACTCCTTTGACAATTTGACCACTGAAGTGGGTATTGAGTAAGTTTATTCTCACACCAATAATATGTCCGGGAGTAGGTTTATTCTCACACCAATAATATGTCCGGGAGTAGGTTTATTCTCATACCAATAATATGTCCGGGAGTAGGTTTATTCTCATACCAATAATATGTCCGGGAGTAGGTTTATTCTCATACCAATAATATGTCCGGGAGTAGGTTTATTCTCACACCAATAATATGTCCGGGAGTAGGTTTATTCTCACACCAATAATATGTCCGGGAGTAGGTTTATTCTCACACCAATAATATGTCCGGGAGTAGGTTTATTCTCACACCAATAATATGTCCGGGAGTAGGTTTATTCTCATACCAATAATATGTCCGGGAGTAGGTTTATTCTCATACCAATAATATGTCCGGGAGTAGGTTTATTCTCATACCAATAATATGTCCGGGAGTAGGTTTATTCTCATACCAATAATATGTCCGGGAGTAGGTTTATTCTCACACCAATAATATGTCCGGGAGTAGGTTTATTCTCACACCAATAATATGTCCGGGAGTAGGTTTATTCTCACACCAATAATATGTCCGGGAGTAGGTTTATTCTCATACCAATAATATGTCCGGGAGTAGGTTTATTCTCACACCAATAATATGTCCGGGAGTAGGTTTATTCTCATACCAATAATATGTCCGGGAGTAGGTTTATTCTCATACCAATAATATGTCCGGGATTAGGTTTATTCTCATACCAATAATATGTCCGGGAGTAGGTTTATTCTCATACCAATAATATGTCCGGGAGTAGGTTTATTCTCATACCAATAATATGTCCGGGAGTAGGTTTATTCTCATACCAATAATATGTCCGGGAGTAGGTTTATTCTCACACCAATAATATGTCCGAGAGTAAGTTTATTCTCACACCAATAATATGTCCGGGAGTAGGTTTATTCTCACACCAATAATATGTCCGGGAGTAGGTTTATTCTCATACCAATAATATGTCCGGGAGTAGGTTTATTCTCACACCAATAATATGTCCGGGAGTAGGTTTATTCTCACACCAATAATATGTCCGGGAGTAAGTTTATTCTCACACCAATAATATGTCCGGGAGTAGGTTTATTCTCACACCAATAATATGTCCGGGAGTAGGTTTATTCTCACACCAATCATATGTCCGGGAGTAGGTTTATTCTCACACCAATAATATGTCCGGGAGTAGGTTTATTCTCACACCAATAATATGTCCGGGAGTAGGTTTATTCTCACACCAATAATATGTCCGGGAGTAGGTTTATTCTCATACCAATAATATGTCCGGGAGTAGGTTTATTCTCACACCAATAATATGTCCGGGAGTAGGTTTAGGCTGTCCTAGTGTTCGATGCAGGGATTAATAAAAAATCCCCTAAGCACACGACCCTTCATTATGTACTTAATTCAGTACGGAGATTGGACTCGTCCAAGTACTGTGGGAGCGAACATGTGACAGACACTATATCGACCAGACTGGAGGTAATCACGAACAAGTGTATGTCCTTGCGGTAATAGTTTCTTGTCTGACAGGTTCTCAGGGATGTATTGCAAGGGGGGTACTGCATGGTCTAACTCGTCATCTTCGCGTAAAACCTGACTGACGGTGACGGGGAGACCGGGGTTAGAATCCTGGTCGCATGAACTGAGGGTGCTTTTTATTTCCCTGAACCGTTTTCCACTCTCAAGACACGCAGCTGTAAGTACACCCTGACTATATTCAACACACCTTATCCCTAGCACATTAGCGTAATCATATCATGTGCGTATAACACGAGCGGGTAGTAAGAAGTGGTGACACAAATTAGCTTTTGAATAAAAATGTTGCCACAACTTGGAACCATTATTATTATTATTATTATTATTATTATTAGCACCGCGTCTTACTACCCGTTCGGGCTATACGCACTTACGCTAATGTGTAATGGTAGGGTGATTGTGAGATGAAATGGAGGACCTACAGTTTAACGTGGAATCCGAACCACGGGGTAGTCCTGGCATTCCACACATTCACAAGTTGTGATTAATACACGTCTTGTCAGAGGTGAAGGAAGGGTTTGGTAATCAGATAAATCTATGCCGGGACCGAGGATTGAACCCAGGACCCCCAGCACAGAAGTCTGATACTTTACCCCTAGACCGCCAGGTCACCTATACCTTACAATTGCCAAAAAACAATCAGAGGTTTATTTAGTAACAAATCTAGACCCCCCCCCCCCCCTCTGAACTGGTAGTTATTACTACTGATCGTTTTGCTACACTGGACACCATCGCTGAAGGAACTGCATGGTTTTATTGGGTAAACAACGTTGCCATTCTCTCGTTTTTGTGAGATCCATAATCCTTCGATTATAAAACAAGTTTGCCAACGCCGGTTAGTCGAGGTTGCCAGTAGCTTCTTCTTACCTCAGAACATCACCTTCTGACATAGCCGAGCGCGAGGAGATTTGGCAACAGTCAACTGAGAGAGAAGAAGAGAGAGAATGAAGATAAAGCTTTTCTCCGCAGGACCCTCAGGACCCTGCCTCTACTAACAATAAATAATAATAATTACGGAGCGGTGACCTGTTGATAAAATAACAACGGACGTTAGTGATTTGGATTGTGTTAGACTTGTTAACTTTTGTCTAAACTAAAGGTTCCAAGGGGACGGGCGGTCTAGGGTAAGGTGTCGGACTTCTTAACTGGTGGTCCGGGGTTCAATCCTCGGTCCCGGCAAGATTTATCTGATTTACCAAACCCTTCCTTCACCTCTGACAAGTGATCTTGTGAATGTGGGGAATGCCAGCCTCCACAGTGGTTCGGATTCCACGTTAAACTGTAGGTCCTTCATTTCATCTCATAATCACCCTACCATTACACATTAGCGTAAGAGCGTATAACCCGAACGGGTAGTAAGACGCGGTGCTAATAATAATAATAATTCTAAACTACAACTTGTTCAAACTACATAACACACTGTATATTCTAGGTAGCTTCTAATCAATTTTCTAATAAACTATACCTAAACCAAACCACTAAAGCTATTACTGACAGATTTGCCCTCAGGGTAGGCGACTAGTGACGGTATTATTTTTACCTAAATCCTGTACCTGTGAATTATTCTGATTATGTGTTAGTACATTTATTGGTCCGGTATCTACAATCATACAATCTCCTGTAAGATATACCCCAATTGTATTATGAATGGACATCTAGAACAAGTTACTAGATCTCCCTACACGCATTCATACGTCAAGTCGTATTATCTACAGTTGTCAATTTTGATAGGTATAATCAATCCTTATAAAATAACACTAACAATACAGTAAAATATTATTAATGTCGACCGCAAATAAACATGTTTGTATTTTCTGAAAGGTACTACAAATATTATATATATATATATATATATATATATATATATATATATATATATATATATATATATAAGAAAATCAAGTTATTAAGGTGCCCAGCATATGTATAACTAGATAGCTGTTGCCCGCGGCTTTGCTCGCGTGGAAGTTGATTATATACAAATACGAAAATATACATATGTATTTACAGATTAATTTAAAATATTACGTTACGTTGATGACCATAACTTGACCTCAGATCAAAAATAATGCAAGTCCGATACAAACTTTCACCCCCTTTTTCATCCCTTATTAAATAAAATTTCCAAAATTCCTGAAACGCGTATTTATTTGTTTTACGTCAATAACCGAAATACAAAATTTTGTTTATGTAACTTTCAAAATGACGGACTTTCATACATATTATCATACATATTATCATCCCCTATTTTGACCCCTTTGGGGTGGAATTTTCTAAAATCCTTTCTTAGTCGGTGCCTACATAACAAAATGAATATACAGTCCGAATTTCATGCTCGTAGCCTTGATAGTTTGCGCTCGGCGATGATGAATCAGTCAGTCAGTCAGTCAGTCGTCAGGACATGTTATTTTATAAGTATAGTTGATCAAATGGGAACTGAGTGGGTGAGAACATATCACAGGTGTAGTTTTAACGAGCTCTGCTTCTCCAGGCAACACGATATCTAACGTCACTTAATTATACAATTGTGTGTAATTTATATTTGGCTGACCCATTGAACCCATTGGAATAAACAATCTGTTAATAAACAATTGAGAACTTTAGAAAAATACAAATTGTCACCTTGTCTTAATACCCGTTCGGATTAGATGCATATTTACCAGATACAATAATGCGTTAGGGATGAGGAGGGTTGAATTAAGAGGAATTACACCCACATTTGTGTAGAGAGAAAGTGTAAATCCACCTTCAAACCACCCGACCTGGTTTCGATCCCGATCTCCCCACCATCGAGAGTCCAGTTTATTGTCCTATAGACGCCATGGACCAGGTTGGCGGACCTTAAAAGGAACCATCATGCAATGCGGCCCTATTATTATTTTTATAAATTCCATGAAAATACATTTTGAATATTTGTGAGATCGGATAATTTTGTCTTGGAAGGTTGGTGAACCAAATATATAATTTATTTTTTCGATAAGGATCAATCCCCAAAATTTGTCGAATCTGTCTATCAAATATGTGCCATGTTTGGCAACATATAGTATATGTACAGCTGTTTTCTAATATGATATTAAAACCTGAGAGATCTCATCTTACGGACACGTGATTGTAGACAATTTACTATTATTATTATTAGCACCGCGTCTTACTACCCTTCGGGTTTACGCACTTACGCTAATGTGTAATGGTTGGGTGATTGTGAAATGAAATGAAGGACTACAGTTTAATGTGGAATCCGAACCACGGTGGAGGCCTGGCATTCTCCACATTCACAATTGATGTTTTGTCAGAAGTGAAGGAAGGGTTTGGAAATCAGATAAATCTGTGCCGGGACCGAAGATTGAACCCTGGCCGCCAGCACAGAAGTCCAACACCTTACCCCTAGACCACCAGGTCACCCAATTTATCTATTAAAATTACTTTGGGAAAGTATTTAAAGCCAACATTAAGGCGGCCGCCACGGTCAGCGAGAAAGAATCCATCGCTTTCAGACCAAACGTTTAAAATACAAGGGTCTGTATTGTTTTCAAGAACCACTACTCTATATAAGCTTATACTCCCTTTTTACCTTTCACTTACAACCAACCTTTGTCATGTAAATAATAAATAGGGGAAAGAAAACTATGATACGTCTTATCTCAAGGTAAAGAGGAAAGCTCGCTGCTAGTTCTCAAATACCTTAAAAATTTATGTCGTGAGTCTATAAAAAAAAGACTGTATTTGTTAGAGGAAGGCTAAATCTAAAGCACTTTTTCAACAATTCTAGTCTTATAGCTCCGTAAATATGTTTAAAGAGTCGTTGAAAATGTGTTAACGTCACATTTTCCCACGTTTATTTCTATTAATAAGACTAAAGCTATAGGGTTGTTGTAGGAATATTACGACTTTATTTTGGCGTGAATTATATTTTGAAATAACACATTAAATAGTAAAATATCGCGTTTAAGCTGAACTTCTGTGCAGCAATTTCCCACTTACCAAGACGGCCCCCTTAGCTCCATTGAGTCAAATCAAAGGCTTCAAATTGTCGGTAAAAAAAACGATATGGCTTCCTCAGGAGCGGTAATTTTTATGTACATCGTGGCCCATATGATTAAACGGGTTTGACATGCTTGCCTTAAAACAGCAATTCTTAACCGGGGGGCCGCTAAAGGTTTTTTGGAGGGCCTCGAAAAAAAATGTTATTTGCTTATCACTGAAGTCAATTATCGTAAATTTTACATTTTGGAAGAAATAATTCGAGTATAGTAAGCAGGTAAGTACAGTAAGATCTCAATTTTCCAGGGTAATGTAGGTGAGGCGAAGCACGGATAATATAAATCACGGATAGTACAAATAATACCCATCTGTTTACCATCACCATTCAAAATTTGCTTCCCTTTATTTCTACTTAATTATGTGAATTATGTGAAAAAGTATTTCCCACAATGGTAACAGTGAACAGTGAACAGTGAACAGTGAAATCGACTCCTTCATGCGAATAGCAGCATTAAGTAAAACAATTGAAACCAAAATAGATCAATTAGTGGAAAGTGTTCAACAGCAGAAAGAGAGGCCCCAATAAATAAATTTGGATAAGTTAATTTCTTTTTTTATTTGTTTGTTTGAATAATCAGTAAATAATGCCACTAATTTAGAATAAATCTTAATGTTTAATATGTTAAGGACCACGGGTAATAAAAGGTTCAGAACTACTGTGTTAGACTATGCGTCTACCAGCGAGGGTAGTAAACATGACATTCACTCAGATAGAGAGAGACCAAACAAAACTGACTAACCCGCCAGACCGGTGGACAATCCCGCCAGGATAACGCTGACCACTGTAGAGGGCCCGCCCACGTCGGCCGCGGCGTAGGCGACCAACAGGAGAACACCCAAGGCCCAGGGCCCCGCGAGGCCCGCCCCCGCCAACTGCAAGGCCTTGACAGTGCTGCGGGCCGCCGAGCCGAGACGACTTGCGGGCCACATACTTGTCTTCTACTCTCAACACCAGTGACTCATGATGCCATCGGAGGGAGAGACCGGGAGTCAGTTGGGGTCTGAAAATAATAATAATAAATATATTATTAATACTACCCGCTTTTGTTCTGGGAGGGAACAATAAACGTTAAGAAACTTCATAATCCCAACGGTGATAATTTCCCCGATTACAATAATAATAATAATAATAATACTTAGCACCGCGGCTTACTACCCGTTCGGGTTACACGCTTTAAGTACTAATTACTCTAATGAATTAGGAATTGGGAAGGTTTAATTAGAGGAAGTGAACCCGCATTTGCGTGGAGGTAGAGTGGAAAACTTTTTTTTTTTAAACAGTTCACCCGACCGAGATTCGAACCTCAATCTCCCCGTCCTCAGCAGTCGGGCTCAACACGACAAGCACGTTAACCAACTACGCCACCGAGGCGGGTTCCCCGATTACATTTTTTTTTCTTTATTAGAAAGTAAAAAAGAGAACGTATATGAAATATTTCACTGTCTAATCTTGTTGAGGTTAGATTGCCCTCGAGTTTAGTCTAGAATGAGCTAGTGTGCTAACAAAGTAAGAGAAGAGGGGTGGGGCGTGCAACATTCCAAGTTGACGAAGTGTTGACGTTATCAGAGTAGTGTTAGGGGATGTAAGAGGGAGAAGGGGTGAGAATAAGCAACAGGCAGTGTGTGTACTCCTACGCAAGAGAAGAAGAGGACTTGGCAAACAATATATCACTCATTACGTTGGGGTTTAATTAAACATTCTCGTAACTAAATGGAAAGGGTTTAAAATATTATGTTAAAAAAAATGTGTTGTTACAATTATAATATTTAGGTTTGGTTACTTGGAAAGGAGATCTTTTGGGCGATTCGTCAGCTTAACGATCTTTTCTTCAAAAGTGTGTGTTGTTGCAATCATATTATTTAGGTTTGGTTACTTGGAAAGGAGATCTTTTGGGCGATTCGTCAGCTTAACGATCTTTTCTTCAAAAGTATGTGTTGTTACAATCATATTATTTAGGTTTGGTTACTTGGAAAGGAGATCTTTTGGGCGATTCGTCAGCTTAACGATCTTTTCTTCAAAAGTGTGTGTTGTTGCAATCATATTATTTAGGTTTGGTTACTTGGAAAGGAGATCTTTTGGGCGATTCGTCAGCTTAACGATCTTTTCTTCAAAGTATGTGTTGTTGCAATCATATTATTTAGGTTTGGTTACTTGGAAAGGAGATCTTTTGGGCGATTCGTCAGCTTAACGATCTTTTCTTCAAAAGTATGTGTTGTTACAATCATATTATTTAGGTTTGGTTACTTGGAAAGGAGATCTTTTGGGCGATTCGTCAGCTTAACGATCTTTTCTTCAAAAGTATATGTTGTTACAATCATATTATTTAGGTTTGGTTACTTGGAAAGGAGATCTTTTGGGCGATTCGTCAGCTTAACGATCTTTTCTTCAAAAGTATGTGTTGTTACAATCATATTATTTAGGTTTGGTTACTTGGAAAGGAGATCTTTTGGGCGATTCGTCAGCATAACGATCTTTTCTTCAAAAGTATATGTTGTTACAATCATATTATTTAGGTTTGGTTACTTGGAAAGGAGATCTTTTGGGCGATTCGTCAACTTAACGATCTTTTCTTCGAAAGTATGGACTGTACCAGTCACAATTTTTATTTTTAAGGATCAGTCTTCATTTAAAAATTAATTTCTGCAATTTAACATTTAATTTTTTCCTATAATATGTGTAGTCCAATCGATTACTATTCAAATAATTGTGCTTCAGAACAAAATAAATTGTATACTTATTTTTATTTAGTTCATACATTTAAAAATAAAGATTATTTGGTGGGTTTTTTCAAGGTATGCGAATGAGCAGGGCATTTAGAGTAAATGTACCTGAATTAGCGTGAAAAGTGAGTGGTAAAACTACAGCTACAAGTCCCGTGTGGAAGACCAACCCGCCATTGCATTTTGTTGATTTGAACTTTGACCTTACAGTAGCCGGTATTCCAGTCAATTGATATCCTGATGCTTTAATGTAGGGGTGTTTGATCTTGTATCAATGTGCTATACGTACATCTATTATTCAACTACGATTAGTCGGTTATTATATCAATTCAAAGGTAACTAATCGATTATTTATATGGCGATTTTAAAAAGATCGAATCAAAAGGAGACAAAACTTATATAGGCATAGAAAAATAAATTGATTTGTCTTAGAAACTTTTTTTTTCAGCAACTATGTAGAAACATTTTGAAACAAATGCAGGGAATACTGTGCCATAAATTAATATATCACTATATAACTATTATTTATAAATATGATAATATAACAAATTGACTGTCAACAGTTCAATAAACTAAGCATAATCTAAAACTGTACACATATTTTATGTGCTAAGTCCTAGGAGTTTATTTTAATATAGTATGCACATCAATAAATCATTAGGAGACCTGGCAGTCTAGGGGTAGGGTGTCAGACTTCTGTGCTGGGGGTCCGGGGTTCAATCCTCGGTCCCGGCACAGATTTATCTGATTGCCAAACCCTTCCTTCACCTCTGACAAGACGTGTATTAATCACAACTCGTGAATGTGTGGAATGCTAGGCCCCCACCGTGGTTCGGATCCCACGTTAAACTGTAGGTCCTTCATTTCATCTCACAATCACCTTACCATTACACATTAGCGTAAGTGCGTAGAACCCGAACGCGTCTTACTACCCGTTCGACTTATACGCTTTAAGTACTAATTACGCTATTAGATTAGGAATTAGGAAGGTTTAATTAGAGGAAGTGAACCCGCACTTGCGTGGAGGGAGAGTGGAAAACCATTTAGGAAAAAAGTTCATTCAACCGAGATTCGAACCTTGATCTCCCCGTCCTCAGCAGTCGAGCTCAACCCGACTAGCGCGTTAGCCAACTACGCCTCCGAGGCGGAATTTTAAATAACCATTGTATGGAAAACGTATCTCCCGTTTTTGTTTCGTTTTGATTTGATTTTATTCCTAGAAATCGCAATAATTAGAAAACATCCTTTGTGATAATTATCTAAAAGGTATGTTTATTCTCTAGGAAATTAAAAATACTATTAATCAGCGACATTTAAGTTATTGCTGCAAGGCATTATGGGTAAATATATATTTCTGCTAATGTGTAAATGGCTGTGCCACTCAAGCAGTTGCTGCTATGGATTTGATTGGTTGTACCAAGCTGATGTTATCGCGCAGAAAAAGAAACGTTGAAGTCATTTCAAACCGCACCAAGCGGACAACGCCGATGAGGCTAAAATCTTGTGATTGGTTTGAAGCCCATCACGTGATTACATTTCTGCTCTTGTTCTTAGTAAAGTTTTAAAAAAAGGCAAAATGAAGGAGAAAAGCACACCTCATTTGCACGAAGAGAGGGAGTAGAAACCCGTTTAGTAAATATAAGAACTCATCACACAAGGCCGATATTCGTGCCTCCGACCTTCCCACCACCAGCATAACAGACAAGGCGAGACTGATGCCTTATTCTGAGTGAATACTGGCGTGGAATGGACACAATTTTCTACGTTAAGATACAGTGTGTTCAAAAATTAATGCATGTTTATTAGTAAATTACAAAAATTATATAATATGTTGGTTTCAAAGGAGTGATGTACAGGTGTCCCAATATTGCAGTAAGCATCAGAAACCTGGGAGATAAAGGAAATGGATAAGAGCAGGATACAGGCTAAGAGTGACAAGGATAGACAGGGTGAGGAATGAAAGGGTGAGAGATAGAGTTAATGAGGAACCCCTTGCAGGATAGGATAGAGACGTCGTGATTGAGGGGGTATGGACATGTGAAGAGGATGGAAGAGGGGAGGGTTCCAAGGAGGATGCTCGAAATGGAGGGTGTGGGTAAGAGGTCAAGAGAAAGATACAGGGACAGGTATATAGATAAAGGGAGTGAGGAGGAGTGTGGAGAGGAGAGGAGTAGATTGAGGGTGGAGGAAGAAAGGTGGTGAGAGGATACAAGTAGATAAAGAGGCTTATGTTCGAGACAGACCTTGGCCATGGCAAGAAATGTGTATGATGATGATGATGATGATGATGATGATGATTATGATAGTTATTATAGATTGCAAATAAGTGTACACGATGAATCATTCTATCGAACACATTTTTTTTAACTTCTCATTTGTTTTATCGTCTACTGCATGATTATTGTTGACCTTTTTTTTTACCACTTCCAGTGTGTTTTAAAAATACGCATTAAAATAAATAATTATTAAGGATCCCTGAATCTGAAAGTAAAGAAAAGTAATAGGTTACAATAATAATATTAACTACATTATCTGTGGGGTGCGTTTCTTTTTTAACGTTGTATTTGGAACAATGTCACGTTTAAAGAAACATTTTCTCGTCTCTAAGGAACAATTTACACCCGAAGTTACTACGCAAATGACTGCTCTATCAATATTTACACATTTTCGTTGTAAACAATAAAGATAACAGTTTTAATTTCCCAGAAATTGAAGTACCAAGCAATTAGGATAGGATTTAAGCTTTTAATGTGACTTGATTTTTTTTTAAACTGTCACCATTCAAATAGTAAAGACTAATTAAATATAAAAGGGGTTTTAGTTTATTTTTGCATAATCTATTAATAATAGGAGATACTAGAAATGGTACACTTAAATCCTTGACTTCTCAAATCCCGTGCTATTCGAGATATTATAAATTCGTAAAAATCTCAAAAAGGAATATCAAATACAGAAATATAACATACCAACGCATCTTTAATATATTATTATATTTTCTCTTTAAAATATGTAGTTTTTATTTTAGTGTTTCTTACTGGGATTTTTAACGTGCAATTTTTTTAATATAGACTTATATATTTTTCTTTTGCATCTTAGTAATCAATTTATCTACACGAAAACATTAAGAGGAAACTCAAATTTTAGGGGAAATATACCCACATTAGTATTGAAGGAAGTTATTTAGGGAAAACCACACTAAGTTGGATTCAAAGCCAAATCAACGGCAGTCCAGCCTATTGTGAGAGTGACGCCTTAAACCTCTAGACCACTGAAGAGTTAATAGTGCCTTGTGTTGAACAAACGGTTAAATAATTTAATACCCGCTTTGGTGGACGCGTGGTCTAAGGTGTCGCTCTCACATTAGACTAAACTGCCGATGACGGGGAGACCGGGGTTCGGATCCCGGTCGGGTGTAATGAAGGTCTTTTTTTCCTAGATGGTTTTCCACTCTTCTTCCACGCAAATCTGGGTACACTCCTCTACCCAAACAGTTTGTAAAATGGAGTGCTAAAAAAAATGGAATGTAGAATTCGAATGTACTCTATCATATAGGCCGTTTTGGTTTGTAACATGTACAATAAAATGTATCCATAAAATATTATTTATAAAATAAAATACTAATTAAAATCTAGATGCTGTTTTTGAAAAACTTCAAATTTTACCAAATCAGTAATTAGCTACTATATTTATTAGAGTACAACTTCAACTTTCAATTATTCCACAAAATTTACCATCTAAATGACAAGTTTGAACGGACTACATCAAACTTTTTTTTGTGCTGTAGACACAGGTACATACAACAAATAGGGGAAAACCTAATTGTAAAGCACACTTGATCATTTTGAGTTTAGGGTGGAAAAAAAAACACGTCAAGGTCCATCATAATCTCGAGGTCAAAAATACTCACAATCAAAACACTTTCTCATTATGAGAAAGTAAAAAAGACTTAGTTGAAACCATTAGTTCTTTGAGGAATAATTGGAAATAGCACAGCCTTAATTTCCTCAAAGGTTGCGTGACCTTCTAATACAGACATGTTAATGAAGTTGTAACTTAGACAAACAGTATAACTAATTAGCATGACACCACCTTTATAGAACGCCGCCGCTGGGACGGAAGCCAATGAGACGCCAGGCGTCGTTTGGACGAACGGACAAGGGACGCCAGGCACCGAGGTCGGGTTAGCGGAATCGCCGTCACGCGCCGTTCGCCACGAACGTTCACACTACACTGCGGTACTAGCGATGACGTCACCGACCGGCGTCGCGCCTGCGCATCTCCCGCACCGTCCTCCCCCTCCCCCTTCAATCCCACTAATCCCTCCAACATTTTCCCCTCCTCTTTTAGACCGACCGAATCTCACTCCAGCGCACCCCCGCGGACGGTAAAATAGAGAACCTACAACAGAATAGATGCTTCAGGGCCCTACTTTGTTTTAGGGTTTTAAAAGCCTGTGTCATACCCGATTAACCGGGATATCAGACAGGGGTGACAAAACGTTTTATGAACCGGTGGGGAGGGAGGGGAAGAAAAATGGCGTTAGGTACATGCTAGGCCGAGTAAACAATATGTAGGCCAACATAGCTTAACATCACTATCATTAAACCACTATCTGAAAGGTCATGTGTATATATAGGGTTAGACTCTATGTCCATACTGAATCAAGATTTTATTTATTTCATCAGAAAAAAGTTTTACTATAAAAACTGAAAAAATCCTGCCCTTAGCTCGCGTTACCTATATACTCACCTTAATCCATGCCAATAAAGGATGAGACTAGCCATCCTTTTTCAATATTACTGGTCTCTAGAGCAATGGTGCTATCTGTGGGGTGAGACGAGCTCTTAACACGTCTGGTTCTAGCTGTATTACCTACTTAAGTAGGTGTTATCTGTGGGGTGAGACGGCTTTTAACACGTCTGGTTCAGCTGTATTACCTACCTAAGTTAGGTGTTATCTGTGGGGTGAGACGAGCTCTTAACACGTCTGGTTCTAGCTGTATTACCTACCTAAGTTAGGTGTTATCTGTAGGGTGAGACGGGCTTTTAACACGTCTGGTTCTAGCTGTATTACCTACCTAAGTTAGGTGTTATCTGTGGGGTGAGACGAGCTCTTAACACGTCTGGTTCTAGCTGTATTACCTACCTAAGTTAGGTGTTATCTGTGGGGTGAGACGAGCTCTTAAGACGTCTGGTTCGAGCTGTATTACCTACCTAAGTTAAGTGTTATCCTTGTAGTGAGACGAGCTCTTAACACGTCTGGTTCTAGCTGTATTACCTACCTAAGTTAGGTGTTATCTGTGGAGTGAGACGGGCTCTTAATACGTCTGGTTTGAGCTGTATTACCTACCTAAGTTAGGTGTTATCTGTGGGGTGAGACGAGCTCTTAACACGTCTGGTTCGAGCTGTATTACCTACCTAAGTTAGGTGTTATCTGTAGGGTGAGACGAGCTCTTAACACGTCTGGTTCTAGCTGTATTACCTACCTAAGTTAGGTGTTATCTGTGGGGTGAGACGAGCTCCTAACACGTCTGGTTCTAGCTGTATTACCTACCTAAGTTAAGTGTTATCCTTGTAGTGAGACGAGCTCTTAACACGTCTGGTTCTAGCTGTATTACCTACCTAAGTTAAGTGTTATCCGCGGAGTGAGACGAGCTCTTAACACGTCTGGTTCGAGCTGTATTACCTACCTAAGTTAAGTGTTATCCGCGGAGTGAGACGAGCTCTTAACACGTCTGGTTCTAGCTGTATTACCTACATAAGTTAGCTGTTATCTGTGGGGTGAGACGAGCTCTTAACTTGTCTGGTTCTAGCTGTATTACCTACCTAAGTTAAGTGTTATCTGTGGGGTGAGACGGGCTCTTAACACGTCTGGTTCTAGCTGTATTACCTACCTAAGTTAGGTGTTATCCGTGGAGTGAGACGAGCTCTTAAAACGTCTGGTTCGAGCTGTATTACCTACCTAAGTTAAGTGTTATCCTTGTAGTGAGACAAGCTCTTAACACGTCTGGTTCTAGCTGTATTACCTACCTAAGTTAGGTGTTATCCGTGGAGTGAAACGAGCTCTTAAAACGTCTGGTTCGAGCTGTATTACCTACCTAAGTTAAGTGTTATCCTTGTAGTGAGACAAGCTCTTAACACGTCTGGTTCGAGCTGTATTACCTACCTAAGTTAAGTGTTATCCTTGTAGTGAGACAAGCTCTTAACACGTCTGGTTCTAGCTGTATTACCTACCTAAGTTAAGTGTTATCCTTGTAGTGAGACAAGCTCTTAACACGTCTGGTTCTAGCTGTATTACCTACCTAAGTTAGGTGTTATCTGTGGGGTGAGACGAGCTCTTAACACGTCTTTTTCGAGCTGTATTACCTACCTAAGTTAGTTGTTATCCGTGGGGTGAGTTTGAGGCAAGCTCTTCAGTTAATAGTTTATTTTTCTACCTTGTTCTAAGTTGTACTACCTTTTCATGCTACCCACATATCTCCACTAATTTAGTACGAAAGAGGAAAGTAGAATTTAAATTGAATGTCCTATAATTTGTAAAGATAAATGGAGGTAATCTACTTTTTTAAAAACACCTAAGAACCCTTCCAAATGATATCCAAATCCCTTTCATCATCGGAAATTCAGACAAGATGAGATTGACGCTTTTGTAGTTAAGGGGTAAGCACTAATTTCAACATCTCTTTAAATCCACATCGGTGGCCGCATGTTCTTTGGCGACACTTTAGCAATAGACCTTACTGCCGATAATGTGGCGATAGGGGGCAGAATCTCAGGCGGATTTTTTGACCGTGGTTTTTCTTAAATGGTTTCCCACTCTCAAATGTTGGAATATTTTCTCTAAAACAATACCTTCCTCCTCACTACCCCATTAAAAAGGTATAATTTCAAAGGAAATGTACCCGCATTTTCACGTAGAACCCCCCCGACCTTCCCTATCATTGACAAACAAACTAAAATGAGCTTGACATTTAGACCAAGTGGCCATTTGCACGTGTCTCCATGTATCTTTTTTCTTTGTCACCGCGTATTACTACCCATTCGGGTAAAAGGCATATGTAGTAATTTCGACAATGTTTTAAGAATGAGTAAGGTTGAATTTAGAGTTAATTTATCGACATTTTCCTGAAAGGAAGCGTGGAAAACCATTTAAGGAACAAAAAAAACACCTTCAGTACACCTGGCATGGATTCGAGCTCAGATCTCCCCGTCATCGACAGTCTAGTCTAACACGAGAGTGACGCCTTATATCATGCGACCACCGAGGTGGGTATCTCTGTATCAAACGTCCATCTAAATTAAAAGGAGCCAACAACATCTAAAAAACCAACTTCGGTGGCCATGTGTTCTAACGCGCTACTCTCGCAATAGACTAGACTGCCAAAGACGGGGATATCGGGGTTTGATCCCGGTCGGGTGCACTGAGGTAGTTTTCCTAAATGGTTTTACACTTTCCCTCCAATCAAATGCAGGTGCATTTCTTCTAGATTAAACCTTCCCCATCCCTAGTCCATTGTTGTTTTTAGTACATAGGTATATAATCCGAACGAGTAGTAAGACGCGGTACTAAGAAAACAACTAAACCTGGATATTTCTAGGAACCCAAATATCTAAAATACCAACATCGATTGAAAGTCACTAAAAAATGTACATTCTAGAAATGTGTTTTATTTGATTTATTAATCATAAAGTTCATCCAAAAATCAATCAAAAGCTTCCAATAATACTTTTTTATGTATCTCTATATGATTTTTCTGCATAGTCTTAATTAATACGAACTAAGAATGTAAATAATTAATGTAATTTTTTTTCCCGCGACATTGTGGTAACAGTTTCTTGTTACACCAGAACCGTCAGGTGGGGACGTAGAGGACGAAATAAAATATGTGTTTTTGCAGTTTTTATATCAAAACATGTTTTTGGTCAAAATTAACCAAAGAATTCTTCAGTAGAAACATGTAGTTTAATTTTCTCCATATGGTGATATCAAAAGTTGTTGAATATCTGTCAAGTGTGTCCTGGAATTTAATGACAACTTTTTGTCTTCATTTAAATAGTTTGTCGTCTAATACCGCAATGCTCATAATAGATATTCAACTAATGTTGATATCAACATGTGAAGAAAATTATATTCTGTGTTACTACTGGAGCAATATTTGATCTATTTTGGCCAGAAATAAATTGTTTGCTATAAAAATTGCTAAACCCTGAAGTTTTCTTGCGCCCCCTTCCATTATATTTCTCTGCGCGGTGACTATTCTCTTGCGAGCTTCCTTGGAGCTGAGAGTCCCGCCATATCGATCCTATCCTACCTTACTTACGTCGAGCTGACCTACTTAAGTAGGCTGCCACAAGAACGCGCCACCATACCTCAGGTAGGCCGGTATTGCGCTTGTGCGATAATTCGGCGGGCTAGAGGGGGTGTCATATAAAACGCGCTAGTAGAAAAAAGTTACAAGTGTATATTCATTGTGTTTTTTTTTTTAAAAAAGCACCGTTTATTACTACCATTTCGGGTTGTACGCCTATGAACTAATTAATCAGATGAGTAAGTCTTAGGAAAGTTTAATTTAAAGGAAGTGTTCCCGAATTTGCGTGGAGGGAGGTTGGAAAATTATTTAGGGAAAACCACCCGCATTGTACCCGACAGGAATCGAACTCTTATATCCCAATAATCGATAGTCCAGTGTATTTCAAGAGTGACGCCTCAGACTATGCAACCACCAAAGTGGGTTATTCGTAATATTAAAACTAGCTAGAGGTCTTAAGGAGGTGGTGGTAGGTTGGTAACTTTGTATGTGCCAGGATTCCACTTGAAGGACTTTTAAACAGGTGGTTTGGGCACCGTTGACTTGGTTTTAAGGAAATGTACAGTAGCCCCATGGCTTCTTTGGTGCTGACTGACAGCTGACCGCTTTGAAAAGTTACCAGACCAAATTATGTATCCCTACGCCGTATGTATATACCTAAATGTTGACCGTCAGAAGTCATCTGTGAACTGCCATTCAGCACCAAAGAAGCCATCTGTGAACTGCCATTCAGCACCAAAGAAGCCATCTGTGAACTGCCATTCAGCACCAAAGAAGCCATCTGTGAACTGCCATTCAGCACCAAAGAAGCCACGGGCTACTGTAGACAGGTATATTGGGACTTCATGGTAGAAAATTAATTGGAAATAAATACAATGAATCTCCAACAGACTACAGTCTAGTATAAACCACTCAGCTGAACGTTAGTTACTCCGTAGAGTACGTCAGAGGTAAAATTAAGTCTTAATGAGAGGGTGAACAAGGTTAGGTCAGATTAGGTTGGGTCAAGCTAATAATAGGACAATTTACCTCGGGGTGAAGGTATTGGTCTGGGTTAAGAAGCTTTTACAAGTCCACTACACTAAGTTTCAGGTTTTTATTTAATTTATATATTAATTTAAAACAAAATAAAAATTTAGTTTTTCTTTATATATGTGTATGATAATAATTATGTTTCTTAACAAAAACAGTAAAGATGTTATAAATAATTAGAAAAATTATGTTGACATAAAGGAATACTTAGAACGTTTTACTTCTAAGCGCTTCGTTTTTAGAAGAGTTTGATCCCTGGCCTAGGATGAAGAGGGGGGGAGGGGGGGGTTGTTACATGGCTAATAACACGCAGAGTTTGACATAAAAGGGTTTATTTAGTTTTCAACTTTTCCCCAGCACTAAAGGCACGACAGATTGGCACTTGTAAAATAAAAGAGAGAACTGTTTTTTTTCCCCTAGTATATAAAATACAAAAACATTAGATTTAAAATACAATCCGCTATGATTTAATTGTTAAAATGTAAAGCGGGAGCTATATTCAGTTTTTAAATAAAAATAAAAAGTTTTTATAAAATAGTTATAATCTTGCTGATTAACAATTTAATTTTTAGCTCAAAATAATAATTTATCAACTATACCAGAACCCTTTCTTGTAATGTTATTTATTTGTAATAACTGGTCCTAAGCCTTAAATTCAGTGAGTACCATTTTTTTTTCATATCCATTACTGTTTCCAGTCGAATTCAGTTTTTAATTCAAGCCATATATATTCCACTATCGGCTTGCTGGACCTGTTATAGCTTCATGCACAACATCCAGTCCCCGGACCCTTAGTTCATTACCCACATTTGATCAAAAATATTTATATTTATTTATATTTAGCACCACGTCTTACTACCCGTTCGGGTTATATGCTTTAAGTACTAATTACGTTAATGGATTTAGGAATTTGGAAGGTTGAATTAGAGGAAGTGAACCCGCATTTGCGTGAAAGGAGAGTGGAAAACCATTTAGGAACCCCCCCTACCCTCCCCAGTTCACCCGACCGCGATTCAAACCTCGATCTCCCCGTCCTCAGCAGTCGAGCTCAACACGACAAAGGCGTTAGCCCACTACGCCACCGAGGCGGGTGATCAAAAATACATTTCTCAGCCATGATGAGAATCGAACCCGGGTAACTCAGAAGGCAGAGATGATACTGACTGAGCTAAGGTGTCGAAGTTTAATATGTTTATCTGGAGTATAAACATAAGAGTTATAATAACTAATGTTCACGCCACCACGTCGTACCATCACGGGACAGGATGTACTCATGTGACCTAACTATAATAATGTGTAGGAATTAATAAGTTTGAATTTAGAGGAAGTACACCAGCAATTGCGCAGAGATAGGAAAAAAATTAATTTAAGTAAAACCCAATTAAGTACAATCAAACCGGTATTTAAACCCTGATCAACCTGTTATTGGCGGTCCAGTCTATTGAGAGAGTGACGTATTAGACCATGCGGCCACTGAAGCAGTTACTACAGTAGAGTCCCAATTATTCGAGGTTAAAGTATCCTGAGATGGTCTTGGTTAGCAGAAAAAAAACTCGGATAACACGGAACATAATGTAGACAATTTGCATAACAATTTAAAGGTTGCCTACTAACAACAGTTTTGCTTTTGTTTATTTACATCCATGATTAGATTATTATTATTATTAGCACCGTGTCTTACTACCCGTTCGGGTTATACGCACTTACGTTAATGTGTAATGGTAGGATGATTGTGTGATGAAATGGAGGACCTACAGTTTAACGTGGGATCCAAACCACGGTGGAGGCCTGGCATTCCACACATTCACAAGTTGTGATTAATACACGTCTTGTCAGAGGTTAAGGAAGGGTTTGGCAATCAGATAAATCTGTGCCGGGACCGAGGATTGAACCCCGGACCCCTAACACACCTTACCCCTAAACCACCAGGTCACTCTCCATGATTAGAAATTTTTAAAAATATATACATTACATTAAATTTTAACGTACTAAACTTTCACACCTTAAAAAAAAAATGACAAATTTATAAGTGTCAACCTTCTTTGGTGGAGTATACATACATTTTGAAAATCTTTGACTCGGGATACTCCTTGGGTTCCCGAGGAGTGTGAAGTAAACTTAAGGTGGGATGGAAGAGGGCCGTGAGAGAAGGTCAGTGTTTTTGCAATTTTTATAGCAAAACTTTTTTTTTTTTGCCAAAATAAATAAAATATTGATCAAGTACAAACATATAGTTTAATTTTCTTTACATGGTGATATCAACAGTTGTTGAATATCTGTCATGAGCATGGTGACATAAGATAAGGAACTATTTAAATGATGAGAAAAAGCTCTCATTAAATTCCAGAACACTCTTAACAGATATTCAAGAAATTTAAAAAGGAACCATGTAAAGAAAATTAAATTCTATGTTTTTACTGGAGTAATATTTTATTTATTTTAGCCAAACATAATATTTTGATATAAAAATTTCAAAAAAAACCTTTTTGTCTCGCGAACCCTTCCATCCCACCTTAAGAGGATATTATCTGAAAGCTCAATGCCAGGTCTGAAGTTGCGCAGCCCGTGCGTGTGCGAGGGAGGTGGAGCTTAGATGAATACGTCAGAGACAAGTCATCCAGTATAGAGAGGAAATACTCGGTGAACTGACAATCGCCTAGTTCTCTTTTACTCTGTCATTCTTTCTTCAAGAGACAACGCTCTCGAGCACACAGAAGGGATGTGTAATTATCTTGGGGAGGACAGCAGTTTAAAGAAAGAAAAGAATAGTAAAACGGCATTGTACTCTTCGTTTGCTCTTTCGGGTTCTTACAGGCGCTGGACTGGTTGTCTTTGTTTAACCAAAGGTCTCGGCCCAAGCGTGGTCCTTTTTCTACCACCTAAGTAAAGTTGCCATTTTGTAGTTCATAAACGAACATATCTATTTTCAGAAAATAAAAATACTATATTTTATACCATTCACTAATCCATCTAGTAAAAGTAATATAACCTAGAGAAAAAAATGATTGAGACTTTATTTTGATGAAAGTGTTAGAATCTACATTAGGCCCCTATGCCCCCGTGTAACGATGCACCATCTATTTAACGTCACAAGTCTTGTTTCAATCGTGCGGGAAAACCAATAATTTTATGGCCGTTGTAGTAATAGTAAAAACGCTTTTAAAGTCTGAAATTGACATGTTTTACACGAAGTAAAAAAAAAAAATTAAAATTGTAAAACCTCTTAAAAAACTTTTAGCAAAACATGAAACAGTCGACTAATGATTTTTTTTAAATATATTTTGAGTTAACAAGGGTTAATTATGTTAGATTACAAAAATCGTTCAAATTTAATTATATAAATAAATATATATATTGGTTAGAAGGCCCCTTTCCCTTGACACGTTGTGGCATTTTGAAGTGGTAGAGCATATGTCACGACTTCAGATCCGCATGATCTGGAGTGATTTTAGACAGTTGAATTGGTAGGTAACGTTGAAAACTGTACTCTAGACTAGGACAATGCACACACATCTCGTCCAAACACTAATTTATAGTACATGTACAAAGTGTATTCAATTTTACATTCATATAATAGCAAAAACAATTTTAGTTTCCTAGATTAAAAGGCTAGACAATGTTAAATATTTTTAAATATATTTTCCCATGACATAGTAATTTATTACAAAGGATAACGCATTTTTTTAAAATCTGGAACAGTCTTCAAGTCTTCATTACATCTTGTATTCATTGGTAATCAAGTTAAGATTTGAATTTCAGTCAAATTTATTTTAGGGAAGTTGTACACTTTAGAACAGCCGGTAGGTAACGCGTGTGCCTACTGACCTAGGGATCACGGGTTCTAATCCAGGCATGATTGAAAGTATATCATTGGTTAGTTATTATCGGCTGGAGAACTGGGTGATGTTTTTGCTCTAGACTTAGTTTAGTTTGTAGAAAAATCAGTGTGTTCATAAAATGTACGATAAAAAATCTTCAAATAAAAAATACTGTGGTCGTAATTTATAAAATAAATTTTTTCCATATTTTAATTCAATTGCTAGTGCATCTTCACTTTAAACCCTTTTCACCCTTACTCTATTATAGAAATGATTTAAATTAGTGAAAGATGCTGATATCGCAAAAAAAAACTTACGATAGGCCCAGCTTTGCTGAGCACCATTGAATTACACTACTGATAACAGTCAGGAATGTAAACTGATGTAGGCTTTTTCTTGAAAAAGCAAAGGTGATCTCTTTTAGATAGAATATTAGTGTTGTGTTGTGTTCTTTATTTTAGTGAAATCATACATTCTGTTTGGGTTGTTTGTTTTATTTTATTTGTTTATCATCACACCTTACTACCCTTTAGGTATACATGCATGTGTATTAAATGTGCTAACTAGTTAGGGATAGGAATGGTTCAATTTAGAGGAAGTGGACTCACATTTGCGTGAAGGGAGAGTGAAAAAGTGTTTATGAAATACCACCCTCAGTACAACCAGCCAAAATGCGAACCCAAGTTCTGCGTCTGCGGCAGTCCAGTTTATTTCAAGAGCGATGCCTTAAAGTTTAGACCATGCGGATACCAAAGCAGGTTGTTTGGTTGTTTTGGCAAGATTTTTATAGAATGTTTGATCGTAATCATATTCATGTTTTTCTATACTCAATAAATATTATTTATTTGATAATATTTAATGTTATCGTATATATTATTTCTGTTGTCAACATTCCTTTTTCTCAACTTACACACAGCCTACAGCGATGAATAAGGTCTCAGTGGATAGGATTTTTTTTTTTTGCGACTTCTATCATAGCATACTCAGTTTACGTTAAAACACATGGTTTTTTTTAATGTGAGTTAAAATAAAGTTGCTTTTGCAATGACTATCAATATGTCTAAGGGATAGACGCTTCCAAGAGCTGGATTGTACTTGTCAAATGCTGTATTTACTCATTTACTATGTAGCTTTTTCAAGAGTCCTATATCTAACAATATTTTTATATTAATTACCGAAAATTAAGTAGATGCCTCTAACAGATGTTTGAAGTGATCTTCCACTGGCCAATTTTTAAAAATTAAAGGCTTTCAAAATTCATTAGTAGTATTTATAGCAAGAAAATTCTTCAAAATTACAACCATTTTAAACTTATCTTGAGTGGCCCTTGCCTCAATTTATTTATTTAGATGACCCTAGAAGCTATTAAGGTGAGATAGAAGGCGCGCGAGTAATTTTACAGTTTTTATAGAATTGAAAGTTTTTGGCCAAAATAAATCAAATATTTCTCCAGTAGCAACATAGAGTTTAGTTTTCTGCACATGCTAATATATCAACAGATCTTGAATATCTGTCAAGAGTGTCCTGGAATTTTGTCAAAACTTTTTCTCTTTATTTCAAAAGTTTTGACAAAATTCCAGGACACCCTTGACAGATATTCAAGATCTGTCGATATTAGCATGTGCAGAAAACTAAACTATATGTTGCTACTGGAGAAATATTTGATTTATTTTGGCCAAAAACTTTCAATTCTATAAAAATTGTAAAAACACTTGCTATCCCTTCTACCTCACCTTAAGAGCGCTTCTAAACTGATTTTTTTCTTACAGTTACATTATTCTAGAAGCTATAGGGTGTGGTCTTCTCCAGTTAATTTTTGAAAATTTAATGCACATAGAAATCATTTTGAGTTCTATTTAAGGCAATCTTTTAGTTTAATATTCAATACTGTCGAAGTGTTTGAAATGTATCTAGGAGAGAGAAACTTCTTTCCATGGGGGGCTAATTCGTCCCATGGGCAGTGCCCCCCCTTACCCGTCGATTCCACCGCCACTGACCCAAAGTTTTTTATAAGAATATATTTAAATATAGCTTTTCTTTATAGAAGCTATTCAGAGTAGTCCATTCCTGGATTTTTTTTTCGATGTCTTTATATTTTATTAAGAGCGATCAAATCATAAGACTCTGGAAGTTATTTAGAGCTATTTTTAAATTGTAATAAGAATTATATTCATCCTTCTCACACGAAGCAATGATTTCTTACAGCTGTGTGTGTGTGTGCGTGCGTGCCTGCCTCATTGAACATAATATTTGAAAGAACAAAAGGGGGGCCTACCTGTGCCCTTCTGTGGACACGTCTATGGAAAAAAAACTGGAAGTTTTAAAATGTCTCGGTAGTTGTAAAACTGCGACTAAACTAGCTAAGAAGTATGTAGTTGGAAAAGCATTAGTGACAGAAATGAAATTAATTCTAAAATGTAATTTTTTGGTTCCTCAACATTAATTTAATATCTGAATAGTCGTCGAACATTGAAATAGTAATTGTTTGCCAAGTTTAATGGGGCACTTTTTTTTGTGGCTAACTCAAGAAATGGGTAAAGGAATGCCAATAAATGGCCCCCTGATCAGATTATCCGGAATCTCGGACTACCAGAGTTTTATTCTAATTGGTACAAGTCAATTAAAGTGTATTTAGGTTTGGCCTAGGATGTTTATATTAGTTTGCATAGTTTTAGATAAGTTCACTTACACTAAATAAATTTATTGGATTAATTTTTTTCTAGAGATAAAATATAAATAAATAAAAGTTAAAACTCCTAATTGTTTTGAAAATTATTACAAACATATGTTTATTTTATTTTAATATTTAGTGAAGAGCCAAATGTTTTGTTTAATGTTTTTATTTACGTATTGTTTAATATTACAAACAAAATGGCAATTTTCCATTTCCTATGAAAGTGACTTTAAGGTTACTTTACATAAGGTTAATTTCCAATTTTGATCATTTCTCCGCTACTATTTGAGATACGAAAATACTTAGAACTGTATTTTTTTTGTACTGTTAAAAATAACAAATATTTTATTCGAAACATATTTCAAAAAACCAATAGTTTCTGAGATATAAGCAAATATAAAAACATAAATTTGGAGATCTTTTAAATATGAAATTTATTATGCTCTTTGGTGGACAAAGATGTTCCCCTTTTATTACATTTCTGCAAGTGTTCTGAATAATCTATTGCCATGGAGTAAGGAATTAAATAGCTAGCAGTGTATATTATTTCCTTTATGACCTTTGGTGGAGTGTTTCTGTAAAAATATGGGGAATCTATTATTTCGTTTCACAACTATTACAAGTTTTTAGTAAATCAGTCAATTTTAATATGAGAGATGGAGAAAGACTGTGCGGTGCACCGTCGTCCGTACCATTTATTTTTAATAAGTAGAGTAACAATGTTGATTGTATAGGTGTGTATTTTTAAGGTTTATTTATTCTTCACAAATTCTAACATATTACCTAATTTTTAACAACTAAGATTATCTTCCATTATCTTTGAGAATATAATTAACGAGCTGGCTTGTGTACTGAGTGACTCAAACGCTCAGCCAATCAGATGCCTTTATTCATCTGTTGCTACTTTTTGTATTTTTTACATTGGGTGAATCTACAAAAACACTATTTCAATCGCTGAAAATTTTATAAAGTCACCGGTGATTTTATAAAATTACCATCAGTCACTGGTTAATGTTAATAAGCTAAGTAAAGGTTTGATTAGTTTTGAGTTATGTTTTATAATATATTCAGCATAACTTATATGTTTTATAAAATCAATGGTAGATGTAGAAAATACCGTTGATGTTTCATACTTTCACCAAAGTGGATAGGTATATTAAAAAAATTACTGGTAAATTACTTTTACTTTTGGTGATTCTATACATTCACCAGTAATTTTATAAAATAATGAATTGAACACATTCGCATTAATATATTCAACATATTTCTCTTCATACTATAGTTATTATATGAAATTTAAAAACATAGTTGGATAAAAGTTTTTCGAAATGTCAATATACGCTCCGAAACAATCATTTACCCGCATTTGACCATTTAGAAATGTTTTGATTATTTTATTAATTAGTTAAAAAAATTGTTTTATATAATTTTATGGGAAGCAAATAGCAATTTATTTGACACACCTTATATAGAACGCTATAAAACGATCACAATCACCATAGAATACAAGACATTTGAGTTTAGGTAACTTTTCAACAAACACAGTCGACAATTTTAATTTTATAACTATTCATAATTTTAGAGATTATATATTTTGTTTTTAGCACATAATCACGAAACAATTAAAAAAAAGTCAAAATTGAGGTAAGGGGAGTTTAGCTCTATATTTGCGTTTGGAAGCCTAATAACTAAAGCTTTCGCCTCACTTTAGGTTTTGAATTGGAATTCTCAAGGGCCATTGCCTTACATTTGTCAGCCTTTTGTTTGTCTTCAATAGCCTTTGTTATGTAAGGTGGATTTCTAATCGGCATGGATCGTCTGCGTCTTGGATCTACAAGCTCTGGCAGGAGAAAATCTAGATAGAACTGGCTCAGTTTTTTCTCCATGTGGCTAGCCCAAAATGCATCGTCTCTGAAAATCTTCTCGACCTTTATACCCACATTTTTCCATAAAACAAAGAGGCAATATCTTCTCCTGGTCACGTGAAGTTGGCCTTTCACTTGATAGTAGTGTGTTTTTGTTAATGCGCGTAATTTCTCTTTTGTCCTTGCTTATGTTTCAAAAAGTAAACTTTCTTTTTAAAACAGCTTCTTCTGGTGTCATGTTCCTTGCTGAGGGTGGACACTTCACTTCAATAATGGTGTCAGATCCTATTAGACCATCGGGAGTTGCTCCCAAGTAAGATAATTCCGGATCAACAAAGAGCCCACAAGGCTCAACTTTAATATTCATTTTATTTTCAAGAGCCAATATACCATTCTTCTCATCATCTCTACCGTACAGCATTGCATCTGTGTCAAAATCATCATAGAGCATACCTTGAACAGCCTTTTCACAAGATGTGTGAGGAAGTCTTCGACAAACGGGTCCAAAGTTAGAGGCAGTGAGCAGCTTTCGCCGTACTTCTTTCCATCGACCACTATTTCTTTGGAGAAGTGTCCCTTTTTCAAGCTCCTCACGTTGCTCTGATGTGCTTGGTAAAGTAGCAATACATCTAATTTTCTCTCTATCAAATTTTTCCGTAACCATATCAGGCTTCTGAGCACAAGGCCCATAGTCTTTGTCATTATTAGACAACCTAGGTCTAAATGGGTTCTTTTTCTTCACTTTTGCAGGCATACTTCTTGTTCTTTCAATTTGACGAAGTCTTCACATCTCCATCTTCTTAGTAAACTTCCCGGGACTAGCTTGGTACATTACTTTGTGTATTTTATATAGAGGAGTTTTAGTATTGTAAGAAACTACAGCAGCATGACTTCTAGAAGAGTAGGACATATTAAGGCAAAAATGAACCCTTTTCTCACGGATAAGGTAAGACAGTGGTGCACAACCCATGGCCCGCCGTGCCATTTATTGCGGCCAACCAACTAAATGAAATTTGCAAAATAAATTCCTAGCATATTCTCATATTACTTAGACTAGGTTGTCAGCGAAATATGATTAAAAGTTTTATTAAGGGACGAAAGCATTTAAAGTTTATGCTTAGTAAGTCTACCGATACTTCAACAGCAGCTATGACATCGAGTCCGTTTATTTATGGGGACTTTGTTAATAATTGTTTGATAGCCGTATCGTAAAAACCTTGTGTTAATTGCGTGAAGAAGTTTGAGTAAATATGTCTTGATTGAATATCTATGTAACGCAGTGTCACAGATATTGCACGTATTATTGCATCGAAATTTTTGAAAATTTCAAAAAATTGGCATCTATTTTTTCACTAGCAATATATGAGTTCTCTGACATAACATCAACCGTTCAAATGAGCATATTTGCTCCAGGTGTGACGTAAGAATTCTAAATTTATTAATAACTCGTCTTTCTGTACTCCATGGATGGACAGATCAAGGCTGCAAAGCATCAAAAAGGTATTTGTATAAATTTGTCTACAATGATTAGAGCAAACAATGGAATAGTGTCTCTCCTCACAAAGCATATGTGATAACTTTGCCACGCCAACACACTTATTGCATATCACTGCATTATAGGCTTACACCAGTAAAATTTGGTTGTAAAATATCTGGGATAAAGAAATCTGATACGGACATTAGTGCAAACAGAGAACTTCATTAAATCAGAGGACTCAATCACCGAAAATTCAAAGGATTCCTCAATGGAAACCGAGGCCAAATATGGTGACCGTGTTTACTGCAGCAGAGGCAAGGTTTTGAAAACTTTCAGAGGAAATCAAGAGAAAAATAATTACATCTCAGATTTAGCAAACAATGTATCAGTATTCCAGGCAAAACTAAGATTATTATAATTTGAAGTTAAAAATGTACTAATTTCTGCGCTGTAAAGAAATGTTTCCCTCACATGAAATTTATTCCAGCTAGAAATATTCTGGGCACATCAGCCGAATCCAGGAAACTTTCTGAGAAGATTTGTGATTTAAATTGTGACAAATTCCTATTCAAGATATTTCCCAAACTCTTATTTTGATGTTAGGTTATGAAGGAGTTTGGGCAAGGGAAATGGTAGCGTTATTCTTTACAAAATTTAGCAAACAATGTATCAGTATTCCAGGCAAAACTAAGATTATTATAATTTGAAGTTAAAAATGTACTAATTTCTGCGCTGTAAAGAAATGTTTCCCTCACATGAAATTTATTCCAGCTAGAAGTATGCTGGGCACATCAGCCGAATCCAGGAAACTTTCAGAGAAGATTTGTGATTTAAATTGTGACAAATTCCTATTCAAGATATTTCCCAAACTCTTATTTTGATGTTAGGTTATGAAGGAGTTTGGCAAGGGAAATGGTAGCGTCATTCTTTACAAAATTAAAGTAAGATATTATTTTCAATATTTTCGATATTTTTTCTTTCCGGGGGGGGGGGGGGAATCAACCCTATCGCCCCCTCCGGAATCCACCACTGTTTAAGATATGTTGATGATCGTGATTATGCTATTTTTAAGCACTACATATTATGTACGTATATATTTATTATATCTGGGCCACCTTGCCCCGGAATAGTACTAGCCCCGTCGTTAAAACAAAGATCCTATACTGTACATCACTTTTGTGCAAAGGAAGACTTATTTTTTATTACAAGGTTTTATTGCAATCTATTCAATATATAAATAAACTTATTTTCCTTTTGTAAAAATATTGATCTGATTACAAACTTTTTTTTTTAAATAGTCATTGAGCTTATTTAAAGCTTTCTCATTCTTAGCTTGGTTTTATGATTTGCAATGATAGATTCTGGTAAGAAGGGTTTTATATAAAATACACCAATTTTTTGTTGGTCAACATTGATAACATTTTAATTTATTACCAGTGTTAGTTTATAAGCAGGCCTATAATATGAATAGTCTGATAAACATAAAAAAACAGTCAAAATGAACTATATTAAAATGTGTCTTTTGGATCCACCTACCTTTGTGGTTCTGTAAAAGCGCTATAATTATCCATATCAAAGTAATGTTCTGATGGAACGGCATAACTAACATCATTCACAACTACAGTCTCAATAGATGTGATGTGTGGACTCTCAGTTAGATCAACGTTATCTGCCTCCAGCAACTTTGGTTTTTTTCTATTACAATTAAAATCAGTTTGCAATTGTCTCCAAAATGCTCTTTAATGGTATGAAAAATTAAAATTGAAAAATACGGTAAAAAGTATTTTCTTTAACACTGCGTCTTACTACCCGTTCGGGTGTTATGCTTATGTACTAATTAAGCTAAGGGTTTTGGGATTAGGAAGGTTATATCACTATTAAGTATGCCCTCATTTACGTGGAGGGAGAGTAGTAAACCATTTTGGAAAACCACCCTCAGTACACCCGACCTAGATTCGAACCTTAAACTCCCCGTCATCGACAGTCTATAGTCTATTGCGAGAGTAGAGCTTTAGATCACGCGGCCACCAAAGTGGGTGTATAAAATAAAAAAGTCTCTTAGTGATTTTTGTAGGCACTGCAATTAATTCCCTAAGGTCCAATAATTTTGTGATTAATAAAAATTACCTTATTTTATTCTCGGGGTCTTAATACCTATCCGGGAAACATGCATTTTAATAAAGCTAATAGAGTTGGAATGGGTAAAGTAAAACTTAGTTAAAATGTACCCAAATTTTCAAGGAAGACGTGTATGGAAAACATTTTAAAAAATACCATAGCTACACCCGGCCGGGATTTGAACCCCGATGACTATGTCAACGGGAAACCACGTTAAATGAACTTAGCGTGTACGTCATTACAGTTTAGGTTTTTTTCACAAGTTTGTAATATACAGTTAGGATTCACGACAGCCTATAGTAGTCTTGGAAGAAAGATATGTTTAGAACAAATAAAGAAAGATACAGTATTTATATATTTATTTATATAGGATTTTTTTAAATTGTCATTGATAGGATTTATCAAAAACAAAGTTGCAAGATATAAAAATAGTTTTTAAACCTGTCAAAGAATGGTTCTTTATGAATGTTTTTCAACACATTTATTGTTTTCACTGAGGTGTTCCCATACACACTACAGGCAAACGCTGGCATATTTGTTTCGATATCACCTTTAATATATCCTAAATCCTAAATTTAGTTTATTGGAATATTTCAATCGGGCATCGTTTAAAAAATCCCAATTTATTAGGAAGGTATTTGATATTTTCTCTAGCTGTAAATTATCATTTTATAGATTAATATATAAAATTCAGCTTTACATATTTTACTTGAAAAATAGATAATTAAATTGGAATTACATGTTCTAAATTAATAAATTTGTAGACTACCTTTGTTTCCAATATTATTTTAATTCTATTCCTCGTCTTTTCTTACGTGGGGCGCATAAATGTAGATGTGATTTATATATAGCCTCTTCTTCTGTCAAATCCCGTCAATATCACTGTAGCATAAATGTGCTAATGAGTTATTTCTGACTTCTCTTATTTGCCTTTAGCCCAAAGCACCAGGCGTGGGTCAGGCGGACACTATCCACATTCCTTTTGTGTTTACTTCCTTCAACCAACCTCCCCTGTCCCCCTCCCAAAACCATTTCCTCGTCCCCGTTCGGGTAGTTCAGAGTCTTTCCTCCAGATATCAGAACAACCGTTAAAAAAATAATCGTTTTAAAATAATATTTATTCCGTTTTTTCTGTTGTGACTATGGATTTTTTTTATGGAAACGTCTTAGTTAGATAATATTGTATATATATAGCTTTTAAATTTTTATTATTTATTTCTGAATCACGATTTATTTTAAACGAATCTATTAAGGATTTATGAGCTTTTCAAACATATAATGAAATAGATTAAAACAAAGGTACGTTGCCATATTCTTACGCTCTTCAAAAATGCAAAATAATATATTATAGCATTTTTTTTATTGTTTCTTAAACATGATTTCCCTAAGAGTCTGCACGGTCTTCTTTGCCACATTTGGGAGCAATGGCGGTACAGGTCTAATATCCTCTTAACTCAGCACGATTCACACGTAGAACACACTTTTGACACTGAGAATTTTTTCTTATTTATGTTCTTAAGTGACGTTGCCAAACCTTGTATGGTGGAGTAACTGGAGAATATGGAGAGAGAGAGAGAGAGAGAGAGAGACAGACGCTAGTAACGAAGGATAAAGAAAGAAACTGGCTACAAGAGTGAAAGAGAACTTGTAGAATAAAGGGCCAAGTAAAGAAAAGTCTGTGAAGGATGGAGGTGAAAAAGAGTGTAAAGATAGTTTATAAGACGGAAGGAGGAAGTTATAGGGAGAACGGTTAAGGCAGGGAACGACGCTAATGACATCGTTTTACACTCTTTAATAAATCACCCTCCCTAAACATAATACAGCCACGAGCGCTAAACTTCCACCGTATATAGTGGGGTGTTTTTTTTCTACCCTTCCCTCCTCGCCTGTCGAAACGAGGTGCGTTCAGGGTAGGGCCATTAACGTTTGCAATTAGTTCACCGAGTTACTGGGCCCCCCACCTCAGGTTCTTGAGTTATTTACGTCAACTTTACTTCGAACCAAGGGTGTTAGCCGCACGGGTGGTGTGCCTGACTTGGATATAGGAGAAAATCTATAATGGATGAATGCTATTGATAACAATTACTTAGGTGACCTGGCGGTCTAGGGGTAAGGTGTCGGACTTCTGTGCTGGGGGTACGGGGTTCAATCCTCCGTCCCGGTACATATTTATCTGATTACCAAATCCTTCCTTCACCTCTGACAAGACATCTTGTGAATGTGGGGAATACCAGGCCTCCACCGTGGTTCGGATCCCACGTTAAACTGTAGGTCTTTCATTTCTTCTCACAATCACCCTACCATTATACAATAGTGTAAGTGCGTATAACCTGAACGGGTAGTAAGACGCGATGTTAATAACAATAATAGTAATGATAATAATTGCAATCCAATTTTCATAGGGAGAGCCCTATCTGAGAGAGCTAGAAACTTACTATATCTATTTTCAAGTATTCAATAGTCAAGTCTTTGTTATCTGCATTTTATGTATTATTTGATGGATGCTATCTTTTTTTTATATATATATATATATATATTAAATATTATAATGTCATCAATGTTGACCGTAAGAAAATAAATACGTTTATATTTTCTAAAAGGTGTTCCAAATATCCTCTCCGTTGATAAATGTAGCGCCCACATACGATTCCAACCCGCGGCGGTCAACCAGTCCAGATTAGTACAGGGGTTCTCAAACCACGGTCCGCGGGATGAGTCCGACCAGCCCACGAGCGCTTTGACATGAAATAAATAAATAATGGAAAAAAAGTTAAATATTAAATACCGAAATTATGGGGCTACAGTGTGTATATATATATGTATATAGTACACAAAATACATACATACATAATCACGTCGTTCCCCTATGGGGTAGGCAATAAATGGTGCATATAGATAAAAAAATCAACAACATACCTATACACCCTCACTAACTTTCTCCACACTTCCATATCCTCACATACTCCCTTCCTTTCAACACCATCCATATACCAAGTCATACGTGTTATTTTTATTCTCAAAACTCTTAATGTTTCTCTTTTTCACATATTCCTCTACAACCTTTAGCTACTTCTTACTTAGCCTACTCCTTTGATTCACACACTCTACCTTCATATATTTGCTTCGTCACTCTATCCACTCTCATCCTCTCAACACACCCAAACCAACGTAAGACGCTTCTTTCGCATTGACCTGTTTTTTTTTATTTCAAAATGCTCTCTTTCAGCACCCATTCATTACTGACTCTGTCCGTACAAGTTTGTCCACAAACATTTGCTGGGCGTCTCATTACAATCGCATTATTCTTGCTCTTGTGTTTCTCAAGACAAACCTACGCTTCGGATCCATTAAACAATGTTAGCGTTAACACACTTTTATTTACTGCCATTTTTGTCTCTTTTGATATAAACATAATAGATAAACACTGGGTGACCTGGTGGTCTAGGGGTAAGGCGTCAGACTTCTATGCTGGCGGCAGGGGTTCGATCCTCGGTCCCGGCAAAGATTTATCTGATTACCAAACCCTTCCTTCACCTCTGACATGACATCTTGTGAATGTGAGGAATGCCAGGCCTCCACCGTGGTTCGGATTCCACGTTAAACTGTAGGTCCTCCATTTCATTTCACTATCACCATACCATTACACATTAGCGTAAGTGCGTATAACCCGAACGGGTAGTAAGACGCGGTGCTAATAATAATAATAATAATAATAATAATAATAGATAAACAAAATTACAACAATGGAGGATCATAAATGTGACAAATTTGGTCCAAATACAATGACTAACCAAAATTAATAGGTCTAATCGAAATAAGCGAAACAAAACAATCAATTGCATTATTATTATTATTATTATTATTATTATTATTATTATTATTTACGCTATTTCATAAAATTCAAAATAGTCCTAAGCTAGAATTTGTAAAAATATAAATTAATATATTCTTTCAAACAGGTTTTATGAAATGTCGATAACTTTTAAGTAGATACAAATCTAAAATAAATATAATTCCCGCAAACTTTTGTGAATGAGGCACCTTTTGTGTGATAAATTGGAAGATTGAGCCTCATCGATTAGATTAGAATGGAAATGTAAACAAATGAATTAGGCGTCGTAGATTCAACTATAAGGAATTGTAAATAGGTGGACAATTGGGCACAATAGATTCAACTATAAGGAATTGTTAACAGGTGGACAATTGGGCACAATAGATTCAACTATAAGGAATTGTAAAGAAGTTTATGGGAGGAGTTTTTCCAACGAGCCTTTGTTCTTGTTTCATACATCACTAATAGCAGGGAAAGAAATTATATATAAGAGCTTTAGCAGAATAGCAGCTATTGCAGGACAACTTAGATATTGAAATAAATTTGTGAGCTATATTATTTAATTTTGGGTGTGGAGCAACACATTACTATTATTTATTAGCTACCTTTTTTTCCTCTTTTTCTATGCAAAGCAACCTTGGAAATGAACGCCTTAAATATTATGCATTATTGAATATAGTATTCAATTCATTGGTTGTTTTTCTAGCTTTATCACCAACAAAATGTGTTTCAACTCCAAATACAAAGAGTAATTATGGGAGATATTTTGATTTTAAATCTAAAGAGAAATGTTAAGATTATAGTAAAGATAGAAACATTAAGGGAGCAAGATTTTCTGTTCATAGAATTACTAATCGTTTCAACAATTTTGTTTGTTAATATATTTAAAGTACTCTTAGTTTGTATGTATTTCAGCTATATTTATATGGTTGATGCATGTTAAAAACACATTTTAAAAACTTAATTCGGTCTAATCTCATTAAAATATAAATATATAATCCGTTATTAGAATGATGGTATCCAACAACAATATAATGTTTCAGATTCTTTAAAAATGTCAAATGTGATTTTCTAATGCATGCAGGAAACAATTAAAGATATCACAGTATTAGAATTAAAGATATCACAGTATTAGAATTAAAGATATCACAGTATTAGAATTAAAGTATCACAGTATTAGAATTAAAGTATTACAGTAAAAACCACTTAGGAGACCGAATGGTCTAATGCGTTACCCTCGCAGTGGACTCGAGTGCCAATTAAGGTGAGATTAAGGTTCAACTCTCACCTGGGTCTACTTAATGTGGAGTTTCCTAAATTATTTTTCACTCTCCTTCCACGCAATACGGGTACACTTCCTCTAAATATAACTTTTATAATCCCTAAAACGTAGTTATTAAATATGAGTATAACCCGAACTAGTAGTGAGAAGCGGCACTAAATTTTAGTTTTAAATTATACAGTAGAATTATATTTTAGAGAGGAAAGCTGTTTTTGAAAACTACCTTTAATAAACCAGACTGGGATTCGATCCCGATTTCTCCCGCAACAAAAAACCAATACAAGACAAGCGTGTATAAAGCTCTTATTAAATTGATGGTTGTACATAATTATTTCAATTAGTTAATGCGAGAAAACATTAAGTATATTCTTCTTGGAACGTAATCACTCTAAAACGTTTTTGACAAAGTATCACATATCGCATAGTAGGTGCCGTGTAAAACAATTACAATTAATAATATCGGCTTTAGTCAGACAAGTTGTGTTACTAGGGAAGGTCGATAGTAGCAGTTATATTCACTAAAGGATGAGTCCTAAGAAATTAATAAAATGTCATATACGTGGCATCCAAGATATTGGGCCTAGCTCCATTGCGGATAAAATATTTGGACAGTTCTTTCAAAATAGAGAGATCCAATTTACTAATTGTTTATAGTTTGTTCATTCTAAGTTGAGCTTCATAGAAATGTCGCGCTTATTATATCTTAGAATCAGTTACCAAAACATAATTTCTCTTTCCACCGGTCTTCATATCTTGAGCGTTATGTCGGTCGTCACTGTTGCTATTCTTCATAACATAATGAAATACAAAGCCTCTATTCAACTACTCTGCAAGATCACCTCGTTGAAGAAATACCATTTGAAGAGTGGCATATTTTCAGAAAAGACCAGCACAATTATCTTGACTCACGTGGTTATCTGGCTTTTATTGTTTGTCAGCATTAGCATTTATGGATTTGTAACTACAGTGAAGGAGATCAGTGGAGATGTGTTTATGTTCGGTGCTTTTCCTGCTGATCTGATAACATTGATGATGGAGTTTAGTTACGTCTTTACGGTTGTCATCATAGGTCATTACTTTGAAGATTTGAACTACAAAATCAAAGACCTACGAAACAATATAAAGAAAATGAATCTAATACAATTAGCAGTAGTCGGGACTTAATGCCATCTGCAAGTTTAGCTCCGAGGCCGACCATTCTTGAAGATCTGTGGCAAAATAAACTCAGGAACATCACCCATCTTTATGACGCCCTCTGTGATCTCATTCAACTCGTCAACTCAACCTTTTCTCTCCGCATGTTATTAAATATGACTTCTATTTTTATTCTCATAACCTCCCACATGTATTGTTCACTTATGGTCATGTGTGGTCTCGGAAACGTAAACGAAATCGCTTCGTTGCCATTAGAGTCCCACATTCGTTGGACTGTGTTCTACATTCTGAAAGCTTTCTGGATCCTCGGAGAATGTATGACAACTTCAACGAGGTAAGTTTCAATTTTCAAACAGAAATAATCTAAGTCGTACAAAAACTGTTGTTTATTTGCACTGCAATCAATTTCATGAACACATTCACACGGTAAGATTACCTATATGTGACATGTATGTAAACTTCTTCAATTCACCTTAGAAGTGTAAGAATGTATTATTGTTTATAGTGTTGTTTATTTTGTTAATTTTTTTTACGTCATTTATTACTACTTTCCTGGTATATACAAACATTTTGGCTAATGGGGTCAGGATTATGAGGTTATTGTCACTACCAAGTCCCCCGAGGTAGAATCTGTCAGGATGGCTTATTGGTTTGGATTGGATAACGTTTAAATAATTGTGTGGGGGTACATTAATAGTTGTTTATTGAGTAGGAACTAACTATAATATACAGTGTGTGATGTGGTTGAACAAGTTTAGTTGGAGCTATTTAGGAAGGTTCTTACTACTGTCAGTGTGATAATATTCAGCACTCAGCTCTTTAATCTAGTCCGGATGTTACGTCTCTAATTCTTAACGATGGCTCACAACACTCCGACTGTGATACGACTCGAGGGTCACTAGAAATTGAAGAAGTTTGATGGTTACGATATCCTCCAAGTAATGCAAATTGGCACAACAACGTAAAAAAAATTCAAAATTATGTTTGTGCGTTACTGTTAATGTATATCAACCTGACAATAGATGTTTGGATTGTGTCAGACTTGTGAAATTTGTGTGAGACAAAAGGTACCAAGCTATGACAGTACAATATTTAGGAAATACGCCCAAATTCACTTGGAAGGAGAGTGTTAAACCATTTAGGGTTAGCCAAACTCACTACATCGGCCGGAGTATAAACAGCAATCTCCACGTCACCATTGGTCGAGATCTATATAAATTTGACGCCTTTGTTGGTGTGCCCACAAATTCGGCTACAAAAATTAAATAATTAGTATTATCATTATTATTAGCACCATATCTTACTACCCGTTCGGGTTATACGCACTTACGCTAATGTGTAATGGTAGGGTGATTATGAGATGAAACGGAGAACCTACAGTTTTAACATGGTGGAGGCCTGGCATTCCCCACATTCACAAGTTGTGATTAATACACGTCTTGTCAGAGCTGAAGTAAGGATTTGGTAATCAGATAAATATGTGCCGGGACCGAGATTTGAACCCCGAACCCGCAGTACAGAAGACTGACACCTCACTCCTAGACCACCAGGTCACCACAAAAATTAAAGATAATATATTTAACTTGGTTATTGTCTGACATATGTATTATATTATTTATTGGTCATAAGTAAGTGGCCAAACCTTTTCTTATTATTTTAACTATGCTTTATATTAACTGGTATTTATTTATACAAAGAAACGTACAGCAATATGTTATGTTTACTAACAAAATTGAACATAGGTCAAATTTAGGCACCAAACGGTATTTATAAAGTCGTGGATAGTAAATATACATATGTTATGATCAAATGTATTGAAAAGGTAAAATAATATAACTCATACATTGTTTGGTTACCAAATTGATTCACTTGAATATTATTAAATATTTGCATTTTCTCTTAGTTTTATAAATTCGACTGTCACTGAATGAGCAGATTTCTCGTAGCTACTTAAAGTGTATATGCAACTGTTGCTTCATATACAAAATATTATTATTATTATTATTATATATCTTTGTTTCTTGCAGGCGAACCAAACTGCTGTTTTGGTGCACAAACTTTTGAATCAAACCAAGGACCCTTTGTTAAGACAGGAGGTAAAACCACTCTTCATTACTACTGTATACTTTATATCATAACGATAAATACTAAGAATTATGTTTTAAATTTGAATATAGCCCACTGTGTTGAATAGTTAAGTGATTTGATTAATTTGGTGGTAATAATAATTTATGTTTTTAATTTCGTAGCTATCGAAACAGTTTGATCAAGCTATAGTTGATTAATATATGTTACATAAAAATACCTTATAAGATACAAAAAATTACAAACAAAATATATATATTTGAACTAATTTTTTTTTAAGAAAATTGGTAAACACCATAGCTTGTGATGCTTCGCAATATATATTTTTTATTTTAATCATGCTTTAGCTAAGATTACAAAATATATTTGATTATTATTTTTTAAAAAATACTACGAATGTGGCAAGGAAAACTAATAATATTTAAAGTCACATTAGAATATTTATTAAATTAAATCAAGTAATACCAACTTATCTCGAAGGTACTTAGGCGAATGGTGAAGTTGCAGTGTTGTAGGAAAGTTGCAGTAAGCCAATATTTTCAAGTAATGAGATAACTTGATTAAATATTGCAATTTTAATCAAATATTTTAATTGGTAATACAATAATTTTAATATAAGCCTACAAATAAATTTTGATTCAATACAGTGGCAATCAATTTTAATACAATATTTTAATTAGTAATAAGAAGGATTTGAATTAAAATTTGGATGCTGCCCAAAATACTGCAAAATAATTTTAAATCTGTATGATTAGCTCGAATTACAAACCACTTTACCAATTGAACTGTCTCGGTTCTTTTACAAACCTAGTTATGTGTTAGTTAAAGTCATCGATCTCAACATTTTTACAATGTTCTGTAAAGGGAATAGTGTTAAAAATATTATTCGTTTGATTTCAGCTGCAGATGTTTCTCTGCAACTCCTTCATCGCAAAGTTCAGTTCACTGCCTGTGGATTCTTCCCTTTGGACTACACCTTGCTTTACTCGGTAAGACAGGTCGTGTGGTTGATGTGTCCATCCCTTGTAACTCCTCTATAGCAAAGTGCTGTTTTAATTCTCATGGAACATTAACCTTAGACATAACCTTAATATGCTTGGACAAACCTGTTTTAAGAATAAAGTCCTACCCAGGCAGATCTAAAAATTGTTAATCATATAAACGTGTATTCGTCTCATACCCTTTAAACCGGCGTTGAGCGTTACTAATATGTCACCCTTGATTAACTCACTTTGTAAATAATGTTTTGATACAAGCTTGAGTTTAAAAATAGTAATTTAACAGCAAGTACCTAACCAACTATGTATATTTGTTATCTACAGATCATTGGCGCAGTAACCACCTATCTGACCATCTTGATTCAGTTCCAACTTTCTTTAGGGAAAGTTGAGAAAGCAATCAAGAACGTCACACAAAGTGAAGATTATATGAGTAAATAGATTTGCACACTTCATAAACTGATTATGTATTTATACTTAAGTTTATGTGAAAAAATCTCATACTGTGAACACTAGGTGTTCAAATTATATTTATAACTGTTTAAAGTTCTAATATATCCTAACAAGTGTTTATTTATTATCAATGCTGATTAAAACATAATATAAAACTAAATATATATAATTTATAGAGAGAATAGTATATTTCTTATAAAGATCTAAAAAAAAACCTTCATATGTATTTTAGTTTAATAAATGTATGTGCTTTAATCTTTAAATTATGAATCTAACGTTAAACAAACATAATATCTAACTAAATGGTTGTCATTATGTTATAGTCGTCAATGATACAAAACCAATTATAGCTTTTTGTTGTAACGCATAACACATCACATACCTCATAAATATTATTCAAATGATTGATAAAATAAACAATACCTATTTGAATAAATGGTACGACCCAATCTCACAATCTTTATCATATTGTTTAATATTTCTTGAAAGTAAATGTTTAAAAATAGATTTTCATTAAATTACCCTTGAAAAAGATTTTCTCATGAAAACAAATACACTAACACGCTAATCACAATAAACACTCTTTATATATAATTTTGAACCAAATTATTCAAATATTTCTAACAAATTTAGAGTTTTCAAAAATAAGCTATTTGTAAATTTGCCAAAAATAATTTTGATTTGTAAGAAAAAAAATATTCTTATTTATCATGAAAAACTATTCCAAGATACCATTTTTAAACTCAATCTTCAAGGCTAATTTAAAAAATCTTTTTTATAATATGTTATAAATAAATTACAGTTAAATTAATTTATTTGATAAAAATAGACACATACATTATCATTATTACTGTGTCGTCCGATACCAATTTTGAAAAAAAAATGTTTAGTTATTCTCAAATAGTAATCAAAATTTAGAAAAATCAGCCATCAGTAGACTACTATGGAAAAATGTTTTAGAAAAACAGTTATATAAATATGAATAATGTAAAATATTTTTAAAAATCCCTATTTTTAACCAAATCGCTAGTACCATTTATTAAATATTTAAAAAGTATCAGTATTGAATGAGTTTTCCACCAAAAAACAAATAAGCAGTTTTATTTGCCATGTAAAATACTCCCATTAATCCATTTTAAACAAAAAAAATTCATTAGAAAACAACCCTTAATTTAAGGGCTTAGATTAAAACTTTAAAAAAAGTTCCAAGGTATTGCCATATAACATATCATGATGGGAAAAAAACCATCAATCTACTTCATATCTGTGGCCAGAGACCGAGAGACAGACAGACAGACCATGGGGGGCAGGCAGAATGGTAGAATACACTTGTTTGGGTTTGGACCTACAGAAACGAAAAGTTTCATCAAAGTCTCGATGACAACAATTTTAATATTACAAAACTTTATTTTGATGTGAGAAATTAAAAATCAAAATGTAATATATACCTAGATGTATCACAACACTTGTCTTGAATTTATTTTATTTTTTGTTTGATTTGAAACATTTAGAGACCTTCTAAAGTAATAAAAAGATTTTGCTAACTTAAAATTATGATATTTCGATACATATCCTTACTTTCCAAAAACCAAACAAAATACTTATGTATTCAACGTAAATCAAATATATATTTTATGGCTTTAACAAATAGTACTAAATTGAATTTTCTTTTCAACTTGCTGAAACATGTTTTAGAAACTATTTAATACGGATATTTTATATACAAACAGCTGTGGTCAGAAAAGGTAAACACTACCACGAACCCTTAATTAAATAATAATTATTATTATATTTAGCACCGCGTCTTACTACCCGTTAGGATTATACGCTTTAAGTACTAATTACGCTAATGGATTAGGAATTAGGAAGGTTTAATTAGAGGAATTGAACCCGCATTTGCGTGGAGGGAGAGTGGAAAACTATTTAGGAAAAAACCACCCCAGTTCACCCGACCGAGATTCGAACCTCGATCTCCCCGTCATCAGCAGTAGAGCTCAACACGACAAGCGCGTTAGCCAACTACGCCACCGAGGCGGGTGAACCGTTAATTCATCAACCGTATGACCCAGGTCAAATACAATTGAGAAACGTAAACCAAAGGAATGTTTGCACAGAACCATACAGCTTTCTCTTAACATACATAAAAAAAATTAATATAGTCTTACACATGGCACTACAACGCTCAATGTACTCAAATCTTAGTTATGCTTACAGCCATAACATTTCACTCTTCACTCGTGTCAATGAGCCCTTGAGGCAGCCGCAAGTTATTATGTAACTATATATATAATCGCTTTGCTCGTTGTGGGCTTCCCCCCCCCCCCCCCAAAGTGTAAACTAATGTAATTCCAGCGTTGTTTTGAACGTTGATTTATTTTTACAATTTTATGATTCTAGCTGTCCCATAAGTGTATTAGAAAATTAAAAACAGTGTGGAAATTATGCAAAATTCACCTAAAATTTAAAAAAAATCTAGCTCTGGTGCAATCTTTTTTTTTATAAGTCTTACCGTTTAGCCACACGAGGCCTACAAAGGAAGGCCCATACTGACTTTAAAGTGGCTCGACAATTTTGAATTTTTTTTCGCGGTTAGAAATTATGTTTTTAATCATTTGTAATTTTCCCATCGATTACAAGCTAGAAGCTAGAAGTTTGCCAAATTTTAAGTTTCTAGCTCATCTGGAAGTGGGTTAACATTAATGTCAGTGAGTGAGTCAGCCATGTGGCTTTATAGTATAGTGATTAAACTTTCCCAAAATACTTAATTCAATATCAAATGTTTATTTTACATCCCATATCATTTAGTGTCACGTACTCATAATTTTAATTAGAAGTTATTTCAAAATTTGTATGTAATATTAAGTAACTCATTATAGCTATTTAAATATGATATTATAATTAGGTTAAATTATTTGTTGTTTGTGCGTAAAATATTAATTTTTCCTCTTATGTATGTGAATAAAGGTGTGTTAAAAATCAAATTATCAAACCTTTATAAGTATTCATTGTCTTTCGCGACTCAGACAGCTACAAAAATCAAAGCTGCAGTCCAATTTGTATATGAATAGCCATTTTATATTGTACAAACATACACTTTGGCAGATAATATTTAATACATTTTATTATCATATGGATGTTATTTAAAAGGTATTGATACTATTTTTATGAAGAGTTAAAACTTCAGATCATGTGACTTGACATATTAATTCATTAGAGTAGCTTTAGTATAATTTTTAGATAACATTTAAGTCCCTTTTTATGAAAATTTGACTGTAAAATAGGGTGGAATGAAAACAGGGGTTAACACACTTTTTATTAATTAAGTTTTCTCTATGGGCGCAAAAGTTGCCTTTTAGGATCACTTTTAATACTGCAAAATTTTCAAGCTCTATGAAAATGTTTTGAGTTGCCGCACGGTCCTTAAATAATTGACTTTTAAGTAAAAAAACCCAAATTTTCAAAAAAATATTTGTACTATAGTTTTCATTTAAAACACTTTAAATAATATTGTTGACAAATACAAAGGCATATTTTTCATTTAAACCGTTGAAAGTTTTCCCAGAAGATATTTATTTGAGAGCAATATATTTGTTAATATATCAAATTTTGGTTATTTTTTTTATGGAATTTCAATGAATACAATTATACTATCCAAAATAGATATATATGTGTTATAAAAGCAACATACATTCACTACAGGATAAAATTTGTCACTGTATATAAGTATATTATATTAAAAATGTTCAACAGAATAAAAAAAATAACTTTTTTTGTTAAAAAATAACATTGTCATTTTACTTTATATTGAAATGTTCCTTAGTTTCAAATATTTCCATCAATTTCTTCGATTCTATCTTCTCTTTTAAAAATCCATCTCTTGTGAGGCCCCACATACAGCCAATGATGATTCAGTAACTAATTTCACCATCCTTTCAACGGTTTGTGTATGACACGGATAAAGAGGAAAGTTTAATGGTGGAAGGTCTTTATGAGCTTGTGCTGTACTTGTTATAAACAGTTTTAATTCCTCCTCACTTCTACGCTTGGTCATTGGTGGCTCTGTTACTCTGATGCCATACCAAGTGATCATATCAATATGGTCTTCGGCTTTGAAGTTTCTAGCTGGAATAACAAATGTTCTTATTCATTCCTGGCTTCAAGTAGTCACATGTTTGCGTTCGTCAGATATCAAGCACAGCAGAAGGTTTTCAGGTGCTGCAAAGTAGGCATTTCTTTGAATGACTGGATCAATTACATTCCTAAGTTGCACTGGGAAGTAAAGGGAATACTTTATAAGTCTCCATAAGTGCTTTGAGCCAAGACTACAAGATGGTTTCAGATTTATGTTGAACCAAACAGGTGCATTAACTTTAATAATGTACTCTGCCATCGAATAAAGATTTTCTGGTAGATTTTCTGTCCCCACATACAAACGAAGTAGGTGAATTACCATTGTCAGCCACCTTGAATGCTAAAGTTTACCTGGTTTCCTCATAGATAGATCATAAGAGCACATAACACCAGAGATTGCATAGAACATTTCCAATAAATATTTTTGGTCTGTACTCAAGTCACCCATAGCTTCCAAGAGAGGCAGGCTATTTACAATTGGTGTGAGTTCAATTACTGGGAGTTTCTTGAGAGTTCTCAAGTTTATTGTCTATTTCACCACCAAATTCATTCGATTCTTTTGTCTTTCCGTCCAGAAAAAAAAAAAGATGTGACGTAAGGGCAGTTCATTTCCATGAAATAAACAAATCATTCGTTGTAGCAGCTTTCCTATTTATTTTTCTACTAATGTACCGCTACTCCCGTGGGTAGAGGTACCGTACATTAGTACTGACTAATATTTCCAGTACTGGATTATGAGTGATGGGTCCCAGAACCGCAATACATCATCAAACTTAGATCATAAAAATGTCTTAGTGAATTAAACAATTATTATTATTAGCACCGCGTCTTACTACCCATTCGGGTTATACGCACTTACGCTAATGTGTAATGGTAGGGTGTGTGTGAGATGAAATGAAGGACCTACAGTTTAACGTGGAATCCGAACCACGGTGGCGGCCTGGCATTCCCCACATTCACAAGATGTCTTGTCAGAGGTGAAGGAAGGGTTTGGAAATCAGATAGATCTGTGCCTGGACCGAGGATTGAACCCCGGCCGCCAGCATAGAAGTCCGACACCTTACCCCTAGACCACCAGGTCACCCAATTAAACAATTGTTTGTGTGATTGGTCAGCTGAATAGTGAGAAAGAGGAGGGACCAATTTTTTTTTTTTTAGTACAGTCCTGTCAACCCATGGGTCCACACTTAAAATCAAAAGTAGACGAACAAATGAGAGTAGATTTTGAAGTACGGCCTCCCAAGTCCTAACCAAGTACAGTACATCTTCTAATCTTGACCATCACATAAATTAATGAAAATACCCATGAATGCATATGACTTCTGTGACAGAACTTTGTGTAAACTATTAGAAATTTTATCTAATAAATAGCTGAACAATCACACATAAAAATAATCCATAGCTTATATTTTATTTACAAACACATTTTAACAGCTAAGAATTAAAAACAAAACTTCCCAATAGATAATAATAAGATTTTTTTATAATAATAATAATAATACTTAGCACCACGTCTTACTAACCATTTGGGTCATACGCTTTAGTACTAATTATGCTAATGGGTTATGAATTATAATGGTTGAATAAAGATGAAGTGAACCCGCATTTGCGTGGAGGTAAAGTGGAAAACCGTTTAGGAAAACCTCCCCCAGTTCACCCGAGCGAGATTCGAACCTTGATCTCCCGTCATTGGCAGTCTAGTCTACTGCGAGAGTAGCGACCAATACCATGCGACCACCGAAGCGGATTTGATGCTATTAACTTGTTTAGTAGTTTAGTTGTGCTCATACCCGAATAACTCACCTTGTATAAACGGGTGTACAACTCAGTAGAGAGGGGTGAATGGCAATTTAATTCACCATCTGCATCTGCACCATAGCTCCAAGACTTACCAATCACCATCCACACTTTTATAGCTCCAAGACTCACCAATCACTATCCACACCTTTATAACTCCAAGACTCACTGATCACCATCTACATCTTTATAGCTTCGAGAGTCACCAATCACCATCTACATCTTTATAGCTTCGAGAGTCACCAATCACCATCTACATCGTTATAGCTTCGAGACTCGCCAATCATCATCAGCACTTTCATTGCTCCAAGACTCACCAAATATCATCAACACCTTTATAGCTCCTAGACTCACCAATCACCATCAGAAACTTTATAGCTCCAAGACCCACCCATCATCATCAGCACTTTCATAGCTCCATGACTCACCTAATACCATCAGTACCTTTATAGCTCCGAGACTCACCAATCACCATATGCACCTTTATAGCTTCAAGACTCACCAAATACCATCAACACTTTTATAGCTCCAAAACTCACCAATCACCATCTGCATGTTTATAGTCCTGAGACTCACCAATCATCATCAGCACTTTCATAGCTCCAAGACTCACCAAATATCATCAACACCTTTATAGCTCCTAGACTCACCAATCACCATCAGAAACTTTATAGCTCCAAGACCCACCCATCATCATCAGCACTTTCATAGCTCCATGACTCACCTAATACAATCAGTACCTTTATAGCTCCGAGACTCACCAATCACCATATGCACCTTTATAGCTTCAAGACTCACCAAATACCATCAACACTTTTATAGCTCCAAAACTCACCAATCACCATCTGCACGTTTATAGCTCTGAGACTCACCAGTCACCATCAGCACCTTTATAACTCTGAGACTCACCATTCACCATCAGCACCTTTATAGCTCCGAGACCCACCAATCACCATCTGCACCTTTATAGCCCCGAGACTCACCAACTACCATCAGCACCTTTATAGCTCCGAGACTCACCACTCACCATCTACACCTTTATAACTCAGAGATTCACAAATCACCATCAACGTTACACACGTGGTATCTTTCATGGATCGAAACTAATTATTTAAACATTTATAATAAGGGTACAAAATAAAATTTACTGGGGCTTCTTTCTAATATGATTAATTTATATTTCAACATCGTTTTATCGATTATTTATTACAAAATATAAAAACTGTCGAAGGACATACACACGAGGCCCTAGAAACGCACCTTAGGGACTCTTGTAAGCAATAATCGATATACAGCGTTGATTACACATTCGTAAATAGATGCCTGTACTTTCCTATGGACCAACCTACACAAACATTTACTTTCTAAATAAAACACTTAACAATTCCAATCTAAACAGACCTGTCTGTATGTGTATAATTTATAACCATACAGGTGTTCACGAACAAAATTAAACAATGATTTAGGGGAGGTAGATGTGTATGTTTAATTGGGGAAATAATGATTGGCTATAAGGGACTCTTATTCGTAGATTTCTTCTCGGCAAAAGTGGTGACGGAAATTTGCAGGGGTAGGGTATGTGACAAACATCACAAACAACAGTTTCCAGCCTGTGGCAGTGTCAGTTTAGTAAAATTCCTCCATATTCCTCTATCTTTACACTATTGTTCCGCCTTTAATTATGTCCATTCTTCTCCTCTCACTCACAGACTTTCTGTTATCTGCTCCTCCCATCTACTTCCTGGCATCCCTATCGGTCTATTTACTCAATTCTTTATTCCCATAATTTTCTTTGGCATCCTCTATTTTTTACATCCTCATTACATGTCAATACCATATAATGTAACCATCAAATGTTGACAATTGAGTGTGGTATTGTACGCGCGTGTACGGGTTGTTCCATTTAACTGTGGCTTCAGGGGGGAGGGGGGGTTCATCTCACGTGCTTGCAGGTGTTTGTGGTCTGTACTTGCTGTTGTTACGTGACTGTAACCATGCCACTGGACAGTTTTGCGGAGCGGACGGACATGGTGTTGGTGTATGGGATGCGGAAGAGTGTGGAAATACCAGAGAAGCGGACAAGCTGTACCGTAGATGATACCCTAACATAGGCAACGCATACCATGTATCCACGACTGGTACAGTAACTACGAGAAACTGGTTTCCCCTACAGTGACGAAGCCAGATACGGGACAAGAATACATGTCCCTCCGCATTTCCGTCACCATCTTCGCCTAGAAGGGATCTCCTTTGGCTTTGTGTTCCCCATCACCACCCACCTACCGCCCCTAAAGCGTTGTATAATTTGTTCGTGAACATCCTGTAGGCAGTATGCAGATACAATAATTGTTATTTTGTTGATAATTATTATAGTCCATAAGGTAATAGTACTGAAATCCACACCAAATGATTTTAAAACCGGAAAAGAATGAGGAATTGTGTAAAATTTGTGTTTGTTACAATGGTTTACAACTATTCTTACAGTATTTTTAAACACTCACAAAACTGTGAAGAATCAACAAGAACCTATTTTAATCGATTTTAACAATCTTTTATTTAAAACAAATTTAATAAGCTAAAACACATGTTTTGCTAAGCTTGTAATCAACCTAAAACGTTTTTGACATCAGACCTAATTTTAAGTGACTAATTAAAAACGCGTTCGTTGATTATATTTTCCTTATTTGAGTCATAACGTGGCTGTGAACGGTTGCTAACCAATGTTACATACGAATATGGCTTCTTGGAAAGTATTGAAATTTCTATTCGTGGCGTGCAGAATACTGGGCTTAGCTCCATTTCAGATAAAGTACTTGACTAGCTCTTTCAAAATAGTGAAATCAAATTTCTTGATTGTCTATAGTATTTTCGTTCATATCGTCCCTTTCGCAGAAATGTATCGGTTATTACTTTGGAGACTTGGCTATGTGAATATAGTTTCCGTTGCTACCGGGATTCAATCCGTTTGTTTAATGCTAGGCTTCTCCTTCGCAGTTATTCATGGTATTGTGAAGTACAATGGTTTCATTCAACTGTTCAACAACATTTCCACTTTGAAAAGTACAACTTGAAAAATGGCATATTTCCAGGAAAGATCAACAAAATGATTCTGACTCATATAATTGTTTGGTTTTTAATATTTTGTAGCATAAACTTTGTAGGGATTCTAACTTTCTCATCTCAGTTGGATTTAGATGTGTATATTCTAGGCATGATACCTGCTGATATTATTGAATTGATGATGGAGTTCCAATACGTCTTTATAGTTCTCACTACAGATTATTACTTTGAAGAGTTTAACTCCAAAATCCTAGAACTACAAGACAATTTAAGTAAAATGAGACAAAGTACTATTTTCATGGCACGGTCCCTAGTGCCTTCACAAACTGTGGACGCCAAAGGCAACACTACTTGAAGATCTGTGGCAAAACAAACTCCAAAACATCACTCATTTTTATGACGAACTTTGTGATCTCGCTGAGCTCATTAACTCAACATTTTCTCTTCGTATTTTGATAAATATGGCTTCTATATTTGTTTTCATAACTTCCCACGCGTATTGCACAATTTTGATCGTGTGCGGTTTTGATGACTCGAACGAAATCGCTTCGTTGTCTCTATATTCTCATTTTCTCTGGGTCATGTTCTACATTCTGAAAGCTTGCTGGATCCTCCGTGTGTGTGTGGGGACTACCGACGAGGTAAGTTCCATTGTACAAAATAAAACATCGTATGTCACACAAAAATGTTTTGTGTTTACTATAGTCAACTTCAAAAACTTGCTTGCAGCATAGCATTTTTTCCCTACTTCCAAATCAATATCATAAACTGTGTCCAGCCTGTAGCTGTGTCAGCTTAGTAAAATTCCTCCATATTTCTCTTTATTTCCAACACTCTTCCTCCTTTAATTGTTTCTCTGCTTTTCCTCTCAATTGCACAAGTTCTGATAACTGCTCATCCCATCTATTTCTTGGCATCTATTGCGGTCTTTTTACTACACACATCATGTTCATCATTTTCTTTGGCATTTTCCCCTTCCCAATTATAATTACGTGCCCATACCATATCAGTCTTGCTTCCTCTACTATCTCATGTACTCTAACATCCTCATTACATGACCATACCATCTCAGCCTTGCTTCCTCTACTATCTCATGTACTCCAACATCCTCATTACATGTCCATATCATCTCAGCCTTGCTTCCTCTACTATCTCATGTACTTCAACATCCTCATTACATGACCATACCATCTCAGTCTTGCTTCCTCTACTATCTCATGTACTTCAACATCCTCATTACATGACCATACCATCTCAGTCTTGCTTCCTCTACTATCTCATGTACTTCAACATCCTCATTACATGACCATATCATCTCAGCCTTGCTTCCTCTACTATCTCATGTACTTCAACATCCTCATTACATGACCATACCATCTCAGTCTTGCTTCCTCTACTATCTCATGTACTTCAACATCCTCATTACATGCCCATACCATCTTAGTCTTGCTTCCTCTACTATCTCATGTACTCCAACATCCTCATTACATGACCATACCATCTCAGCCTTGCTTCCTCTACTATCTCATGTACTCCATACATCCTCATTACATGCCCATTGTCCATACCATCACAGTCTTGCTTCCTCTACTATCTCATGTACTCCAACATCCTCATTACATGCCCATACGATCTCAGTCTTGCTTCCTCTACTATCTCATGTACTTCAACATCCTCATTACATGACCATACCATCTCAGTCTTGCTTCCTCTACTATCTCATGTACTCCAACATCCTCATTACATGCCCATACCATCTCAGTCTTGCTTCCTCTACTATCTCATGTACTCCAACATCCTCATTACACAACCATACCATTCCAGTCTTTCTTCCTCTACTAGCTCATGTACTCCAACATCCTCATTACATGACCATACCATCTCATCCTTGCTTCCTCTACTATCTCATGTGCTCCAACATCCTCATTACATGTCCATACCATCTCATCCTAGCTTCCTCTACTATCTCATGTACTCCATTCTTTCCCGGATAACTTCATTCCTAATCCTGTTTCTCCTCGTAACAGCTAACATTCTCCTCCCAAACTTAATTCCCATGGCCTCCAAGTCCCTGGTCTCTCTTACACTCAATGCCCATGTTTCTGGTGTATATGTGACCATAGGTACAAAGTACAGTAACATCAACTCTTCAAATACCTTTGAAAAGGTAAGCGCTCATCGTGATTTATAGAATTTTAGTAATAACATGTGGATCTGGCAGCATCGTTCATACCAGAGTCTAGTTTTGTGGTCAACAAATCTGAGAAGCTTATAGTAAAATATTTCATCGAGTATATGTTAACAGTTTATTAAAAATGTGAGATAATATGAAAGTTATATGTCATATGATCCTTAAGTATGGTGTTTACAACATCTAAAATCTTTTAAAATATGTTAAAAATATACATACATACATATATACATACATACATACATACATACATATATACATACATACATACATACATATATACATACATACATACATACATACATACATACATACATACATACATACATACATACATACATACATATATACATACATATATACATACATACATATATACATACATACATACATACACACATACATACATACATACATACATACATACATACATACATACATACATACATACATACATACATACATACATACATACATACATACATACATACATACATACATACATACATACATACATACATACATACATAAATACATACATACATATTATACATACATACATACATACATACATACATACATACATACTACATACATACATACATACACACAGACCTAATCATAACGTTCTCTTGTGGGGTAGGCAAGAAACAGTGCAAACAGCTAAAAAAAAAAAAGCTCGGTACCTAATCCATCCTCACTAACTTTCTCCACTCTTTCCTATCCTTGAATACTCCCTTCTCTTCAACAACTTACATACTCCAAGTCAAACATGCACGTTTATTCACATAAATTGTTATGTTAATAGCATCTATCCACGTCTCACATGGCCTACCTATTCCTTTCTATCCACACACTCTACCTTCATATATTTGCTTCATCCCTCGACCCACAATCATACTCTCAACATTGTTATTAGTACCGCGTCTTACTACCCGTTCGGGTTATACGCACTTACGCCAATGTGTAATGGTAGGGTGATTATGAGATGAAATGAAGGACCTACAGTTTAACGTGGGATCCGAACCACGGTGGAGGCCTGGCATTCCCCACATTCACAAGTTGAGATTAATACACGTCTTGTTTCAGCACCCATTCATTACTGACTTTGTCCATACAAGCTTTAGTATCTAATAAAACATGTATCTTAATATAATTTATGTAACCAGTTTCTAGCTTTATTTGCTTTTTTTTGTGGTTAGGATCTATTTAGGTGTGGATGTAGAAGACACGAGAAAAGGTCAGTATTTGGCAGTCTTTGTGGCGAAACTTTTTTTGATCAAAAGAAATGAAATACTGCTGAACAAACCTAGAGTTTAACTTTCTTCACATGATGGTATCAACAATTGTTGAATATCTGTCAAGGCTATCCTGGAATATATTGACAACTTTTTCTCTTCATTTAAAATGTTTCTCATCTAATGCCGTTATGCTCATGACAGATATAACAACTGTTGATATCACCATGGGAAGAACATCAAACTCTTGTGTTTCTCTTGGGGCAATATTTTATTTTATTTTTGCCAAAAAAGAAACGTTTTGTTAAAAAAAAACCTGCAAAAACACTGGCATGTTATAGCGTTTCCTACAACCCCACCTCAATCAGATCCAACCTACATGCTCATTAACTTGGAATACGAATATGCAGCAGTTTAATTAAATTCACTGATAGAACTGGATTCCAATTATTAATAAAATAAGTTTATTGCAGATATGTCAATGTTCTTTCGTCGAAGATATGATTAGTATATTTGGGGTGACCTGGTGGTCTAGGGGTAAGGTGTCAGACTTTTGTGCTGGCGGCCGGGGTTCAATCCTCGGTCCCGGCACAGATTTATCTGATTTCCAAACCCTTCCTTCACCTCTGACAAGACGTGTATTAATCACAACTTGTGAATGTGTGGAATGCCAGGCCTCACCGTGGTTCGGATCTCACGTTAAACTGTAGGTCCTCCATTTCATCTCACAATCACCCTACCATTACACATTAGCATGAGTGGTATAACCCGAACGGGTAATAATAATAATAATAATAATAATTAGTACATTTCTTTGTTTCCTGCAGGCAAAGAGAACTACAGTTCTTGTACACAAACTTCTGAATCAAACCAAGGACCCTTTGTTGAACCAGGAGGTAAATATAATCACCGACAATACTGTGAATTTAATAGCTTTGTTATTTAATCCATTCAAATACTTTAAAACTTATAATAATACTATTTTTTTAGCAGTGAATTACCTGTTCTGACTATACGCTTATGTACTAATTACGCTAATAGTTTTAGACACTAGGGAGGTCATATTTATAGGAAGTGTACCCACATTAACTTAAGAGGGAGAGTGTAAAACCATTTTGGAAAACCACCCTGAGTACACCCGACCGAGATTCGAACCTCGATCTCCCCCGTCATCGGCAGTCTATTCAACTGCGAGAGACACACCTCGGTGGCGTAGTTAGCTAATGCGCTAGTTTCGTGTTGAGCTAGACGGCCGATGACGGGGAGATCGAGGTTAGAATTTCGGTCGGGTGTACTGAGGGTGGTTGTCTAAAATTGTTTTCCACTCTTTCTACACGCAAATGTGGATTCACTTCCTCTAAATTAAACCTTCCCAATCCCTAGCCCGTTAGCGTAATTAGTATTTAAGAGTACACCCGGTAAGGATAGTAAGACGTGGTGCAAAAAAATCTGTGAGAATAGCGCTAGACCACGCGGCCACATATACGTATGATTACCAATTGAGCTATCCTGGTTATATTACAAACCTAATTGACTGTCAGAAGTCAGCTGTGAGCTGTCAGTCAGCACCAAAGAAGCCATGGTGTTACTGTAAGTTAAATTCATCGATCTCCAAATTTTAGAAATGTTCTGTAAAGAGGAGATTATTCCAAAATATTATTCGTTTGTTTCAGCTGCAGGTATTTTCTCTGCAACTCCTTCATCGCAAAGTTCAGTTCACTGCCTGTGGATTCTTCCCTTTGGACTACACCTTGCTTTACTCGGTAAGACAGGTCGTGTGGTCCGTGTGTCCATCCCTTGTAACTCCTCTATAGCAAAGTTCAGTTCACTGCCTGTGGATTCTTCCCTTTGGACTACACCTTGCTGTACTCGGTAAGACAGGTCGTGTGGTCCGTGTGTCCATCCCTTGTAACTCCTCTATAGCAAAGTGCAGTTTTAATTACTGCACTATGCCTTTTAACTCAAATATATACTTAGACAAACTGGCTTATAAAATTAAGATTTGACTCCAAAGAGATACAAATACTATTAATCATTTGTGTGGGTGTTTACTCCGACCTCCTTAACTAGTGTTAGTAACTAATACATTACAATCGAATAATTCAGTTTGCAAATACGTTTGCTCCAACCTCCTAAACTATGTTAGTAACTAATACATACATTGAATAATTCAGTTTGCAAATCATGTTGCTCCTACTCCTTAAACAGTGTTAGAACTAATACTTACAATTGAATAATTCAGTTGGCAATCATGTTTGCTCCAACCTCCTTAAACTAGTGTTAGTAACTAATACATTTCATTGAATAATTCAGTTTGTAAATCATGTTTGCTCCACCTCCTTAAACTAATGTATATACTAATACATTACAATTGAATAATTCAGTTGCAAATACGGTTTGCTCCTACCTCCTAAACTAATGTTAATAACAATACATTGCATTGAAATTCAGTTTGTAAATCATGTTTGCTCCAACCTCCTTAAACTAGTGTTAGTAACTAATACATTACAATTGAATAATTCAGTTGGCAAATCATGTTTGCTCCTACCTCCTTAAACTAGTGTTAATAACTAATACATTGCAATTAAATAATTCAGTTGGCAAATCAGGTTTGCTCCTACCTCCTTAAACTAGTGTTGGTAACTAATACGTTACAATTGAATAATTCAGTTTGCAAATCATGTTTGCCTCGACCTCCTTAAACTAGTGTTAGTAACTAATACGTTACAATTGAATAATTCAGTTTGCAAACCGTGTTTTAATATACGCTTGTGTTTAAAAATATTATTTTTACAAGTACCTAACCGTGAATGTATATTTGTTATTTATAGATTGTTGGAGCAGTAACCACCTATCTAACCATCTTGCTTCAGTTCCAGCTTTCTTTCAGGAGCACAAAGAACGCCATGAAGAACATGACAGAAATAAATATTTAAATTATAAATAGGCACTGTAGCACACTTAATAAACCAGTTGTGTATCTATATTTAATTTTATGAGCACAGATTTTATGTTGTGAAAACTATGTATTCAAATAAAGAGCTATAGCTGTTTCAACTTAGAATTTATTATAACAACATGTGTGTATTTGTTAACAATGTTTGATAAAGAATCATAGATGTGCTATAAAGAGTGAGTTAAAAACGTTTACTTCACAAGCATTGTATTTTAATAAATGTAAATGTTTCAAAATTAATAGATAAATCTCACTTTTAACTAACATAATATCAATCTAATTATATTGTTATAGTCAATGTTATAGTCAATGATTAAAAAACAAATTATATTATTATGTATTTTTTTATTTCAGGCATCCTATTTATCACAGACATTTTCTTAAGAAAAACCATCTGGAAAGTATTTTTTTCTAACAGAATCCTCATTTATAGTGGGCATAAATAAAGTCGAGGACTTCACATAGCTATCTTTAGGGCCAAAGATGGCCCACGGGCTGCAATTTACTAAACGCAAAATTGTGTTGACCATGCGGCCACCGAAGTGGGTCATTTGTGAATTGCAATGGGTTTTTTTCCCTCCCCCCCCCCCCCCCCCTCCCCGCCATTATTTTTCTATTACCATGTATTTTTGTTCACATATCTCACAATTTATAAATATAATTTGATAAATGATTTAGAAAAATGTGTTGTACCTTTTATCTTAAATAAAGAGAAATTAATAAATTTAGAACAAATTTATCTTCTTTTTAGTATGGGTAAAAGTTTAGTTATTAATATAAATATTTATAGACTTTAGTAAGCACATAAGTCTTGACATGTGAGGAATAAGGTCAAAAATGTGAATATAATTGGAAGATAATAAATTAAATTGAGCGTGAAAATTACCAAACCATAACTTTGTTTCATGTCACGTTTGGTTGTCTAAGTTTAATTGGTTTATGTTATGTTTTAACAATATCACTTAAATTTTGTTGGGGAAATTAAAATAATGACAGAGTTTAGAGAATAAAAGCACACGTAACGTGACGATGGCACGCTAGTCAAGTTTAATCATACAAATTGACTTTGGTAAAAACACCATTTCCAGTTAGGTATTATTGATGGGTGGCCTGGCCTGTAAATAAGAGTTCTATTAAATTCTTCTTACTTTTAAAAAAAAAACGAAACCGTTGAAAAATGACAGATTTGTACAGTTTGATTAAAACAGTTTACAGTGTTTCCAGTGTTTTCATGAAAATACCGTTTAGTTTTGAGGTAAAAAATGGACGTTTCAGTAATTTTCGCTTTTCTATTTCAAAAGCAGTTTTTGGAGGAATCTTTACCGTTTTAATGTTGTTTTTTTCTATTCTTAGTGAAACACTGCAGACTAACAAGAAAAATATGGAACTTATTTTCAAGAGAACTTCAAATGCAATTTTGAAATCAGCATAGCTCTTTACACCATCATACATGTCGCAAACTTGATGAATTACAAACAAATTAAGTCAATAATAAATAAGTACTTTCTGTTAGATGAAATACTGCACGTGGGTGATAAGAAATATATTAAGTATTGCTGGGGTTTTCTTATAAAAACTTGCTTTATGTTAATTATTCTGATTGTATTGATTAATCCATTTTCCCTATCAATATCAATGTCCTTCATTTTGTTTATTGACTTCAAACATTTGTATCCTTATAGAGGAGTATGTAACGCTGTTTATTTTTGGTGGCATGGTGGCCATTTTGGGGGATTGGTTCGAAAAAGTCAATGGCAAGTTGAGTGATATGGAAAACCAACGTGTATTGGAACAGTCACGGATTTCGAAAATCCCGACAGGAAAAGTTTATGCCTTTACATCCGAAAACAATCATTACACATTTGGAAGTTTGAGTCGCTCATCCGGAATAAATGCAAGACGGATCTCTATCCTCGACCCGAATTATTCACAGTCTCACCCTTTCGGGGAATATCTTTGTCCAGATTCCGACAAAATGGAGAATATACTGTCTGAGCTGGTCTTGATCGACAGCTCCTTGTGGGAAATGACCAAACTTGTCAACTCTGCGTTCTCCGTCCAAATGACGTGTCTCGTCACTTTATATTTCATTTCTATCGTGTTTATTGCACATAATCTTATAGGTGGTCTCCTGGATTATGAATCAGGAGGATATGCAGCCATGACGTTCGATTTTCAACTGTTGGTGTGGATGGTATTGTCTATCCTTGGATTAGTTTACCTGGTGGCATCGTGCAAATTAACGTGTTCCAAGGTAAGTTTAAAAGTAACACTCATTATTTGAAGCTGGAAATTTACAATACAGACACTTTCTAAGACGACAACAACAACTTTTGTGACTCAAACCCCATCAAGACCCCATAAAATAATTTTTGAATAATTTAAATTTAACATAGACCTCTTTTTAACCATAATCTAAAGTGCATTATCAAGCTCTAATGATTGTCTAACAGGTGGCAGCACTAACTTAATTGGAGTTAAAATTGGACTTTCAACATTTTTCCCAGGTACCCTTCATTTTAGGTTTCTAAAATGGTCAGTATCATTCTGACAGAGGGACTTACTTAAAGTAAGGCTAAATAATTGGGGAGAGGAAGCTGAGTCTTTAATGAAATGCACCACTATTCGCACGTATGAACGATACAAAAGACAAGAGTGGAAAATCATCCCCGGTGAGGGATGGGGTGGTAATTTAAACACAGCCTTCCGTGCAGAGTAACTCGTTCTAGTCAATAATTTAATTCTTAAATTATTAGATCTGTTTCAAAATAATTTGTTTTTTTTTCCTTGTTGTTTAAGGAATAATATTGTATTATTGATAATAATATATATTAATGTGGTGAATTATTTTCATTTATTCATTTATAGAAATAACAAAATCCTTGACTATACCACTAATCTGGGGGTTGAATAGAATTATTAATTTAAACTTACTCATATATTTATATTTAAGCTAGAAATACATATAATTATTAATGTTTCTATAAAAAAATTAAATTAATCACAGCAGTAACACAATCTTACAAACAGTTGTTTCTAACAGATTAACAAAAGCATCAATTCCGACATGTCGATGCCATGGCATTAAGCTGTGTTATACAATATATACACTGATTGATTGATTGATTGTATTATCAATAAAATGTGGGGATAGTATGTCGTTAGTCTAAACTCGGGAAGAGACACACACAAGATTAAGTGGATATGTTCAAAATATATTGACCCGAAGATAAATGTAAATGTCAGAAAATAGCCATGTTTAAGTAAGATTAAATATGTTTGAAAGAAAAAACTCATTAAAATTAAGCATTAAATTATTCATAAGATAATTGATAAACAAGTTTAGTTGAATTTTCAAATATTCAATATAATTAATTATTGAGCAATGAATACCTTTGTATTTATTGGAAATGGTGGAGTGTTTATCTGAATGTACACCTGTAATTCTGTTTTGGGATTGAACCAAACTATTATGTTGATAATTTTTTTAAATGTAGTTTAGTATATGTCCAAAACGTTGTCTAATACACAATAAACATGTAATAGGTTTCACAGAGCGGCAATTAATTAAACCACCAGGATCGTATAACGGTTGATTAAACGATATGTCTTCTCTCATGAAATTATCGATAAACACTTTGTTTATCCAGAAAGTAAGCAAGCCTAGCTTACATGTTTCCAGTAAGGAATGGCTTATGAAATGGGCTCATATTTTAGTTCAGCAAGGTATTATTGATTTGTTGAATGTTAAACAAATTTCGGCTTACTTATATGTGCTCAATCAGGTTAAGTGGCATCTAGAACATTGAAACATTTCCTGCCGACCGAAAGATGGGTCATAACAAAAACCTGGGGTTTCTCTTCGTAGCTTCCAAGATGTTGGGTGTGGCACCGTTTCATGTCAAGACGTTAGACGTTTCTTTCGACATCGAGAAATCAAACTATTTTTTCGTTTACAGTGTACTGGTTTTGATCGTGAACATCATCGAGTCCTTTCGAATAATCTATTGGAGACTAGGATATAAAAATATAGTATTTGTAGCTACCGGCCTGCAAATATCAAGCATCATGTTAGTCATCTCCGTTTCAATTCTTCAAAGTATTATGAAGTATAAGGACTTAATTAAGTTGTTTAAATTGATTATCAGTTTAAATAAGTACGACTTGAAAAACGGTATCCTCCCGAAAAAGATAAATAAACGTATCCTTATTCAGATAGTCGTTTGGGTGTTCATATTTGGCGTCACGTATTCCGTTAGTTTTGGCACATTCACTCCTGAGATGAGTCTGGATGTTTATGTGCTAGGCATCTTTTCGAGTGATTTGATCATATTTCTGATGGAATGTCAGTACGTCTCGTTGGTTTCTATTGCTTTTCATTACTTCAAGGACCTGAACTCACAAATCTTGGGCATAGAAAGGATCTTCAAGAGAAGTAATGGTCTGGTCAAGAAGAGTTGGTCCATTTTACCCGACCAAGCTGTTTCACCCAGACCAACTCCTATGGAATGTTCGGCGAAAAATAAGATCCGAAATACCGCTCGTCTTTACGACACTCTTTGCGATATCGTTCATCTCATCAACTCTACCTTTTCGGTCCGTATGTTATCAAACGTGGCGTCGATATTCGTCCACATAACCACACACTTGTATTGTGCCCTGTTGATCATATGTGAGCTTGTGTATGTGGAAAAAGTCGCCTCATTATCTTTGGTGTCACACATTATCTGTAGTGTATTCTACTTTTTGAAAGTATTGTGGATACTCAAAGCGTGTATCCTGACTGTGTGTGAGGTAAGTTGACTTGTGGTTTTATTAATTATTGTGTGTCACAAATTGAAACGGAGGATCAGTCCTAATATACAGAACGATTTGGCTAATTCAACATGGATTATTTCGAAAAATTGGATAGTTCAAACCTACCAGGATTCCTCATCAAATTTATCAATGGTAAAAGAAACCATTTAATTAAAAAATTAATTTGTTCTTGTTTTTACTTATTTTAAACCTAGCTTAACGATATCAATTATTATTATTTAGCACCGCATCTTACTGCCCATTCGGGTTATACGCTTTTTAAGTAGTAATTACGCTAATGTATTGGGAATTTGGAAGGTTGAATTAGAGGAAGTGAACCCACATTTGCGTGGAGGGAGAGTGGAAAACCATTCAGGAAAAACCACCCCAGTTCACCCGACCGAGATTCGAACCTCGTTCTCCCCGTCCTCGGCGGTCAAGATCAACACAAGCGCGTTAGCCAACTACAGCACCGATGCGGGTAACGATAAAAATTAACACTAATGTCAAATAAAATTGTAGTTATCTAATTGCCACGTCTTGGTAAATGAAAAAGCGGGAATTAGGAACCGGCGGTGAGCGGGTTGCCTAACATAACCTATATTAGGAACCCCGTTCAATGTTAAGAATTAAATAACATGATTGTATTTTATTAAAGGTACTCAAAATTACTATTCGTTATGAAAATCAACGCGTTGTTAATAAAATAATAATATGGAAGAAAATTATAAACTGTTAAAATTATATTGCTTACAGTCCCTGTTTATGAAATTTTAAAATAGTAATTCATCTTCAATCAAAAATGTGTGTGAACTAATTTACAAAATAAATACATATTAAAATTATAGAATAAAAATATCATTTAAATTTTTTTTAGCGCCACGTCTTACTACCCGTTCGGGTTATACGCCTATGTACTAATTACACTAATGGTTTAGGGATTAGGAAGGTTTAATTTAGAGGAAAATCACCTGAATTTACGTGGAAGCCGATTGGGAAAACATTTAGGAAAAACCTCAGTAAACTCTGTCTGGAACGAACCCCAATCTTCCCATCTTCGGCAGCTTAGTCCAACATGAAAGTAGACCATTAGATCCCACGGCCGAAGAAGCGGGTCATGATTTACCTGAACTATTGTTTATGTGTCTGTTATTACCATGGTCGTAATATGTTATTGATATATAAAAAAAAATGGTTGTGTGTACTTATGTACGCGCGCGAGAAGTTATACTTCTTTGGCATCATTAAAAAATAGTTTTTAATTGCATGCAAATAATTAATTACAATAAAATGATAATATTTAGTATTAATTATGTTAAATAATAATATTTTAATTTATATCAATAAATAATACATACGGATAGTTAACCTCAATTATATTGTAGCACTTGAAAAAGTCTATAAGCACAATTTTTTTCACTAATATTTACGAATAGTAAATAATATTAATCAAAATATTCATTTAAATCACTACTGAATATAATATATTAGCACATATATAATTCGCACTTGTATGAAACTAAAACACGTGTTGTGAATGTAGAAACTAGAAACATGTGAATAAATATTATATATATGAAAACAGTGATCAGAGGCGACGAGCGTACCAACATGCGCGACTAACAGAGGTTCTATTTCTATTTTGTTGGTAGCTTTTTTTTTTTTCGAGACTTAATGAGCGGTTTACCTTCAACCTGTTACTTTTGTGTTACAGTGATGCGCGCGCATATTAAAATTTCACTCTCATCATTTTTTCATAACGCGCCTAAAGAAGTATAACTTCAAAAATTGTTTTTAAAATTAAATTCTTCATTGTTGATTATAATTTATTCCCGTAAATATATTATAAGAAAGGCATATAATAGGTATTCTACTGACCAATCAATTAACCTCTTGATACTTTGATAATACAATGGTGACAGCTTACTATTATGATAAGACGTCTATTATTTAAAGAAGCTTAATCGATATTACTCTTGAAGAGTTGACGTGGCTAGAAGATTACACGGAACATTTATTTCTAAACAGAAAAAAAAAAGGGTTACCAACAAGCGCTTAGTAAAACTCCAAATTTAAACTTTAGAACATTCTACCAAAATTTATAAACTCTCTACACAAACCTCGTTAGATTTTGACCACTTTCAATGTGGATATTTATGGTATCGTGTGTTAACTTTTTAAGTTTCTTATAAACATAAGAATATTTTATTAGATATATCTTTTTATCACAGCGTCTTAATACCCATACACGTTTGTACTAGCTACGTTAATAGTCTTAGGGAAGAGGAAGGTTACATTTATAGGAAATGTATCTGCATTTGGTAAAAACCACCCTCAGCAGAACCGACCGAGATTCGAACCTTGATTCCTGAGAAAAAAAAATTTATCTGATAAATAAAACAATGTAAAGTTCTTGTATTTCTATGATGAAAATTAACTATATATATATTTCTTTGTTTCGGCAGGCAAACCGGACTCCTGTGCTGGTGCACAAACTGCTGAATCAAACCAGTGATCCTCAGCTAAGACAAGAGGTATACTGATCATTTCAACGACGGGCTGGGAATTTAGAGCTATATATAGCGTTTATTACTATATCCTGGTTTTTATATGAAGTCCTTTTCGAAAGTCCCTATTTTTTATTTTGGTAGGATAAAAGATATTTTAGAATGGTAGTGGGGAAACCCGTTCTAGAAGGCTTTTTCATCATCATCAACTGTTTCCCGTCTGTGGTCGGATCAGTTTAGTAAAATGCATCCATCTTCCTCTATCCTTCCACCATTCTTCCTCCTTTAAATGCTCCCATTCTCCTCCTCTCACTCGAACACTTTTTATTATCTGCTCCTCCCATCTCTTTATTGGCCTCCCTGCGGTCTTTTCCCCACAAACTTAATTTCCAATATTTTATTCGCCATCCTCTCTTTTTCCATCCTCATTACATGTCCATACCATCTCAGTCTTTCTTCCTCTACTATCTCATATACTCCATACATCCTCATTACATGCCCATTGTCCATACCATCTCACCCTTGCTTCCTCTACTATCTCATGTACTCCAACATCCTCATTACATGACCATACCATCTCAGTCTTGCTTCCTCTACTATCTCATTTACTCCATACATCCTCATTACATGCCCATTGTCCATACCATCACAGTCTTGCTTCCTCTACTATCTCATGTACTCCAACATCCTCATTACACAACCATACCATTCCAGTCTTTCTTCCTCTACTAACTCATGTACTCCAACATCCTCATACATGACCATACCATCTCAGTCTTGCTTCCTCTACTATCTCATTTACTCCAACATCCTCATTACATGCCCATTGTCCATACCATCTCAGTCTTGCTTCCTCTACTAACTCATGTACTCCAACATCCTCATACATGACCATACCATCTCAGTCTTGCTTCCTCTACTATCTCATTTACTCCATACATCCTCATTACATGCCCATTGTCCATACCATCACAGTCTTGCTTCCTCTACTATCTCATATACTCCAACATCCTCATACATTCACATACCATCTCAGTCTTGCTTCCTCTACTATCCCATGTACTCCAACATCCTCATTACATGACCATACCATCTCAGTCTTGCTTCCTCTACTAACTCATGTACTCCAACATCCTCATACATGACCATACCATCTCAGTCTTGCTTCCTCTACTATCTCATTTACTCCAACATCCTCATTACATGACCATACCATCTCAGTCTTGCTTCCTCTACTAACTCATGTACTCCAACATCCTCATTACATGACCATACCATCTCAGTCTTGCTTCCTCTACTATCCCATGTACTCCAACATCCTCATTACATGACCATACCATCTCAGTCTTGCTTCCTCTACTAACTCATGTACTCCAACATCCTCATACATGACCATACCATCTCAGTCTTGCTTCCTCTACTATCTCATTTACTCCAACATCCTCATTACATGCCCATTGTCCATACTATCTCAGTCTTGCTTCCTCTACTAACTCATGTACTCCAACATCCTCATACATTCACATACCTTCTCAGTCTTGCTTTTTCTACTATCTCATGTACTCCAACATCCTCTTTTCTCTTACAATCAATGTCCAGGTTTCCGCTACATATGAGACATTAGGCTTTTTATCCACCAAAATAATACCATACAGTAGGATTCTGGTACGAACCAGAATGGATTTTCTACTACCGTTCTCTACAAACGTAGCCAAAATCTTCCCTTCCCAACATTTCCCACAATTCGTACCTCACCAGACATATCCAACAAATGTTTATCGTTTAATGTTTTCAACAAAACGTAGCTTACTACACGAAAATTCACCTATATTTGTCCTTACCTAAACACGCGACACGTTTTACACGTAAAACAAACCTCACAGCACGCCCCACCCAATTTTCCAGTCTCTTAGCGATATTCAAATATACAGCCTTAACGGAAAATCATCAATGGAAGCAAGAACAAATCAAATAGATCACAAATGTCAGAGAAACACTTTGCTTTCTCTATTTAAAATATTATAGCATCGATTAAAAAATTATAAATTTAAAGAAATTTTGATTTCCACTGATTTTAACCGAATTTGGTTCACAGATTCCTTTGGAACGTAAACTTTTATCAATCTGCTTATTGGTTGTGGTTTAGCATTTAGGTATCATAGCTCAAATTTTCATTAAAACTACAATTTTTCTAATGTTTTAATTTTAAGAAATGAAAAAAAATAATTAAGAACCAGTTTGTAAACTAATAACCATTTTTTTCGGACTATATAATTTTATTACTAACTATTGGTTGTTTATCCCCAACAAAGGGAAGGAACATTAAAATTAGCAACAACAAAACTTTTACCTTCATGATAGTCCATTAAAATAAGTGTTATGAGTTTTCAATCTTAAATTATATTTTAATAATATATAATAATGTGACTAAGGTTTCTAATCTAGCATGGGAACGTTTAAAATCGGAATATAATCGTTTGATTTCAGCTGCAGATGTTTTCTATGCAACTCCTTCATCGCAAAGTTCAGTTCACTGCCTGTGGATTCTTCCCTATGGACTACACCTTGCTGTACTCGGTAAGACAGGTCGTGTGGTCCGTGTGTCCATCCCTTGTAACTCCTCTATAGCAAAGTTCAGTTCACTGCCTGTGGATTCTTCCCTTTGGACTACACCTTGCTGTACTCGGTAAGACAGGTCGTGTGGTTGATGTGTATATTAGTCCTGTTGATGCTGTGGTTGAGTAAGTAAATATTTTCATTTTAGACTTTCTGATTTTAAGAATAATAACCCATTATGATAGCTTCTTAGCTTCAAAAATGTAATAATCTAGGTACCATCGCTTTGATTTTATATTTAGTTTCCAAATATTTTTAAGATAAATCATATTTTTTAGCATACACACTATGCCAAAACCATCAGTCATCTTGAAATAAAATTTAAGTAATTATATCCTAAACTTTTTTCCTCTTTTGTGTACGTAGTGGAAGATGTTCACTTGGTGAAAGGGGGAATGTCTTTTTGATTAGACAAATTAATTAATGGCGTACTTATTTATTTGTGGCATTAGGAATGCGAAAGCTCACTGCCACATTGACAAAAAGTATACCAAATATTCCTATATTGAGCTAGTTATATTCAGTCCACCTCATTACACCCTATCCCTATCTTGAGCTAGTTATATCCAGTCCACCTCATTACACCCTATCCCTATCTTGAGCTAGTTATATTCAGTCCACCTCATTACACCCTATCCCTATCTTGAGCTAGTTATATCCACTCCACCTCATTACACCCTATCCCTATCTTGAGCTAGTTATATCCACTCCACCTCATTACATTCTATCCTTATCTTGAGCTAGTTATATCCACTCCACCTCATTGCGCCCTATCCCTATCTTGAGCTAGTTATATCCACTCCACCTCATTGCGCCCTATCCCTATCTTGAGCTAGTTATATCCACTCCACCTCATTGCGCCCTATCCCTATCTTGAGCTAGTTATATCCACTCCACCTCATTGCGCCCTATCCCTATCTTGAGCTAGTTATATCCACTCCACCTCATTGCGCCCTATCCCTATCTTGAGCTAGTTATATCCAGTCCACCTCATTATACCCTATCCCTATCTTGAGCTAGTTATATCCACTCCACCTCATTGCGCCCTATCCCTATCTTGAGCTAGTTATATCCACTCCACCTCATTGCGCCCTATCCCTATCTTGAGCTAGTTATATCCACTCCACCTCGTTGCGCCCTATCCCTATCTTGAGCTAGTTATATCCACTCCACCTCATTGCGCCCTATCCCTATCTTGAGCTAGTTATATCCACTCCACCTCATTGCGCCCTATCCCTATCTTGAGCTAGTTATATCCACTCCACCTCATTGCGCCCTATCCCTATCTTGAGCTAGTTATATCCAGTCCACCTCATTATACCCTATCCCTATCTTGAGCTAGTTATATCCACTCCACCTCATTACACCCTGTTTCTATCTTGAGCTAGTTATATCCAGTCCACCTCATTGCACCCTATCCCTATCTTGAGCTAGTTATATCCACTCCACCTCATTGCACCCTATCCCTATCTTGAGCTAGTTATATCCACTCCACCTCATTGCGCCCTATCCCTATCTTGAGCTAGTTATATCCACTCCACCTCATTGCACCCTATCCCTATCTTGAGCTAGTTATATCCAGTCCACCTCATTATACCCTATCCCTATCTTGAGCTAGTTATATCCACTCCACCTCATTACACCCTGTTTCTATCTTGAGCTAGTTATATCCAGTCCACCTCATTGCACCCTATCCCTATCTTGAGCTAGTTATATCCACTCCACCTCATTGCACCCTATCCCTATCTTGAGCTATTATATCCACTCCACCTCATTGCGCCCTATCCCTATCTTGAGCTAGTTATATCCACTCCACCTCATTGCACCCTATCCCTATCTTGAGCTAGTTATATCCACTCCACCTCATTACACCCTATCCCTATCTTGAGCTAGTTATATCCACTCCACCTCATTGCACCCTATCCCTATCTTGAGCTAGTTATATCCACTCCACCTCATTACACCCTATCCCTATCTTGAGCTAGTTATATCCACTCCACCTCATTGCACCCTATCCCTATCTTGAGCTAGTTATATCCACTCCACCTCATTACACCCTGTTTCTATCTTGAGCTAGTTATATCCAGTCCACCTCATTGCACCCTATCCCTATCTTGAGCTAGTTATATCCACTCCACCTCATTGCACCCTATCCCTATCTTGAGCTAGTTATATCCACTCCACCTCATTGCGCCCTATCCCTATCTTGAGCTAGTTATATCCACTCCACCTCATTGCACCCTATCCCTATCTTGAGCTAGTTATATCCACTCCACCTCATTACATTCTATCCCTATCTTGAGCTAGTTATATCCACTCCACCTCATTGCGCCCTATCCCTATCTTGAGCTAGTTATATCCAGTCCACCTCATTACACCCTATCCCTATCTTGAGCTAGTTATATCCACTCCACCTCATTACATTCTATCCCTATCTTGAGCTAGTTATATCCACTCCACCTCATTGCGCCCTATCCCTATCTTGAGCTAGTTATATCCACTCCACCTCATTGCACCCTATCCCTATCTTGAGCTAGTTATATCCACTCCACCTCATTACATTCTATCCCTATCTTGAGCTAGTTATATCCACTCCACCTCATTGCGCCCTATCCCTATCTTGAGCTAGTTATATCCAGTCCACCTCATTACACCCTATCCCTATCTTGAGCTAGTTATATCCACTCCACCTCATTGCACCCTATCCCTATCTTGAGCTAGTTATATCCACTCCACCTCATTACACCCTGTTTCTATCTTGAGCTAGTTATATCCAGTCCACCTCATTGCACCCTATCCCTATCTTGAGCTAGTTATATCCACTCCACCTCATTGCACCCTATCCCTATCTTGAGCTAGTTATATCCACTCCACCTCATTACATTCTATCCCTATCTTGAGCTAGTTATATCCAGTCCACCTCATTACACCCTATCCCTATCTTGAGCTAGTTATATCCACTCCACCTCATTGCACCCTATCCCTATCTTGAGCTAGTTATATCCACTCCACCTCATTGCGCCCTATCCCTATCTTGAGCTAGTTATATCCACTCCACCTCATTGCACCCTATCCCTATCTTGAGCTAGTTATATCCACTCCACCTCATTACACCCTGTTTCTATCTTGAGCTAGTTATATCCAGTCCACCTCATTGCACCCTATCCCTATCTTGAGCTAGTTATATCCACTCCACCTCATTGCACCCTATCCCTATCTTGAGCTAGTTATATCCACTCCACCTCATTACATTCTATCCCTATCTTGAGCTAGTTATATCCAGTCCACCTCATTGCACCCTATCCCTATCTTGAGCTAGTTATATCCACTCCACCTCATTGCGCCCTATCCCTATCTTGAGCTAGTTATATCCACTCCACCTCATTGCACCCTATCCCTATCTTGGGCTAGTTCTATCCAGTCCACCCCATTACACCCTATATATTGCAGGTCCATTCTAATGGTATCCTCCCATCTGCATAGGTCTTCCCACTGATTTCTTCCAACTGGGTTTGCCAGTCAATACCTTGAATGCGATTCTTCCAACTACACTGCATGACCTGCTCATCGTAAACTGCGAGATTTGACTATCCTAACGATGTTTTGTTAGGAGTACAGGGTATATAACTCGTCATTATGTAGCCTCCTCCCCTCCACAGTATCTTCATATCTTTTGACCCAAATATTCTTCCTTTGCACCTTATTTTCAAACACCATAAATTTATTTTCATCATAAAGTTTAGAGAGCTCGTTTAACATCCATAGAGAATAACTGGTGAAATCGTAGTTTTGTATATTCTTAGTCTTACATTCCCGGCAACATGCGAGGTGTTGAGAGCTCACTGACCGAGTAATAGCATTTCCCGACTGTATTATTATCCTAATATCCACTCTAGTATCGTTGTTGCTGATTAAAAGTGTTCCTAAATATATAAACTCATTAACCTAGTCAAATGATGTGTTTTTTTTACGTTAATCTCTAAACTATCTCACCCATTCGGTGTTTTCTTTTTGATCGTGTGCTGTGCAATATGGTCTTTCCAGCGTCCATTTCTAGACCTATTCCCTTACTAATAAACTGTCTGAATTTTTTTAAACATCTTCCTGACTCTTACCCAACAAAGCTAAATCATCTGCTTATCTTAAACGCTGCACTGTACCTTTTAAAGTAAGCCCTTCCCTACTCGAATCGAACTTGGGAGCCTTAGCTCAGTAGGCAGACATGCTAACGACCGAGAGAAGGTGTCTGACCTCTGAAAGATGGAAATATATTAGTAAAATTATTTTTTCTCTCTCACAGTGTTGGCAACAAAAGATATTATAGTGCATGAAATAACAAATTCAAAAAGGGTTCTATTCACCCTTGTATCTTCTTATAACAGTCCACTAAATTAATAAATATATTTATAACTTACAAAGAGCCATATAATATATTAGTTTCAAAATAAATCATTTAAATTTTGTAAACAGATGCTCAATACCATAACCAAACACCCTTTGCGGGACTTCATCAATGGCCATCTTTTCAGCTGGTTCGCCATCTTTTTTTATGAAGAAAAGTCAGAATATCTCATTTGTAAAACATTTTTAAAAGAACCTCAGAAGCCGATTCCACACACAAAAAGATTCAAATTGTTATTTACATCAATTTGTATTTCAATAATTTAAAAACGCTTATAATAAAAAATAATAAAAACCCATTTGTTCGATGAGAAAGTTCTTACTTCTAAAAGTGACAAAAGATCAACCTTTATGATCTTGCAGATCTTGTGGTTTGACGAATGAATAAATGAAAGTAAGTATATCTGGTAACTTTTGCTATCTCTCATTTATCACCACTCCTATGACAAATGAACTCTACAAAAGTACACCACCTAACCGTTTGTTTTGACTTGTTTACAGATCATTGGCGCAGTAACCACCTACCTAACCATCTTGATCCAATTGCAACTTTCTAGCACTAACACTGATCAGACCAACAATAAGTTTAGAACAGAGTAAATAAAACCGTTAATCTTGACTTTTATTTGTTTGAAACTAAATGTGAACATGATTATTCCATCTATATATGTACCGATTCACTAAAAATATTTATGTCTAAACCAACAGTTTTAATATTATTCACCTTGAGCTAAACATCATTTTGTGATTTATGAATGTAGGCTCATGAATCTGAGCACATGTGTGTACGTGAACATCCAATATTCTGATTACAATAATATAAAACTATTTATTTTAAAATGAATTAATTGATTTATTTAAATCTATGTAATAATGTATTACCATAAACCATCACATTCTTCTAATGTGATTAGTGCTTTTCTGGTGTAATGTTGGTGACTGTGTCATATACGAGTGCTGGAGATAAGGTATTTAATGCAATTTATCAGCACGATATGATTGCTAGGAATATTTTTTACAGTTGAAGCGCTAATGCGCATGCTTATGACAGAAATATAAATCGCTCTTATAGAGATTTAACCTGAGAAATGTGCACATCATTGCTGTGAACATTTTAATGTTTTGACTAGCTACTCTTATCACAACCCTCAATAGTTGTGACTTTCATGCTGATCCAAACATACTGGGAGGTTTGTGACCCTCATGAGTGCGGTCAATTTCAGTCGAGAGAGGTAACCAAGAAATTTGAACGAAACATTTTAAATAACTGTCTTTATTTTAATTGGTAGTTCGGGAGTTAAGTTTTTTTAAATATTTATAAAGGTACTTTGTTTAAATCTTGTGTCACCCTCTATAGAATATAATTAGTTAGACTATAAAATGTATAATAGCTTATTTAAAGTGTAAGTAGATAAATATGGTAGCTTTTTTGGGTTTATAATATTCCTTTAATATGGATAAGCTGTAATATATATGTAATAATGGATACATTAATTTATCACTTTAGTATTGTAATTTAAAGGCTAGAATTCGATAGACCAAATTTAAACTTAAATGTTTTTAAAACAAATTATGTGATTACAAACGCAATTTCTAGGTTAACATTTACTAAAAAACAAAAGTATTGATTATTTAGCTGTAGTTCAACCAATGATGTCTATTATTTACCTCGTTTACTGTTTAGTAAATAGATAAATACATTAACAAAGCATAACTAATCAGACAATTCATATTACGACAACTACATATTACGAAAAAAATTAAAATCGTGAAAATTCAGATTTCACAAGAATGTCATTGTTGTCAGGTAAACGTGTGAACTCTTATCTTAACCTGATAGTGTTACTGCCTGTTACTAGGTGTGCTATATCAAGTCAAAACTCATGCTCCAAAGTGCACGTATAGCTTGCTTGAACCAAAAGTAATACCAAATCCCCAAACACTTACATACAGAAAACTATGGTAATACAATTGAATTATCTTAAAAGTTTCGGGTCCAGCACCGGTAGAGCAAAGCGGTCAAGCTTGTGTGTAAAACAAGTTGCATAGGAGCTAGGCGCGTGGTACTGCTCATGCAATAATGGCAACCACTTTCTGTGATGTAGGACCGTTAATGGTGATCCTCAAAAGTATTCACATTTCTAGATGGACGATGTGTTTGTTTATTATTAACTGTGGTATGTTCTGCTTCTGTGGCCCAAGATATCAAGATGTGTGTAGAGCCGCACGCCTAGCTCCTATGCAACCTGTTGTACACACATGCTTGAACAGCTTTGCTCTCCTGGCGCTGTACGCCGAAACTTTGGACACAATTTAGTAGTATTACTATAGTTTTCCGGATGTAGGTGTATAAGGATTCTGTATTAGTTTTGGTTCAAACAAACTATGTGCAGTTTGGACAATGAGTTTACAAACACCCTGTATATATTATTATACAGGCATATTTATTTATACGTATTAGTGTGCTATGTTGATTTAATCAAAATTAATGTGGGCCCATATATTTTTGTTGGTATTGTTTTGATATAATCTAACTAAATGTGTACATATTATCAAAATATTTTTCATTACAATTTTGATTTTGTTAACACCCTCGTTATTACATCACAAGCCGACACTGCGAATCAGTGCATTTTTGTAGTAAATGGCGTTTTGTGAATTATAAATTATCTTTTCTAAATATATGTCTCTTACAAAATGTTAATATATTTAAATGTAAATACAAGATATTTGATAAATTTGTAATTATATATTTTAGGTTTAAAGTTAAGTATTATAGTCATACCTAATACATATACGTGGTGTGTGTGTGTGTGATGTGATATTGTGTATTATTATAACGTGTGTTTATATATATAAAAATTGTGTTTATGTGTGAAAAACAATTTAACATTTACGACATGTAGGCTACTGGGTAGATTAGAGTTTAATTTTATTTGTCATTCATGATTATCTTTAAATATATTATTGCAATACATAAACATAGTTATTACTTTTTAATTGATAGATTTAGTATGGATATAACCTTGCACTGGAGCACATCATTCCATGAAACTAAGAATCTCTGAAGGTCCTGGGTTTGATTCCTGTGTCCAGGTGTAATTTTTAAAATTTGTTTAATTGAATTAATTCTTCCATTCTTGGAAAGTATATCAAAATGTTATGTTGGATTAAAATTGTTCCTTTAAATTGGATGCATATGTTATCCTCCCTCCCCTTTTATTACCCTCTCTCCTCTTTTATTAACTTCCCTTTACCTCTCCACATTTTAATCTTAGACGAACCAGTTTTAAAATTATCTGGACTCAGTACGATAGTACAAGCTTCCTGAAGTTTGGAAATCGTGGATTATAAAGTTTTGTTGAAGCATTAATAGTACAGTGCTATAAAAAAATGTAATCTAAACTATTACAGTCATTTCAAAAATAATATTTAATTACCAACTGTTTGGTGTGTGTATGTAGTTTCGAAAACTTCAACTTCACCAAAAACTATTGACAGCTAAAAACACATTATATTATGTTCAATTTTTATCAATCTGTGCAGTTACGTACATTAACATTTAATTGAATTTCATGTTGTTACATCAACTTTATCATTCAGCCTAAATTGAAATATATTGAACATTTTGAAAACTATGTTTAGTGTTTATAAAAATGTTGGTAATATCACCAATATAAGCTTCTTTTTTATTCAATCTAAAACATTTTAATAAAATAGTAGAGTTATGATTTTTCTTCGGAATATTTCACATGTTTTTATTTGGCGTCAGAAATCTATAATTATAAAATAACATGTCCTGACTGACTGACTGACTGACTGACTGACTGATTCATCATCGCCGAGCGCAAACTATCAAGGCTACAAGCATGAAATTCGGACTGTATATTCATTTTGTTATGTAGGCACCCACTAAGAAAGGATTTTAGAAAATTCAACCCCAAAGGGGTCAAAATAGGGGATGATAATATGTATAAAAGAGTCCGTCATTTTGAAAGTTACATAAACAAAATTTTGTATTTCGGTTATTGACGTAAAACAAATAAATACGTGTTTCAGGAATTTTGGAAATTTTATTTAATAAGGGATGAAAAAGGGGGTGAAAGTTTTATCGGACTTGCATTATTTTTGATCTGAGGTCAAGTTATGGTCATCAACGTAACGTAATATTTTAAATTAATCTGTAAATACATATGTATATTTTCGTATTTGTATATAATCAACTTCCACGCGAGCAAAGCCGCGGGCAACAGCTATCTAGTATTTCATATTGTTCGATCCTACTTCGATTCTTATCGATAAGATTTGTCTTCGCTCACCCTTGTTAGTTGTAAGTTAAATGTAAATGTAACAACTTTTGTTAGTAGTATTTATCTGTGATCACAGTATTATCACTGCTATTTTCAATAACATAGCTGATTATGTATAGGTTTTTTTATGTATGTTAGATTGTTTTGTTATATAAGTGTTTTATTTGTCAATGATTAAATTAAACAATAAAATAAATACTGATATTAATAATTTAATATAAAATGCTTTGGTGGCTGCATGATCTAAGAGGCTACTCTCGCAAAATACTAGACTGCCGTTGACAAGGAGATTGTGTTTCGATCCCGGTCTGGTGTAATGAAGGTAAGACTTCCCCATTTTTTCTTCACAAATGTAACCACACTTCCTCTAAATTCTATCTTACTCACCCGTAACCCATTAGCACAATTATTACAGAAGCGTAAAGCTCACATGGGTAGTAAGACGTGGTGGTTAAAAAAATATGTATATTTAGTAAACTATTGTATTTTAATTATGTATCTGAAGTTTCAAAAGACACGTTTCTTTATCAATCTAGAAGGTTTTAATTTATACACCCAAGTAGTAAGTGTCCTTGAAATTCAAATGATAAGAGTAAAACTGTGTTGTCATATTTACTGGGTTCAATTGTTAGTATATTTATATTTAACATTTAGAGGAAGAGGGTGATTATAAGAATATAATCCAAATATTAATGAAAATATCACACGAAAATACAATCTGTGATACAGTCGGCTTGAAACCGTTTAGTTACACGAACACTATTGTGCGTGGATCATTTCTGATTAAACATTAATGAGGATAAGGAGTTCATAGAAGTTCCTGATACTGAACAATTTTGAAATATAAAATGATATTTTGATTAAAAAAACTGCATTGAAAAGTCCGTTTTTTGACCATTTTAGAATGTCTTCACAGATAAGCACTGTGCACAAATCTATATTTGTCATAACAGGGACATATTGTAGTTTTTATCAAGAAACTTTGTCGCTTTGTCCCCCATCGTCACCTCGGAAAATTTCGAGTAATCGTTTAAATACGAATGCGATGCACACATTTCTTTTCTTTTCCCTTTTACTCCCATAATACCTCGCGCGAACCGGGAGCTGAGTTGGGCCTGCTATGATGATGTCATTTATAGGTTAATTACCCTTAAATTGTGTGTGTTTTAATGCACACGCACATTTACTTAATTTTCATGTAAAACACTATTTAAATGTTTTAATAATATTAATTTTTGAATGTAGTTAGGAAATATTTAAGATTAATAATATAAGGAAAAACTTAAATGTTACATTCGAAAGTAGCTTGATATTTTATGTAAGCAACTTTATGTCAAATAGGCTTAGTCAAGATAAGTTAAAATGAGTTGATAATGGCTCTTTTATCGTCAGTAAATGTGTTACTTGTTACCATTATCAACTCATTTTTACCTTATCTTGACTAGGCCTATTGGACGTAAAGTTGCTCACATAAAATGCCAAGCTACCATAAAATGTAACATTTAAGTTTTTACTTATATTATTAAACTACATAGATCCCCGATTTAAACAAAAATCATTAAAACAATTTTCAAGAAATTTCAAATTTCCAAAAACTAGCTTTCATAAAACTACCCTTAAGTGAATCCATTCAAACCCCAACAATTAATTCGTCACTATTAAAGGGGAAACCCAAATTTCACCAAAAATAGTTTTAATCCACGCCGGGAATCAAACCCGGTATCCTAATATTAATATGCATTGTGCAGACTCACTACCGACTGGGTGACCTGGTGGTCTAGGGGTAAGGTGTCAGACTTCTGTGCTGGCGGCCGGGGTTCAATCCTCGGTCCCGGCACAGATTTATCTGATTTCCAAACCCTTACTACACCTCTGACAAGACATCTTGTGAATGTGTGGAATGCCAGGCCTCCACTGTGGTTCGGATCCCACGTTAAACTGTAGGTCCTTCATTTCATCTCACAATCACCCTACCATTACACATTAGCGTAAGTGCGTATAACCCGAACGGGTAGTAAGACGCGGTGCTAATAATAATAATAATAAATAATAATAATAATAATAATAATAATAATAATAATAATAATAATAATAATAATAATAATAATAATAATAATAATAATAATAATTAATAATAATAATAATAATAATAATAATAATAATAATAATAATAATAATAATAATAATAATAATAATAATAATAATAATAATAATAATAATAATAATAATAATAATAATAATAATAATAATAATAATAATAATAATAATAATAATAATAATAATAATAATAATAATAATAATAATAATATAATAATAACTACCGACTGAGTTCAAGAATGAAGAACTGTTCATTAGCTCTGTGGTAAACATGATAGGATTTATCACTTGTTGATAACATTGTCACGAGATATAAAAAAAATAAAAGCAGGGCGATGACTTGTTGAACGATTACATCACAAGGTTAAACTGTCAATAATCTCCAGCAGACTTTTTATTTAAGGGTATTACATCGAGTTTAGAGGGTTTTTTTTAACATTTAATTTCTTGTTGTGGAATTTATTTTCAATACACCTTTAGCAACAAACATTTGGTTCTTATACATTATTTGGAACCTTCTCGGAGAATCTATATTGCTAAATAAAAATATCAGTTTATTTATTCAAGTATTATTTTTTGATTAGTAAAACCCATACAGGCAAACAAAAATATATGTATAGCAATTAAAATTAAGGGTAAAATGAAAAAAAGGTGGAAACTCATACTACACGCATTTTCTAGTACGACTTTTATATCTCAACGCCCATAAAGACTCCACCAAATACATTTTTAAATTTATTTAAACATGACAGTGACCGCTTTCAATCATTATCTAAATTGTATCAGAAAGTTATCTTGATTGTATAACAGATGGCAGCACTATATCCATTTGAGTTAAAACTGGACTTAACCCTTTTCCCTTTACCATTCAAATGTTATTATTATTATTATTATTATTATTATATTATTATTATTATTATTATTATTATTATTATTATTATTATTAGCACCACGTCTTACTACCCGTTCGGGTTATACGCACTTACGCTAATGTGTAATGGTAGGGTGATTGTGGGATGAAATGAAGGACCTACAGTTTAACGTGGAATCCGAACCACGGTGGAGGCCTGGCATTCCCCACATTCACAAGATGTCTTGTCAGAGGTGAAGGAAGAGTTTGGTAATGAGATAAATCTGTGCCGGAACCGAGGATTGAACCCCGGCCGCCAGCACAGAAGTCTGACACCTTACCCATAGACCACCAGGTCACCATTCAAATGTTAAAGAAGGTTCCGAACAATGTTTATTTTAAAACCAAAGTCTTTTTTTTTAAACCATATCTTTCTTAGGTACCAATTACGCTAGTGAGTTAGAGATGAGGAAGGTTGAATTTAAAGAAAGTGTAACCACATTTGTGTGGAGGAAGAGTGTTAAGCCATTTTAGATTAAATTAATTCCCCTCAGTACACTCGACCGTTGTGCAAAACCCAATCTCCCGGTCATCGGTAGTCTAGTCTAACAATAAAGTGACGCCTTAGACCATGCGGCCACCATAACAGGTCCAGAGTCTGTTAATCTAAACCTTACAAATGGTTTCACCCCAAAAAAAAATGAATCAATTATTTAAACCAGTTCAAAACAAGTTTGAACCCTCTTAGCTAAGTTACTCAATTCAAAAGATGGTGAAAGTAGATGATAAAATGTCATTCGACAGACATTCTTACCCAAAGACTCACGTAAGACCTGATTTTTATTTGAAACCTACTGTTGACCGTCAAAGTCACTAAGGTTTGACATCCTAAAAATATGTCCTATTTGATTTATGAAATACTAGCCCCCTTCCCCGCAAAAAAATATTGTAAAGAATCCTGTAAAACAAAACTTCAAATCATCCATCATGTCAATATGAAAACAAAACTGTTTTACTTTTTTTTTAAATACAGTCCTACCATCACTGTATAGCCCCCTCCCTCTTTTTATCCTCCCTCCTATTTTCATCTCATTCCTCCTTCCTCACCCCTACCCTGCTGCTCCCTTCACCAACCCCACTTTCCCTTCAACAACTTTTTTTCCAACGACTATATAATATACTATCGACATTTTTATGAGGAATAAATTAAATTTTCAAAATAAACTATAGCCTGTGTTACTTGCTGATAATGTAGCTTTATACTGGTGAAAGGATTTTTTAAATCGGTCCAGTAGTTTTTGAGTTTATCAAATCTTTCCTCTTTATAATACTAGTTTAGATGAAGTTCACCTAAAAAGCTAACAAGAACATCAAATAATACTTCCTTTTGAATTACTGTATAATTACTTTTTACATAATTAATTAAACTGACTTAAATTATAAAGACAAGTTTGTAATATTATTTGTCCCGCCATGGTGGCAACATGAATTTCCATTTTTTTCAAATAACAGGCATATTATGATAATCAGACGAGTTATTTTATTTTGTTCCATTGTGTGTGGTCTAAGTTCACTGACAAATGAATGAACCTGTCGTAAGACAGAACACCTAAGAAATAGACCTAGTTGAGTGCTCTTGATCACTAAATGACAGGCGAAAATAGAAAGGTTTTATAGAGGACACTTCAAGTGTTAGTTCCCTTTATTCCTTCATCTGTATTATCGTTATTTGAGCCGACTCTTGCGAGTGTCTATGTTTAGAATTTTATCTTCCACTGCACACAGGCGCGAATATTGAATAAACAACAAAACAAAAGAGGAATATACTCATGCGCCTACCTGTCAGATACATACAATATTAAATTCACACATTCTTAACCAGTAACCTAATCTTAAATTCGTCAACTTTTAAGGTTAGAGGATTGTTATAGGTTATGTTTTTAAACGTGTCTGAACGCTGACAATAAAGTACTGTTCTTGTTCTCTATCTGCGCATGCGCACACCTCAACGCTCACTAATCTCCACAGACGCTAGTCTGGCTGATCTGTTGTGTTACGTAAAGCTCTAGGTCTGGCGGAGCATGACATGTCGTTCAAGGACTAATTTTGATTTAAATTAACAGTATTTCCATTGTAATAATATAAAGTGTAATTACTTGTTTGCAATCAACTGGATTATTTGTGTAAGTACTGAACTTTTATGTATTAGTTATTTCGAAAAGATGGATTTTGAATATAGCTGTATCGAATACATAACCTTAAATTTTACAAATCAGAATTTTTACTCGAATTCGAAACTGAATCATGGGAAAAAAATTAAGGGTGGAAGAGGAGACATAAATATAATAGATTAGTAGAAAATATATACGTATAGTAATTAGATGTTAACATTTTTTTTATAATGAAATTATTTAAACAGTTATAGGTATACATCCAGTTAATGTCAAATTATTGTTCTGGGGCCTGGTTGTTAATGTGGGTATGTATATAACCTGATAAAGTTCAGTGTTCTTAAAGTTTTTATAGCAAATCTTTTTTTTCTGCCAAACAAATTAAATATTTCTCCAGTGTAAACATAGAGTTTGATTTTCTTCATATTATGGAGATATCAACAGTTGTTGAATATTTGTCATGACCATATCACCATTAGTCGACAAACTTTTTAAATGGAGAGAAAAAGTTTTCAATAAATTCCAGGACACTCTTGACAGCTATTCAACAACTGTTGAGGTCAACATATGAAGAACATTAAACTCTTATGTTTGTACTGGAGGATTATTTGATATATTTAGACAAAAACATGTTTTGATATAAAAACTGTATAAACATTTACCTTTTCTTAAGTCCTCTATATCCTCAGCTTAGATTTATCAAATAATTATATTGAATCAGAACTAACGATAATCTTTTTTTCAGGTCTAAAATAAATTACAATTCAAAATTTTAAAGGGAAAAAAATTTGTATCTCTAATCCAATATTTTCTCCAACTCTCAAATCTCCAAGTATTCCAGATATTATAGGATTTGAGGATCAAATCCCTAGTTTTGAACTTAAGTGACTTGTTTGATGTATCTAACGTGTGCTTTCTAAAAGCGTCCGAAAAGGTTAAGAACGAAGCGTTACGTGTTTTATGGATGACCTCTCAAGTTACATTACTGTACAGTGTTTCTATACTGTCTCATTATATATTTCCAAGCCACTAGGCAATTATTCATTTTATAACAATTTCTAAAATGACACACTATAAAAAAAATTAGAGTAGTAAAACTATTCTTCTAACCAAGAATAGTGAAATTATTCAAGACGTGTACTTCTATAAAAGAGTAAATTTTCCTTAGATAGTTCCAATAAAATTCCTTAACGTTTGAGGGCTTATTTTAGCCTTGGTATAAGTGATTAGAAATTTCACTAAAAATTCTGTGTTGAAAAAAGATTGGAGTTTGAATCACGGCCGGGTGTAATGAGTGTAATTTTTTTCCTCCCCCTAATTTTATAATCTCCCTCCACACAATTGAGGCGGAAATTTCCTTTAAATTACACCTTCCAGATCATGATCGCATTAGCTTAAAGATGCAGTTTTTTACTATCAGCACCGCGTCTTACTACCCGTTCGGGCTATACGCACTTACGCTAATGATTAGTGGTAGGGTGATTGTGACATGAAATGAAGGACCTACAGTTTAACGTGGGATCCGAACCACGGTGGAGCCTGGCATTCCCCACATTCACAAGATGTCTTGTCAGAGGTGAAGGAAGGGTTTGGAAATCAGATAAATCTGTTCCGTGACCGAGGATTGAACCCCGGCCGCCAGCACAGAAGTCTGATACTTTACCCCTAGACCACCAGGTCACCTAAGATGTAGCTAACCCAAAATCGGTAATAATAAGTGGTGTATAATCAAAATGGACAAAACGAAATAAACTGTGTCCACGCAGTTTACCAAGGACGATGAGGTTGGGGTTTGAGTCCCGGCCATGTGTGCTGAGATTTTTTATGCCTTTAGAAATTATTTCCCACTAACTCCTCCCCTCTTTCTAACACACTTGGATACGCCTCCTCTATATAATAATTTCATAACCCATACCTCGTTAGTTTAAACACGCTGACTAGATCAATATTTTAAACAGTGGCGGCCTGTGACCTAATAAACAGGTGAGGAGGTTGGGTCAGGGTACGAGTGTGTGGGGGGAGGGCGGGTACTAGGGAAGTGGTTTTGTTAGAAAATAGTAAATCAGACTTTAAATTATTTTAACTACCATATTGATGGCTAAAAGGGAGAAATAAGAGTGTGAGAGGGATAGATGAAGAACTAGTGCATAATAGAATAGAGAATTCACGGCTAAATCTGATACGATCATGTGAGGAGAATGGAGGAGGAAAAACACGTCTAAGAAGATGCTGGATATTGAAGAGGGGGAAGGAGGAGCGGGAGGCCAAGAGGAAAAACAAGGGACAGCTGGCTGAAAGGAGTGAAGAGGAGTGTGGAGGAGAGATAGAGGAGAGTTGGTGCGGAGAGAGGAGAAGTTGGAGAGGTTTATGTTCCAGACAAAACCCACCAGTGGCTGGAAACTCATCATGATGGTGGTGATGATCATAATCATTATTATATTTTTGATAAACTCCAAATAAAATCCAAACAAATAACGTTAATGATAGACGAACATTGTAGAAAATAGCTGTTGATCTTAGTTTATCGCCAGGACTCGTATTTTGATGACACGTATTTTTGTTGGTACTGTTCATAAAGAAAACGCTCATAAGTATATAAACTCTGTTCATAAATTCCTGATTGAGGAAACATTTTTTATAGGTTATTTATTATTTACCCATTTTTTATGTCATTTTAAATGTTTAGGTCTTTGTGTGTGTGTGTGTGTGTGTGTGTGTGTGTGTGTGTGTGTGCTTGCGTCATTTTTAGGCATTTATGTTGAATTAACTATATTTTAAAATACTACCGATATTTTATAAATGAATAAATACTCAAACATATTATTTTTTAACATGAGGTTGTCGTAATAATAGGATAATGCAGGCCATGAACTTTGTATCATATTTGCTTGTCTGGTTGCAAAATACACGCTCCTGGCAAGACTGTAACTATGCTTGAGAGGGTTGCGTTGGGAGGGGGTAGCTATTACTTCTGAAGCAGATATTTGTAAATTAATGATATATTTAACAGAATGCAAGAGTTTAGTTACATTGCGTGGATATAAATTAGTTTCCATTTGCAAAGTGTGTGATCAAGTTTAGCTGTGTGCATTCATTATTATCTTTTTTTCATATTTTAATGAGTTTGAAGTAAAATTGTTTTAAGACTTTAGATCATATAGACGCATTTTGTCAGTGAACTTAGACCGCTAATCCACCCTGTCCTCTGCCTCCACCTTCAAGCCCAGAATTCTCTTCTTCCCTTCAACTCATCCAATATTTGAATCCTCCTTCTTCTTAATCTCCTCTTTCCCTCAACCTTTACTTCTAAGAATATCATGCGCAGAAGATTGTTCCTATCAAGGATGTGTCTGTTACAGTTTGCTTCGTGCCGAAAAATCACATCCAAAATGGTTCTCTACTCACCCACTCTTCTTAGGACTAGTTCATTTGTCACCCTCTCTGTCCACCTGATCTTCTCAAGTCTTCTCCAGCACCACAGTTCAAAGCTTCCCAAGTATTTCTTTTCCATCTTTCTGAGAGTCCAAGTTTCTGCTCCAAATGAAGCATTTCATCAGTTTCTTCCTCGTTCCAAACTCAACTTGCTGGTCAGTAGTAGCCTCTTCTTGTTGAAAGCTTCCTTAGTCATGGCGCTCTTTGACCTAATTTCCTTGGTTTAGTAGACATCCTTTGTCAGCAGACTTCCCCGTTAATTGAACTGCTCTATGTTTTCCAACTCCGGTCCCTACTTTTGATTTTCAAAGTATTTTCAATTTTTGTTAATTAAAAGTAATTTTTGGGAAATGTTTAGATCATCTAAGTCCGGGCCCTGCTTATCACTCCGTGTGTGTTGGGGTTATAGAATGACCTTGTACCGCAGCAAGCAGGTGCTCCTTGAGAGTGGTCTGCATACAGCGGGGATCCTGGTAGGACGGGACGGGAAGATTGACAGGATCCTTACAGGGGAACTGCTCAATTCATGCGATGATCTGGAGGTAAGGAAATTGTTATAGTCAACAGAAAAGAGGGCAATGTAAGTAGAGGAATTATCAATAAACCACGAGGTATATTATATATGTCTACATGGTGTTAAATGGGGGGAGCTCTAGTGTCTACATGGTGTTACATTGGGGGAGCTTTAATTTTTCTACATCGGTTCTGCATGGTTGGATTAGAAAGGAAGCATTCTAGAGGAAATCTACCTGCATTTGCTTGGAAGGAGAGGGGAGAGACTATTTAGGAGAAAACACCTACAATTGACCCTATCTGGATTCGATCCCTGATCTCCCGTCATCAGCAGGCCAGTCCAACACTAGAGTGACCCTTAGACTGTTCAGCCACTGAAGCAGGTATGAATAGCTAATACTTTAGCTCCCCTAACAACCATACAACTCTAGTGGGAGAGGATCGTGTTTACGGAGATGTACCTCTTCAAAGTAACTCCTCCATCCACCACGTGCTGATGTTCCAGGTGGTTGACGTGGACGATCTAGTCATTATGGCCGGCGTTGTTGACTCCCACGTGCATGTGAACGAGCCAGGGAGGACCGACTGGGAGGGTTACTGGAGCGCTACCAGGGCCGCGGCGGCCGGGGGAGTCACCACCATTGTCGACATGCCATTGTACGTACAGTCATATTCTCATCTCACCTAGACTCAGTCTGTCCATCATTTAATGTAACTCTTCAATACGTCCTGGTCACAGAGGACTATTGGTTGAGTCCATCTCAAACGAGGCAGTTATTAATGCTACGACTCAGTATGTAGCATGTACAGTACTTCAATACGTCATGGACACAGAGAGCTATTGGTTGAGTGCAGTCTCAAGGAGGGGTATGGCTGACTAGTATGTGCGCATGTGCAGAGGTTCAACTGACTTCATGGACACAGAGAGCTATCGGTCGAGTGCAGTAGAGGGAGTGGCTACGTACGCGCTGTTATAGTAAATGTATGCTCATGTGCAGAGCTTCAACTGACTTCATGGGCACAGAGAGCTATTGGCTGAGCTCAGGTAAGGAGGAGTGGCTACGCATGCGCTGTCTAGTAGTAAATGTATGCGCATGTGCAGAGCTTCAACTGACTTCATGGGCACAGAGAGCTATTGGCTGAGCTCAGGTAAGGAGGAGTGGCTACGCATGCGCTGTCTAGTAGTAAATGTATGCGATGTGTAGAGGTTCAAATTATGTCATGCACACAGAGAGCTATTGGTTTATTACATCCCAAAAGGAGCTGCTACATATGCGCCGTCTGTAAATTGTTTATAGTTTGAATCAGATAATCTTTTTGATTTGCATTGGTGAGAATTGATTATTGTGCCTACTTCAGAAACTCCATTCCTTCGACCACCACTGTGAGCAACTTGCAGACCAAACTGAAAGCCGCTCAAGGTCAAACGCACGTCGATGTAGCATTCTGGGGTGGAGTCATACCTGGCAACCAGGTAGGTCACGTGGGACAGCTCTCATACTAGGGGTCTCGGATGTTGTAGGACTTTTTAACTGGTTAAGAGTGCACGCTGTTTACAAGGACAATGTTCCAAGAGTTCAATTCTCGACATAGTGGAAGTTTCGCCCTTTCATAATGAACAATTGACTAAACGAGTATTATGACTGTTTAGAACTAAATTAGTTTGTAAGTCGTTTCAACAGCTGGTTTAGAAAGGGCACGTTTAACTATCATGACATTTTTGGTTGGGCTCCTGTTCCCTCAATTGTCACCAGGAGGTGACACGAGACCTAAGCACTTTTTCCGTCCCTCTCTTATTTTCTGCAAGACATTATTTTAGACTATCCAGGAGCTTTTCTTTATCAACGATCTTAAAGGACATGAATCGAAATTATCTATCAGGACCTTCAGTATCTCTTGCAGGAGATGAATTTAGATTGTGTATGAAGAACTTCTCTTTCTTTTGCCAGACATTATTCTAGATTTTCTATAAGGACCTTCTCTCTCTCTTGCAAGACATGAGTCAAGATTGACTATAAGTACCTTATGTATCTCTGTTGCAGGATGAACTGAGAGGATTGGTTGACGCAGGTGTGGTGGGGTTCAAGTGTTTCCTGTGTCCTAGTGGCGTGGATGAATTCCTCATGTCTCGATCTCTGACTGAATGGCCTCACAAGTTGCAAGGATTCCTCCTTGGCTGTAATACCCCTTACTATAGACCCTTCACATTGCAAGAGACCTCTCCTTCTGGCTGTAACTAACCTCTACATAAGACCCTTCACAGTTGCAGAGACTCCTCCCTTCTGGCTGTAACTACACCTCTTACTATAAGACCCTTCATCATATGAAAGAAACTTCTCCATTTGGCTGTAGCTACACTCTACTATAAGACCTTCACAGTTATAAGAGACCTCCTCCCTTCTGGTTGTGACTACCGGTACACCTATTAGTAAATGGGCCTCTTTGTCTGATACCAGTGTTGTGTTTCTATAAACCATAGGTAGAGATGTTTCTGGGGGTCACCACTTGATGGGACTTTACTAACAAACTGTCCCTTTCTCCCTCCCTGTTTATTTTACCAACCACACAACACAATAATGCAGTAATCTCAATTATGTGCATTGTCCTTAAAGGTAAAGTTTGATAGTGAATGTAAGAAGGCAATTCACAAGTACATTTAATAAAAAAAATTGACTAAATATTCATTTTTTAGGGTTGTTTTAAAAAATATTAACAACAGAGGAAGCTAAATTTGTATGCATTTATAAAGTTAAGCTACTTGATATTCAAGATATTAAAAACCATTTGGAAAAAAATTATAACACAAAAAACCACGGAAATAGGAATGCTGCCTAAAATTAACCCCGTAAAGATGAGTTAACCAAACCTTACCTAACCTAGCCTATTCTAACTGAAGCCTAATTCTTGTTTTTTATTCTTTTACTATTATAACATTTTAAAAATTGACCCTTGTACCCAGTCTTCCCAGTGCCCAGTTGGCCTCAACCGTTTGACGGCATCCAGTTGTCCGTATCCGCGATCTTGATACCCCCTTCTCCCCCCCCCCTCCAAAAAAAGCTCCAAATTAATTTATTAAGTGTTGATTTCAGTGGATGAAGATATACAATTGATGATACAGTGTTTCCTCCTCAGTTCCACGCAGAGTGTGACCTTGACCTGGAAGACAAGGAGAGGTCAGATGACCCTTGCCAGTACCAGACCTTCCTCAACTCTCGGCCCCCTGCCATGGAGGTGGAGGCGATACGGATCATCACCCGGCTCTGTCTGAAATACAGGTAGCACAAGACTGAAAGGAATCTAAGTTTGGAAGCGTAGGGGACGTGAGAAAAGGTCAGTCAGTTTTTATAGATAAACATTATTTTGGTCAAAATTTAAAAAAAATATTTCTCCGGTTTAATTATCTTCACACGGTGATATCAACAGTTGTTGAATAACTGTTAAACGTGGCCTGGAATTGAATAACAACTTTTTCTCTTCTGCTCATGACAGATATTCAACAATTGTTGATATCACTATGTGAAGATAATTAAACTCTATATTTCTACTGGAGCAATATTTTAATTATTTTAGCCAAAATAATATTTTGCTTTAAAAACTGAAAAATACTTACCTTTTCTCGCTTCCCCTTCCATCCCACCTTAAAAAGATGACTGCCTTAATGCTGCACGCAGAGTAGTGGAGACAAATTTACTTCAAGGGATGGCACCACTGTCTCTTTGGTCCAAACTGAGGCATATGTATGTCGATAGATGGAACCACTTTCTCTTTGGTCCAAATCAGCATGACCTGGTCAAAGAGTCAAATTGAAAGTGATATTGTCTCTCTCTCTCTTTTTTAACAGTCGGTTTTAATATTATTGGTTTTACTAACTGATCTTCAAAGAAAGCCTCTTTTTACTTTCCTGTAAGAACTAAATATCTGACAAGGAATATTTTTTTGTAAGGGGAGGTCTCAGCATCAAGGCTGTGATTAGTGATTTATTCTCAGGAGAGAAATTTGAAAAGCCTCAGAGGAAGTGCACCAGCATTATCTAGAAGAACTAAATTGCAGAGAACAGTCTACCAGTATACTCCTATTAAACCTTTCTTGAAGTTCGGTCTTCCCGTTCCCAGAGTATACCATGAACTTAACGTCTTACGGTGGATTAACACGTTCGACGAAAAACTAGCGCAGGACAGAAACGTGGTCACGTGAAGTTCTAAGCCTGTTATCCCTCGCTTGCGGCTTCGGGAGTAACTGGTATATTTCGCGATGACGGTGACGTTGTGTTCAGACACGTAGGTGTAGGAAAAAGGTCGGCGAGAGTGTTCCGGCAACGTTTAGTCGCGGTGGAACAGAAGGATGTCCCGGCAACGTTAAGTCGCGGTGGAACAGAAGGATGTCCCCCGGCAACGTTAGTCGTGATGGAACATGAGGAAGTCCCGGCAGCGTGAGTTTCAATGCATCACGGGTTAACATACAGAGTGTGAATTATTGTGCTATTCAAGTAGATTCTGTTCTCTATTTTCGGCGAACGTGTGAATCAAGCTTTAGACCATGAATCCATCGGTGTGGATACAATTTTTCAAAGAAACTCTTGATTAAAATTTAGTTCTGAATTACATTTCGTTAATCATAATAAGTGGTATCGGAAACAGATTGTACCTGAAATGTACCTATCTGAACTACTAAAACAACAACCGTCTAAAAACCGCACATAGGGCGACGTGTATAAAGGAGTCAGTCTCATCTTGTTTGCTATACCGGTGATTATCCGCTCTTCCCCTACGCAAACGCGGGTCCATTTCCTTTCAAATTCCCCTTCTTATCCTTACCCCACTAATGTGGTTCTTCGAATAGCCTAGACTAACCAAGTTCATTCATATATTAATAAAAAACACTTAAGTTGTATCAAAGAACATCATAAGTTAGTGTTGACCTCGGTAGTCTTAAGGTAAAGCGTTCACCTTAAGACCCGATGCTCGTGGGTTCAAACCCACCTGAGTTTGACGGATTATACTTGAGAAATAAAATACCGTAGCACAACTTCCTTCGGAGGGGAAGTAAATCCGTTGGTTCCATGTCGATTGTGACATGTAAAAGAACCCTGGGAGATATGTGAAAATACCTTTCCCGGCAAAATTGGTAGGTGCTTTCGTTCTCGTTCATAGAAATTCTCGTGTGCTGATATAATCAGGAATTTCAGAAAGTCGGCGTTAAGTACCTCAAATAAATAGATAAATAAATCATCATTTGGTTAAAATATACTGTTTACCTGATCCTGGTCCATTATATCATCATCATAACATATTTCCACTCCTCCGTCATTCTACAGCGTACGATGTCATATAGTCCACTTATCCGCGGCAGAGGCTCTTCCCCTGGTGCACGCGGCGAAGCAACAAGGAGCGCTCCTGACGGCCGAGACTTGCCATCACTACCTCACTCTAGCGGCGGAGGAAGTACCTAACAGCGCCACGCAGTACAAGTGCTGCCCTCCGGTGCGTGGCCAACCAAACAGGGTAAGATTGTCCCCTGCGTCTTAAGCATTCGCCCGGGCTAGTAATATTGTTTTAGCACCGCGTCTTAATTATGAACTAATTACGATAATGGTTTTAGGGATTAGGTAGGTTATATTTATAGGTAGTGTACCCATGTGTGTGTGTGTGTGTGTGGGGTGTGTGTGTGTGTGTGTGTGTGTGTGTGTGTGTGTGTGTGTGTGTGTGTGTGTGTGTGTGTGTGTGTGTGGTGTGTGTGTGTGTGTGTGTGTGTGTGTGTTGTGTGTGTGTGTGTGTGTGTGTGTGTGTGTGTGTGTGTGGAGAGAGAGAGTGAAAAACAATTTTGGAAAAAACCACCTTTAGTACACCCAACCGAGATTCGAACCTCGATCTCCCCATCGTCGGCAGTTCAGTCTACTGCGAGAGTAGCGCCTTAGACCACGCGACCACCAAAACGGGTGCCCTGGCTAGTTAACCAATGAAGTAATGACGAGGAAGGTATAATCTAGAGGCACTCTCCCCAGATTCGCGTGGAGGTGGAGTGAGAAACTATTCAGAAAATCTACTATCATGACACCTGTACGTGATTTAAACCCCAACCTCCACGTCACTGGCAAACCAGACTGATCGAGCCCGAAATTTTATTCCACGTGCCCACCTATGCGAGCAATGTGTTTAGTTAATTTATACTTGCCATGTTTTTAAGAAATTAATATATGTATGTAAATATATTTATTATATTATGATAAGTCAAGGTTTTACTTTTCAAGCTGAAACTTAAATACTATTTAAAGCACATGTATTGTTTTTATTAATACTCCAATACTCTCCCAACTTATCTACAGAGGTTTCTGCATAACAGAGAAATATGTGTTGGGCATTAACCTTTCTTGGGTACGAACCTGCTTCCTTTTATTTTATATGTTTGTCATCACGTCTCACGCATTTACATAACTACGCTAATGAAGTAGGTATTAGAAAGGTAAAACTGTTAGGATATGACCCATTATTTTAGTAGAGGAATAGTGTTAATCAATATAGTAAAAACACCCTCAGAGCACACCTTAATCAGGATTCAAACCTTTATTTCCCTTTCATCGACAGTCCAGTTTATTTTGTGAGTGACATCTTAAACCATAACACCTCTGAAGTGACTATGGACCTACGTCCCTAAACAACCCCCTTATAAGTAGGAGACTTTTCAAAACGTGAGTCCACTTGCCGTATAAGGTTCAGCATTCAGGATCTGGTAAACAAATAATTATATCAAGGCTCCTATAACTCATCATAGATTTGTCATCCGAGTGTAGCCACGCACGTAAACGCGCGCAGTGAAAAATGTATAAACCTATAAGGCCCTGTCTGTTTTCGCTTTCTGTCGTCACCATACAGCTAGGAACACCCCCCTCCTCCTTGGCTAAACTTCCATCGGCTTGAGACAGGTTAGTTTCTGAATATACCGTTAGTTAGAGCGTGAGACAGGTTAGTTCTGAATATACCGTTAGTTAGAATATAAACGTGGTACAGAGGTTAGGAATCCGAAAGCCCCTTGGTGTATACACATCCCGCCAGACAAAGGTGTGCTTGCTATATGTGGTGTTTTACAGGAGCTCCTGTGGAAGGCTCTATATGAAGGTGAACTCGACATGGTGGTGTCAGACCACTCCCCCTCCACCCCAGACCTGAAGAAACTGGAACAGGGAGACTTCTTGTCGGCCTGGGGAGGAATATCATCCCTACAGTTTGGTACATTCACTAATTTAGATTATATTTGATTGCCACGGGGTACAGGTGGGCTGTTAGGGCCTGGCACCTACTGATTGATGATCACTTTCGTTTTGTCGATCTGGATTATAAACAATAAAGGGGAAAGCTCTAGGCATAATTTGTTCATTTGTCATCTTTATTAGAAATATATAACTAGCAAAGAGGATGGTGTGTGGTAATGTTAATATAAAATAGAAAGATACCAATAGAAAACACTAGAATGGGAAACGCCTAGTTAGGAAGGTTTAGAGTTCAAAAAAAGTAATAGTGTGGATAAAATAGATTGTAATGGATGAAAGAGCAGAAATGAAGGTGTGTAATAGTGTCCAAGATAAATAAAGGAAACTGGAGGAAGTAGATGGAAAGGGAAGAGAGAGAAAGACGTCCATTAAAACTCAAAGGGTAGATATGAGTGTGGATAAAGCTGGGTGGGAAGGAATAGAGAAAGGTGTAGAGTAAATTCAGAAGAAAGGAGAGAAGTGTAACTAATAACGAACAGTGGACTAAGAAGGTGTAGGATAAATTCAATGTCAATAAAGGTGTGTAAGGAGAGTGTAAAAGAAAAGATAATTGAGAATAAGGCACGTAGTAATGCCCAAAGGTAATAGAACAGTGTGTGTAAAGAATAAGAAGGAATGACCAATAAAAGAGGAAGGTGTGTGAATACCCAATCTTACCGTGTCTTACTACCTGTTCAGGACATACGCATAGTATATTATAAGTACTCTAAAAGGGTAGGGATGACGAAGGAAGAATTTAAGAGGTAGTCTACCCGTATTTGCATGGAAAGAGAGTGGAAAACCATTTAAAGGAAACCACGTTCATTAGACCCGACCGGGATTTAAACTCCTATCTCCCCGTAATCAGCAGGCCAGTTTTGCACGAGAGTTACGCCTTAGACCATGCGGCCCCTGAATCGGATAACTCTCGTTTGTTCGAATTTCAGGCCTGTCATTATTCTGGACGGAGGCACGTCTCAGGGGGTTCACCTTCCTGGATGTGACCAGGTTGCTGAGCTCCGCTCCAGCCAAACTGTGCGGGTTGCAGGACCGCAAGGGATGCCTCAAAGAGGGTATGGACGCCGACCTTGTCATTTGGGACCCTTTCAGGTCCTTCCAGGTAATCTAAGCTCATGTGCTCCTGTAGTTTTGTGTCAAGACTCGTTAACGAGTCTTGGTTGCCGTGTAAACTAATTTTACACGATGAATTATCCGTCAAAGGGCATCAAGTCAAAATAGTAACCCGGATTCGCTCAGTAAACAAGAGATCCGCTATTTTAAAATTTACTTGAACCGAACGTTTAAACAGAAATGTATCTTAAGGATCCAAAAACCACGTGACGTTGTTGTGAGGGGGTTGGGTGAGTGTAAGCTCTAAGGTCTGCATAGTGTTACGTTGAACGTAATTTAAATGTCTACATGGTGTTATATGAGGGTAGTTCTAATGTCTACATGGTGTTACATGAGGGTAGTTCTAATGTCTACATGGTGTTACATGAGGAGCTCTAATGTCTACATGGTGTTACATGGGGGGAGCTCTAATGTCTACATGGTGTTATTTGTGGGAGCTCTAATGTCTACATGGTGTTACATGGTAAGCTCTAATGTCTACATGGTGTTATTTGGGGGAGCTCTCGTGTCTACATGGTGTTACATGGGGAGCTCTAATGTCTACATGGTGTTAAATGGGGAGTTCTAATGTCTACATGGTGTTATATGAGGGGAGCTCTAATGTCTACATGGTGTTATTTGGGGGAGCTCTCGTGTCTACATGGTGTTACATGGGGGAGCTCTAATGTCTACATGGTGTTACATGAGGGTAGTTCTAATGTCTACATGATGTTACATGAGGAGAGCTCTAATGTCTACATGGTGTTACATGAGGGTAGTTCTAATGTCTACATGGTGTTACATGAGGGTAGTTCTAATGTCTACATGGTGTTACATGAGGGTAGTTCTAATGTCTACATGGTGTTACATGAGGGTAGTTCTAATGTCTACATGGTGTTACATGAGGGTAGTTCTAATGTCTACATGGTGTTACATGAGGAGCTCTAATGTCTACATGGTGTTACATGTGGGGAGCTCTAATGTCTACATGGTGTTATTTGTGGGAGCTCTAATGTCTACATGGTGTTACATGGTAGGCTCTAATGTCTATATGGTGTTATTTGGGGGAGCTCTCGTGTCTACATGGTGTTACATGGGGAGCTCTAATGTCTACATGGTGTTACATGGAGATTTCTAATGTCTACATGGTGTTATTTGGGGGAGCTCTCGTGTCTACATGGTGTTACATGGGGGGAGCTCTAATGTCTACATGGTGTTACATGAGGGTAGTTCTAATGTCTACATGGTGTTACATGAGGAGAGCTCTAATGTCTACATGGTGTTACATGAGGGTAGTTCTAATGTCTAAATGGTGTTACATGAGGGTAGTTCTAATGTCTACATGGTGTTACATGAGGGTAGTTCTAATGTCTACATGGTGTTACATGAGGGTAGTTCTAATGTCTACATGGTGTTACATGAGGAGCTCTAATGTCTACATGGTGTTACATGGGGGGAGCTCTAATGTCTACATGGTGTTATTTGTGGGAGCTCTAATGTCTACATGGTGTTACATGGTAAGCTCTAATGTCTACATGGTGTTATTTGGGGAGCTCTCGTGTCTACATGGTGTTACATGGGGGGAGCTCTAATGTCTACATGGTGTTACATGAGGGTAGTTCTAATGTCTACATGGTGTTACATGAGGGGGTCTCTAATGTCTACATGGTGTTATTTAGGGAGCTCTAATATCTACATGGTGTTAAATGGGGAGTTCTAATGTCTACATGGTGTTATTTGGGGGAGCTCTCGTGTCTACATGGTGTTACATGGGGAGCTCTAATGTCTACATGGTGTTACATGGGAGCTCTAATGTCTACATGGTGTTACATGGGGAGTTCTAATGTCTACATGGTGTTATTTGGGGGAGCTCTCGTGTCTACATGGTGTTACATGGGGAGCTCTAATGTCTACATGGTGTTACATGGAGAGCTCTAATGTCTACATGGTGTTATTTGGGGGAGCTCTCGTGTCTACATGGTGTTACATGGGGCTACGGTTGGTACATCACAGTGTTACGTAATACAGATTTTATACTTAAATTCTAATGTCTACAAAATAACATAATGGTTCAGGTTTTCACCGTTTGTAAACACACTTATAGATAACAGATTACTCTGAGTTGTATTAACTCTTAGTACCTCTTTTAGTGGCCCGAGAGTTTGCCTATGATATAGTCACTTACTCTTGATGTGAACAATTATGTAACACAGGTTAGTGGGGAGGAGCTAAATGTATACTTGGTGTGTTACTGATGGGGGACGAGGGGTCAAAAATTAGTAATAAAAATCATCTTGTAGTTGATGGATTGCCTGTCACATCCCGCGTCGCATCAGTGGAGAGGGGCGTGGTCATAGAGCTATTGGCAATGGTCCCCTAAATTCAAGGTCGACCCAGGAGAATGTTGATTGTTGGGCGCCACCTCGTTGGCGATAGTGAGTCTGAACCTTAACGAGGAAATTCGTTCAGTCGCCAGATGTAGATATGAAGATAAACACTCCCCCTCGTAAGGTAGACCGGACAAATAAGGGCCCTCTCGCTCAGGGATAAACTGCTTGGAAGGCAACGAGGCTCCCCATTAAACCCATAGGCCTTCATAGGTTTACCATGATCACATCTGCCATACCTGATAATTCCTAATATAGATGAGAGCTATCCCAACTCCGGAAAAATGGGTTCCTAGGGTCACTATAATAGTTAAGAAAACAAATATTGTTCAATAAGCCAGGAGGGCTTACACAAAAAAATCAGGCTATATAAAAAATTATTCCTTATCTCATTTTAAATTCACACATTATTTTGATTAAAGTATTTCCCATTAAATGTTTGGTTAAGCCTTCGTCTTAATTTCATTAGACAATAGATTCAGGTTATAAGCATGAAGGGAATGTGTGAATCATATAATTATTTAAATAGTGAAAATATAAGTCTAAACATTAATATTTATTTTTAAACTAACCTATTAAACTACTTTACAAATTTATCATGGAAAACAATTTATTGACTTGACACATACTTCAGAAAATATAAACATTGGGAGCTGCGAGTGGCCACTGCAAAATTTTTTTATTAATGTGCACATCTAAACTAAACCTAACGCTACTCTACAAGAGGCACAACAGTCACATTCTAAAATAGTGCCATCTAAAGTCCATATTCAAATACTATCGTCTTTGCGAGAAAAAGAAAGAACACAAATATAGCACTTAGCGGTCTCTGCGAGTCCTGCGCGTAACCATACACTTCACGTGGAACCACAGGGGTGTCCAGTTGGTCGGCCACTCGTGAGTGCCTCTGGTCACTTGCCCCGGGTATGCAACCAGTGAAGGAGTACCGCTGATGTGGTCAGTGGTTGACCGTACCAGTCCGGAAACTAAACTCCCATCCTCAGACGTCGAACCCAGACCCTACATACCCCATATATATGTAGATGGATCCAACCAAAAATATAACCTCTCTTTACAAATATCAAAACAATTTAACCGTAACTTCAGAAGTTATTAATACCACTAACATTCTAAGCCCCCAACATTATAGGACTCAAAATTCTAAGTTACTGCTCCAAAACTGTCTGTATTGTAATATGAGTACACTAATAACAAGCTTAAGTATATAACATAAATATATTATTTACATAACTATAACCCCTCGCTGCATACAATAACATGTACATAAAATGTTCTGACTCATTATGTATTTATCATATCAGTAGTGCAATTAGACAAAAATCATAAGTGATCAATCTAACTAGTTGAAATAGATAGTACATAAGCTAAGGATTAATTAATACGAATGGGTCTATCTTACCCCTGCCACAAAACTTCGTTCCCCAAATCCTCCGCACGGAGACAGAGGGTCTTCACAACCCAGGCATTCAAGTTCAACACACGTACACATCCGAGTCCGTACCGCGGAAAACTGACTCAAACTCTTCTCATATAACTCAACCACAATTCACCGCTCAAGTTCGCTTGTAAGCCACGGATAGTTCATAGCGCTGTCGGATGTACTGTAGCGCCACGTGGCGTAAGTAGGCCCGTTAACGTCCACGCATCACTGAAGTATCCGACTCCTGTGGGCATGCTTACACAATAAACAACTAATTTAATTAGCGGGCCAGGCTAAATATCGAGGAGAGATCCATGGGACGGGAAACGTTACATGCCTCAGATCATTTAATGATTTGATTTATGAAAATACACCTTTACATAGTCGAATGGTAAAATAGACCAATAACATTTCTAAAAAGTGTTAATTTTGATCCCAATACTGTGATCAAACTAATGCACGCATATAACCCGAACGGGTAGTAACAAGCGGAGTTTTAAAAAAATGAGATATTCATGCATTCGGCAGCTCAATTACTGGCATAAGGATTTTTTTTACAATGTGTTTTGTACTTGTTAATTTGATAAGGCTTAACCCTATATTGATTTAATAAGATCCCCAATTAATAATTATTATTATTACTATTCAATAGTTCTACCTTATCTCGTCATAGTTTAGTTTTCTGAAACTAATTAATGTGAGACATATTAAATTGAATAAAAAATTATTTTTGTACTTCTTTTTTATCAGGTGGAAATTTCCCAAATCCAGCACAAAAACAAGGTGAGTAGCACTGCCTGGTGATCACCACTAAACTAAAACTACCACCTAAAAAAAGCCAGTTAAGACATAATCTGTTGTTTATAAGTCGATGACCAATACTGATCAAAATTTAATTCATTAAAGAAGAAAGCTTTATTTAAAATTATAGTCTTCATTTACTTATAGGCTATTTGTTTCAAAAATTTTTAAATCCCCCCAAAAAATAATTAAGAATCCATGGTACTTCATGATATGTTTACTGTAATTTATCTAATCTAAAATATTTCAAATATAGTTTCATATTTAATTACCTTTTCTTTTTTTTCATGGCAAAGTCAATGGCAAAAAATATAACGCGAATATAAAGTGTGTGTGTGTGTTGTGTGTGTGTGGTGTGTGTGTGTGTGTGTGTGGTGGTGTGTGTGTGTGTGTGTGCGCGCGTACGCGCGCGCGTGTGTATGTTTGAGTTATAAGTTTGTAAATTGTGGACCCGCATTTATGTATTTAAAAAAACTATTAATCGCGTGGATTTTTATCATTGTATTTACCAAGAATTCTCTTCGGCCTTGTGTTTAATTCAAGTTGGTAACCCTGGTACACTGTTTCCCTCCTTTGCTCTGCAGGTGACTCCATATCTTGGAAAGACTCTCTACGGGGTTGTGATGAGGACAATTGTCAGGGGAAACACGGTCTACCAACATGACAAACCTTTCCCTCGTCCTCAGGGGAAACTGTTGATATCTCCACAACTGTAAGCCTAGGGCTGATTGGTATGACTGTGTGACGTCATTTCCTCCACTGGCGCTACGAGCAACAGTGTAACTATTCATAAATATACATAACAGACATGGGTAACAGCATCATTCACTCCACTAGCGCTACGAGCAACAGAATAACTATTCATAAATATACATAACAGACATAGGTAACAGCATCATTCACTCCACTAGCGCTACGAGCAACAGTGGAACTAATCATGTTCAAAAGCTGAATATATATATTTACCACTTTTTATTATAATTATGAATTACTTGGTAGTATGTGAGTGTTTTATTAATCTTAAGATGAACTAGGATAAAAAATAAACACATGGAAAGAAGTATAGAAAATTAAACAGAATTTAAATGATACAAAAAAGAAATGATTTTATTTTAAATTTATGATCCAATTCGGAGCATTGAAATGAAGATGTTTTATTAAAAAACCAATTCAATAAAAAAATGGCATTCATTCTTTTGTTTATTTTTATTATCTAGATAGTTTACAAATGCAATGTACACGTGTTTTCTTAATCCTAAAATTAATGATTTTTTTTAAATTGTAAAATGATTCTGAATTCTCCACAAATTTAAACATACTTTTCTGATCATAGGTAAAACTTACCTATGTCAATCAAAATTTCATGCAAATTTGATATTGAAATTCGTACAAAGGTCAAAGTTAATTATTCAACAATTCCAATAAAATTTCGTTGATTCTTTGAGAAATCACAAATGGAAACCTCATGTGGCTGATTATTTTGAAAGAATCACTATCTACTAGCTTTATGCTATGAATGCAACTAAAACTTGAAGGAACTTGTAACTATAGAACCAACTTTTACAAAAAATAAATAAAAGGGTCTAATGTAAAGTACGTGTTATCGAATATTGAGTGAGTGTGGCATTTTTTAAGCTTTGAAAAGGGTGGAATGATTTCTTATTTTCTGTGCATTAGGTCAACATAGAGGGAGGATGATTGTCAGTGTTTTATCGGTAAAACATCAGGTGGAATTTATGTTTAGTAATAGGTCTTGTTTGAATCAAGTAGTCAAAAATATATTTATTTAGTTTGTTTTGATTTGATTTTCAATCTGCGAAAATATTAAACAGTGTATATAATATGTTTAATAAATTAGGGGAAATATTATTTTTAATCGATTTGACATATTTTTTTTTAATTGGTTAATGTGATCAATAGCTATTTCCCCCCAGATAGCCAATATATATAAACAGTTCAATTCTATGTACGACCGTTCGACCAATTCAAGGCCATGCTCGTCATTCTGCCATTGTTACTTCTTACTCCTAATCAACTGTTTTAAACAATGGATTCGCGGCTTAGTTATTGCACAGCTTCAAAGAGCAATCTAACCTTTACTCTAATCTATGATTCTAAGGGCCGTATTCAAGAACAAGACTGAGTAGTTGTTAAGTGAATGCTCAACAATAGTGGTGTTGATTTGCTTGCCAAGACCAAGTCGCCTGATTATTCTTTCAAGAAAGGATGTCTTAACGTGAGTGGCGCAACTTGCAGGTACTCAGCACCAGAGGCTGCTCATGTATAGGCACTGTGGAACTGCAGCACCCCTATTTCCACTTGATATTATCGATAACATTTAATATAATGAGTCCTTTTATCCTTAATTCTTTCTTTATTTTTGTAGTACAATATATATTCCTTAAGTTTAATGTCAGTACTTCAGTAGCCATCCCCCAGTTTATGAAAAAGACACAAAAATCTTTGTATGGAACTGTGCGCTTCACAGTGCCAGCAACTTGGTGTTTGACTGTTGTGCGCATGCGCACATAGAAGTGGGTGGGGAGGAAGGCGGAACTGCCAGGTAGAGAGAGAGAGAGAGCACTGTTGCTCTCGCAGTGCCGGCTCTGACGTGATTGTGGAATGAAGATTTTTTTTACTCGGCGTGTGTTGTGCTTAAAAACTGTGTACCATATTCTTGAATGTGATAAAGTGTAGAAGAGTGTAGAATTAGATTATTATTCTGCTTCCAGCTATTCTATTTGATTCATTATTTTTCAGTTCTTTTATTTAACAGAAAGAATAAATAGGCTTGTAGTACTTTCAATGGAGAAAAATTTCCTCGATTGTCATCCAGAGATCAAGGAGAAAATTATTGAACTTTTTGCGCAGATTAAAACAAGAAAATGGATTTCATTTTTAAATTAATATATCAAACTTGAATTGAAACAATTTAAGTTAAAGTAAGTAAAAAAGTTAGTTTGTTCTTGTTAAGATTTTATCAAGTTCCTGAATAGATTTTCTTTTTATACATTTTTTTTTCCTTTTACACAATTTTAAAACAAAGGCTAAAAAAAATTCTGGAGCAGTATCCCCACTAATTTTAGCTACGAGCCGCCACTGCTCAGCACCTACTCATACTAACACGCTACTTATACAACAGGCACTCTGAGCATCTAATCGCCATCTACTCAGGCTAGTTGATGCCCGAGTGAGTGAATTCATGCATGCTCTACTTGTTAAGTAAAACAGTGGTAACCTTGAAATACGGCACATAGTCCACGACCTCCCGTAGATCCCTTACCTCGCAGCAGTAGACGTACCCCTTGGAGATGTTCCTCCAGGCCTCAGTCCCCCAGCCGTACTTTCTACAAACGTCCTGGCATATGACGTAATCCTCCTCCTCTAAGGTCTTCAGGAAAGGGTTGTTGACGACCACGAAAGCAATGGCCGCCTTGGTCCTCGGGTTGTACACGGTCTTCCACAGGAGCTTGGGGACCGGGATTCTGGACGTCTTCCCTTCCAGGTGAAGGAAGATGGGTCTGGGGCTGCCGTCCTGGTTGGGGAGTGTCAGGGTTTCGTGAGTCCCGGTGGTGATCTGGAGGTCGACGCGGTGGTCGGTGGCGTAATGGCGGACGGAATTCTCCAATGAGCCAAGTTGCCGGCGTTGACGCTCTGCCACTCTGGTACGGTGTTCACGTAGAAGAAGGTCAGGTTCTGGTAGGCCTTGAAGAAGCATCAACATAATATTGAACTATTCTACCTCTCTCTGTGACGGAATAAAAAGGTGACATTGTGAAATAAACTACTGAATTCCGAAAGAATTCATTATTTCAAAGAAAATAGTCTCCAGAAATAAAATTAATATACAACAAAAGTTTTATATATTATATATATATATATATATATATATATATATATATATATAACGTTGGTAATATTATATTTAATATATATATATATATATATCAGAAATATATTAGAGGTTTTTGTAATAAAAGTTAACTAACATACAGATGTACCGTAACATGTTGGACCCACTTCGGCGGGGACAAGAGACTAAAAAACAATTAAAAATTTAATATGAACATGTGTGTTATTTGACGTTGTTTATGAGCTATAATCATGTTTGTATTCTAGTAATGTGGAACACTATAGGATGTGCTCAAAATGGCCACCTTCGGCCTGAACGGCCTTCAGTCATCGTGTCGTAGAATGCTGCACTCTTTCAAACATAACAGGTGTTTGTCGGAAGCATGGGCTTACCCCCACCCCCACGCCGAAAAATAATGGCAACATTATCTCTCTCTTTCTCTACATATATTTCCTATATCAATCTTATTATGTATGGTCTGTTTTCCAGCTAGCTTTCTACTAAACAAGAGGCAGTTATGAGATTCAAAGAAATGTATAATGTCAGTAGTTAATGCACTGGAAAAAACTTCCAGTCTTCTGAAAATCTAGAAAACTTCAAATTTGGCACATAAATTATTAAAGTGCATTACAGCAGGGCAGTTTATAATATGCCTCAGTGTAATTGAGAAATATTCTATTCCACGCTGCAGCTGTCAAAGGCACTTCAGAAAGTAGATACTGATATTTCTGAAGCCTACTTACATGTTAATACAGTTTCGGAAGTTTTAGATCTGCAACACTTTATTCCCAAGAAGAATTTAAGACACTTTATGCAATGCTGTCAAATTTTGGCGCCTCTACCACAATGCCCAGATCAAATGTGCATTAGGTTCATAGATAAAATGTTCCAGTGTCAGGTCCAAAGGAATATTACAGGAGGGCAATATTTATACCATTCTTAGACAATGTTAATAATGCAGATAAAGTGGACCAAAACTTGCAATTGAGTGAAAATTTCAACAGGTAACTTTCCCCACATCCTGACCTGTTCTTCATGTCCTCCGCAGAATTTAAATTGTGGAAGAAGTGTAGCAGTGTAAGTCTAAAAGACAAACCAAGCACTGCAAAAGAATAATTTTTGCAGTGTAGTGACACATTTTATCCAAATTTGAGGATACTTCTTCTAATACTGGCGAATTTTCCCGTCTCTACTGCTTCGCCTAAAGTTCATTTTCAAATTGAAAAGATTGAAAAGCTGCCTGCTTAACACCATGGCACTAGAATGCCTTGCCCTTTTACAGAGTTCACAGAGGAATTCGAAGTGAACCCAGATGAAGTTATCACCAAGTTTTCACTGAGTTCAAGGAGGGTTGATTTTATTTTGTGATGATAATATATATTTGGTCTTTTTCTTTTTGATTGATGCAAACTTTAATGTTTTTGAGCCGTTATATATGTATTATAGCTAAATAGTATATATATATTCTGACTTGACAAAACCCACACACACACACAAATATATATAGTAATGTCAAGTTATAACTTGTAAGTGTTTAGTTTGTATGTTGTTTTTAAGTCACTCATAAATAGTTTTTCCAGTAAAATTTTGATTGCAATAAACATATTTCCCCCAATCTCGCCCCCCCCACTCCCCCGACCCCCTTAAATAATTTTCACCGTATGCTCCTGTTCACAAGTGGCCGTTATGAGCACTTCCTATAAAGTTAGGCAGATCCACATTACTGGAGTACAAACATGACCATAACTCAGAAACAAGGTCAAATGGGACACTTTATTAATTGCTTGTCTCCTGTCCACCACTGAAAAGATGCCCCCTTGTAACGGTACAGCCTGTATATTTGTTAACTTTTATTACATATTTTTTATTTTATTGAAGTTATACTTCTTTAGGCGCGTTATGAAAATGATGAGAGTGAAATTTTAAGATGCGCGCGCATCATTGTAACACAAAAGTAACAGGTTGAAGGTAAACCGCTCATTAAGTCTCGAAAGAAAAAAAAGCTACCAAACAAAATAGAAATAGAACTCTGTTAGTCGCGCATGTTGGTACGCTCATAGAGAAATGTATACTATGTTATTCCTTTCTCTATGGTACGCTCGTCGCCTCTGATCACTGTTTTCATATATATAATATTTATCCACATGTTTCTAGTATCTACATTCACAACACGTGTTTTAGTTTCATACAAGTGCGAATAATATATAATATATATTATATATATTATATATTATATATTATATATATTATATATATTATATATTATATATATTATATATATTATAATTATATTCAGTAATGATTTAAATTGAATATTTTTATTAATATTATTTACTATTCGTAAATATTAGTGAAAAAAAATTGTGCATATAGACTTTTTCAAGTGCTCTAATATAATTGAGGTTAACTATCCGTATGTATTATTTATTGATATAAATTAAAATATTATTATTTAACATAATTAATACTAAATATTATCATTTTATTGTAATTAATTATTTGCATGCAATTAAAAAGTATAACTTCTCGCGCGCGTACATAAGTACACACACCCATTTTTCCTGAGACTAATTTGCTTAATATATATGAGAGCAAGTTTGTTTGAAAAAAAAAATTGAATATTTTTCTCATATTTTGAATATTTTAGTCTAGATTCAAATCGGTTTGTATAGTTCATTTTATAGACTAAGCAAAACCATTCATTTCTTAACTCTGGACGTATCTAGGCTCAAAATGGGGGCCAAAGGCAGATACAAAATATAAACTGTTAGTTGTGTATTGATGAGTATCTAGATTTATATGAAAAATTGGTAGTGACCCATTTAATTCTTAAAAAGTTAAAAAAAAATATGGGGGGGAACATGCAGAAAAACATAGTGATAAAATATGTATTTTTTAATTCTAATTTAATTTCAAAGAGTCAAAAAAATTAAATTAAAACTTTTAACGGATGTCTGTTAAATAAGTATGATGGTGTCAAAAGTTTACCTGCAAAGTGAAATCAGCCCTAGGAGAAAGGTGACCACGTGCCAGGAAGGTCTTGGAGGTGAACTTTTCAGCCTGTTTCTTGGAGCCGAGGATTCTGGTCAGTGTTGCCAACACGTTCACCTGTAAATGACATTCAACATGAGCTACAGTTGCTTCAACAGCGAAAAAACATTCAGCAACATGAGCTACAGGTGTTTCAACAGTGAATAAACATTCAGCAACATGAACTACAGGTGCTTCAACAGTGAAAGAACATTCAGCAACATGAGCTACAGGTGTTTCAACAGTGAAAGAACATTCAGCAACATGAGCTACAGGTGTTTCAACAGTGAAAGAACATTCAGCAACATGAGCTACAGGTGTTTCAACAGTGAAAGAACATTCAGCAACATGAGCTACAGGTGTTTCAACAGTGAAAGAATATTCAGCAACATGAGCTACAGGTGTTTCAACAGTGAAAGAACATTCAGCAACATGAGCTACAGGTGTTTCAACAGTGAAAGAACATTCAGCAACATGAGCTACAGGTGTTTCAACAGTGAAAGAACATTCAGCAACATGAGCTACAGGTGTTTCAACAGTGAAAGAACATTCAGCAACATGAGCTACAGGTGTTTCAACAGTGAAAGAACATTCAGCAACATGAGCTACAGGTGTTTCAACAGTGAAAGAACATTCAGCAACATGAGCTACAGGTGTTTCAACAGTGAAAGAACATTCAGCAACATGAGCTACAGGTGTTTCAACAGTGAAAGAACATTCAGCAACATGAGCTACAGGCGCTTCAACAGTGAAAGAACATTCAGCAACATGAGCTACAGGTGTTTCAACAGGGAAAGAACATTCAGCAACATGAGCTACAGGCGCTTCAACAGTGAAAGAACATTCAGCAACATGAGCTACAGGCGCTTCAACAGTGAAAGAACATTCAGCAACATGAGCTACAGTTGCTTCAACAGCGTAAGAACATTCAGCAACATGAGTTACGGATGTTTCAACAGTGAAAGAACATTCGACAACATGAACTACGGATGTTTCAACAGTGAAAGAACATTCAGCAACATGAACTACAGGTGCTTCAACAGGGAAAAAACATTCAGCAACATGAGCTACAGGTGTTTCAACAGGGAAAGAACATTCAGCAACATGAGCTACAGGTGCTTCAACAGGGAAAAAACATTCAGCAACATGAGCTGCAGGTGTTTCAACAGTGAAAGAACATTCAGCAACATGAGCTACAGGTGTTTCAACAGTGAAAGAACATTAAGCAACATGAGCTACAGGTGCTTCAACAGTGAAAGAACATTAAGCAACATGAGCTACAGGTGCTTCAACAGGGAAAAAACATTCAGCAACATGAGCTACAGGTGTTTCAACAGTGAAAAAACATTCAGCAACATGAGCTACAGGTGTTTCAACAGGGAAAGAACATTCAGCAACATGAGCTACAGGTGCTTCAACAGGGAAAAACATTCAGCAACATGAGCTACGGGTGTTTCAACAGTGAAAGAACATTCAGCAACATGAGCTACAGGTGCTTCAACAGGGGAAAAAACATTCAGCAACATGAACTACGAATGTTTCAACAGTGAAAGAACATTCAGCAACATGAGCTACAGGTGTTTCAACAGTGAAAGAACATTAAGCAACATGAGCTACAGGTGCTTCAACAGGGAAAAAACATTCAGCAACATGAGCTACAGGTGTTTCAACAGTGAAAAAACATTCAGCAACATGAGCTACAGGTGCTTCAACAGTGAAAGAACATTCAGCAACATGAGCTACAGGTGTTTCAACAGTGAAAGAACATTCAGCAACATGAGCTACAGGTGCTTCAACAGGGGAAAAAACATTCAGCAACATGAGCTACAGGTGTTTCAACAGTGAAAAAACATTCAGCAACATGAGCTACAGGTGTTTCAACAGGGAAAAACATTCGCAACATGAGCTACAGGTGTTTCAACAGTGAAAGAAACATTCGACAACATGAACTACGGATGTTTCAACAGTGAAAGAACATTCGACAACATGAACTACGGATGTTTCAACACTGAAAGAACATTCGACAACATGAACTACGGATGTTTCAACAGTGAAAGAACATTCGACAACATGAACTACGGATGTTTCAACAGTGAAAGAACATTCAGCAACATGAGCTACAGGTGCTTCAACAGTGAAAGAACATTCAGCAACATGAGCTACAGGTGTTTCAACAGTGAAAGAACATTCAGCAACATGAGCTACAGGTGTTTCAACAGGGAAAGAACATTCAGCAACATGAACTACAGGTGCTTCAACAGTGAAAAAACATTCAGCAACATGAGCTACAGGTGCTTCAACAGGGAAAAAACATTCAGCAACATGAGCTACAGGTGTTTCAACAGTGAAAGAACATCAGCAACATGAGCTACAGGTGCTTCAACAGGGGAAAAAACATTCAGCAACATGAACTACGGATGTTTCAACAGTGAAAGAACATTCGACAACATGAACTACGGATGTTTCAACAGTGAAAGAACATTCAGCAACATGAGCTACAGGTGCTTCAGCAGGGAAAAAAACATTCAGCAACATGAGCTACAGGTGTTTCAACAGTGAAAGAACATTCAGCAACATGAGCTACAGGTGATTCAACAGGAAAAACATTCAGCAACATGAGCTACAGGTGCTTCACAGTGAAAGAACATTCAGCAACATGAGCTACAGGTGTTTCAACAGGGAAAGAACATTCAGCAACATGAGCTACAGGTGTTTCAACAGTGAAAGAAATTCAGCAACATGAGCTACAGGTGTTTCAACAGTGAAAGAACATTCAGCAACATGAGCTACAGGTGCTTCAGCAGGGAAAAAAACATTCAGCAACATGAGCTACAGGTGTTTCAACAGTGAAAGAACATTCAGCAACATGAGCTACAGGTGTTTCAACAGGAAAGAACATTCAGCAACATGAGCTACAGGTGTTTCAACAGTGAAAGAACATTCAGCAACATGAGCTACAGGTGTTTCAACAGGGAAAGAACATTCAGTAACATGAGCTACAGGTGTTTCAACAGTGAAAGAACATTCAGCAACATGAGCTACAGGTGTTTCAACAGGGAAAAAACATTCAGCAACATGAGCTACAGGTGTTTCAACAGTGAAAGAACATTCAGCAACATGAGCTACAGGTGTTTCAACAGTGAAAGAACATTCAGCAACATGAGCTACAGGTGTTTCAACAGTGAAAGAACATTCAGCAACATGAGCTACAGGTGTTTCAACAGTGAAAGAACATTCAGCAACATGAGCTACAGGTGTTTCAACAGTGAAGATACTCCTGCTCATTACAGTCACACACCTTACTTTTGTTATTCCCCTTCTCTTCTCACTACTATGCATTTGGACTAAACACATACATTGACAACACTAATTAGATATGGATAGTTAAGGTAGAATTTTAGACAAGGTGTACCCATATTTTCGTGTAGAAAGAGTTGGAAACCATTCAGAAAAATTCCACCTCAGTAAAACGAACCAGGATTCGAACCCCGAGCTCCCTATCATCACCAGGCCAGTCCAACACAAGAGTGACGCCATAAACCATTCGGCCACTGAAGTGGGTATGAAGTAGCTGAAATCTTGCAAGTAAATTGTCCACCCTAATTAACCCCCGCCGGGTATACCCTTGAACTAAACTAATTTGGAACCAAACCAGTGTGTTTGTAGCTTATTCCCAGAAGGTTTGTCAAGAAAACGCTACTTACAGTAGCCCCGTGGCTTCTTTGGTGCGTACTGACAGCTCACAGTTGACAGCTAAAAGCTTTGAAAAGTTACCAGACAAAATTATGTATCCCTACGCTGAACCAAATGATCTGCAAAAAACATGTGTTTAGCATCTGTCCCTTCTGACGGTCAAAATGTAGGTGTATACCTAAATGTTGACTGTCAGAAGTCAGCTGTGAGCTGTCAGTTAGCACCAAAGAAGCCACGGGGCTACTCAGTAGTGATGGGCAGAATCGATTCATTCGATTATTCTGAATAATCGATTCATTCGATTCTTTCAAAGTCATTCGAATTTAAAAAAATCATTCGAATGAGAAAAACATTCGAATGTAAACAGTAGCTGACTTGACGCGAGCTGGCCGATTCATTCTCTTACCCCACCCTTGCCAGAAGTACTGAGGAAAATCGACCTTATGATTATGAATGTTTACAGGCTATCTCTATACAGGTCTTCATTTCTATTAGGTTCATTTTCAATCAAATAGTCCCCATTGCTACACAGTAATCGACCTTACGCATTCGAATGATTCTAAGGTTAATTTAATACAAAGTTTAAGTGGTTGTACAGTTTACAATCGAATAACAGCAAAAAATAATTCGAATGAAAATTACAAAATGATTCGATTATTTTGCTACATTACTAAGTGAATTGTTCTTTTTCTATTTCTTAAAATTTTACCTTCCTAACTAACTAATCGCATATAGCACAAATGGTTTGAAAGATAATTCTTTTTAACGTTGACTTAAATTTATTAAGTAGATAAGTATATACTTTTTATGTATTTAATAAAACATTGCCCGGCCGTAATATTCAGATCGTATTATAATTTTATTCACTGAAATAATTTTACGATTGTAAGCTTATATATTTTTGTTATGTTTAGGAAATATTAAAGGGTAAATTATTTCGACTCTTTTAAACACAAAGGGAAACGTATGTTCCTTATTTAATTATTAATTGTACGCAAAAGTATTTATTATTATTATTATTAGCACCGCGTCTTACTACCCGTTCGGGTTATACGCACTTACGCTAATGTGTAATGGTAGGGTGATTGTGAGATGAAATGAAGGACCTACAGTTTAACGTGTAATCCGAACCACGGTGGAGCCCTGGCATTCCCCACATTCACAAGATGTCTTGTCAGATTGTCAGGGGATTGAACCCCGGACCCCAGCATAGAAGTCCGACACCTTACCCCTAGACCGCCAGGTCACCCAAAAGTATTTATATTAAATGCGAGCTACTTATTTTAGAAAAACGTTGATAAGCTGCAAACGCAAAGGAATTCGTGTTGGTAGACCCGACAGCAGGGTGAAGAGAATAGTAGCACAAAGCAAAACGTGCAACTAGTAACTAAATAGTAGCACATAGCAAAACGAGCAACTAGTAACTACTTTTAGAAGTAGTAAATATCCGATTATTACCGATTCTTTACTACTTCTCAAAATCATTCGAATGATTCTTTCAATTCATTCGATTCTTAAAATCATTCGATTATGCCCATCACTAGGCTACTGTACCTTCTTGTAAGCCTGACTCGGGGAGAAGCCAACGTAGCTATCTCCAGCCTCGAAACTGTTGTGGCCTGGCAGTATCTTATCATGGCGCGATAACCCTGAGCCGTACAGCATGTGTTGGGAATAGAGAGAAGAGCTCAGCTCAGAGTCATGGCAGATATCCACCATCGGATACCAGTCGTCACCGACCTGAACAAACAAAACATAGCCGGTAAACAGTGGACATGTTATGTGACAAGGTATCAATGATGATTATTTGAGCCAGAACAAACAAAACATATCTCGTAAACTTTAAAAAAAATATATTAATAAGCAGCACTGAAAAACAAAAAATGTGACAATTTTACATTTAATCCTCCCAAACGATGTACCTATTCTCTGTCAACAAATGTGGATTCAAATAAAAAATAATTCAGTCATAAATTGAAACCATAACTTACAGCGCCTTGGTTGATAAAAAAATTGATAAATTTGTTGAAACTATTAAATGTTAGTACCAATATTATGATCCTAATGACTGGAAGAATACCGACATTGTGCCTTTGTACAAAAGCACAGGCAGTAAGAATTAGTGTAAGAATTAAAGGATTAATTAGTTTGTTGAATATTACAGGCAAAGTTTTTTGGGAGCGTTTTAATTGGGAGGGGGTGTGAAAAAACTATGAACCAGATTTAGGGTGCGCAATGTGGTTTTATGCCAGATAGAGGTTGCACAATGTGGTTTCATGCCAGATAGAGGGTGCACAATGTAGTTTCATGCCAGATAGAGGGTGCGCAATGTGGTTTCATGCCAGATAGAGGGTGCACAATGTGGTTTTATGCCAGATAGAGGGTGCACAATGTAGTTTCATGCCAGATAGAGGGTGCACAATGTAGTTTCATGCCAGATAGAGGGTGCACAATGTGGTTTTATGCCAGATAGAGGGTGCGCAATGTGGTTTCATGCCAGATAGAGGGTGCACAATGTGGTTTTATGCCAGATAGAGGTTGCACAATGTGGTTTCATGCCAGATAGAGGGTGCACAATGTGGTTTTATGCCAGATAGAGGGTGCACAATGTAGTTTCATGCCAGATAGAGGGTGCACAATGTAGTTTCATGCCAGATAGAGGGTGCACAATGTGGTTTTATGCCAGATAGAGGGTGCACAATGTAGTTTCATGCCAGATAGAGGGTGCACAATGTGGTTTCATGCCAGATAGAGGGTGCACAATGTGGTTTTTATGCCAGATAGAGGGTGCACAATGTAGTTTCATGCCAGATAGAGGGTGCACAATGTAGTTTCATGCCAGATAGAGGGTGCACAATGTGGTTTTATGCCAGATAGAGGGTGCACAATGTGGTTTTATGCCAGATAGAGGTTGCACAATGTGGTTTCATGCCAGATAGAGGGTGCACAATGTGGTTTTATGCCAGATAGAGGGTGCACAATGTGGTTTCATGCCAGATAGAGGTTGCACAATGTGGTTTTATGCCAGATAGAGGGTGCACAATGTGGTTTTATGCCAGATAGAGGGTGCACAATGTGGTTTCATGCCAGATAGAGGTTGCACAATGTGGTTTTATGCCAGATAGAGGGTGCACAATGTGGTTTTATGCCAGATAGAGGGTGCACAATGTAGTTTCATGCCAGATAGAGGTGCGCAATGTGGTTTCATGCCAGATAGAGGTTGCACAATGTGGTTTCATGCCAGATAGAGGTTGCGCAATGTGGTTTCATGCCAGATAGAGGGTGCGCAATGTGGTTTCATGCCAGATAGAGGGTGCGCAATGTGGTTTCATGCCAGATAGAGGTTGCACGGATCAGATATTTGTATTGCATCAAGTGAGTTAGAAATGTACAGCAGCTGTAGAGTATGACGTCACTACCGTCATCACGCACTCTTGAACTCTGGGCCCGTCATGTGTGTGCTAGAGGGCAGGTCACGTGGCTTCCACGCGGGTGGGACCACAGTTCAACTTACACTCACGTTACTAACTTACTTTGGGTCAGTTGAACATTATAGGTTCTGACAACGATAACAGTTGTATCAGACATTGTTCTTTATAGATCAGCTGTAATTGTAACACTACACGAACCTGTTAACCTTAAAAGTTTAACAAAGGCTTTCAGCTATTACCAATTAATAAACGTTCAGAAATTTGGCATCGGACGTTGTTCTTTATTTGCATCACCCGTGTCTAGAGCCAAAATCAGCACGCTTCCAGTAACTAAGTGGTTAAAAAGGTATAGTGAGCAAAAAACAAACAAGACGCTATATTCACAGTTTCTTGCCTACCCAACAAGGGAATGGCGTGTTTAGGTACATATATTCCGTTCACGATAGGGTTTACCTGGATGACATTCGAAAATCATATGTTTAGGTTTTGGGTTGTCAACACTTGTAAAAGATCATAGTTTTTTTTTATAAATGTAAAGATCTTTAATTACCTGTTATATATTACATTTAAAATAACGTAAAATTAAGATTTCTCATACTATTTCATTTTTTAATAATTTCTTTTTATCCAACTCGAAACAATATTTTAAACATAATTAAAAGTAATTATTCTTAGTTTTGGAACGTTACTGATTTTGTGTAATAAAGTGCACACATCAATATCTTTTAATACATACATCGAATTTACTTGGAAAAGAGAAAATTGTTGTAATTTTTTTACCTACAATAAATGATTTAATGATTATTTTATCGTATTTTGAAATATTTAACGGAATAAAATATGTTTATCAACTGCGTGTCTGCATCATTGTAAAAAAATTGTTTACCCTCATGTTAAACCACATGGTTTAGATTCGTCAGTCGCCATTTTGAAGCTATGTTTGTTAGAAGTTTTTTGTGAAAGTGGTGTTAATATTTTTTAAGGGAATAAAACTATAAATAAACTTTGTGTCCGTCCTCAAATAAATATATAAATAATATTGGCCTAAATTACAGTGGTTAACTATCGCATTAATATATTACCATCTCTTTTCATTACAGTCATCCAAAGTGATAGATGTCAGCTGTTGGCGTATTGATATATTAGGGACTAGATAGCTGTTGCCCGCGGCTTTTCTCGCATGGAAGTTGATTATATACTAATACGAAAATATACATATGTATTTACAGATTAATTTAAAATATTACGTTACGTTGATGACCATATCTTGACCTCAGATCAAAAATAATGCAAGTCCGATAGAAACTTTCACCCCCTTTTCATCCCTTATTAAATAAAATTTCCAAAATTCCTGAAACACGTATTTATTTGTTTTACGTCAATAACCGAAATACAAAATTTTGTTTATGTAACTTTCAAAATGACGGACTTTCATACATATTATCATCCCCTATTTTGACCCCTTTGGGGTGGAATTTTCTAAAATCCTTTCTTAGTGGGTGCCTACATAACAAAATGAATATACAGTCCGAATTTCATGCTTGTAGCCTTGATAGTTTGCGCTCAGCGATGATGAATCAGTCAGTCAGTCCGATACAAACTTTCACCCCCTTTTTCATCCCTTATTAAATAAAATTTCTACAAAATTCCTGAAACACGTATTTATTTGTTTTACGTCAATAACCGAAATACAAAATTTTATTTATGTAACTTTCAAAATGACGGACTTTCATACATATTATCATACATATTATCATCCCCTATTTTGACCCCTTTGGGGCGGAATTTTCTAAAATCCTTTCTTAGTGGGTGCCTACATAACAAAATGAATATACAGTCCGAATTTCATGCTTGTAGCCTTGATAGTTTGCGCTCGGCGATGATGAATCAGTCAGTCAGTCAGTCAGTCAGTCAATCAATCAGGACATGTTATTTTATAAGTATAGATTACTTCTAAGTAACATTCCGAGCTGTCATCCAGGTAAACTTAGCTCGTGAATCACTTACATGTGTGTATATATATCATTACCATTTCTTTTTGAAATAGGTTTTCTTACCAAAACTTAATACACATGTGTTAAGCTGGATAATATCTAAACCCTACTACTATTCTAAGGGGTAGTCTGACATTTATAATTTTGTTTTAATGGTGTATTTTTTTTAAAGTAACTTTATCTAACATTTAAAAAACACATTTCTCAGCTCCAGCAGTTAGACCGTGAACAAATGTGCTTTTCTTATCTTGTCTGGTTTGCTGGTGAATAGAAGGTCGAGGTTTAGAGCTAAGTTGTGTGTAATGATGGTCTTTTTTCTTACAGGGCTCCTTATTCTCCTTCCACGCTAATTCTGGCACACTTCCTATAAATTATATCTTCCTCACTTCTATAACTAATGACACGACCTAATTTACGCACTTAGGCATCTTAGCGATATAACACATGAGAAGCCAATGCCAACTGAACTTTTCATGAGTAAACCAAATAGCCTGAGTTATGTTTACAAAAAATCCATTTCAAGCGCAAAAAAAAAAAGTTTTGACATTATTTTTAAGACTATTTTTATTTAATAACTTATAGTTTTTGTTTTATTGTTATATCTTTAAAATTTATTGAATAAAACGTTGAATCCTATCTTGACTTGCCGTGACGTCACAGGAAGGTGCGGTTTTCAAGTGGTGTGCCGCCAGAGTTCGGAAGAAAATCAAAAAGAAGCGAGAAAAAAATTTGAGAAACAAAATTCAAATACTTTTAAATTTATGTTTTTTTTAACAACACGATTATTATAATTTTAACTATTTAACTTTAAAACGCAATATTTTTTTCAAGCACTGCTTCTTATCACCCGTTCGAATTATAAGCTTATGTACTAACTACGTCGATCGATGGTTTAAGGGAATAGTAAGGTTATATTTAGAGGAAGTTTACCCGCATTTGCTTGGAGGAGAGTGGAAAATCATTTGGGGAAAAAACCTCTGTACACCTGGACGAGTTCGTACCTCGGTCGCTCCGTCAATAGCAGTCTAGTCTAATGTGAGCGTAACGCCTTATACCATGAGGACACCGAAGCGGTATAAAGGATATCTTAATACTAGGCCTATTTGTTTGGATGTTAAAATATCTACTTTAAAAAACTGATGGTGTGCCTTGACCTTTTTAGTGCCTTGTTCAGAGTGCCGTTAGTTGAAAAGGGTTGAAAATCACTACTCTAAGGCACTAGACTGGATTCCCGATGACGGGGAAATCGTGGTTCGAATCCCGGTGAGATGCGGATATCCCCGGACAGGACAGAGCTTTGGATCCAAATAATGTTGTCCATAAAACAATTATTTTTTTTTACCTCAAACCCTAACTGCAAGATGGTCGCATGGTCGGCGCACTTCTCTTCGGTATCGAGGGCTTTGCCCTGTGTGGCTTTGGTACAACCCAGGTCCCGGGCGGGGTACACCTTACCGTCCACCTCCAGCTGGTCGCCTCCGCGACACGTGACGTTCATATCGTTGCCGCGAGATAGCGCCATCTTGTTGCGCTTGCCGGGACACGCCAAGATGGCGCGGCCGTCTAGGGTGATTGCAGCGCTCCAGTTGGTGGGGGTTTGAGGAACTACCAGCTCGCCTTGTGTTATCACCACAGGTTGCCACACTGGTAGTGTGTTGCTTATGTTCAGATAGCATTCTGAAATAAATATAGCTATATCAAATATATGTTAAATAATGCTATGTATTATACGACGATAAACATATAAGTTATGTATTAAATAATTGCTTTATATTACAGAATTATATATGTTAAATAACGCCATCCATTTAATAATGATATATTTTACAAAATGTTATAGTAGCATTCAGGAATAAAGAGCATTTTGAAACATATAGTATTCTGTAACATATAGCAATATGTAATATGTAACATTTTGTAATATATGCCAGTCTTGATTATATAGCATTATGTCACACATATAGTATTCAGGAATACATAGTAATATAGAGCACTATAAAATATATATCATTACAGAGTATATTTCATTATGGAATTATGTCATTTTGGAATAAATAACAATATGGAATATAGCATTCTGGAATAGGCCTATATATAATTATGTAACACACAGCATTTTGTAATATATAACACGAATATATATATATATAATTATGGAATGTACAGCTTTATTTAACATATATCATTCTGGAAAGTAATATTCTGAAATATATAGCACTCTGTATGTGTGTAGTATTAAATAATATATATAATTCTGTAATATATTAAGGACTATATAGCCTTCTTCGCGTAAATCGGCCCTACTTCAAGTCTATTGCGCGCGTTCCACTAGTCTATTGGGTTCAAATAGCATTCTCAAATGTTCTGATGTTTTTTTACTAGTGGTTATTCTTCGAGTTGTAATTGTATGTTGATCCTTAAATACAATGTATTAATAGAAACAAGACCACCTGTGTACAGTAGGTTATAACTAGTAATAAAACGACAGTAAAGGTGTAATAGACATGTTTTGGGCTATCGAGAAAAATAAAGACACAACATATAGCCTATTGTTTGCTAGGCCAGTGAATTGTTCTGTTTCGAAGAAGACAAATGTATACTCTGAAAGCAGAAAAATACCATGAATTTGACCCTTGAGTCGCCAATGCCTATGTTATCGATGACGGCTCATATTAGCAGATTATGTCTACACGTCCATAGCAGACTCTGCCTTAAAACTATTTAGTGAAGAATGTCCCAGAGCACGGGACAACTCCTTGATAACTCAGTGTTAGAGTATTGGCATGACTAACATGGATATCGGGTTCTATTCCCGTGTCCATGTGTCATTTTTAAAATTTAAGAATTTGATACTTGACGAGGCTATTTGCGTAACCTTGAGATCCTTTAGATCCTCTAAACCAATGGGGCGCGACCCCACTGAAGTATTGTTTTAACCAGAAGTCATCATGCGACCATGTAAATAAAATTAATGTTTTTCTCCTACTTTACGTTTACGATGAATTGTCGACATCTTTTAAATGTTTCTAAGACTATCAAGTGTCTATAGTCAAAGCCTACATACATACCCACCTTAATTAATGAGGTCAGTAATGAGGAAAGTCGTTTTAAGGAAGTGCGCCTGCATTATAATGGAGAGAGGGTGTAAAAACCATAGAGATTTCATATTTAGATAACTAACCACCCCCACCTACCCTTCCCACCATTTCACTTGATCAAGACTGGGTATATCTGGGTTCTAATCCCAGTTAGGGTGTGTTGAGAGTGTTTATCTCTTAAATGATTTTATATTTTCCTTCCACGCAAATGCAGGTACAAATCTAATACAAACTTCTTCCTCCTTAACACATTAGAGTAGGTTAATACATATGTCCGACAGCTTGGTTCATTCAGTAGCTGGTCTACCTGCCGAGATCAGGGTCCCAAGATATATTCCTGACAAGGCCAAAAAAGGTATAATTGGTTAACTCCGGGTGTTCCCTTTCCTTACACACTGATGATTTAACGGCCTGGGGCATGGATTTTGTGTCTGTTCTAGGTTAAAGTCAGTTTATAAGTCGTGTGCTAATATAATTAGTTGGTTGATAAAGTGCACCTCAATTTTTTTTTAATTAGTAGATAGGCGTGTAACCTGAAATGGTATTAAGATGCGGTGACAACGAATAATTACTTAACCCAGTGGTTTCCAAACTTTCTCCACTCACGAACCCCTTTCACAAACATCTGGGCTGCGCGAACCCCTTTCACAAACATCTGAGCTGCATGAACCTCTTTCACAAACATCTGAGCTGCACGAACCTCTTTCACAAACATCTGAGCTGCACGAACCTCTTTCACAAACATCTGAGCTGCATGAACCTCTTTCACAAACATCTGAGCTGCACGAACCTCTTTCACAAACATCTGAGCTACACGAACCCCCTAGTAAATATACATAGCCACACACTTAATTTTATACCAAATATTTATGAAATTAAGTTATTAATTGTAAATAAATTGTTTAATATATTTAAATTAACCTACTATAGCTGCGTTAGGTACTTTGGGATACCCCACCAAATATAATGGAGTAATATTGAAACTACTTAAGTACAAGTTCAAATAAATATACATTTATTTTATTTTTTAAATCTGAAATTAAATAAGCATGGTACTGTAGTAACATTTTCTTATCTTTACTGTCACAATATTATCACATTTCACATTTTTTTAAAGTGGTACCTGAAGTTACTGCTTTTACATAACTGAAATACCCTCCTTTAATCACAAAATTCCAATGCAATTTAAGTTTCAAAATTGTTAACAAGTTTTAACAGCTACTCACCTCTTCACGTGAATTAGTGAGAAGGATGCGCTTGATTGTATGGAACATAGCTTTGTCAGGAACCAGGGACAATAAATAACGTCTAAAGTCACTTTCAGTACTGAGCTTGTTTATTTATTTATTTATTTAAATAGGCATATGAAGAAAAAGATATCTCGCTCGAATACATAGAAGAAAATTGTAGCAAACCTGTAATAACTTTATTCACTAACACTGGGAACCCCGCCTTTAACTTAGCCAGAAGCCAATTAATGACAAAGATATCAGTGTAAATATAGAGGAGCTGCTATTTTTTCACTCACGCTTAATGTGGAGGATTCCAAGACCGCTGTCTCTTACAGGGGATTGTGAATCCAATTGCTATTATTGGACATTGCTGTGAAATATTCTCTGAGGGTTTTTACAAGTCCCTTCAAGTGTTCTGTAACCATGTTCTTAATATTTTGTCCAAATAAAGCTGTTTTTTTTATCATAAAGTAGTAAAGAGTATCAAATCACTCTGTTTGATTGATAATTAAAGTTGTTTCTCAAAATTTAATATTTTTTATGAACCATTCGATACGGTCTTGTATAGCAAAAACGTTAATATTAGACCCCTGAAGAGATAGGTTCAAGCTGTTCATTTTTGAGAAAATGCTACCAAATAGACCAAAGCTTGGAGCCAGATTTGATCTTGTATGTAGTTTGCTTTGTGAAATGGATGGTTGATAAAAAAACTAAAACTTAGTGTTTAAGGTCAAATAATCTTGTAAGCGTTCTACCTCGAAATAATTACCTGACTTCAGTGTGAGACAATAAATCGTTGTTAATGCTTCGCATTTCCTCACAAAGTGCTGAAAAAAATCCGCCATTATAGAAATATTTTGGCAAACCCCTTGGAAGATTTTGCATACCACCAGGGAGGTTCGCGAACCACAGTTTGGGAACCGCTGACATTAATCTAAATAAAAGTAAACCGCAAGCATTTATTCTATAATAAATCATTTTAGTATATGCTCATATAGTTATAAGTGTTGTAATAGCATGAGACCAGATAAATAAGCCAGCCAAGATTCAAGCTCTAAATGAGTCAGACATTAAGACCACGTGTCCAGCGATACGTGTGAGTTGGTGTTAAAACATGCTAATAAAAGGAAGTCACGCAACACTATTAGCTTTTTTTTTTAGCACCGCGTCTTACTACCCGTTTGGGTTATACGCTTAAGTACTAATTACGTTCATGGATTAGGAATTGGGAAGGTTGAATTAAAGTAAGTGAACCCGCATTTTCGTGGAAGGAGAGTGGAAAACCATTTAGGAAAAACTACCCCCATTTCACCCGACCGAAACACTATTAGCGTTAATTATATATTACTGTCGCAATTATGTCACATGAAAGACGTTTCTTTGATGCACCAGTTCTCAAATAGAATCTACAAATTAGATTTTCAAAAGAAGAGCAGCTTTAAAATTTGACTACTTTTTTTTATCCTTTCGACACTTTTTGGGTTTTTGATGTGATCTTTGGTAGATGTTTCACTTTCAGCTTATTAAAAACATCATTATCCTCAACTGTTTTCAACCTGTGGCCGGGTCTGTTTAGTAAAATGTCTCCATCTTACCCTAACCTTCCACCATTCTTCCTCCTTTAATCTCTCCCATCCTTCTATTCTCACTTGCATACTTCCTGTTATCTGCTCCTTCCATCTCTTTCTTAGTCTCCCTTGCAATATTTTTCTTAAATAGTTCATCTGCATATTCTAATGGTACTTTTCCTTTTCATCCTCATTACATGACCATACTATCTCAGTCTTGCTTCCTACTATCTCATGTACTCCAACATCCTCATTACATGACCATAAACATCTCAGTCTTGCTTCTCTACTATCTCATGTACTCCAACACCTCATACATTCACATACCATCTCAGTCTGCTCCTCTACATCTCATATACTCCAACATCCTCATTACATGCCCATACCACTCAGTCTTGCTTCCTCTATATCTCATGTACTCCAACATCTCATACATTCACATACCATCTCAGTCTTGCTTTCCTCTACTATCTCATATACTCCAACATCCTCATACATGCCATACCATCTCAGTCTTGCTTTCTACTATCTCATGTACTCCAACATCCTCATTACATGACCATACCATCTCAGTCTTGCTTCCTCTACTATCTCATGTACTCCAACATCCTCATACATTCACATACCATCTCAGTCTTGCTTCTCTACTATCTCATATACTCCAACATCCTCATTACATGCCCTACCATCTCAGTCTTGCTTCCTCTACTATCTCATGTACTCAACATCCTCATACATCACATACCATCTCAGTCTTGCTTCCTCTACTATCTCATATACTCAAATCCCATTACATGCCCATACCATCTCAGTCTTGCTCCTTACATCTCATGTACTCCAACATCTCATTACATACATACCCTCTCATCTGCTCCTCTACTATCTCATGTACTCCAACATCCTCATACATTCACATACATCTCAGTCTTGCTCTCTACTATCTAATACTCCAACATCCTCATTACATGCCCATACATCTCATCTTCTTTTCCTCTACTATTCATGTACTCCAACATCCTCATTACATACATACCACTCAGTCTGCTTCCTCTACTATCTCATGTACTCCAACATCCTCATTACATGCCCATACCACTCAGTCTGCTTCCTCTACTATCTCATTACTCCAACATCCTCATTACATGCCATACATCTTAGTCTTGCTTCCTTACTATCTCATGTACTCCAACATCCTCATTACATGCCCATACCATCTCAGTCTTGCTTCCTCTACTATCTCATGTACTCAAATCCTCATTACATGCCCATACATCTCAGTCTTGCTCCTTACTATTCATTACTCCAACATCCTCATTACATGTCCATACCATTTCAGTCTTACTTCCTCTACTATCTCATGTACTCTCTGTACCTCCATTCTTTCCTGGGGAACTAATAACAGACTATAGATAATAATGTTTAGACAAGAGCGCGCCGTGAGATATATCAGTGTGGCAATACTACATACAGTCGAGTAAGGCGGGATAACATACACAACTATTTTAAGGGTTAACACCCCAACCAACCACTTAATATCGGTTCGTTTGTTTTTAAGACCGCGTCTTACTACCCGTTTGGGTTAATGTGTTAAGTATGAGGAAGGTTGAATTTATAGAAACTGTACTAGCATTTTCGTGGAGGTATAGTGGAAAACAATTTAGGAAAACAGTACAGCCAACTGGGATTCGAACCCCGATCTCCTCGTCTTCAGTAATCCAGTCGTTTGTAAAAGTGACGCCTTAGACCATCTGGCCACTGAAACGGGTCACAACATAATAAATACCAGCCTGAACATATGTTGGCACTTTTGTTGAGATTCTGATAGGAAGTGACTTTTAGACAATACCAACATTGTTTGTGGTCAACATTTCCATTGATAACATTTTACAATATTATTAGTATTATTTTTATATGTATTGATAATATCTATCAAAAGTGACAGTTATAATATATTCATTTTTTTATCATATCTACTCAGCAGTATTTTAACATAGACCGGCAAGGGCACCCACGCGTCCAAAGGATTTTTCTCCGGGGGGAGGAGGAGCAAAATGGGGGGTGGGGTGGAATACATCCAGTACGGTGGGGAGAGAGGGGCAAAAATGTATTAAATTGAAGCCTCAATAGACTCTTTTTAAGGCAATCCTTGTATCCTGAAAATAGGATACATCATAGGGAAAAAATATTTCAAATGTATCCAAATTCGTGGGTGGACACTTCACCTTTACGATTTTCATGGCGAGTGCTGTTGGAATTCCTCGCGCATGCGCCAAACTATCAACCCTAAAGTCAGCAGGTAGCCTGGTTTTATTAGTTTATTAGTTATATTCTATAACTCTCTGTTTGTTGGTTGGAGGCACTGTTTGAAAACAGTGTTGGGAGGGATCAGCCTACTTCTGATATTCATACCTCCTCAGAATCTCGGGGGGGGGGGGAATTGACACCCCTAACCCCCTTTCGGGGGGCTCTGTATACCAGTGTCCAACACTTAGTGCAGACGGAAGCATGTCCACCTACTGAACTAAGGCTATCGGGTTCGTTTCCCGGCATGGATGAAAACCATATCATAGGTTAGTTGTGTATTTCCCCTTTCACGTTGATGAATTAACGACGGGAGGACTGGGTGTTGTGTTTGTTCTAGATTTAAGTCAGTTTAGAAGTCGTATTTTGTCTGATACAATCAGTCGGTTGATAAACCAGAAGTTAAATTCCTCAAGAATAAAATAGACTAATGAATTGATAAGATAGAGTGTTTGTGTTTATTTTTCTATTAAAATGTGTCTTTACCTAAATGAACTTTATGGATGGTTAAAAAATTATAAATACTTTTATGTGACAAAAATAAAAAACTTATTTTCAACTTGAGCTTTGATTTTGCATCGCAATTAAAAAAGTTATAAATCGCATACTCCACCCCCTTCCTATATGAGAAAGTAACAATAATCCCTTTCGCTGGTCGGATGTTCTAAGGCAAAGTAGCCCAACCAGTGGCCCGTGGGTTAAATGCAGTCCTCACAGTATCCTGAAGGAGAACTATATGAAAGATCTCGGTGGCAGTTGTGAAATAACAAATGATTCAAATATAAATTGATATTTATTTTAAAAAGGTCATGATTGCATTTTTCTATGCATTTATTTTATTAATAAAAATATGTGTAAATATATAATATATATATATATATATATATATACAATGCTAAGTTGTTTTGTGCATGCATATTTCATAATTTTTTAGTTAGATTAACAAACTTTTTTTACAATAAAATTGAAAGATTCTACTAACAAAAAATATAATGTATATATAATTATTGAAAGTAATTATTTATTAAGTGCTGTTTGTTGATGGGATTACTATATGTATATCCTCATTCCGCGGTGTAAACTGATAGTCAGATTTGGCCCTTGAGATTGAAACTTTTGACCCCTCTGGTCTCGCAATATATTAGACTACCAATGACGAGAAGGTCCAGTTTCAAACCCCTTCTCGGTCTAATAAGAGTGTTTTTTCCTTAAATCGTTTTCCATTCTCCCTCCCACGCGAATGCGGTTACCATTAATCTGAATTCAAACTTATTAATCCCTAACACATTAGTGTGAGTGTTACCTATGAGTACAAGCCGAACGGGTAGTAAGATGCAGTGCTAAGTAAATTTAAACGTGCTAGTCTTGTTCTGCCAGTGAGCATACAGTCTGTAGCTATGATTAAGGGTTCGGCCAGACTGACAAGCGAGCGCGTGATTAGCAGATAGCTCTCGATAGTTGTTGACGAGGAGGCAAAGGTTCGAATCTTGGCTCAGTGAACTGAGGGTGGTTTTTGATAAGTGATTTATTGTTGTGGTTTTCTCATCCTCTCTCCATGCTAATGGTGATTCTTATTTGTAAAGGCCTACTTTGATTATAATATTGAATTATTTTAACATATCAGTTTTACATATATATAAGTATGGTTTATGATCTTACCAATTAAATTAGGCCGCTAGTAGCAAGTGTGCTAAGCCTATCGATAGTAATAAAAATGTCAAAATGAGAAGTTTCCCTAGCACTCAATAAACCAACATACAATAATATTGCCTAGCGCCTGTAAGCTATACTGTACCGGCTCGAGTGCGCGCGCTTGAAAAATTGAACCAGTTCTATTTCAAGCACGCTCGCTCCAGTCTGGCCACCTCTCATTACAACCAATGTGTTCTATTATATATTTTAGTCACTCGCCCAGTCTGGTCATCTCTCATTACAACCAATGTGTTCTATTTATATTTTAGTCACTCGCCCAGTCTGGCATCTCTCATTACAACCAATGTGTTCTATTCTATATTTTAGTCACTCGCCCAGTCTGGTCATCTCTCATTACAACCAATGTGTTCTATTCTATATTTTAGTCACTCGCCCAGTCTGGTCATCTCTCATTACAACCAATGTGTTCTATTCTATATTTTAGTCACTTGCCCAGTCTGGTCATCTCTCATTACAACCAATGTGTTCTATTCTATATTTTAGTCACTCGCCCAGTCTGGTCATCTCTCATTACAACCAATGTGTTCTTTCTATATTTTAGTCACTCGCCCAGTCTGGTCATCTCTCATTACAACCAATGTGTTCTATTCTATATTTTAGTCACTCGCCCAGTCTGGTCATCTCTCATTACAACCAATGTGTTCTATTCTATATTTTAGTCACTCGCCCAGTCTGGTCATCTCTCATTACAACCAATGTGTTCTATTCTATATTTTAGTCACTCGCCCAGTCTGGCCACCTCTCATTACAACCAATGTGTTCTATTCTATATTTTAGTCACTCGCCCAGTCTGGCCGTCCCCTACGGTGTAGTAATGTGCACTACTCACCCTTGGAGCTGCGCCCCCTGCCCCCGGCTTTCCCCGACCCGCCTTGCAGGAGAACAGCCAGCTGACACACAAACAAGGACAGGACAGCCGCCCTGACCTTGAGGAAGCCGTGGATTGACATTAACATCGTGACGCAACACCCTAGACGTTGTGTCGGCTCTATAGAGTCTCGTGACACACTGACGTGGTACAAACAGATCACGTCACGTGGTTGCTAGGGATTGGCTCACTAGGACGATCGCTCCAAGCTCTTCGTGACGTATTCTGTGCACTGATGGACACACGGGCAAGGGGGATGGTGGAAGGAGGGTCAGACAACGAAAAAAAAAAATTGTTTTAGTTAAAAAATAAATCAAGATACCTAGCAAATTATGTGAACCATACCTAATGACTGACCTATACACAAATATTCATGACAAAAAAAACAACTAAAGTGCTAAATAAATATAAAACATCACCTTAGACTGAAATCTTCGTCCAAAATTTCATAATTTCTGATTTATATATTTTCTCATTTCCGTACAATGTCTTCATTGGCGCGATAACCAGCCCCGTGGTATAGTGAGTGGTCAGTGCACCTGGCCACGAGTCTGGGGGTCTCGAGTTCGATTCTCGGCTGGTACTTTTGAGTATTTTTACAGAAGGAGGAACCACCCCGACCACCACCTGGGTAAAGTTAATTAGGCTTAGGTTAGGTTTAAGTTTTTCCCCCACTCTCATACTCTCACTAATCACTCTCATACAATCTATCACTATCACTCTCATACAATCTATCACTATCACTCTCATACAATCTATCACTTCACCCTCATAAATCTATCACTATCACCTCATACAATCTATCACTATCACCTCATTAATTGGGACATGGAAAATGCCTCAAATTAATTTTGATGGGAAAATAAGAATAGTAATATTGTGTGTAATGTTTAAACAGTACCTTAATATGAAATTTAATCAAAATCGACTGAGCGGTATTTGATAAAATCTATTTTATATATTTTTGTCCTTCAATAAACTACCCACAGAAAAAAATTAATCTAAAATCCGTCTCTAATAGGTTCTGTCCCGTGGTTAGGAGTGAAAAGTGTCAGCCTAGGTCATGTAGGGGGCTTTTGGATGATGTGCACAAATACACAAACATTAGAGAATCATATATAGAGAGTCCTTCTATAAATTAAAACAGAATTCATTTTGGAACTTGCATTATTACAATAGTTGTCCCAAGCATCCATAAAAAGTATACCAAATATCTTCTTGAGGCGTTTAATAAAAAAAACACTTTGGTGGCGTAGTTGAGCTAGACTGCCGATAACGGGGAGATCAGGGTTCGAATCTCAGTCGGTTGAACTGGGGGTTGTTTTTCTAAATGGTTTTCCACTCTCTCTCCAAGTAAATGCGGGATCACTTCCTCTAAATTAAACCTTCCCAATTCTTATCCCATTAGTGTAATTAGTACCTAATCGTATAGCCCGAACGGTTATACTAAATTTCAGACCAATAAATTAACTACTCTACCTTAAAAATGGTATGCAAAAACCCCTTCTCCCTTATAACTCGTGAACTGTGATTATTTGAAATCAATGAATCGATATTTATAGCTTATAATCAAACACTTGTTATTACTGTGCAGTAAAATTTTAATTGTGGAATGACCTTAAGGTAGCTTGAATCGATTAACCAGTTACATTAGTTGACAGTTTTAAAATGTCTTCCAGCCTATTTAAGTTCCAATCAAAAGAAGATTAATCCTCTATACTTTATTTGAACCTGTAATTCATTTGAAACTTGATATCAAATAGTATAAATGTTTACGTTTTTCAAATAAATAACTTCAAATATAATTAAACAAGTAACTTGATAAATGTAAGCGCCACCAATAATCATTTATTACTTGAATATGTGATTTTAAATAATTCAAAAAATAATCGTTGAGTTTTATTTTTACAAAGTCACTTCAACAACAAAAAATTAAATATAAAATAACTCGCTTCGGTGGCCACATGGTCCAAGGCATCACTATCGCAATAGACTAGACTATATATGACAGGGAGATCGGGGTTTGAATCATGGCCGGGTATTCTGGAGGCTTTTTCTAGATAATTTTCCACTCGGCCTCTATATAAATGCGAGTACATTTCATCAACATTCAACCTTCCTCATCCCTAAAACCATCAATGTAATTAGTATATAGGTGCATAGTCAGAACGGGTAGTAAGGCGCGGTGTTAAAACAATAGTACGGTACACTGCACAGACTCTGTCTCTCTTTTAACTTAATATAAAGACATTTACTCAAAACTCCTAAGATTTGTGAAACGAAATCAAAAATAACATTAAATATTCTAACAAAGGGCATAAAACCCGCCTCAGTGGCGTAGTTGGCTAACGCGCTTGTCGTGTTGAGCTCGACTGCTGAGGACGGGGAGATCGAGGTTCGAATCTCGGTCGGGTGAACTGAGGGTGGTTTGTCCTAAATGGTTTTCCTCTCTCCCTCCACGCAAATTCGGGTTCACTTTCTCTAATACAACCTTCCCAATTCCTAATCCATTAGCGTAATTAGTTCTTAAAGCGTATAACCCGAACGGGTAGTAAGACGTGGTGTTATTATTATTATTATTATTATTTTTGTTTTTAATATATTCAATAGCAAAATGTATTGCAAATGTGCCCTTGATCAGGTAGGCATTCATATCCCTTCTCGGGCTTCTCGTAATCCAAAATTATTTTTTCTCAATAGCTCTTATAAGATAAACCCTATAGGTCGTTGTATCCGTAGCGACAATTCTAGATTTGTCGAATTCGACTTTTATCATAAAAGGAAAACTAAACTCAGCGAGTTATTTAAGGAAATCCCTTATCAATAATTTATCACTAAGAGGTTCTGCCTATAATATCAAAATTTTACAATATTCTGATTTATTTTTTGCATATTGTTATTGCTTTTAACCACTCTTTAGTTTTTTGTTATTATTGCTATTTTTATTATTGTCATTATTAATTACTTTTTTTTATAACTATTAATCATTATATAACATTATTTAGCCATTTTTGTTTATCTTATTTTCTCGTGTAAATATATTGTAACAAGATTAGTGCTTAACAGTGGGACCAGCGTGCTCTCATTGTTTACCCTGGCTGCGCTCCTTGTTCTCTCTGTCTCCCTCCTTGTCTATCAGGTAGGCAGCGACATTCTCACTTGACTGGGGGATTAGAGGGGCCAAGGGGGTGCGGGGAGGAGGGCGGAGACACGTCTGGAAGGGTCGGGATTCTTTTTATTCTGGACTCTTAACTTTAGAAATGGAGGATTCCAGACCCTTAGCTGTCACCACCCCTATATAAACAAGCTCAGCGATAGCCGTAGAGGGAGTAGTCAGTTCTTGGCTCTCAATCATCAGTGGGGGACAGGTGTAGTGTGGACCTGCGTGTCCAGTGTGTGGACCTGCGTGTCCAGTGTGTGGACCTGCGTGTCCAGTGTGTGGACCTGCGTGTCCAGTGTGTGGACCTGCGTGTCCAGTGTGTGGACCGGCGTGTCCAGAGTGTGGACCTGCGTGTCCAGTGTGTGGACCGGCGTGTCCAGTGTGTGGACCGCGTGTCCAGTGTGTGGACCGGCGTGTCCAGTGTGTGGACCTGCGTGTCCAGTGTGTGGACCGGCGTGTCCAGTGTGTGGACCTGCGTGTCCAGTGTGTGGACCTGCGTGTCCAGTGTGTGGACCTGCGTGTCCAGTGTGTGGACCTGCGTGTCCAGAGTGTGGACCGGCGTGTCCAGTGTGTGGACCGGCGTGTCCAGTGTGTGGACCGGCGTGTCCAGTGTGTGGACCGGCGTGTCCAGTGTGTGGACCTGCGTGTCCAGTGTGTGGACCTGCGTGTCCAGTGTGTGGACCGGCGTGTCCAGAGTGTGGACCGGCGTGTCCAGAGTGTGGACCGGCGTGTCCAGAGTGTGGACCGGCGTGTCCAGTGTGTGGACCGGCGTGTCCAGTGTGTGGACGCGGTGTCCAGTGTGTGGACCGGCGTGTCCAGTGTGTGGACCGGGTGTCCATGTGTACCGCGGTCATTGCGGTGTTTGTGTATCGCGGGTATCGCAGTGTATTGTGTGCGGGACAAGTGTTGGACTAAGTACACGGTTGATGTAGACATTTATTGTTACTGTGTTAATGAACATGTTTGTGACTGTATTTAAATATTTGAATAGTTATTAGGTGTTTTAGAGTTGTTAATTTACTTATTTAATTTACTTATATCTCTGTGCTCTATTAGTTTAATTAAGTTACAGACTTGTTTAAGGTTATTTTTATTTTACTTAGTTACTTGTTTAGTTATACTTAATTTAGATATACAGTTAATTAGAGTGTGTATGTAAGTGGTAATTTTAATAATCACAACCTTGAATATTCCGTGGGCATTTTTATTCGTGTTTGGTCGGCAACCTACCCCAAAATCTCTAAAAGAACTCGTGGTTCGCACTTTCACGTGTTAACGGCCTGTGACCCTCCCAAGTCACGTGCGACCCCCATGTTACAATATGTATTTGTTAGGTACTTGTGTACTTTTCAGTGCTGGCCTGTTATAGGTTTTACGACTGTTGGCCAGCACTATAATAAAGGAAATTATTATTATTATCATTATTATTATTATTATTATTATTATTATTATTATTGTAGCTATAATTTAAACTTATTTTGAACTAAGCGAAATGAATGGGAGTCAAAGATGACTAACTTGTCACAGGAAATCATCAGGGTCATCGCTTGTATAGCTCAATTTTTATAAAAAAAAAGGACCTCTTTTATAAAATGCATGCTTATTTTGTTGGGTCAACATGGATTGACGTATGAATAAGTGAAAGTAGATATAGTAACGTTTCTAACTTCCTGCTTCAGTGGACGCATGGTCTAAGGCGTCACTCTCCTGTTAAACTGCCCTGATGAAGACGGGTAGATTTGGGTTCGAATCCCGGTCTGGTCTACTGAGGGTGGTTCTCCCTAAATGGTTTCCCACTCTCCTTCCACGCAAACGCGGGTATATTATCTCTAAAATGATTCCTTCCTCATCCCACCCGTTAGAGTAATTTTCATATATACGTATAACCTGAAAAGGTAGGAAGACGCGGTGAAAATAAAAAGAAACTTTTCAAGCTGTCAAATAAGAACCTTTCTATGAAAATTGGACAGAGGAAAAAAAAGACTGGAATTAAAGGTAGAGAATAAATTTTTCCGGTAAATTTACAATTGGTGGAATGTACACAGTGGTGGCTTGCGATCTGCTTAAAGGGTGAAGGGACAGAAACAGGAATAAACTGTGCCTAGAGACTATTACATAATTATTATATACATAGACCCATAAAATGGTTTGTTGGGGGACGATCGGGGAAGGTAAAGTGTGTGTGTGTGAGGGGGGGGGGGGCAAAAGTTGTTGTAAAATACTTAAATCCATCCCTAAAATTGTTTTATTTATTTTTTATTGATAATAATCTGAAAATGAAATCCAAGCAAACGATGGCAATTAAAGATGAAAATATGTCTGTAAATTTGAAGTATTAACATATCTGGTCTAAAAGTAGACCCAAGGTTAGTTACACATTCAACTACCAGGCGCTGTAGTCGATATGTGAGTGTGATAATAAAACTGGTATCGCTGTCACTCATTGCTTTGTTGAGACACATTTTCGACAATGTTTCTGAGGATAATATCCTTGAGGAGAAATAGATCGAAGTGTAAACTTTTAAATTTGGAATATCTCGATGTCATTATTCCTATTTTAGACGAAGGGGAGAGGGTAGTCGAAAATAATTAGAGGAAAATTTTGGTAAAATTTTAACTTTTTCGTAGAAAAGTTTTCCATCTCCTTGCTCTATATCAGCGGTTATCAAACGCTCAAGGGAAAATTGGTAAAATAACAAGGGACTTAAGTAAAACCCTAATTGTTGGCAATTACCGTTATATGGTTATTTTCACCCTTCTTCTATCGTATTTGCTCTCGGCCAGAGACCTATTTCTGATAATTTTCATCCCTCTGACACCTTCTACATTAGCAGTTTCTACCCGCCTCGGTGGCGTAGTTGGCTAACGCGCTTGTCGCTTTGAGCTCGACTGCTGAGGACGGGGAGATCGAGGTTCGAATCTCGGTCGGGTGAACTGGGGGTGGTTTTTCCTAAATGGTTTTCCACTCTCTCTCTCTCTCCACGCAAATGCGGGTTCACTTCCTCTAATTCTACCTTCCCAATTCCTAATCCATTAGTGTAATTAGTACTTAAAGCGTATAACCCGAACGGGTAGTAAGACGCGGTGCTAAATATTATTATTATTATTATTATTATTATTATTATTATTATTATTATTATTATTATTAGCAGTTTCTCAACAACATATCTCTGTTGGAGTGGTTTTTCATCCATGGTGAACCTAAAAAATAAGTACCGCGGTAGAATATAAATTTGGAGCCGGACCCCCGCTTGAAAGTTTCAACTGGACAAACAGATATCAAAAAGTTGTGCCAAGCCATACAGTCACCCCCCTCTCATTGAAAAACTTTGTGATTCATAATATATCAGATCCAGAATTACAATTAAAAATGTTGGTTTGAAAATATTGTATGTATGTTTGCTTTTTTCCTTTATTTTTGAACGAATTTTTGAAGAAAATGTATACAACTTTTTACAATAAAATTATGTTTTTTTTTAAATGATCATAACAATTCTCAATCAGAGATAATGTTAAGGCTGTAACAGTAGGATTCTCTCTAAATAGCTTTGTCATATTTAACATATTTTGATTACAGATTATTTTTCCCACTAGATTATATATATTAATAATTTACCAAGTGGTCATATTTTTTAAAGCCTGTTATTTGGAAAAATTGTTATCTTGGGGGTAAAATTAAACTTTTAGTCATGGTCAAGGGGTATAATCTTAAAAGTGTTTGAGAACCGCTGCTCTATATAAATTATATCCCTATCTAATTTATCTTACTTCGAATCAAATATCAGCACTGTTTTAATAGGTTTTGTTTTTGTTTTGCTCTACACGAACACTTAATAAAAATACTTTTGCTATCACTAAGGCTGGGTTAATATCCATACCCCCTTTCCCCCCGTTTCGGTGATCACGAGACCTAACGCGCTACTCTCGTGTTAGGCTAGACTCCCAATAAGAGGGAGACCAAGGTTCGAATCTCGGTTGGGTGTATACTGAAGGTTTTTTCCAAAATAGTTTTTCACTCTCCCTCTACGCAAATGCGGGTACACTTCATCTACATAAAGCCTTCCTAATCCCTAGAACCATCGGTGTAATTAGTACATAAGCGTATAAACCGAACGGGTAGTAAGTCACGGTGCTAAAAAAAAACATAACGTGTATTGCGTCCAGCCTGAAAGGTAGCAGTCTTACTTTGACATGTTACACTATGGATCTCACTTATAGGTCGCACCATAGTGAAACCAAGCAAGGGGAGGCTTGTTGAACCATGGTTTTAGTAGGAGGTCCACTTTCAAACCCCAACACTCAATTAAAGTCACTAACATTTGGTTTTATTAATTATAAAGTTCATCTAAAAAGTTATCAGAAGCTACCAACAACACTTCCTTATCGATCGCTGTGTAATGTGTCTTTACATTAATTAATTAAACGTGCTAAGAACAAGACCGTAGCCAGCCTATAATTTCAAGGAGGGATTGATTGGTGGGCACATTACCAAATTGCCGGATGCTAGACATATTTCTAAATTATAAAACAGTTCTAGAAGCTAACTAAATTGTTTTTATGGTAACATGACCCCCTAAATGCCAAAGGATAGGAAAAATCTATATATTTAAACATCTCTAGAAGCTATCTGAAGTATTTTTTATAGCATTATAACTCCCTAACTGCCGGAGAATAAATTCTAAATACTCAACACCTCTAGAAGCTATCTGAAGTGCTTTTTATGGTAAAACAGCCCCCTAATTTGTATGTGTACCTTGATTTTGGTGTTGTTTGTAACATAAAGAAAGGCATATATATTTTATAACCTCCCCCCCCCCCCCCCCCCGTACATCCCTCTGAGTACGGCCTTGGCTAAGATTGTGAATACAATAAGTGTTAAAAAAAATATATACCCCACCATTGTGCCAAAATGAGTTTCCTATGAAAATCAAAGTGTACCTTTCAACTAACGGAGGCTTCCTATGAAAATCAAAGTGTACCTTTCAACTAACGTGGGCTTCCTATGAAAATCAAAGTGTACCTTTCAAGTTTAACGAAGGATTTTTTAAACCCATTCCTTTCAGTGGGCCGATATTCACGAAAATAAAATCTAGTAGTTTCCTTGGGATGTAATCGTACACCACCTTATTTGTGAACCAATAACGGACCACCCACGTTTCATTTGTGGAAACAAGAAATGTTTTAATTAAGCAGTGAATACAGAATATTTATATAACTTTGTTACACAAACAAATGTTACTGTCTAATTTTAATCTGTCAAGTCAAGTCATACGATCTGTCACTTTTGATCAAATATATATTAACTAATAAAATACCATTAATAATGTATTAAAATGTGTTGAATGTCGGCTCCTCCGATGAGAGCTGGACTGTACTTGTGGAACAAAGTGTGTATGGTTGGCTTCACGGAGATAGCCTGTCAAATTGAACTCTATTAATTTATCTCCCCTTTTTACTTTCTAATAAATAAATATTGTAACTGTGGCAAATTTCAGCCTCGAGATTATGATGAACTTTTTTACGTTGTTTGTGCCCCATGACCCAAAAAACCATTCTCTCTGTCAGACTGTCCTAAAGGTGTTTTGATTTAGATTGAAGCTCTCAGATAATATTATTACACCTTTCGTAGCCCAGTTGTGGAAAGATATACAGTACTGATGTACCGTTGTCCAGGGAACACCCGAATGTACTAAGAGTACATCCTTTACGTCGAGGCTCTTTCTATGCTCCGATGAGATGAGGGTAATAGTTAGTGTGAGGTTGTTAAGCCAGTGGAAACTCTTAAACCAAACTTAAGACTAACTAACCAAACCCTAATGAACGTTGTTATAGTTCCCCTTTCGAAAAATACCCAAGGTACCAGCCGGGAATCGTACCCGGGACCCCTAGGCTCATAGCCAGGTGCACTGACCATTACAACACAGGGGCGGTTATCTATCAGAGCAAAGGTTAGTATGCGCACACACACACACACAACTCAAGGGGAAAAATTATTTTTCGTGGGCTGTCATGATAGTTTAAAAATATTTGAGGTTAAGCCACTTATTTTTGGAAACCTACTTTCAACCTATAATAGACTATTTGAGAAAGCAAATAAAATTGTGTCATGTGGTCCCATCTAGCACAGCACCACAGACCACAGTTTAAGAACCGTCTCATTTGATTGTCTCTTATCGCCGTAGAAGTCTTACCTCACATTCACCGAGCTCGTGACTGTTTATTCTGTCAGCAGCTGGATCATAAGTACAGCCCTCCAACACTGTCAGGGCAAAAGATCTGTCTGTGATTGTTGACATTTCACAGAAATGTGGGATCCTTTAAGGATTCTTTTTGAGTCTTAAAAGTAGATTATTGGTCTTTTTTAGTTTATATTTTTCTTAAGACCATAGACCACCCAGGTTCCTAAGAGGTTTCACCAAGCTATCCGTAAAGATTTGAGATGTAGGTCATATTTGCATTCATCCTCATTTTCTGAGCTAACAACTTATTATCAGTCCTTTAATATCCTTAAAGCCCACAGCCCCAAAGATCTTCAAAACTTTAAAATTATAGCGTACCGATCGACGAACTGTTGGTGAAGATAGTGACAACTAACATCAGCAGATAAAGTGTCTCATATGTTAAGCACAACGAACCCTACGGCCGTTAATCTTAGTTTTCTAGACCGCAGCCGCCACTTTTTCATTCAAGTAGCTCGTCATTTATCCTTACGAGGTTGACTGACCCTGTTACAGAAAATCTGGAAGCGCTGAGGAGCAAACTCTTAAACTCTAGAGCTGGAGTCAGAAACTCTCACCACTAAATCACAGAGTCGGTCCAATTATTTTCTAAACAAACTTTAAATTACTACGAGATGGATTTTGTTTTGAAAAAATAAAATCTTATCTTTATTGTCATCTACATTTCTCGGTATGTAGTGAATTCATCGGAGCTCGAAAAACATGTAAAGTGTTACCTAATTACACATTATTATTATTATTATTATTATTACTATTATTGGAGGTATGCAACATACACTTTATAAACCTACTGATTATATAAACACACGAGTTATAAACTAACTTAAATCCAGGACAGAGACATCACACAAGCAGTAATTCTTCACTATGTAAGGAGAAATAAAATGGTAAATTTCTCGGCCCTATCGGGAGTTGAACCCAGGAACTTTGGCATAGTAGGAAGACATGTTACCAACCGAGATAAGATGGCAGACAATATATAATACAATTAGTTTTTAAAATAGTTCACTCACCACAAAATGAAAGTTCCGTTTACAGCCGACTCCTTGTCTTACTGAGAAGATTTAACTAAAACATTAAATGTTTGTTCCAAAACCTTACAAGTAAACATGTTAGTTGCGATATGAACATGTACTCCGTAACCACTATCTTACAATACATCCTTTTCCTTTCAGATCTAGTCCACTGACCGTTGGCAAGATAATAATAATAGTAATATCAATTTTGTTTAGAGATGAGTTTAGGTGATTTGACAAACATATCATTTTGAATTTCTCATATCAAGAGAAAGTATTGTGATCAGGACAAAAATCTATCTCGAAATTATGATGTGTCTTTATAAAGAGTATTATGATAAACAAAATGATTTTTTTGATTTTGTTGAAAAATACTTCATTGCGGCTTCACTTTACAAACTTGAACACTGGACGAGAGCTATTAAAATATCCACAACCTCGCTCGGCGATACCAAGAACACACGGAAATCTGTGGATTATAATTGAAATGACCCATAAATAGCTGAAAACACCAAATTTGGCTTAGCGACACTGTTGAATCGAAGAAGATATTACTTTCCCCAGAGAATTCTATTATGTAAGGCATAGTCTAGCAAAACCATCTAAACACCAGAAACAAAGTGTACTACAACATGTGGGATCCACATTAGTGGAGAGGAGAAACTATGAAAACACGGCATTTAAATATTGTTCGTTTGACATTGTTTCCGTACCTACAAACTAGTAATTCCACTAAACCGTCTGTACACCATACTCGATCTCTCTCCATTGCCAGTAGAGAAATATTTTTCCAACATATATAATATGGCTGCCAACAGCCGGCATTTTTGAAAGACTGCAGGGATCTACTGTGTAATGGCTGCAATGCTTGCATTCGGACTGTAGGTGGTCACTCTTGAGCATTTCCTATTATATTAAGCCGCTCCACATTACTGGTGTACAAAAATGACCCACTTGGATATGAGGTCAAATAGGACACATGCTTATTTGAGCTTTTTCCGTTGTTCTTGTCACTCCTGTCCACCGTGGGTCTCGCATGTTATGGTACACCCTGTATATGTATGGGTCACATAAAATAGTTTTGTGATAATTCTTTTATAGGTTTTGTTAGTATTTAACCTAAGGTCAACATTTGAACGGCAATATCTCAGCTACAGCTATGTTGGCAGAGCCCTAAGCGTCTCAGAGTTAGCTGATAACCGCCTGGAATACAACCACCTACGGTGCACCCATGGGAGGGATAACGGGTATTTGCCCCCTCAAAGATGGATAGTTATAATAATAAAGTATTAGTAATAGAAAGATTAAAGTCAAAACATGCTTAACAAAAAAAAAATTGATGAAATCCACTTTTTTTATGAATCCTAATCTCCAATCTACCTTTGAATCCCAAATCTTAAATCTGAATTTTGAAAAAAAAAAAAAGAATTATAGTGGCCGAGTTATCTGATAGCTTGTTAAATTTATTAAACGCTCGTGTGTATCCGATGATTTCCGTACATCCAGCGCAGACTGTGCCTTAAAATATGAGTGACGTAAGACCCTGAGTACAGGACGACTCCTGGATAGCTCAGTGGTTAGCAGTGGCGTACTTAGCCAAAGGTCCCAAGTGTGAGTTCTATGTGCAGGTGTTATTATTAAATTTAAAGAAAATTTTAAGTTTATATTTAGCCAAGACCACATTGTGATGCATAGCTAAAGCCATGCTTTATGTAGTGATGCAAAGCTAAAACAAAGCCTTTGTGACTCACTTAGTCAAAACTTTATTAAGCTGTTTTCTCAAGAAGCAAAGCTTTCTTTAGCCAAAATCGCAAAGTATGAAAACTTTATAAAGCATACATTAAAATACATTAATTTAGTCAACCTCATTTAATGACATAGCTTTACCAACTTCACATAATCATACATAACTTTACCAACTTTACATAATGAAACATAGCTTTGACCAAGTTCACATGATACATAGCTTTACCAACTTTACATAATGATACATAGCTTGACCGAGCTCACATGATACAATAACTTTACCAACTTTACATAATGTTACATAGCGTTGACCAAGCTCATGTATATTACTTTGTCCTTACTATGATTAACTAAAGAATTTTTTTTTTAAAATTCATAATTTATTCCCGCCGTGTTTATTATGTAGTGTGGCTTCGTTTTAAATGAATGAAGAGTGATGTATCAGATTGTGTTTGAGTGACTCAAGTTATTGTCTTACAGGTGTTTAGCCTCTGACCAAAGTTTTATTTAGAAAGGTAGTAAAATTATAAATAAATACTGGACTAAGTTAAATATAAAATCATATCAAACTGGCAGATTGTGTTACTCTTTAAAATTCCACTAGCAAGTAAATAATGGTCTGAAATATCTAAAATCAACTTCATTAACGTACCTCAGTGAGAGTTTTATTTCAAAATCAATTATTAGGGTGTCTACAGAGTTGGAGAAACAGAAATTAGTGACTTTTTGGTGACCTTTTATGACCACAAAATACCTTCGATAAGCGATTGAACATATAATGTATATATAGGCATAATGCACTCACATGCAACATTAAAGTTTAACTAGATGGCAAACGTTAACTATGTTCTTGGCATCATGGTGAAAACAATCAGGCCATTTGAGGCAAGCGCATGGCATCATAGGTAGCGGGTGGTGTGACTTTCGACATGTATGCGTTGTTATGATGCGTGGGAAATTCAACCAAAAATATTTTTGTGACTTTATGACTAAAATATTGAAAATGATTGACTTTTCAGGGACTTTCGTGACCTCTTTTGCAATCAGTAACTTTTTCATAACTTTTGTGACTTTGGCGACCCGGTATACAGCATTATTATGTACTTTTTTAGCATGCAGGTAAAACATTTTGAAATAGAATAGAATCCTATGCATTAACACAACCGTTGAGATTAATTAAATAAAACTTTCGATCAAGATTGAATTTAACTATGGCCTTTGTAGGATGTACAAAGGAATGATGGCACCACATAAGTGTCTTAAATTAAACGTTGAAAACAGGATCTAAGGACAAGGCCAACACACCAGAAAACTGTAGACCACAAAGTTCACACTTAAAAACACAACAGAAAACATAATTATTTAATTTTCAGGTATTACATCAGTCCCCTTCTACAGCAGAAGAGAGTAAAATACCAACTGCACTATGGCATCTCGGCTAGAGGTAAATAAATCATGGTCACTTTGATACCGTTTTTACCTGTTGAAACTAGTGTCTTGAATCTAGGTAGATGGATAGAATGTTGCATTTATATTATATTTATATATATTATTGTTGTTGTTGTTGACTGGTATGAGTGTGTCTGCTTAGAAGAAAAAGAGATGGTTGTTAGAAACCCACCGAAACTTATTGCGGGAGGTTGGTCTGATATACATTTCATATAACTTTGTATGGAGCAAATCACCAGATAGTCTAAACAACAAGTATTTTTTTCTAACTTCATAATAACTTAATGTGTTTAGTTACTATCTCATTATATTCCGGTTCACAAAGTGATTGTATAATAATTGTGTGTATGTCAATCTCTGAGTGAGGACAGGTATTCTAGTACATCAGTACGACTAGCTATGTCCAGTGCTGTGTGATTATCATTGTTCTTGACCCCGGGGTCACAGCCAGCCTCCACCAGGAGCTGACACACTGTAAGGTGACCATATAAAGAACTGTAGTGGAGTGGAGTGTCTCCCCAATTGTTCTTGACCCCGAGGTCACAGCCAGCCTCCACCAGGAGCTGACACACTGTAAGGTGACCATATAAAGAACTGTAGTGGAGTGGAGTGTCTCCCCAATTGTTCTTGACCCCGAGGTCACAGCCAGCCTCCACCAGGAGCTGACACATTGTAAGGTTACCATTTAAAGAACTGTAGTGGAGTGGACTGTTTCCCCTAATGTCAGTCTTGTTGATATCAGCTCCTCGCTGCAACAGCAGTCTCACTACTGGGACATGGCAATTAAATACTGCTCGGTGCAGTAGAGTGGAGTTAAAACAATCCACCATCTTGTTTACATCCAGTCCATGCTCCAGCAGTAGCTCCAGTAGCTCCAGGTGACCTTTACCACTGACAAATAAAGGAAAAGGATAATTCTTGATGTCCTCCAGTTGTTGGTAAACCACACAGCTGGGGTCAAGGCTCCTCTCCAACAACTCCACTATCCTCCTCCAGCTATCATCATTCTCATACCCCATGTATTGGGCAACCTGCCACAACAAACACAAGCAACAAATCTACTGTTATTTAAAACTCTGTGGTGTAAAGTTAGGTCAAGTCTAGATAAGAACAAACACACTTCTCTATTCATTTCTTGTTCAAATTCTTCAAGCATGTAGTTACATATAATATCTTTCTTTGTGTTTTGTGCGTTTTAAATGCGTCTCTTCATATGAAAAAGGAATATTTCCGAAAATGTATACAATTTGTAAGTTCAGAAGTGTGAATAAGTTGAAGTCTTAAAAGGTTAAGACGAAATGAAGAAAGAAATGTGTGTTCCTATTTAGAATTACCCTAACTATCCTTTAGGTTTGACTTCCTCCACTATCACTTACTTTACATCACTGTACAGTGTTTCTACACTGTCTTGTCATTCCCAAGATATTAGGCAATAATTCATTCTTTTAAAACTAAGATTTTGTTCTGAAATACAGTACATTTATTTCACTATTGATAACAGTATAATAAATATAGATTTTAATTTATTTTAAATGCTTCACACCATTTTTTGAATCACTGATTATATCAGCACACAAATTATAAACTAAGTTAAACCTAGAATAAACAACACTTAGCCCCAGGCCTCTAAGTCATTACTGGGAGAGGGGGAAACCCACATCTCCCCAATGATAAATTTTTCAGCCATGCTGGGAATCGAAGCCCGGACTAATATTAAATAAAAAGTTTTGATAAATACAAAAGAGACTATCTATCTGCCAGGGTCACATTAATCGTGTCTTAGATTAGCCTGGGTGGTCAATTTTAACAATTTGATAAAATTCAACCAAAGGCCCACCCATAACGCTAAGATAAAACTGGTTGGTGCTGTATATGTCAGTAAAACTGAGCGTGTGGATGAAAAATTTAATATGAAAGGTAAACAAAATTTTGCTTTTGAATGTGCTTAGTAGCAGAAAATAAAACGGGCAAAATTGTGAATATGTCATCAAATGGAAGAGGCGACACCTGCGTATAGCAAAAAATAATGACATGGTATTCGGGCATACTTATTCAGTGTTTACTTCTTTGAGGAAAATCACATCTCTGTGCTTATTCGAGTTATCCTCAATACAAGACATTTTTTTCTTTCTTGAGCACCCCATATAATCAAGAGTCAACTGTGTGTAAGTTTATAGGAAAGTTTAAAATAATGAATATTTTTAAGATAATGTGTGATAGAAAGCCCTAGGATAGCAGAAGTTCCTTAGCGTGTCTCATAATATGAACAAGCTCTGTTTTCTGTAAATAAAGGCCGTGTAATATTTGGATGAATACTTACCAGTTCTTTCAGTCCCCTTAGTTGTATTTTGTTTCTATGTAGCAGATTGTGAGAAGTATGTTGGCCTTGTTCGAGTGATTTGGCTATCTGCTGGACGGATCGTTCTATTCGCTGCAAGATCTGCTGTGTATTTGGTTTTGTAAGTTGTTGTGGCTGTTCAACGCTATTCGTTCTTCCCTTAAAAAATAAAATAAAATATTTTTAAATGAAATCTTTTTTTTATTAAGACTTTAAAATTAAATTTAAAGTTGGCTATTGCTATTTAGGCTATACATTTATTTTGAACATGAATACTTACATACTTTTGTCGTATCCAGTAAATCCAGTCATATATTGTCTGTTATAGCCTGCACTGCCGTACCATGTAAATGTCCCCTTACAACCTTCCTGACAGAGTGGCAATTGTCGTTATCACACTAATCTCCCTAATAAACTGCCTCGCGGAGACTGGCAATCGTATTCCACAATTCTTCACGTTAACTGCTTCGAAGAGGGATCCATGTGAAATGTCTTCGTATTCACCGACCTCATCTCGGATGTCTCTTCATTGGATCGAACCGTGGAAGTGAGATTTTCTACAATGTTACCTCGACTAGCAATAAGATATCTGGTCAAGTTTATTTTAATCAGTGAATGAAATAGAAATAAATTTAATAAATTACTAGAGATGCCTCAAATTAATATTTATTTTTAGTTTTATGTTACCTAATTAAGATGAACACTTTTTACATTGGTATATATTATAAGTATCAATTCGAAGTTATATTCAGCTTCGTAAAAGAATTATTGGCGACAAAAAGTGTGTTCAACTTGACCATTTTGTTTTGGGGTTAGAGACTTCTTGAAAACGGTACTGTATTTTGTTTGAGGGTTAGAGACATTTGGCCTTCTTGAAAACTGTATTTTGTTCGGGGTTAGAGACATGTGGCTTTCTTGAAAACGGTACTGTATTTTGTTTTGGGGTTAGAGACATGTGGCCTGCTTGAAAACTGTATTTTGTTTGGGGTTAGAGACATGTGGCCTGCTTGAAAACTGTATTTTGTTTGGGGTTAGAGACATGTGGCCTTCTTGAAAACGGTACTGTATTTTGTTTTGGGGTTAGAGACAGGTGGCCTGCTTGAAAACTGTATTTTGTTTGGGGTTAGAGACATGTGGCCTGCTTGAAAACTGTATTTTGTTTGGGTTAGAGACATGTGGCCTGCTTGAAAACTGTATTTTGTTTGGGGTTAGAGACATGTGGCCTGCTTGAAAACTGTATTTTGTTTGGGGTTAGAGACATGTGGCCTGCTTGAAAACTGTATTTTGTTTGGGTTAGAGACATTTGGCCTGCTTGAAAACTGTATTTTGTTTGGGGTTAGAGACATGTGGCCTTCTTGAAAACGGTACTGTATTTTGTTTTGGGGTTAGAGACAGGTGGCCTGCTTGAAAACTGTATTTTGTTTGGGGTTAGAGACATTTGGCCTGCTTGAAAACTATATGTTGTTTGGGGTTAGAGACATGTGGCCTTCTTGAAAACGGTACTGTATTTTGTTTGGGGTTAGAGACATGTGGCCATCTTGAAAACTATTTTGTTTGGGATTAGAGACATGTGGCCTTCTTGAAAACTGTATTTTGTTTGGGGTTGGAGACATGTGGCCTTCTTGAAAACTGTATTTTGTTTGGGGTTAGAGACATGTGGCCTTCTTGAAAACGGTACTGTATTTTGTTTTGGGGTTAGAGACAGGTGGCCTGCTTGAAAACTGTATTTTGTTTGGGGTTAGAGACATTTGGCCTTCTTGAAAACTGTATTTTGTTTGGGGTTAGAGACATGTGGCCTTCTTGAAAACGGTACTGTATTTTGTTTTGGGGTTAGAGACATGTGGCCATCTTGAAAACTATTTTGTTTGGGATTAGAGACATGTGGCCTTCTTGAAAACTGTATTTTGTTTGGGGTTGGAGACATGTGGCCTTCTTGAAAACTGTATTTTGTTTGGGGTTAGAGACATGTGGCCTTCTTGAAAACGGTACTGTATTTTGTTTTGGGGTTAGAGACAGGTGGCCTGCTTGAAAACTGTATTTTGTTTGGGTTAGAGACATTTGGCCTTCTTGAAAACTGTATTTTGTTTGGGGTTAGAGACATGTGGCCTTCTTGAAACGGTACTGTATTTTGTTTTGGGGTTAGAGACAGGTGGCCTTCTTGAAAACTGTATTTTGTTTGGGGTTAGAGACAGGTGGCCTTCTTGAAAACTGTAGTCAGATAGTGTCTTATACTGTTAATACTATAAATCTCGCGCTTCACACAACCACATGTGTCTCCTATTGATCCTACCTGAGAGTAGTTTGGTGGTGAGTCGGCATGTATATTCTCTAATATGGGCTTTAATGTTTAACGTTAATACAGCAAGTTAGGGCATATGTTTTTAAAATTAGATCCTTGTTTATTTCTATTATGCCCAATTACGGCCGTGGGGAAATATTTTATTGGGAACTCATTGTTTACTGTTCAGACTGTTTGAGGATCGCCAGCAGTGGCGAGTAAACATCCGTTTTACATTTCTAGTTGCTTGATTTTTGCCTTTGGCTATAGATTATTTTTGTTATCATGAAATTAGTACGAAGGTCAATCTTATACAGACTGTATGATTTATTTTGAAAAGCCATTTGAGGACATAGGAAGGCGTCAAACATATTTCTTATATTATTGTTCAATCTTGATTGTTGTTTATGGTTAGAGCGCCCAATGCTATTCATGCCTTCACTCTCTCGATGAGCTGAATTTGTAATTTTCTTGAATAAAAATAAAACTCTCTTGTGACCAACCTGACTGTTATTTACGAGTGATGATTCGGAAAGGGGGGAGGGGTGGGAGGAAGTGTTACATTAGAAGAAAGAAAGATGTCACCTTTGGGTATTGAATTTTTCCTATTTCCCTAGGTGGGGTTTCCTCCTTAAATTAACACTTATTAGTTTATTTTTTATTTACTTCTATCACTATCCAGTGCCAGTGGACTCAACATAAAATATATGTTAATTTACAAATAAAGGAGCATAAAAAAATATATTACAAGTTATTCTTTAAACCCCAGCATCGCTATTTAACATTAGTTAAATTAAGTTGCTAGAATAAAAAAAAATGTTTTTTTAAATAAACTAGGTTTAATTAATTATTTTTATGAGTGTTTCTACAATTCAATTTGTTTTACAAACAATAAGTAAACTGGCCCGCACCAGTGGTCACACAGTCTCAAGTTTGATTTGTTGACAATCACAGTAACCTTTCTCCAAGGTATCGAGAGAGGAACAAAAAGTTTCTAAACTGTTTAAATGTGTTATATTCTCAATAAATCCTATGTTTACTGTTTAAATGTGTTATATTCTCAATAAATCCTATGTTTACTGTTTTAATAGTATTATTCCTACATTCAAGATAAAGAGTCTCTGAATATAGTATAAAAATTCAACTATTGCATGCCATGTCTCATAAATTTATATTAAGTATAATAATGCAAGTGCCTGACATCTTGGTACCTGGAGACGACGATTGCTTAAGTTATTATTTACCAGAGGAGGTGGTCCCTGTTTGGGTCCTGGGTTCCTCTCTATCCCTCCAATCAGCAGCAGAGTCCCCAGCACCAACTTGTAGAAATAATCCATCATTGTACAAGTGATGAGTAGGATGTTTTCCTGTGATAAAACAAAGTTGAACAATGTATGTTAAAGTGTTAATTTAAAATGGGGTTTAACAGTCCAAAAGAGGTGTCTGTAACAGTACTACGCATAGTTAAATACCTTTTAGCAAAATTTTAAGTGTAAATAAATTATACATCACAAAATATGAGTAATTTGTTTATAATTTATTTTAAACATAAAATAGTATATAAACCTTTGGTAGTGAATTCTTAACCAGCCAATAGGTTTGAAGAGACAATCTCATAGTCCACTCTGACGGTACACCCCTAGTGTAACGGTAGTTTATTATTTAGTACAATCTGATGGACCTACCTAATTATATTTTTAAATAAAAGATATTCTCTGTCACAAACAACTGTCCATGTCATTCCTTTACAACCTGAAAGTCAAGTAATTTTTTTCTATTCACTCTATCATGCAACTGGTTTCCAGTCATATTATATTATTATTATTAGCACCGCGTCTTACTACCCGTTCGGGTTATACGCACTTACGCTAATGTGTAATGGTAGGGTGATTGTGAGATGAAATGAAGGACCTACAGTTTAACGTGGAATCCGAACCACGGTGGAGGCCTGGCATTCCCCACATTAACAAGATGTCTTGTCAGAGGTGAAGGAAGGGTTTGGTAATCAGATAAATCTGTGCCGGGACCGAGGATTGAACCCCGGCCGCCAGCACAGAAGTCTGACACCTTACCCCCTAGACCACCAGCTCACCTCCTATTATATTAATTCGTAAGTAACTATGAATTAGGCCTATATATTCAAATTTTGCACTAAACCCATCCAATCCAGATCTAGGGTCCATTTTATTTGGCCCTGTGAAGGGTGGCAACTGCTGTATCCTGTAAATGTCCCCTTACAACCTTTCTCACGGAGAGCGAAAGGTGTATCCCATAAATCTTCTTACTAACCACTTTGTGGAGGGTTCCAATTAAATGTCTATGTACGCATCGTCATCTGGGTGTCTCGTCATTGGGGTGTCTCGTCATTGGATCGTGCTAAAGAAGTGAAACTTTCTATAAGGTTACCTCAGCTAGCATTAAAATATTTGGGTCACCTCTTCTCCCAATCAATGGACTTGTAAAATAATCACATGACTTATATAAAAATAAAAAGATGTGGGTAGCCACATATGTGTGCGCAAAGATATCAAACTGTTCCCACAGAGTTCGGCCAATAGGGTGAGTTTTGAGACTCATGGTGCGGCAGAAAATAAAGTGAAACTGTCTCTCATACCCAGTTACATGTTTAACAATGGATACATAATTTTATAATAAAGGAAAATGATTAAATAAAGATAAGGGAAAAGTAGTGGGAAGAATCCAATCAATGCACAAAGGTGAAATCTTTCTTTCTCTCTCCTATCTAAGCAGAAATAGTAAGACACATTTAAACACAAATTGAGTAATATCTCAGAATTGTTACCTTTGTCAAACCAAAAGATAAGAGGGAATATACTTTACACAAACACTAGATTATTGAATTTAATGAGAATTCAAACAGAAACAGTTAAATTTATAAAGAAGGTACAGGAAAGGTGGATAGAAATATATAAAAGGGACAAACACAATATGGCCTTTGCAATGAAAAGATAAAGGCAACAATTCCTAAATACTACTCAATTTGTATTTATATTCCGTTCACAATAGGTTTTTACCTGGATGACAGTTCGAAAATCATATGTTTAGGTTTTGGGTTGCCAACACTTGTAAAAGATCATTGTTTTGTAATAAATTTAAAGATTTTTAATTACCTTTTATATATTACATTTAAAATAACGTAAACTTATGTTTTCTCATACTATTCCATTTTTTTTTTTAATAATTTCTTTTTATTCAACTTGAAACAATATTTTAAACATAATTAAAAGGACTTATTTTTCGTTTTGGAAAGTTACTGATTGTGTAATATAGTGCACACATCAATATATTTTAATACAGGCATTGCATTTACTTGGAAAAGAGAAAATTGTTGTCATTTTTTTACATACAATAAATGATTTTATGATTATTTTATTGTATTTTGAAATATTTAACTGAATAAAATATGTTCATCAACTGCGTGCCTGCATCATTGTAAAAAACTTGTTTACCGTTATGTTCAATCATATGGTTTAGATTCGTTAGCCGCCATTTTAAAGCTATGTTAGAAGTTTTTGTGAAAGTGGTGTTAATATTTTTTAAGGGGAATAAAACTATAAATAAACTTTGTGTCCGACCTCAAATAAATATATAAATAATATTGGCCTAAATTACTGTGGTTAACTATCACATTAATATATCACCATCTGTTTTCATTACAGTCATCCAAAGTGATAGATGTCAGCTGCTGTCTTAGTGATATATTAGGGATTACTTCTAAGTAACATTCCGAGCTGTCATCCAGGTAAACTTAGCTCATGAATGACTTATAAATGTGTTTGACTATCTTTATTTAAGAAGATGTCACCTTTGTGAATTGAATTCTTCCCACATTTTTCCTCTTTTCCTATGTGGAAATCTCTTCATTAAATTTACACTTATTAGTTAATTTTTCCTTTTTCTTTTTAATTTTATTTATCACTATCCAGTAGCCTATATGGAATGGTTGAAATAAAAGGACACAGAACTGTCCGAAATGATATTACATTAAATGTGAAAATCATACATATAATTGTAAGTTTAAAATTTAGAAACAAAAAAAAACAAGAAAATTGCAACTTATTTATTACGAGCATCACTATTTAACATTATGATTTAAATTAAGTTGCTTGGATACAAAATGTAATGTGATAAAATATTTTTTTTAAATAAACTAGGCTAATCTATATTATTTTCATGTTTTTTTTTTTTTACATTTCAATTTGTTTTACACACAATACGTGAAGTGGTCCAAGCAGTTCTGAGTTTGATTTATTTGAAAGTCATGTAACTCTTTCTCCGAGGTATTGAAAGAAGAATTAAGAGTTTTAAACCTGTTGAAATGAGTTATATTCTCAATAAATCTCAGGTTTGTTCTGTTTTAATAGTACTAATCTTACATTCAAGATAAATAGTTTCTGAATATATTATAAAATAAAACTATCACAGGTAATGCACGTTGTAGCAAATAACACCTTAATAATGCATATGCCTGAGGAGACAATGGTTTACGTTATTATTTACCAGTGGTGGTGTTATTGATACTTTTATTTCGATGCTAGTAAGGTACCAAAATTTTTCTTCCCATACCAAAACGATATCCCGTGATTTTATTACTGATAACGATGCGGATGCGGCCCGTGTATGTATGCCTTACGGCTGAGCAGTAATTATAACGATATCGTTTTATATGATGACGATGACACGTGCATGCCTTACTGTGCGCTTGTTATCACACGGCTATGACAGTCTGAGTGAATGTAATTCGATTGAAATCAGTAAAAATTAATGTTTGTACACGATTTATTTAGTTGATTACACTTTCACTATTATAAAAATGACATTAAAATGATAGAGTTGTTTGTTCATTTACAAATTGACTCAGAGCATGAGCTAGTGCTGTTACAGACAGATTTTCTCTCTGAAATTACTATGTTTCTGTCGAGATTACAATATTTCTGTGGGATTTTTATTTTTCTGTTTGGATTTAAACGCACAAACTGCTTATATATGTCCTACCCCTTGCTTCTTGGACCCCTTGCCAACCAGTGTTAAAACCAACTAATAGGAGAACTTCTGGCAACCTGATGTTGCGAAGGCTGGCTTCCCATTGGGTAAAGACAGCCAGCTCATCCATCAGCTGATTTTCAAATAGAACAGAGGGAGTTTTTAAAAAGTTTTTAAAGAAAGAACATTTTGAAACGTAATGTATTGAAATTACTTCTGAAAACGCGTGATTCTCCATGGATAAAGTATTAAAAAGAAACTTTACATACAGTTCTTGTAAGGAAATATACACTCATCCATGACTTTTTGAATTTTATGAGAGGAGTCCAAAACAGTATCATTATAACAAACACATGCACAAGAGATTGTGTGTGCAGCTGTACATGTGACCACAGAATTCAGGTGGTCAAAAGTCAAGCAAATCGGAGAGGATTCGACATGGGGGAGGGGTGGGCGCGGGGGGGGGGCTCATGGGTCTCCACCCCTCCCCCTGAATCGGGAGGGCCTCATTCATCAACATTACCACTCCTAAATTCAGGAAGGCCTCAGCCCACCCTCCCCCTTGAATCACATAAAAACCTCTAAAAAATTATAAAATTATCTTGAATGAAAAGTGACGGTTAAACTCTGTGTAAGCTACATTTTCTGTTCCAAGAGTGTAAATTATTTCCATCATTTTCCTTAAAAGAGGTTTCGTTGTTTTTGGGTTATTTTATAAAAATTAAAAGTGAATAAAAATAATATCAATTATTAGTGAACGCAAGAATGGGTCTAATTCAATATATTTTTGCATGACATTTTTATGTACTTTTTTCTTTGTGCAAGTTTCATAATATCCATAACTTGATTCTATAAAGAAAATAAAAACGATATAAAACAAAATAGTGATGACGTACAGATGGATGGGAAAGTGAAGTAAACCTTGAAAAGAAATATTGATGACATGGTTAAATAAAACCACTAGTGACAATATGACAATATATCGAGCTTTACCTAACCTTTCATGTGGGAATAAATTAAACTTTAAATTATTTAAAATAGAGGATTTGATTTAATAAATAAACGTTGTTGGTAAACATGATTCAGTTAGGTCATAACGGTGGGAAGACGTCTTAGTGCGTAGGATGACAGAAACATGAGATGAAAGTGTGCAGGATCACAGAAACATGATTGGAAAGTAACACTTCAGCGTCAATATCAACATTTACGTAAATACATAGTGTTTATGATAAATGCACAAAGGCTCAAATCTTTGTGTTGAATGATTCTATGGACTCTTGTAAGTGCATCTAGGTCAATAAAATAACCACACTATGCACCATATCTGTGTAAAGCAGACAAATCTGGGGTTGTTAATGCCCCCGAGACTCAATACTTTGTCTATTTATAGTTTAAAAAATCAAACAATCTTAACCTAACCTTCTAAGTCTATTAAAATATAATTGAAATAAAATTTAGGATGTATTAACACATTTATAGGATAGATATTTCCATGAAGAGTTATGTGTATTCTAATAGCAATTAATTAATACTTAACAAAACAATCAACATTCTAATACCATTAATGAATTAGTACTTAACAAAACAATCAACATATTTTAATGGGTGATGCTTTTTTGAGTCTTATTGAATAAGTAACACTGCATGGTAAATTTTTTTGAAAAAATTAAATACATTTTCTCAAAAGAAACTATAAGCGTTCTCTACCCCAGAAAAACTGTAGGCACTCTTAACTACATATTTGAGCGCGCCTAAGGCATATATAAAGAACACTGGTGTGTTGCGGACAGGGGCGTCATGCCAGGGGGGGGGGGGTCGCCCCCCCCCCTTCACCCCCATGTTGGTTAAAGGCTTGAAAGTTGGAAATTTTGTGAGATTTGAGATCTGGAGTTGGAGAATTCTAAGACTTATCTGTACCCCATTACTTTCTATTATGAAAGTCCTTAATCACAAACACACAGAGACAAATTTAAAATTTCCCAAATGTTGAGCACTGCTCGACAAAAAATCCTAACTTCAATAATCATCAAATATTGAAAAGAGATTCCTTCAGTAGTAAATTGTAAGAAGCTTAGTTAGTCAAGTAGTCTAGTAGAGCCGTTGTCCGTAGGCAGAGACAACGGCCGATGAGCATATGCTGAATGTGACATGGAAACAAATCATTAGAGAACATGTGCTGCCCAGTAGCAAAATTTCCCTCAGGCACCAATGCCTAAGTGGTAACATTGTCAGTTAATGTTTTGTTTATGATTTAGTGTTTTATTTGTGACTTTAGTGGCTGCTAGACTGTCTTAGATGTACAATGCCTTAATTAGAGGTTTATTAAATTTTGAAGCCATAAATGGAGTTAATGTTATGCCAAATGTATTGTATTATTATCGAAAGCTCTGACTGATGAAATGAGGGCATTAAGGTTAAGTGTAAATATTTAACTTTCGAGATACACACTAATTTTTCTAGCAATTATCATTATTAGTTTGAATTAAACTGATCTATCTTATTTTATTGATTATTAAAATAGGCATTCATGAAAACCAATTTAAATAGGCTCAAAGCAACAATGAAGGAAGAGAAGTAATAGGGCTGTGTTTCATTGTTATAACTCATAACTTTTCATTTGATTAAGGAGACTGCATTAAACAAAAAATAAGTTGTTTTGTTCATCCTTTAACACTTTCAAATTTGTTATTTAATGTTCGATTTGCATGAAATTTCGCATAACCATGTTGTTCAGAGTGCTGATTTCGAATCTGCCATAAGTTATTTAATAAAATGTCAGAGGAGGCCCCTTCACCCTCACACACAAAATTACAATATGTCTTGAATTATTTATTCATGTACCAGTATTAACGTTTTAGGGCAACTTCCATGAGATTATGAAGCAGGACATTGGTCAACAGGTATCAAAATACCGTAGAAATATCAATAAATTCAATTTTTAATACTTTTTTTACAGATGAAAATATGTTTAAATAAACATGGCCAAATTGCTAATTTTTTTATAAAGTGACGAGCGAGTTCTACATCTCAAGAGTGCTAAGTAGTTAAATATTGTTTCCAAGTGTGTTAAAATAAAGGAGCAGTTTCCAACCTGGAGGTTGCAGCGGTTTTGGGTGGGGTGTCAATATAGAGGTTTTAGTTTTATATTTACTTTTTCAATGATTTTAATGACTATGGGAAGATGCATAATTCTAGTAGAAATGTATTTATTATTATTATTATTATTATTATTACCATTATCTTACTATCATTCGGGTTATATGCACTTACGCTAATGTGTAATGGTAGGGTGATTGTGAGATGAAAAAGGACCTACAGTTTAACGTGGAATCCGAACCGAGGTGGAGGCCTGACATTCCCCACATTCACAAGATTCGTCTTGTCAGAGGTGAAGGAAGGGTTTGGTAATCAGATAAATCTTTGCCAGGACCGAGGATTGAACCCCGGTCGCCAGAATAGAAGTCTAACACCTTACCCCTAGACCACCACAGGTCACCCTAGTAGAAATGTAAGTTGTTTAAGTGTTAAACCACCTAGTTACTGCTTAGTTTCCTTGTGGCATTCCATTTTGTTAGTCTCTTACCGACTTGTTTGCTGTGGCAGCCTTGTAATGCGGCTAGATAATATAAAATCATCCCCCAAACCCGGGATTGTAGATTTTCTTTTACTACATATTAGTCGCATATAATTATTTAAGCAATTTATAATAATTAAAACAAGCATTAGTGGACATGCAGGTTTAATGTCACGCTCTTTTGGTTTGGTTTGTTGGTGAAGGTGAATTTTAATTCTGGCCACTGGTAGTCCTAATATCCCTAGAAGCAAATAATGGTATATTTCTTCTAAATTTGATCTATCCCACTGGTGTTGTTAACTGTAGATATCTGGGCTGGTAGTAATAAACAGTGAAAAAAACTTTATAAACTAGGATTTGAACGGTTTTAAGTTATCAAAGGGTTATGATGGCTGCATAGTTTCAGAAAAGTGGTGGTCATAAACAACAAACTGTTGGGAAGCCGCTGTAATAAAGTAGTTTAAATCTTTTAATCTAAATAACACGATTTGAATGATATCTGCAAATCTAAATGAATATATTTAAGCTCAATTGAATAGCTAGCTCAGATGCAGATAAACTGAAATAAATAATTAACATAAATTCCTTAGGCACTGAAAAAGTCTTGTAACTTTAAAAATCCAGTATGAACAAATAAATTAATGAAAAAATACAGTTACCTACTTTGTCACTTAAGAAGTTTTCTAATTTCTAAATGCTTAGAGCTGGGTGAAAAAAAACAGGTACTCTTCCTCCCCCCCCCCCCCCCTGCCAAAACCCTTCCCACACCACCAAACTATATTTCGTGCATCGTCCCTGGTTGCAGAGTATTGCTAGGGTAGACGAAGCGTTAACCTACTATTCTGCAACATCCACAACCCAATTGCTAAAGAAATGTTTGTGGAGTGGTTTCTCTCAGAAGTTTTTAAACCACTATTTATTCTCATTTAATTTGATCAAACGTTCTTTTGTAAATAAGAATTTGAATGTAGTACTTGAATAATTGTGTTGAATGTACCTAAATTACATTAGTAAATTACTTCACTTACCACTAATATCAAAATGCTCTTAGTTGAAATCGTGAACCTGATTCGAATTGAAATTTGAAAATAAAGAATGCTCAATGCTCTACTAAGTTCTGACTTATGACAGAAGATTTGCATCGCTCAGTGATTATTCGAATTTCGAATGGATGACGTCTGGTTGTCGATGCTGCCAACTCTCTAGCTAAAGCACAGGTGCGGCTGAAATTCTCGAACTGTCGTCAGCATACTATTGTATGATAGAGAAGGAAACCTTCGGGTATCTCTCTCAACACATTCAAAGCAATGTGGAATTTTGGCATCGTAAGATAATTTGTATATATTTTAAAGGCCTTGTCTCATACCTGGATACAACAGTATAGCATATTTTTGTAGGATAAAAGAACTTCCAAAGGGGAATTTATACTACCCACTGGTCTCTAATGCCATTAATACCACATCAATACTAATAAACAGTAATATTATGGTACGAAATAAGGCCTTCCAGAACGGGACTCTTACCAAAATGATCGTTTGAATGGGAGACTATTACACAAAGTGTATTATTCTAACTAATGTAATCACATTGTTAGTAACCTTATTTCATTATAGTTATCAAACTTTCATTACAATATGGTTTATTTATTTTATTCTAAGCCAATATAGCTACATATTTTAGTATAATATCAAAGATTTTACTCGTATTTGTACACGATAACCTGTGAAACAGAATTTTATATCCTTTAATGTAAATTTTTATTCATATAAATGTGATATAATACTGTACTATTTATAAACAATAACAGTTTCATGCACAAGAGACATGTTTTAACACAGGAACATTGAAAGAAACCCTTAAATCTGTCCACTCAGAGTCAAGCAGTCCAAAATTTTGAGCGTCGTGCTTTGATCCTTTGCAAGGGGTATGTTTATGTCCATCCAGTATAGGGAACGTGCGTTGATGTATGTGGTACTGCTAGTGGTATAAATTTGTAGCTCCGAAGTGATGATCAACGTTGGAACACATAGCCTACTATATGTTAATTGGTGTTATACACTTTAAAACTTAATTTTATAATATAAATTTCAATAACAATGGATCAAGTAAAATGTCGTAGTATGAAATAAGAGTTGTTGTATAGTTGGATGATTAAATCGATATCATAATACTACGACACACAAATTTTACAATTTTCCTGTTAGCCTCACGTTAGGTCATGGGAGGAAGAAAAACTAACCAAATATATTCAAGCTCTCAATAGAAAAAGTATTCATAAAATTTGTTTGTTTTGACTCGTTCTCAATTACGAGAAAATCCGATAGCTATGTTGAGAAAACAATCAATTTCAAAAGTTTGTTTTATTTGTAAATAAAATTAAGCTTGGCAGACAATCTTTGTAGTAATCTACTAGTGGAATACGAGTCACCTATGGCTTAAATCTCATCTTACATTTTTGACTAAATAACGATGAGTTAATCCCAATTTTGTTTTTGCTTATTTGTTAATGTTTGTCTATAATGGGCCAAGCTGTATCAATAAATAAAAAATCACCAACTATTATTTTAAGAATAATTTGGTAAGAAGGAATTGACGTGGACGGACTAATAGAAAATGACTCGAAAGGACAATTTGGTGAGCTTTAAAATATTTCTATTTTCGGCCTAGAATTTTTTGACAACATTTGTTTTGTTACTATCGTAAACCCACATCTGTTGGTATGTTTTTGTGAGCTATAAACAGTAAAATGTATCATAATTTGGCAGAGAAAGAAAAATAACGAATTCCGACGTTTGTACATACAACCCCGACAGTTTTTCATATACATGATATCAAATGATAATTTTATTTAACATCATTAACACTCACAAAGATAAATAGAATCTAATAATACCTAGCCTATTAAAATTAGAATATTTTGTTTTTTTTAAAAAAATAACTGTTAATACAGTTCTATTTAGCATACGTAGATCAATTTTTTGTAAATATTACTGGATACTGTACGGTACATTACAAGACACAATAAATACTATTTGACTTGCAACAAAGTCTTAGGTAAATTCAATTGTATGACATTAAAGAAAAAAAATTGACGACATATATTAAAGTTCCTCTGAGGAAGTGTTACGATATAATGGTACTTACTTCAATTTTAACATCCCACTATCTTAAACTGACAGACGTCTGATTTACAAATTTCGATGTATAAGTTGAGTTTAATCTTTAAGTTCGGTCAAATCAATAATGTGGCCTTATAGATAAATCTAAACCCTTCTTAACAGATTGTTCGGAGCCATAACCTGGATTAACCTTTTGTAATCAATATTAATTTAATAATTATTTTTTCCAATATTGTTGCGACAATGTAAGTTAATTATATCAACGACATTGAACTGTTTCACTTTCGAGTTTCAAAATGTTGCCACATGAATGCCTCGTGAGTTTCACTAGCCCTCCTATAGTCTAAACACGGTGCCTATAGTATATAGAGATCACTTGTGGTTACGGAGTGAGACAGCATTGGAAATATCTGATGAGGGGCAAGAAGCCATGTTAGAGTTGGCATAATGACATTTTAGGCTCATGTGGTCGATCGGTAGTAGAATTAAATTTTTATGGAAAGACCACTTTTGACCACCATTATTAATTAAAAGTCACTAAAATTTAGCATATTATGAATATATTTGATTTGATTTATTAATAAAAAGTTATCAAAGGCTTCCAGTAATACTTACTTTAAGATAACTGTATAGTTTCTCCTTATACCATTGATTAAACGGACTAATAATTTAAATGCAATTTTATTATTTTTATTCACGACATTGTGGGAATTTTTGGGTTCACGCCTTCCTCTTATTAAATAAAACATAAATCTAGTCTGCTTCAATTTGCAGTCCGTACTTGCTCAAATATATTGGCATCCTTAAATCCATGACGCAATATTATATTATATAATAATACAAACCAGTTTTCCAAACACCTCAAGCTAAAAGAGACAGTATTTCATACAATTCCATTTTCATAGGAAGGGCGTTTTAGAAAATAGGTACTGTAAGCCTACATATTTTTTGCGTCAAAAATAAATTAAATGTTACTGTTTTATTGGTGTTATTTAATAAGTATTGAAAATATCTATAAAAGTTGAGAGCTACAGATCACAAGACTTGGCGTATGACTACAATCTAGTAATCACTTTTCTGATCATTTGATGAAGTTATTATGTTATTATTATTATTATTATTAGCACCGCGTCTTACTACCCGTTCGGGTTATACGCACTTACGCTAATGTGTAATGGTAGGGTGATTGTGAGATGAAATGGAGGACCTACAGTTTAACGTGGAATCCGAACCACGGTGGAGGCCTGGCTTTCCCCACATTCACAAGATGTCTTGTCAGAGGTGAAGGAAGGGTTTGGTAATCAGATAAATCTGTGCCGGGACCGAGGATCGAACCCCGGCCGCCAGCATAGAAGTCCGACACCTTACCCCTAGACCACCAGGTCACCTAAGTTATTATGAAAATTTGATGTAATTCAAATAAAACTTTTAAGAAACCACTAATGAAAAACTTAATTATTGATGATCACCTAGATAAGCTTCTAATAAATTAAAAAAAATAAAAAAAATACTCAGTTTAGTTCAAAAAGGTTATAATATACCCCTACGACCACTATTTTATTATTTTAGCAGTCTAACCCACTTGGATAAAGTCAGCTAACTGGCTGGCTACGAGGAAGTGCCCAGACCCCAGAAAGAAGCAAAAACAGAAACAAGTGATCAGTCTCGTGGCGTGTTGTATAGTTCAGAACAGAACGAAACCGGTGATCTGTGACATGAGAGTCGGACTGCGACTGCGTGCCTAACGGTTTCACGAGAGTGACGTCATCAGGGGAGGTGAGAATAATTATTACTGAGTGAAGATACGCGTGGATACAAAATCGGATTAAAACAAGTGAGGAGCTGTCTGCTGCAACGTGGAACTGCGCTTAGACTCTGTCAGGGGTGGTCGTAGTGTGGGAGCCACAAGTGGCCCTTCTCAGTCACCTCGCTAGGTTAATATTACACCACCACCACGGTTTTATAAAATAAATTATGAAAGAATTGTGATAGTCTTTGGTGAAAAAAAGGGTTATTATATATATTATAAATTATATTATATTATATATATATATATATATATATATAATATTATATATATATTAACATTCCTTGTCTTTCACAAAAAAGAGTTATTTATTTATATTTTTTTACATCAATTTTTTAAGTTAAGACCATATTTGTGATTGGGAGTTGAGAGATAAAGAGAAAATTAAACAATATTAAAATGAAAACAGGTGCGTGGTGAGATACTATCTGATGCTGATGATTGTTTAGAAACGTTGCTTTCCCAGTAGGCCTAGCTGGGTGTTGCAATAATGACCTTTAAGAACGACTTTTGTTTTGCTGGAGATGGGATCTTGAGGTTTGAACCCCTGCTGGGTGAATTATTGTTTCACACTCTCTCCGTACTCACAAATGTGGGTACATTTTATTTTAGATTTTCTCTTCCTCATACGCTGTTTATTAGCTATTATCGTTATCATTATAAAAGTAAGTTTTTTTTAATTTAAAGAGCAAAAAAAAAAAGAGTTAAGTCTTTTGCTATTTTTCAATCCGCCCTTCATACCGTGATCTTCATTAAGTTGGATGATGAAGAGGGCTCGATAAAAGGCCAGTGCGTTTGCAGTTTTTATAAAAAAACATTGATTTGGCTAAAATATAACAAATAGTACTCCAGTGGAAACATAAGAGACACCCTTGAAAGATATTCAACAACTATTGATATCACCATGTGAAGAAAATTAAACTCTAGGTTTCTACTGGAGCAATATTTGATTTATTTTCGCCAATAAAATGTTTTAATATAAAAAACTGCTAATATACATTTGCTAACATCCTCTAAATCCCCAACTTAATTCAAAGAAAGATATAGCTTAAAGTAATTCAGGGCTTAAACATTTCCTATTGAAGGACACCCACCTCCTTAAGAGCATGCATTACATACCAATCAGCTCTGTGATACAGTCGGCTAGAAATCGCAAATTCACACGATGATTATTGCACGTGGATTAATTTTGATTAAACATTAATGGAGATAAAGAGTTAATAGAAGTTCCTTATACTGAACATTGTTGAAATATTAAATGTTATTTGGTTGAAAGGGCCGTTTTTTCACCATTTTAAAGTGGCTTCACAGATAAGCACTGTACACAAATCTATATTTGTCATAACAGGGACATACTGTAGTTATTAACAAGAAACTTTATAGCTTTGTCCCCCATCGTCACCGCGAAAAATTCCAGTAATCATTCAAATACGAATGAACTGCACACATTTCTTTTCTCTTTTAATCCCATAATACCTCGCGCGAACCGGGAGCTGAGTTGGGCCTTGCTATGATGAATGCTTTTAATTGGGCTCCCCCTTTTACAAATATTTTCCGGGGACACTGGTTACTGAGTGTTTCTGATTTTGGTCACCCCTGATACATTGAACTGACGCAACATTAGGAAATCCTGTTGAATACGCCACCTCAAACAGTCAGCTGATAATCCACGCCGACGAAAATGTCGTTGGGAGACGTGACGTGAAGTTTCATCATAAATGTTTTGATCTCTGTTGGTCCGTATTTAGTCGGCAGGACACCAGAGTGCTACGGTCGTGTTTCTTCAATGTAACAGAAAGAACAAATGATATCGAACGTCTAATGTTAGAATTTCAAGAGTAAACAGTTAATGGGATATGGTAAGTACTTTTCAATTCATTGGAAGGGTTTTTAGAAAATACAAGCAAATTGTTTTACGGTCAACAATAGTAACATTTTACCATATTGTTATTGTTACTATAAAAATATAGACAGTAGTAGCCTGTAGATCACATGGCATACGAATACGTAACATTTCTATCTGTTTATACGGTTTCTCCTATAAAAAGTTGTTTGTAATTTGTTCGACTTTTTTGTTTTTTTTTTTTAGCAGTGCATATTTCAGAAAGTGACCATCCGTCCCGTATTTATTTTATTAAGTCCCGTAAATGTCCCCTATTTTAGAAATCACACAATGTGAATATTTGAAACTTCTGTATTTTGCAATATTTTTCTTTCTGAGATTATTAAAAACATAAAAATGATATGATATTTTCTGTTATAATTTTACACGGACAGCCCTGAGTTTGGAATTTAGCCTTGTGGATTGGGAATCCCCGAGTTCTTATCTAATCACTGCTTACTGCGTTTCACGTAACGAGCAGTTCGGTCTGCCTAAAGATCTCATTTAACTTGTCAAGTTTGATAGATATGTTATAAATACCAATAAAATAATACAAATAATATAATAAAATGTTACCGATGTTGGCTGGGGGGGGGGGGGGGGCAATGTGTTTGTATTTTCTAAAAGGTTCTCCAAATTTCCATCCATAAGAAAATCAAAGGTATAGCAACGATTGTATCGTACCAATGATTTAAAAACTTTGTTCAGATAGAAAATACTTAGTACCTTTTATAAAGATAAAATATTTTTGCCCTCAGATATTTAAACGGGGACTGTGGAACCATCGGTGGATATAATCAAGGTCAGGGGTCAAAACATGCATTTGGTCTTCACGGCCACCCCACCAAAGAGATAACGGAGTAATAGATCAACCACGTGCACTGACTGATTCAAAACGTTATCAGTGCGCGCTCTATAATCTTCCTCATCCGTAGATAAGATACAGATTTCTTGGGTCTGATTCTGCAAATATTGTACGCACAGATATTTCAATTAGGCAGCAGTGGTACCAAGAGAACAGCTAGCTATCCAACATACAACCAATTCAATGGAAGCTCTACCAACTGAACCCTCAAGACCACCAATTGAGTCAACAAATCCAAATGTATCAATTTCAGAGGATTCAGTAAGAATATCAAACGAGTTTTTAAATACAAACACAACCATGCCAATGTCAACGTCAGGACCATCAACTGAAACCTCCAACAATGACTCAACCATTTCAGTGGCAGCGTCAGGACCATCAACTGAAACCTCCAATACTGACTCAACCATTTCAGTGGCAGCGTCAGGACCATCAACTGAAACCTCCAACAATGACTCAACCATTTCAGTGGCAGCGTCAGGACCGTCAACTGAAACCTCCAATACTGACTCAACCATTTCAGTGGCAGTGTCAGGACCACCAATTGAATTCTCCAATACTGACTCAAGCATTTCAGTGGCAACGTCAGGACCATCAACTGAAACCTCCAACAATGACTCAACCATTTCAGTGGCAGCGTCAGGACCGTTAACTGAATTCTCCAATACTGACTCAACCATTTCAGTGGATGAACAACCGAGCCCACAAAATAATAGTGGTTGGCCCACACAATAACTCATGATATCAAACCAGATGAACGACCGATCTGAAAAAGAACCTCCTTCTCATCTTGAATGCCCGGTGTGTTACGATTACATGACACCCCCCATAAGCCTGTGCATGAACGGGCACAGTGTGTGTCACACCTGCAGGTCCCTCCTTGGCCGGTGTCCCACCTGCAGACAAGGTTTTCTCACTACCAGGAACATAGTCCTGGAGCACATCGCCCGGGAGATGAACTTACCATCCACTCGGGACTCAAACCAGGACCTCAGGGAGCGTCACGGTCAACGGGATCCTATGACGCCGAGGGTCTACTGTCCGTTGGCGTGCTCGTGGAGTGGCGAAAAAGGGTGATCTAAAGGCCCACATCATGGAGGACCACGCTGACCGCATCCTCGACGACTCAGGCCAGGAAGGGGAACACGTCAAGACGTGGAGGTTGGACCTCCGCGTGACGGACAAGAGGGTGATATTTACTCAGCGGGAGGTGTTCTTGTACCGGCAGAAACTGAACACCCTTGGGAAGGTGTTCCACTTCGGGGTACAGTACTTGGGTCCCGTCAGTAACGCCGCCAGTTTCAAGTGCGAGGTGGAGCTGTCGGCTGACGACGACCGTCAGAAGTTCGTCAAGTTCCGTCAGACACTTGGTGAGGATGAGGATATCGAGGCCGCTATACTCACCGGGAACGGTTGCATCAACGTGGACTACGAGATAGTGAAAACGTTCACCAGTAAGAAGAATTTTAGTTTTTCCGTTAAGATTTCAAGTTGGTAGATACTTAACGAGAATACTTGGTACCATAGGAAGAGCTTTCCTTATATAAACAGCTAGAAAAGCTACTGGATCTACTTTCACGTATTCATACTTCAAGTAGGTGACCTGGAGTTCTAGGAGTAAGGTGTCAGACTTCTGTGCTGGGTGTCCGGGTTTCAATCCTCGGTCCCGGCACAGATTTAAGAGGTTGCCAAACCCTTCCTTCACCTCTGATAAGACGTGTGTATTAATCACAACTTGTGAATGTGTGGAATTCCAAGCCTCCACCGTGGTTCGGATCCCACATTAAACTGTAGGTCCTCAGTTTCATCTCACAATCACCCTACCATTACACATTAGCGTTAGTGCGTACAAACCGAACGGGTAGTAAGACGCGGTGCTAATAATAATAATATAATAATAATAATAATAAAACCATAAAGTCATGTGATCTGTGCTGTCGCTTTTGATAGATATTATAAATACCTATAAAATAACACTAATAATAGAGTAAAGGTTTATTTGTGTTAACCACAAAAAACGGTTTTATTTTTCGAAAAGGCTTGTTTTATTTTATAGCGCGTTCTCTATGTTATTTTGGTTTTGAAAAAGTTTACCAAAAACAGTTCCGTATTTATCTTCTTAAAAAATACATTTTTTCCGTTGATAGCTGCTGATGAATGTCAATTATGCATAAGTTGTGGAATCGGCAAATATATTACGCGTGACTAAATGGATACAAAACTTATTTAAGCAGTGGTGGCTCGTGTTTAGGCACTGCAGAACTGCAGCACCCCCTATTTCAACTTGATATTATCGATAACATTAAAAATAATGAGTCATTTTTTCTTTCATTCTTTCTTTATTTTTGTAGTACAATATATATTTCTTAAGCTTAATGTCAGTATTTCAGTAGCCATCCCCAGTTTATGAAAAAGATACAAAAATCTTTGTATGGAACTGTGCGCTTCAGAGAAGACCGAAGATATTGTGATCAGTTTTATGCATACCTATTTTTTAATGTATTCATATCATTACTATCATTTACAGATAGTAGTCTAGTATGACCACCTGTAACAGCCCCCAGGCTAGCAATTAACCTACTCTTCACATCCGGTTAGTTCCATCACCCACATCCCCCCTCCCCCCGAGACCATACGAGAGAGTGTGTATTGTGATGTCAATTAATCTACTTTCCACATCCGGTTAACTCCACCACCCGCATCCCTTCCCCGAGAACATTAACCGAATGTGGAAAGTAGGTTAATTTACATTACAATACACACTCTCTCGTACGGTCTCGGGGACAGGGGGCAATGGGGGTGAGGGAGTTAACCGGATGTGGAAAGTAGGTTAATTGCTAGCCTGGGGGCTGTTATACGTGGTCGTGCCATACTATTACAGATACAATTAACTAATTGTTTTTGATTTTAAAAAGCCGGTTGAAGACTACTCAGGTTCGTTCTTATAATAATAACTATACTAATACTAAACTACCTAATAAATTATAATAAGACATCGACTTACACTGATGTGAGTTAGCAGAGTAAAGCTGAATTCACAACGTACGCTGAAATTTGAAATTTTAAAAACTGAGATATTATATTTCATCGTCATTTAATAAATAATCAGTATTATAATAATGTGTGTCAGATTTGTTTTTAAATCCATCTCAAATGAATTTTTAGCTGAATAAAATGTGAAAATGAAAACTGATTGTCGAAATTTTCAGTTTAGACTTTTTAGGTTATTTTATTTTTATATTGTGGTATGTTATTTGTGCTTTTCCTGCTAATGAGGTTCTATAGTAGAATAAAATGAAGTTAAGTTTTATAAACTATATTTCTCGGTGAATAATAAGGTGCTATTCTGTAAAGTTGTCATTGTCTTGGACAATATCACTATGTTTGTCGGTAGGAGAACAAACAGGGGAAGAAGAAAATACTAATGACAGTACAATTTATACTGTAAACTCGCCTATTAAGTTACAGCAGTTGATTCATAAATATCCATACAAGCTCTTAGACCAGTTACCTTTCATTACACAAGCAATTAGGGATTTAATAATTAACCAAAATAAGTGGATTTTTGGGCTTTTCACAATGAAAAATTCATCTTTTAAACTCTATTTACAAATACATATATATATATATATATATATATATATATATATATATATATATATATATATATATATATGATCATTGGTCATATAAAATAGTTCAGCTACCTAGACAGCCCCCTTAAGTCGTCAACTACCAGGTTTGACTGAATATCGTGGAACTGTTTTATTTAAAAAAGTTTTATTTTTACTTTCTCTCAACCCCTAGGACCTCAGAAGCATATTGTGATCGCCAAAAAAAATCTAATTCAATATTTTGACAAATGTCAACGTTTCATGACGTCTGTCTGTCTATCTCTCGGCCTAGAGCCGAAATAATTCTACCGATCGTTTTAAAACTTTGAATATAGGTTTTAATAAGGTACCCATAAAGGAGTTTTTGTAATTAGATATCTAGCCAGAAAATAATTAAGGGTAGTTATACTGAAGGGCAAAAAGAAAAATAATCGATTCTCTCGAAATCCACTATGACGATCTTCATTAAATTTTGTACCCAGGCAATGTTTAACATCACAAATAAAATGGATGTGCTTATCTTTCTATGAAAATAACTTAAGAGTATTTTACATAAGCAGAAATTTCCAATTTTGATCTTAATGTCTGCAACTATTTGAGAAATGAAATAACTTATCATTGTTAAGTTTTGGTGTTATTTAAAAATAAAATCTTTAGTTTGAATATATTTTTATAAAACTGGTAGTATCTGAAATATAAGTAAATATGTGTTTTATAGGGTTTTTTGACAAATTATTGAAACTGATTGACATGCCTTTTGGTAGACAGAGATGTTCCTCCTTTTCGCAATATTTCTGTAACTGTGTATATTATTTTATCTATGCTCTTTGGTGGAGTGTGTTTATGTAACAATGCATTTGATTTCGTTTCACAAAAACTTACGAGTTTATATTAAATGTCTCTATTTTGAGATAAAAGAGGAAGAAAGTCTATGAGATGCACCGTAGTTTCCTCCTCCCCTCCTCCCATATAAAGTTACGGTTGAGTTTAGTCCGAGATTATTATAATCTGTAGTTCTCTCCGTCGCATCAAGACTGAGCTTCAGTAGGCGTCAATCGGCTGTCACTCATCCGTCAAACTCTTCTTCGACGTCTGCCTTCATATTTCATTCAAATCTCGCGTTGAAGCGGAATCAACCCGTGAACAAACCTTCAAATCGCAGGATCTCACGAAATCATCAATACACAATATAGTCGTGTCGCCATAGAAAGGACCTCTCAGAAGATAAAAGTAGTTTTCATAATATGAACCTTATCTGACATAAAATACGTTGCTTACACTTGAAGATTTCGGAGCTATTTCACGAAATGGGCTGCACTTTAAGGTGGGTTGTAAGTACGGAACACGAGAAAATATATTTTTGATATTTTTATTAAAAAAAACTTTTTTTTTCGTCAAAATAAATCAAATATTTCTCCATTATAAACATAAAGTTTTCTCTTCACATTGTTGAATATCTGTCATGAACATAGATATTCAACAACAGTTGATATCACCAAGTGAAGAAAATTAAACTCTATTTTTATACCAGAGAAATATTTTATTATTTTAGACAAAAAAAAAGTTTTGATAAAAAACTGCAAAAAACGCAGGCCTCTTTTCGAGCTCCCCACCTTAACTTGACTCGCCTAATCGCTCTAAGCAATCTAAGGATTACCACACTTAGACACCAATGTAAGAAATAGAAAGAGAGAGAAGAAAAACAGCAGTTCACCCTGGTGGTTTCTTGTTTATCTACTGAAAACCCTTTCCCTCTTTTCTGACGAGTTAACATATACACTATCGGCTATCTTATACTATTTGAGTCTTGAAAACATGACTTGATTTTCTTTTAAATTACCTTTTTTTCTTATTTACTATTCTAGATGAAAATATTGCCTTCAAGGACCTTTTTAATGTGCGTATATCCTGACAGGAAGATTCCTACAGGACATTTACGTGATCAAGTCTGAGTTGTAGAAAAATGTATCAAAAATACGTTTATAAAAAATACTTCAAGATAAAAATAATAATTTTGTGACGCCGTAAGACTATTTTTAGAATTATTCAAGAATTTAAAGTTTCTGTTTCAACGTTATTTCTTTAAAACTCTTTGAGTAAACCCTAAAATCATTAACATGGGAAATAATTTCTGGTCCTGTCGTGACTTTACAGGTAGTAAATGAATGTCCTTAAGTCTGCTTCAAAAGCATCTAAATTATGAATCAAAATCGTAATTTAACTAGAATTCGATTTAAAATTTCTAATCTTAATATTATGAAAGAATGAGATTCGAAATTCAAATCTTGAATTTGATAGAATTGAATTCGGAATTCAAACATCCAAAGTCAGAATTACTAACATTTTAATTTTTAACTCTTTAAAGACGTAGCCAAATCATAAATTCCTTATTTTTACTTGACAATAAATACTTGAAAACTTCTTAATAATAATATAACTAATAATTAGAAATAGTTTTAACTATCTTATTTTGTATTGGACTTAATTCTAATTAATATGCTTAATTTAACCTAATATTGAATTTTTATTTACTTTGCTACCATTTTTGATATAATTATTTGATTCAAAACATTTTAATTTCAAAATATTTTACTAGAATTTGATTCGATTAGATTCTTACTTTCTCGCAACTCCTAAGAAAGAGGAAGTATTGTGATGGTCAAAAAATCATTTTTTTTTAAGTGGCTTGTTCTTCCAAGACAAGATACTCCAGAGCTACTTTGACAAATGTTTGAACAATTGTTGTGCCTTGGAGCTATTTTAAACGTTCCTCAGGTCTTTTATTTTGTAAATTATACTCCTCTAAAATCTATTTAGAGTGCTCCCCCCTCCCCACATAGTTATTTTAAAATTGGATACTTATATAAGCTATTTTGAGTATTTTTTATTTGCATAATATTTTATTTTAGAAAGGGGGGGGAGGTCAAGTTTTTCGATGGGGGAGGAGGAGGGAAAATCATTTCCATTGAGCTATTCCCCCTCTCCTCTGCTCCACTTTTGAATTGGTTCTAAAGTAGGTTACGTTTGTAAGTCGTGTGTTGATATAATCTATAGGTTCGAAAAGATCACATTAAACAGGCATAGTAAAAATATACTAAAATATTGTTCAAGAATTAAACTTACCAGTCTCGAAGTAGTGACTCTTAAGTTTGAATTCCATATTTATAGATCTTTGGTCATGATAAGGTACAAAAGGGTCTTTTTTCTATTTTTTTAGCTCAATTTTTTTTAATTTGTGTAGATATTTCTAACTTCGACCAATAGAATTGAGAGCTTTGCGTCCAAGTCGTTATTATACATGAATTCGACAATCAAATTAATAAAGATGAAGTAGAAAACTTTATAAAAAAAATCCCCTGATAACCTTAAGATAAAATAAAAGTCAAGGTTAAATAATACTACTAAATGAGTTTGCAAATATATTATGGTTCTAAGTTTAAAAATATTTTTAGGCGCAAAATAAGAATGTTAAAAGATTTATAAATAATTTATGCCTCAACGAATAGTATTTATTAAAATCAATATTAGATGGAATAATACGTCTAAAATATATAAACATATATTTTTTAATTTTAGCACCGTGTCTTACTACCCATTTGGGTTATACGAATATGTATTAATTACTCTAATGCATCCTCATTTGCGTGGAGGAAGAGTGGAAAACCATTTTGTAAAAAAAACCTCAGTGCACCCAACCGAGATTGAACAACGATCTCCCCGTCTTCGGCAGTCTACTCCAACACGATATTAGCGCCTTAGACCACGCTTAATCTGCTCAACTCATGAGATTTTCTAAACACTATGTATTTTTTTTAAATTAATGGCAGAATCACACTTTTACATTTCTTAAAAAAAATTATAAAACAAACATGATATTGTATATTACCGCCCTGGGATCAAACGAAACTCCTTTGAAAATAAAATTGATTCGTTTTATAAAGAATGTTATTATAATAAAAATAAAGTTATTTTAAATTTTAAAAAACATTTTACTTTTGTTGTGTTTTAACGGAAACGTGTTTTTTAAAGGTGAGCAATGGCAAGAAGTATGTAATTACTGTTAAACATAGATAACTATTCGACTTACACACAGTGCCAGATTAATCTAGTGCGGGACTTGTAGCATAATATCATAAAGGGGCCCCAAATTTATAAACATGAACATTAATATTTAAATATGTCTTTTACTCTAACAGTTAATTAATTCAATATATTAATTTACTAATCAGCCAGTTAAACGTCTGTATATTTTTCAGAGGCGGTTCTAGCCTGACGTGGTTTTGACAAAAAAGCATTTTTCCTAGTTTAGATTCAAATTTACTATCTAATAGAAATATCATATTATTGTAAAAGAATAATGCATGAAAAATTAAGTAGTCATTATAAAAATATAGCCCCCCGCTCCCCCCTCCCAGTTTATAGCCTCTAAAACCACCACTGTTATTATTTACATGTAAATGTCAACGTCAAATGTAATAAAACTACAATTTAAAAGTTAACTTTTCTAAATTTAGTATGATCAAATTTGTTGATGATACTAGAAAGTCCATGTTCAATTCTCATTAGAGTGAAATTGTTCAATTTGTTTTGATCCATGGCACTCCTCAGTTCATTTTTCATCCTTTTCATCAGTTTTTGAAAATGAACGTTCTTCACTGCAGTTGGTAACCATGAATGACAAATAGATGCGCTAAGTATTTTCTAAATACGCTGGGATAACATTTCAAAATATAGCTTGCAAGAATCCTTTTTTTATTTTTTTATTCTCAATTTATTTATTTTATTTTCTATTAAGGGCCCTCAAAAACGTGGGGCCCTTAGCATATGTTACTTTTGCTACTGTGTTAATCCGACACTGCTTACACACTGATAACATTCGTTCATAGTTAAATTTGAGAGTGTGTGTGTGATTTGGTAGCGAAGATCTATTCAAAAAAAGATTACAGAATGTTTATAAAACCAAATATTTATTCCCCTTGATCTTATTTCAAGGTTGCCATGAATAAAACATTTCGTACAAAAGCGAGACAAAAAAAATCCTAAGAAATTGATCAGATACTAAAGATACAAATGTTAAGTTTGGATTAGCGGTGATCACTCCTGACTCTGACCTTAGAGGTTGGGGTTTAAAACCCAACCAGATTATTTAGTTTTACCCCCCGCCCCTCTATCTCTCATACACTTTAGTAGTTTTTTCATTCTCTCTCTAGGCGTAGTGAATTCTTGTGTGTGCAGGTTATAGACCTTTGCCCCTTCTTATACTGGTGAAGAAAAAGAAAAGTAGACACTGCCTCAATTCCAGCACCTTAGTTCAGTCGGTAGCGTATCTGTCTACTGAGCTAAGGGTCCCGGCTTTGATTCCCGGCCTGGCCTAAAAATATATCATGGAGAAATGTGGCTTTCCCCTTTCACAGTGATGAATTAACGACTGGGGTCTGGATGTTGTGTCTGGTATAGATTTAAGCTAGTTTATAAGTCGTGTGGTGCTATAATAAGTCTGTTCTTAAAGCTAAAGTTTAACATCTAAGAAACAAAACAAAAATTATTCGGTGATCACGCAGACTAAACGTCAATTGCGTCTATTCTGTGGTGTACTGAGGGTGACTTCTTTCTGAGCAAAATGCTCTCTCTCTCTTCCTTAACGTAATTGCGGATACATTTTCTTTAAATTCTACATTCCTCATTCCTTTTCCACTGGTATAGCTAAGCGTGTGCAAATCGGATGGGTAGTAAGACGCAATGCAAAAATAAAACTAGGGAATTACGCCTGTAGCCTACTACACACACACATCCCTATCGTATTCTGTTGTTATAGCCCAACCGGGTCTGGGCTAGAAATGAGGAAATGAGATGTATCTGAATTTGCGTGAAGGGAGAGTGGAAAACCATATAGTAAAAACCAACCTCAATAACAACCAGCGGCAGCTCGTGTATAGGCACTGCGGAACTGCAGCACCCCTATTCCACTTATATTATCGATAACATTTAATATAATGAGTCCTTTTTTCTTTAATTCTTTATTATTTTTGTAGTACAATATATATTCCTTAAGTTTAATGTCAGTACTTCAGTAGCCATCCCCCAGTTTATGATAAAGATACAAAAATATTTGTATGAAACTGTGCGCTTCACAGTGCTAGCGACGTGGTGTTTGACTGCTGTGCGCGTGCGCACATAGGAGGGGAATGGGGAGGAAGGCGGGACTGCCGGGTAGAGAGAGCACTGTTGCTCTCGCAGTGCCGGCTCTGGCGTGATGGTGGAAGGAAGTTTTTTTTTTACTCAGCGTGTACCGTGTACCATATTCTTGAATGTGATAAAGTGTATAAGAGTGTAAATTAGATTATTATTCTGCTTCCAGCTATTCTATTTGATTAATTTTTTTCTCGTTCTTTTATTTAACAGAAAGACTAAATGCGCTTGCAGTACTTTCAATGGAGAAAAATGTCCTCAATTGTCACCAGAGATCAAGGATAAAATTATTGAACTTTTTGCTCAAATTAAAACAAGAAGAATGTATTTCATTTTTAATTGAATAGATCGAGCTTGAACTGTAACAATTTAAGTTAAAGTAAATTAAAAAAAAAATGTTTCTTTTTGTTAAGATTTTATCAGGTTCCTGAATAAATTTTCTTTGTATACATGTTTTTTTACTTTTACACAATTTTAAAACAAAGGTTAAACATTTTCTGGAGCAGCACCCCCACTAATTTTAGCTACAAGCCGCCACTGGTAACAACTGAGTGAAATTCAATCCTATTGACCTCCCCATCACCACAAAAAACGAGCCAGACATTTTAATCCCCGTCTACCGACTTAGCAAACAGGTCCCGCGATCGACAATTCCAGTTTTCAAGGGAAGAAGCTTATTCGACATCCAAAAAAATACTAGATCTACTTTCAAGTAGTTATACGTCAACTCGTCTATTTAGCTGTTACTTTTGATAAATATTGTCAATACTTATAAAACACTACTACTCATATAGTAATAATAATACTGCATATGGGCTACAACCATTTTAGCCCAGTTTTTGGGAATATTATCCAGTACTAATGTAACGTTGTCCTGGGGGCGCCCAAATGTACTAATAGTACATCCTTTCTGTGGAGGATTTTTACATGTCCTGATGAGATGAGGTGATGGTGATAGTGAGTATGAGGGTGATAGTGAGTATGAGGGTAATAGTGAGTATGATGGTGATAGTGAGTATGAGGGTGATAGTGAGTATGAGGTGATAGTGATATGAGGGTAATAGTGAGTATGATGGTTGATAGTGAGTATGAGAGTAATAGTGGTATGAGGGTGATAGAGTATGAGGTGATAGTGAGTATTAGGGTGATAGTGAGTGTGAGGTGATAGTGAGTATGAGGTGATAGTGAGTATGAGGTGATAGGAGTATGAGGTGATAGTGAGTATGAGGTGATAGTGAGTATGATGGTGTGGAAACACTTAAACAAAACTTAAGCCTAAATAACCAAAACGTGGTAACCGTTGAAGTAATTCCGCTCTCAAGAAAGATACCTAAGATACCTGCCTGTAATCGAACCAAGGACCCCTGAGCTCGTAGCCAGGTGCACTGACCACACTACACCACCAACGTTGACCGTAAAAATATACATGTTTTTCCAAAAGGATCTTCCTATGTAAAATTTGTCTGTAAATATTTACCAATATATGAGTTCGCACGGATGCAGGTACACACACACACACACACACACACACTACACACACACACACACACACACACAAGTTGGTCATGGTGTGAGGAAGGGGGAGGGGGGATGAGCCGTGTATATCCGCGGTGAGAGAGTTAGCGGGATAGTCTAGTTTGTCTACTGCCAGTGGGAGGTTGTCCTCAACTGTTGGAATGGGAGCAGAGGTCCGACAGTGGACCAGGGTCTTCCTGACGGTCCTAGCCATCCTGGGGATGCGACCCGTCGTCGGCGTCCAAGGTAGGAGGAGCGTTCACCCCCCCAAAGGGGAACTGGGAATCTAGGAACCCTTCCATAACACGTGGGGAACGTTGAAAACAATGAAGAGTACGGGGGAAAAGTCCAGTTTTAACTCAAATTGTGATAGTGCCGCTATCTGTTAGACAATCAGGAGACCTTTATAATACCCTTAAAATATGATTAAAAGAGGTCCGTTGTCATATTTAAATTAATTTTAAAATAAAATTATTGACTGTGGTATTTATGGGGTTTGACATGTAAAAGTTGTTCTGGAAAATGCTAGTGATGTGACTTTCCTCCCTCTACACTTCTACTCTTCAAAGTGAGCTTGTAATAATTTATTTTAGTTTGGATCGAGATTTTTTTTATTTACTCAACGGTTTTTTTTTGTTAAGATTTTTTTAATCGCCGCGTCTTACTACCTGTCCATAGGTTAAACGCATATATGATAATTACTCTAATGAGGTAGGGATGAGGAAGGAAGCATTTTAAAAGAAATTTACCCGCATTTGCGTTAAAGGAAAGTGGAGAAAACATTTAGTAAAAAAACACCCTCTTCAGACCTGACCGGGATTCGAATCCCGATCTCCCTTTCATCAGTGGGCCAACACAAGAGTGACGCCTTAGACCATTCGACCACTGAATGATCACAGTATTTCAATGAATCCCCAAACACGAGGAAATCAATCGCCACGCTGATATTCAACTGTGGAAACTTGTTTATGTATTCATGAGAACATGCGTATGTAGGACATATTCGCTTTTTATTTCTTTTTTTTTAAAGATATTTTCTTAAGAGAGGTTGGCAAACCGATTATTGGATCGTTGCCAGACAAATTTCGCTGCGTGGTAATTTATATCTATCTTATTAAGGCCTCTTCTTTTTCATTAAGCTTGATTCACACTTTAGTCAAAAATTGAAAGCAGATCCAGATTGGACGGCGCAGCAATTAACACGTTATATTAATAGAGATGTAATCAGGCCCATGAGTGTTTGCGACACAAATTAGAAACAGCTGATTATCAACATATTTTATTTTCTATTGGATAATTGGAATAATTCAAAACGAAACAAGGACTCGCGCGTTTTCCCTTTAACAAGTTATTTCAAATATATTCACAAGAGTCCACTTCGGTGACGCATGGTCTAACGCGCTATTCTCGCAGTAGACTAGACTGCCGATGACGGGGATGATCCAGGTTCGAATCTCGGTCGGGTGTACTGAGGGTGATTTTCCCAAAAGACTTTTCTACTTTACATTCACGAAAATGTGGGTACACTTCCTATAAATATAGCCTTCCAAGTCCCTATAGCTAGTAGCGAAATTAGTATACTAATGGATAACCCTGAACGCAATGCTAAAGAAAAGATTCGCAGCAGAAGATGCAGTTGTCTGCTGGTATCTTGGTTTTCAGGAGCATGCGCGCTGACGTTACAAGTTGTACAGATTGGACAACGCCGATGAGACTGAAATCGTGTGATTGGCTTAGAGCTCGTCACGTGATAACGTTTCGTCTTCCACTTTTTTTTTTTTTTTCGGCAAACGTGTGAAACTACAGTAATAATTCAAGACTTAAACTTTCTAAAATAAAGAGCGTATCTCACATCGGATTACCCGGGATATTAGATACAAATTGACCCACCTCGGTGGTCGTACGGCCTAATACGTCACTCTTTCAATAGACTGGACCTCGATGACGGAAAGATCGGTGTTCAAATCCCGTTCAGTTGTATTGAGGGGGTGATTTTTTCAATAAATTGTTTTCCACTCTCCCCCACGCAAATGTGGTTACTCTTACTCTAGCTTCAACTTTCCTAGTCCTTAACCCTTTGGGAATATTAGTACATATTAGGTCTATAGCCCGAACGGGTAGTGAGAACGCGGTGACAAAAAACAAACAAAAAAATCGCTTTGGCTAGATGTCACATCAAAGTTTTTTTTTTTCTGTATTCTTCTCTCGACGACAGTGAAATTGGAATCTAAGAGATTTATTTATTTTATTTTAAAATATCAATTTTGAATTTAATTGTTTTTGTAAAAATAACACATGATAGATAACACGTTTTGAGGTTTATTTGTGTTATATAGAATACACTTATAAGAGCCGAGTTTTAAGGTGCGGCAGAAGGAAGCGCGAGTATTTTTACATTTTTTATAGAATATAAATTTTTTGACCAAAATAAATCAAATATTTCTCCAGTAGCAACGTAGAGTTTAGTTTTCTGCACCTGCTTATATCAACAGATATTGAATATCTATCAAGGGTGTCCTGGAATTTTGTCAAAACTTTTTAAATAAAGAGAAAAAGTTTTGACAAAATTCCAGGACATCCTTCACAGATATTCAAGATCTGTTGATATAGCAGTGCAGAAAACTAAACTCTACGTTGCTACTGGAGAAATAATTTTATTTATTTTGGCCAAAAAAAATAATGCTATAAAAACTGTAAATCTACTTGCACTCCCTTCTGCCGCACCTTAAGTCTCTTCCGGGTGTGTATGAAACCCTTGAGCCGGCTCTGCGCTTGTTGGGGGGGGGGGGAGGCATGAGGTGGATTCCCCCAACAGGTGACGTCAAAGAATAATTTTTAAACATTAAACTCCCTATTTTAGTAATTTCAAGTAACACTAGAATCGAACCCGGGACATTTGGTTTAGTAAGCCAATGCTCCACTCATTGAGCTATCCAGGAATCCCCCATGTCCAGCATCTCATTTTTAAATTTAAAGAATATTATATTTAGATGGTGCTATAACCGTAATTATCAAATTAATATATTAACTTTGCCATATTTTAAGGAATTTATGGATCTTATAATGGTCAAAAAAGTTAAATTATTGAATAGAACAAAAGAACTGTTATTCTACTTTCAATTGTAGTAAAAGAGAATTTTGAAACTGGCAGTTCGCAGTCATTGTTAGACTTGAGCGTGAAAGTCAAAATTTGATCCCCGATTTGGTATGCTAGATTATTTTTGGTCTACCTATAATTTGATATGGAAAACTGGGAGACACAGAAATATTTTTGTGTTTGAGAAACACCGGAAAAACACAGGAGATTTTGCAAAATCTAGTAAAATTACTGAAATATTTGTTAGTTTGGGATATTTAACTGGAAGATTGAAATAGCAAGTCTTTTGATGGATTAAAGAACTAAGCACGCTGATTCAAACATGACTTATTATCTCTTAAATAAGGGTTGTGTGATAGAAGATTTATATACTATTTTAAAACATATTACTTGACTTCCACTTAGTTTGATGAGAAATGAAACTTTATTAGTATTTTATTCAATCTAAGCTGACTGTAAAAAAAATGGGAATTCCTTCTGGAAAACCTGGAAAATACAGCGAATTTTGGAGTAATAAAATACAGGTAGCCCTGTTCAGGCATGTCTAAACTTTACCCGACTAAAAGCCGAGAAAGTTATTGGGGAATTGGCCGGGGAACATATGTGAAATTTATAATAATACCTAATTTTAGGGGTGTGCGAAACTTCGACTTCGCTTTGAAATAAATATCAGCTTCAATTTTCTCTTCAAAAAAACTTCTGGCCTCGACAGTTACGAATCTTCGTCATTAACGGTCAATTATTAGCAAATGGAAAAAAATATCACGTAAATGAATTTGTAAGTTGTGTTACACTCGAATTATCGGACTAAACTAAATATTACATACAATATCTGAGCTATAAAACATTTTCTAAATAATTTTAGAACAAAAAGTTATATAAATAACCAAAATATAATAATTTTTTTTAGCATAAAACAACTAACAAAACAAATTCGATCTTCGATTCAGAGTCGAGAATATTTCACATGTTCGATTCAAGTTAGCTTCAAATTGAAAAAGTCGGCTTCACACACCTCTTCCTGATGCCCAAATATAGTGCACGTGCACACCCTAACTCCAAGCACACCCTCCATCAGCCCTGCTTACGTCAAACAATTAACAATAAACTTATTCTGGTAACTACATGGATTTACGTCATCTACACGAGCCTAATTTTTTGTTTATGTCTGTAATTAGAAGCACAGTAGAGCATCGACAATTCGGACTAATTGGGAATCGATCCAGTCCGGATTATCAATTTGTCTGGATTTTCTAAAATACAGTACCTATACCAGAAATAAAAAAAAAAAATCATAGACGGGATACTTAGGAGAACTCAGTGTGAAGGTAAAAACATTTTCACTTCAATTTTTTTTTTAATTTTGTTTAGCGCCACGTCTTACTACCCATTCGGGTTATACGTTTTCACTTTATTAAACAACGAACTTACAATTATTATGTTTTTTTGCTAAATATCACAAATTCTGAAGGAATATAATAAGGCAAAAATCTAACTCAAAAAAGTATCCAGTTTTTTTTTTTAACAAGGTGAGATGCATCTTTTGGCGGCAATATCTGATATTGATACCACTGTGGTTAAATTTATTTTTTTTTTTTGTGATCCGAATGTTTGACGTCTGATTAATTAATTATTGACGTTCTATTCTATTCAATTTGATCTGGTGGGCCGTACAGAACGTAGCCTACATGGATGGCCGTACCGCGGTTTAGAATGTCACGTGCCATGTGACCAACCACCAATGCACGTTTTAAATTGTTGATGGTCACTTTTTGCACTAAACGTGACGAATTAAATATTAACTGGAAAAGAGCGCATACACTTTTTAACGTTTATATTTGTTCGTTGTTTAGATATTTACTTTCATAATAAAAAAAACTAACAATAACTAGAGAGGTAATTTGTGTTTTCTCCCTAGCTCTTTAATTTTTACTTCAACAGTTGGTAGCCTGCCTATACGGAACTGTCACGTCCAAATAGTTTTAATGTTCACGGAAAGATAGCGTAAACGTTTATACTCGATAGAACGGCCCCGGAATATGGTGTGCGCCTAAACCACTAGGCAGCTCTTTCTACTGACCTGTGTTTCAGGTAACCTAAGCCACAGGCGCTTTCTTTGAAAATAATAAAACCTTTTTTAAAAGTTACGTTATAATATATATTTATTTAGGAATACGTTTTTCATAAATTATATTAAGATTTTATATTCAATATACAAATTAAAAAATATATTTTAAAATAATTTAAGTAAATTTTATTAATTTTACAACAGGTTCATTTTGGAAATGGGGAGGAATTTAAGGCGGGACCACGTCGGGTAGGGCTATCTGAATACTTACACTAAGGATAGGAGTGAAGGAGTATACAAACTAGAGTAAATGTACCCAAATTTGTTTATAAGGAGAATGGGAAACCATTTAGGAAATAAAAATCTTGGTAAATCCAACCGGAAGTCGAATCCTGTTCACTTGTGACAGGTAATCCAGGCTATTTGTTTGTCATACGTTATGAATCTATTTAATCTTTTTACTCTGATAATGTCTTAATTATGGTAGAAATAAAGGATTTAGAAAAACATTTCAACAATAAAAAAAAAATGACGAGAATCGTACAGGAGGGTAAAAAAAATACCAAACACTTCCTAAATAAAATGTGTATTAGTATTTTATGTAGGATTATTAAATTATTATTTGTATATGAATAACAAAATTCAAAACAAAAGTTTATTTTCAGTTTTTTTTATTCATAGCTTTCATTTTAAATTTTATTTTGTATTTTTTTTACTTTTTTTTATAGTCGATTATTAGTTGATTGAGAGAGAATGATTTAAAAAAAATCTAGTTGACATACGTGTTAAAACAATAATTCTAAGGATATTCACCCCGTTTGACTATTCGTTTATGTAAATAAGAATCATAGATTTGTATCTCCTTGTGTATTTACGTTCTTATAAACAAAGTCAAACATGTTTATGTAATATTCAACGAATCGTATTTTTAAAACTAAATTGTTTCAAACTATGTAAGACATTTTAGGCAAAAAGGTATCCATCCACCATTATTATTAGCAACAATATATTATATATATGACACGAATCAGACGCCACCAAAAAAGTTCAGAGCAAAAAATCTTAATAAACCACGGGGTGGGGTAAAAGGGATGAACATTTCTAAAATGAAACTTTACGTAGAGAGACACTTCATTATGTAATGGAAAACTACATGATTGAACTTTGAAGACCTTTTTGTAAACATTTTAACGAATGAGGCCATGTATCTTTGATCAAGCCTACCCCCAGCCCCTCTCCCTCATTCCCAACCCCTCCGGTTTGTATTGGTCCAGCCAGCTGGTGCCTGTGATCTGTTTGTTTTGTTATGAAGAGTAAACTGAAAAAAAAAACTGGTCTCACTGTCTCCACAAAACACACTCATACGATTCTGTTTTTACAAATAAATCTCTTTCCCCTAATGTTGATGCCAAAGCTTTTCTCATCCCCCTACAACCACTACCCCCCCTTCCCCTTTCACCCCTTGCACCATAGTGACTGGCGCGACGTCGCCATTCGACGTCTGCAACATTAGCACAGTCAGACAGACATCCAAGAAGGGGGGGAGGGGGAGAAGGCCATGAATGAGTTGCGCGGGGGGTGACGTCACTCCACCAACATGGCGCCGGCCAACCAGACCAGCTGACTGGCTCCACTTGCCGGTTATACGCGCCAGTAATAATCCTTCATTGTTCACCACACGATCATCCAATAAGGGTTTTAATTTAGGGTTGTTAGGCACTACCTTTGACACACCAGCCCACCTTTATAACTTTTTTGGTTAATTATATATCTATGATTCAGTTTCTTGATCCTAATCAAACAATCACATGTTCTTGTTAGATTTTGAAGGTGTAATTAAAACTATTTTATCGTTAAATTTTTAAATATGTCAGTGCTATCTCAACTCCATCCTTAACTCTTATTTGGAAGGTGAGTGTTCAAATCCTGGCAGGATGCATAGTCGGTGTTCTATTCTTTAGTATTTTGACAACCTTTAGCCAGATATTAACTGGTGTCTTTCCTTATAGCCCACCCCTTATAACTTATGTCCTTATATTTGTTAGTGTATTGCAAACGATCAGTTATTCACGTTCCCCTAAAATAATGTCGATTCTACAATAACTCTTTTAATTTGCATTTAGAAATATTTATTTTTCAAAAGATAAGTGAGCTAATATACACATTTGGAGTAATGATAAAATTAATTATATAATATAAGTTCCAGTTTTAGCTCTTATTAAGGTAAAACACTATGGAGTAACACATATATATTAAAATATAAACTTAATGAACCGTATTAATACCACAACGTTAGAATGAAATCATATTTACAATCGTTCCTAGATCATCATTTTTTTTAATAAGAGATTTTAAGGTGCTATCAATCGCACATAAAAATGGATAAGTCACTAATATACTACAGGTTGTCCCAAACAAAATCGGTCCCCAACCGCCCAGTATTTCAAAGTCTGTGTTCTAAATGTGGTCCACCAGCCAATAAGCATATTTTCAATAAATAAACGTTTACTAGTCGGTGACCGGAACTATCCATATCGGCTGGTGGCGCAAATTTTGAACAGAGACTTTGAAATACTGTGTGTCTGGGGCCGGATTTATTTGGAACGTTCTGTACATAGAGCACACCTAACCCTTCTCGCATTGCTGTTTCACAATGTAAAAAAAAGTTGGATTTTCTTTCATAGCTTAAAACCTTTAGGTCAATGAATGTGGAACTGGTTTTATGTTGAACAATTTATCAATTTGATAAAAGGAAAACCAGGACAGCAAAGATTATCAAATTTAGATAGGCATCGAATCCATTATGTTATTAATCCTCGTTTTCTCTTCGAATCTTGATTCTCGAATTCGATTCCGAGTATTATCAAACATAGTAAACTAAACCAGATATGGGATTCTAAAATCCTTGCTTCCTCAAATCCTATAATATTCGAGATTCGTAAAATTCTAAAAAAATACATTGAATACAAGAATGAATATATTGACTCCAAATATCAGTTTTAAGCAATTTCTAAAAGGAATTATATAGACTTGTGTAGCTGGAGGGTGACAAAATCATTTAAAAAAGGGTCAAATTATATTAATATACCTATTTAATCTTTAAAAGAAGTTTTCTCTTTGTTTTTATGACGTAATATACATGACAAACAAAATATAATTTGTGGGTGGCACCAAGCCTTAAGGCCCATGGCCATGTCAAGTGCAAGTCTAAAACCTATTTTGTGGGATGTTGGGCAGGAGGGTGAAAGGTATTTTGTGGCTTCACAACCGACCAAAGTATCCTTCCGCGCCAACAATAACAGATGGATCACGGAAACCGTAGATGGCGCTAGCTACCGGACAGGTCTTGCGGAAAAATCATGCGTTTGGAAATATCAGTTTTCTCGAGAACGAGTGAAATTTTTATACTAATATTTTCAAAAATTCTTCTAAGATAATGTATCGATGTTTATCAATCGTTAAATTTTCTTATTTTTGCTATGAAGCCGGCAGTTTTCTATTGAAAAATATCAATTTTATCGATATTTGATCACTGTTAAAATTATAGAGGAGGTGTGTATATAAAATGTACAGCTCAATCAACATGCTCTATTATTGAACAAACCGTTTCCGAAAAAGAAAATTGCAAAACAATAAAAAAAAATTGTTGAAGATAACCGTTTGTTCCATGGCTCTGCATTTCCACGACAAATGAAAAGGGCCAATCGCCTTAAGCAATATTTTTAAATTATATTTTAGATATTTTCACTTTAAATAAAATTGTAATTGTTTAAATATTTGAGGATTCAAATTCGGATTCGAGAAATATAGTATTCGACCCGTCCCTATACTCTATAGTAAACTTAAGAGGTTTATTTTGGTAGGGTCTACATTTATTTTTCACAGCGTCTCAACACTTGTTCGGGTCACACGCTCTTTCTAAACATGATATAGAAAGGTTTTTTTTAAATATAATACAGTCAGTTAAGTGGGTAACATAATTATTTATCATCTGGCTGTGAGGTTGTGTTAAGATAAATCTGTGTTCCTCAAACTGTGTCCCGTGGTACACCGGAATTTGGTGCGTCGTGCGGTCAAAGCCTGGAGCGCCACGCATCACTGTTCAATAAGAACACAAATTAAGTTGGTACAAGTGTCAGCCGTACGTCGTCTGTTCTTACTACTCGTACTTACTAATATTTTAAATAACATCTGAAAAAAAATAGAAATCTTTCACGTGAAGTTAGAGTTATGGTTTACCTAGGTGACTAATGGTTTGAACGAAATATTTCCAAATGTTAAAGAAGTGGAGACAGAAAAATAACTCCAATCTTAAATATTGGAACATTTGAAGTTACTTAAAAAAAAAATTAGTCCTTATTTTCCTAATTCTTATAAAACCGAGCAATCATTCGATTGGGTAAGTAATCCTTTTTCTGATGCCACGGTGCGTACCTAAAACGAAAGCGTGCCGAAGAAAAATACCTAACGTTTTAATAGACCAATAGTTTACTGTACTTTTTTTGTGTGGGATTTAATGGGATTCACCTTTGAAAAAAAACTATGAATAGGATCCTCAAATTATGGAACCCTTGAATACTCAAATCCTTAAATATATTCTAGATTCAAGGATTCCAGAAAATATTGGATTCAAGATTTTTTTAAATATTTTTTTTCCTTAAAAATTTTTAATTGGAATTTGTTTTTAGACTCTAATATTTTTATTGGGTGCTCAGCCCCAACATAATTAAACGACAAACTTAACAAACATACCCAGATCATTAATTTAACTCTCAACTGAATGTATTTTATGATTAATGCATTTTAACAAAAAATGTAACCGTTTAGTTACTTCTTCTGCTTTCTATTATATTGTTATATTTCTATTTAGGTTCATTATTTTTTTTTTACAAAATTCGGATTTGTAAAATGGTGGATTAAACCCATCTCTAATAAAAACCTTGAAAAACATATTAAAGTCTTCCAAACGTATATTTAAGAAACCATTCATCACTCCCCCGCCACTTCCCCGCAGACCTCCTTTCTGCCCATAGAGGATCACACGCTAACCACATGTCCAACTGTACCGATAGGCTCGCTGTTAGTCATTCCTTCCCCCCCCCCCCTCATGAAATATGGCTAATGACTTATTCCATATAAACGTTGACCAGCGAGGGGTAGGGGGGCGAAAGGGGTGCGAATGGTGTGTTTGGACGCGACTGACGCAGTATTTCGTTAAGGGGCGCCCGGCACCCCGACGCTATAGCCACGGCGGCGTCCAGTGGAAGGAAGTTACCAAACCGCCGCGCCATGGAGGAAGCACTGGGGAGAAGGAGGAGGGGAGAAGGGGGTGGGTGGGGAAAAAAAAACAAGTTCGCATCGCGTGGCGTCGGCGACGCGAGGACGAGCCAACCAGTGGTGACGACGTCTTCGAGTCTTCAGGACGGGCGTCGGTGGGACCAGAATGGGGTGAGAGTTTTGTCTAAAGGGGGTGGGGGGTGACTCACCCTCCATCCCCTCGCCAGTTGGTTTCATAAATCAAAATAAGTCAAGTCGATAACAACAGGAAGAAAAGGGGAAATAACTGATATAAACCAATCGTCCGTAAATTACAATGTGTGGGGCTCTAAAAATGGTTTTCATTCATTCATTCATATTCTAAAAGAAACTAAGAGATAGAAAAAAAAAATGCGACTAGTTGATGATAACACACAAATAAGATTTATTTGTTTTCGTGTTCTCGCTTTTCATAGTCTTCCCATTTTTCTTTGGCATTTCTTCCCCCAAATATTTATTAAAATAAAAAGACGAAGTCATTTGCCTTAATGAATCGATAAAATAGATATAAACATCTTAATAAATAATAATAAAGTTTCATTTCGTGTAAATATTTCGTCCAATAAAAATTGTTATTCGTTTAGAATATTTCAATGAATTTTGGGTCAAAGTGTCCATCAGTTTGAGGCAATGGTCAAAAGCTTTTGGACTGGATTACCTGTGATGGGAAGATCGGTGTTTGAATTTCAGTAGGGTTGTACTTGAGTTTTATTTCTGAACTCTATCTCCACGCAAACATTGGTACATTTCCTTTAAATGTATACCTTCCTCATCCTTGACCCACTGGTGTAATCCTTTTTTAGCACCTCGTCTTACTCTACCTGTTTCGGGTTGTACGTATTTGTACTAATTATACTAATATATTAAGGATGAGGAAACATATTTTAGAGAAAATGAACCTGTATTTGCGTGGAAGGAGAGTGTAAAACCATTTTAGAAAAAACTTTAGTACACTCAACCGAGATCCGAACCTTCACCGGTAGTCTAGTCCACTGTGAGAGTAGCGCCTTAGACCATGCGGCCATTGAAGTGGGTGATTTCCCTGTTAATTGAGGATTTAGTATTCCGGTTAATCACGTATCCACTATCCCGGTTAATGGGGGATTAAGTGGGCTCTTAACTACATTGTTTTTTTAATTTAAATTAATTTAAAAAAGACACCTAGACATGGGAGTCGAATCCGGGACCTTTGGCTTAGTACTCCATTGCTCTACCACTGAGTTATCCAGGAGTCATCCCATGCTCAGGGTCATTCCTCACTCTAGTTTAAGGCAGAGTCTGTGATGGACGTGTGGATTATTTAGCCACATATGAGCGAATATGTAGCTGACGATTATACACGACCATCACAGACTCTGCCTTAAACTAAAGTGAAGAATGGCCCTGAGCATGGATGACTCCTGGATAGCTCAGTGGTTATAGCAATGGAGTACTAAGCCAAAGGTCCCGGATTCGACTCTCGTGTCTAGGTGTCTTTTTTAAACTACAATAAAACCTCCCATAATTTGACCTCTAATATCCGAAACGGATAACAGCATTTTGGTTTGTTTTTTTCAGTATCTGAACTGCCAAAAGTGTTTTAAGTAGGTAAAACCCTTTATTTTTTAATATGAACAAATCGAAAAAAAAAAATCAAATGAAAATTTCATATTTTTTAAAGAATAAATGACAAACTTAGTTTTGTCATGTAATTAAATTTGTTATATTGGATAATTATTTATTTAAAAATGTTTGTACGCAGGCCTACATATACAAAATATACTTACTGTAAATATATATATATATTATGTAATTTATAATTTTTGTTTACCTTTTAACTCTTCAGAGCAGCGCATAGCATTTGGGCCACGATAACCGGCAAGGAGGATTATTGTAATAGTTTAGTTGGACCATGATCACTATCAACTATTATATTTATTTATGTATTTATTTACACTATTATCCCGATTTCTAGCATGTAGCTGGGGACACCTAGATCTACATCTGGAATTAACATTACATAGTTTAGTTATGTTCTTTTTATTTTAATAAAATAATAAGTTTAAAATAAGCACCTAAATATAAAACTCCTATTTGTCCTTCTTTACTTTACCTATCCTACTAGTTGGTCCGCCCCCCGGTACCCTGCCCCACTGGGTGTCCCACCACACTCTGGATCTAATAGTCCCCAGATTGGCGAGAGCCCCAGTGGGGGGCGGGCATCACCCTTTCTGCCACCTGTGGAGGCACCCTACTGGAGATTTCGCTCCGCTTACTACCCACAATATCACCACCTATGGACTTACAACTAACTTAACCTAAGTACAAGTCTTATAGCTGGCTACAGGGTCTTTCAATTGTTATCGCTGACCCATTTTCTGGACTGAGAACAGCCATCCGATGGATCGGTGGACGGACCAGATGCCCGACAACTCCAGCCCAGCATCACACACTTGTCACCAAGTGGGCTGGACCCTATGAGGGAGGGGTTGAGTCTCCCGTCTGAAGATGTTGTTCATACTACTGGAATCCAGAGAGCCCTCCTTCCCTCAGATAGGCTCCAGTTTTCCTGGAGATCGACACCACATTCTCCCCAGCCAGGCGGTTATCTAGTTTGTCTTTGTCACACCTGGTGGCCCAACTGTAATGTGGGATTAACTATACCCTTTTAAACGTAGGTGAACTGGTGGCCCAACTGTAAGGTGGGATTAACTATACCCTTTTAAACGCAGGTGAACTGGTGGCCCAACTGTAATGTGGGATTAACTATACCCTTTTAAACGTAGGTGAACTGGTGGCCCAACTGTAATGTGGGATTAACTATACCCTTTTAAACGTAGGTGAACTGGTGGCCCAACTGTAATGTGGGATTAACTATACCCTTTTAAACGTAGGTGAACTGGTAGCCCAACTGTAATGTGGGATTAACTATACCCTTTTAAACGCAGGTGAACTGGTGGCCCAACTGCAATGTGGGATTAACTATATCCTTTTAAACGTAGGTGAACTGGTGGCCCAACTGTAATGTGGGATTAACTATACCCTTTTAAACGCAGGTGAACTGGTGGCCCAACTGTAATGTGGGATTAACTATACCCTTTTAAATGTAGGTGAACTGGTGGCCCAACTGTAATGTGGGATTAACTATACCCTTTTAAACGTAGGTGAACTGAGGGCCCAACTGTAATGTGGGATTAACTATACCCTTTTAAACGTAGGTGAACTGAGGGCCCAACTGTAATGTGGGATTAACTATACCCTTTTAAACGCAGGTGAACTGGTGGCCCAACTGCAATGTGGGATTAACTATACCCTTTTAAACGTAGGTGAACTGAGGGCCCAACTGTAATGTGGGATTAACTATACCCTTTTAAACGCAGGTGAACTGGTGGCCCAAATGTAATGTAGGATTAACTATACCCTTTTAAACGCAGGTGAACTGGTGGCCCAAATGTAATGTGGGATTTACTATACCCTTTTAAACGCAGGTGAACTGGTGGCCCAACTGTAATGTGGGATTAACTATACCCTTTTAAACGTAGGTGAACTGAGGGCCCAACTGTAATGTGGGATTAACTATACCCTTTTAAACGCAGGTGAACTGGTGGCCCAACTGTAATGTGGGATTAACTATACCCTTTTAAACGTAGGTGAACTGGTGGCCCAACTGCAATGTGGGATTAACTATACCCTTTTAAACGTAGGTGAACTGGTGGCCCAACTGCAATGTGGGATTAACTATACCCTTTTAAACGTAGGTGAACTGAGGGCCCAACTGTAATGTGGGATTAACTATACCCTTTTAAACGTAGGTGAACTGAGGGCCCAACTGTAATGTGGGATTAACTATACCCTTTTAAACGCAGGTGAACTGGTGGCCCAACTGCAATGTGGGATTAACTATACCCTTTTAAACGTAGGTGAACTGAGGGCCCAACTGTAATGTGGGATTAACTATACCCTTTTAAACGCAGGTGAACTGGTGGCCCAAATGTAATGTAGGATTAACTATACCCTTTTAAACGCAGGTGAACTGGTGGCCCAAATGTAATGTGGGATTTACTATACCCTTTTAAACGCAGGTGAACTGGTGGCCCAACTGTAATGTGGGATTAACTATACCCTTTTAAACGTAGGTGAACTGAGGGCCCAACTGTAATGTGGGATTAACTATACCCTTTTAAACGCAGGTGAACTGGTGGCCCAACTGTAATGTGGGATTAACTATACCCTTTTAAACGTAGGTGAACTGGTGGCCCAACTGCAATGTGGGATTAACTATACCCTTTTAAACGTAGGTGAACTGGTGGCCCAACTGCAATGTGGGATTAACTATACCCTTTTAAACGCAGGTGAACTGGTGGCCCAACTGTATTGTGGGATTAACTATACCCTTTTAAACGTAGGTGAACTGGTAGCCCAACTGCAATGTGGGATTAACTATACCCTTTTAAACGTAGGTGAACTGGTGGCCCAACTGCAATGTGGGATTAACTATACTCTTTTAAACGTAGGTGAACTGGTGGCCCAAATGTAATGTGGGATTAACTATACCCTTTTAAACGTAGGTGAACTGGTGGCCCAACTGCAATGTGGGATTAACTATATCCTTTCAAACGCGAACCCTTACAGGTACACTTAGCCCAACTGTTATACGTCCCTTTCCCTATCCGGAATGGGTTCAGACCCCTTTATCGGCAAGGTAAGGTTTTACTGTAGTTTAAGTTAATTGAAATATGGTCCCCTTCGTGCGGACTTCGTATCGTAACCAAACTAAACCTCCGAGGAGGCCCCGCGAAAGACTTTCAAGCTACACTACATCCGGGCTCAGAGATCCTTTATAGTGCAACCTCTGATACCCTTTCGGGCCCGGAACCTTTTCGCCGGACGAGGGCAGAGTCTACGAGTGCCATTCCGGGTACTCGGGCACCGAAAAAAAAAACTAGTACCAGCCCTTCCATGCCAGCCTGCCTTGGGTTACTTGAGAACTCCCCCTCCACCGGGACCAGATGGAGGGAGGAGTGGGCTCCTCCTAGTGATCGCCCAATCACGAGGAAGTCAGGATCTCAGCCTCCGAACAGTCGTCTCCTCAAACCTTCATTCCTGCCCCAGGACCTTCACTACATCTCCCAAAACTTGGCTGCCGCCCCCTCAGCACCTTTCTTGAGACCGACTGCCCGGAGTTGCCCAGAGGGGACCTCGAGGAGGTCCCCTGACCAGATATCCCCGCTACACGGGTACGCACTACCAACCGCTTAGTGCAGGAGCCTCGCTCCTCACACACAGAGGACCTTATCGGGGTCTTAGCTATGCTGGACTCCAGCGTCCGTCACATTGCCCAGGGACCGCCCCGACAGGACTTTTAGAGATCTGTCAGTACCGGGAGGTGGCAAGACAGTCTAGTGCTCGTTTATATGAAACTTGCGCGGGCCCGGATCGCGTCCCGACCGCCGTACGTCGGGCCGGCTCCTTACGACTGAACACCGCAAGCCCCTGCCCTCCAAGAGGACTGTGTGTTTATATTCTTTCCATTGTTTGTGTTTGTCAACAGGCCCAGATCGCGTCCCAGCCCCGTACGTCGGGCCGGCTCCTTACGACTGAACACCGCAAGCCCCTGCTCTCCAAGCGGACTGTGTGTTTATATTCTTTCCATTGTTTGTGTTTGTCAACAGGCAAAAACTTGAAGTGCGCCTGCTCCACTGCTCAGTGTGTCAGCCGCGAGTCTCGAACCTGTACCACTAGGTACAAGTGCTACACCCAGCATCTGGACAAGGGGGATGGCAGCGACCCCCTTACAAGGGGGTGCGTCTCGTGAGTATACCCTCCCTTATTTAGCTTGGTCGCGTTCAGGTTTGTTGAGTTAACATGAACTTTCTAAACTAAGGGTGCGCAAGCACTCGAACTTTTTTATTTATTTTTAGTTTGAGAGGAATTTTAGTAGATGCTTGAACGCGACTCAATTTTTTATTTACATAACTAGAAAAATTTAATTCTGAGAATTTTCGATGTTTTTCATGAAAATTAGGTCTACGAATTTAGTTTATTTGATTCAATTTTAAGATATTATTTCATATCAATATTTCCTCCTGTCCGATTTAAAAAGAAATAAGCCGTACGCTTATTTTAAATTTATTCACGCGCTTCGGTGGCCGCACGGTATAAGGCGTCGCTCTCACAGAAGACTAGACTGCTGATGACGGGGAGATCGTGGTTCAATTTGCGATCTGTTGTACTGACTGTGGGTTTTCCTAAATGGTTTACCACTATCACTCCAATAAAATGCGGTTACACTTCCTCTTAATTCAACCTTCCTCGTCTCTAGCTAATTAACATAATTAGTACATAAGAGTATAGTGAGATGCAGCACTAAAAAAAACTCGGTGTTACGTTGCACTCTCCTATGTGTACGCGCACCACAGTTTGAGGAACACTAGACGGATAAAATATGTTTATTTCCACAGGGGCAACACTCCTATCATGTGCGAGAACTTCTACCCCGTGGTGGCTCGCTCCAAGTGGCCTCTCCTTTCTTGCTGCGACGACAGCGATTTCTGCAACGAGGGTCCTTTCTCCAACCCGCGACCCTTGTCACGGGAGCACAGCACTGCAGGTGACACGGAGGACAATGAAAATACCTTTACTGTCAGTTCACACGTTTACCGAAAAAAAAAAAAAATAACAGTAGTAGAGCAGAAATAGCCACGTGATGAACTCTAAGTCAAACACAGGATTTCCGTTCTCGTCTCGACGTTGTCCGCTCGACGCGACTTAATTAATTTCAGCTTTCTTTTTTTTAATGCGCGACATCAACTTTAGAAGATCCGATAAACATTTTAAAACCGACCGGCTCAATCATTGCACATGCGCCTTTAAAGCGAGATACTAACAGACAGCTGCAGCTTCTGCTATAATAATATAGCACGTCTGAGCTACATTATCATTGACCAGTTAGTGGAAAGATTAGTCAATACTAATGTACCGTCACCCAGGGGTGACTCTTCCCTATGTTCCGATGAGATGGGTGATGATGAGTATGAGGGTGTGGAACCAGTGAAAACATTTAAACCTAACTTAAGCCTAACTAACCAAACCATGGTAACCGTTGTGATAATTCATCTTTCGGGAAAAATATCCAGGGTATCAGCCGAGAATCAAACCATGGATCCCTAGACTCGTAGCCAGGTGCACTAACCACGACACCATGGGGCCGGTTATCTTCTGCTATGAGATGATTTTATCTAGCTCGTTAAGGCCCTTGGCCCGGTTTAGTGAAAGCCTTAAACCTATTTTGTGGAATGATGGGCGGGAGGAAAAAGGCAGGGCGTGGCTTCACAACCGATCAAAGTATCCTTGCGCGCCAACAAGAACAGATGGATAACGGAAACCGTAGATGGCGCTAGCTGCAGGACAGGTCTTGTGGGAAAATCATACGTTTGGAAATGTCAGTTTTCTCGAGAACGAGAGAAATTTTTATATTAATATTTTTAACACCCCTTCTAAGATAATGTATAGATGTTTATTAATTGTTATATTTTCTTATTTCTTGTTATGGAGCCGGCAGTTTTCTGTTGAAAAATGTCAGTTTTATCGATATTTGATCACGGTTAAAATTATACAGGAGGTGTTTATATGAAAAAGTATAACTTAATCAACATACTTCTATTCTTGAACAAACCGTTTCCTAAAAGAAAATTGCAAAACAATAAAAAAATTCCTGAAGATAACCGTTTGTTCCCATGGCCCTGCATTTCCACGCCAAATCACCTTAAATGGAAAGCGCTTGTGTCGTTCTTGTTCTGTTTTTGATTTGTTTCGCGACACGACATACTTAATTATAAAACACCCATCGTGATATTAATCTTAAAGATCTGTTTATCTACTAGAAAATAAAATATGTCAGTATTTCTCGTTTATGTTTCAAATAATTAAATTTCAACTTACATGTGAATTGTGCTGCACCACTCAAGAAAATTCAGCTCTCTTTTCTCGGCAAACGTGTGACTTAAGCTTTAAACAAGTGAAAAAAAAAACACTTCTGTTAGCTTTCCCTATAAAAACAGAATTGTTGCTTAGATTACATGCACGGCAAATACAAAGTATTTAAAAAAAATTACCATAATACAATTTGAGTACGAACCATCTTATATAATATCAAATTCAAACTTTTTTTGCGAATCAACATTGATAGCATTTTATTATTGTTACTATGTATTGATAATATATATTAAGATTGACAGTTGAAAATCAGAATTGATGTATGAATACGTGAAAGTATATCTAGTAGATTTTCTAGTTGTCAGACAAGGTTCTTCCTATTAAAACCGTGCTGTATGTCTAGTAACTTTCTTAAAGGTCAGATAGGGGTTTTCCAATAAAATTGGACTGTAGATCTAGTAACTTTCCTAGCGGTCAGATAAGATTCTTTCCATGAAAATTGTACTGTATATCTAGTAAATTTCCTAGAGGCCAGATAAGATTCTTCTCATGAAAATTGGACTGTAGATCTAGTAAATTTCCTAGCGGTCAGATAAGATTCTTCTCATGAAAATTGGACTGTAGATTTAGTAACTTTCCTAGCGGTCAGCTAAGGTCCTTCCCATGAAAATTGGACTGTAGATCTAGTAACTTTCCTAGTGGTCAAATAAGGTCCTTCCCATGAAAATTGGAGTGTAGGTGAGGATTGGACCTCTCTCCCATGCCAGAGTTGTTGCTGAGTGTATAACTGTGTGAGGCTGTGTCGACAGGGGCCAAGGTATATAACACCGGCGAGGTTCTTCTGAGAGACCTCCTGAACCACACCCGGTTCTCTTCGAACAACGGTTCTACCGCCGTCAACAAGACTTACAGCGTAAACCAATCTGTGGTGCTCTCCGTGCTGTTTGTGGGACTGTTTCTGCTCGTGGCCATCTTGGCATTCGGCTTCTACGTGCTGAGGAAACAAAGGTGAGTTGCTCAGCCATCCGGTTTCTACGTGCTGAGGAAACAAAGGTGAGTTGCTCAGCCATCCGGTTTCTACGTGCTGAGGAAACAAAGGTTAGGTTCTCGGACATTCGGTTTCTACATGCTGAGAAAACAAAGGTGAGTTGCTCAGCCATCCGGTTTCTACGTGCTGAGGAAACAAAGGTGAGTTGCTCAGCCATCCGGTTTCTACGTGCTGAGGAAACAAAGGTTAGGTTCTCGGACATTCGGTTTCTACATGCTGAGAAAACAAAGGTGAGTTGCTCAGCCATCCGGTTTCTACGTGCTGAGGAAACAAAGGTGAGTTGCTCAGCCATCCGGTTTCTACGTGCTGAGGAAACAAAGGTTAGGTTCTCGGACATTCGGTTTCTACATGCTGAGAAAACAAAGGTGAGTTGCTCAGCCATCCGGTTTCTACGTGCTGAGGAAACAAAGGTGAGTTGCTCAGCCATCCGGTTTCTACATGCTGAGGAAACAAAGGTTAGGTTCTCGGACATTCGGTTTCTACATGCTGAGAAAACAAAGGTGAGTTGCTCAGCCATCCGGTTTCTACGTGCTGAGGAAGCAAAAGTGAAGTGTTCAGCCAAACACTCCTTATTTTCATAGAAAGGGTATTTTCAAAGCCACTAATATGTTTGTTTGCAAACAACAGTGAAAACAAGGGTCCACACTTTAATAACCTAAAACGTTACTTAAATCCACAAAAAATTAGGGTAGGCAAGAAATTGACTAAATAACTAAAAAAACTCCGTATTTAATCCCCTAACTAACTTCCTCCACACTTCTCTATACTTGCATACTCCCTTCTCTTCAACAACATCCATACACTGAGTCATACGTGCTCTTTTATTCTTAAAACCCTTGATGTTTCTCTTTTTTACACATTTTTCTAAAGTATTTAACTAAGTATTACATGACTTACCCTTTCTTTTGATCCACACACTCTCTCTTCATATATTTGCTTCGTCCCTAGATCCACACTCAAACCCTTTCAAACCGCACTCCTTCAGCACCCATTCATTACTGACTCTGCCCATAAGAGTTTTTGCACAAACATTTCTTAGGTCTCATTCCAACCGCCCTCACCTTGGTCTTCTTTTCTCCTTTTTTCCCGAGACGATACTTGTAACGACACTTCTCGTTCATTTTTTATCGATACTCAAGTAGCTTATACCCCTATAGTACGTTAACTATTGTGTGTTTTGTTTTTAGTACGTACTTCAAGCATCACATGTGTTCCATCTTGACAGAAGAGGATCCTTCCCTACTTGTGCTGCATTCTGAGCGGCGAAACACAAAACTGACGTCGAAACAACTACAATCAGAGAAGCTCAGATGTAGCGAGACATGACTGCCTTCTACAGACGAAATCACACCCATCGTCCTCTCCCAATAAACGCGTTTACTGCTATTTTTCCAATAAAGTGTAATAAGGTGACACAAAGTTTTTGTGGTCTGAAAGACGTGGACAAATGAATTGTATCAAGAAGATGGTGTCTGCACATACTAGACAAACAAATGAAGTACTAAATAGCCGTGTTGACGTGGCTGGCAACATGATTGGCTGACACGAACACGTGATAGATACACTTTACGTAACATGAAATTTCTCTCCCAAACAGTTTTCATGTTAAGTGAACGTCACGTAAACGTTTAAGTTAAGTGAATCTTGGTGACTTTCATGAGAATTACTTTTCTGTTACCTTACTTAACGTAAACTTAATGCGAAACAGTTAGATGACAAGTTTGACTGTTTAGAAAGTGCACATTAAAATACTCCAATACATAATAATAGCTGGCTAAAGTTTAATAGGATTTCATAAGTTGAACAATTTTTATCAAACAATAATGTATGAAAATTAATGGACGAAATAACAAGGCAAGAGAGGAAAAAGCAATTTGTTTTCGACATGAAATAGAACCATAGTAAAACCACCACTGCGTTCATCATAGCAGGCCCAACTCAGCTCCCGGCTCGCGCGAGGTATTATGGGAGTAAAAGGGGAAAGAAAAGACCAAGATATGCCAGAAATGTGTGCAGGGTATTCGTATTTGAATGATTACTAAAAACTTTCCACGGTGACGCTGGGGAACAGCGACAAAGTTTCTGGTTAATAGCTAAAATGTGTCTCTATTATGATAGAATAAAGATTTTTACACAGTGCTTATGTGTGAAGCCATTTTAAAATGGTAAAAAACTGAATTTTCATTGCAGTTTTTATCAAAATATTATTATATATTTCAACACTGTTCAGTATAAGGAACTTCTATTAACTCTTTCTCTCTATTAATGTTTAATCAGAAATGATCCACGTGCAATAGTGTTCGTGTAAATGTACGATTTCTAGCCGACTGTGTCACAAAGTTGATGGGCATGTGATGCGGGGTGCTAGTGAGCGTTAGTTTAGGGCATTAATTTTGCAGTTTTTATAGCACAAACATTTTTAGGCCAAAATAAATCAAATATTTCTTCAATAGGAACATAGAGTTTAGTTTTCTGCACATGCTAATCTCAACAGTTGTTGAATATCTGTCATGAGCATGGCAGCATTGGGTGACAAACTTTTCTCTTTATTTAAAAAGTTTGTCACCAAATGCTGCCATGCTTATGACAGATATTCAACAACTGTTGAGATTATCATGTGCAGAAAACTATACTCTATGTTTCTATAGAAGAAATATTTGATTTATTTTGGCCTAAAGATGTTTGTGCTATAAAAACTGCAAAAATTAATGCACTAATCTCACGCTCACTAGCACCCCGCCTTAAACAGGAAGAACCATTCGTTTGGTTTCTCGTACAGCCCTTTAACACTATCAGATTTCGCCGGACTGGTTTAAAACCTGATTTTCATCATCTCCCGTTTTAACATGTGTTTTCTTCCCAAGTTCTGCGAGAGCTCTCGGTCTGATTTCGAACATGGATCGAGGTGTTATTATTGCCTTGTACTTTCGTAGGAGACGTAATAAAGAAGGACAAAACAGGACAATTTGGGTGCACCCATTGCTTCAAAAGTGTGATGAGCATGGTTTATTTACTACTCTTTATGAGGAACTCAAGAGTGATGAAAAAGAGTTTTTTAATGTTTTCCTAGTGTCAATTTCATCTTTGGAATTATTACAAGATAAATTACAGCCACTCCTTCAGCGTCAGAACACAAAAGTAAGGAACTGAATCCAATCTAAAGACATGATTGCGGTAGCTATCAGGTAAGAAGAAGAAGAAGACGAAAATGTAGATACTGTATTTGTTTATTCTTCCAAATATATTATGTTTTTACATACATTTTGTTATCTCATAAACATAAGCTTAATAGTCATTATTTAATAGACCCCTATGTATCATTATTATTATTATTATTATTATTAGCACCGCGTCTTACTACCCGTTCGGGTTATACGCACTTACGCTAATGTGTGATGGTATGGTGATTGTGAGATGAAATGAAGGACCTACAGTTTAACGTGGGATCCGAACCACGGTGGAGGCCTGGCATTCCCCACATTCACAAGATGTCTTGCCAGAGGTGAAGGAAGGGTTTGGCAATCAGATACATCTGTGCCGGGACCGAGGATTGAACCCCGGCCGCCAACATAGAAGTCTGACACCTTACCCCTAGACCGCCAGGTCACCCCCTATGTATTAAGAATGTTTTGTAAGAACTAGTTTATTGAAGATTCTTTTATACTGGTATGGTATTTTGTTAAAGTTTTTAGTGTAATTAATCTAAAATATTACAAAAAATATGCAAATAACACAAATACGGAAAATGAAAAGAAAACCGTTTAATAAAAGCAATATGAGCTATGTAAAATCTACGTCTATAATTTGAGATTCCGTTGGCGAGGTCACGGAGGATGTGTAAGAAGACAATTACTGGTAGCTTTGAGTTGCCGTGGACAAATACTGGTAGCTTTGAGTTTCTGTGGACAAAACTGGTAGCTTTTAGTTGCTGTGGCCAAATACTGGTAGCTTTGAGTTGCTGTGGACAAATATTGGTAGCTTTGAGTTTCTGTGGACAAAACTGGTAGCTTTTAGTTGCTGTGGCCAAATACTGGTAGCTTTGAGTTGCTGTGGACAAATATTGGTAGCTTTGAGTTGTTGTGGACAAATACTGGTAGCTTTGAGTTGCTGTGGACAAATATTGGTAGCTTTGAGTTGCTGTGGACAAATACTGGTAGCTTTGAGTTGCTGTGGACAAATATTGGTAGCTTTGAGTTGTTGTGGACAAATACTGGTAGCTTTGAGTTGCTGTGGCCAAATACTGGTAGCTTTGAGTTGTTGTGTGGACAAATACTGGTAGCTTTGAGTTGCTGTGGCCAAATACTGGTAGCTTTGAGTTGTTGTGTGGACAAATACTGGTAGCTTTGAGTTGCTGTGGACAAATACTGGTAGCTTTGAGTTGCTGTGGACAAATATTGGTAGCTTTGAGTTGTTGTGGACAAATACTGGTAGCTCTAAGTTGCTGTGGAAAAATACTGGTAGCTTTGAGTTGCTGTGGCCAAATATTGGTAGCTTTGAGTTGCTGTGGCCAAATATTGGTAGCTTTGAGTTGCTGTGGACAAATACTGGTAGCTTTGAGTTGCTGTGGACAAATACTAGTAGCTTTGAGTTGTTATGGACAAATACTGGTAGCTTTGAGTTGTTGTGTGGACAAATACTGGTAGCTTTGAGTTGCTGTGGACAAATACTGGTAGCTTTGAGTTGCTGTGGACAAATATTGGTAGCTTTGAGTTGTTGTGGACAAATACTGGTAGCTCTAAGTTGCTGTGGAAAAATACTGGTAGCTTTGAGTTGCTGTGGCCAAATATTGGTAGCTTTGAGTTGCTGTGTACAAATACTGGTAGCTTTGAGTTGCTGTGGACAAATACTGGTAGCTTTGAGTTGCTTTGGCCAAATACTAGTAGCTTTGAGTTGTTATGGACAAAGGTTCAAGGGGTGGACGGGATCTTTGAGTAAGGAATGAAGTGAATGACTTTGTCCGAGGAAACTACTGAATGGGAGATTGGGGTGGAGTTGGAGGTGTCTGCCGATAAGGTGTTGAGTTATGAACGGATGTAGTGAAATGTTGGTCAGGCAAGAATAAGGAAAATATGGATTTGGTCTTTGGTTTTTAATACCTTTGACCAATTGTAACACTCCCATTCGAAAGTCAACTGTCTCTTGGGTGACCTGGTGGTCTAGGGGTAAGGTGTCAGACTTCTATTCTGGCGGCCAGGGTTCGATCCTCGGTCCCGGCACAGATTTATCTGATTACCAAACCCTTCCTACACCTCTGACAAGACATATTGTGAATGTGTGGAATGCCAGGTCGCCACCGTGGTTCGGATTCCACGTTAAACTGTAGGTCCTTCATTTCATCTCACAATCACCCTACCATTACACATTAGCGTAAGTGCGTATAACCCGAACGGGTAGTAAGACGCGGTGCTAATAATAATAATAATAATAATAATAATAACTGTCTCTTCCTCATTAAAATCTTTAATAGCAGGCAAAGTACCTTTAACAAAATGATAAATGATTAATTTTTCACTTTCGATTCTCAACGGACTAAATCAAGAGTTATATGTCAATATTAAGTTTTGACCCTACTCAAAACACTGCACAAGACAACAAAAGACGCAACACAAGATTTGCGCGAGACTCCAGTCACTAGGAGAAATAAAACTGAAACGGTCCGGGGAAAAAACCTGAAAGTGTGAAAGGTCTGTTAGGGTAGATTGGAAAGGAATAACGTTTTGTTTTTTTTATAATAGTTTTTAGAGGCGTGTGAAGCTTCGGAGTGTCAAAAGTCGAGCTCAAATCTACTTCTCTTAGAATTAGAAACCCACAAGAGCCTTCGCAAGTTTGAAACGTTCCGGTAGAAGAAAAAAACTTTGAGAGATAATGAACAGATATTAAATATTTCACTACATATTACGTATTTAAATATTTGATTATTTTTCTAACAAGTTACATAAAAATATTTTATTATAATTTGATTTATGATTAAATTATAAGATATACGAATATATAAGTTCCATGTTGTGAGTTATACCGACCGAGCGGCCGCTGCCGTTAGCGATGATAGTACCAACATGTGCGAACTTAAGTTGTCAGGTAGTCAGCACAACGAACTCCTACAGCCGATAATATTAGTTTTCTAGACCAGAGCCACTACCTATTTGTTCAAGTACATCCTAATTTGTACTCATGAAGATAAGTTTGACCCCATCCCAGATAGATTCTATAAACACTGGGGATCGAACCTGGGACATCTGGATGTATAGCCAGGAAATCTGATCCCTAGATCACAATAGTGATCCTATATGAAGTAAGCACCGATAAATTTAAATATTCAAGCATAAAATAGTATCGTGTTGTGTGTGTGTGTCCGGTGTCAGCATGGGGTCGTGTGTTGTGTCCCCTTTTCAAACCTTTCTCTTGAGTCGGGTAAGTTAAAAATTAAAATTAGTTTAACGTGACAGCAACAAGAACTTCATCTTCGACTTTACTTCGCATTTCAAAAGTGACCTTCGCACACCTGTAAGAAATAGTTGTTTTTTTTAATAAAAAAAACTGTTTGGCTGACTAAATTAAAATATTCTTCACAATGTTGCCCTGCTCGGTGATTTCTAAGCTATTTTGCGAAGCGGGTCGCATCTTAACTTGACTCACCTAAGCACTCTAAGCCCTAACATGCTTAGAAACCAACGTATGAAATAGAAAAAGAAGGAAAAAATTAGTAGTTCACCTTGCGAGGCCTCTCGCCTATGTGCTGATAACATTTCCCCTCTTCCTCTGATGAATTTAAACACTCACTCTATTATTTGCGCTTGTACAACATTGAATTGCATTTTGAAACTATATGTTTCTTGTTTCTTATTATAGATAAACAAATCATGCTTTCACGAACTTTTTTTTAATCTTATCCAGGCAGGAATATTCCTAGAGTACATTTTCATGAATAAAACAAATATCCCGAGTTGTAGACGATTTAAAAAAATACATTTACAAAAAAAACACTACTTCATTATCAAAACATTAATGTTGTTACACTGTAAGATTATTTTTAGAACTATTTAAGAATGTGTGGTTTTTATTTCATTGTTATATCTTTAAAGCTCTCCGAATAGAACGTAAATACACTCACATGGGGAATCTTTTCTTGTCCTATCTTGACGTCACAGTAAGGCAACATCTATCAATGTAAATGTGGTAGTATGTAATATAAAAATCTTTTGTTTGAAATATATTTGCTATAATATCAATAGTTTCTCAGCTATGAGCCTATATATATTATTAAAGTCTTTGAAAATGAAATTGGTTGTTATTCTCTTTATTGGACAAAGATGTACCTCTTTTATTAATAGTTTTGTAACAGTATATATTATAGCATCCATTCTATTTTTTATGGAGTGTTTCTGCTACAGTTTATGTAATTTCGTTTTACAAATCCTACGAGTTTTTAGTAAACGTCTCTATTTTAAGATAAAAGAGAGATAAAATCTTAACGGTGCACCGTGCCATTTATCCTACTATAAAAGCTGCAAAATTATTGAATTTGACTCAAGTTCCCTTGACCCTCCCAACCCTTGTTCTTGCCAACTGACCCGCACACGCTTCTTAAACATATTTTTAAATAGAGTAGGACGTAAGTAATTTTTCATTGACACACAAACAAAAAATAATGGTGCCAGTAATAAATAAGCCATAAAATATTTTATATGGATTGCATTCCCCCCCCCCCCCCCCCTCACCGTGAGAAATATAATCATTAATATTTGAGGACAAAAGAATGTTGATTATAAGTGCTTGACTAAGAAATGGAGGGGTATAAAGTAGGAGGAAGCGAAAGAAAGAGAGAGAGTTGGGAATCGACGTTATTAAAATCGGTGACTCCTAAAAGCAGTTCTGGACGCAAAAAAAACTAAAGATGATACAAAACTAACCTGTCTCTACTGTAAAAGCGCTCTTGTAAATGACACGGCAAGTCCGCTCAGCAAAAGAAGAAGTATGTAATTTAGTTACATCTGCTGATTATAACATACAAACAAGACTCTGGGTGCAAGAACCAAACAGGTATAACTCGTGGCATTGACACTTTTAGTTGGATTTTGATTAGTTTAGGTTCTAGAATAGTCGAGCAGAAATTCATAAACGCCAGAAAACAAGTGAGTATATAACTTTCACCAGGTGGCGCTTTCCGGCAGTAGGAGTAAAACTGGTAGAGGGAGGAAATATTAAATTACAACACAGCCTGTGTTGTGACCCCCCTATTAAATTAAGTACATCATTCGAATTCACAAAAATCCATTCTAAGCTACTATATCAGTTACCGTTCATTTCCTGGGCTTTTAGGTATTTAATGATCTACCAGAATATGTGGATTTTTGGACCTAACAGAGTGGAGGATTTCATATTTTCAAACTATATTTACAAGTCTATACATGTATAGGGTAATATTAGAAATCCTGGGGGGTGGGGGGTTAAGTCATATGAAAATTATTTTATTGCTTAACAATCTCAAAGTTAAAAGAGTATTATTGTAATAAACAGTGATATTTTATAATAAATACTTAGTATTTAATGTTGTAGTCAGCAAAGATGTTTAAACATATCACGTAATACGCCTCAGTTAAATAAATAAACTTTTGATTGAACTTATTATTATTATTATATTATTATTATTATTATTATTATTATTATTATTATTTAGCACCACGTCTTACTACCCGTTCGGATTATACGCTTAAGTACTAATTACGCTAATGATTATGAATTGGGAAGGTTGAATAAAGGAAGTGAATCCGCATTTGCGTACAGGGAGAGTGGAAAACCATTTAGGAAAAACACCCCCAGTTCACCCGACCGAGATTCGAACCTCGATCTCCCCGTCCTCAGCAGTTGGGCTCAACATGAATAGCGCGTTAACCAACTACACCATCGAGGCGGGTGATTGAACTTATTCAACTGTAATTTAAAATTTGTGGAAATAATATATCCCTGTATTCTTACTCTTAATCCGAATTCACTCTCGATCAAAGTGTCTTACTACCAATCCGGGATATCCACATATTTAAACTAGTAAGGAAAGTGAAGGTAGCTTAAAAATTAAATGTACCATCATTTACATGAAAGGTGAGTGAGAAACAATTTTTTTTAAACTCGATACACCTGGCAGGAATTCAAACATGGACTTAAAAGTTTAATGAGAGATTGTGAGGATGACGCCTTAGGTTACGTGACCACGGATGCGGTTCTCCTCTTGTTATAAATATATTACAGTTCCTGGTTCTAGTTTAGACTGCTTGGTGTTGCCTTGGGCTAAGTCAGTTTGTAAGTCATGTGTTGATGTAATTTTGTGTTTATTAAAACATAACTGTGAAAACTGTAAAAAAAAAATGTTAAATTGTTTGTGTTAGTTATTATTTAAAAAATATAGGTATTTTATTTAGTTATTATATTGCACATAATAAAACTAAATAAAATATTGTTCCATTTATTTATCCACTGGTAAGGATCAGTGACCTTGGGTCTAGGGGTAAGGTGTCGGACTTCTGTGCTGGCGGCCGGGGTTCAATCCTCGGTCTCGACACAGATTTATCTGATTACCAAACCCTTCCTTCACCTCTGACAAGACATCTTGTGAATGTGGGAATGCCAGGCCTCCACCGTGGTTCGGATTCCACGTTAAACTGTAGGTCCTCATTTCATCTCACAATCACCTACTATCATTACACATTAGCGTAAGTGCGTATAACCCGAACGGGTAGTAAGAAACGGTGCTTATAATAATAATAATAGTAATAATAAAAATAATAACACTGGTAAGGGATGCAAAATACAGGGTTGATCCCAAACGACACCTAATGGGGTAAATTATTGGATAGCGAATTTTATTTTCCCTCAAATATTAAAATTTATTGTACTAAGGGCTGAGTAAGATATACTCTTTCGTAAGTTGAAAACTTAATTCAGTGGACGCATGGCCTAAGGAGTCACTCTCGTATTAGACTAGACTGCCGGTTATAGAGAGATCGGGGTTCGAATTCTGGTCGGGTGCACTGAAGGTGGTTTAGTTAAAATTATTTCCCACACTCCTTTCACGCGAATTCGGTTACACCTCCTCTGAATTTAACCTTACTCATCCTCAACACACTAGCGTAATTAGTACATATGGGTATAGCCTGAACAGGTGCTAAATAATAATCTTAAGTTAAGCCATTTTGTCTTAAACCTTGTGCTGACACAATTACTTGTTTATAAAATGCACGCTAAAACGCGTAAACTATACATATACTTGTGGTTCTTCCACCCTGGACATAGCCAAGGAACACAGCTAATGCGCATGCGCACTAAAGCTTAACATGTCGGCGCCACGTAATTGCTATGTCTCTGGGATAAAAATTTAAAAAAAAGGAATAATAATACTGGTTTATAATGTTCAGGTGTCCTGTCAACATTATGGAAGACTTTTATAGCCGTTTCCTTTAAAAAGAATAATAATAATAATAAGGCATCTATGGTTAAAATACAGTAAACGGAAATCCGGTAATTTCTTTATGTTTCAGAATAAGTTGAAAACCAGTTTGTTAAACACAACCAAGAAATGTGAACTAATGGTTATGAAACGTGTTCGTAATCAGTAATCACTTAAAATGTGACATCGTTTGGTTCTGGATTCTGGATTGGTTCTGGCCTCTTTGTGGCTTGCCATCCTCACTTGGGGAAAATTCTTGTGGATTTCCTTTAAATTCCCCCCTAGCTTTTGTTTTCGTTTGATTACATTGTTTTTGATATTATTAGATTTTATATTAATAGCACCGCGTCTTACTACTCGTTCGGGTTGTACGCGCTTACGCTAATGTGAAATGGTAGGGTGATTGTGAGATGAAATGGAGGACCTACAGTTTAACGTGGGATCCGAACCACGGTGGAGGCCTGGCATTCCTCACATTCACAAGATGTCTTGTCAGAGGTGAAGTAAGGGTTTGGCAATCAGATAAATCTGTGCCGGGACCGAGGATTGAACCCCGGACCCCCTGCACAGAATTCTAACACTTTATCCCTAGACCTCCAAATCACCTATTAAATTTTATAGATTGATTATTTAATTACATTAGACAGTTTAAAATTTTAGATAATAGTATATTTTAATTTGGTTGGTTGAAAACTCTTAAGCAATGGCTAAACGACCTCTTAAGAGTATTTGGTTCGAATTCCAGCTGAGTTAAAATTTAAGAGAAGGGTTGAATCCCCTTTTTCACGAATCCGAGTCCTCAATTTACTTGCGAATCACGAATCTGGATTTTAGTAAACGTGATAAGCGTAATACATCACATTTCTACTGTTGGTTTCATTTGTTTTAGATCTATTTCTGACTTTGTACACATTAAGTGGTAAATTAATAATGTGAGGTCTGGTTGGTAGGTTTGTCCTACAATTATATTGGGCTATATCACTAGTAAGCAGCATAATAGCTCTCAAGAAAATTCGAACTAAACATTCGAAAACAAAAATATATTTGTTTTGAATTTGAATTATTTTCGAATCCTATGATCTAGAATGTTTGAGACGCAAGGGTAGACAAGATAACGTAGAAGTGATTCGGAGTTCACCATAAATATGTGTGACCGCAGGTGTTAATGTCCTTACGTTTATGTTTAAGGCGGAATGGAAGGCGGGGCAAGTTGAGGTAAGTATTTTGGTGTGTTTTTTAGTGACAAAAAACCTCTTTTCATCTAAAATAAATACAAAATCCATCCAGTATATACGTTTGATTAAATTTTTCCCACATAGTGATATCAACAGTTCTTAATACCCCATTTCGGTGGCCACATGGTCTAAGACGCTACTCTCGCAGTAGACTGGACTGCCGATGACGGGGAGATCAAGGTTAGAATCTCGGTCGGGTGTACTTAGGGTAGTTTTCCCTAAATGGTTTTCTACTCTCCCTCCACGCAAATGTGGGTGCACTTCCTCAATATAAAACCTCACTAATCCCTAAGAACATTAGAGTAATTAGTACATAAGCGTATAAATCAAACGGGTAATAAGACGCGGTGTTAAAAAAAGTTCTTGAATAGCTGACATTCGCATCATGGAATTTGACCAGAACTATTTCTATTAATTTATAAAGAATTTGTTCATATGTCATTATACCCATGACAGATATATTCTAGAACTGTTGGGATTACACATCGACCTTTAAACAACTTTCAAAATCAACAGCGATTATTTCTGAGCAAGGTCGAATGTCGGCAACATTTTCAAAGGAGAAACATTATTACAGGAATCTAGACATATTCTTGGAGCAGTCGTTATATTAAAAAAAATTGATTACTTATAGACTACGCATTCCACCCACGTCGTACGGGATGAATAGGGTTGTGACGTCACTTGACCTGTGCACACTGAAACTACTAGACTGCGCATTTCCTCTGCGCCTGACGCGTCGGAATTGTGGCTGTGACGTCACTTGACCTGTGCACACTGAAACTACTAGACTGCGCATTTCCTCTGCGCCTGACGCGTCGGAATTGTGGCTGTGACGTCACTTGACCTGTGCACACTGAAACTACTAGACTGCGCATTTCCTCTGCGCCTGACGCGTCGGAATTGTGGCTGTGACGTCACTTGACCTGTGCACACTGAAACTACTAGACTGCGCATTTCCTCTGCGCCTGACGCGTCGGAATTGTGGCTGTGACGTCACTTGACCTGTGCACACTGAAACTACTAGACTGCGCATTTCCTCTGCGCCTGACGCGTCGGAATTGTGGCTGTGACGTCACTTGATCACTGCCTAACTATTTCGTAGTTTTTTATATGAGCTACATTGCGTTTTAAAAGGATGTATTTTAGCAACGTCTCTTACTACCCGTTTGGGGTTATACGCTAATAGGTCAGAGATTAGGAAGGTTTAATTTAGAGGAAGTGCACCCACATTTGCGCGGAGAGAGGAGAGCAGAAATCCCTTTATGAAAAACCACACTCAGTGCATCCAACCAAGGCCAAACTCCGGTCGCCTCATCCTTGGCAGTCTAGTCTATCACGAGAGTAGCGCGTTAGAGCATGCGGCACTGTAATGGGAGTAAATTTGTTGACGTTATAAATTTCCATATATAAGTCATATTATCCGCAACTGCCCCTTTCGGAGCTCTAATAGTAAAGTAAAACATTATCGATTTTGTCAACAACAAAAAAGGTTTTTCTAAAAAAAATACTTTCTAAGTGAATCCTACTATAGATATTTCTAAGTGAATCCTACTATAAATATTTCTTCTGTTCTGGACTAGAGCCTCTTTTTCCATCCCGATTACGTCACTAAAGAATAAAGTGTTACAGGTTGCAGAACATATTGGGCCTATCTGGAGGTTTGATCCCCAGTTAACTTAGTTTCGTTTTTGTGTGTACCTTTGGAAAGAATTCTGTCACTAGGATAGATCTTAAGGTGGGTTGGAAAAGAACGCCAGTTGAGATAAGTATTATTTTGCAATTTTTTTAAACAACAACAAAAAAAAAACTTTTATTTAACAAGAATAAATAAAATATTACTTCAGTTTATACGTTCAGTTTTTATTTTATATATACATCGTATTCTCAACTTTTCTTGAATATTTCTCAGAGATATCACGGAATTTGAAACAACTTTTTAAATTAAGAGAAAATAATCCTGATCAAATATAGCGATGCTTGTGACAAATATTCAAGAAATGTTGATACTTCTATGTATATAAAAAACGTATCTTCTGAAGCAATTTTTTTTTTATTTTGACTAAAAAGTTTGTTGTTATAAAAAGTATAAAAAATACGGACCTTCCCCCTTTATTCCCCCCTTAAATGACAATAAAACTTAAGGACAGAGCGTCAACTACTCAGAGATTAATAGGCCGACACGTTTTCTTAAAGTGCTTTCTTTTGTTTATCCGAATTAATATTTTTTCCTCTGTCTCACCCAGGTATATGCCCCCCCCCCCCCCCATTCCCAGCTCACCCACCTCCACACTCACATTTATTATATAGCCTTCTCAACAATTGGGCCATTTGCACCAGGTTACATTTCGGTCATATCACTCAACACGGCTGTTGATTTTTTTAAACAAATGTTTTGTTTTTTTTTTTTTTTCAAACTGAGTTGGGGTTAGTTAGCGTAAATTAACATAATTAATGCTATAATGACATTTATCACTTTATTTCAGTAGAATAGACTAATTATGTACAACCTGGGGTAGGCCTCACGAAGACGTCTCAGGGAGTACGTATATTATTTTAAAAATAATAATATTATAAACATAGAGTAAAACCCCGTTAGATAAAACCCCGGTAGTCCGAAATTCCGGATAGTTCAAACACATCTTTCGAAAAACGAGGGAGTGGGGGGGTGGGAATTGAGTAAAATAAAATATGTTTTTTTATCAACGCTAAGAAACACTGATATCTGATAATAACTGTCAACGGTTAACACGAGGATTATAACAGATAAGAGACCTGCGGATATATATGAATACAGCCCTACCAATATTGTTGCCTTGTATTAGGCTTATTTAGGTTAGGTTAGGTTAGGTTAGACGTGGAATTGATTAAATGAGGGGTAGAGGGGTTGAAGATGACACAGTGACGTGGACCTACCATAGTGCACGAGTGGATGAACAATTCACAGTTTGTGCTAAGATGTCTCGTCAACAACAAGAAGACGAAGAGCTGCTTATATTGCACGGGTACTACCAAAGTTTGAAATCTCGTAGTGTTGTAAAACGCAGAAACAAACGTTTGTGGAGTCGAAATTTAGTGTTAAAAAACGGAACAATGTGTCACATACTGTCACGATTTTAACTGAATTAGATGCTGATGACTTCCGAAACTACTTACATATGAATGAAGACACCTACAAGAATATTTTGTCTATAGTCTAATACAAACACAGTGAGCGTGGTTCAAATAAACGAAAATATTGAGAAAATATATCCTCTGGACTGGTACTACCATTATCTGGTCATTTTCACCCCCCCTTTTTTTTATCGTATTTGATCTCAGCTGGAAACCTGTTTCTGATAATTTTCATCCCTCTACCTGATACCTTCTACACTAGCAGTTTCTCAACAACATATTTCTGTGAGAGTGGTTTTTCATCCAGGGTGTACCTAAAAAAAGTACCTCAATAGACCAAATTTGGAGCCGGACCTCGGCTTGTGAAAGTTTCAACTGGACAAACAAACATCAAAAAGATGTGCCAAACCAAGCAGTCACCCCCCTCTCATTGAAAAACTTTGGGATTCATAATATATCAGCTCCAGAAACACAATTAAAAAAATTGATTTGAAAATATTGTATGTATGTTTGCTTTTTTTTCTATATTTTCGAACGAATTTGTGAAGAAAATGTATACAACTTTTTACAATTAAATTATGTTTTTTTAACTGATCATAACAATTCTCAATTAGAGATAATTTTAAGGCTGTAACAGTAGGATTCTCTCTAACTATATTTGTCACATTTAACATATTTTGATTACAGATATTTCCTCCACTAGATTATATATTATCATTATTATTATTATTAGCACCGTGTCTTACTACCCGTTCGGGTTATACGCACTTACGCTAATGTTAATGGGTAGGGTGATTGTGAGATGAAATGGAGGACCTACAGTTTAACGTGGAATCCGAACCACGGTGGAGGCCTGGCATTCCCCACATTCACAAGTTGTCTTGTCAGAGGTGAAGGAAGGGTTTGGAAATCAGATAAATCTGTGCCGGGACCAAGGATTGAACCCCGGACCACAGCACAGAAGTCTGACACCTTACCTCTAGACCACCAGGTCACCTTAGAATCTAGATCAATAATTTACCAAGTGGTCATATTTTTTAAAGCCTGTTATTTGGATATTTTTTTATCTTGGGGAGTACATTAAACTTTTAGTCATGGCCAAGGGGTACAATCTAAAAAAATTTTGAGAACCGCTGGTCTCGACCGTGTCCACTCCAGCCCTGATGACGTCAGGAATACGGTACGGAGGTATGATAACAAGTGTGAACCCGGCCTAAGGTTTTGTACCCGTACCCATATTTAGCGGGATAGTCCGTCTCTGCATGCTACTTTCCCTGATCTACCCCCCCCCCCCCCTCCTCTTGTATCCCGCCCAACCCAGACTTAGAAGTCGGATACGCAAACAATCCTGTGTTTTCATAATGTTCCTAAAATAATATTTTCTTATTTACTCCTCTGTTTTGCGATTTGGCTCCCAAGCTGTTGTTTTTTAACGACAGTAGCGTCAAGCTGTTGTTTAAAACGACAGTAGCGTCAAGCTGTTGTTTTAAAACGACAGTAGCGTCAAGCTGTTGTTTTATAGCGACAGTACGTCAAGCTGTTGTTTTATAGAGACAGTAGCGTCAAGCTGTTGTTTTAAAACGACAGTAGCGTCAAGCTGTTGTTTTATAACGACAGTAGCGTCAAGCTGTTGTTTTAAAACGACAGTAGCGTCAAGCTGTTGTTTTATAGCGACAGTAGCGTCAAGCTGTTGTTTTATAACGACAGTAGCGTCAAGCTGTTGTTTTATAACGACAGTAGCGTCAAGCTGTTGTTTTATAGCGACAGTAGCGTCAAGCTGTTGTTTTATAACGACAGTAGCGTCAAGCTGTTGTTTTATAACGATAGTAACGTCAAGGAATGAACATGTCAAGAGTTTTATAAGACTTTAAATTTTAAAGTTTCAGCGAAGTTTTTTTTTTTAGATATTTAAAAAGTACTTTCTGGATTGACTGATTATATCAGCTCACAACTTTTAAACCAACTAAAAATCTAGAACAGACACAACATCCAGCCTCTTGGTCATTAGTTTATCACTTGAAAGGGAGCCATATCCTCTGCAATTATACAGTTTTCGGCAATGCCAGGGATCTAACCCGGGACCTTTGATTTAGCGCGTCTTGCTCTACCCAATTACCCGCTTAGGTAGGTGACCATATGGTCTAAGGCGTCACTCTTGAAACAGACTAAATTGCCAATAACGGGGATATTGGGGTTCGATCACGTCGAGTGTACTTAGGGTGGTTTTTCCTAAATGGTTTTCCACTCTCCCTCCATGTACAATTTATCTTAATTCAACCTTCCTATTCCCTGAGACAAATTAAAGTAATTAGTACATAGGCGTATAACCAAAATGGGTAGTAAGACACGGTACTAAAAAAAAAAGTTGCGAATCATGATGCGAACCCTGGATCCCTAGTGTCATATTTTAATTAATTTAAATTAATTGGATTGTGGTCCACTCAATAAGGATAGTGCAGTCCAGTAATTACAATGATTTGCAGCTTTGTGTTGTTATTCATAGTAGATATAGTTAGGAAAGGTTCTTTACATGGTAATTCGTCTATAGCTCACCACTCTAGATAGGCATCTACTTGCTGTGAAACAAGCGCCCCGATATACATTAGAGTCGCGGTTTTCTGGCCTTCAATTAACCAGTGATTTATCTTTTCAAAACTTTTACGTATTCTTTAAACACGTTTTATTTCACTTTATAAGATTTAAAAAATATATATATAAAACGATTACTGAATTTATAATAAAATCCATCTGATGCTCTATTTTAACTTGTTGTTCTTGCTTTTTTAGCCTATGTTCCATTTCCAAAATAAAGTACTGTATAGTAAAGATTTTAAAATTTCCTTTCTCGTTTAATTTTTACTGTCCCCCTATAATTACTGTATTCCTATGTCACATAGGAATCAGAAAATGGGCTGATTTTATAAAAACAAAGTTAAATGTTAGGTGATTTTTTTTTTTTTTAATGGACAAACCCATATTGGAAATTATTTACTCTCTGTTTCCGTATTGTCCGGTTTTTCCACTATCTGGCCCAGAATGCCGCCACTTTAGAACGGATAATCACAACTCTGTTGTTATAACTTGCAGTCTTAATCAGTTTAGAGCATGCAAGGATGATGTAAGCTTGACAACTCATACTTATATTGTCTACTGTCCTCAATCAGCCGTTACGTATTCGTACCAGGTCAGGTTAAAAAAAAAACCGAGATTGTTTTGCCAATTGGCAAAACTAGTAACTCAGGGGAAACGCCACTCATTTTTTGGTATACAACAGCGAGTTTTTGGACATTTAGAAGAGAAAAGGGGGGGGGGGTCTGGAGAAGGACGCAAGGTGTTAAGGGGCTACTACGAAGTGCTCTGTATAATCAGCTACTAAGTTTAACCAACCTGTGGGGAGAATATCCGACAGCTTGAGTCCCTGTTGAGTACAGAGGACGCCCCAACACATCTAAAGGTACGATTTCGAACCCCACAGCCAAAGATTCATGTGCCATGATGGCGAAGATCTCCACCGCCGTACCTGCACATCCCCCCCCCCCCCACGTGGGCAGGGGCGCCGCCTGGCCGCACCAGGAACAGTCTGGCAGCCTGCAACCACGCTGCCGCAGTTGTAGGTTGTGTACTTTGCGTTAAAAACGTATTTTTCCTCTTCGGATGACAAAAAGCTAGTGGAGTTTGTATCAAAATATCCAATTTTATATGATGCAAGTGTGGTTGGTTATGAAGACACCCTTCTTCTTTACGATTTTTGTAGATATCTTTTCTGGATTTCCTTTTTTTTCATTTTTGAATTAATAAAGCTAGTATCAGCAAATTATTATCGTCTTCTTCTTGAAGTGAGTTTATTAATTTCAGATTATTGGTAGCAAGGGATGACACGTTTGCTCAAGATCGCTCCCTCTGGTCCATTGTAGCGCATCACCGCTGCTAATGAAGCGAGGGACGAAAACCATCAAACCGTCGGCGGTACCGCTATTGCTGCTCCACGTGGGCGGCGGCGACGTTTGAAATCGTACCTTTAAAAGTCAGAGTCCTACAGCCGCGTAGCGCCAGGCGTGAGTGTGTTCGAGACCAGTTAGAGATATAACACCAAATATAAGTCAGGGCATGGAACTACTGAGTATGGACATTGATAGAGTGAGGATCTTTTTCTAAACTCTTTCAAATTGTTCTAAAACCTACATCACATTATACACAAGTATAGTAATTAATGTATTTCAATAGACAAGATCAAAACGAGCCCCACAGTCAAGGCCGAGTTGAAAACACCCCCGAAATTTTATGAACAAACTATATTTGGTTTTATTTATGGTTCAAACAATATAAAAATTAAGATACAAGTACAAATTAGGGGCTTTGTTACCATAAAAAGCCCTTCAGATAGCTTCTAGAGGTGTTTAGTATTTAGAAATCTTCCTATCCTTCGGCAGCTAGGGGGTTATTTTACCATGGGAAAAAAAACTTCAGAGAGCTTCTAGAACTGTACCATTTATAATTATGTCTAGCTTCCGGAAATTGGGGGATGTGCCCATCAAACCCCCACTGAAATTATTGGCTGGCTACGGCCTTGCCCACAGTTACTTTTCGATGCATACTCGTTCCCACTAAGCCATCCTGACAAGTAATCCCACGGGAGGGGGAGTAGCGACACTAGTTAGTGTATTTTGATCGCTCCATTACTGATCAACTGGGAAACCTGTTTCATTATAAATAATAGTGATAGGATTAATAAGTTACTTTTGTTTTTCCAGGCCCCTGAGAAGACGTCATTGTGGCGCCACGGGTCTGTGTAATTAACTGCTACAATATGTGAGCAGAGATTATGTACTGTGCAGTACACTCTGTTCGTGTTGAAAAGAAGCAGTCTTACCTTGACGTAATTACATCATGAACCTGTCTTATAAGCTGCGCCATAGTGAACGATGCAAAGGAAACTTGGTGCTTTTCAGGGCGGACGAAGGGTCCAATCAGGATGTTCCGAGCAGCATCTTAGGAGGAGCTAGACATAAAACAAAATACTTACTATTTAGTGTGGATATGCACTTAAGGAACCCGTCTCACTACACGGATAACACCAAGCTTAAGCGTCACAGAAAGATCTGGAAGTGCAAGGAATCGATTACGGGATTTAAGGATCTGTAGCCAGGAACTCTGACCATCAGACTACAGAGGTCAGTTATACTATAAGCAATTTATAGCAATTAAAATAAGCATCGGTGGATACGGGGGATTGACGTCACGATCGTTTTGTTTGTCAATGACGAGAAATATACTATTCTAATTCCGGTCGGGCTTACTGATTAAACTCAAGCTAGATTTAATGTTTCCACTGACTCCACTCCGTCATACTCACTATCACCCTCATAATCACTATCACCATCACCTTATCTCATCTGGACATGGAAAGAGCCTCCACAGAAAGGATGTACTGTTAGTACATTCGGGCGTCCCCTGGACAACGGTACATCAGTACTGGCTAATATTTCTATTGCTGGGCTACGAGTCATGTAGCCCAGACGCACAATATTATTATATAACAGTTTTTATCATTTTAAACGCTTGCATTTCTATTTGAGCTTTGCACCTTCCTATAATCATTATAATCAGTAAAAAAAATGATGATGTAAATTGTAAAGCTATCCCTTAAATAAGCATTGCAGCCCCACCAGAAACACACCCCGCCCCCAAATGAGATCGTAACCTCTAGGTTGAAAATCACTGTATTAACTTATTAAACACCTATATGAGCTGAAAAATAAATTCTAAATAAACGCATAATTATATGAAATGATTGCAATTTGTCAATCTCACATCGGCGCCACCATAGATTATAATCTGGTCCGTGTCCAGTAATCAAACACGTGGTCTTCATCAAAGGTGCAAGGCGTATTGCTTCACATACCAGGGTACAGTCCCCCCTGCTATTATACAATTATTCTGACCATGTTACAATTATTGACATTCAATCCACACGAACCCAAGCTACCTTTGCATGTTATCACGCGACGCCACCTAATATATTTTCTCGGTAACAGATAACACAAGCGTTGTGAATGGCTTGAGAACCAAGATCTCACAAAAACTAGGGGCAGAGTTTTTATGTAAATCACCGCTTTGGACTGGATAGGCGCTAAAGTCACATTTTTATATGAAGAACCTTTTTGTTTTGGTTAATTCGAACTTTTAGTTAAATTGTAATGAACTGTGCAGTATTGTTTTTATACTTCTAGTTTCGGTGCCGTGTTGTTCAATTTTTTGGAAACAGGGGATGTGACGTTGGAATGCATTTAGTACCCTTCTTCACGCCCCCCCCCCCCCCCCCCCCATCCCGACTCACCTATACGTTTTCCTTTACACGTGCAGTCCTGTACTCCGTTAGTTAAGGTTGAATCTCTCAAGCGGTTACTAGCACTGCTCTTAGTTATTTGGTCGTAGCGATATTCTGGTGACGTGCGAGCTTATTTTGTTATGTCTACCACATGCCACTGGCCTAGGTGTTCGAGTTTGAATTGTTTAACTACCACGGATAAGGTTCTAGGTTAAAACGTCGCTTAACGACTGTTTATTTTTGGTCAAATAATGTTTGTTATTTCGAAGAGAGTTTAGTTTTGCTTTGATTTCAAATATTAGAGCTCTCAGATCTAGCTCTATAGCAATATGTCGCTTAACGACTGTTTCTTTTTTGGTTAAATAATGTTGGTTATTTTGAATAGAGTTTAGTTTTGCTTTGATTTCAAATGTCGTAGCTCTCAGCTTTAGCTCTATAGTCATATGTCACTCAACGACGGTTTATTCTAAGTAAAATAACGTTCTTTGTTATGGTGAGGAGTGCTCAGTGAAGCTTTGTTTTAATTATGTCATATCACTCAGCCTCCTAGTTGATTCGAGAAACGCCCAGACTCAGTAACTTGGGATTAGTTCCATGTTGTTAGTGACCTAATTAGGTATTATGTTTCTTGTTAGCTTGGTAGTCCTTAGTTTGGCCTTAGTCATTCTTGGTAGCCAACCTATCGCTCTCTGTTTCGGCCTAGCGTGGCTCGAGTTCTTTGGTGTATTTAACTAAAAGTAGGTGACCTGGTGGTCTAGGGGTAAGGTGTCAGACTTCTGTGCTGGGGGTCCGGGGTTCAATCCTTGCTCCTGTCATAGATTTATCTGATTTCCAAACCTTTCCTTCACCTCTGACAAGACGTGTATTAATCACAACTTGTGAATGTGTAGAATGCCAGGCCTCCACCGTGGTTCGGATTCCACGTTAAACTGTAGGTCCTCCATTTCATCTCACAATCAGCCTACTATTACACATTAACGTAAGTGCGTTCAGCCCAAACGAGTAGTAAGACGCGGTGCTAATAATAACCATTAGCTTATTATAAGTTTAATCAAGGGTTGACTTATATTACAGCTACAAAGGTTACTACAGTCTAATGTTCATAGGAAGAATCTTATCTAACAACTAGAAAAGTTACTGTTTCTAATTTTTCACAAGACTCTCAGGAATGCTGAAGTTTAAAATATAAATAGAAAAATCTGAAGTCCAAACAACTTCTTCGTCATACTTTTTCATATAAAAAAAGAAAACAAAGAATACATCTCTTGTTTGTTATTTTCCGACCGACCAAAAATAGTTCCTCAATTTCTGTGCCGTAGCCTAAATTATTTTAAAAATTACATTTTTATAACTTTTTTAATATTGCTTTTATCTTTTCAAATACTATTATTTACTCTTCTGAGGGGATAGTGAGAGGGGGGGGGACTGGTAGAGGAATTAATGTTTCAACCAAAAAATGATTATACAACAATTATTTCAGAATTTCTAAACCACAATTTTTTTTTTTTTTTTTTGTTTCACCATCGAGAAATAAAAATCAGGGTTGGGCCATGTCAAATATATTTATCATCCTAATTTTCTAGTTCCATCCTCGCTATTTTAGTGTGGATAATTTGTCAGGGCGAGGGGGAGGAAGGGGGTGCATATTAACCTTAGTCCACCTGAGCCCACTATTAGAGATGCGGGGGCTTTGAGGGGAAGAAGGTGTATGTTTTTCTACCTGACCACTTCTCTGCCAGAGAAAGCCCGGCTAGTTGAATACCTGGTCCAGATGGAGTGAAGAGACTCCAAGGTGCAGAGATCGGACGTGCTGCTCTTTAAAGAGGCGCATTTAACGTGGTATATACCTTATCTGTGATTTGAAGTCTTTCGGAACCATATATACCGTATCCGTGCTTTGAAGTCTTTCAGACAATATACCTTATTTGTACTTTGAGGTATTTTGGACAATACACCTTAACCAAGCAATGAAGTGTATATTAGCGAATATACCTTATCCGAGTCTTGAAGATCCTTTTGGAGACTATACCAACCAACTAATAACAATAATAATAATAATAATAATAATAATAATAATAATACACGTCTAGGCTACATCACTCGTAGCACAGTAGTGAAAAGATTAGTCGGTACTGATGTACCATTGTCCAGGGGACTCCCGAATGTACTAATAGTACATCCTTTCAGTGAAGGCTCTTTCCATGTCCTGATAAGATGAGGTGAGGGTGATAGTGAGTATGAGGGTGATAGTGAGTATGAGTGTAATAGTGAGTATAAGAGTGTGGAGCAAGTGGAATCACTTAACCTAACTTAAGCCTAATTAACCAAAACCTGGTGACCATGGGAATTATTTTACCCTTTAAAGAACAATCCCCCGGTATAAACCGGGATTCGAATGTGGAACCAGGGGCTTTGACCACTATTCTTGAAAGGCTGATTAGAGTGCCTTTTATTTGTGTATCACTTCTTACTTCTAATTTTTGCTCAAAAATTAGTGACCTTATTTCACGTTTCTTTCCATAACTCCTTAAAGATTCAAACTATTCCGACGTTATGACAAGAAAAAACATTCCACGGCAGGAACCAGGTTCTTTATTCCTTGATCTTGAGGAATGAGGTTCGCTGATACAAGTAGGTAGGGAGGGGGAAAGAGTGGGGGGGTTTACAGGTATCTCCCAGACAGACTTCGAGAGATCCTCTAAGTGCCGAACCTTGTTATTAGCAGACCCTATGCCGCCATCGTATGAGGAGGAGAAAACTCGCTACACCTGACCTTCAAAATCTTAAAACACACTCTCTTGTCTCTTTTATCTTTCTCAACGACACAGGAATTAAAAAAAAAAGTTTAAGGGAAGAAAGATTACTGAGGATGTTGGGTAAAGTGCTTATTCATCTTCGGTTGGAAATAACTGGGTTCAGAAAGACCCCCAACATAATTATTATGGAGGACTTAGCATCAGGACAGAACTATACTACCTGTACTGAAGGAACTGGTATATGATGTAAGAGCAGGACAGAACTATACTACCTGTACTGAAGGAACTGATCTTTGACGTAACATCTAGACAGAACTATATTACCTGTACTGGAGGAACTGGTCTCTGACGTAACATCTAGACAGAACTATACTACCTGTACTGAAGGAACTGGTATATGATGTAAGAGCAGGACAGAACTATACTACCTGTACTGAAGGAACTGATCTTTGACGTAACATCTAGACAGAACTATACTACCTGTACTGAAGGAACTGGTCTCTGACGTAACATCTAGACAGAACTATACTACCTGTACTGGAGGAACTGGTCTCTAACGTAACATCTAGACAGAACTATACTACCTGTACTGAAGGAACTGGTCTCTGACGTAACATCTAGACAGAACTATACTACCTGTACTGGAGGAACTGGTATCTGATGTAACAGCAGGAAAGAACTATACTACCTCTACTGAAGGAACTGGTATCTGATGTAACAGCAGGACAGAACTATACTAGTTGTACTGGAGGAACTGGTCTCTGACGTAACATCTAGACAGAACTATACTACCTCTACTGAAGGAACTGGTATCTGATGTAACAGCAGGACAGAACTATACTAGTTGTACTGGAGGATTTGGTCTCTGACGTAACATCTAGACAGAACTATACTACCTCTACTGAAGGAACTGGTATCTGATGTAACAGCAGGACAGAACTATACTACCTGTACTATAGGAAATGCTCTCTGACGTAACATCTAGACAGAACTATACTACCTGTACCGGATCTGCTATGTGCTAGCGAATTTGTAAGCATAATGGTGGAGCTATGAGACTAGCCCTGATAGACAAGGGCTCTAGATTTAACCTTCCTCTAACAAATACAGTCATTTTTTGATATAATCATGACAGAAAATGTTAAAATATTTGCGAACTAGCAGCGAGATTTCCTCTTTTTACTTGAAACAGTAAGTTTAGTAGTTTTATTCACACTTTCTTATTGACATTACAAACTAAGGGTAGCTGTAGGTGAAGACTGAAAGGGAGTAAAGCTTATACAGAATAGAGAAGTAGTTCCAGAAAACAACACAGACCATTAAATGTGGTCTGACAGCGATTGATACTTTCTCGCCACCGTATTCATTTAGAAAATGTTTCATTGCACAATTGCATGTTTGTAATATTTTATTCTAAGTTAATAAATCAAGTTATTATCATAACATGAAATTAAACTACTTCAGATTGTCTTAATATAAATAATAATTTGTAAGACACTTTGGTGGCCGCATGGTCTAAGGAGTCACTCTTGTAGTAAACTAGATTGCCGGTAATTAAGAGATCGTGGTTCGAATCCTGGTTGGTTGTACTGAAGATGACATTTCTAAAATGATGTTTACACTTTCCCTCCATGCAAATGCGAATACACTTCCTCTTAATGCAATCTTCCTTATTCCTAACCCATAAGTGTAATTAGTGCATATGCTTATAAGCCGAATGGGTAGTAAGATGCAGTTCTGAAAATATACGTTGTAATGCGCCATTAGTTTACTCTATAGGGTAGAAATCTTACCTTGCATTAATCCACTATGGCGTAGCTTATAATATAGAGTCATAATGTAACTCTGCAAGGTAGGCCTAATACTGTTACTCGTATTTCTATTGTAAACGGAGCAACAACAGCTAAGAATCGTATTAGTTAAAAATAAATTAAATTGACAAAGTTGAGATAGAAAATCTTCGTATTTGTCAAAACTGTACTTTTTTTTTTAAGAAAAAATAAAGCTCATATTTTGTCAGATTGAAGTTGAAAGCTTTGAAGCTTCGCTTCTCTCTTTTTTTGTCTATCCATCTCTCTAATTAGCCATTTGTCATATATATATATATATAGAAGAGAGAGAGAGAGAGAGAGAGAGAGAAATATAAAGAAAGAGAGATGACTATGAAGCTCCAAAATCTACGACTTCACTTTGAAAAATTACGAGCTTCTACTTTGCTTCTAAAAAAAGTCCAGTTTTGACAATACGTATAGTTTTAAAATTGTTTTTGGCGGTGTGTGTGTGTGTGTATATATATATATACCAAAAAACATACTTATATATGTTTAATGTATGTACATATAATATATATATATATATAAAACTTTTATATATAATAGTATGTATATATGTATTCACAAACATATATAGGAATATACTAAAAAACCATTAAAAACTATTCTAAGAAATATATTGAATAAGTAACCAGCTGTCACCTCCTTGTTTTGCTGTTCCATGGAGGGTTCCCTTGTGAACCAGCGCGCCCGGCCGCCTGCGGCCAAGAACGAAACAATTACCGTCATTTGATGGGGAGCGGGGCGGGGTTATCGGAAGAGGGAAGGGAAGGGTGCTCTCTTTGATATGATCTTACCTGAGCTTGTGGTTGGAGCTAAATCACGAGCTAATGTATCGCTTGTCCTATCATCTTACCTCATACTCCGCCAAGGATTGTTTCGTCAATCCAATGTTTACACGCTTTTTTTTTTCTTTATAAATGTACCAGATTTTTACCCTCATCTCATCTCCTCTTTTTCACAGTCCAGTTTTAACTTTCTCATATAGAGGAAATATTGTCGCCTTGAAAAAATGTTGAACTAGAGAATAATGTTCCTACGAATTCCAACATTATTATTATTATTATTATTATTATTATTATTATTATTATTATTATTATTATTATCATTCACCGCGTCTTACTACCCGTTCGGGTTATACGCACTTACCTAACGTGTAATGGTAGGGTGATTGTGGATGAAATGAAGGACCTACAGTTTAACGTGGAATCCGAACCACGGTGGAGGCCTGGCATTCCCCACATTCACAAGATGTCTTGTCAGAGGTGAAGGAAGGGTTTGGTAATCAGATAAATTCCAACAAGTATGCAGTGTTGCTATTTGTCATGTAAAACACTCCTCAGAAATCCATTTTTAACCAAATATTTTGTACAATTTTTTGAAAAAATTTTGAGTTTTTCTCATTTCCTTTGGAATAGACCTTTTTTCTTTTGTCATCACGTCTTACTACCTGATTTAGGTTATACACATATGTACTAATTACAATTACGCTACTAAGTTAGTGATGTGGAAGGTTGTATTTAGAAGAAGTGTACCCGAATTTTCGTGGAAAGAGAGTAGTAAACCGTTTAAGAAACCCCACCCTCAATAACCCAGCCCGGATTCGAACTCAATTTCCCTTGTTATCGGCAGTCTCTAGTCTATTGCGATAGTGTTGCCTTAAGACCACCGAGGTATGAACAGATGAAATGACAGCTAAGAAAAGTTATCAGATTTATTTTCATGTATCCATACGCCAAAACCGTATGTTCTTCAAGGCCATATGTTGAGCTGCTGTCACTTTTGGCACTCAAAACTTTCACAAAAAACCTTCTCTCGACCTCTTTGGTATTGCGATCGTAAAAAAAATGGAATTCTAGATTTTAATGGATATTGACATTTCATGGCCAAGTGAGCCCAAAAAAAGTGGTCAATGAAGAGTTTCGTGAATGTAAGAAATTTTTTGAACTTTTTTTTTTTTAGGTTTCTGATGCCTGTCTGACTTTGGTTCGATTCCAGTCTGGGTCAAAATCTTTCAGTTTTCGCGTGATGAGAAAACGGACGTGATTAGAATGGTTTGGAGTTCACTAGCATGAGCCGTACAAATAAAAAAAAATGTTTGGGAAGGTCCTAGCTTCGATCCTCATGCATGAGATAACAAGGAATATTGTTTGGGAAGGTGGGGAAGGTCCTAGCTTCGATCCTCATGCATGAGATGACAAGGAATATATATAGTTAATCCCTTTTGAAGCAATTTAAAGTTAAAAAAAACATAATTGGAGGTTGTAGTTGTTCATTGAGGATAAATAAAATAATACATTCTGGGGGCAACGGTTGTAAACCGGGGCGGGGGGGGGGGTCAAATACCTCCTCATTATATCCCTAACACATTGAAAAATAGGAATGTTTCCTTCGAATCTTTAAATTTATGAGAAAATTCGAGATTCTACGGATTCGGAAGAATGTCAAATTTGAGATTTTTCAAAATTTGAATAGGATTTTTTTTTAGAGCTATGACGATTATAACTAGACGTTTGGTTTAACATACTTATAAAGGGGGGAAAATCCAACTAGACCCCATACAGTTAATTTACCACTTGAGTGAATGTGAATTCATTTTATAGCAAAATATAACTACTAAAGAATTTTGTGAACAAAATCAAAATGTAAGAAAAAAAAAACACTCATGGAGAAAAATTGTACTCAACCATCTTTTTTGTTACCGCATCTTACTACCCATTTGAGTTACACGCATATGAACTAATTACGATAGTGTGTTAGGGACGAGAAAGGTTAAATTAAATTAAGAGCAAGTGTTCCCTCATTTGCGTGAAGGAAATACATATACTCAGTTCACCCGACCAGAATTTTAAATCCGATCTCTCAGTCGGCGTCACTCTAGTCTAATTATGAAAGTGACGTTTTAGAACACGTGACCACTGAAACGGTTCCGTCTCCAATTAACACACACAGTTATGATAATAATTGATTGAAATAAATATAATTGTAAGTTAAGGAAAAAAAAGGACAGTTTCTTACAGATAAACACGCACTATCTATTTAAACAAGGCAAGAGTAAGTTTAAAAACTAAACGTTTATTTAAACAGACTATTTTATATCCTGTTCTTCTCCTAGAGGGACCAATCAGAGGCGAGGGAAATAAGACGTAACACTAACATAATATAAATATAGAACATGAGAGTACGGGAAACAAAAGCCGAGTTCCGTTTGGTTTGTATCAGGCAATACGTAAATATAGCTCATAGGAAAACAAGAGTAAAGTGAGAGACGCAGTAGGAAGAATCGTGAGATTGCACGGAATAAGGATCGAAAGGAACAAACACTTACTATAGTAGGAACTTGACTGAAAAAACCGTATATACATGGGAGGTTAAACTATATACATATATAGTCAAACCTCCCATATACGGACCTCTAATATCCGAAACTTGGCATATCCGAAACGGTTAACCGCATTTTTGTTTGTATACTTTTTTTTCAGTAGTTTAAATGCCAAATAAAGTGTTTTACATGGTTCAGACTTTTTTTTTAAAGAATAAATTATAATTTGAACTTTCTTGGGTATTTATCTTTGTTATATTGCGTAATCATTTATTTAAATACTTTGTGTACATACATATACAAAACATACTTTTCTGTAACTATGTATGTTATGTAATTTATACTTTTTTTATCTTTGAATTATTCAGGGGGGTATTAATTTCATATCCGAAAATTTGCTTATCGTGAATGGGTAAAGCCTCCTCTATTTCGGTTATCAGAGGTTTTACTGTATATAGTCAAAAGTCCCGAGATAGGTATGTCAAACTTACTGCCCACAGTCCACATGTGACCCGATCAATAATTATTATGTTCGTTCCGCTAGAACTAGCTAGCTTAAAATACTACCCCAAATAATCTTATAGACATCCAGCATTATTAAACATCACGATCTTGTTGGCATAACAAGCATAGCTCTACACCTGCTCATCTTGTGCCTTGGAGTTCATATTTGGAAACTAGTCGATGCAGCGGCAGGTGGTCAAGACAACAAGAACCCGGCCTACGTGACGAACACAACGAAGCCTTTCCAACAGATGTTTGCGAATGGCGTAATAACAAAGAAGAACTCCCACCTTCCCACCCTGCAACTAGACCTATATAACGAGGGACCACAGACAATATCGAAGACTATTACTTTGGCCACTTCCACGAGAAGTCCTGTTCAAGACTAGTACGTTATCTAGCCAGGATAGCTTACAGTCTCTTTGTTTAGATCTAAAAAATATAAATTGCTGTGATGGGTTTGATTTTCTTGAATACTTTGGTTTAGTTTGTTATGGAAATCTGTCAGTATAGGCATCGGTAATGTTTTGCTAAAAACTTTAATTTTAAACGTAAATTTTGTTATGGAGCACTTAATGTTTCCTGTTGCCACTTGGGCGCTAGTATATTTGTATTTTCTTGGTTTAAAGAGATAGCCACATTTTTTGGTTATTTTTTATGTCTTGCAATATCTAGGTTAGATATTAAATCTTTGCTTTTGTGGTTATCAGTAATTTAAATTCTTTAAATTGATAATGTTTCTTTTGTTGGTTATTTTGAAGACTTCTTTGCTTTCTAGTTAATGTTAAAATCACTTATTTTTGTTGTTTAATATGGTTTTGACTTTAATATTAGCTGATTCATTTAGGCAAAATTACAAGTTCTGTAACGTAACTTTTTCTATTTTAATATTAAATATTTAAATGTTGTAATTTTGTTTAATTTTTTTAAAAAGTGACGAGGGTAATTGTTCCGCGAAGGTTTGTGTTGAGTCGGGAAGTCAAACCTTTGTGCTTAACATAAATATCTGGTGCGATATTTAAATTTAAATTATATTTAAATTTAAATTTATTCCATAAATTTAAAACTGTTCAGTCTATTCACTGGTGTGAATCTGACGCGTTGTAAACCATTTGAAAGAGGCTCATTTAACGCTTTGTGATCTTGTATAACTTTAGGAGTTAAGACTTTAAGTAATATTTGGTGCAATATTTAAATATAAATTTATTCCCTAAATTAAAAACTGTTTAGTCTATTCACTGGTGTGAATCTGACGCTTTTTGAACCATTTAAAGAAGCTCATTAAGCTCTTTGCAATTTTTGTATTATTTAGTAATTTAAACTTTTCAAATATTTCATTAACCTGCAAATGTTTTCCTTTTTTATGTAATTAGTTATCATTCCTCTCTCTTTTTTTTAGTCTATTGTGGCCGTAACTAAATAGAGTGAGAGTGGGGGGGGGGTACAGAACAGTTAAGAAAATCCATACATATTTAGTTGCGCTCAACATCATTTTACTAAAATAATAGTGTTGTTATAGATGTACTGATAATATCCACCAAAAGTGACAGCTGCAACTAAAATGACTTGATGTATGAATATATTAAAATTATTTTTAGTAACTTCCAGATACTGTTCTTCCTGCCGAAATAACCCTCTAGAAATAGTATTTGAGATGAGGATGTTTGTAAATTGGTTATTACTTGTACAAATATAGCGAAGGAGGTTGGTGCACTGAATTTCTACTGCGGTAAGATCTGGCTAATTCGACATTGGTTAATCCGAAAAATTGGTTAATTTGTGAACCCACAATGATCCCCAATGAAATTACTATTTAATCAATGGTAAAAAATAGAAATAATTAATTAGAATTTCAGAAGGAAATCTTTTTGATAATTCGAAGCCACTTATTAATTATTTCAAGTTTGTATTCATTTGAAACATAATTTAACGATCTTTATTAAATCAACCATAACGCCAATAATGTCAACTAGAGTTACTGACGCGTAGTAAAAGAAGCGATTCACTGAAGCCAAACCAGATGTAAATTAGAACATTTTAAATGCAATTAGTGAATTTGAAGAAATTATTTATTGCGTCAAGATAAACTAGGGCAAACTAATATCGTTAATTTTCTTTTCAACGTAATGTTGTAATTGGAACACAAAAACTGATTTAAGTCTGCAATTTTTTTCATGTTAATTTTTCGTAGTTTTTATATTTTGTGGTTGCATTGTTCTTGTTTTTTTTATCATGTATGTATGTGTAGGTCTACATTGTGTATGTATGTTTAATAAAACATAGTGTATTTAAAGAATGTGTTTATATGTAGCATAATTTGAGGTTATTAATTTATTATGAACCAGCTGCCTAGATACTCATTAAAATGCTTGATTCGAGTTTCGGACACTTCGAATTATTTTAGATATCCCATGGACTTCGGATTAAAAAGGTTCTACTAGTATATTTACTTTTACCAGAATCCTACTATATGTTTGTGTTTTCTAAAAGTTCCTTCACCAGAATCCTACTATATGTTTGTGTTTCCTAAAAGTTCCTTTCACCAGAATCCTACTATATGTTTGTGTTTTCTAAAAGTTCCTTCCACCAGAATCCTACTATATGTTTGTGTTTTCTAAAAGTTCCTTCCACCAGAATCTTACTATATGTTTGTGTTTTTTAAAAGTTCCTTCCACCAGAATCTTACTATATGTTTGTGTTTTTTAAAAGTTCCTTCCACCAGAATCCTACTATATGTTTGTGTTTTCTAAAAGTTCCTTCCACCAGAATCTTACTATATGTTTGTGTTTTCTAAAAGTTCCTTCCACCAGAATCTTACTATATGTTTGTGTTTTTAAAAGTTCCTTCCACCAGAATCTTACTATATGTTTGTGTTTTTTAAAAGTTCCTTCCACCAGAATCTTACTATATGTTTGTGTTTTTTAAAAGTTCCTTCCACCAGAATCCTACTATATGTTTGTGTTTCCTAAAATTTCCTTCCACCAGAATCCTACTATAGATATTATCTCCGAGCAGAGAGAAATAACACTCGTGTGTGAGTATTTCCTCCTCTTATGTTTTGTATTAAGAGGAGAGAAGAGGTAGGAGGGTGGGGGGGATAAAGACAGGGTCGAAAGGATCTGATTACAGAGCGCCTTCACGATTGTTTTGACTTGCATGACAAAAAGTCTCAGGAGAGAGAGAGAGAGAGAGATCTTCTTGGGAAATTGCCCCTGGAGGCCCATCTTTAAGACCTGCCAGCTAACAAAGAGGTGCACGGAACACATGGAGTGACTGCATGTCAAACGTGTACTTTCAAGACAGCCTTTAAAAAATATTTTTTTCTTCAAAAGTAATTTTAAAGTAAACTAACTAACCTTAAATGATATTTCGTTTCTACAGAAATAAAAATTCATTTTTATTTATATTTAAAACTAGCCTCCCTGCCACATACCCATTTTGAACCAAATCCTTAAACCCATTTCCGATATATTCCAAATTATTAAAATCAGTCTTCAGTAAATTACCTTTGTTTTTAGGACTAGAATGAAAATCACTAAATGCCATCGAGATATGAGCATAAAATAACCTGATTGTCTGTCCGTCCCTGATCCTGGATCCTAAACAGTTTGACGGATTTTGTTCAAACTTGATATTTAGTTGTTGGTAGCTTGGGTAATTTTCATGAAAAGAGAACTACCCCATCGTTCCCTAAGGTTTGGTTAATTATGTGTTCACACTGGTTCCACACGCTCACTAATTATTATCACCATCATCTCATATATCACCCTCATACTCACTATCACCATCACCTCACCAGGACATGGAAAGAGCCGCCACAGAAAGGATGTACTGTTAGTACATTAGTACGTCCCCTGGACAACGGTACATCAGTACTGGCCAATATTTCCATTACTGGGCAACGAATGATATAGCCCATATGGGCAGTATTATTATTATATTATTAGTAGTAGTAGTAGTAGTAGTAGTAGTAGTAGTAGTAGTAGTAATAGTAGTAGTAGTAGTAGTAGTAATAGTAGTAGTATTTTACTTCAGGAGATACTTAATTATTATTAGCACCACGTCTTACTACCCGTTCGGGTTATACGCACTTACGCTAATGTGTAATGGTAGGGTGATTGTGAGATGAAATGAAGGACCTACAGTTTAACGTAGAATCCGAACCACGGTGGAGGCCTGGCATTCCACACATTCACAAGATGTCTTGTCAGAGGTGTAGGAAGGGTTTGGAAATCAGATAAATCTGTGCCGGGACCGAGGATTGAACCCCGGCCGCCAGCACAGATGTCTGACACCTTACCCCTAGACCACCAGGTCACCGATGGATGTTTATTAGAATCAATGTATTAATATTTTCATAATCTGTATAATATGTACCAATGCTTAATTAATTTCGACCTTAGTCCTTAAACCAAGGGTAGCTTGTTAATGAGTAATTTTTAAAAATTCCAAATTTTTCAAAAATGGCTCTAACGATTTTGTTAAAAGATGTATATCTGGGACTTGTTTGACATTAAAAATAGCAACACTGTGTACTTTTTTGAGTTCGTAGGCACATATTATTATCTAAGTAAATATTTTTTAACGATTACAATATTTTCTCTATAAGGTAAAGTAAAAATTGGGTTGTGAAAAGGGATGAAAAGAAAATCCGTTATATTTATATTGGGACTATATAAAACCCGGTCTTCTATTAGTAACCGTGTCACAGGTATAAAAAAAAATTAGGGGGGGAAAAAACCCACAACAAAATGTTTGTTCACAGAATGTGCAAATTAATATCTCCAAGGCTACACAAAAGAGTAATTTCCTCACACGCCACACATGTCACATATTCAAGTCGAGACTGCTAGCAAGCAAGGAGAACATATAAATAGCCTAATAAATTCTCCGCGGGCGCCTTCCAGCCATGTTTTTTTTTTTCAAGTCCAGGGGGCATTCGAGTGTGTCATGCACAGTCTTTTTTACTGATTGCATTCCCTGCAAGCGTACAGACGCCATGGAGCAATGCCAAGTGCATCGGCGACACCGGCTCAAGGCAACAAGTATCTAAGTCCATAATAGTTCTATATACATATTATTTAGCACCGCATTTTACCATTCGTTCGCGTTATACGCTTATGTACTAATTACGATAGTGATTTTGAGTATTAGGAAGGTTATATTTAGAAGAAATGCACCCACATTTATTTATATAGAGAAAGAGAGAGAAGGGGGGGCGGGGGGGGGAAACGATTTTGGAAAAAACCACCCTCAGTAACCCGACCGAGATTCGAGCGTTGATCTCCCCGTCATCGGCAGTCTAGTACACCACGAGAATAGCTGCGTTGTCCAATACCTTAGCTCAGTCGGTAGCGTGTCTCTCTAGTGAGTTAAGGGTCCCGGGCTCGATTCCCGGAATGGCCGAACAATTTATAATTTGTTAAAATGTGGATTTACCCTTTCACATTGATGAATAAACGACGGAGGCCTAAATGTTGTGTCTGTTCAAGATTTAAGGTTAGGTTATAGGTCGTTCACTAATATATGATCAGTCGGTTTAGAAAGTGCACGTTAAATAACTCAAATATATATTTTTTTAAGTAGCGCGTAACACCATGTGACCTCCGAAGCGTTGAACTAAGTTCAGAAGTTCCCCAGTTTTTACACTTTGGAACCCGCAGTCTGTGGCTATATGGTCTAAGGCAGTGGTCTCAAACTCAGACTAGACAACGGGCCCCCATACACAAACTCTTGGGCGCGTTGAGAGCTACAGCTGGACTGTTTGCATGCCTATGTACAGTACATTCTTCACCGTAAGCTTACTGTAGGGGTATATGTATTATTGTTATTATTATTATTACTATTAGCACCACGTCTTACTACCCGTTTGGGTTAACGTGGGATCCGAACCATTGTGGAGGCCTGGCATTCCCCACATTCACAAGTTGTGATTAATACACGTCTTGTCAGAGGTGAAGGAAGGGTTTGGTAATCAGATAAATCTGTGGCGGGACCATGGATTGAACCCCAGACCCCGAGCACAGAAGTCCAACACCTTACCCCTAGACCACCAGGTCACCTGAATATATGAAGGTTTGCAGCTGTGACCTGGTGCGCACGGCAGGTCTTGGGGACATGACTTGACTTCTATGAAAGAATCCGCTGTCCCGGAACTTGAAAAATGTCAGCGTGTACCATGGCGTTGATCCAGTTAGTCTCTCAGCAACTTCCAACATGACCGTCTCGATAGGTAAACTACCAAACATGATGACAAAGTGTTCTTCTCCGTGAGTGACTGGCCAGGCCCACTGGATCTACTTCGCAAGAGCATAAAGTAGTTTGGTCAGCAGCCAGGATGTAAATTTGACCAGTCTTAACAAGTTCTGGACTGCTTTCTTCAAGATGTCCATGGATTGTCGTATCAGCCATCACCCCCTGAGTGCGCGTTATCTAGAAAGAGAGGCAATAGTGATGTGAGTGAGTGATGGAGGTATTATAACAGACCACAACATCCATGATTGACATTTCAACGGATGTTTGGACTGGCCGTGCGAGCGCATTTTCTACAGCAGCTGCAGCAAACAGGAGTTCGCAAGGTCTCACGGGTCCTTGCACATCTGGCGCATTGAAGTCTTTTTGTCTTGAGAGTAGTTGATGGCGCAATTGTGTGGTCGGATGGCAGAGGTGTTACTGACTCGGTGAAAGAAACACCGTGACTAATCACCGACACACCACGATCAGTTCCTAAACGTGTTGTGTGTGTGTGTGATGGGTACTGTATTAGTGAGATTCCCGTTGAAAGGATGCTTTTGCTGTTTCAGAACTAGGGTTATGGACAATGTTGTCAACACCTGCTGTTGTGAACAGTTCATGACGTAACTTTGGTGGGCACACAAACTGCTGGCAGACACCATTGGTAATGCCTGATAATTCGCGAAAACCCATGAATTCGCAAATAAACTAGCTAACGATCTCTAAAGTGTCAACAAATGAATGGATGTCCCTAAATTATTGGTAAATAACACCTTAGATGCCTTTTTTTACACTATTTTCTTCCTAAATTAAACATATTTAAATACTAGGCCCGGTGGAGTGGCGGCCACATTGTATTTGACCTCTCACCAATCTCAAAGGTCAAATTTGACCTCCCTCCACATCTAAATATAAACATTATGGTGTTTACTAACTATAATAGAAACTTCATAATTTTATCATAAAGAGTACAGTTGTTATGATATGCTCACTAGAGAGCATCATAGCTGGCCCAACTCAGCCCCCGGCTCGCGCGAGGTATTATGGGAGTAAAAGGGAAAAGAAAACACCTAAGATATGCCAGAAATGTATGCAGTGCATTCGTATTTGAACGATTACTCGAAATTTTCCTCGGTGACGAGTGAAGATTTGTGCACAGTGATGCTTATCTATGGAGCCATTCTAAAATGGTTAAAAAAAGAGTATTTTTCGATGCAGTTTTTATCCAACTATATTTTACTATTCAAACAATGTTCCGTATTAGGAACTTCTATGAACTCTTTATCTTTATTAATGTTTAATCAGAAATTATCCACGTGCAATAGTGTTCGAGTAAATTTACGATTTCTAGTCCGACTGTATCACAGAGTTGATTGGTATGTAATGTGCACTCTTAAGGTTCGGCAGAAGGGAGCTCAAGAATGTTTACAATTTTTATAGAATTGGAATTTTTTGGCAAAAATCAATAAAATATTTCTCCAGTAGCAACATAGAGTTTATTTTCCTGTACATGCTAATATCAACAGATCTTGAATATCTGTCAAGGGTGTTCTAAAATTTGGTCAAAACATATCTTTTTTCTTAAGTTTTGACAAAATTCCAGGACATCCTTGACAGATATTCAAGATCTGTTGATATTAACATGTGCAGAAAACTAAACTCTATGTTGCTACTGGAGAAATATTTGATTTATTTTAGCAAAAAAAAAATGCAATGCTATAAAAACAGTAAAAATTCTGCGCTCCCTTTGGCCGCACCTTAATCCGGTCTATGTATGGTACGATCTCCCATCAAACGAATACTCAACCCCACAAGTTAAGTTTCAACGCGTCCATTAGCCCGTGTTTATTTTGGATTCCCTTAAAGCTTTCGAACCTTGTTATTATGTGAGACCAGGGAGCGCTTCACTTCAAACTGGTTTCAGGGAAAACATTTCACTCGTTTTTTAATAAGCACTCGGGCCATCGGGTAATATGTTATAAAGACATGACAAACATATGTGGCCGAGACTACACGATGGCAAACATACACAAACATATACGTTGTATAAATACACACACACACATGCTCAAAACATACGGAAATGTTTTTTTCTATCACCACGTATTATTACAAGTTCGGCCTGTACACATATTTACTAATTACTGTAATGTGTTAGGGGTGAGTAAGGTTGAATTTAGAGGAATTGTACCCACACTCACGTGGAGAGAGTGTAAAATACCATTTAGGAAATAAGTTATACGATGCACCGAACAGACTTTCTCTCTCTTTTATCTTAAAATAAATTATTGACTAAAAACTCTTAAGATTTGTAAAACGATTATCCATATTGTTGAATAAATACCCTACCTAAGAGCATAAATGAAATAATTTAGACTGTTACAGAAACTTTAAGTGAAGAGTAACATCTGCTCCCCCAAAGATCATTGCAATCAATTTCAATTTTTTAAGACCCCCATTTTATATATATATATATATATGCTTATAGCTCAGAAACTATTTGGTTTTATAAAAATATATTCTTAGTAAAATAATTTTAATAGTATTAAAACTTTACTAAAATAAGTTATTTCGCATCTCAAATAGTTCCGGACATATTATTATCAAAATAGTAAAGTGGCTCTCAAAGTCATTTTCATGACAATGCCACAGACCAAGTATTTTAAGAAACACATCTTACTACCCATCCGGGTAAATTCTTATGTACTAATTACACCAGTGCGTTAAGAATTTAAAAAAGTTGTATTATAGGAAGTGTACCCGCATTTGTGTGGAAGAAAAGTGAAAACCAATTTTGGAAAAACCACCCATCCGACTGAGATTTGAACCTCAATACCCCCGTCATCAGCAGTCTAGTCTAACACGAGATTAACACGTTAGACCATGCGGCCACCGAAGCGGGTATGTGTGGACTTAGCTCCTTTTTGCTCTTCTCGCTGGTCAGAATAATTTATGTTGAATCCCCTGGAGGTCCGTGATTAGCTAGGATACGATAAGTAAATATTGATAGGGAGATCAATCCTATAATATTTCGAATTATCTTCCCTCTGCCTTGTCATTAGCCGAATCACGTCGCAGGTCTCATTAACATCAGACGTCAACTGTTTTCCAAGTCCGGAGTTATTTACATAAGCTAATTACCATTCCATGTATAGAAGTAATACCGCGGGCGAGATTGGGATTGTCATTTGTTTTAGGTAACAGTTGTTTGGCCAGGGAGGCCCTGGAAAGGTCGGATTTGTAGTGTCATGTTTTAACACGCACATTCTTTATTATTATTATTATATTATTATTATTACGCCCCTTTTTGTTTTTAATATTTCCAATAGCAGCTTTTCATGTAAATTTTCCCTTGTACCTGTAGGTATTCATGTCCCTTCTCGGGCTTTTCGTAATCCAAAATTATTTATTAGATAAGGCGGACTCAAGTGCTTCATAAACGACTTAAAAATTTGTCACCCCGGTTTTATTTTGTATATTATTTACTAAGACACACAACCTGCGTGACGCAAATTAATAATGATAGTGCGTCAAATACGGTTATATATGATAAATAAATGAAAGGTCGCCACTACCCCCCTCCCCTTCTCCCCCCCCCCCCCACAGCCAATATGTGCAAAAATATTATCTCTTCTTCCCTTCCTTTGCTCTTAATATTATCGAACGCTTTTAATTAAATATCAAAGCTATTCGCCGACAAAGCGATCCCGAATGTCATAAAACCATAAATATGATGATGTTGTTAATTAATATATTTTTAGTTTTAGATAAAATATTTAGATAATGTTATCTATCCATGAAGAAATAATTATTAGTTTTATTAATATAAATAATAATCATTTTAAACACTAAAAATAATTACATCCTGTTGGAATGTGTATACTCCATTTACGGTAGGAATTATTCTCTGAAAGGTCTTTTTTCCTACCAATATCCTACCTTATAATAAATTTCTGGTAGGGAAGAAGGCCTTTCAGAAAACAATTCCTATGGTGAATGGACTTTATCTTTGTCTATCTATTTTTTCTGTATTTCTGTTTCTTAATTTCTCGCTCTATCTCTTGCTATTGGTATAAGCCCTGATTTGTAGTAAATAAAATAATTGGAATTTGCTAAACAAAAAGTTGTGTTACGGTGGTATTAAAGTCGGTAAATAAATTCTTGAATCCGCTGAAAATTGTACAAAAAATAATTAACTCTATATATTATTTTCTTAGCACCGCATTTTCTTATTATCCGTTAGAGTTGTACGCTTATGTTCTAATTACGTTAATGGTTTTAGGAATGAGGGAGGTTATATTTAGAGGAAACGTACCCGCATCTGCGTGGAGGAAGAAAGGAAACCCACTTTGTAAAAAAAAAAATCAATTCACCCGACTGTGAATCGATCCTCATTGTGAGAGTGACGCCTTAAATTATGCAGCCACCGAAGTGGGTGTTTTAGTATTAAAAGTTGGTAATAATTGTTTAAAAAAATTAATTCAATATTAAACTACGGCAAAATTTATCATTATTAAATTTAAAAATATTTGCCTTTGGTCGGAATATGACTGTCATAAGGAACTGATTTTTTTGTTATAAAACAAAAATTGGTAATGATGCAGTTTGGTACTTAGGGGGAGGGGAATGGGGGGGGGCAATTTCAAGCAAAAATAAGTCTAAGAACGATACAATCTGCTGTTTGGTAAGGATATGATTTGTTTTTTATACCGTTAATTCTTATTAAAATCTATATAATTGCCCGTTATACGTTTATAAAAGACCAAGTAAGTAGTAATTTCGTTTTATTCCACTTGTTTAAAATACATTTTGAAATGATACAATTGCCTTTTAAAATATTTTGATTGAATTTAATGTACTATTTCGTAATAAACACGTTTCTCGATATTTCAGTGTCTCTGGATAAGTGATTTTCAATATTTTTCAGCTCCCTGAACATTGAAGAAGGCGCCAAAATCTTCAAGACCCATCATACATTTTTAAGGAGCGATTAGATAATTAAAATAAGAGTATTAATATTGTGTTTAAGAGTTCCATATCTAGAATTATAATAATTGAAATAATTTTTAAATTTAACGTTGATCATGGATTTAAAATAAATAAATATTTTTCTCTAGTTTCTTTTTTTGTGTCTTCCCCCAAAACTGCCCACGCACACCGGTTGAAAAATGGTGCTCTAGATATTGGTGCTAGTTGAGTTGTTGACCTCAATGTTCTTGGTGTAAAGTGCTCGCCTCATGATCCAATGTTCAGGGGTTCAAACCCAGACGGGGTTGACGGATTTTTCTTGAGCGATAAAAATCCGTGGCCCAACTTACTTCAGAGGGGAAGTAAGGCCGTCAGTCTCATGTCAATTGTGGAGTGTAAAAGAATCCTGGAAGGTATGTGAAAATACCTTTCCCAGCAAAATTAGTAGGCTCGTTCGCTATCGCTCATAGAAAATCTCGTGTGCTGATATAATCAATCGGTTCAGAAAGTGCATGTTAAATACCTAAAATAGATTTTAAAAAATACTGTAGTTGAGTGGTATATTCTTAGCACCGGTAGCAGAAGGCAGACACAACCCTCGTGTGTGCGGGCAGAGGGCTCCCATCATGCCATGCGTGAGGCTAAGCCCCCCCATGCATGTCCTCCCCCCTAACCCTCCTAGTTTCCCTCCTATCGCTCGAATGAAACATCTGCCCGGCGGATATGACTAGCCGGCGCCAGACAACCATTGTTGTTAGCAGCGTAGAGTTGAGTTTCACTATTATTTGCTCGGGACCATGTGCTCGACTCGCGTCATCCCAGATAAGACCTTATCTCCCTCTTCCCTCAACACGGGATGGACCGTGGGCGAGATCGTCATAACACTCCACTAAATTCTTCTTCCTTTTATTGTCACCATGTCTTACTATCCATTAATCCGCTAATGAGTTAGGGATGAGGAAGGTTATATTTAGAGGAAGTGTACCCGCATTTGCATGAAGGGAGAATAGACAAAAATAATATTGAAAAAAAACTACCCTCAATACACCCGACCGAGATTCGAAACTCGATCTCCCTGTCATCGGCAGTCTAGTCTACTGGCGAGGGTAGCGCCTTAGACCATGCGGTCACCGAAGCGGGCCCTAGGAACAATTCCACATCGGGAAAAAATATCTGTGGCACCACCAAGAATCGAACCCGGTACTTGTGTATTAGTAGCCAGGAATACAGCGCACTAGATAAGGAGCCGTCTTATAGGTGCTGATCTCATTGGTTCACATGACTTGACGTATGAATACGTGAAAGAAGATCTAGTGGGTTTTTTTTTCTAGTTGTCAGATAAAAAAAAAACCTTCCTAAGAAAAAGTGAAATGTCGGTCCAAACGCGTGGACGTGGTAAATAGCTCCCGCCCAATTAACTTGGCAGATAAGACTCTTTCTCTTGTCCCGGTCTGGTAAGTAATGGTGTGAGCACTGAACAGTAATAATTACGTCATTTTTTGATAATTACGTGCGTAGACCGTGTGCCCTCTAATAAAAACACACACACAGACACACTAGATTTCAAGTTGTTTCCTATTGAGACTATTACAAGCGATTATAACATGAGGAGCGTATCAACCAGTGACTGGGACGAACTAAAGTATTCGGTGAATTGCGAATTTTTACCCAATCAAATCAATGGTGCACCGCACAGATTTTCTCAATACTTTACCTAAAATTGGAGACATTTACCTAAAACTCGTAATATTTTTTAAACTGAAAAATGACATCTGGACACTGGAAATGAATCTGGGACTTTTGGCTTATAGCTTCACTGCTCTCTAACCACTAAGCTATCCAGGTTTTGGCTAAGAACTTCACTGCTCTTACCACTAAGCTATCCAGGTTTTGGATAAGAACTTCACTGCTCTTACCACTAAGCTATCCGGGTTTTGGCTAAGAACTTCACTGCTCTTACCACTAAGCTATCCAGGTTTTGGCTTAGAACTTCACTGCTCTAACCACTAACTATCCAGGTTTTGGCTAAAAACTTCACTGCTCTACCACTAAGCTATCCGGGTTTTGGCTAAGAACTTCACTGCTCTTACCACTAACCTATCCGGTTTTGGCTTAGAACTTCACTGCTCTTACCACTAACCTATCCAGGTTTTGGCTTAGAACTTCACTGCTCTAACCACTAACCTATCCAGGTTTTGGCTAAGAACTTCACTGCTCTTACCACTAACCTATCCAGGTTTTGGCTTAGAACTTCACTGCTCTTACCACTAACCTATCCAGGTTTTGCTAAGAACTTCACTGCTCTTAACCACTAAGCTATCGGGTTTTGGCTTAGAACTTCATGCTTCTAACCCCTAAGCTACAGAAGTCAATTCCTCACCCAGGGCCATTCTTCACTCAAATTTTAAGGCAGAGTCTGTGATGGTGATAGACCTCCCAAATCGAAGATGGTTGCGTTCGTTAGCTGACAGCTCGTCAGCTTTTGATCACTCATAAGTAGTCGACTATTTCCACACGTCCATCAAAGACTCTGCCTTAAAATATGAGTGAAGAATGACCATGGGCACGGGACGACTCCTGAATAAGTGTTGAGAGCACTTGAGTACTGAGCTAAAGGTCCCAGGTTAGATTTCCGTGTAAAGGTGTCAGTTTTTAAATTTAAAGAATATTATATTTAGATGCGGCTTTAACTGTAACTAACAAATTATAATTGCTTTGCTATTTAATACATCTTAAAACTAGTAATATACGTACAAATAAATAGTATAAAGTTTATTATTATTTAAAGTATTTAACGTGCACTTTCTGAACTCATTAAATATATCAGCACACGAGAATTTCTATGAGTGAGAGCGAAAGAGCCTATCAATTTTGCCGGGAAAGGTATTATAACATACCTTCCAAGATTAGTTTGCAAACCACAATCGACATGGGACCGACGGCTTTAGTTACCATCCCAAGAAAGTTGTACTAAAGATTTTTATCGCTCAATAAAAAATCCATCGACCTCCAGCTGGGTTCGAACCCAGAAATTGTCGGGTCCTGAGGTGAACACTTTACACCAAGACCACCGAGTTCCATAATAAAGACATTGTTGTTGAAACATAAGAGCATAAATTATATAATATACACTGTTACAGAAACATGTTGAGGCAAAAGTAACATCAATGTCCACCAAAGAATATTACAATAAATACTCCATTTTAAAAATAAATTTGCCAATAACTCAGAAAATTTTGGTTTTATAAAAATATATTTCAAATAAAAGTTTTTTATTTTTAATAATCCCACAACTTTGTAGGGATAAGTTATTTCAGGTACCAAAGTGTCGCGAATAAATCCTCAAAATTGTATACATCCGCTGATGTACAGCAGCCTCCAAAACATTTTCCTGCAAAAATGAGTTGTGCCATTTTGTGTGTTTGTCTAGATACTAGTTATAATCAAAATCACTAGCGCTGATTTCGAATAAGACTTTTTTTCTCTCTTTTTACCTTTGAGTAGACTTCAGAATGTGTGGAATGCCAGGCCTCCACCGTGGTTCGGATCCCACGTTAAACTGTAGGTTCTCAATTTCATCTCACAATCACCCTACCATTACACATTAGCGTAAGTGTGTATAACCCGAACGGGTAGTAAGACGCAGTGCTAGTAGTAGTATAATAATAATAATAATAATAATAATAATAATATGTAGACTCCCTTAAGATGGAGATGTAGGAAACGCGGAAAAAAGGTAAGTGTTTTTTTGTATTTTTTTAATCAAACACTTTTTTTTTGCCAAACTAAATCAAAAATTTCTTCAGTAGAAACAGAGTTTAATTTTCTTCCCATGGTGATATAAACAGTGGTGTTGATGTCACCATGTGGAGAAAATTAAACAATATTATGCTTGTACTGAAGCCATATTTTATTTATTTAGGCAAAAAAAAAAGTTTTGCTATAAAAACTGCAAAAACGCTTACCCTTTCTCGCTTCCCCTACATCCCCATCTTAATCCTAGCGTACAAACCTCGAACTACCAACCACAAGCAAAACAGACAATGTGAGACAAACGTTTGGTCGACGTATCCATCGATGTAAGACATTAGCTCAACTTTGTTTATAGTTTGTTTATGATATAAGATATAAGACTATCGTTAATTCGTTATCAGTAAGCTCTATGATTGGCCCCAAGGAATGACAGGAAATGGCGGTTAGGTCAGTCGGGGCCAAAGAAGCACTATTAGCAGAAATATTACTGTGGCCTTCTGATAGTGGTCACTTCTCTTGGCAAAACAAAACACTACTACAGTAGCTCCATGGCTTCTTTGGTGCTGACTGACAGCTCACAGCTGACTTCTGATAGCTTTAAAAAGTTACCAGACCAAACTACGTATCACTACGCCGAACCATATGATCTGCAAAAACATGTGTTTATCAGCTGTCCCTTCTGAAAGTCAAAATGTAGGTATATACCTAAATGTTGACTGTCAGAAGTCAGCTGTGAGCTGTCAGTCAGCACCAAAGAAGCCATGGGGCTACTGTATATACCGTAAACAAGTGGAACGATAGATGATGAATACTTAAATATTTTACTCTCCAAGTCATAAAAGCACAGTCCAATTTTCGTTTGAAGAGCCTTCTAGAAAATACAAACATGTTTTTTGTATAGCTAAAATTGATAAAATTTCTAATATTTTATAAGTTTTTTAACATTGCTTCCTACTAACCGTTCGGGTTGCATACCTATGTACTAATTACACTTATGTGTTAGGGATCAGGAAGAGTTAATTGAGAAGATGTGCACCCGTATTTGCACGGAGGAAAAGTGTAAAACCATTTAAGAGAAAACACCCTCAGTGCACCCAACCGGGATTGAACCCTGATCTCCCCATTTTTGGCAGTCGAGTCTAACACGAAAGTAGCGCGTTACACCACGCGGCCACCGAAGCGGGTCATTTTTTATTAATTTTTATCAGTGTTATTTTATAGGTATTTATAATATCTATCAAAAGTGACAACTGCAGATTACATGACTTGACGTATGAATATGTGAAAGTAGATCTAATAATTTTTCTAGCTACCAGCTTTGGTGGCCACATGGTGTAAGGCGTTACTCTCCTGCTAGCCTAGACTGCTGATGACGCATAAATCGGGATTTGAACCTGGTCGGGTGTACTGAGTTTAAAAAAAATAGTTTTCCCCTTTCTCTCCACGCAAATGAGGGTACACTTACTATAAGTATGACTTTCCTAAGGCCTAAGCCATTAAAGTAATTAGTACATAAGCGGATAATACGAACGGTTAGTAAGACGCGATGATTAAAAACATTTTAGCTTTCAGATACGACCCTATAGATACAGCAGTATTGAGATAAATAGGTTTACAATCCAATTTTTTCATAGGAAGAACCTTAACTGGCAGTTCAAAGACTGATTAAAACTACTTTAATATGTGCATATTTTAAGTCACGTGATCTACAGCCGTCACTTTTGATAGATATTATCAATACATTTAAAATAACACAAATAATATAATTACAATGTGAGCGATGCTGACCACGAATGAAATATGTTTATAAATAATATATTTTCTAAAAGTTTCTTTCTATGGAAATGGGACTGTATCCACCTGTTGAGCGGGTGGCGTGACTGGATGCAGTTTTCTTAGGGTAAGTGGCCTGCCCTCAAATACCGGGGTTTGTGACAAGAACAAATTGTTCGAGCAGTTTTAGGATAAGTTTTTTACCTCTCTAAGTCTCTACTTGAACAAAATAGAAGGTTAGGGAGGGGGGAGGGGGGGGAGGGGGGGTCAGAAACTCTACTATTTCAGCAGGCATGTCAAACTTGCGGTCCGCGGACCTTTTGTTGAACTAACAAACAATGAACCCGTCTCGGTGGCGTAGTTAGATAACGCGCTAGTTTCATGTTGAGCTAGACTGCCGAGTACGGGGAGATTGAAGTTAAAATCTAGGTCGGTTGAACTAAGTGTGGTTTTTCCTAAATTGTTTCCCATTCTCTCTCCACGCAAATGCGGGTTCACTTCTTCTAGATTCGACCTTCCAGATTCCTGAACCATTATCGTAGTTAGTACTTAAGCGTATAACCCGAAAGGGTAGTTAGACAAAAGGTGCTAAATAAATCAAAACAAACAATGTAACCCTAGTCATCTTTTTATAAACGATGTATGAATACAACATTTGTAAAATGGTCATTATTCGGTGAACTCTATAGAGTGAGGTTGGTGTACCAAATTTTACTCATTTATCTCCAAAGATCGATTCCCGAAAATTGTTAAACTAACCCACCAATTATGTGAAATATTTGTCAGCACACAACTGGGTTTTCTCTCATGAAAAGGAACAAACACTCGCGCGATTAAATTAAATTTACTTGTTCGTGTTTGTCATCCATTTTGAACGTGACATCAACATTTGATGCAAATGTAAAGTTTCAAATTTTTTTGTAAAAGAAAGAAAAAAGGATAAGTCTTAACATTCTATTTTTCTTGTTAAAATAAGAATTTTAAAATTGAGATTTTTCCATTTCAGATGGTGACAATATTGAACTTTCTGAAATGCGGTCCCTCTAATTATTTTCAAAGTTCGATATGGCCTTGATAGTCGAATGAGTTTGACATCAGGGGCGCTTGAACGTAGAGGGCAGGGGGGGGAAGCAATTGCCCCCCCACCCCCTTGACATTCTGAGGTTGTCTAAATATTATAATTAGGCTAATCCCACCCAATAGTGCTCTTAGCTAGCGTTCAAACAGTATTCCTTCTCCATTAATGCAAATATGAAGTTATCCCGGACGGTTAGTAAGACACATTGAACATTGCACCTGCTTCGATGGCCGCATGGTCTTAGGCGTCACTCTCACAATAGACTAGACGTCTGATGACGTGGCGATCGAGGTTTAAATCTCTGTTGGGTGTACTGAGGGTGGTTTTTCATAAATGTTTATTCCACTCTCCCTCTACGCAAATTCGGGTACACTTCCTCTAAATTTAACCTTACTCATCCTTAGCCCATTAGTACATATGAGTTTTACTTGAACAGTCAGGTGACCTGGTGGTCTAGGGGTAAGGTGTCAGACTTCTGTGCTGGCGGCCGGGGTTCAACCTTCGGTCCCGGCACAGATTTATCTGATTACCAAACCCTTCCTTCACCTCTGACAAGACATCTTGTGAATGTGGGGAATGCCAGGTCTCCACCGTGGTTCGGATTCCACGTTAAACTGTAGGTCCTTCATTTCATCTCACAATCACCCTACCATTATACATTAGCATGAGTGCGTACAACCCGAACGGGTAGTAAGACGCGGTGCTATATAATAATAATAATAAATAATAATAATAATAATAATAATAATAATAATAATACTTGAACAGTTAGTAAGACGCAGTGCTAAAAAAAAGGACGCATTGTGTGGAAACAATAATATTTATATAGATTTATTTCGCACATATTGTGAGATAAGTCCCCCAGACAAGGGCGGGCAGTGAAGAGGGGGAAGGGGATAAGTGCGGTTTGGAGAGAGGGCGACACGGTTCGCCGGAAGCGGAAGTTGTCCAGAGTCAGACACCAGAACTGCTGGCGCCACGCAAGCAGTAGTGGCGGTGTTCTATGTATCCTGTTGTCTTCGCTCCCACGGTATGGCAGGCATACATTACACCGCCTTAGAACAAATACCCACACACATGACCGACCACCACCTTGCCGCCAACTCTCACCTCACAGGGGACATGTTTCCGTAATGAATTCAGAACAAGTCAGATATTACCGCGAGGCACGAACAATTTCTATTCAGATGAGAAACCTTATCTGAAGACTAAAAAAATAGTCAAATTTTCGAAGGAAGAACCTTATTTGACCCGCCTCGGTGGCGTATTTGGCTAACGCGCTTGTCGTGTTGAGCTCGACTGCTGAGGACGGGGAGATCGAGGTTCGAATCTCGGTCGGGTGAACTGGGGGTAGTTTTTCCTAAATGGTTTTCCACTCTCCCTCCACGCAAATGCTGGTTCACTTCCTCTAATTCAACCTTCCCAATTCCTAATCCATTAGCGTAGTTAGTACTTAAACGTATAACCCGAACGGGTAATAAGACGCGGTGCTAAATATTATATTAACCTTATTTGAGAGCTAGACGAGATTATTCAATCAAATTTTATTAGGAAGATCCTTAAACGACAGCTATAAAAGTTACTAGAATCCATTTTCCAAAGAAAAAACCTTACCTGAAAGCTGGAGAAGATATTATAGTCCAATTTTAATATTTTATCTCACAAGTGGAAAAGCTAATAGAGTCATTTTTAATAGAACAATCTTTATCTGATATCTGAGGAAGCTAAAACATTAGAATTTTCTGATGAAGAACCTTATCTAGAGGCTTTAAAATCTAATAAGTTCTCAGTGTCATTAGAAGAACCTTGTCTGACAGCTGGTAGAACTATTACAGTCCAATTTTCATGGGAAAAACCTCAACTGGCGTCTAGAAAAGTTGTACTACAGTTCAAATGTCATAGGAAGAGCCTTATTTAGTAGATATTAAAAGTTACTAGATCTACAGTAGCCCCATGGCTTCTTTGGTGCTGACTGACAACTCACAGCTCACAGCTGAGGGCTTTGAAAAGCTACCAGACCAAATTATGTATCCCTAAGCCGAACCATATGATCTGCAAAAACATGTGTTTAGCAGCTGTCACTTCTGACAGTCAAAATTTGGGTATATACCTAAATGTTGACTGTCAGAAGTCAGTTGTGAGCTGTCAGTCAGCACCAAAGAAGCCATGAGGCTACTGTACTTTCACGTATTCATACGTCGAGTCTGGTGATCTGTAGCTGTTACTTTTGATATATTTTATCAATACCTATGAAAATAACAATAATAAATAATAATAATAATATAAATAAATAAAATTGATGACTAAAAAAATGTTTGAGTAAGACGCGCCGCGCTGGCCAATCATAACGGTCCGTGAGTTACGCAGTTGTTGCTCTCAGACGGTCAGTGATAGCAAGCAAAGGTAGAACACTTGAGTGCACTTAGCGAGGAGATCCAGGCACTTGTACCGGACTAGTCTTGTGAATGTCCTGTCTTCCCTGGTGCAACAGATAGATAGATCAGACAGACAGACAGTGAGACTCGGAGGACAGAAAGATCTTAATCGCGGGCGGGCGCCACCCGAGCACTCCGACAGAACTTTCCCCTTACACTCACCTTTCGGGTGTGTTCAATGTCTGTCTATTTATCAGGTCGTAAGTCACGCTTTGTAGACTTCCGAGCTCCTATCTCTGCCTGGCGCCGCGCAAACACACGCACACACACCTATAATCACGTGGTACAAAGCTCCAGGCTCTTAAATAGTTTTTCCACTCTCCCTCCACGCAATTTGAGGATACAATTCCACGAAATACAAGATTTCTCAAATCAGCAAATTGAAACAGTTATTTCCCTGTCACCCACATCGATGGCCGCGCGGTATAACGCGCTATTCTCATGTTAGACTAGACTGCCGAAGACGCAAGGTTCGATCCCGGTCGGGTGCAATTAGCGTAATTTTCCTAAATGGTTTTCTACTCTCCATCCACGCAAATGTGGGTGCATTTCCTCTCAATTAAGTCTTCTTAATCCCTAGCCCATTATTGTTACTAGTACATAGGCGTGTAACTCGAACGGGTAGTAAGACGCAGTGCTAAAAAAATACCTTTCTTTCAACAAAAAAAAAGAGAAAAAACGGAATATCTTAGCTTTGAAAGAAAGTTTAGCGAAAGTAGGTTTAATTATTCTATTTTAAAGATTAGTTTATATTTTTTTACATGTACTGTGTTTTTTTCAAAGATATATATATTAAACTTTTAAATGTACAGAACTATATCTTCTAGTAAATGATAGAGCAAGTTGTTACATTTTATTGTTCTGTCTCAGTCCCACTAATAGTTTAGACAAAAAAGGGACAAAGGTATGAACGATACTAGTAATAACATTCAATATAGCCAGTCCCTGTGATGAATGGAGGGATGGTGTCCCTGTAGGGTCAGTTGGTGGCTTGGTGGACTGATGTGTAATAGTACCTTCTGGCTCAGTGAGGAAACTACCTCACTCCTCATTTCCCAGTAGGGTCAGTTGGTTGCTTGGTGGACTGATGTGTAATAGTACCTTCTGGCTCAGTGAGGAAACTACCTCACTCCTCATTTCCCCAGTAGGGTCAGTTGGTGGCTTGGTGGACTGATGTGTAATAGTACCTTTGGCTCAGTGAGGAAACTACCTCACTCCGTATTTCCCTAGTAGGGTCAGTTGGTGGCTTGGTGTTTTATGTGCAATAGTACCTTGTGGCTCAGTGAGGAAACTACCTCACTCCTCATTTCCCTAGTAGGGTCAGTTGGTGGCTTGGTGTTTGTATGTGCAATAGTACCTTCTGGCTCAGTGAGGAAACTACCTCACTCCTCATTTCCCTAGTAGGGTCAGTTGGTGGCTTGGCAGACTGATGTGCAATAGTACCTTCTGGTTTAATGAGGAAACTACCTCACTCCTCATTTCCCTAGTAGGGTCAGTTGGTGGCTTGGCAGACTGATGTGCAATAGTACCTTGTGGCTCAGTGAGGAAACTACCTCACTCCTCATTTCCCTAGTAGGGTCAGTTGGTGGCTTGGTGGACTGATGTGCAATAGTACCTTCTGGCTCAGTGAGGAAACTACCTCACTCCTCATTTCCCTAGTAGGGTCAGTTGGTGGCTTGGCAGAATGATGTGCAATAGTACGTACTAGCTCAGTGAGGAAACTACCTCACTCCTCATTTCCCTAGTAGGGTCAGTTGGTGGCTTGGCAGACTGATGTGCAATAGTACCTTCTGGTTCAATGAGGAAACTACCTCACTCCTCATTTACCTAGTAGAATCAGTTGGTGGCTTGGCAGAATGATGTGCAATAGTACGTACTAGCTCAGTGAGGAAACTACCTCATCCTCTCAGTGAGGAAACTACCTCACTCCTCTCAGTGAGGAAACTACCTCACTCCTCATTTACCTAGTAGAATCAGTTGGTGGCTTGGCAGAATGATGTGCAATAGTACGTACTAGCTCAGTGAGGAAACTACCTCACTCCTCATTTCCCTAGTAGGGTCAGTTGGTGGCTTGGCAGACTGATGTGCAATAGTACCTTCTGGTTCAATGAGGAAACTACCTCACTCCTCTTTTCCCTAACAGGGTCAGTTGGTGGCTTGGCAGAATGATGTGCAATAGTACGTACTAGCTCAGTGAGGAAACTACCTCACTCCTCATTTCCCTAGTAGAATCAGTTGGTGGCTTGGCAGAATGATGTGCAATAGTACGTACTAGCTCAGTGAGGAAACTACCTCACTCCTCATTTCCCTAGTAGTGTCAGTTGGTGGCTTGGCAGACTGATGTGCAATAGTACCTTCTGGTTCAGTGAGGAAACTACCTCATTCCTCATTTCCCTAGTAGTGTCAGTTGGTGGCTTGGCAGACTGATGTGCAATAGTACCTTCTGGTTCAGTGAGGAAACTACCTCACTCCTCATTTCCCTAGTAGGGTCAGTTGGTGGCTTGGCAGACTGATGTGCAATAGTACCTTCTGGTTCAGTGAGGAAACTACCTCACTCCTCATTTCCCTAGTAGGGTCAGTTGGTGGCTTGGCAGACTGATGTGCAATAATACCTTCTGGTTCAGTGAGGAAACTACCTCATTCCTCATTTCCCTAGTAGTGTCAGTTGGTGGCTTGGCAGACTGATGTGCAATAGTACCTTTTGGCTCAGTGAGGAAACTACCTCACTCCTCATTTGCCTAGAACTCTTCTTCAATGTTGCCTATGCTTTAAAACTGACGGTAAAACTGTTAAGGATCCAACCAACCAACCAACCGGGTTTAGTATTATAAATGATACGCTTTTTAAATGAAGACAAAAGTTTTCATTAAATCCAGGACACTCTTGACAAATATTCAACGACTGTTGATATCACCATGTGAAGAAAATTAGACTCTTGTGTTACTACTGGAGAAATATTTTATTTCTTATTTTATTTTGACCAAAAAAAAGATTTGCTATAAAAACTGAAAAAAAAAACCTTTTTCTCGCGTGCATACATCGCCACCTTAACCCTCCCCATCAAAAAATCGGAATGTTAGTCGTGTCCAAAATATGGAACCACATCAAATAAGGAGAGATATTCATGCTTAGCGATACAAATGTTGCAATTATATCGAAGCTAGGCGGAGCGGAGGATTCCCTCACGGAATAGTCGTTACGCTAGCACGTTCGGACACCTTGGGAGGGAATAGTTGACAACAGAAGCGCGTGACGTCAGGTGCGCGGAACAGTGGCGCCAACATTCCGTAGACAAGTGTCCTGCGGCTGCAATGTAGGTTTACTTTACCAAAAAAACACTGCAGAACAAAGATCTACCGATAGCGCTCTGACCTTTTGCTTGGCTCTTTTGTTACTGTGTTTCTCTTCAGATTATTGTGTTTTTTGTTTGTTTTTTGTAAAAACTATTAACCCAAACTGGGGGACCCCATATCGGTGTGTAGGTGGACCAAACGTAAAAGCAAATAACTCCAGGGACTGAGCTTGTTTGATTTGGACCGCCGCAATTACTTTAAATAAAGCTATACATCCCATTCTAAATTAGTGTTTTTATTACATTTTAATTAAAAGTGCCAATGAGTATATCTGAGGTTCTGGTGGTCTAGGTGTAAGGTGTCAGACCTCTGTACTGGGGGTCCAGGGTTCAATCCTCGGTCCCGGCACAGATTTATCTGATTACCAAACCCTTCCTTCACCTCTGACAAGACATCTTGTGAATGTGGGGAATGCCAGGCCTCCACCGTGGTTCGGATCCCACGTTAAACTGTAGGTCCTCCATTTCATCTCACAATCACCCTACCATTACACATTAGCGTAAGTGCGTATAAACCGAACGGGTAGTAAGACGCGGTGCTAATAATAATAATAATAATAATAATAATAATAATATATCTGAGGTTACCAGAATTCATCATTTGTGGAGATATACGATGGCGTTGAATGTAAAATCTTCCCGTTCGTTGTTGTTTTGGTGTTATTTATAAACAATTACTTTAGTCCAGTGGTTCCCAAATAGTGGCCCGCGGACCACCGAGGATCCACGAGCTGTTCCTAGGGGGTCTACGACAACCGCCAAAAATTAACAAAATAAAAAGTGAATTTTGGTTATCAGTTTATAAAGATGATCAAAATCAACTACCTGGAAAAGCAATGAAACATTTGCTGCCTTTTTTGTACAACTTACCGGTTTGAACACGTTACATGAAAAATAGGTATAAAAATTTTCGAGTTAAAGTGTCCAACCTTCATTATTATTATTAGCACCGCGTCTTACTACCCGTTCGGGTTATACGCATCCAACCTTCAACCTGATCTTCAAGAAGTGATGGTAAAAAGAAGAAGTTTCACTTACCTCACTAATACTAGACCCAAATGAATACATTTGAACTTTTTTATGATTAATAAATTAACATGTATGCCTAACTAACCTTTTTTGTGTTGAATATTACTATTATATTCATTATAATAACAACTAGAGTTAGTGTAAGAATAAAAGTATGTAAAAACGCATTTGGCTTGGATTTACTGTGTCAAATTTCCAGTTTTGTAGGTTTTCTAACATGAATTATTAATATTGGGGGGGGTTGCTATTTTCTATACATAGAATAAATTAGAAAAAAAGGGGGAGTGGGGGGGGGGGTCCACCGATCTCAAAAGAGTCTTTTGGTGGGTCCTTGACTGGTAGGTAACTGGGAACCACTGGTTTAGTCAAACGCAGGAGACTTGGTTTAGTGAATCCTGACTGCTGTTAGCTTTATAATCCACACAAATAGCGGGCGGAGGATCATTTTACAAAAATACATACATACCTAATCACGCCGTTCCCTTGCGGGTAGGCAAGAAACTGTATATATATAGACAAAGAAAAACTCCGTACTTAAACCACTTAAACTTCTTTCTTCACACTTCCCTATTCTTGCATATTTCCTTCGCTTAAACAACATCCAAACATCAGCCATGAATGCTCTTTTATTCTCTAAACTCTCAATGTTTCTCTTTTTAGCACATTCGTCAACCACATTTAGCCACGTCTCAAATGGCCTACCTCTTCCTTTTGATCCACACACTCTACCTTCATATATTTACATCGTCCCTAGATCCACACTCATCCTCTCAACATCCCCGAACCAACGTAAGATGCGTTTTTCACATTGACCTATTGGATTCTCTTTCAAACCACACTCCTTCAGCAACCATTCATTATTGACTCTGTCCATACGAGTTTTCCACATATGTTTTTTAGATATCTCATTCCAAATATAGACTCCCAGATATTGATTGTTAACAATTTGGAAGTAATATTGCTCCTGTCATTAAAAAGTGTAAACTGATGTTTTGAGTGGAGTCAATAGCAACGCTTCCATCGATAATGTAGCTGTAATGGCCCCGGAATTAAATTTACTTGGCAAAGGTGACTGCGTTATCTGATATTTCGTGATATTAATTGATCACTCATATGTAACTGATGATTTTCACACGTCCATCACAGATTCTGCCTTAAGATATGAGTGAATGACCCTGGGAACGGAACCATCTATGGTTAAAGCAGTAGAATACTAAACCAAAGATCCCTGGTTCGATTCCCGTGTCCAGGTGTCATTTTTCAATTTAAGGAATATAAATACTTCAGCCCACCATTTCAGCTTACACTAAAGCATGGCATAAGTGGTATGTATGAATGTATGTTAAGGGTTGTCATATTTATAGTCCCGGGTTGCTTAAAAACCTGCCAGTCCACACATGCTTCAGTTCACTTTCCATATAAAGAACCTTATCTGACAGCTACAAAAATTACTAGATCTACTTTTACGTGTTCATACGTCAAATCGTGTGTTATTCAGAATGAATAGAAAATATAGTTTCGAAATAGAAACTATAATTTCATCTTCCAAAATTTAATATTCATGCAATAACTATTCATATTTTTATTTATTTGGGGTACTTTATGAACCGACTGATCATCTCGGTACACGAGAATTTCTACGAGTGATCGAGAAAGACCTAATCAATTTGCTGGGAAAGGTATTTTCACAACCTTCCAGGATTCTTGTACAAGCCACAATCGACATGGGACTGACGGCTTTACTTTCCCTTTGAAGGAAGTTGTGCTTAGGATGTTCATCGCTCAAGAAAAAAACCAACGACCCCGGTTGGGTTTGAATCCATAATCATTGGATCTTTAAGGCCCCCCTCGGTCCCGGCACCCTTCCTTCACCTATGACAAGACATCTTGTGAATGTGTGGAATGCCAGGCCTCCGCCATGGTTCGGATACCACGTCAAACTGTAGGTCCTTCATTTCATCTCACAATCACCCTACCATTACACGTTAGCGTAAGTGCGTATAACCCGAACGGGTAGTAAGACGCGGTGCTAATAGTAATAATCTTTTAAGGGAGCAATTTACCCCAAGACCACGAAAGTCGACAGTTATTAATTTTATAAAACTACATCATATATAGACATAATTAATAGCTATAAAATAACAAAAGTCATATATTAAAATGTTATCAATGTTTGGATTTTATATAAGGCCCTTTATATGAAAATTGGACTGTATCTTCTCCGAAAAATTGTTTCTTTAGGTCTTAATTCAAATTATATCTAGAAGCTCAGGAATACTTTCTCACGGAAACATAATTGATCTCTCATGATAAAATGAAAGAACAAGTAATCCTCCAATCCAACCGGGCAACGCTCTGAAACGATGATCGAGGACCTAGGAAAACCTGTTTATTTGGTCGTTTTTTATTTTTTTTATTTTTTTTACAGATTCACCATCACGCTAAAACCTTGTGACCAAAACCGGTCAGTATTAATTAAATCTAAAAAATGCACGGTAAAAATAGTTCGCTGCTGGGATGATGCTTAACGATGACGTAACGCGACGTGTGTTGCATCTTTTTTTTTTTTTCTCTCTCTTGAAGTTTTCCCACAGTGTAAACGAACTCAAACCACTCGAAACAATCACGCAACGTATTAATTAATGTAGCCATTAGAGAGAGAAAAAAAGGGATAAAAAGAAAGGAAGGGGTATAGAAAATTAAAAAAAAACTCATAGTGAGCCTTGTCTTAATCTGAGATTCATCTTGATTTATTCTGATGGTGATGTGCGCAGGTATCTCATATATATATATATGTGTGTGTGTGTGCCCCCTTACCCTTCAACCCACCCTCTTACCCACCCATCGGTTTGGACCCCATCATGGGACCCCTTCTGTGCACACTTCACAAGATTCGAATCAACCCTAATTAATAACGAGTATCCTTAAAGCCCCTGTGAAGTAAAACAAAGTTTCAGAAGTCGCCATTTTTTTTTGGAGGGGGGGGAGGGGTAAGAAAAATATATCGTCATGAAAAGTCTAGTATTGATTCTTCTAAACTCACAAATATATCAAACACACTAGAGTCGAGACTAACCGGCTCAAAGTAGCGGCCTTCCGGGCCGGATAGCGGAAAAACCGGATGAGACGGGATCCGATTGTGAATAGTTTTCAGTGTGGGTTTGTTTATTTTTTTAATTCCCACGGAAAATTTAAATTTATTTTAATAAAATTTGCTCATTTTCTGATTGCGATGTAAATTAGGAATACAGTAGGGGAACAGTTAAAATTAAACGAGAAAGACATTTTTTAAATCTTTACTATACAATAATTTATTTTGAAAATGGAACATTGGCTACAAAGCAAGAACAAGTTAAAATAGAGCGTCAAATGGATTACATCATAAATTCAGTAAATGTTTTACAGTGGATATGCACCAGTTTGTTTATTTTAAAACTCACTTGTTGACACCGAGAACTGGGCCGGATAATACGGAAGGCCGGATAATCGTGATTCTAGTGTAGTTCCAAATAATATTTGACTGTGACTAAAATTACCTTTGTCGGTTATAAACGGCGATATTATATGAAATTAAAATAATTTAATATGTAAATGTATATTTTATTAATGCTATATTTTTACTTATACACCTACCTCGACTACTCGAAGAGAGAAATATAATTAGTATGATCGTCAAAAAAAATCGAACTCGAGATTTTTATAAATGTCGAGGTTTTATGACCCCCTGAAACAAAACAAAAAAGGTATTCGTAATGCCGTCTGTCCGTCTATCTGTCTGTATCTCTGGCTAGATCCAAAACCATCCAAAACCATTCTACCAATCGGGATAAAAGTTGTTATTTAGGGTTTTCATAGGGTTCCTTCCAAGGGATTTTTGGAGTTAGATATCTAACCCTAAAATTAAGAGTAGCGTATAAAAAGGAAAAAAACACTTTTTTCTAAAAAAATCTGCTCTACAGATTTAATTAAATTTTGTATTCAGGTAGGTTATAAATAAAATTGCATTTCTCATTTTTTCCACGAAAATGACTTTAAGGGTACTTAAATATGAAGAAAAAAAGTTTTAATTTATTTTGTAGAATCTTTCAAATTTTATCTATGATACCTCCAACATGTCACTGTGGTGGTACTTGGATCCTAGAGGTTACTCTAAGATAAACATCACAGCCTCTTCTTCATGGACCACGAAGTTTGTTTATTCAACTGTTTAGGGTGGGTACTATGATCAGGTATTTTTATTTTTAATTATTTTATGGAACATCAAATATTATGAGTTATGGCTTATGTGGCATTGACTAGACATTTCTATTTTATTTTGGTAGTTATTTTTTTTTTATCGTAGTCGTATAAAACATAAACCCTTTCTCTAATGAATGATATTTTGTTTGTTTTGGGTCTCGTGTAGGTTTCAATACTAAGGAGGTATTTTTTTTTCCCCTTCTTTAACTTCCATCCAAGCGTGTTGGCCTATATTTACTTTTGGTTTCTATTTAGCTTGCGTTTATCATTTCTCTTTGTAAGGTAAGCGCGTGACATGAATTCCGTTTTATGATACCTATCCTGGTCTAAGAAATTCATCCTATCTTACATAAAACACAAAAGATAAACCAATATCTTGTCACCACTTTACACCGAGTAATGATGGACACTTTCGAATGAGAACTATCGAATAATTCGATGGAGCCCATTATCACTAGACGAGCAAGTAACTTACGCCACTGCCAGCAAGTCGCGGCCGACAGAAACATTTCTCACCGGACCTATCGCCGTTCGACCGTGCACGATATTACCGTATCAAGTCTCCCTGGGACTATTGGCGCCCACCTGTTGATTGAGTAGGTCTACGTCTGTCTGGGAGGAACACACACTTTCTGCCTCAATTAACTATAAGAGTTCAATTGAGGTGGTAGAACATTTTGCTGTTGGAAATAATAATTAGAAGTTGTACAGTTCATTATAATAATCAACGAGTTCAGTCATTAAATAATACAGCTTGTAAGTTAGTCGTTCACGAACTACATCTCGTTGTTCACTCAATCACGAACTACATCTTGTTGTTCACTCATTCACGAACTATATCATGTAGTTGAGTCATTCACGAACTACATCTCGTTGTTCACTCAATCACGAACTACATCTTGTTGTTCACTCATTCACGAACTATATCATGTAGTTGAGTCATTCACGAACTACATCTTGTTGTTCACTCAATCACGAACTACATCTTGTTGTTCACTCATTCACGAACTATATCATGTAGTTGAGTCATTCAGGAACTACACCTTTATTGTTCACTCATTCACGAACTATATCATGTAGTTGAGTCATTCAGGAACTACATCTTGTTGTTCACTCATTCACGAACTAAATCATGTAGTTGAGTCATTCAGGAACTACATCTTGTTCACTCATTCACGAACTAAATCATGTAGTTAAGTCATTCAGGAACTACATCTTGTTGTTCACTCATTCACGAACTAAATCATGTAGTTGAGTCATTCAGGAACTACATCTTGTTGTTCACTCATTCACGAACTAAATCATGTAGTTGAGTCATTCACGAACTACATCTTGTTGTTCACTCATTCACGAACTACATCTTGTTGTTCACTCATTCAATAACTATATCATGTAGTTGAGTCATTCACAAACTACATCTTGTTGTTCACACATTCACGAACTAAATCTTGTTGTTCACTCATTCACGAACTAAATCATGTAGTTGAGTCATTCAGGAACTACATCTTGTTGTTCACTCATTCACGAACTACATCTTGTTGTTCACTCATTCACGAACTAAATCATGTAGTTGAGTCATTCACGAACTACATCTTGTTGTTCACTCATTCACGAACTAAATCATGTAGTTGAGTCATTCAGGAACTACATCTTGTTGTTCACTCATTCACGAACTAAATCATGTAGTTGAGTCATTCAGGAACTACATCTTGTTGTTCACTCATTCACGAACTACATCTTGTTGTTCACTCATTCAATAACTATATCATGTAGTTGAGTCATTCACAAACTACATCTTGTTGTTCACACATTCACGAACTAAATCTTGTTGTTCACTCATTCACGAACTAAATCATGTAGTTGAGTCATTCACGAACTACATCTTGTTGTTCACTCATTCACGAACTACATCTTGTTGTTCACTCATTCAATAACTATATCATGTAGTTGAGTCATTCACAAACTACATCTTGTTGTTCACACATTCACGAACTAAATCTTGTTGTTCACTCATTCACGAACTAAATCATGTAGTTGAGTCATTCAGGAACTACATCTTGTTGTTCACTCATTCACGAACTAAATCATGTAGTTGAGTCATTCAGGAACTACATCTTGTTGTTCACTCATTCACGAACTACATCTTGTTGTTCACTCATTCACGAACTAAATCATGTAGTTGAGTCATTCAGGAACTACATCTTGTTGTTCACTCATTCACGAACTAAATCATGTAGTTGAGTCATTCAGGAACTACATCTTGTAAGTTAGTTGTTCGCGAACTACATCTTGTGGTTCAGTCAACATTGATGACATTTTGTCTACCTGTGTGGTCTTTAGGTAAAGTCCTCACTTCAAGACCCAATGTTTGTGGGTTCAAACCCAGCTGGGGTTGAGAAATATTTCTTGAGCGCTAAAAATACGTGGCCCAACTTCCATCGGAGGGGAAGTGTTGTCGTCGGTCCCATGAACCCTGGAAGGTGTGTGAAAATACTTTTCCCGGCAATATTGGTAGGCCTTTTCGCTCTCACTCATAGAAATTCTCTAGTGTTGATATAATCAGTCGGTTCAGAAAGTGCACGTTAAATACCTCAAATAAATTAAATAACAACAATATACTATTTTATTGATATTTAATCTTATATCAAAAGTGACAGGACTGACAGCTATAGATCACATGACTTGAAGTATGAATACGCGAAAATAGATCTAGTAGTTATCAGTTTCCTCGGTCCCGGCACAGATTTATCTGATTAAGAGGGTAGGGGTAACCTGGCGGTCTAGGGGTAAGGTGTCAGACTTCTGTGCTGGGGGTCCCGGGGTTCAATCCTCGGTCCCGGCACAGATTTATCTTATTATCAAACCCTTCCTTCACCTCTGACAAGACATCTTGTTAATGTGGGGAATGCCAGGCCTTCACCGTGGTTCGGATCCACGTTAAACTTTAGGTCCTCTATTTCATCTCACAATCACCCTACCATTACACATTAGCGTAGGTGCGTACAACCCGAACGGGTAGTAAGACGCAGTGCTAATAATAATAATAATAATAATAATAATAATAATAATTTATCAGTTCTTCATATAAATTTGTACTGTAGGTGACATAACGATACGCTTAGGTAAATTAAATGACAAATGTTCAAACTTGTTCATCCAAAAAGGGGCAGTTTAGTAGGCTCCCGCTCCTCCAACCTAAACCTCCCCCCCCCCCCCCTCTAAGACCCCGCGCAAACATTCCACGGGTGCCCCTTCCTCCCCCACCCTCACCCCCGTCACTCTCTCTGCCAAAAATTGCAAAGAATGTATCCCCTTCTCTAAAAAAAAAAAAACAGGTTAGATTCCTGGTTATGATACGAGCTTTCATTCCACGCAAAAGTGGGTGGGAAATTATAGATGTGACAGTTGGCGGCGCCAATGGTTGGTATGAGCTAAAGTGTCAAGTTATATTGCTGCTGCAGTTGAAATAGAGTCAAGTGCATTAATTTTCTTTTGGCACGCTTGTAGGCAGAGCAGATTCGAGGGGGGGACGATTAAGGGGAGAAAGGAGGGAGAAATGACTGTCACCACTTTAATAATTTAGTTTAAAATTAACGTATTTTTTTATTTACTTGTAGAGATAAAAAAAACCTTTATAGAAACAAATTCTAATAGAAAATTTCACACTTCAAGTCAAATAATAAAAAAAAACAAGAAAGTCGTGATTATCATGATACTAAAATAATATTTTAGTATAAAAGTTAAAAAATAATAATTCTGTAATTTCCCCCCTCTAACCCCATTTCCATAATGTTTTAAATACAATTAATATATAATAGTTCACAAAGCTTGAATTAGCCATCCTTGGTAAATAAGAGTGTAAAAAATATATAATTAAAACGTTCCTACAAACGACATTTTAATAAATAAGAAAAATTCACCATAATAATAATAATACAGGAATGTAAGTGTTACACCATATTCGTGACTTCACCGAGTTCATGAATTGGGCAGATTTCTGCCCATTCCAAGAACTGGCCTTTCCTTCTGACCATTTCCTGAACTGGGCCAAAAATAGTCCAGTTCATGAACTGTGCAGTGCTTGTTCAAGCGAAGGACATATTTGGTATTTAAGTTAATTTAACTTTTAATTGTTTTAGAATGAAAGGTTAGGTTAAGTTAGGTTGGGTTCGTTTAATATCTTAAAACGAATTTCAGTTAAACTAATTGTAGACAGTACAATAAGTTTCAGTTCGTGAAATTGCCAAGATTAACGCAATGTTTGCCCAATTTGTAAGATGGTCAAGTGAAAAAGTCAGTTCACGGAATGAGCAGAAATTTGACTAATTCATGAAATGGATAGTCTCACTATTGGAATGTAGCATATGTAAATTAAATTAAATCTAGGAAAAAATATCAGGTATAAAAAAATTAACCACGAAGAATGTGTAGTAAATAATTAAAAATCAACCCAAGAGTATGAAAAAAGTAAAATACTAATCCAGTAGTATATGTAACAGGTAAGAAGAATCAACACAAAAGTGTATTATGTAACAACTAACAAGCAGGGCCCAGATTTTGTTACCTAAAAATTATTTTTAAAAGATTATTTATAAATTACCTAAATATTCTAAACAATAACTTCAAATTTACAACAACAAAAAATGACCTAAAATTGTAATTAATACACACGACTAAATTAAACATGCACTTTACTAATTATACTAAAAAATGTATAATATATGCAATGAAAGCCTTTAACAACAATCAAACAAGCAAAAAGGACACAAAATTCATTCCCTCCTAAATCATCTTCTCATTCCGACAACTGTGTGATTTAAAAATTTATAAATTTTAAAATATATTATTCGACATAAATGCCTAATAACTCATTCAAAAATACCTAAAACTGATACAGCAATGTTAATAAAATAAGCAAACCAAGAAAATATGACCTTAAATTCTAAAATGACAAAAAAATGACCAAATTATTATATCAAAATGTTTCAACAACCAGGGGATCATGAACAGAGTTTGTGCAGGGTCTACTTATGATTATTGTATGTGACGAACCAATAAAAAAGATGACATTTCATCAAAATCCGGACCATGCTAACAAGTATTTTAAAAAATACACCCAAGTGTATACTAAGTAACAAGCGCTAAATAAATGGTACGGTGCACCCCACAGACTTTCTCTCTTTTTGACCCTAAAATAGAAGTATTTACTATTAAATCTGGTAATATTTGTGAAGCGAAATAATATACATTGTTACAGAAACACTCCACCAAAGAGCATAACAATACATATCATATTTCAAAGAACTTATTAAATGTAAATATATATTTTTGCTTTATAAAAAAGTGTTTAAAAAAATATTTAGCACCGCATCTTACAACCCGTTACTAATTACGCTAATAGGTTAGGAATTGAAAAGGTTGAATATATAGGAATCGAACCCACATGTGCGTGGAGGGAGAGTGGAAAACCATTTAGGAAAATAACCCCCAGTTCACCCAACCGAGATTCGAACCTCGATCTCCCCATCCTCAGCAGTCGAGCTCAACACGACTAACAACACGACACAACACGACTAGCGCGTTAGCTAACTACGCCACCAAGGCGGGTAAAAAATTTATATATTAAAACGAAAGAGTTTAATATTTAATGATACAACATCTTTAGCGTAATAAGTTATTTCGTATCTCCAATAGTTTCGGAGATACAATCAAAGTTTGACATTTCGGCTTTCTAAAGTGCCCTAAAGTCATTTTCATGGGAAAACAATAATTTCTATTTTGTTTGTTATGTTAAAACAAAATTTAATAAAAATCGTCATAGTGGATTTTTAGAAAATTGATTCTTTCTCTTTTTGCCCTTCACTAAACAACCCTTAATTTTAGGATTGGATATATAATTCCAAAAATCCCTCTTGCGGAACCTATGAAAACCCTAGATACTAGGTTTTAGCCCGATTGGTAAAATAGTTTCGGCTCTAGTTGGAGGTACAGACAGACAGACAGATGGACAACATCGAAAAAACAACCTTTTCTGTTTGTCGACTTATTTTAAAAATCCAAATATCTAGTTCAATTTTTTGACGATCACAATACTTCACCCTTCGAAAGATCGAGGGAAAGTAGACGTCAATTTAACACATAGAACACATTTTGAAACAGACCTGATAATATTTCATATAAAAAAAGGGAGTAAAAAAAACCGCTCAAATGAGTTTTGTTAAAAAAAAATAGTATAAAGATGTTTCTCGAAAGCAAAAAAAAAAACAAATAAAAAACTTGAGTTTTTGAGGGTAGAGATGCTGAAAGAAAGTATGGTAAGATAGAGAGGGTTTGGGGAGAAAGGAGGTTAAATAGGTGGGTTAGAGAGGAGGGGGTACATTTTATAAAAAGAAGTTAAGAGTCTATTTCTGTTTCCTCTGCCAACGTGATGCCGTCAAGAAATATATATAATACGTACAGGGTCCGCTGAGAATGTTTTTTGTTAAACCAAAGAAATTCATGTAACTTTCTAGATCCACCGGTACTATCTCAGTAAAAGACTTATTTATTATTATTTTATTATTATTATTAATTTATTATTATTATTATTATATTATTATTATTAGCACCGCGTCTTACTATCCGTTCGGGTTGTACGCACTTACGCTAATGTGTAGTGGTAGGGTGATTGTGAGATGAAATGGAGGACCTACAGTTTAACGTGGGATCCGAACCACGGTGGAGGCTTGGCATTCCCCACATTCCCAAGTTGTGATTAATAACGTCTTGTCAGAGGTGAAGGAAAGAGTTTGGTAATCAGATAAATCTGTGCCGGGACCGAGGAATGAACCCGGACCCCTAGCACAGAAGTCTGACACCTTACCTCTAGACCACCAGGTCACCTACTACAAGACCAACAAACTGAATTAAGGGGGCCACCTCGGTAAACTTTAAAGCAATATTTAATTCGACGATGCGTTATTTTAGAATATGGTTCTCAACAAAATAAAGTCAAAATATTCCAACGGGTTTGTTTTACTTTAACAACCGTATAGTTGGAGTTTTATTATGTGACATTAGCTCATTTTCAACGACTCTTTTGGTAAGTAAGCCTCTCTGAGAGTGAGGTTATGATGATTTGGTAGTGGTTTGGTAATACGACCCTGTCTCTGGAACACGGACATTCTGTTTTCTACTCAGTATTGTTCGACATCGTCATCATCATCATTATCATCAACTGTTTCCAGTTTGTACCCGGGTCAGTTTAGTAAAATGTCTCCATTTTTCTCTATCCTTCCACTGTTAATCCTTCTTCTCTTACTTGTACACTTTCTGTTATCTGCTCCTTCCATCTCTTTCTTGGCTTCATTTGCGGTATTTTTCTTACATTCTTTATTTCCATCATATTTGGCATTCTCTTCTTATCTATCCTCATTACATGTCCATACCATCTCAGTCTTGCTTCCTCTACTATCTCATGTACTCTCTGTACTCCTACTCTTTCTCAGATAACTTCATTCCTAATCCTGTTTCTTCTCTTGACAGCTAACATGCTCAAAGGATTGACGGAATGAAACAACTAAACAATGTATTTTATTTAATAATCTACCTGAATTATTTTAAAATTCTTGTTAGTTTCTTTTATTATCTCTCTTTCTTTGCACCTCGAGAATGTATTAACGAAATAGATGCCACTCAGAAATTTACTTTGGGTTGGTAGGTGGGGGGGGGGGGGTTAGGTTTCACACAATTTAATCCAAACTATTTTTTCTGTACTTTGTTACAATTTTGTATACTTGGTCTTAAAATTTAGTTTATTCATTCGGCATAACTTAACTGTTCATTTTCTATTTAAACTTTATTTTCATATAGTTTAAGCTTTTATTAAAATTATTTGCGGTCTTGTAAGGAGATGCGGGGAGAAATTCCCCTCTCGTGCACCTTCCCCCCCTCCCCGCCTCCTCATTACTCCTTTCTTGGGGGTGCCACTGCACTGTAATATATTTTTTCCTCCATTCTAAAAATATTTCAAAATAAATCAAAAGTATAAATTATTAAATAAATTACTAAGCTAGTTTCGAAATAAATTAGGAGATTAAAAAAAAAGAGATCGCTTGAAGCCAAAACGTTTCCACATTCACATACAGTCCAATTTTTATGGAAAGAACCGATTTAAAAAATCTGTCTACAGTGATAACAAATTAATATATTATTAGTGATTTTTTAAGTATTGATAAGATCCATAAAAAGTGAAAGCTAAAGATCATATGAGTTGACGTATGAATACTTAAAAGTAGACCTTTTTTTAATTACTGTCCTTTGGTACTTGAATTTGGCTTAAAAAAGTATTACTAACCTCACTTTTAACATTACTACCTGTAATCTTCTCTTCATATTCTTCAGGTACAAGAATTCTCTTAATTTATTTCCACATTGTCAAAAAATGTATGAACATACCAGTAAAAACAAGCTTTCGAAAATTCTCGCCGAACCCGATTGGGCCATGTGACCATCAAAGTGGGTAATTCCACCATTGATTGACTGAGCTAAGGAGACGGATTTCTTACCATAAAAATTGGACTGCGCTTCTATCCTATTTTATTTATCTCCACTCTCAACTAATATGAGATCGGGGTGTTTTTTTTTTAATGTGAAGAGTAAAATGGGTTTGTTGAGTAGCAAAGGAATAAACAAACTAATGGACAGAACTCCTTTTCTTACCCTTCCCTTCTACATAGAAAAAAAATAACACACTCACACACAAAGAAAATAATAATATAAAAACCTCCTGCAGTGTTGTGGCAGGAACACAAATATACCCCCTCCTACACTCTACAAAAAAAAAAAAAGAGCTAAACAAATAAAATTAATATATAAAAAATAGAAAAAAAACGGATGGATAGATTAATATTTTAATGTAGCTCAGGCATGCACACTATCTTTTGTTTTACAGCCATTGCCCAATCAGAGAGATGTTTAAAGACGGGTGAGCCTATCACGTGACAGGTTAAAGGGTAACCCCCTTTTTTTTTAAATAAAAACTTCAGCCTTTAGTTTATGGGATGTTTGTAAAACTGATTTTTAAGAAAAGGGAGGGAGGGGCACATTTCAAATTTAAAGTGGAACTACCAATCATATAACGTCAGTAATTAGGTTGAAAAGGCTTAGCATAAATAAATAAGGTTAAAGAAAAAAAAATCAAGAAGAGTAAGAGAATTAAGACAAAGAGAAAGATAAATAGTTACCGACGTTAAATGTGAATGAAAAAAAAAAAACTAAGTGAAGCTTTATTTTTTCTTGTATTCCTTCAAACATTCTAATTGATTTATGGTTGCTAATTTTAGACATCAAAGAGCTACTATCTCACTTCATAACCTATAAAAGAACATGAGACGATGCTTGCTTTTATTGTATGAGCTCATTGTTCAGATTTACTCGAATAGAATACTTCAAGTCGCATCTTGTGGGGTCCCGGGTTAAGATGGAGTTAAAGAGAACACGAGGAAAAAAATACAGTTTTTTACAGTTCTTATAGAAAATATTTTTTTGCCTAAATAAATAAAATTTTGGTGACCTAGGTGTAATGTGTCAAACTTCTGTGCTGAAGGTCCGGGGTTCAATCCTCGGTCCCGGCACGATTTATCTGATTGCCAAACCCTTCCTTCCCCTCTGACAAGACGTGTATTAATCACAACTTGTGAATGTGGGAATACCAGGCCTCCACCGTGGTTCAGATCCCAAGTTAAACTGTAGGTTCTCTATTTCATCTCACAATCGCCCTACTATTACACATTAGCGTAAGTGCGTATAACCCGAACGGGTAGTAAGATGCGGTGCTAATAATAATAATAATAATAATAATAATAATAATAATAATAATAATAATAATATCTGACAGCTATAAAAGTTACTATATCTAGTTTCACGTGTATATACGTCAAATCATGTGACCTATTTACTAAAAAAAAAACTAATGAGATATGTGACCAAAGAGCATACACACATAATACACACTCTTACAGAAACATTGAGAAAAGAGGAACATCTATGGCCACCAAAAAGCATAACAAGCATTTTAAATTTTCGAATACCTTCATAAAAATATTTATATTTGCTCATAGCTCAGAAACTATTGGTTTTATGAAAATATATTTCAAATAAAAGATTTTTATTTATAATGTTAAGTTATTTCGTATCTTAAATAAATACGGAGATATGATCAAATTTGTTTATTTATACTTCCCTCAAAGCAATTTACATGGAAAAATGAGATTCACCATTTTGTTTTTAATATTAATAAATGCGTAGATACTAAATTTAGTTAAGATCCTTAGAGAGAATTTTGAAAAAATATTTTTTTTTCTTTTTTTTGCCCTTCAATAAATTACCCTTAATTTTAGGGGTATATGTACGATTCCCAAAACTCCTCGTGGGGACCTCATGAAAGCCCCAGATTCCAAGTTTAGCCCAGTCAGTGAAATAGTTACGGCTCTCTACCAGATACAGACAGACGGACGGACAGACGACATCGCGTAAACTATTCTTTCAGTTTCAGGGGGTCATGAAACGTCTACATCCATCACTATCTCAAGTTAGATTTGTTTAACGATTACAATACTTTCTCTCCGAAAGACCGAGAGAAAAGTAATAACACTAAGAGAAAATAAAAATGTTTGTCAATTATTTTTCTTAGCGCCGTGTCTTACTACTCGGTCGGTTTGTACGCCAAAATACTAACCCCGCTAATGTGTTGAGGATGAGGACGGTTGAATTTAGTGGAAGCGTACCCCTCGGGTATCGATCGAACTCCCATCTCCCCGTCATCGGTGCTCTAGTTTATTGAGAGAGTGACGTCTTTCAAGTCACGTGATCTGCAGCTGTAGATTTGATAGATATATCAATACATATACAACAAAATAATTATACAAGTATTATTATTAGCACCGCGTCTTACTACCCATTCGGGTTATACGCACTTACGTGGATGTGTAATGGTAGGGTTATTGTGAGATGATATGGAGGACCTACAGTTTAACGTGGGATCCGAACCACGGTGGAGGCCTGGCATTCCACACATTCACAAGTTGTGATTAATACACGTCTTTTTAGAGGACGAAGGAAGAGTTATCAATCAATAGTAAAATGTTTGTATTTTTCTAAAAGGTTTTTCCTATGAAAATTGGACGTAGCTCAGCTCAACAAGAGGGGCGGGCACACAAGGCCATGATAAAAGACAACCTGTGGACTGAAATGTCGAACCTTACGATTGATAACATAATTCGACAGGTCGAGACACGCTGGCACGTCATGGGACGATGACGATGCAGTCAATTATGCAACATCTCATCAACAGCTAGTGACGCGGTGGATATTTGACTCTTTGATTGCCCTCTCATGTTTGGGGTCCAAAGGTTATGGGGACAAAGGATCCATGTTAAAAAAAAATTATAACAAAAAAACATTTTTGTCCAAAGTACTGTACATACTATATTGCTACAGTAGAAACGTTTAGTTTAAATTCTTACAAAAATTAATACCAACATTTCTTGAATATTTGCCATAATCATTGTGGATTTTAAATATATATATTTTTAAACTATTAAAAAAGGTCCTCCACGTATAAATGCGGGTACACTTTCTATTTATTAAACCTTCTTAATCGTTAACACACTCTAGTTAGAAAAGTTTTTTTAGCACCGAGTCTAACTATTAGATAAGGCTCTTCCTATGAAAAATGGACTGTCGTAACTTTTCTAGCTGTCAGATAAGGGTCTTCCTATGAAAATTGGACTGTCGTAACTTTTCTAGCTGTCAGATAAGGGTCTTCCTATGAAAATTGGACTGTCGTAACTTTTCTAGCTGTCAGATAAGGGTCTCCCTATGAAAATTGGACTGTCGTAACTTTTCTAGCTGTCAGATAAGGGTCTTCCTATGAAAATTGGACTGTCGTAACTTTTCTAGCTGTCAGATAAGGGTCTTCCTATGAAAATTGGACTGTCGTAACTTTTCTAGCTGTCAGATAAGGGTCTTCCTATGAAAATTGGACTGTCGTAACTTTTCTAGCTGTCAGATAAGGGTCTTCCTATGAAAATTGGACTGTCGTAACTTTTCTAGCTGTCAGATAAGGGTCTTCCTATGAAAATTGGACTGTCGTAACTTTTCTAGCTGTCAGATAAGGGTCTTCCTATGAAAATTGGACTGTCGTAACTTTTTCTAGCTGTCAGATAAGGGTCTTCCTATGAAAATTGGACTGTCGTAACTTTTCTAGCTGTCAGATAAGGGTCTTCCTATGAAAATTGGACTGTCGTAACTTTTCTAGCTGTCAGATAAGGGTCTTCCTATGAAAATTGGACTGTCGTAACTTTTCTAGCTGTCAGATAAGGGTCTCCCTATGAAAATTGGACTGTCGTAACTTTTCTAGCTGTCAGATAAGGGTCTTCCTATGAAAATTGGACTGTCGTAACTTTTCTAGCTGTCAGATAAGGGTCTTCCTATGAAAATTGGACTGTCGTAACTTTTCTAGCTGTCAGATAAGGGTCTTCCTATGAAAATTGGACTGTCGTAACTTTTCTAGCAGTCAGATAAGGCTGGTCCTATGAAAATAGGACTATCTAGTTTCTAATGGCTTGACAACGTTCACAAGAATGCACGTAACATTACAATAACAATGGAGTGAAATAATACCTCATTACTATGCAACACTTTGGTCGGCCTAAATCTACATTATCATCGCAAGGTCATTAACTTGGACTGGACACGCTATCAACATAATTAGGATGTACAGCCTTTTGTTCTGTGAATTTTATAAAAACACAGAGAAATTTAGGCTGACTCTTTGACTTAGAAGGACAGAGTTTGAATATGTATAGGGTACACCTGAACTTTATTTGTATAGGAGAGGAGAGTGGGGGGAATTACACCAAAAAATGTTATTTTGAGGCAATTTATCCCCCACTCCCTAAGCCAAAGGGGTCCGACTGAGGAGGGTCCTATCGCGGGAAGTGTTTGGCAATTGTATCCCGCTTGAGGCTTTTTTTTCAAAGGCGGTTTTTGACTTTTTTTAAATTTGATAATTTAATTATTTTTTTAATTTGCATGCTCTACACCTGGTTTTTTTTTTTTTTTAACTCAATGTCTTCAGAAGCTAGAGTTAGTTTTTAATCGTGTCATACCCAAGAATATAGGAGGGGAATTCAATTGATCTAGAGCGGAAGAGGATATTTCCAGGCAAATGATGGTGTATATATTAACTAAATTACCTTGCTCACTAATAAGTTACTTTGTAAGATAAGTCTAAAAGGACTCACTTTATAAAAGTAGCGCTAATATATTTTTTATCACCGCGTCTTACTACCCGTTCAGGTTGTACACTTTTTTACTAATTATTACACTAAAGGTTTTAGGTATTAGTGAGGTTATATTTATAGCAAGTATATCTACATTTGCGTGGAGGCAAGGTGGAAAAACATTTTTCAAAAACCACCATAAGTACAACCTACCTAGATTCGAACCTCGATCTCCCCGTCATCGACAGTCTAGTCTACTGCGAGATTAGCGCGTTAGACCATGCGGTCACCGAAGCGGGTAGTAATTATAATAAATTTGGTAGGTAAACAGTAAAACCAGTAGTGCGAGAGTCTTTGATTGGTATGTTCAAAATGGTTTGATTTCCAAGTCGACTATGTTTGAGAAGGTTTTTCCATCCGGTTTTCAGTAGAACGCAAGGGATTTTGTTTTAAATTCATTTCTCTCATTTTGTGCCCTCAGATTAATTTGATTTTTCAGCTAGCCCAAACGGACATTAATAAGTGTCAATCCCCATCATAAAAAAATACCCATTAAATAACAATCAGTGACAATATTTTCTTAAACACAGGAAACTTAATTCAATTGAGTTATATTACTTAAGGAAGACGAATATTTCACGCCAATAAATTGGTATCAACGCCCAAACGCGACAAGTACTAGCAAAGCGTCAAACGTTGGAGGAATTTCAATCCCAAGTGCTGTTATCTACGCATCTAATAACTTTAACGCGCTAAAAATGACGTTTTAATAGTTTATTTTATAACACAGACACAACAACCGGATCCCAGAACGTTAATTTTCCACCCAATGAAAAGAAATCAGTCTAATTTATTTTTTTACAAGCTTTTACCCGTCGCGGCTTCGCCCGCAATAATTGATAAAATCTTTTAATTTTTAACTAAACTGTTTTGGTCATAAATCAATTTTTTTTTTTTTCAAATATCTATGCGTTTTTCTCAGTTCTAGCTGTAAATAATTTTGCCGTATTTTAATTTTCACTTTTAAACAATTCATAATAAAAGAGATATATATTATTTAAGTTATCAATTATAAGTTTTTTATTTTCACCTTCATAATTAGTAATATAAATAAATAAATAAACGAAATAATATTTTTTTCGAAATATATAGCTAAAAAAATCACATTTATTATTTATTAGTATGAAACTACCTCACACTAATTACTATTTACTTTAGATACAAAATATTAAATCACAAATTCTTAAATAACATCATTTCAATCACATAATAATCATATATTTATTATTCAAATTCAAAGGTTGGGAATAGTCCTATATGTTGTTCAAGGACATACTCTACCAATGTACAAAGTTTCATTCGAATCCGTTCAGCAGTTTTGGCGTGATTGAGCAACAAACATCCAAACACACAAACTTTCGCATTTATAATATTAGTAAGATTTAATAAATTGTGGGTAATATCTTAGAATTGAACTAAGTACTCCTGAAAGCACAAGGTAAACGCTCTGACAGCATAGCTAACAATTTTTAACTCGTAATTATACGTTTGTTTTAATTTCTCATACCCGAATCGGTGGCCACTAGATAGGTAGGCCTACACGCAAGTTGACCCAAAAGTAATCTGGCCCAATAAATTTCCGTGAAGTTAACAACGTCAATTTTTGCTTAATCGAAATTCATTTCAGGTTAAGTAGCTTTATGTCAACTGACTTTTGGAGAAATAATTTTGTATGCAAAATTTACTTTAGGTCAACTGACTATATGGGTTTTAATTTTTAGGCCTATTGCTTGGTTCCTGACTAAATAGATACCAGGTTCATTAATACTGTTTTTTTTTTGTAAACAACACTATTGAAGTTCGAACCCAGCCAGGTGTACTTTGGGTAGATTTTCCAAAATGTTTTGTTACTCTCACTGAACGTCAATTGTGGGTATATTTTCTATAAAATTTTACCTTAATCCTCCCTACGCTTTTTTTGATGTTTTAATGCGGATATTTCAAACAAATAGAAAAAAAAATACTTTCTCGAAAAAAAAAAGTATTACTATTAGAAAAATCTTATAATTTAGGACGCAAAAATTAATGAACGTATCACAGAAATAAAACAACATAGAGATTGACGAAGCTATTAACTTTTTTTTTTGACATTAGCTTTTTTTTAACGAAAAACTAAAAGTCGGCGGCTGATTTTGAAGAGGAAAGAAAGGATAGCGTTTTACTACTTTATGTACTTAACGAGAAGGGGGAGGGGGTTTTCTTTATCTTTGACCGGTTTTTAAGAGAAGATGGTTTAAGGTGCTCGCCAGGACTTGTTTTTTGTTTTGTCTTTTTTTTTTTTAATAGGATGAGTTTGAGGAGGGGTGAATGGATAAGTGGTGGGAGGGCCGTAGGGTTAGGGGGGAGGGGGGCCGAAGAGTTGAAATAAAGAGCCGAGTCAATCTGTGGCATGCCAGCAAGTTTCTGGGGGGCCCTGCGGCCTGGATAGGATAGAAAGAAGAAAGATGGTTGAGGGACTGGGATGGGGGGGGGGGGAGAGTTGCTAGTAGCTCTGAAGCGATAGAGGAGGGGTGGACAGAAGAAGGGAGGGGAGAGGCGGCTCCATGAGGCGAGCGGAGTTGTGTATTTTTCTGTTATCTTGTCAGTTCAGTCGAGAGTGAGCTGGCGCCAGAGACGGTTTGTGACGTAGTTATCTCTCTTCACTCCGGGAATAAGTTGTCCACGTGTCACTGAACTCTACACATATATATGTTGTTTGTTTTTACGGTTTGTGCATTGTATAATATATACATATTTAAACAAGACACTGAATGAACTGCATAAAATCAAGAAAATTGAACAGTGTCATCTATATTTTAAGATAAAAATAAATCGATTCTCAAACAATTAATTATTGGCTGTGTACGTACGTTGATGCTATTTAAGAAAATACTAGATCATCTTAATTTTAATTAAATTGAAGAAAGTTATTAAAACTTTTTTTGACATTTTCTGTAGTATTTTAAGTGGATTTTTTTTTGTGTGTGGCTTTAAAAGGGGAGTTTTTATTTTGGACTACAAGTACAAACTTTTTAGTGTTGAGAAGTTGTATACATTTTGTTAAAGAGATTTATTTTATTAATTAGTACAAACAGTGGTGACGCAATACTTAACCTAAAGAGTTTCCCGTTTCGCCTGGACTTATCCTCGCCCAAAAGATGTGAATACGGTAGGTTGACAGCGGGGTCCCGGTGGAGTTTTTTTTGGGGGGGAGGGAAAAGGGTAAGTAAGAACGCGGAAGAGGAAGAAAATGATGGTGGGCAAGAAGGAGTTAAGTGTCGGCGTCGCGACGGCTGCGACCGTCACTTGTTTCACCTGCGTCCTCATGGTGTCGGCGTCGTCCCAGGCGCTCCACCTGGAGAGAGAGGTCGGATCTGTCCACGTGGCGCCGGGCGTCAACAGTAGTCAGCAAGGTGAGTTGGGAACCGCGCCCCCCCCCCTTCCCCTTAGCATGGTACACTCACTTTAATAAACTAGACCACCCGTTTAGCGTCACTCTCGGACTAGACTACACTGCTGATGACGGGGAGATTTGGGGTTCAAATCCCAGTCGGGGTGTACTGAGGGTGGATTTTCCTTCTTACTCTACACAAACGCGGGTACACTTTCTCTAGATTCAACCTTCCTCATCCCTAGCACATTAGCATAATTAGTTCATGTGAGTACAATCCGAATGATTGGTAAGACGAAGTGTTAAAAAAATACATGTAACAAAATGTATTATATATATATATATATATAATTATTAAGTTCTAACTTTAATGAGAAATATATTTTGGAGGCCTATTAATTAAAATATGTGTGTGTTGATATATTATAATTTTTTTAATTTCACGTACCACCTAAGATGTCCTCGCGTATCTCAGACTGACCAGTGTTTCCCCAACTCTCTCCAGGCCCATACTCCTTTCATTTATCCATAAAATATAACAAATGCCTGCTCTTATGTATAAGTATAAAAGGTCGTTTCAAATATTATTAAAGTTCTAAAGTTCTAGTAGTAAGCTATCTTCTTAGCATAAACCTTTTTATATGGCAGCTATAAAAACTACTAGATCTTTTCCCGTGTATTCATACGTCAAATATTTTTATTTTTCAATTTATTTGAGATAATTAACGTGCACTTTCTGAACTGACTGATTATACCAACACACGACATATTAACTGATTTAAATCTAGAATATTTGTAGGAAGTGTACTCAAATTTGCGTGGGAGGGGAGTGGAAAACCATTTAGTAAAAACGAACCTCATCTCTCCATAGTCGGTAGTCTAGTCTATTATGAAAGTAGCGCGTTAGACCACGTAGCCATTGAAGTGGGTCATTGAAAGAGGTCTAACTCCCGGTAGCTTCCAATTTAGATCTAAATGTGTGACAAGTCTACTTCAGGAGTTTCATTAGAAGAGGTATAAATTGTTTTTAATCAAAATAATGAAATAATACTTATTAGTTTACAAGAATTAGGCATGTTTCGAATACATTGATAGGCTTATGTGGATTGACATAAGATTGAAGTATTCTTCGAGTTTTTGCACCATATTGTCGACAGTTTTCGAGTGAATTAGGTAAGTTTTCTTGGAAAAAAAAATCTATATAAAAAAAATTAGGCTACAATATTTAATTTCTCATAATAGGACATAAGAAAATAATTCGTCCCTCCGGTCACTTGTAATAGTTTTTTTTTCCATTGCAATAAAACAATATAGTTAAAATTATAAAATTATATCACTTTTGGTTTAAAAAAAAGTTTTTTCTATCTCTAAAAAGAACTTCTTATGAAAATTGGGCTCTACGGCAAAGGGAAAGAAATGTTTATTAAAGTAGGCTACAGTGCATCACTTGAAACTCTTAAATTAATTTGTTATGCTATGATCAACAAATAAATCTTACTTTAAATGAGACTTTAGAGGGAAACTCACGCACCACAGTTTGAAAAACATTGAAATACTGTTTATACTTTGTAGAACTCATCAAACATGATGTGTGCCAATAATTGAACAAGTTTATACAGCGCGCTTTAGATAATGAAGAAAGTTAATAAAGGAAACGTGTTTCTGTTATTCATACAAAGCGAACTTCAGCCTACCCTAAGTATTATGATGCAACAACGAAATTTATTTATAGTCTAATCATACATCTCAAAAAATGTCATCAGCAGCTGTCACTTTTGAGATTTATTAACAATAACGTCAAAATAACCTAAGTGAAGGTTTACTTCCCAAACATTTTAGAATTGTAAGCCTATTTTTAGAACGACAAACTTTTGCGACCCACCTAGCTTTAATCGACATGGGGGAGTTATTTTGGTTTTAACTACTTAATTTTTTTTAATGGATTACCTTACTGAATATAATTTGTTTAGCTACCAATCGAAATATGTTGATTTTTGCATTTTTCAAAGTGGAAAATGTCAACTTTTAATCATGTTTACAAGTCTAAATATGTATAGAGCCGTAGAAAATAGTTTTGTGTTTATTCCAGTAAACACAAAACTCCTGTATTGTTAAAGGTTTTGTCAATATTTAACCTAAGCGTAATATCTGATTTGCACAATCGTTGCTACCTAGACAGGCACCTTAAGTTTAGTAAATATTTAAACTTGATCAGTACACAAGTTTGGTGTTCATTGGAATGAAGACAACACTATTTTCTATGACCTATACATAAAAAATATTTTCTATGACCTATACATAAAAACGTGTACAAATTGTTTATAAGTTGACATTTTCAACTCTGAAAACCCAAAACTTCACATATTTTGGTTGATTATTAAATTAATATCTAAATGCCTGGGAAACTAAAAGTAACTGGTATTGGAGCATTCGTGAATAGAATGATGTCATTAAATAGTTGGGGGGGGGGGGGGGGGAATCCACTTCAGTGGCCGTATGGTCTAAGGCGCTACTCTTGCAGTAGACTTTACTGCCGATGACGAGGAGATCGAGTTTCGAATCTCGGTCGGGTGTACTGTGGGTAGACGAGTACATTTCTTATATATATTACCTCCCTAATCCCTAAAATCCCGAACGGGTAATAAGACGCTATGCTAAAAAAATCTATTAGATAAAATATTTAAATGTTATTTCTTTATTTAGTGATTATTTTATTTAATTTAAATATTTTAAAAATCTATTTTGTTGCGATGAGCGCTAGGTAGAGTTGGATGACCTCACCAACTAGCGAGAGGTCCATTAGCGATTCTAACAGAGCATACAGCAAGGGGGACCCGTTAGAAGGCGGTGCTCCGGACTAGCGATGTGGGGCCTCACCGTGACCGCGAACAACTAGGTCCTGGTTTAAATCCTTGCTAGACTCATAAAGAGTCTTAAGACAGGCAGAAATACCCGGTGAGAAATTCTGTTTCTTTCTAAAACAGTGTTTACCAAACTCCTCTGGTCGTGTGCGCACGCCTCTCTAATTTTAGCACCGCATCTACTCTTAAGTACTAATCACACTAATGGTTTTAGTGATTAGAAAGGTTATATTTAGAGGAAGAGTACCCGCACTCAGCCGCCTCGGTGGCATAATTAGCTAACGCGCTAGTTTCATGTTGAGCTAGACTGCCAATTACGGGGAGATCGAGATTCACTCGGATGAACTGGGGTGGTTTACCCCTCTCCCTCCACGAAAATGCGGGTTCACTTCCTTTAAATTAGAACTTCCTAATTCCTAACCCATTAGTACATTAGTGTATGAACCGAATGGGTAGTAAGACCTGGTGATAAATAAATAATAATGTATCCGCATTTGATGGCGGAGGGTGGAAAACTAGTTTGTAAGAACCACCTTCAGTACACCCGACCGAGATTTGAACCTCAGTCTCTCGTCATCGGCAGTCCAGTCTATAGTGAGACAAGCGCCTTAGACCATGCGGCCACCGAAGCGGGTCATACATACTACTCCTTTTGGACCCATGGCCTAACCCAGTGTTTCCGAAGCTGGGGGTGTTGGGGGGGGGGGGGGCAGAGGTTGTTTTAAGGGGGGGGGGTAGGTTTTTACAGCAATCATTTTATGTTAGTAGTAGCAAACATAAAATATTTGTACAAATGGGTTTTTTAATTAATTTTGATGGTTCTATAATTTCGCAAGTATTTTAGTAAAAAATTAACATAAGTTATGTGTTAGCATGTGTTTTATACACAAGGATTAATTATTATTTACGCCACGAAAAAAAATTGTTTATAGATATTCATAACAATCTCAATAATTTCTTCAAACAAATACAGTAATTTTTTGATCTGCTCACAACAGAAAAATTTAGGATATTTGAAAACTAGCAGCGAGCTTTCCTCTTTACCTAGAAATAAGTTTAGTAGTCTTCTTTCCTCTGTTTATTATTGACATGTAAACGTGTGGTTGTAGGTGACGGGCGAAAAGGAGTATAGGCTGACAGAATCGAGGTGTAGTTCCAGAAAACGACACAGATTATTGTTCGTATTTTGAGCCGTGTGCTCTGTCGACGATTGATACTTTCACACCGACCAAGGTGGCGCGTTGAAGCAAACATTTTAATGGCTCTCCCATTTGATATTCTGAAGACGCGGTGGCTTGACTACGCCAGGCCGGCCACTCTTTAGGACTGACACTGTACAAAATAATTTTTATAAAAACGCGACTGTTTCTACACTTACCGACAGCATAACAATCCCACGCATTGTTTGAAAAACGTACCTTGAAAAAATACTTTTGTTTTTATGTTCGCGAAGATTTGTTTGTGTTAGGTTTTTATCATCATCATCATCATCATATCGCCCGCAGGAAGGAAACGGTATTAAAAACCGGTTCAGCGCCAGCGAGTGCGACTGGTTTGTTCTCATTTCTGACCAGAAAGGTGTTTATTACGGTTCGACTCTCGCCTAGGGAACTCTGTAATGTCTGTTCATGATGGTTTTTTACCTGGATGACAGTTCTAAAATAATATGTTTAGGTTTTGGGTTGTCAACACTTGTAAAATATCACTGGTTTGTTATAAATGCTAAGTTTTTTTTTATTTACATGCTATATTTTACATTTAAAATAACGTAAGCTTAAGTTTTCTCATACCATTTCATTGCTTTTAATAATTTCTTCCTACCCAATTTGAAACAACATTTTTAAACATAACTAAAAATATTTATTCTTCGTTTTGGATTGTTATCTATAATGTATAATATAGTGGGTGACCTGGTGGTCTAGGGGTAAGGTGTCAGACTTCTATGCTGGCGGCCGGGGTTCAATCCTAGCTCCCGGCACAGATTTATCTGATTACCAAACCCTTCCTTCACCTCTGACAAGTCGTGTATTAATCACAACTTGTGAATGTGGGGAATGCCAGGCCTCCACCGTGGTTCGGATTCCACGTTAAACTGTAGGTCCTTCATTTCATCTCACAATCACCCTACCATTACACATTAGCGTAAGTGCGTATAACCCGAATGGGTAGTAAGACGCGGTAATAATAATAATAATATAATATAGTGCACACATTAATACCTTTTAATAAAGGCATCGTTTTTACTTGGAAAAGAGAAAAAACTTGTACATTTTTTAGATATAAATTATTTTATGATTATTTTATCATATTTAGAAATATTTAACTGAATAAAATATTTGTATCCACTGCGTGATTGCACCATTGTAAATAATTTGTTACCGCCGTGTTCAAAAATCACATGGTTTTAATTCGTCAGTCGTGATTTTGAAGCTATGTTAGTTAGACCTTTTGTGAAAGTGGGGCGAATAATATTTTTAAGTGGAATAAACAATAAATAAACTTTGTGCCCAACCTCAAATAAATATGTAAATAATATTGGCCTAAAGTATTGTGGTTTACTATCACATTCATATATTACCATCTGTTTTCATTATATTATTATTATTATTAGCACCGCGTCTTACTACCCATTCGGGTTATACGCACTTACGCTAATGTGTAATGGTAGGGTGATTGTGAGATGAAATGAAGGACCTACAGTTTAACGTGGAATCCGAACCACGGTAGAGGCCTGGCATTCCCCACATTCACAAGATGTCTTGTCAGAGGTGAAGGAAGGGTTTGTTTTCATTATAGTTATCCAAAGTGACAGATGTCAGCTGTTGGCGTAGGGATATATTAGGGACTATTTCTAGTAACTTTTTGAGCTGTCACCCAAGTTAATAAAGGTTGTGAATGTATTTTAGGACTGTTCTCCACATTGCGATTTTTTTTCGCGGTGGGTTTTTTTCGTCTTCTTTACAGGCCAGCGCTGATACGGATTCTAACAAGCGGATTGAAAAAAAAAAGTGTAACCCAAATGGAAAGTAAGACCTAGGCCTACTGTAAAATAAACAAAACTTAAATGTGAATTTATCGTAGCAAAAATTGTAAGAATTTTAGTTATTAAATCTACTCTTTGAATTAATGCAGTAAAGTAGACCTATTATGTTAATCGTGTTTAATAATATTCGGATTCTAGATTTGGATTCAACCAACATAATCATTTAATAACAAAACAAAACGTGAATGTGAGGAATGCCAGGTCTCCACCATGGTTCGGATTCCACGTTAAACTGTAGGTCCTTCATTTTATCTCACAATCATCCTACTATTACACATTAGCGTAAGTGCGTATAACCCGAACGAGTAGTAATACGCGGTGCTAATAACAATAATAATAACAAAACAAAAATCTACTAAAATTAGTACAAGATTGAACCGGTCTTCTAGATCTGTTTAAATGTATTTAATACGACAAGCCGTGTATTTATTAATATTAGCACCCACTGCATGTTCAGGTTATACGCATATTTTCTCTTTACGCTAATGTCAGAAAATATATAAAAAAAAAAATTGCCGAATGAGGACCACTCCAAATTTCTTCTGGAAGCAACCACATAAAAAAAAAATGTTGGGTTATTATTTAAAATAATAATATAATTTTCAAACCTTGGGGGGGAGGATCACCCAAAATAGTTTTTAGACATGAAATTTTCAAATCTTTATGGGGGAAGAGGATGGGGTGGAGGTGGGGGTGGGGGTGAAAGGCAAGTCCATAAAAAATATATATATATATATATTTTGCTTGGCCTTCTACACGCAAATAAGGTTCCACCTCCACTGGAATGATAGCAGTAGATAATATCTCCAATAGAAAATTAAAATGATTCTTTTCTTTCTTGTGAGGAGCCCGAGGCAATCCCCCTCCCCACCCCTTAAATCTGGCACTGGGTTTTTGTTTCTTGTACCTAGATCTCATTTGGAGCACCCGGGATGTCAGGTCATAAATTGATCAAACATATTTCCAGCATTTTAATATTTTTACTGCTAATTGGTGCCCCACTGGGGGGTTAGTTGTCTATATTGTCCTTTAGTAACAAGGATTAGCTCCGTTAATTGAAATAAATCATCTTAAATGTTTTCGGTTATATAAGACGTAATCATAATACGTAAGTGAACACAAAATGTCTAAAAGACAGAGGTCATTAAACCAAGATAATATGACTGGATTTAGTTCACAAGTATAGGGTATTTCACAAACAGTGTTTAAAAACGTTATACAAGGTATAGAGTGTTTCACAACAAGTGTTTTACAAGACAAAGTATAGGGTGTTTCACAACAAGTATTTTACAAGACAAGGAATACAAGGTCAGGGTGTTTCACAACAAGTGTTTTACAAGACAAGGTATAGGGTGTTTCCCAGCTCATATTTTACAAGACAAGGGATACAAGGTTAGGGTGTTTCACAACAAGTGTTTTACAAGACAAGGTATAGGGTGTTTCCCAGCTCATATTTTACAAGACAAGGGATACAAGGTCAGGGTGTTTCACAACAAGTGTTTTACAAGACAAGGTATAGGGTGTTTCCCAGCTCATATTTTACAAGACAAGGGATACAAGGTCAGGGTGTTTCACAACTAATGTTTTAAGACGAGTGATACACAAGTTTAGGGTGTTTCAAACAACCCTAGACCACCGAGACAGTAGTGGAAATAATACTTTATATTTAACTATATTGCTGCTCACATTGATGGTCGTATGGTCTAAGGCGTCAGTCTCCAAATAGACTGGATTGCCAGTGTTGAGGGAGGTCAAGGATTTTAAATTCCAGTTGAATGTAGGCAACTGAGTTTTTAATAAATAGATTTCTACTCTCCTTCCACGCAATTGCGGTTACATTTCCACTAAAGCTCTACCTACCTCATATTAATCGGATTAGTGTAAATATATAGATAGCGTGAACGGGTTAGCGAGACGCGGTTTTGTTCATATACGTTTCCCATTCTAATTCCACACAAATATGGGTACATTTCCTTAAAACTCAACCTACAACATCCCTACAGGATCAGTGTAAGAATACGAATAACACCCACTTTGGTGGCCACATGGTCTAAGGCGCTACTCTCGCAATATACTAGACTGATAATTACAGGGAGATTGTGGTTCGATTCCGGTCGGATGCACTGAGGGTGGGTGATTTGTCCTAAATGGTTTCCCACTCTTTCTCCATGCAAATGCGGGTACACTTATTTTAAATTCAACTTTACACATCCCTAACCCATTAGCTTAATTATTACATAAGCGTATATAAACCGAATGGGTTACTAAGACGCGGTGAATAAAAAAAAACATTTCTCATTTTAAAGGTTTTCCCCCAAACGGTTCTATAAATAAATATGTTTAGCACTCAATAAAATAAATTAAACGGCTGTTGGCAACGCGTACGCGTCTTTTGTCCTTGCGGTCAAACTAATGAATGCACAGACGCCCGCGAGATAAATTGATTGCCGATCCTGAATAAAAAGACCTTGGAAGAATTTCAACTTTCGAGTGAGGTTTGTGACGGCGGGGCGGGTGGCAGGAGGGGGGTGGGGTGATGCTAGGGGTTTGAAGAGGGGGAGGGAATCGACTAAATGACGCGAAGTCATCCCATCTCCCTCTGTGTCCGCGCGCGCCCGCCGCTAACCAGTCGGCGATTAATGGGCGATGTGTTATGTACAACCACCACGTGGCTATTTTAAAACTCTCGGCTTGATCCTCGCAAGCTCTTTGGACAGACGGCAACGAGGTGGGGGGGAGGGGGGGCTAGGCTGGGTTCACACGTTCGTCCAAAATATGGAAGCAGAATCACGTGACGGGCTCTAAGCCTATCTACGGCCTCATCGGCGTTGTCCGCTCGGTGCGAATTGAAACAACCTCAGCTTTGCTGTCTCTGCGTGACAAAATTGGCTTGGGAAAGCGCATGTGCCTAAACCAACCAACTCAAACATTGCGCATGCGCCTAAACCAACCGACTCAAACATTGCGCATGTGCCTAAACCAACCAACTCAAACATTGCGCATGCGCCTAAACCAACCAACTCAAACATTGCGCATGCGCCTAAACCAACCGACTCAAACATTGCGCATGCGCCTAAACCAACTAACTCAATCAGTCCACTTGCGCCTAAACCAACCAACTCAAACATTGCGCATGCGCCTAAACCAACCAACTCAACACATTGCGCATGCGCCTAAACCAATCAATCAGTCCACTTGCGCCTAAGCCAACCAACTCAAACATTGCGCATGCACCTAAACCAACCAACTCAATCAGTCCACTTGCGCCTAAACCAACCAACTCAAACATTGCACATGTGCCTAAACCAACCAACTCAATCAGTCCACTTGCGCCTAAACCAACCAACTCAAACATTGCGCATGCGCCTAAACCAACCAACTCAAACATTGCGCATGCGCCTAAATCAACCGACTCAAACATTGCGCATGCGCCTAAACCAACCAACTCAATCAGTCCACTTGCGCCTAAACCAACTGTCATATACCTAGGGGGTCAGTCAGGTAATTGTTATAACCCCTTAGAGCAATAATCATACCACCAGGTATATAAAGGTATTTGAAAGATAATTAATATTCAAGGTGTTTAATATTTTAATGTTACCTTTATTGTAATAGTGACGCAATACAAAAGAGGTGTAACAAAATAGAGTTCGACTATAATTAAAGTAAATCTTAAGGCATACAGACTATAGGTCATTTAGGAAATGCGTTTTATAATAACACTTCCACGTATTTCCTTATTCAAAGACAATATTGTGAGTGCTGGAGTCCATCGCGAGTAAACAGTGGAAATCACCCCAGTCACATGCTTTTCTAGAAACTGTTGGTTGCACCATTTGTACTGCGTAGCTAGAACCTTCCGCTGATAAACAGGGAGGGTATATAAACCCCGGCTACCTAAACTCGGGGCTGCTCTTTTGTGTCAATTGACGTACTGTATGTACGTATAAGTATTGCCTGAATTACTCTTCGCGTGAATCACAAGCTTGTATTATACTTTTGTTATTAATTAATAAAAGTGTAAGAACATTAATCTTCACAGACTACAACATCTGTCTATTTCTTCAAGACCTGAGGCTCCTACCAAGGATTTAGTCTCGAAACGAACCTATTAGTTCCCATCCTCGAGTTCCCATACCTGAGGGATACGACAGGACGGAAAATTTATGGTGTCAGAAGTGGGATTCGTCACACTCAACTTGAAGAAAGAAGAGTTCCAAGTTTGATAACGGTTCACATATAGAAGAAATTCAGTGGCGGCGCGTCTCTAAGAGAGCCACCCAAATCCAATCTCAAGAAGAAAGGTGCTGGGAAGAGGCGGCGGTCGCAGGAGGACGACCCAAGTGCCAGAGACTCCAGGAAAGGACGAGGTGCGCGAGGTCAAGAAGTCCAAAAGGTTCCGGGACTCCAACTTCCGATAGGATTGGCGTCTGGCTGTACCCAAGAGACGTACCCAGGACTCCGAGGGAAAAGGACGAGGTACGAGAGTTCAAGAGGTTCCGGGGCTCCAACTTCCGATAGGATTGGTGCCTGGCAGTACCCGAAGGTGTACCAGGGACTCCGAGGGAAAAGGACGAGGTACGAGCGGTTCGGGCGGTTCGAGCAGTCCGGAGGACTCCATCATCCGACAGGAGCGGCGTCCGGCTGTGCCCAGGATCAACTAGGAGACAAGGAGGGGATAAGGAAGAGAATAGGTAAGTGTTACCCCATCATTTTGTCTGCCTAAAATTGTTGAAGTTTGTAGTAAGGTTGTTCAAGTGGTTGCATTATTGTAAGAGGTCGTCGAAAGCGAAGTATTTAAAATGGCCTTAGAAGTTAACGATTACTGTCCAATAAGTGAAGCTCTAAAGATTATCCCAGAATCATTCAGTGGGGATAAGCGAAAACTAAGGGAATTTGTAGAGAATGTAGAAGCAGCGTTTGATTTGGTAAATCCTGTAAACCACCCTAAATTGCTAAAATTTGTCAAAGCTAAAATCACAGGGGACGCGAAGTCAAAATTATTAGTTCGAACCACAACAGAAACATGGGAAGACGTAAGAGATGTATTAGAAGAAAATTACGCTACTAGAAGGACGTTAGACTTTTACGCATGTCGTATGTTTAACGCTCGACAGGGAACCACCGAACAGATAGCTCAGTGGGGAAGTCGTATAGACACAATGCAAACAGACTTCAAAGAGGCGGCTAGTAGAGTATGCTCACAGGATGAACAAGTAGGGGCATTGGCCCTAGTTCAGCATTTGGCAAAAGCTTGCTTTATTCAGGGACTATCGAATGAAAGAATCCAAACCATAGTAAGAAGTAGGAACACCGACGTAAGAAGTTTAGGGTTAGCCGTAGAAGTTGCCCTAGAGGAAGAGAGTAACATAATATCGCAGAAGGAAAAAGGTTACCGTGAGAATAGACCAATTAAATTGGACAATAGTAGGACAGAAGTAAAGTGTGCAAATTGTCATAAAATAGGACATAGTGTAAATCGCTGTTACCTAAGGAGGCAGGTAAAGCCAGAGGTAAAGCGTGAACCGCGAGAGGTTCATATGGGTCTACAAAGGGTCTGTTACCTTTGTGGAGAACCCGGCCATTTTCGACAGGATTGTCCGAGGAATAGGTGGAGAAGGAAATTCCCAGGTAGGCCTAGAGAGAGGCAGGGAAACTTTTAAGGAGGCAGGGTAGGCAACCCACCGTGTCCTCCGACCAGCGAAGGGGCGGTTGCAGCAGTAGCGCCCAGGAGAAAGTATATTGTGGGGGAGTTGGACCAAGTATAGTCCAACCACCAAATCTTTGTGTTGTAGGAATTGCTACGGTAGAAACGCGGAAAGAAGGATGTACAAATTATCTTATAGACACAGGGTCAGAGATAAGTTTAATAAGTAAAAGCTGTCTAGTGGATTGTGTTCGAGAGGAAATAGACACTAGGGCTGCAGCTAGCGTTTCTGGAATTACAAACAATGTCATGTGGACTCAAGGGAAGGTCACATTGCACATGAGAATAGGCAACGATGTATACACACATCAGTTTCACGTGGCGGAAAACCTCCGTTACGAAGGTATCTTAGGTAGAGATTTTTGGAATAAATTGCAGGCAATAATAGATTTCAGAAGAAGCGAGGTCAGAATAGGTCAGTATGTACTGCCTATGTTAGATAAGAGTCTAAGAATCACCAACAAAGTGTATGTACCACCTCGTAGTGAAAAGATAGTGGAATTAGTAGTCGAGGGAGAAGGATTGGGCGTAGTTCCTAAAAGTTCTCTAGTGCCAGGGGTGTACTTGGCAGAAGCTCTCACAAACGCTAGGAATGGGGTGTGCGTGAGTAGCATATTAAATACGACAGAGAAACAGGTTGAAATTGACTTACCCATAGTTAAATTAGAAAATGTTAACGTAGTCGAAAAAACATGTTTTGAGGGTAAAAGACCAATAAGGGATAGAATAGGATTATTAGCAGGAAAGCTAAGGCTAGGACATTTAAATGTAGAAGAGAAAGAAAGCATTGAAAAACTATGCTATGAGTATAATGACATATTCTATTTAAAAGGAGATGACATAAGGGGAACGACGGTCATCGAACACACGATACCATTGTGTAAAGACACACAGCCAGTGAATCAAAAACAATACAGGATTCCTGAAGTTCATAAACAAGAGGTTGAAGGTCAAGTTGAACAAATGTTGAAAGATGACATTATACAACCTAGTACAAGTCCTTGGAACAGTCCATTACTTGTTATTCCCAAGAAAGTAGATGCCTCAGGGGAAAAGAAGTGGAGAGTTGTTATTGACTTTAGGAAGCTTAATGAGATAACGATAGGGGACGCATTTCCCATCCCCAATATTGCAGACATATTAGATCAGTTAGGTAAAGCTAAATATTTATCTACTTTAGATATGGTATCGGCGTACAATCAATGTCCGCTAAAAAGGGAAGACCAAGCTAAAACAGCTTTTAGTACCCAGACAGGGCATTATGAATTTAAAAGATTATGTTTTGGTTTAAAAGGTGCACCAGCGACATTTCAGAGGTTAATGAATACAGTATTAACAGGGTTACAAGGGTTGAAGTGTTTAATTTACTTAGATGATGTTGTTGTTTTTGGTGAGTCATTACAGATACATAATGACAGATTAGAAGAAGTGTTTCAAAGATATAGGCAACATGGTTTGAAATTGCAACCAGATAAATGTGAATTTTTAAGGAAAGAAGTTACATATCTAGGACATGTAGTAACCACCGAAGGGGTTAAACCAGACCCTAGAAACATAGAGAAAATATTAGAATATCCTAGACCAACTACGACTAAACAGCTAAAAGGTTTTATAGGCATATGCAGTTATTACCGCAAATTTATAAAGGGATTTAGCCAAATAGGAAAGCCATTGTACCAACTTTTGAAAAAGGGGGCAAAATTTGAATGGGCCGAAAAGCAAGAAAGGGCATTTAATCAATTTAAGGAAATTTTAACAACAGAACCTTTATTGCAATTTCCGGATTTTTCCAAACCTTTTGTTCTGACTACAGATGCGAGTCAAGAGGCTGTAAGTGCCGTACTATCACAAGGAAAGATAGGAAAAGACTTACCAATAGCTTTCGGGAGTCGAACCTTAAACCAAGCAGAGAGAAATTATTCTACAACGGAAAGGGAATTATTAGCAATTGTATGGGGAGTCAAATATTATAGACCATATTTATATGGAAGAAAATTTACGATAGTCACGGACCATAAACCGTTGACATGGATCTTTAGTGTGAAGGATCCGAGTTCGAGGTTATTGAGATGGAGATTAAAGCTGGAAGAATATGATTATCAAGTAATCTATAGAAAAGGCAGTGTAATTAGTCACGCAGATGGGTTAAGTAGGAGCTATGAGGTAACTGAGATTCAAACCACAACCTCAGAAAAAGAAACCCAGACAGAGAAGGGAGTTTCTAATGATTCAGATGATAAGATAAATGGAGAAAATAAAATAAGTATTTTGAAGAGATTTCATGATGAGCCATTAGGAGGTCATCAGGGTATGAACCGAACATATCAGAGAATTAAGTTGTATTACCAGTGGCCACAAATGAAAAGGGACGTTGAGGATTATATAAAGAAGTGTGAAGTGTGTCAAAAGGACAAAATCACACAAAGAAAAACAAAAATGCCATTAGAATTGACCACCACGCCAGAGGGAGTTTTTGAGAAATTATGTCTAGATATAGTAGGACCAGTGACAGAGACTAGTGAAGGTCACAAATATGTGTTAACTTGTCAGGACGAGTTATCAAAATATACAATAGCTATACCCATAGATCAACAAGATGCAGCTACTGTAGGTAGAAATTTTGTTGAACAAGTTATTTTAAAATTTGGAATACCTAGTTCAATATTGACAGATCAAGGGTCAAATTTCATGAGTGAAATGTTTACTAATGTTTGTAAAATGTTAAAGATAAAGAAACTTCAGACCACTTGTTATCACCCACAAACCAACGGTGCATTAGAGAGATGTCATCGAACACTAGTAGAATACTTACGTCACTATATAGCTACTGATCAACAAGATTGGCATAAATGGTTACCTTATGCCACTTTTGTGTACAACACAACACCTCATAGTGCAACAGGTTATACACCGCATGAGTTATTATTTGGTAGAAAGGCCAGTATTCCAGGGATATTACAAGATAGACCCGAGGAAAATCTTTACACTTATGACGATTATGTCAAAGAGTTAAAAGAGAAGTTACAAGTAAGTCATGAAATAGCTAGGCGAAATTTAGTACAGGCTAAAGAACAAAATAAATATCATTATGACAAAACATGTCATGTCCCTACATTCGAGATAGGAGATTCAGTTTTGTTATTTGATGAAACAGTAAGGAGAGGTAGGTCAAAGAAGTTGACATCCCAGTGGGTAGGTCCTTACAAGGTAATTAAAGTTGACGGGGTGAACTGTACAATCCAGTTAAAGAAAAATAGGACCCTGAAAGTTCATGCAAATAGATTGAAACTATTTTTCTAAACACAACGTCGAAAGAGAGAAGCGGGTGTTATTAGCCCTGGGAAATAATAGGACAAGAAGGGCTCAGAGAGACGTGGCAGGATAGTTGAAGGAAAATAAGAAAAACAAAAAAAAAAAAATTATATAATAAAAATAAAAACAACAAAAAAAATAAACAAATAAAATCAAGGAAGAATATGAGTATGAGGGCCTCTAGTCAGATAACAGGTACGTTTGTTTTAATTGTAAATAAATAGAGGTCGATTTTTTTATATAGATGATAAGCATCTATTTTAGGTTGTGTCGTTAGCCACACCAAAAGGAAATTTAAAGGAGAAAATAGGAAGGGACCAAGTAAAGGTCGAACTCAGGAGTATCTGAGTTATTTAAATGTAGCGAGAGCTTATTATGTGTTCTATTGTTTATAGGGAGATGGAAGTCTTAACCATTGTAAACATGTTTCTATTCATCACTGTATGTGTGAGTCTTGACGTACGGGTAGAGAAGATAAGAGAATCGCCCGGGTTGTACTATGAACGTCGCGGGGAAGCACAGTTATTCAACACCGAGTGGAGGTTGGTCACTTATGTAAATTTATCTCAGATCGAAGATAACTATGAAAAGATTAACGACTATGCTAAATTGACACGTAGATTATGCAACGTAAATAATGAAACTTTGAAAAACAAAACTCAGTGTATGTCAAAAATTAAAGATAGTATTCAGTCTATCAAAGAGATAGAAATTAATAAGAATTTAATTAAACAAATTACTCAAGGGGAACCAGCAACTAAAGTAAAACGTAGCATATTTCCTTTAAATATTATAGGGCAAATTAGCAGAGTTTTATTTGGGACTTTAGACGAAGATGATGCTTCATATTACAATGAAAAAATTAAAACTTTAGAGGAAGAACGAGCACAATTTCTGAAATTATCCAAAGAACAAATGCTAGTGGTAAAGTCCACTTTGCAAACAGTTAATCAGACAATTAAAGATACCGCCGATAACGAGAAAACGTTAAGGGAAGGATTAGATAGAATTAAAATACAGATAAACGAAAGGGATGGCAAGATAAAAGAAAGCTTTGATACTATGACATTAAAAATAGCAATAAATGAACATATTTTTAATTTGGATAGGGCTATAAGAGAGGTAAAACAACAATATGAGATTTTAATTGACGCCATTTTGAATGCGCAGAAGGGCATTCTACAACCTCATGTAATCACGCCTAATAAAATTATAGAATATTTCAGGCAGACTCAAACCCATTTACCTCAAGAGTTATCCCTACCATTTCCATTAAGTATGTCATATGGACACAAATTATTGAATATTTTAAGATTGGAAGTTTATGTAAACTCTAATGTATTAACTTATATAATTGTATTACCTTTGACAGATCACTATAAATATATTGTGTATAGAGTATTGCCATTACCTGTAAGACTGTCAAACTCAACAAATAAGTTTATTTTTGTGCTACCGGAGAAGGAAATCTTATTATTAGAAATGAGCAAATTATACTATGCCAAAATTAGTCAATATAACTTTGATCAATGTAGACAAATTGAAAATGAATGGTTTGTATGTAAACAATCATTTCCATTGTTAAGTACGCATCTTAATGAAGAATGTGAAGCAAAGATGATTAGTTACACTAAAACAATACCTAAAGATTGTGAAAAGAAAATTGTTGAATTAGAAAGACCCTTATGGATACCCTTAAAGAATAATGAGTGGATTTTTTGTGTACCATTTATAGAGAAATTGACTGTATTATGTGAAGGTCAAGAACCTTATGATGTTACTTTAGACGGTACAGGGAAGTTAAAATTTTATTCAAAATGTAAAGGTTATGGTTCCAACATATTACTTCAAACTCAATCTTTGATTACAAGTAATGAAACCAATAAAGATGTAATACCTTCAGTTAACTTAGAAAATGATTGTTGTGTAATGGAAGGTGAACAATTAAATCTAGGTAAGTTAGAGTTAGACTTACCTCTAAAACATGTAGTCAATCAAGTAGACGATTT